>BNCR01000017.1:11545002-12996088 GCA_014656515.1 Oryzias celebensis | reverse complement strand
AAAGGCTAAAATTTTAAAATGAAAACAATTTTTAATAAATTGCTAAAGTTTGTTTAATTACTTAGTACACTGTTTGGATATTGCTGAAATGTTAGCTAAAAGCCAAATAGCTTGAAAAACCTTGGTAGATGCAAATTAGCTCAAACAGCTAGCATATTGCTGAAATGTTAGCTAAAAGCCAAATTAGCTTGAAAAACCTTATTGGTGCTAAATTAGCTCAAACACTAGCATATTGTTGAAATGTTAGCTAAAAGCCAAATTAGCTTGAAAAACCTATTTGGTGCAAATTAGCTCAAACAGTTAGCATATTGCTGAAATGTTAGCTAAAAGCCAAATAGCTTGAAAAACCTATTGGTGCTAAATTAGCTCAAACAGCTAGCATATTGCTGAAATGTTAGCTAAAGCCAAATTAGCTTGAAAAACCTTATTAGGTGCAAATTAGCTCAAACAGCATATTGCTGAAATGTTAGCGAAAAGAAAATTGCTTGAAAAACCTTGGTAGTGAAATTAGCTCAAACAGCTACATATTGCTGAAATGTTAGTAAAGCCAAATTAGCTTGAAAAACCTATTAGGTGTTAAATTAGCTCAAACAGTTAACATATTGCTGAAATGTTAGCTAAAAGCCAAATTAGCTTGAAAAACCTTATTAGATGTAAATAGCCCAAACAGTTACATATTGCTGAAATGTTAGCTAAAAGCCAAATTAGCTTGAAAAGTAGCATGCCAAATTTGCTGTATGAAAAAGTCTTGAAGCCATTAAAAATGATGGCAAAAGGTCAATTTACTGTAGAACATGTAGTTAAGTCTAAAATGTTGAAAGAAAGGCAAAAATGTATCTAAAAACCTTGTTGGAATGATAAATGTGTGTAAATGTGAATGAATCAATGAGATTCTTCATTGTCACTGTTAGAATGAGTCAGGAAGACATCAAAGGGTCTGACAGGCAGATGTTTACAAACATTGGCCGCGCAGCTGCCTCCTCTGCCTAATGAGACAGCAGAATCACTGAGCTGACGCTTCAATGTATTTCAATGGAGGTCACTACCTCCAAACAAATGTTCATATCTTCAAAAGTCTTTCACTTATCAGAAAAGTTGAACCCTTGTAAGAATCACGAGGCTTTGGCTACAATGTGTAAAAGATTCATGCCTGTAGGTCAAAGCATGTTTACATAATCGCAAGTTAAAAACAGAGTTAGTGTTCGAACCAGCTGGAAAATTTAACATTGGCAGGTATAGGAGAAATTGGGGTACTTACTGTCAGTCTAGGGGCTGTGGGGCAAAAATTTGCCCTACAGCTTTGAGAGTTAGATTTTATGCATCTAGAGGGATTTTCCTACGTTTTGATGAAAAAATCATGTCACTGTGACAAACAGTGGCCGAGTTACAGCGATTTATCCATTTTTTTTTTCTTAAAAAACCTGGTCTCCCCACTCTAGGTGATGACGTCACACACTCTAGATTCTCCTAAAATCGGGCAAAATGTACCAAATTGCCTCATTTCAAACAGCTGTAGTTCAAAAACTAAAGACATATCCAAAATAAAAGTAATGTGTAATCTCCAAACCTTTCACTACATTTTAAAGTTTAAATGGTGTCTCTAGCTGAAAAATTGTAGGAGGAGATACATTTCAAAAACAGTGCAAAAACGGATTCAAAAAGCGGACTTCCCATTGACTTCCATTATATTTTGAAATTCAAAAACTTTAAAAATTTCAAAAAACTATAATAATTGCAGAATTGTTTAAAAACTGCCAAAAAGTGCAAAAAATGCAGAACAAATGCATGTTTAAATTTTAAAATAGCATAATGTATGCAGAAGTTAGGAATGCAGAAAGTTTGAAGCTGCAAAAGAGCCTTCCCCATGTATTCCTATGGGAAAAATTGCGGCAATTTGTTGAATTGCATAAAAACCATAAGTTGCAGAAGAAATTTTAAAAGAGAGCAATAATGTCCTAAACAGGCTGAACATTTTGATGCGTAAATGGCAAATCGCATGAAGCATGCGGAGATATGGATGACCGAAAACGTACGAAGATAAGAATAACTAGAAAATTGCATTTCCTGCGGAAATACGTTTGATTGCAGAATTGCAGAAGGTGGTTGCTTTTATATGCATAATTGTATAACTTTTAGCAGAAAAGGCTGAAATGTTTTAAAATGAAAACAATTTTTAATAAATTGCTAAAGTTTATTTAATTACCCAGTACACTGTTTGCATTTTGCTGAAATGTTGGCTAAAAGCCAAATTAGCTTGAAAAACCTTGCTAGTTGCCAAATTAGCTCAATCAACCAGCAAATTGCTGAAATGTTAGCTAAAGGCAAAATTAGCTTGAGAAACCTTGGTAGATGCCAAAGTAGCTTAAACAGCTAGCATATTTCTGAAATGTTAGCTAAAAGTCAAATTAGCTTGAAAATTTTGGTAGCCAAATTAGCTCAGTTATCATATTGCTGAAATGTTATCTTAAGGCAAAATTAGCTTGAAAAACCTCGGTAAATGCCAAATTAGCTCAAACAGCTAGCGTATTGCTGAAATGTTAGCTAAAAGCCAAATTAGCTTGAAAAATCTTGGTGAATGCCAATTTAGCTCAGACAGCTAGCAAATTGCTGAAATGTTAGCAAAAGGCAAAATTAGCTTGAAAAACCTTGGTAGATACCAAATTAGCTCCAACAGCTAGCATATTGCTGAAATATTAGCTAAAGACAAAATTAGCTTGAAAAACCTTGGTAATGGCCAAATTAGCTCAAACACCTAGCATATCGCTGAAATGTTAGCTAAAAGCCAAATTTGCTTGAAAAACCTTATTAGGTGCCAAATTAGCTCAAAACCTAGCATATTGCTGAAATGTTAGCTAAAGGCCAAATGAGCTTGAAAAAACCATATTTGGTGCTAAATTAGCTCAAACACCTAGCATATTGCTGAAATGTTAGCTAAAAGCCAAAATTAGCTTGAAAAACTTATTAGGTGCTAAATTAGCTCAAACAGTTAGCATATTGTTGAAAGGTTAGCGAAAGAAAAAAATTTGCTTGAAAAACCTTGGTAGATGCCAAGTTAGCTCAAAAAGCTAGCATATTGCTGAAATGTTAGCTAAAGCCAAATGAGCTTGAAAAACCCTATTTGGTGCTAAATTAGCTCAAACACCTAGCATATTGCTGAAATGTTAGCTAAAAGCCAAATTAGCTTGAAAAACCTTATTAGGTGCTAAATTAGCTGAAACAGTTAACATTATTGTTTAAATGTTAGCTAAAAGGAAATTAGCTTGAAAAACCATATTGGTGCTAAATTAGCTCAAACAGTTAGCATATTGTTGAAATGTTAGCTAAAAGCCAAATGAGCTTGAAAAACCATATTTGTGCTAAATTAGCTCAAACAGCTAGCATATTGCTGAAATGTTAGCTAAAAGCCAATTAGCTTGAAAAACCTTATTAGGTGCTAAATTAGCTCAAACACCTAGCATATTGCTGAAATGTTAGCTAAAAGCCAAATTAGCTTGAAAAATCTTTTTGTGCTAAATTTACCTCAAACAGCTAGCATATTGCTGAAATGTTAGCTAACAGCCAAATGAGTTTGAAAAACCTTGGTAGAAGCCAAATTTGCTAAAACATTTAGCACATTGCTGAAATGTTAGCTAAAAGTCAAATTAGCTTGAAAATCCTTGGTAATGCCAAATTAGCTCCAACAGATACCATATTGCTGAAATATTAGCTAAAGGCAAAATTAGATTGAAAAACCTTGTAGTTGCCAAATTAGCTCAATCAACCAGCAAATTGCTGAAATGTTTAGCGAAAGGCAAAATTAGCTTGAGAAACCTTGGTAGATACCAAATTAGCTCAAACAGCTAGCATATTTCTGAAATGTTAGCTAAAGCCAAATTAGCTTGAAAAACCTTATTAGGTGTTAAATTAGCTCAAACACCTAGCATATTGCTGAAATGTTAGCTAAAAGCCAAATGAGCTTGAAAAACCCTATTTGGTGCTAAATTAGCTCAAACACCTAGCATATTGCTGAAATGTTAGCTAAAAGCCAAATTAGCTTGAAAAACCTTATTAGGTGCTAAATTAGCTGAAACAGTTAGCATATTGTTTAATGTTAGCTAAAAGCCAAATTAGCTTGAAAACCATATTTGGTGCTAAATTAGCTCAAACACCTAATATGCTGAAATGTTAGCTAAAAGCCAAATTGCTTGAAAAACCTTATTAGGTGCTAAATTAGCTCTAACAGCTGCATTTGCTGAAATATAGCTAAAGGCAAAATTAGCTTGAAAAACCTTGGTAATGGCCAAATTAGCTCAGACAGCTAGCACATTGCTGAAATGTTAGCTAAAAGCCAAATTAGCTAGAAAAACCTTATTAGGTGTTAAATTAGCTCAAACAGTTAACATATTGCTGAAATGTTAGCTAAAGCCAAATTAGCTTGAAAACCTTATTAGGTGTTAAATTAGCTCAAACAGTTAACATATTGCTGAAATGTTAGCTAAAAGCCAAATTAGCTTGAAAAACCTTGGTAAGATGCCAAATAGCCCAAACACCTAGCATATTGCTGAAATTTAGCTAAAAGCCAAATTAGCTTGAAAAGTGCATGCCAAATTTGCTGTATGAAAAAGTCTTGAAGCCATTAAAAATGATGGCAAAAGGTCAATTTACTGTATAAACATGTAGTTAAGTCTAAAATGTTGAAAGACAGGCAAAAAATGTACCTAAAAACCTTGTTGGAATGATAAATGTGTGTAAATGTAATGAGATCAATGAGATTCTTCAATTGTCACTGTTAGAATGAGTCAGGAAGACATCAAAGGGTCTGACAGGCAGATGTTACAAACATTGGCCGCGCAGCTGCATGTCCTCTGCCTAATGAGACAGCAGAATCACTGAGCTGACGCTTCAATGTATTTCAATGGAGGTCACTACCTCCAAACAAATGTTCATATCTTCAAAAGTCTTTCACTTATCAGAAAAGTTGAACCCTTGTAAGAATCACGAGGCTTGGCTACAATGTGTAAAAGATTCATGCCTGTAGGTCAAAGCATGTTTACATAATCGCAAGTTAAAAAACAGAGTTAGTGTTCGAACCAGCTGGAAAATTTAACATTGGCAGGTATAGGAGAAATTGGGGTACTTACTGTCAGTCTAGGGGCTGTGGGGGCAAAAGTATTTGCCCTACAGCTTTGAGAGTTAGATTTTATGCATCTAGAGGATTTTCCTACGTTTTGATGAAAAAATCATGTCACTGCGACAAACGGTGGCCGAGTTACAGCGATTTATCCATTTTTTTTTTTTCTTAAAAAACCTGGTCTCCCACTCTAGGTGATGACGTCACACACTCTAGATTCTCCTAAAATCGGGCAAAATGTACCAAATTGCCTCATTTCAAACAGCTGTAGTTCAAAAACTACAAGACATATCCAAAATAAAAGTAATGCATGTAATCTCCAAACCTTTCACTACATTTTAAAGTTTAAATGGTGTCTCTAGCTGAAAAATTGTAGGAGGAGATACATTTCAAAAACAGTGCAAAAACGGATTCAAAAAGCGGACTTCCCATTGACTTCCATTATATTTTGAAATTCAAAAACTTTAAAAATTTCAAAAACTATAAATAATTGCAGAATTGTTTAAAAACTGCCAAAAAGTGCAAAAAATGCAGAACAAATGCATGTTTACATTTTTAAAATAGCATAATGTATGCAGAAGTTAGGAATGCAGAAAGTTTGAAGCTGCAAAAGAGCCTTCCCCATGTATTCCTATGGGAAAAATTGCGGCAATTTTGTTGAATTGCATAAAAACCATAAGTTGCAGAAGAAATTTTAAAAGAGAGCAATAATGTCCTAAACAGGCTGAACATTTTGATGCGTAAATGGCAGAAATCGCATGAAGCATGCGGGAGATATGGATGACCGAAAACGTACGAAGATTAAGAATAATAAAACAAAGAACTAGTGATTGCATAGAATCAAACTAATAAAAAACAGAAGAACAATAGTTTGATTGCATACTGCAATCAAACTAACTAGAAAATTGCATTTCCTGCGGAAATACGTTTGATTGCAGAATTGCAGAAGGTGGTTGCTTTTATATGCATAATTGTATGAACTTTTAGCAGAAAAGGCTGAAATGTTTTAAAATGAAAACAATTTTTAATAAATTGCTAAAGTTTATTTAATTACCCAGTACACTGTTTGCATTTTGCTGAAATGTTAGCTAAAAGCCAAATTAGCTTGAAAAACCTTGCTAGTTCCAAATTAGCTCAATCAACCAGCAAATTGCTGAAATGTTAGCTAAAGGCAAAATTAGCTTGAGAAACCTTGGTAGATGCCAAAGTAGCTCAAACAGCTAGCATATTTCTGAAATGTTAGCTAAAAGTCAAATTAGCTGAAAATTTTTGTAGATGCCAAATTAGCTCAGTTATCATATTGCTGAAATGTTATCTTAAGGCAAAATAGCTTGAAAAACCTCGGTAAATGCCAAATTAGCTCAAACAGCTAGCGATGCTGAATTAGCTAAAGCCAAATTAGCTTGAAAAACTTGGTGAATGCCAATTTAGCTCAACAGCTAGCAAATGCTGAAATGTTAAAAAGCCAAATTAGCTGAAAAACCTTGGTAGATACAAATTAGCCAACAGCTAGCATATGCTGAAATATTAGCAAAAGCAAAATTAGCTTGAAAAACCTTGGTAATGCCAAATTAGCTCAACACCTAGCATATGCTGAAATTAGCTAAAAGCAAATTAGCTTGAAAAATATTAATGCCAAATTAGCTCAAACACCTAGCATATTGCTGAAATGTTAGCTAAAGCCAAATGAGCTTGAAAAACCATATTTAGGTGCCTAAATTAGCTCAAACCTAGCATATTGCTGAAATGTTAGCTAAAAGCCAAATGAGCTTGAAAACCTGTATTGGTGCTAAATTAGCTCAAACAGCTAGCATATTGCTGAAATGTTAGCTAACAGCCAAATGAGTTGAAAAACCTTGGTAAGCCAAATTGCTAAACATTTAGCACATTGCTGAAATGTTAGCTAAAAGTCAAATTAGCTTGAAAACCTTGGTAGATGCCAAATTAGCCAACAGATACCATATTGCTGAAATTAGCTAAAGGCAAAATTAGATTGAAAAACCTTGGTAGTTGCCAAATTAGCTCAATCAACCAGCAAATTGCTGAAATGTTAGAAAGCAAATTAGCTTGAAAACCTTGGTAGATACCAAATTAGCTCAAACAGCTAGCATATTTCTGAAATGTTAGCTAAAGCCAAATTAGCTTGAAAAACCTTTGGTGTTAAATTAGCTCAAACACCTAGCATATTGCTGAAATGTTAGCTAAAAGCCAAATGAGCTTGAAAAACCCTATTGGTGCTAAATTAGCTCAAACACCTAGCATATTGCTGAAATGTTAGCTAAAAGCCAAATTAGCTTGAAAAACCTTATTAGGTGCTAAATTAGCTGAAACAGTTAGCATATTGTTTAAATGTTAGCTAAAAGCCAAATTAGCTTGAAAACCATATTTGGTGCTAATTGCTCAAACACCTAGCATATTCTGAATGTTAGCTAAAGCAAATTAGTTGAAAAACCTTATAGGTGCTAAATTAGCTCAACAGTAGCATATTGCTGAAAATTAGCTAAAGCAATTAGCTTGAAAACCTTGTAATGCCAAATTAGCTCAGACAGCTAGCACATTGCTGAAATGTAGCTAGAAAAACCTTATTAGGTGTTAAATTAGCTCAAACAGTTAACATATTGCTGAAATGTTAGCTAAAGCCAAATTAGCTTGAAAAACCTTATTAGGTGTTAAATTAGCTCAAACAGTAACATATTGCTGAAATGTTAGCTAAAAGCCAAATTAGCTTGAAAAACCTTGGTAGATGCCAAATAGCCCAAACACCTAGCATATTGCTGAAATGTTAAGCTAAAAGCCAAATTAGCTTGAAAAGGCATGCCAAATTTGCTGTATGAAAAAGTCTTGAAGCCATTAAAAATGATGGCAAAAGGTCAATTTACTGTATAACATGTAGTTAGTCTAAAATGTTGAAAGACAGGCAAAAATGTACCTAAAAACCTTGTTGGAATGATAAATGTGTGTAAATGTGAATGAATCAATGAGATTCTTCATTGTCACTGTTAGAATGAGTCAGGAAGACATCAAAGGGTCTGACAGCAGATGTTTACAAACATTGGCCGCAGCAGCTGCAACTCCTCTGCCTAATGAGACAGCAGAATCACTGAGCTGACGCTTCAATGTATTCAATGGATGTCACTACCTCCAAACAATGTTCATATCTTCAAAAGTCTTTCACTTATCAGAAAAGTTGAACCCTTGTAAGAATCACAAGGCTTTGGGCTACAATGTGTGAAAGATTCATGCCTGTAGGTCAAAGCATGATTACATAATCGCAAGTTAAAAACAGAGTTAGTGTTCGAACCAGCTGGAAAATTTAACATTGACACGTATAGGAGAAATTGGGGTACTTACTGTCAGTCTAGGGCTGTGGGGCAAAAGTATTTGCCCTACAGCTTTGAGAGTTAGATTTTATGCATCTAGAGGGATTTTCCTACGTTTTGATGAAAAAATCATGTCACTTGCGACAAACGGTGGCCGAGTTACAGCGATTTATTCCATTTTTTTTTTTTTCTTAAAAAACCTGGTCTCCCCACTCTAGGTGCTGAAGTCACACACTCTAGATTCTCCTAAAATCGGGCAAAATGTACCAAATTGCCTCATTTCAAACAGCTTGTAGTTCAAAAACTACAAGACATATCCAAAATAAAAGTAATGCATGTAATCTCCAAACCTTTCACTACATTTTAAAGTTTAAATGGTGTCTCTAGCTGAAAAATTGTAGGAGGAGATACATTTCAAAAACAGTGCAAAAACGGATTCAAAAAGCGGACATCCCATTGACTTTCCATTATATTTTGAAATTCCAAAAACTTTAAAAAATTTCAAAAACTATAAATAATTGCAGAATTGTTTAAAACTGCCAAAAAGTGCAAAAAATGCAGAACAAATGCATGTTTAAATTTTAAAATAGCATAATGTATGCAGAAGTTAGGAATGCAGAAAGTTTGAAGCTGCAAAAGAGCCTTCCCCATGTATTCCTATGGGAAAAATTGCGGCAATTTGTTGAATTGCATAAAAACCATAAGTTGCAGAAGAAATTTTAAAAGAGAGCAATAATGTCCTAAACAGGCTGAACATTTTGATGCGTAAATGGCAGAAATCGCATGAAGCATGCGGGAGATATGGATGACCGAAAACGTACGGAAGATTAAGTAATATACTAGAAAATTGCATTTCCTGCGGAAATACGTTTTGATTGCAGAATTGCAGAAGGTGTTGCTTTTATATGCATAATTGTATAACTTTTAGCAGAAAAGGCTGAAATGTTTTAAAATGAAAACAATTTTTAATAAATTGCTAAAGTTTATTTAATTACCCAGTACACTGTTTGCATTTTGCTGAAATGTTGGCTAAAAGCCAAATTAGCTTGAAAAAACCTTGCTAGTTGCCAAATTAGCTCAATCAACCAGCAAATTGCTGAAATGTTAGCTAAAGGCAAAAATTAGCTTGAGAAACCTTGGTAGATGCCAAAGTAGCTTCAAACAGCTAGCATATTTCTGAATGTTAGCTAAAAGTCAAATTAGCTTGAAAATTTTTGGTAGATGCCAAATTAGCTCAGTTATCATATTGCTGAAATGTTATCTTAAGGCAAAATTAGCTTGAAAAACCTCGTAAATGCCAAATTAGCTCAACAGCTAGCGTATTGCTGAAATGTTAGCTAAAAGCCAAATTAGCTTGAAAAATCTTGGTGAATGCCAATTTAGCTCAGACAGCTAGCAAATTGCTGAAATGTTAGCAAAAGGCAAAATTAGCTTGAAAAACCTTGGTAGATACCAAATTAGCTCCAACAGCTAGCATATTGCTGAAATATTAGCTAAAGACAAAATTAGCTTGAAAAACCTTGGTAATGGCCAAATTAGCTCAAACACCTAGCATATCGCTGAAAATGTTAGCTAAAAGCCAAATTTGCTTGAAAAAACCTTATTAGGTGCCAAATTAGCTCAAACACCTAGCATATTGCTGAATGTTAGCTAAAGGCCAAATGAGCTTGAAAAACCATATTTGGTGCTAAATTAGCTCAAACACCTAGCATATTGCTGAAATGTTAGCTAAAAGCCAAATTAGCTTGAAAAACCTTATTAGGTGCTAAATTAGCTCAAACAGTTAGCATATTGTTGAAATGTTAGCGAAAGAAAAAATTTGCTTGAAAAACCTTGGTAGATGCCAAGTTAGCTCAAAAAGCTAGCATATTGCTGAAATGTTAGCTTAAAAGCCAAATGAGCTTGAAAAACCTATTTGGTGCTAAATTAGCTCAAACACCTAGCATATTGCTGAAATGTTAGCTAAAAGCCAAATTAGCTTGAAAAAACCTTATTAGGTGCTAAATTAGCTGAAACAGTTAGCATATTGTTTAAATGTTAGCTAAAGGGGAAATTAGCTTGAAAAACCATATTTGGTGCTAAATTAGCTCAAACAGTTAGCATATTGTTGAAATGTTAGCTAAAAGCCAAATGAGCTTGAAAAACCATATTTGGTGCTAAATTAGCTCAAACAGCTAGCATATTGCTGAAATGTTAGCTAAAAGCCAAATTAGCTTGAAAAACCTTATTAGGTGCTAAATTAGCTCAAACACCTAGCATATTGCTGAAATGTTAGCTAAAAGCCAAATTAGCTTGAAAAATCTTTTTTGGTGCTAAATTTACCTCAAACAGCTAGCATATTGCTGAAATGTTAGCTAACAGCCAAATGAGTTTGAAAAACCTGGTAGAAGCCAAATTTGCTAAAACATTTAGCACATTGCTGAAATGTTAGCTAAAAGTCAAATTAGCTTGAAAATCCTTGTAGATGCCAAATTAGCTCCAACAGATACCATATTGCTGAAATATTAGCTAAAGGCAAAATTAGATTGAAAAACTTGGTAGTTGCCAAATTAGCTCAATCAACCAGCAAATTGCTGAAATGTTAGCGAAAGGCAAAATTAGCTTGAGAAACCTTGGTAGATACCAAATTAGCTCAAACCGCTAGCAATATTTCTGAAATGTTAGCTAAAGCCAAATTAGCTTGAAAACCACTTATTAGGTTGTAAATTAGCTCAAAACACCTAGCATATTGCTGAAATGTTAGCTAAAAGCCAAATGAGCTTGAAAAACCCTATTTGGTGCTAAATTAGCTCAAACACCTAGCATATTGCTGAAATGTTAGCTAAAAGCCAAATTAGCTTGAAAAACCTTATTAGGTGCTAAATTAGCTGAAACAGTTAGCATATTGTTTATATGTTAGCTAAAAGCCAAATTAGCTTGAAAACCATATTTGGTGCTAAATTAGCTTAAACCTAGCATATTGCTGAAATATTAGCTAAAGGCAAAATTAGCTTGAAAAACCTTGGTTAATGGCCAAATTAGCTCAGACAGCTAGCACATTGCTGAAATGTTAGCTAAAAGCCAAATTAGCTAGAAAAAACCTTATTAGGTGTTAATTAGCTCAAACAGTTAACATATTGCTGAAATGTTAGCTAAAGCCAAATTAGCTTGAAAACCTTATTAGGTGTTAAATTAGCTCAAACAGTTAACATATTGCTGAAATGTTAGCTAAAAGCCAAATTAGCTTGAAAAACCTTGGTAGATGCCAAATAGCCAAACACCTAGCATATTGCTGAAATGTTAGCTAAAAGCCAAATTAGCTTGAAAAGTGCATGCCAAATTTGCTGTATGAAAAAGTCTTGAAGCCATTAAAAATGATGGCAAAAGGTCAATTTACTGTATAACATGTAGTTAAGTCTAAAATGTTGAAAGACAGGCAAAAATGTACCTAAAAACCTTGTTGAATGATAAATGTGTGTAAATGTGAATGAATCAATGAGATTCTTCAATTGTCACTGTTAGAATGAGTCAGGAAGACATCAAAGGGTCTGACAGGCAGATGTTTACAACATTGGCCGCGCAGCTGCATGTCCTCTGCCTAATGAGACAGCAGAATCACTGAGCTGACGCTTCAATGTATTTCAATGGAGGTCACTACCTCCAAACAAATGTTCATATCTTCAAAAGTCTTTCACTTATCAGAAAAGTTGAAACCCTTGTAAGAATCACGAGGCTTTGGGCTACAATGTGTAAAAGATTCATGCCTGTAGGTCAAAGCATGTTTACATAATCGCAAGTTAAAAACAGAGTTAGTGTTCGAACCAGCTGGAAAATTTAACATTGCAGGTATAGGAGAAATTGGGGTATTACTGTCAGTCTAGGGGCTGTGGGGCAAAAGTATTTGCCTACAGCTTTGAGAGTTAGATTTTATGCATCTAGAGGGATTTTCCTACGTTTTGATGAAAAAAATCATGTCACTGCGACAAACGGTGGCCGAGTTACAGCGATTTATCCATTTTTTTTTTTCTTAAAAAACCTGGTCTCCCACTCTAGGTGATGACGTCACACACTCTAGATTCTCCTAAATCGGGCAAAATGTACCAAATTGCCTCATTTCAAAACAGCTGTAGTTCAAAAACTACAAGACATATCCAAAATAAAAGTAATGCATGTAATCTCCAAACCTTTCACTACATTTTAAAGTTTAAATGGTGTCTCTAGCTGAAAATTGTAGGAGAGATACATTTTCAAAAACAGTGCAAAAACGATTCAAAAAGCGGACTTCCCATTGACTTCCATTATATTTTGAAATTCAAAAACTTTAAAAATTTCAAAAACTATAAATAATTGCAGAATTGTTTAAAAACTGCCAAAAAGTGCAAAAAATGCAGAACAAATGCATGTTTACATTTTTAAAATAGCAAATGTATGCAGAAGTTAGGAATGCAGAAAGTTTGAAGCTGCAAAAGAGCCTTCCCCATGTATTCCTATGGGAAAATTGCGGCAATTTGTTGAATTGCATAAAAACCATAAGTTGCAGAAGAAATTTTAAAGAGAGCAATAATGTCCTAAACAGGCTGAACATTTTGATGCGTAAATGGCAGAAATCGCATGAAGCATGCGGGAGATATGGATGACCGAAAACGTACGGAAGATTAAGAATAATAAAAACAGATTTAAGAACTAAATACGATATTGATTGCATACTGCAATCAAACTACTAGAAAATTGCATTTCCTGCGGAAAATACGTTTGATTGCAGAATTGCAGAAGGTGGTTGCTTTTATATGCATAATTGTACGTAACTTTTAGCAGAAAAGGCTGAAATGTTTTAAAATGAAAACAATTTTTAATAAATTGCTAAAGTTTATTTAATTACCCAGTACACTGTTTGCATTTTGCTGAAATGTTAGCTAAAAGCCAAATTAGCTTGAAAAACCTTGCTAGTTGCCAAATTAGCTCAATCAACCAGCAAATTGCTGAAATGTTAGCTAAAGGCAAAATTAGCTTGAGAAACCTTGGTAGATGCCAAAGTAGCTCAAACAGCTAGCATATTTCTGAAATGTTAGCTAAAAGTCAAATTAGCTTGAAAATTTTTGGTAGATGCCAAATTAGCTCAGTTATCATATTGCTGAAATGTTATCTTAAGGCAAAATTAGCTTGAAAAACCCGGTAAATGCCAAATTAGCTCAAACAGCTAGCGTATTGCTGAAATGTTAGCTAAAAGCCAAATTAGCTGAAAAATCTTGGTGAATGCCAATTTAGCTCAGACAGCTAGCAAATTGCTGAAATGTTAGCAAAGGCAAAATTAGCTTGAAAAACCTTGGTAGATACCAAATTAGCTCCAACAGCTAGCATATTGCTGAAATATTAGCTAAAGACAAAAATTAGCTTGAAAAACCTTGGTAATGGCCAAATTAGCTCAAACACATGGCATATCGCTGAAATGTTAGCTAAAAGCCAAATTTGCTTGAAAAACCTTATTAGGTGCCAAATTAGGTCAAACACCTAGCATATTGCTGAAATGTTAGCTAAAGGCCAAATGAGCTTGAAAAACCATATTTGGTGCTAAATTAGCTCAAACACCTAGCATATTGCTGAAATGTTAGCTAAAAGCCAAATTAAGCTTGAAAAACCTTGGTAGATGCCAAAATTAGCTCAAACAGCTAGCATATTGCTAAAATGTTAGCTAAAAGCCAAATGAGCTTGAAAAACCCTATTTGGTGCTAAATTAGCTCAAACACCTAGCATATTGCTGAAATGTTAGCTAAAAGCCAAATTAGCTTGAAAAACTTATTAGGTGCTAAATTAGCTCAAACAGTTAGCATATGTTGAAATGTTAGCGAAAGAAAAAATGATGCCAAGTTAGCTCAAAAAGCTAGCATATTGCTGAAATGTTAGCTAAAAGCCAAATGAGCTTGAAAAACCTATTTGGTGCTAAATTAGCTCAAACAACCTAGCATATTGCTGAAATGTTAGCTAAAGCCAAATGAGCTTGAAAAACCTTATTAGGTGCTAAATTAGCTGAAACAGTTAGCATATTGTCTGAAATGTTAGCTAAAAGCCAAATAAGCTTGAAAAACCTTTTAGGATACCAATTAGCTCAAACAGCTATCATATTGCTGAAATGTTAGCTAAAAGCCAAATGAGCTTGAAAAACCTATTTGGTGCTAAATTAGCTCAAACACCTAGCATATTGCTGAAATGTTAGCTAAAAGCCAAAATAAGCTTGAAAAACCTTATTAGGTGCCAAATTAGCTCAAACAGTAGCATATTGTTGAAATGTTAGCTAAAAGCCAAATGAGCTTGAAAAACCTATTTGGTGCTAAATTAGCTCAAACACCTAGCATATTTGTGAAATGTTACTAAGCCAAATTAGCTTGAAAAAACCTTATTAGGTGTAAATTAGCTCAAACAGTTAACATATTGCTGAAATGTTAGCTAAAAGCCAAATTAGCTTGAAAAACCTTGTAGATACCAAATTAGTAAACGGCTAGCATATTGAAATTTAGCTAAAAGCAAATGAGCTTGAAAAACCATATTTGGTGCTAAATTAGCTCAAACAGTTAACATATTGCTGAAATGTTAGCTAAAAGCCAAATTAGCTAGAAAAACTTATTAGGTGTTAAATTAGCTCAAACAGTTAACATATTGCTGAAATGTTAGCTAAGCCAAATTAGCTTGAAAAACCTTATTAGGTGTTAAATTAGCTCAAACAGTTAACATATTGCTGAAATGTTAGCTAAAGCAAATTAGCTTGAAACTTGGTAGATGCCAAATAGCCACACCTAGCATAGCTGAAATGTTAGCTAAAAGCCAAATTAGATTGAAAAGTGCATGCCAAATTTGCTGTATGAAAAAGTCTTGAAGCCATTAAAAAATATGGCAAAAGGTCATTTACTGTAGAACATGTAGTTAAGTCTAAAATGTTGAAAGACAGGCAAAAATGTACCTAAAAACCTTGTTGGAATGATAAATGTGTGTAAATGTGAATGAATCAATGAGATTCTTCTATTGTCACTGTTAGAATGAGTCAGGAAGACATCAAAGGGTCTGACAGGCAGATGTTTACAAACATTGGCCGAGCAGGTGCACCTCCTCTGCCTAATGAGACAGCAGAATCACTGAGCTGACGCTTCATATATTTCAATGGATGTCACTACTCCAAACAAATGTTCATATCTTCAAAAGTCTTTCAATTATCAGAAAAGTTGAACCCTTGTAAGAATCACAAGGCTTTGGGCTACAATGTGTGAAAGATTCATGCTGTAGGTCAAAGCATGTTTACATAATCGCAAGTTAAAAACAGAGTTAGTGTTCGAACCAGCTGCAAAATTTAACATTGACACGTATAGGAGAAATTGGGGTACTTACTGTCAGTCTAGGGGCTGTGGGGGCAAAAGTATTTGCCCTACAGCTTTGAGAGTTAGATTTTATGCATCTAGAGGGATTTTCCTACGTTTGATGAAAAAATCATGTCACTGCGACAAACGGTGGCCGAGTTACAGCGATTTATCCATTTTTTTTTTTTCTTAAAAAACCTGGTCTCCCCACTCTAGGTGCTGAAGTCCCACACTCTAGATTCTCCTAAAATCGGCCAAAATGTACCAAATTGCCTCATTTCAAACAGCTGTAGTTCAAAAAACTACAAGACATATCCAAATAAAAGTAATGCATGTAATCTCCAAACCTTTCACTACATTTTAAAGTTTAAATGGTGTCTCTAGCTGAAAAATTGTAGGAGGAGATACATTTCAAAAACAGTGCAAAAACGGATTCAAAAAGCGGACTCCCATTGACTTCCATTATATTTTAAAATTCAAAAACTTTAAACATTTCAAAAACTATAAATATTGCAGAATTGTTTTAAAAACTGCCAAAAAGTGCAAAAAATGCAGAACAAATGCATGTTTGAATTTTAAAATAGCATAATGTATGCAGAAGTTAGAAAATGCTGAAAGTTTGAAGCTGCAAAAGAGCCTTTCCCATATATTCCTATGGCAAAAATTGCGGCAATTTTGTTGAATTGCAAAAAAACCATAAGTTGCAGAAGAAATTTTAAAAGAGAAGGCAATAATCTCCTAAACAGGCTGAACATTTTGATGCGTAAATGGCAGAAATCGCATGAAGCATGCGGGAGATATGGATGACCAAAAACGTACGGAAGATTAAGAATAACTAGAAAATTGCATTTCCTGCGGAAATACGTTTGATTGCAGAATTGCAGAAGGTGGTTGCTTTTATATGCATAATTGTATAACTTTTAGCAGAAAAGGCTGAAATGTTTTAAAATGAAAACAATTTTTAATAAATTGCTAAAGTTTATTTAATTACCCAGTACACTGTTTGCATTTTGCTGAAATGTTGGCTAAAAGCCAAATTAGCTTGAAAAACCTTGCTAGTTGCCAAATTAGCTCAATCAACCAGCAAATTGCTGAAATGTTAGCTAAAGGCAAAAATTAGCTTGAGAAACCTTGGTAGATGCCAAAGTAGCTTAAACAGCTAGCATATTTCTGAAATGTTAGCTAAAAGTCAAATTAGCTTGAAAATTTTTGGTAGATGCCAAATTAGCTCAGTTATCATATTGCTGAAATGTTATCTTAAGGCAAAATTAGCTTGAAAAACCTCGGTAAATGCCAAATTAGCTCAAACAGCTAGCGTATTGCTGAAATGTTAGCTAAAAGCCAAATTAGCTTGAAAAATCTTGGTGAATGCCAATTTAGCTCAGACAGCTAGCAAATTGCTGAAATGTTAGCAAAAGGCAAAATTAGCTTGAAAAACCTTGGTAGATACCAAATTAGCTCCAACAGCTAGCATATTGCTGAATATTAGCTAAAGACAAAATTAGCTTGAAAAACCTTGGTAATGGCCAAATTAGCTCAAACACCTAGCATATCGCTGAAATGTTAGCTAAAAGCCAAATTTGCTTGAAAAACCTTATTAGGTGCCAAATTAGCTCAAACACCTAGCATATTGCTGAAATGTTAGCTAAAGGCCAAATGAGCTTGAAAAACCATATTTGGTGCTAAATTAGCTCAAACACCTAGCATATTGCTGAAATGTTAGCTAAAAGCCAAATTAGCTTGAAAAACTTATTAGGTGCTAAATTAGCTCAAACAGTTAGCATATTGTTGAAAGGTTAGCGAAAGAAAAAATTTGCTTGAAAAACCTTGGTAGATGCCAAGTTAGCTCAAAAAGCTAGCATATTGCTGAAATGTTAGCTAAAAGCCAAATGAGCTTGAAAAAACCCTATTTGGTGCTAAATTAGCTCAAACACCTAGCATATTGCTGAAATGTTAGCTAAAGCCAAATTAGCTTGAAAAACCTTATTAGGTGCTAAATTAGCTGAAACAGTTAACATATTGTTTAAATGTTAGCTAAAGGGGAAATTAGCTTGAAAAACCATATTTGGTGCTAAATTAGCTCAAACAGTTAGCATATTGTTGAAATGTTAGCTAAAAGCCAAATGAGCTTGAAAAACCATATTTGGTGCTAAATTAGCTCAAACAGCTAGCATATTGCTGAAATGTTAGCTAAAAGCCAAATTAGCTTGAAAAACCTTATTAGGTGCTAAATTAGCTCAAACACCTAGCATATTGCTGAAATGTTAGCTAAAAGCCAAATTAGCTTGAAAAATCTTTTTTGGTGCTAAATTTACCTCAAACAGCTAGCATATTGCTGAAATGTTAGCTAACAGCCAAATGAGTTTGAAAAACCTTGGTAGAAGCCAAATTTGCTAAAACATTTAGCACATTGCTGAAATGTTAGCTAAAAGTCAAATTAGCTTGAAAATCCTTGGTAGATGCCAAATTAGCTCCAACAGATACCATATTGCTGAAATATTAGCTAAAGGCAAAATTAGATTGAAAAACCTTGGTAGTTGCCAAATTAGCTCAATCAACCAGCAAATTGCTGAAATGTTAGCGAAAGGCAAAATTAGCTTGAGAAACCTTGGTAGATACCAAATTAGCTCAAACAGCTAGCATATTTCTGAAATGTTAGCTAAAGCCAAATTAGCTTGAAAAACCTTATTAGGTGTTAAATTAGCTCAAACACCTAGCATATTGCTGAAATGTTAGCTAAAAGCCAAATGAGCTTGAAAAACCCTATTTGGTGCTAAATTAGCTCAAACACCTAGCATATTGCTGAAATGTTAGCTAAAAGCCAAATTAGCTTGAAAAACCTTATTAGGTGCTAAATTAGCTGAAACAGTTAGCATATTGTTTAAATGTTAGCTAAAAGCCAAATTAGCTTGAAAAACCATATTTGGTGCTAAATTAGCTCAAACACCTAGCATATTGCTGAAATATTAGCTAAAGGCAAAATTAGCTTGAAAAACCTTGGTAATGGCCAAATTAGCTCAGACAGCTAGCACATTGCTGAAATGTTAGCTAAAAGCCAAATTAGCTAGAAAAACCTTATTAGGTGTTAAATTAGCTCAAACAGTTAACATATTGCTGAAATGTTAGCTAAAGCCAAATTAGCTTGAAAAACCTTATTAGGTGTTAAATTAGCTCAAACAGTTAACATATTGCTGAAATGTTAGCTAAAAGCCAAATTAGCTTGAAAAACCTTGGTAGATGCCAAAATAGCCCAAACACCTAGCATATTGCTGAAATGTTAGCTAAAAGCCAAATTAGCTTGAAAAGTGCATGCCAAATTTGCTGTATGAAAAAGTCTTGAAGCCATTAAAAATGATGGCAAAAGGTCAATTTACTGTATAACATGTAGTTAAGTCTAAAATGTTGAAAGACAGGCAAAAATGTACCTAAAAACCTTGTTGGAATGATAAATGTGTGTAAATGTGAATGAATCAATGAGATTCTTCAATTGTCACTGTTAGAATGAGTCAGGAAGACATCAAAGGGTCTGACAGGCAGATGTTTACAAACATTGGCCGCGCAGCTGCATGTCCTCTGCCTAATGAGACAGCAGAATCACTGAGCTGACGCTTCAATGTATTTCAATGGAGGTCACTACCTCCAAACAAATGTTCATATCTTCAAAAGTCTTTCACTTATCAGAAAAGTTGAACCCTTGTAAGAATCACGAGGCTTTGGGCTACAATGTGTAAAAGATTCATGCCTGTAGGTCAAAGCATGTTTACATAATCGCAAGTTAAAAACAGAGTTAGTGTTCGAACCAGCTGGAAAATTTAACATTGGCAGGTATAGGAGAAATTGGGGTACTTACTGTCAGTCTAGGGGCTGTGGGGGCAAAAGTATTTGCCCTACAGCTTTGAGAGTTAGATTTTATGCATCTAGAGGGATTTTCCTACGTTTTGATGAAAAAATCATGTCACTGCGACAAACGGTGGCCGAGTTACAGCGATTTATCCATTTTTTTTTTTCTTAAAAAACCTGGTCTCCCCACTCTAGGTGATGACGTCACACACTCTAGATTCTCCTAAAATCGGGCAAAATGTACCAAATTGCCTCATTTCAAACAGCTGTAGTTCAAAAACTACAAGACATATCCAAAATAAAAGTAATGCATGTAATCTCCAAACCTTTCACTACATTTTAAAGTTTAAATGGTGTCTCTAGCTGAAAAATTGTAGGAGGAGATACATTTCAAAAACAGTGCAAAAACGGATTCAAAAAGCGGACTTCCCATTGACTTCCATTATATTTTGAAATTCAAAAACTTTAAAAATTTCAAAAACTATAAATAATTGCAGAATTGTTTAAAAACTGCCAAAAAGTGCAAAAAATGCAGAACAAATGCATGTTTACATTTTTAAAATAGCATAATGTATGCAGAAGTTAGGAATGCAGAAAGTTTGAAGCTGCAAAAGAGCCTTCCCCATGTATTCCTATGGGAAAAATTGCGGCAATTTTGTTGAATTGCATAAAAACCATAAGTTGCAGAAGAAATTTTAAAAGAGAGCAATAATGTCCTAAACAGGCTGAACATTTTGATGCGTAAATGGCAGAAATCGCATGAAGCATGCGGGAGATATGGATGACCGAAAACGTACGGAAGATTAAGAATAACTAGAAAATTGCATTTCCTGCGGAAATACGTTTGATTGCAGAATTGCAGAAGGTTGTTGCTTTTATATGCATAATTGCAGAACTTTTAGCAGAAAAGGCTAAAATGTTTTAAAATGAAAACAATTTTTAATAAATTGCTAAAGTTTGTTTAATTACTTAGTACACTGTTTGGATATTGCTGAAATGTTAGCTAAAAGCCAAATAAGCTTGAAAAACCTTGGTAGATGCCAAATTAGCTCAAACAGCTAGCATATTGCTGAAATGTTAGCTAAAAGCCAAATGAGCTTGAAAAACCATATTTGGTGCTAAATTAGCTCAAACACCTAGCATATTGCTGAAATGTTAGCTAAAAGCCAAATTAGCTTGAAAAACCTTATTAGGTGCTAAATTAGCTCAAACAGTTAGCATATTGTTGAAATGTTAGCTAAAAGCCAAATGAGCTTGAAAAACCCTATTTGGTGCTAAATTAGCTCAAACACCTAGCATATTGCTGAAATGTTAGCTAAGGCCAAATTAGCTTGAAAAACCTTATTAGGTGTTAAATTAGCTCAAACAGTTAACATATTGCTGAAATGTTAGCTAAAAGCCAAATTAGCTTGAAAAACCTTGGTAGATACCAAATTAGCTCAAACAGCTAGCATATTGCTGAAATGTTAGCTAAAAGCCAAATGAGCTTGAAAAACCATATTTGGTGCTAAATTAGCTCAAACAGTTAACATATTTCTGAAATGTTAGCTAAAAGCCAAATTAGCTTGAAAAACCTTGGTAGATGCCAAATTAGCTCAAACAGCTAGCATATTGCTGAAATGTTAGCTAAAAGCCAAATGAGCTTGAAAAACCATATTTGGTGCTAAATTAGCTCAAACAGTTAGCATATTGTTGAAATATTAGCTAAAAGCCAAATTAGCTTGAAAAACCTTATTAGGTGCTAAATTAGCTCAAACACCTAGTATATTGCTGAAATGTTAGCTAAAAGCCAAATTAGCTTGAAAAACCTTATTAGGTGCTAAATTAGCTCAAACACCTAGTATATTGCTGAAATGTTAGCTAAAAGCCAAATTAGCTTGAAAAACCTTATTAGGTGCTAAATTAGCTCAAACACCTAGTATATTGCTGAAATGTTAGCTAAAAGCCAAATTAGCTTGAAAAACCTTATTAGGTGCTTAATTAGCTCAAACAGTTAGCATATTGTTGAAATGTTAGCTAAAAGCCAAATGAGCTTGAAAAACCATATTTGGTGCTAAATTAACTCAAACACCTAGCATATTGCTGAAATGTTAGCTAAAAGCCAAATTAGCTTGAAAAACCTTATTAGGTGCTAAATTAGCTAAAACAGTTAACATATTGCTGAAATGTTGGCTAAAAGCCAAATTAGCTTGAAAAGTACATGCCAAATTTGCTGTATGAAAAAGTCTTGAAGCCATTAAAAATGATGGCAAAAGGTCAATTTACTGTAGAACATGTAGTTAAGTCTAAAATGTTGAAAGAAAGGCAAAAATGTATCTAAAAACCTTGTTGGAATGATAAATGTGTGTAAATGTGAATGAATCAATGAGATTCTTCCATTGTCACTGTTAGAATGAGTCAGGAAGACATCAAAGGGTCTGACAGGCAGATGTTTACAAACATTGGCCGCGCAGCTGCACCTCCTCTGCCTAATGAGACAGCAGAATCACTGAGCTGAGGCTTCAATGTATTTCAATGGAGGTCACTACCTCCAAACAAATGTTCATATCTTCAAAAGTCTTTCACTTATCAGAAAAGTTGAACCCTTGTAAGAATCACGAGGCTTTGGGCTACAATGTGTAAAAGATTCATGCCTGTAGGTCAAAGCATGTTTACATAATCGCAAGTTAAAAACAGAGTTAGTGTTCGAACCAGCTGGAAAATTTAACATTGGCAGGTATAGGAGAAATTGGGGTACTTACTGTCAGTCTAGGGGCTGTGGGGGCAAAAGTATTTGCCCTACAGCTTTGAGAGTTAGATTTTATGCATCTAGAGGGATTTTCCTACGTTTTGATGAAAAAATCATGTCACTGTGACAAACAGTGGCCGAGTTACAGCGATTTATCCATTTTTTTTTTTCTTAAAAAACCTGGTCTCCCCACTCTAGGTGATGACGTCACACACTCTAGATTCTCCTAAAATCGGCCAAAATGTACCAAATTGCCTCATTTCAAACAGCTGTAGTTCAAAAACTACAAGACATATCCAAAATAAAAGTAATGCATGTAATCTCCAAACCTCTCACTACATTTTAAAGTTTAAATGGTGTCTCTAGCTGAAAAATTGTAGGAGGAGATACATTTCAAAAACAGTGCAAAAACGGATTCAAAAAGCGGACATCCCATTGACTTCCATTATATTTTGAAATTCAAAAACTTTAAAAATTTCAAAAACTATAAATAATTGCAGAATTGTTTAAAAACTGCCAAAAAGTGCAAAAAATGCAGAACAAATGCATGTTTAAAATTTTAAAATAGCATAATGTATGCAGAAGTTAGGAATGCAGAAAGTTTGAAGCTGCAAAAGAGCCTTCCCCATGTATTCCTATGGGAAAAATTGCGGCAATTTTGTTGAATTGCATAAAAACCATAAGTTGCAGAAGAAATTTTAAAAGAGAGCAATAATGTCCTAAACAGGCTGAACATTTTGATGCGTAAATGGCAGAAATCGCATGAAGCATGCGGGAGATATGGATGACCGAAAACGTACGGAAGATTAAGAATAATAATAACTAGAAAATTGCATTTCCTGCGGAAATACGTTTGATTGCAGAATTGCAGAAGGTGGTTGCTTTTATATGCATAATTGTATAACTTTTAGCAGAAAAGGCTGAAATGTTTTAAAATGAAAACAATTTTTAATAAATTGCTAAAGTTTATTTAATTACCCAGTACACTGTTTGCATTTTGCTGAAATGTTGGCTAAAAGCCAAATTAGCTTGAAAAACCTTGCTAGTTGCCAAATTAGCTCAATCAACCAGCAAATTGCTGAAATGTTAGCTAAAGGCAAAAATTAGCTTGAGAAACCTTGGTAGATGCCAAAGTAGCTTAAACAGCTAGCATATTTCTGAAATGTTAGCTAAAAGTCAAATTAGCTTGAAAATTTTTGGTAGATGCCAAATTAGCTCAGTTATCATATTGCTGAAATGTTATCTTAAGGCAAAATTAGCTTGAAAAACCTCGGTAAATGCCAAATTAGCTCAAACAGCTAGCGTATTGCTGAAATGTTAGCTAAAAGCCAAATTAGCTTGAAAAATCTTGGTGAATGCCAATTTAGCTCAGACAGCTAGCAAATTGCTGAAATGTTAGCAAAAGGCAAAATTAGCTTGAAAAACCTTGGTAGATACCAAATTAGCTCCAACAGCTAGCATATTGCTGAAATATTAGCTAAAGACAAAATTAGCTTGAAAAACCTTGGTAATGGCCAAATTAGCTCAAACACCTAGCATATCGCTGAAATGTTAGCTAAAAGCCAAATTTGCTTGAAAAACCTTATTAGGTGCCAAATTAGCTCAAACACCTAGCATATTGCTGAAATGTTAGCTAAAGGCCAAATGAGCTTGAAAAACCATATTTGGTGCTAAATTAGCTCAAACACCTAGCATATTGCTGAAATGTTAGCTAAAAGCCAAATTAGCTTGAAAAACTTATTAGGTGCTAAATTAGCTCAAACAGTTAGCATATTGTTGAAAGGTTAGCGAAAGAAAAAATTTGCTTGAAAAACCTTGGTAGATACCAAGTTAGCTCAAAAAGCTAGCATATTGCTGAAATGTTAGCTAAAAGCCAAATGAGCTTGAAAAACCCTATTTGGTGCTAAATTAGCTCAAACACCTAGCATATTGCTGAAATGTTAGCTAAAAGCCAAATTAGCTTGAAAAACCTTATTAGGTGCTAAATTAGCTGAAACAGTTAACATATTGTTTAAATGTTAGCTAAAGGGGAAATTAGCTTGAAAAACCATATTTGGTGCTAAATTAGCTCAAACAGTTAGCATATTGTTGAAATGTTAGCTAAAAGCCAAATGAGCTTGAAAAACCATATTTGGTGCTAAATTAGCTCAAACAGCTAGCATATTGCTGAAATGTTAGCTAAAAGCCAAATTAGCTTGAAAAACCTTATTAGGTGCTAAATTAGCTCAAACACCTAGCATATTGCTGAAATGTTAGCTAAAAGCCAAATTAGCTTGAAAAATCTTTTTTGGTGCTAAATTTACCTCAAACAGCTAGCATATTGCTGAAATGTTAGCTAACAGCCAAATGAGTTTGAAAAACCTTGGTAGAAGCCAAATTTGCTAAAACATTTAGCACATTGCTGAAATGTTAGCTAAAAGTCAAATTAGCTTGAAAATCCTTGGTAGATGCCAAATTAGCTCCAACAGATACCATATTGCTGAAATATTAGCTAAAGGCAAAATTAGATTGAAAAACCTTGGTAGTTGCCAAATTAGCTCAATCAACCAGCAAATTGCTGAAATGTTAGCGAAAGGCAAAATTAGCTTGAGAAACCTTGGTAGATACCAAATTAGCTCAAACAGCTAGCATATTTCTGAAATGTTAGCTAAAGCCAAATTAGCTTGAAAAACCTTATTAGGTGTTAAATTAGCTCAAACACCTAGCATATTGCTGAAATGTTAGCTAAAAGCCAAATGAGCTTGAAAAACCCTATTTGGTGCTAAATTAGCTCAAACACCTAGCATATTGCTGAAATGTTAGCTAAAAGCCAAATTAGCTTGAAAAACCTTATTAGGTGCTAAATTAGCTGAAACAGTTAGCATATTGTTTAAATGTTAGCTAAAAGCCAAATTAGCTTGAAAAACCATATTTGGTGCTAAATTAGCTCAAACACCTAGCATATTGCTGAAATATTAGCTAAAGGCAAAATTAGCTTGAAAAACCTTGGTAATGGCCAAATTAGCTCAGACAGCTAGCACATTGCTGAAATGTTAGCTAAAAGCCAAATTAGCTAGAAAAACCTTATTAGGTGTTAAATTAGCTCAAACAGTTAACATATTGCTGAAATGTTAGCTAAAGCCAAATTAGCTTGAAAAACCTTATTAGGTGTTAAATTAGCTCAAACAGTTAACATATTGCTGAAATGTTAGCTAAAAGCCAAATTAGCTTGAAAAACCTTGGTAGATGCCAAAATAGCCCAAACACCTAGCATATTGCTGAAATGTTAGCTAAAAGCCAAATTAGCTTGAAAAGTGCATGCCAAATTTGCTGTATGAAAAAGTCTTGAAGCCATTAAAAATGATGGCAAAAGGTCAATTTACTGTATAACATGTAGTTAAGTCTAAAATGTTGAAAGACAGGCAAAAATGTACCTAAAAACCTTGTTGGAATGATAAATGTGTGTAAATGTGAATGAATCAATGAGATTCTTCAATTGTCACTGTTAGAATGAGTCAGGAAGACATCAAAGGGTCTGACAGGCAGATGTTTACAAACATTGGCCGCGCAGCTGCATGTCCTCTGCCTAATGAGACAGCAGAATCACTGAGCTGACGCTTCAATGTATTTCAATGGAGGTCACTACCTCCAAACAAATGTTCATATCTTCAAAAGTCTTTCACTTATCAGAAAAGTTGAACCCTTGTAAGAATCACGAGGCTTTGGGCTACAATGTGTAAAAGATTCATGCCTGTAGGTCAAAGCATGTTTACATAATCGCAAGTTAAAAACAGAGTTAGTGTTCGAACCAGCTGGAAAATTTAACATTGGCAGGTATAGGAGAAATTGGGGTACTTACTGTCAGTCTAGGGGCTGTGGGGGCAAAAGTATTTGCCCTACAGCTTTGAGAGTTAGATTTTATGCATCTAGAGGGATTTTCCTACGTTTTGATGAAAAAATCATGTCACTGCGACAAACGGTGGCCGAGTTACAGCGATTTATCCATTTTTTTTTTTTCTTAAAAAACCTGGTCTCCCCACTCTAGGTGATGACGTCACACACTCTAGATTCTCCTAAAATCGGGCAAAATGTACCAAATTGCTTCATTTCAAACAGCTGTAGTTCAAAAACTACAAGACATATCCAAAATAAAAGTAATGCATGTAATCTCCAAACCTTTCACTACATTTTAAAGTTTAAATGGTGTCTCTAGCTGAAAAATTGTAGGAGGAGATACATTTCAAAAACAGTGCAAAAACGGATTCAAAAAGCGGACTTCCCATTGACTTCCATTATATTTTGAAATTCAAAAACTTTAAAAATTTCAAAAACTATAAATAATTGCAGAATTGTTTAAAAACTGCCAAAAAGTGCAAAAAGTGCAGAACAAATGCATGTTTGAATTTTTAAAATAGCATAATGTATGCAGAAGTTAGGAATGCAGAAAGTTTGAAGCTGCAAAAGAGCCTTCCCCATGTATTCCTATGGGAAAAATTGCGGCAATTTTGTTGAATTGCATAAAAACCATAAGTTGCAGAAGAAATTTTAAAAGAGAGCAATAATGTCCTAAACAGGCTGAACATTTTGATGCGTAAATGGCAGAAATCGCATGAAGCATGCGGGAGATATGGATGACCGAAAACGTACGGAAGATTAAGAATAATAAAACAGAAGAACAATAGTTTGATTGCATACTGCAATCAAACTAATAAAACAGAAGAACAATAGTTTGATTGCATACTGCAATCAAACTAATAAAACAGAAGAACAATAGTTTGATTGCATACTGCAATCAAACTAATGATTGCATACTGCAATCAAACTAATAAAACAGAAGAACAATAGTTTGATTGCATACTGCAATCAAACTAATGATTGCATACTGCAATCAAACTAATAATAAAACAGAAGAACAATAGTTTGATTGCATACTGCAATCAAACTAATAAAACAGAAGAACAATAGTTTGATTGCATACTGCAATCAAACTAATAATAAAACAGAAGAACAATAGTTTGATTGCATACTGCAATCAAACTAATAATAAAACAGAAGAACAATAGTTTGATTGCATACTGCAATCAAACTAATGATTGCATACTGCAATCAAACTAATAACTTCAATTTGTTTTCAATCTGTTTTGTCTTTGTTTCTCATCTAACTCGGGTTGTATTTTCAAAACACAAACATAATCTGTGAATGTGTGGTTTTCTGTCAATACATTTAATTCCAAAAATTTTCTTTAACTCGTCTTGAATTTTATAAAAAATAATTTTCAACTGTTAAGGTTGTGAGTTGAAATGACCTTCAGCAGCTGTCTTAGATTGAAGCCTTTACTTGCAGCCAGGTCTGTTTACCAACTACTGAGGGCTTCTCAATACAACAGTCATTTATTTAACCTTAATTTATCCATTTATCCGGGGAACACAATTTAAGGACAATATTCCAGCAACAGGGAAGACCTTTTGAGAAAATGAAAGCGAAGGGGTCACAGGAAATAGACTAAAAGCTTCACAAGAAAATAAAAAAACAACACAAAAGGCAGTAACTTGGCAATGAAACATTTATTACAGACTTGTTTCAAAAGGTTTTTTTTTTTTTTCCTTTTTGGGTTCAGTGACATGGCAAATGTTGTGAGGAAAGTTTTTTTTTATGATCCTCATGCATTTATTTGCGTTCTTGACCTCCAACATAGAAGGAATAGCAGCCACAAAAAGTAGGATGTGGTCTTCTGACCACCACATTTTCAGTTCATTTTGTTTTCAGTGGCTGTATAAGAAGATGGTGTGTGGGTTCGCATCACAGGTCCTTTTTATTATGTTGAATTGAAAACAAAATGTTGCCTGTATGGTCTTTGACATCTTAACTAAATATGATGTGAATAAACTTTGGCCTTTGAGGAAATGGGAGAAAAAATGACAGAAAAACAAGTCTCACATGTAGGATTCCTGTTCTAGAGCTGAACAGTTTAGCTTTACAAAAGTTCATGCAACAACAGTTAAAACAGTTTTTAAAAGGGTCATGTTTTTTTCATGTATAAGACATTTTGTATCTTCTACAAGAGGATCTAAAGTCTAAATGACACTAAGAAGTCACTCAAAAACAATTTAAAGACAGCAACAGTTAAAAAAAGAAAAGCAAATAATAAAAAAACATTGTTTTTTAGAAATCGAAACAAATTTCCAGAAGCCAAAACACAATTCCAAATGAAACAAAATAAAAATGTTACATTTTGCAAAACAAAAGTAAATTTCAAAGCTCGAATTGACTTTCCTAAAAAACAAAACACAAAGAAACCAGAACAAGTAGGTACTTTGAGACATCACTGATTGATGACGTAGGATTTTTGACGTTTGGGTTTTTTCAAATGCGTCTTCAATTTTTAGGATTAGTATGGAGCGTGTCCAGTATCACTTCATGCCAAAAAACTTTCAATTGAAATGATGGCAAATGTCATCATCCAATCAGTGATGTCCCATTGTACCTGCCTTTTCAAGCTTCTTATTATATTTTGTTTTTTAACATTTTATTTTGATTTCTGCAAATTACTTTTGTTTCCCAAAATGTTTCTATTTTTTCCATTTCATTTTTTTAAATTAATTTGTGATTTCTGAAATGTTATGGGTGTTTTTTTTTCATTTTGTTTTTTTAATTTGTCATTGTGATCTTTAATGTTTTTGCTTTGAGTGATCTGTTGATGTGATTTGCACCTCAGGGCCACCGTAGTTAGGCCATGTTCCCACAAAGCTAAAACATTGGGCTCAAACCGGCTTTATGTGAACAACTGGGACAAGTGGCCTTTCTCTCTGTTAATTTGTGTTTTGCAGTCATTGGCTCTTCCCTTTTTTTGCATAATGTCACTGGCTAAAGTAAATTCCAAGATGCCTGCTTACATTACCATAAAACTCTTCACTTAAATTTGTACTCAACCTCTTTCCATAAGAGTTCAACATCCAGGCTAAGTCTGCCAATAACACAAAAGTGAACTTCAATCATGCTTTGCATTTCTAATGTCGGTTTCTGAGTGCAGAAGGATATTACATTAAAAATGCAATATCACTATGGCAGCCTGTACATCATGCTGTCTCCCAAAAATGCTTTTGAAAGCTGCAGAGTTGTGAAGTCGTTTATGCCAGTTGTTACCACAAGAGCTGGTGATGTGATTCTCTCCGGGATGAATGAGGAAAACCTGCATGACGGGGTTGGTGGCAAAATCACAACCATATCAAATTGCCTCTCGTGAATCACTGATGAATGCCACCACACAGTGGCAGCACTAATGGAGTGCTTAGGAGATTTGACTGAAAAAAGGTTTCAGATTTCTTTGTACCACCAGCAGGGTAAATAACATAAAGCTGTCTCCAGCCGCTACTTTGATTTGCGCCGCAGTGCGTGACGCTCTGTTCACTGGCTTGTTACGCTGCTGCAAAAACAGTCATCATCATTGTCAACTGTTTCACTTCTACTTTTTTGAATGAGTGTCACCTCTTGTGAACAACAAAAAAAGGAAGTATATGGAACATTTATGGGAACTATAGGGAAGTTCATGAAATCAAACAAACAACAAAAATGTGTTTTTTTTTTCTTTCTGAAGGATTGTTTTTGGATGCAAAATACTCTGTACATGATGATCTAATTTTATCCTTCGATTTACCTTTTGTTTATTCTCACAGATGCTAATTATATCAGGAGAGCACTACGATCACCGGCCAATTCATGAAGCACACCTGTCTGACTTCTCATTTGCACAAGTTTCTAATTAGTCAATCACATGGCAGCAACTCAACGGGATGTCGACAAAGTCAAGACGATCTGCTACAGTTCAAACCGAGCATCGGAATGAACAAAAAAGGTGATTAAGTGACTTTAAACGTATCATGGTTGTTGTTCTGAGTATTTCAGAAACTGCTGATATACTGGGATTTTCACCCGCAACCATCTCTAGGGTTCATAGAGAATGTTCAGAAAAAGAGACAATATCCAGTGAGCGGCAGTTCTGTGGGCAGAAATGTCTTGTTGATGCCAGAGGTCAGAGGTGAATGGCCAGACTGGTTCCAGCTGATTGAAAGAAAACAATAACACAAATAATCACTGGTCACAACTGAGGTCTGCAGACGAGCGTCTCTGAACACACAACATGTCCAACCTTGAGGCAGATGGGCTACAGCATCAGAATAACACACCGGGTGTCACTGCTGTCAGCAAAGAACAGGAAACTGGGTGTACAGTTCACACAGGATCACCAAAACTGGACAACAGAAGACTGGAAAAATGTTGTCCGGTCTGATGAGTCTTCATTTCTGCTGCAACACTGGTCAGAATTTGGCATCAACAACACGAAACATGGATCCATCCTGCCTTGGCTCAACAGTTCAGGATGGTGGTGTAATGGTGTGGGGGGTCTTTTCTTGGCACACTTTGGGCCCCTTAGTATCAATTGAGCGTGGTTGCAACGCCACAGCCTACCTGAGTAATGTTGCTGACTATTTCCATCCCTTTATGACCACAATGTACCATCTTCTGATGCTACTTCCAGCAGTATAAGGCGCCATGTCACAGAGCTAGATTAATCTCATACTGCTTTCTTGAACATAACAATGAGTTCACTGGACTCCAATGACCTCCACAGTCACCAGATCTTGACCCAATAGAACACCTTTGGGATGTGGTGGTTCAGGAGATTGGCATCATGGATGTGCAGCCGACAAATGTGCAGCAACTGTGTGATGCTGTCATGTCAATATGGACCAAACTCTCTGAGAAATGATTCCAGTATCTTGTTAAATCTAGGTTCTGAAGGCAATAGGGGGTCCAACACCGGATCTAGCAAGCTGTACTTAATAAAGTGTCAGGTTAGGGAATGCAACTGTTGCAGGGTCATGTCAGCATGAGTCATTAAAAACAAAAGCCAGTTTTAATTAACAGAAAATAAAAAAAACAAAACAAAAACAACTTTTGTAAAAGAATGTTGCTGTTGCTAGAAGTCATCTCTTTTGCCTTTTCTTACTGCAGCTTACTTTTGCTTCTTTTTTTTCTTGCACATCAAACTCACCATGATGCCCAAGCCTGCCCAGAAAAATCACCTTCAGTTGTCCAGAGCAGGGCTGGACATTTCTCATTACAATGAATTGCCAGCAGGCTTTGGTGATGCACACGCCATGCTTGAGACATTGTTTGCTGCTTATTGATAGTGTGTAGCTGCTGCCTGTGGAAAAAAGGCAGTACCTGGTCAAAATAAAGTACATCGTCTGTTTGTGTCTAGTTTGAAACTGCAATCAAATTTTTAACATGTCTTTTGCTGTAAGTGAAACATCATTGAACGAGTAAGATTTTTTTTTTTTATATGAATGTTAACATCGCTGATTCTTTGTACAGCAATTAAGGATGCAACACTCATTATTTTCTATTTATTTCTCTAAGCTCATGAATTACATAGCGAATAATAACATAACTGTCTTTATGTCTGTAGTCACTGGAATGGTCACGTTGGGCAGCTCTGCCACTCAGTCACTGCATCGTTTAGTTTCTTTACCAAGTGTGAGCCTGTATGGCTTTCATACAGGGGATTAGTTTGTAGTAAAGCACACTTTATCTGAATGTGTAATGAACCGTCACTTACAGCAGCAAGTTTTGAGTTTTAGCCAAGTCGTCTTTATGACCCTTTTACACGGTTTCTTCCATTGTTGGTGAAATGCATTTGGGAAGGCCGAGCCTAACATGGATCAGTTGTTTTTATTAAGTGTTAAAACCTCAAGTCTTCACCTACTGAAAACAATTAAAGAACAAAGATTCGGACTACTCAGCTTATTTTCTTGTGTTTTTTCCCCAGTTGTTACCTGTGATGGAATCTGTACTTCATGATTACAGTGACACTGCGGGGAGGTGCAGCTGCGGATGCGACTTCGCGTTGTGCACCAGTTGTCTGTGTACCAGATATGAGTTTTGGTTTTGTCAAAAGTTTGCTCTTCCTTGTCACCGTGTTCACCTGCAGATCCAAAGTGCTTTCACACGGCAGTGTGAGGACAGTATTTTTTCACAGTTGTGTTTCTCAACTCCACTAGCCTTGCCTCAGTTTCTTTCTGTTAGGGTGTTTTCAGACTGGAAAATTCTATTGGTCCGGATCGAGTCCTGAACCTTGTGCTTGGTCTGCAATCAAATTGCCATCAACCAAACTTTTCTGTTTTGAACCAAAGCCTCTAAACAAAACCACAAGATGAGAGATTTTTTCAGTCGTCGCCAGGAATTAAGAGTGCGGGGCAAAGCAACGAGAGAAAAATAATGGAAGTGCTAAGCTTTGCAATCCTTGTCTGATAGTTCACTTATTCAAACTTTATATTTCACTGATTAATTCTGAGCAACTGTATCAACGTCAGGAACAACATTTTTTTGCTATGGCAGAGGCATACTGCAAGACAGTGACTGAGCAGGCAGCAGCGAGGAAAGTACGCTGACAAGTGTTTATGACATATAAATTGTTTTGGGAAAACACTGTGAGAAATAACGTGTATGACGTTAAAAGTTGCTTTAATGAGCCTGCATTTTTTTCGATCAAATTTCAATGAGTTGCTTTGTCTCATCGTTGCTCCACGTTTGTCTGCCTCTCGAAATATGCCATTTTCAATGCGTGACTCCACACAAACTCAGTCCAGTTTCCATGTTAGATTTGAAACCAAGGAATTGTGGCATTTCAAGCAAATGTCGTGAAATTTCCTTGGTTTTACTTGTCGATGCCTCCTAATGGAGTATGATGTGGTGGAAAACGAAGTGGAGAAGGTCTGTAATAGGGAAAAAACGATTACATTTAAAGGTTCCAAAAAGGCAGTGATTGGAGGTAAAAGCTGACAGTATAGTTCTTAGACCAAAGCAGAGACATAAATAATAAATAAAACTGACAGTGTTTGAAGTAAAAATGGCATAAATCCAAAGCCAAGGATTAATACAATAAATCACAATTATCTGTACTCTCATTTGACTTCTTGCAGGATTGGTACATTGAAGGTTCAGCCATTCAAAGGACTAGTGTGTGATTGTGGATTTCACACCCACAGGGCAGATGAAGTAGATCAAACTTCTGCTACTGAGCTGAGTCCATATGCTGGAATTTCTTTTACATTCATCAGCTCACTTCTTGACATGGCATATAAAACTGGAATTCTTGAAGCTTGTCTTATACATTAGGAGCTAACGTGAACAACACAGACTCAATTAAGACTCATGAGCTGTTTCCAGCATTCTAATTACAGCTCACCTTATGAACTATCAGACTGTGAGATGAATGTGTGTCTTTTTCATACGTTCCCAACAGTTAGTTTTATTTTATTTTAGGCTAAACACATCACAGCTGTTAAATCTGTTTGATTTCAAATGAGTTTACAGTGGTCACACCATGTTTCACCTCAGATTAAGAGATAGTGGAGGCTGGCTGCCACAGACCCACTTGGCAAGGCTTTTTTTTTTTTTTTTCTAATCATTTTAGCTGGACATCTTTTAGGGGACCATCCATTTGTTCGTCTTGTGACGCCTGTGCAACACAAAACAGTTCAAACGCAGCCAATCCTACTTATCCTGGGAATAAAAGCCTGCATAAGTAAATAAGAGAACTGGGATCACGCCAGTCATGCATTACATTTGGAGCAGAGATTAGGTGGCTGTGTGCAAAACTGATTAACTCTTATATGTGTGCCGTGTGACGTTAAGTGGAAACAACAAGGTGCAGAGGAATATAACGACAACTGCACAACACTTTTGCCTTGATTTTTTTTTTTTTTAATCACATCATTACATGGTGGCATTTTCCTGAGTCGTGGTCTTGTTTCAAAGAATCCTAAATGACTCACAAAAGGTGTATCTAAAAAAAATGCAAATCTGCTGCAACTTCCTCTTTTATTATCACATGACAAGAGAACGTTCATCCAACTTGCTGGCTCTCTGTCACTCTGGCTGAATCATGTCTTTGAGTGAGCAAAGGTCTGTCACTGTAAGGCAAGAAACCTGCGTTCAGTAGGACTGGATTAGAGAAGATTAGTGAAACTCACTGCCATTTTTTGCTCTTGATCTCTACAGGAGCGGCTTTGACTCTTTGCAGCTCCATATAGCAGCGGATGATTCAGTTCTAGAATTGAGGACTCCAGCTGTGAATGCAGGCGTTGCGATTGTCAGATGGGAGATATTATAAAAATAAATAAATTTTCTTCTGTGCTCACGTTTGAACTACTAGCCAACTCAGAAGCTCTACTTTTGAGGTCACCTATTTGTAAAACAAATCAGAATTCAGGGAACGGTTCAGATCTGGGGGATCCACAAGCCCAGACTGCTAAAGAAAGGTCTACCTTTAACATTTTCAGCAAAGAAAAGAATTGTGGCTTGGAGTATTTTTCAATACAACTTTTAACATTTGCTTTGCTTCATCTCATGCTTTTATTTAGAGGAACTTCTGAACTTCTGATGTCATGAGGTCTCGGACTGTAATTGTATTGCGTGTTCTTGAATGCATGTTTAGCATATTGTGTTTACAGTGGACTGTTGATACCTGATTCTAACCCATGTACCTACAGTTGGAAGAGGCTCTGTGCGAAGCGGTGAGAATCTTGCTCCTGGCGTTTTCTGTCACAGCATTATTCCAATGAGTCGTATAATCAGTGGCAGTTTTTGACATTGGCGGTTGCCCAGTGCGGTGTTTTCCACGGACGAGAGGAAAAAATCCTTCAATATTGTGTTTCTGTAACATGACTAGCGGAATGCGCCTGTTTTTGTTATCTGAAGGTGAATTAAGATGCCAAACAGCGCCCTCTGCTGCAAGTCACTCAAACTGCCACCCTCACCTGATTGCGCTACACAAGTCAAAAATGCAGAGGGGGGTGCAGTTTACCGGTGGCTGGGTGAATCACACACAGGTAATTGGGAGTATTTTTCATTCTCATCTCAAACTCAAACTACAATCCAATTAAATCACTTTAAGTCATCACACCAAATTACGGATTGCAATAACCGTGACTGTATTTTTTAAACTTTGAATTCAAATCTCTGCACTAACTAAACTGTACTAAGTATTGGTTTAGTCCGAAGCTGAGCTGATGCGATGTTGGCACAGACATTACTTATGGATAGATGTTTTTAGGGTTTGAGTCGTGATATTTAGCTCTTATCTAAATATTTCAGCTTAGTTAGATCTGTAAACGTCAGCTATTTCTTTTTAAAAATCGTGTTTTATGCTGAAAAATGCCCTTGCAGGGCTAATAAAGTTTTTCTATTTATTTATATATTTCAGTTATTGTTAAGCCTTAACAGATGTCGGATTTTTTTGGAAGTTTTTTTTCTCAATGCTTTTTGGCTCCTCAGCACCACAGAAAAGAGAACAAAATAACATACAGAAGAAATTAAAATAAATGATCAAAATTGTTTTGCTTATTAAATTAAATACTTTTTTAACATGGCACTGTACGATGGCAGCATGTTAATAAAACATGCCAATAAAAATGTCAGACTCTGTTAAAAAATATAATAAAACTTTTTTTTTTGTTATAAATACACATGCCTCATTAGACGCGATTGCACTGGGGGCGCACTTAGAACTCTTCAAGATGGTGGTGCTTTGAGACGTCACCTCCAATGGGCGACACCAGTTCATGAAGCGTCTACCCAAATGATGTCTATGGTGGGTTTTTTTTATGTGAGCTCAATAAAATGAAAAGGACAAACCTATCCAGCTCCCACAATAGAAAAGAGGAAAAAAGACAAAGAAAACATGACAAGGGCAAAGATATGATATTGAGCATTGTTAATATCATTATTTGAGCCTAAGAAAACTTTATTAAATCTACAAAATAATATTTGAAGAGTTGGGTTATTCTCCAGTGAGACATGTACGCATGTGTCTGCTCTGCTGCTTTAAAGCAGCACTTTCTTGTACTAAGGTGGTACAAGTGTGTTTTGGATGTGAAGGATGGCAGAAATGGCGCAGAAAAACCTGCTCCCTGAAAAAGCCACTCCTCTCTACGACCCTCCTCGTGCCCAGAAAAGCCTAAAATCGGCAGCAAGTGTACGAGTCAACCCCTGTGCAGAAAGTACATGTGACTTTACTTTAAAGTTTGTAACAGGTAGCACCAGAAAGCATTTTTTTCCTTGTATTTGCTTTTCAGTCAGCATGTGCATTTTCTTTTTGTTTAAAGCAAACATTAGTCTAAATTTGGTTGGTTGGAAGCTTCTCGAGAGCTCCAACTGTCCCCCTCTCGGTGGGCATTTAACCAAACATGTTTGCCACACAAAATGGCTCGACAGTTGATATGAAAATCCCATTAAAAATAGGTCAGCTGATAAGGGAGATGAGCACATAGCGCTCCAAGTGATTCCCAATTTCACACCTCAATCTCCATTTAGTGCAGGGGTGGGAGAGTAGCTGGAGAGCAAGAAAAGCAGCGTCTGCACAAACAACAGCCTCTTTTTAAAAAATTAAATGAAAAACATTGCTCTTTACTGCTTTTTTTAGAAATACTTTTGCATTAAAGCTTCTATCTTAAAGGATATCAATTGTTTTAATAATACTCTTATTTCACCTACTGATGTCAGGAAATGACACAGCCAGTGAGCAGATTGCCGCAGAAGCATTTATTTTCACCACTTTTCTGTGAAATAATCAATAAGTCCTCCTGTTTGGCCTCTGATTTGTTCTTTTAAAGACAGGTAACTGGCTAAATAATCCTCATGGTTCATCAATTGGTCTTTAACATTGTCCACTGCCCTTGAAAACAGTGAAAACAGCAACCCTGCTCGGCTAATCATTCACAAAGCGAATTCAATCAGCAGCTCTGCACTTCCCCACTCATATTTGTTGATTCACTGAAGCGTGTTTGTTCATCAGGACCTTCGGAGGTTTTCAATGCAGAGATTTGCTTCCACAAAATGAGCTTTTATTTAAATATGAGTACGACAGCATGAACTTTAAATATGATATAAAGTAACAATTTCAAGGTTGAAGTGCAAAGAGCTGAACACAGTGAAGTCAGAGTTTTCATCTGGTTTGATTCTGGCCAATTTTTTGGTTTGCCCAAAATATTAGAAGTATGTAATGCCCACTGCATCAGTGAATAAGCAGAAAATACCTATCAACCTTTTCATGAAATCCACAAAAAGTTTTATATCTTTTCTATGAGAAATAGATAGTGTCAATGTTATACATCCGGTGATTTGGTACGTTTTTTAGGTTGTGAAATTTATCAAAACTTTTTTCCACCAAAAGTGTTTATAAGATTTTATGAAAGCAGCCATTTTGAAATGAGTAGAAAAAAAAGCCCTTCTACTGCCCCTAGTGGAATGATGATGAACTACAGGACAGAAAACATGGACCAAGTTATAAACAATGGGTTTTTGAAAGGAAAGTTTGAATCATGCTAATGAGACAGGAGTCCCAGAGATGTATGTTTGAGATACGACACCAATCTGCTTATAGCTGCTTAAATGTGGGTAAAGTTTTTTTTTTTTTTTTTTTTTTTTTAGTTCTTTTTCAGTTTTTGTGAAGACAAAAACAGAATATAACACTTGCAGTGGATCAAGCAGGTACAGAATTGAGATTTGCATTGAAGTGTCTCACAGTGATGAAGTCCTTTCTTCTTCTGTAGTTCTGCCAATCATGATATGAAGTATGGTCATCTATCAGCCTGGGTTTGATTCTCTGCTACTCCAAGAATGTCATTTCTAGAAAAAAATAAAACAGATAAGAAGTGAAACAGATGAAAGCTAAGTGTAAACGTTTAGTTTTTTTTCCATTTTACTGCTGATAGGGCATACCAACCATGATACACACAACAGCAAGGCTCCAGTGCTTGTTGAAAGCTTAGCTCAACACTGTTTTCATTTACGTATCATGTTGGGGGTTCACTTACCTGGCCAAAGGAAAAGAATGCAAGCCCCTACATTCCACTCCCTAATTTGGACTTTTTTTTTTCAAACTTCAATTACTTTTTTAAGCTTCTGTGTGGCATCTTGTTCAAAAGCAGTGAAAAGTCATCACGTAGATATGTGACTAGTTTCTGCTCATTGCTGATCATAACTGAACTTTTTTAGAAGCAAAATCCCAAAGCAAATTTCTGGATGTTCTTAATTAGTGGTGAAATAAACTCACTTTAAAAGTTATGGGGCAGAGAATATGGATGAGAACATTTTTAGCTTTTAAACAAAAATATAACCTGTTTTCCTGCGACTACTTATCTACGACACAACTTCAAAACTTTTGATGAGAAGCCCCTGAAGAAACATTGTAAAGTAAACATTCAAGTGAGTTTACTTTGGACTGTATGAACAAATGGTTCATGGTTCATTTTCTTAACCTGATGTATTCCTTTCGGGACAGCGGGGCTTTCTGAACCCTTCCCGGCTACATTCGGCAACAGTCTGCTTCAAACACGGTCAGAGAGAGAGAGACGGAAACACCGCTGAAGTGACCGTCATCCAGAAACAGCGGGACTGAAGCTGACTATACCCAGAGAACCTCTAAATCAGAGGTTCTCACACCTTTTTGGGATGCAAGCTACTTAAAACACATAAAATAATGTGAAGTTTTCATTTTTAAGTGCTCAAACATACAAACATGCTGTTACAACAGAAACACACGATTCCTGTTTGAAAACGATGAAAAATCCATGGATGAACAAATCTTTTCATGGCAACCCGAGCGAGCCCTTCTCTCATGTGTGTGGGTAGCTGTCTTTATAAAGTGACAAACCATTTTAAGGGTAAGCTGTTCTCATGGTGACTGTGGTTTAACTTCATGCGATTGAAAAAAACCCGGGTTTGAATCCTGCACCCGGCTTTCGTAGTTCGTTGAATCTTTTTTTCTGCTAAATTACTTAAAACACATTACTATAAGTATTAACTAAAAACATCAGGATAATTCTTTGGATTTAAATCGTCATTGGAATGTATTTCTTATAGACATGAGTTTTTTTAGTAATAGAAAATTAACACAAATAAATGCAGTCTAAGAAACCTTTAGTTTAAAATGTATAGGTTTTAAAAAAAAAAAATCATTGAAATTTCTTTAAAAAAACAATGTATTCTTTATGTTTAGTAAAATGCAAATATATTTAAAAAGTAAAACACAACAATACTGGGGTTCAAACCAGGTTGCATCTGTAGTGGTAGTGGTGTTTGCTGTTTGATCACTGAATTATACTTTGTTTTTGGTGGGTAGATGGGTTATATATCCGTTAATTTATTTTTAATGGCCCGCGATCTACATGGAGATGTGATCACCGACTGATGTCTTTGATCTCTACATACTATCCGTCTCGTCCATGCATTGTAAATGAAATACAGACACCGTTCATGTAGGGATCAAAACAGTAGCTGCTACCTCCTCCCACACGTGAACAAGGTGGCGAGCTTAGGGAACACATTTGAACATGATTTTAGAGTCAGATTTTCCTAATTGTTTAATGTTTTGGATTCGAGTCATGATGTCACTGACAGTAAAAATGCAGCGGTGTCACAGCGGTGGAAGGGGATTCAGCCTGACACGGCTCTCTAATGTGTCTTTATTGTGTATGTGGTGTGTATTTATGTTGTATATGTCTGATTGTCCGACATTGAAGCACTCCGTATGTCTCCAGCTCGTTAGCATAGCACCAAGATGGCAGTGTAGTCAGTGTGGACACCTGTGTCTCTGAATCAACATTTTCATTACATTCTCTGGTTTCTGCTGGAAGAACAGCAGTTTATCCTCCTGTTCTACTTGGATTTTTTTTTGTATTTGCCGCATGTTCCCCCTGCGTCATCACAAAGCTACACTGACACAAGTGTGAGCAGGCTCGTCTTGTATGTGTGCACTGATTTCTTTTACTGTGAGGTACTAAATGAAACTTTTGTCGTCAGAAAGTAGACTGATTGCTTCACTAACAGGCAGAGAATTTTCACTGGCTATCGACTTTTGAGACCCCTGATTACACATTCATTTAATGCGAGAATTTCCCGCATTATAAGAGCTTCGTTTGAGGGAATTAATTTTAATATGAGCGATACCCGCAGTCCCGCAGCGAAATTCAGGCCCTGCACACACACACACACACACACACACGCACACACACGCACACACAATGTATTTTGTCGTTTTTGGCGCATCCCAGCCAGAAATGTATAAATCTAACAAACTCAAATCAAATCAGAGCTATTTAAGTGATCTCTTCTTGATTTTTCATACCATAAGTCACACAAAAAACCTTGATTGTTTTTTTTTCAAAAACAAAAATCTGCTTTATAATCCAGGGGTCTTAAAGTATGACTTGATGTTGTGCTTACTGAGCTCCAGATATTCTCTGTGCTACACTGTGCTCAAAAATCTGTCCAAATGTTTTATTACGACTTTTGATAAACTATGAAGCCGAACCTTCTGATGGATTGTTGGAGCATTATGGGTACTGCAGTGAAGAGTCTTGTAGTGTCATTTACTGCGCTTTAACTGTGTGTAAATGAGTGGAGTAAAGCTTGACTTATCTGACTGTTTTGTTTCACTTACTGTGACTTAAGTCCAAAAATATGAAATCTCAAAGAAAGAAAATACATTTTTTTTAAACTAGAGAGCCAGAATGGAGGGGTAAAAGACCCGCATGTGGCAGACCCCTGGTGTAGGTTAAATGTTATCTTGGGTCTAGCAAGATTAAAAAGCTGCTTGTTGTCCAGGTGTGAAGCGCAAGGGCTTATTTTTGTAGAAGATAAGAACAATTTATAAAACTGAACTTTATTTACTGTCAGTTATTTATTATTTACAGAGTGACACAACAATGAATTTGTTCAGTTTTGGGTTTTGCTCATCTTTGTAGGGAAACTGAAAAAAAAAAATGAAATGCAAAAATGAAAATCCACAGAAACAGGGAGCTGATGGTCAATGTAAGACAGGATTTGTTCTTTGTGACAGTTATGAAAGCATCTCCACTAACTGCTGGCGAAATGATGAATTACGCCGCAAGAGGAATTAATTTGCTCGCAGCCAAATAAGCAGGGTGTTAGCCAGAGGGAAGCATGCTGAATTAATAAGGATGTCACGGTGAGAGGATCTCTAAAGGCTGAGCTACGGCTTGTCTCTGAAAGTTGAAATGGTTTTCCAGCACACTATTTGGTATTTTGAGACTCCTGCTCCATTTGAGGCCCAACTGGCAGTGCTCAGAGTGGTGGCATCAGCTCATTACTTAGAGGAGCCATTGATTTTCCTCCTGCGTGGAAAAATTCAATTCTTTTCAATTTTATTTATACAGCCCAAAATCATAACCGTAGTCGTCTCAATGGGCTTCACACCGGGATTTATGCAATGAACATAAAGTCAGTCATAAATATATAAACAATGGATGATTGCTAAACTAAACAGACTATAAGCTAAACTGAGATCTGTGCCCTTTGACCTTCCTTCTCAGTGAGGAAAAACTCTTGAAAATAATCTCCTATCTTGGAGAAAAATATAAGAAACCTCAGGGATGTCCACATGAAGGAGGGATCCTCTCCCAGGACGGACAGGTGATGTGCTAAAACTGTTTAAGAAGAATTAACTCTACAACTACATGTTTAAATAGTGTAGCAGAAGGGCTTCTTCCAGAAGAAACTGTGGGGCAGCTGGGGATGCGAGACGAGCCAGAGGCGAGGTCCACAACCTAAAAAAGGAGCACAGACGATGCACCTGGAAGCTCTCCTGCTCCCCCGAAGGGCAGTGGAAAACAGGGACAAAACATGGATCACAAATTCATGTGGTGTTGAGCTGACCTGTGCATGCTCTTTGGAAAAAATGCATTGATTGTGTCCTTTAAAAGCTAAGAGAATATGTGAGCTTTGCTTTAAAAGCTGCAGATGCTCCAAAGTCGATATGGAAAGCCTTCCAGACAGATTCCCAACATTCAGATGGAATTGAAAGGACATTTTTATCAAGACAGTATTTTGATCTTACAGGTATTTCTACTTGAATCTGTTTTGTTCTCCAACACTGCTGTTCTTAACAAAGCTCTTAGCTATTGTACAAACACAAGCAAGGCACAAATGAAGTGCTTTTGAAGACACGTCCATTGAAGAAGCCATTTGTTAAAATAACGCTTATTTCCTTTTACTTTAACAACTAAAAAAACCCACTCAGATCATCTATTTTAAAAGCATTCCCAGTTGTCTTTTAATAATGATTATGCTAATTTTAGGAAAAATCCAAAAACTTTGCTCATTTTCTAGGACTATTTGAAACTTGCAACAACTTAAAACCTTGTTTTTAGTTTTGCAAGATATTTTACCAGGTTTTAAGTTGTTTTTATTTGTCTGGGCTTTTTTGCCTTTTTTTAAAGTTTTTTTTCTAAATGAACACAATCAGTGTTTTGTTTTCTTATTAAGAGCTAATATCTAGAAATAAGGACATTTTGAAATGAGTCAAAACCTTTTTCGATTTACAATAGAAAAACTTGAATTAAAATAAAACAAATTTCAAGTTGCACTGTCATTGGTTCAATTTTTAACATGTTATTTTTAAAGTTCTGTTATATAATAGACTGACGTTCCTTGCCAATATATTGGGAACAAAAAAATTCGATTTCTATTCTAAGAATAAGCGCTAGTTTAAGATTTTTGTTCACATTTTGTTCAAAAATGAATAATTTCCACTTATTACCATTTGCATAGAACTAACCTAAATTATTTATTGTCACAATGTTTTGAATGAAAAAATACTCAGAAAAGCAATTTTAGGCTTAATTTCTATATATGTGTCCTTTGTTATCAGAAAAATGTACAGAACATGTTAAAACACCAGAAACACATTTTTTTTCCAATTTGAACTGCTGGGTTTGAAAAGAGAAATTGTGGGAAATCTGGTGGGAGAAAAATCTCTAACTAAACACACAGCAACGATGCTGCCAATGGATATGAGAACATTTCTGAGCACAGCTGCAGCGATCAACTCTGATACCATCTCAGAGAACATTCTTGCTCCTGTTGTGTCATCAGACAGACGAGACCAGGGCACATTCTCTGAAAACAAGTGTATAAAGCAACTCGTTTTATTTCATGCAGATTAGCCAGCATATCTGTGCATGCTCTTTGAAAAAAAAAAAAAAAAAACTCTAAAAACTGACAGAAAAGGTGAACTTTGCTTAAAAAATAAGGCAGTTGGTATGTTGGATGTTCTTAAGGCCTTTGGCTTTGCTGGTTATGCAGCTGAGCTCGTCAGCCTGAGTTAACAAAGAGTCACAATTTCCTGACCTGTGTGACCCGTGCAAGCCAGCAGATACTCATCTTTGGGGAAATTAAATAACAATGGAGCAGATGACAAATGAGACATTTTCCTTTATATTTAGACACATACATCCAAACCATTTTGTCCGAGATGCTGACCAAACATGAACAAAATGAGGAGTTTTTAAACCAAAACAGATTCCTATCGCAGCCGTCTTGGAGAACTGATGCATTAGATTTTCTTTCCTCGCCTGGGAGTCAAAAGCTGAAGCTGTCAGTTTCCCAAAGGGAAATGGCTGACACTTTTCCAAAGTTGTAGCTGCTAAGTGGAGCCTCTCTGGCAGCTATCAAACGGCTATCTAATTCCCAGTCTGCACTAAAGGGATCGGCAAGGGCAATTTTTCTGCTCCGTTGATGCTTCTTTTGTTTGCTTTGTGCTGAGTGAGACCAAACCTTCTACCTTTGGTGCCATGGAGGACTATAGCTATATAGTGAAACAAAGTAGGGGAGTCAGAGGGAAAAGCAAGAAAAAAGGACGAATTTATCACTAAATGTGCAAAAGCAAAACAACAAAGCTGCTAATGTCTCAAAAACTATGCAAGAATTTGAGCCAGAACCTTTCGGCATCTTGGCAATCCACCAATTGAGCACAACCACAGAAGAATGACCCATTAATTGAGCCACCTCGGATGCATGAAGCATTCAGGAATTTTTGTGGAAAAAAATGCAGTTCTTGTTATCTGTGTGCATGACCGGAAAGCAAGCACACTGCAGGCGTTCTGAGCAAAGCCACAGTGGAAGGTCACCTATTAGCGGTTAAAGATGAGATCCGCCGCTGTCGATATTGAGATTCAAATCACACATGGCCTGATCCTTTTGTGTCACGTTGCTTGATTAAACCTGCTAAAGGCTTTGAAGTGAGGTGTGTTGGTGAAAACTGGGACATATAAACAACTGGACGCCTTGTGTGAGGAACAATGGAAAGTTACTCGAGCTGTCAAAAAATAAAAATATTTCCCCATTTTACTTTATTTCACTTGCTTTTCTTCAAAGCAAACCAAACATTCTTGGGACATCATGCAGTTACAGTAGCTCCTCTTTTGGGTTTTGGCTAAAATTGGCTTGGACAAGAAAAAAATTAAAACAAAAAGCAGGAACAAGAAAATCAGCCAATCGTAATTGTCTTATGTTAAACTTTGCTAAGTTTTATTTTTAACATGTTTTACCCTTTAGCTCAGTCTATTTTGCTATTAGAAATGGGACACATTAGTGTATTGTGTTTACATTTCTTCAACTGTCTAGTACATTTACATTCACATTGTAGTGAACAGAATCAGAGTTCACTTGCAAGTGAAATGAGACCTTGATTTTCAAGCTGACTTGGATTCAATTGTTTGTTTTGCACCAGAGTTAAGATTTGCCAATTGACGGCACCGACTTCAAGATCCACAGTGATGTAAAGGTGGTTTTTGTGTTTTTACCATGTTCTTGTGGTATTTTTCTGATAATGATGACATATATAGAAAAGTGTGATTAAAATTGCAATTGATTATTCCTTTTTGACAAATAGCTCATTGAGGACGTAGGAAATACACTGGACAGGTGACAAGCTCCCATCTCTGCTCCACTCTGATGCATGTACGTCTTTGTTTCCCTTGTCTGAGCTGACATCTAGCTCAAAACTGTACGGATGGACAGCTGTAATACCTGTAATGTTAGACGTCAAATCAACAAGCAAAATCAACGAGAGATATTCATAAATGGGCTGCACAGTGGTATAGTAGTTAGCGCTCTTGCCTCACAGCAAGAAGGGCCTGGTTAAAGTCCTGGCTGGGACCTTCCTGTGTGGAGTTTGCATGTTTACCCCATGCAAGCGTGGGTTTTCTCCAGGGACTTCGGCTGCCTCCCACTGTCCAAAAACATGCTGCATAGCTAATGACTCTTAAATCGTCCTTTGGTGTGAATGTGAGTATGTAGGGAAGGGTGTGTAATGGTAGCCCTGCAACAGACTGGCCACCTGTCCAGGGTGAAAGCTACCTTCACCTAACAGTAGCCGGGTTAGGCTCTGGAAGCCCTGTTACCCCATAATGTGTGAAAATGCATGGATAGAAATACTTAAAAATATACATTTAAGCTTCGTTTTCTTGATATATATCCTCCATTGCTGCAAAGACATTTTTAAAACACCAAAACACACTTTTCACCGGCGTGTCTCTTTAAAGAACATAAAAGAAGAACACTGTTTTATCTAATAAAAAATATATTAGAAATGATAATTTAAAAAAAACCTCTTAAGACAAACCGTAATGCCAGTTTCTTGAATGCAGAATTCGTTTTTGCAGCTTAAAATGAGCCTGAAGCTAGTTAAGTGCAGCAGTGTCTCTTTCTCAGCCAACGTGAAACAGAAGGATTATGGCGTTTCTTTTGTTTCTTTGACTTTGCTGAGGCAAGCACGGAAAGAATGACCTACTCTCTTTTTCATTGAAACAAGTCATTATAGTAATCATGGTCAATCAGTTATTTTTGGAAAAGGAGACAATGGACTCAAATTACAGTTCCATTATCTGCATGAAGGAGAACCGATACGTTTAGCGGTTCCTCTATTGTCCTGCCTTTTCATCTCAACCTCACCCACCTCATAAAAACTATCAGCTATAAAAGTAAAAGAGCCATTTCCTCCAGTTTGCATTCAGACCTGAATGTCACAAGCACACAGTGAGGCAGCGGCTGGTAGCATTTTCCCACCAAGTCTCCACTTTTCTAAACCTGCTTCTCTAGCTTAGTTGGGGCAGCAGGTGCGATGGCAGCTCTGAACTCGTGTGTTGTGACATCCTCTGTCATCTGCCTCTGTGATGAGCAGCGTGTTGTCAGCCAAGCTAGCAATGAAGTGTTCTGAGAGTCTCCCGGGGAGCGCTGGGGTTCAAACAGATTCAGAACGTCTCCTCACTGACAATCATTAATCAGCAGAGACAGTACTCTGATTTAAGGACAGGAAATGACCAGCAGCCACACACCAACCCACATTTCATGATGCATTGGGATGCTAAGAAAACCTCGAAGAACACATTTATCTCTAATCTTTTTCAAACAGGTCAATCATTAATTTTGACCAGAGAACGACTGATGTGTGTTTTTTTTCAGGGCTGATTCCAATTATTAGTAACCAAGAAGGCCAGAAGTCTGCTCCTGGGGGTCATGTAAACCAATGAGTTGGAAGTCTGAGTCTCCAGGAAACACCCCTGCATGCATGTAAGAGAGAATGAAGGCGGTTGAAGATCCTTTTTTGGGGGGAAAGACTGCAGGATGGTGTTCACAGCTTTGTAAGGATCTTGTCCATCTCTGAATAAAACTGCTTCTTCCTCAACTAAAAAGAACTCGGGTAAGACGTTCTAAGACGAGGAATCAGAGCCAAAATAACCAGTTCAAAATCATCCAGTTAGATAAAAATATGGCAGATATTAATATATGTCAAATATTGGTGTAGATAATCCCTAATTTGGACCTAACGTGGACCCCATATTGAATCCCAACAGAGTACAAAGGAACAGAAAGAACTGGCTAAAAGAACTGGGCTGGCACAGCAGCACTTTACAATGGGCTTGAAGGACTGCTGACTGCACGGGCTCACGTTGGTCTGTAAGAGGGCCACCAATCTTTTTCAGCACAGCTTTTTATTACTTAGATGATGGTAAAATGCTTTAACAGGCTTTAAATTGATCCCAAACTGCCTAGAAACATATCTTTAATTGTCAGGGCTGCTCTTTCCAATTGTTGGTTCAGATATATAAAGTTTTCTTGCAGGAGGAGAATTCCACTGCAAGTTTAATGTTATTTTTGTATTTCAGTAAAGAATTATTCAACACAGCCTATTGATGCAAAGATGCATCAAACCACTTTGGTTTAGCATCTACTTCAGATCAAAACACGAGTGATTTTCTTTTTCTTTGAAATAAATTCTGGCTTCAAAGGTTAAAGAAACTAGAAGAAGGTGAGGCAAATCTAAGTAGAAAAAGAAACAAGGTTTTCTGAAGCAGGAAACAAAGCCATTGACTTGATGTTAATTTGCTGGACCCATGCAAATGCCAGCTGGTTCAGCTCCGGTGTGTCCCCAATCAGTGTAATCACTGAGCGGATACAAGGAACTGAGGCTGTGCAGATGAAGCGTGCTCCTGCTACACCTCCTCTTCCACTGTTTGCTGCAGGTTGTAGATTCTGGGCAGAGAATCGCTGAACCTTCAAAAAGACTCTCTGATGTTTTGGCTGCGACTGAGCTTCTTATACTTACAGACTGTGTACTGTATGCTCTTTACAAGTTCTCTTTTTCTTGATTTTTTTCTACCTGTCCTTTTTTGAGGTTCTTCTTTTGGTTTGGAGTGCAGTGGTCTGTCTTTCAATATTTGCAGTTTCACGTTTCCTTATTATTATTTATTTATTTGTCATTTGACTCCTCCGGTTCAACACAAAAACGTTTTCAGTTTTTCAGCACAAGTTCGCTCCAACAGGAAAAGGTCTCCCAATGAAGCAAGCTTCAAGAAGGAAATTCCAGTGCAGTGGCCTGGAGCTTTACCGTTAATGAGAGCACAGCTCGCTATGTAAAGAAGAAGGAGGCAGAAACACGTGCAGCTTTTTTTGAGATGATTCGCCGCCAGCTTGAAGATCGGCTGCTATGCACGGTGTCTGCATTGTGTTTATGGATAACTGACTAAAGAAGACTTCTCTACGAGCAAAAGCTGGTTCCATCGGTTCCAGAATCATTGCGATCTGAAAAGTGTGCCCCTGCGTGGAGCTATGGCATCAGCTGACTCAGAAGCGGCTTCAAAATATTCTGATATGTTGAAGAAGATGCTGGTAAACTGTATTCTTAAAAAAACAGTTCTTGTTTGCTTCATAGGGGCACTTCACAACATTAAAAAAAAACTTCCTTCATGTGGATGGGTTTGATTTCCCAGACTATTGAAGTGGGGTTTAAAAGAAAGGTGAAGCTTTTTCCATTAATACCTTGGTCACAACTGTCTTTAAGCGTGGATACAGGCTGTCTGCGAGTGAAAAACCTGAACAGGTCATGCAGGTGGTCCCCACAAAATGTTCTGGTTGCAAACCACTCAGTGAGCCCATTAAGCAAAAATGTTTGTTCATTTTTTCTACAAGTGCTGCAAACGACAGATCGTATTTATACAACTTATTTAACAATTACGTATTTAACAGTTTATACAACACGTCAGGAGCCAGTGCTTGCACCTTACCAACGACTAGAGTGCAACGTAAGGAGACTGTAAGACAGCATCACTTGTATGTAATTTACATTATCCTTATATATATTTCATGATACACTTGCCACACGCACAACAATGGTATGTTCCATTTTCATGACATCCCTTAAGGTTGCCACATGAGCTTGAAGGGAACTGCAAGACCCCTCCTTGTTACGATCCTCTCAGGGTCTAGACAACCCAAAAACCTGCAGAACCTGTGACTTAAGCATAGCATGTGGCCATTTAGCTCTACTGGACATGCTCCAAAAACTAACAAGTGTCTTCGTTCCTTCTAATTACTCATATTAGAAAATGTCAGAGTTTGAACGGGATTATATCGTCGAGATGGAGTTGAAAAGATGACTCGAGCAGAACCACATGATTCATTCACCTTTCATGTGTAAGATCTCCAGCTGTTGAATGGCCTGATTGGGGATGCTTCAGCTGTCAGTCTGGTTGGTTCTAAGCTTGGGGTTTGGTGACGCCATGTCTTGTCAAAAAAGCAGAGCTGAGAAATAGCCTTCATGTTTGCCCTTTACAAAGCCATGGATCTGGTCCTGACCATCCATTTACTGTCACTCAGTGTGAGCTCTTCTGTTTTATTCTGAAAAGGATTTGGTGACGAGTGCATCAAGAACACTTTTTGAATCAATTGTCTTTGAAGGATCTCAAAGACTTCTGAGGGGCTCCGCTTTTAAATGAGTTGCCACCATCAGAGATGACCACATCAACTGAAGTCCAATTGAATATCCAAGAAAGTTTCTGAGTCAGAATGATGTTTGGGACACAGCTGCTCCTTTAAAAGTCTAAATCTGAACCAGCTGCCTGAAGATGAGATTTTTAAGAGACTAAAGCGTTTGGAATATAAAGGTCAAAACGAGCGCTTATGGCATTTATGGTAATGGGATTCTTGAATTTAATATTCTTTGTCTGCTGTTTGAGGTTCTGTGTTGCAGCTGGCTGGACAAGCAAAGAAAAGACGGTGGGATGAAAGCTGCATAATAAGAACAATATTTAGATGCTTGGTGACGGACAGAGCCAAGTTTGGGCTTATTTATAGGGCCAGCTGCCAAAAGAAAGGAAAATCATTTTCCATACTCTTAGTTGTTTTGGAAAACAGAAGCACATGCAAAGACATAAGGACGTAGTTTTAGCTCTCTTTTCATGTTTTATCTTCAAAACCTAAAGCAAAAACATAAAACCTCAATAATACTTTGTTTATCAATCATTTCATTTCATTCAAAAGAGAACTTTAATTTCAAAATTGAATATTTCAAGAAATACTTTAAGATTTCATGTATTGGTTTATGATTGACAAGAAATGTTTTAAAAAGTCACAACATGTTGTTCAAACTCAAAGTTTATTTTTTTAATAGGGTCATTTATTTCAAAATGGTATGAATATTTAAATTATCCAAGCATGCACTGAGAGTTCCCACTCTTGTGAAGCAGACATTTGCTTCATCTCTCTTAATTTGAATTTATTATGCATTTTTCCAAAGATCATTCATTATGTCTATTGACTGGTTGAAATAATAGTAAGATCTATCTGAAATAAAACAAAGCAGCATATTTCAGAGGTCTTCTATTGTGGCCAGTCTACATGCTGATTGACCCTGGGTTTACACCGGTCCATCTGCGGTGCATCTGTCAACAGTCCGTCCTGCTCTCTTCGCTTCTCCAAAACTTAAGTAATCAGGCCTCATGCTGTCTTTTTCCTTAATGAGACCTTGTAAAATGTATGTCATAATTGATGGGTTTTTTTGTACTACCACATTTAAACATTTGTCGTCCATGGTGAAATTGACGCCGGTGTTATCTGCAGTGCAAAAACGTGCAGGCACGTCACCTGACATATCAAATAAAATGTTTTTATTTTGAAAGTACAATGGCATTTTTTCTTTAGAAACTCGAACTTGTGTTCAGTTTCTCCGACTTTTTGCTGCTTCAACAGACTGGACGTAGAACATAAAAGCTTGCGTTGATGACTGAGGCGTTGTAAATATTCCAATTGATAAAGGAACGTTCTGTTTTTTTGGCTCAATACAACCCAATGAAGATGCATCACAGACGGACTCAATCAGAACGTTTAAACTGCCTCCGTCATGTCTGTGTCTGATATCTGTGCCTCTGGAATGCAAGCTTTACTTAGTTCTATTTTCAGTCCGTTGACGCATCAATGTTATGGCAAAAAGCCGGTGAAATGGGAATCATGTCCAGGTCTAAAAATAAAAACTTCCTTTGTACTTTTAGGTGACATTCTTACACTAGAAAGCACGGTCTAGTGAAGGTATGGATAACACCGCATCCACCTTCACCATGGACGACAAAAGTTTAGTTTTGAGAGAACCAAAACACAACATCGTTTATAACGTGAAACATGCATTTGACAAGGACTCATTGAGGAAAGAAAGGGTATGGGGCCTGGTTGCTCAAATTTTGAATGAGCGAACGGGGCAGGATGAACTGCTTGACACTATCATGGCAGGACAAACCACTCCTCCGGGTGTCGGGGGGGACGGATGGACCAGAGATGCAACAAAGACAATGTAAACTAACTGACAGATGTGAGACGGACTCCCCACGCAACACAACGGAGATGCACCGCGGACGGATCACTGTAAATTCGGGGTAAGGCACACCTGTGAAATGATCATGCTGTCTAATCAACATCTTGATATGGCACACCTGTGAGGTGGGATGGATTATCCCGCAAAGGAGATGTGTTTACTATCACAGATTTGAGACCAATATTTGACCGAAATGGTTGTTTTATATTTGTAGAAAAAGTTTCAGAACTTACAGTTCATCTAAGAAAAGATGGGATCATAGAGAAAAGTGTTGTGGACACATTTGTGTTCAGTGTAAAAGAAGCACGTCTACTAAACAGAGACATGTTTGGAACGGATTTAATTTAAACGGAGTGTTAACCTATGAGATGCATAGGTTTCACCCTAACAGAGACAAGAAGGTAAAAACTAGATTGTGGTAAATCTGTTAAAACGTAGTGTTGATTTTTCCAGGATGGGGAGGATTCAAGCTCCACCGAGTTCAAGCAAAGCAGCTAAATGCAGCTTTGAAGCAGCCGCAAATCCTGGTGAGGAGGAGGTGTTGGTTTTCCTGTGTATTCTGTGTCACTTAAACAGATGTCAGCCTGGTCTCCAAGTGTTTCATTAACAAGACTCACTTCCACCTAACAGCTGAGGTCACGCACCTATAATCCTTTCAAGAAGATAACACTCTGGAAAGACATGAACTCACAGAGTAGATGGGGGGCAAATGGGGGCAGGCAAGTCTTGTCCAGAAGCAGGTCAGGACACTTGAGGTTGGAGAAAATCCACTGTGAATCACAGGGGATTTTAAAGAGTGTGAATACAGTGAAGCAGAAGCATCAACAAGGAAACAGGAAGTGAATTTCAAAATAGGAGTCATGACTAAAGCTAGAATGTTGAGACAAAAGACAAAGATGAAGATGGAAACATCCACTGAGGCTTTGACCAGTATTGATGCTTGCTGCTGTTAAACAGCATGTTAAACAATGTTCTCTCCATTCGTCTATTTTCTGTTTCTGCTCTGTCCTGTGAACGGTCAAGGAAGTTGCTGGAACAATTCCAGGGCACCTCTTAGGAAACAATAACATAGTTTTCAATATATTGAACATCAATGCATTGACTATATATGCCATATATGGAAGTATTTATTTTTCAGTATATTGAAATACTGCAAATATTGCTATTTTTATATATGGTTTTGTTATATGCAATATTAGTTATGCTAAAATATCACATCATATATTGACTGCTATGTAATATAATATATACCACAGTATCAGTTAACATAAGTCATATATTAAATGAAGCATTATAAAGATATTTATTTGTGTCACATAATGTACATTACATAAGACATAATAAAATATATATAATATTATGCCCAGAGACTTACATTTTATTATATTTGTTACAAACACACCTCTAAATTAAAGATTTGTTTTTCTTTTTTTATTTTGGTGAAGTAAATAACCATTTAGTATTAAAACCATAAAAACATGTATGTGATATAACTTTTTACACAGCCATATGTGGCCCATACATCTCTTTCAAAATCTGATGCTGAGTTCCTGCCTTACAAGAAAAAAGATTTCAGCAAAGATACAAGCAATTACAACATGTTTATTTGCACATCAATGGAGTTTAAACATAAGTGAATGTTCATTCATATATTGCAATATATTTTACTAAATATGCATTAGTTGATAATATATCGAAATATATTTATTAATATAGATCATATATTTTACAGTATATTGCAATATATATTTTCATTCTTGAGAGACACTCAAGTTAGTCCCCCTGTCCATATAAAGTTAAACTTTGATTATTTTATTCTAGAATTATATTTCTGTCCATCATATTTAGCATTAGTAGCATTGACTGAGTCAGTAAAATCCCAACAATATGTACATGCACCTGCAAAAGGTGAATTTGTAATGCATAAAGGCAGATATAGTCAATAAATATTATGCAACAGATATATTGTGCTTTATTTTCACTCAAACAAAAACCTTTTTCTTTTCATGATTTGTTTTTTACAAGTTTAGGTTTGACATTGCGGGGTGAACCATCTTCAAACGGTACGACTCATGGTAGCAGAAGGACAAGTTGTCTTGTGAGAGTTTCATAAGTATACTGGAAAACTGAAAATTATATAAATCAACTTTCTAATTCAGATTTAACCCTAAAGGCTGAACAAAACGTAAAAAAAAAATATTCAAGCTTACATAAAGCAATAAGAAAAGACGTGTTCATTCTTTTCTTTTTTGTTGTGGTTGTTTTTACAGTCTGATCAAAAAAAGTTGAAAAAGTATTTCATAAAATTTCAAACCTTGAAGTGATTTCTTCAATTCTCAGCTATCCCTCCACTCTAAATTCTTTCCACTCATAAGGTTAAGTCATTTCTTATCTGTTCTCATTGTCATTAAAAAAAGACGTGTCTCTAAAATTACACTTTTTGAAAACTTTATCGAGACAAAGGACGTCTACATAATGCAGCACAGACATCACACAGAGAAATCTTTCATTTGTTCACTCTGTGAAGTCATTGGATTTTACTGCAGCCATTTAAATGATGTGCAGAATTCATTAATCCACAACAGACCTCTGTTAGATTCATGTGAATTTTCATTTGCTGCTGATGTTGCTTCCTGCAGGCTTATCATCAGTGACCCAGTGTCAAGCACGAGCTCTAGCTGCACTTTTTGTCCTGCAGAGACTGCAGCAAAGTTTTAACATCAAACAAAACATTTTACTAAAAGAAAATATTTTTTAAAAATACACAAGGATGAGAAGTACATGATCTAAATGAAAAGAAGGAAATAGAAGTTACAATGTCCCATACAAAGACTTATTTTTCTCTTATCTAAAAATTGTTTACACTAAGAAATCGTGAAACTGGCCGTCCATTCCAAAAACAGCCAAATTCATACTCTATTGGAAGGTTTTCTTTAAATAAAAAAATCTGCCAGTGAGGTGAAAAAATTCATATTTTTATTTTTTATTGTATTTCCATTGAAAATTTTTTAGGAAGAATATTTTTCTTTCAAAACAGAAAATAAGACATTTTGTCTTCAAGGTTCTTCTTAACTTTTTAAGAATCAGTTTTTGCAGTGTACTATTTCCAAAACATGATGGTAAATCCATAAAGCTATCTTTTTTTTATTATTCCTTTGTTTCATCTCTGACACGTTTGCTGCTAATCAGTGTGTGCCAAAAAGTCTAGGAGTTTCTGGGCTCCCAACAGACCCTTGCATTTTTTGTTTGGTGCAACACTGACATTTCTGGGTCTTGAGTCATGGGGAAAGCTAAAAAACTCTCAAAAAATCTATGGGAAAAGGTAACAATACAAAGAAAGGGAAATAAGCTGATATCCAAAAAACTGAGAATTTCTGTCAAAAGAGATCACTGATGAAGAAGTGGAAAGTGAAGGATTCTGTTGAAATCAAACCAGTCACAAACATTACTGCTACAACAAAAACCCACAAATAACTTCATCTGTGATCCAGGACTCTCTCAAAAACTGTGGGGTGGATGTTTCAAGATGTACAAGAAGGAGAAACCTGAAGAAAATGGGCTGCATGGTTGAATCGCCAGAACAAAGCTGCTTTTGTGCACAAAAGGACAAACAAAAGGACTCAGAATACTCCAAACAGCACAGAGACAAGCCTCTAAATGTCTGGACCAAAGTCATTTGGAGAAAAGAGACCAAGATTGAACTGTTTGGCCACAGCCATAAACGTTATGTTTGAGAGGAGTCAACAAGGCCTATGATAAAAATTATACTATTCTTACTGTGAATGTCTCCAGTATATACATGTAGCACCAAATACGGAAACTAAGTTAAATGCAAAATCCTCATTGGATTCACCTGCGACACTGAACAAGGCTCTTTTTTAAACACCAGATCTTGTCAAACAAGTTCTTTATAATTAATGATCTGATTGTTGCCCGTGATTTGAACTGTTTGTTTTTAACTGAAACCTGGCTTGGTACCGATGCACCAGCTGTTCTCATTGAGGCATCTCTACCTAATTTCAACTTTTTATTTTCTATCAGGGAAGGGAAGTGAGGTGGTGGAACAGCATCTATTGCTCAACAAAATATAACGATTGAAACATTATTTTAACTGATAATTCATCATTTGAGCATCATTCATTCCTGTTCAGTAACCTACCTGTGTTAGCAGTCACTGTTTACAGACCACCAAATCCTCCCCCCAGTATTTTACAAGAATTTTCTGAGTTTTTATCCATTAAGCCATAACAGGATTATAATAACTGGAGATTTTAATCTTCATGTTAACAACCTAAATGATCCTTTTGCCTTTGAATGTTTAAATCTTTTAAATAGTATGGATTTTATCCAGGGTGTGGCACAGCCTACTCACAACAGATGACACACCCTGGACTTGGTCATTACCTACGGTCTGACTGCCGGTGTGACCTCTGTTGTTGACTTGGAAGTGTCAGATCATTTTTGTGTTTTTTAAGGTGACTGGTTTTATCCAGCAGGAGACCTCAATGAGAACTGTGACCAAGTCTGCCTTCGATTTAGTTGCTCCACTATACAACAAAAATATTGAAACAGAATTGAAAGACACCTCAGAGAAATGGGGCAACTTTAAATCTAAAGAGAATTTGCAGAAGAACAGAGAGGAAGTTTAGGAAAACAAATTTAACAGTCGACAATGACTTTTTTAGAGATCCTACAACCATCCTACAATCAAACCTACAATCATGCTGTCAAACACGCAAGGACACTTTATTTTTCAAAACCCATTACAGACAAGAAACACAACCTCTAGTTTCTTTTGAAGACAATTTATTTTTTATTAAACAAAGATTTTAATAAATCTATAATGCCTCATTCACAGAGTTCATGTGAGGAATTTGTAGACCACTTCAGGAATAAAGTTAATGCTAACCTTCTACGGGTACATAACACTGACTTTAGCAGGTCAGTGGCATTGCCTTTACCTAAGGAATCAATGGGGAGTTTTGTCCTGGTTGATGAGAAGATGCTTGGTCGAGTTTTTTCCCAAGCAAACACTACAAACTGCCTTTTAGACCCCATTCCCACCTCTCTTTTACAAACATGTTATGGATTCTTTGAGCCGGTGCTCTTAAACATGGTAAACTGCTCTCTTCAGACGAGTGTCTTCCCCACAGCTGGTTGTGAGGCCCCTTCTTCAGAAGAACAACTTGGATCCAAATACGGATCATTACAGACCTGTATCCAAATTAGGCTACCATTTTTGGGTAAAATTATGGAAAAATAGTTTTTACTCAGTCATGTGATACTTTTTAAATCAACATAATATTTTATAAAAATGTCAATCCGGTTTTAGGACAAATCACAGTTCTGAGACAGCCCTTTTAAAGATTTTAATTGACCTCAGAAATAATTCCGACATGCAGAAAATCTCTGTTCTGGTGCTGCTGGATCTTAGTGCCGCCTTCGATACAGTAGATCACCAGATTTTATTAGACAGACTTCAGAGTCGAGTTGGCCTCTCAGGAACTGTTCTTAACTGGTTCCATTCTTATCTAACAGATAGACATTTTTATGTAAGTATGGAGACATGCTCCTCCAGAATCCACAAAATGAGATGTGGGGTTCCCCAAGGGTCAATCTTTGGACATATACTCTTTAATTTATACATGTTGCCTACTGGGGATGTCATCAGGAGACATGGTGGCGTTGACTTTCACAGCTACGCTGATGATACACAGCTTTACATCGCCATGTCTCCTGATGACCTTGAACCTGTAAACACTCTTTTAAATTGTATTTTAGATATAAAGTCATGGTTGGCAGAAACCTTCTTACAGCTCAACCAGGACAAAATAGATATTTTAATTATTATTATTAAGAGAGAGATGATTTTACTCAAACTCAGAAATTTTTAACTTTCTCAGTGTGTGAGAAACCTGGGCATTCTTTTTGACTCGGAGCTGAATTTTATCCCACACATCATAAATGTTGTGAAGACAGGATTTTATTGTGAACATTGCCAGAGTCCATCCATTCCTCTCCCTTGCCAGCACAGAGGTGCTGATGCGTGCTTTTGTTTTTAGTTGTTCAGATTATGGTAATGTCCTGCTCTCTGGGTTACTCAAAAAGTCTCTCTCAAATTTACAATTATTACAGAACTCAGTGGCACAAGTTCTGACGCGGATCAAAGGGCGCATTACACCCATTTTAAAATCTCTGCTTTGGCTCCATGTGCGTTTCCGGATCAGATTTAAAGTTCTGTTGTTATCAGAAGATACTGGAGGAAAACTTGCACTCTTTAGCTGAGCATAAGATGCTTTTGGACATTTCAGCATGACAATGATCCAAAACACAATTCAATTCAGTTCAATTTTATTTATGTAGCCCAATATCAAAGGCCTAGTCCACCTGTCATTGGTTACAACAGAATAAGGTGAAGGATCTGAGGATCTCAATGTTATAGAGCCCCTCTGAGGAAATCTCAAAGGGGCAGTTCAATGAATCTAAAGGAATTTAAAGGAACGTGAAGTTTTCTGCCAAGAAGAATGAGCTGATTTACCATTAGAGAAAATCAAGAATCTCATCCACAACAATCACAAGAGACTTCAAGCTGTTATTGATGCAGAAGGAGGTAATACAAGGTATTAAGAACTGGGGGATGTAAACTTTTGAGCAGGGTCATTTAGGAAGTTTTTGTTGCCAATACGCTTTAAGAAGTGTTAACATTGTTGTTTAACAATAAATTGCTTTATCCAACCACTGAGCACAAGTGGAAAACTGTTTTGTGTTTTCATCCATGTTCTTTGAAAAATAGTCTAGAATTCACAATTTCTTTCAGGGTATGTAAACTTATGAGCCCAACTGTGTGTGTGTGTGTGTATGTATATATATATGTATATATATATATATATATATATATATATATATATATATATGTATATATATATATATATATATATATATATATATATATATATATATATATTTATATATAAAACGGTGTGTGTTTTACAATTAAAGAGGCAAAATGCTTTAGTAAGCACAAGCATCCAATTTGGCCAAGTGATGCAGTTGATCTTCCAAGTGCTGAGGTGTTTACAGACTAGATGGGACATGGAAAGCGTCCAGCCTTCCCTGGTCTTCCCTGAGGCTTCTAGCCAAATGGATCAGGGGATTGTTCAAACTGGAGGCATGCTGGAAGTTTAGGAGCGTGTTTGCGGAGTGCTCATTGTATTTCTTTCGCTGTTGCACAAATCCAACTGGTTGTCACTTGATGTATTTTTCTTTGTTTCGTTCCCAACAACAAACAAAAATATACCTGTTATGGCGATCAGCTGCAATATGCTACGTTCACACTGGGCATGTGATGCATGCTTAAGAATGCGTGTTTAGCACATTCTTCAACCAGCTTTTAGCCCATGGTTTTCACACTGGACCGTTGCTACGTGGTACTAGTGAATGTGCTCCACCCACAGTTGGACAAGGCTTGTTGCAAATCTCGCAAAGCTCCAGGTTTTTTCCTTCACAGTTCTCTTCCAACACATGAAAGACTTGATGTTGTACAATTCTGGTCAGGCACAAATGGTAATTATTAACTTGTCATCTATATTCAATTGTTAAATTGCTTGCACTTCTATGAATTAAAGGGTCACCACCACATCCTATTCCTTGATTGGTCAGCCTGATTTAATTTTAAAACGTGAGTTCAATGCACCATTTTATACGTAGAGCCTGAAAACATTATAAAAGTTAGCAAAGCGTTGCACGAACACGAGAGTTTTAATTGCCGGAGCCAGAAGCGCACAAACACATTGCTTTTTAGACTTTTCATGGAAAGTGGTCACTTGAAGACATTGTGAACGTAGCTTTAGAAGTAAATTTTGGGATCTATGAATTTTGAAAAACAAGGTCAAAAAGCATATCTTTAACGTTCCAACCACCAGGAAACATTTGAAACAACATTTCAGGAAAAACAGGGCAATTTTTTCACAGTTAACTGAATTTCTTTTGACTGTTGTGTTTCTGATGAACAGATCAAACAGCATCCATTCATCTGCTAATTGTTCCCATTGCTGCTCCCTTTAATGAGTGCTTCAGATGTACTCTGTGTTGCAGCGAATGATGGAAATTTGACCTTTTTGATGAGCATGGCATTTGAGCAAATAGATATTTCGTGTCCTTAATCTTGACATTAATTTGTTATTGCACATGCCAGTTCTGAAGGTCAGAGAGTGATTGCAGTGCAGATGATGAAACTTTATTGGGAATGTGAATAAAATGATCAAACACGAACACAGAAACTTACAGACTTGAGATACCACAGAAGATTCAAGATTTCAAGTTTTTCTCAAAGGCTAAAAAGACGGCATTGTTAACATCTCTACTTATGTGCAGTTATTTACATCTACACTGCCTTGCGAAAGTATTCAGCTGCCTTGAACTTTTCAACCTTTTGCCACATTTCAGGTTTTTATTTGTGAAAAAAAGTTTGAAATATTCAATAAATTTCATTCCACTTCATGATTGTGTACCACTTGTTGTTGATTCCTCACAAAAAAATTACAGTTTTATATTTTTATGTTTGAAGCCTGAAATTTGCAACGACATTTTTTGAGCTTTTATCATCTAGAGTCCTCAGAAATCGTTGATCCACAAGAGTTGGGCATTGTGGAAAGAGTTAAAAAAATCTGAACTTTGGCAAAGAAGACATGTTGCGTCAAACAATCAAAGACTCAGCTATGGCGTGTGATGTGTTGATGACGTGATCAGCGGGTGAAGTCCAAAACCAACATGGAGGAGAATCTGATACTTTTCCTCTTTCGTAATATTTAAGTTTTTTCACTGAGAAACCGAGAAGAAAAGATCATTTACTTTTATTCTTGCTTTTATTTTTCCCTCCTCAGACTAATGGTTGTCAAACTGGGTCACAGAGAGACAGAAGTACCGTTGAAAGCCCTGTCATTCAGAAGCAGCTCCAGTAGTAGAGCAAGAACCTCATCGTACTGGAAGAGTCTCTATATGATCTCATGAACCCAGACAAGAAGACGTGATTACCGTTGGTTTTGATCTCTCAACAAACATCATCCGTGTCTTCCATGCATTGTAATTTAGATATTCAGGGAATGCGTTCATGTAGCAGTGATGCTAAAACTTTAACCGGTAACTCCTCCCACATGCATCTGGAGTGTCTAGTTTATGAACATGCTTTTAAACAAGACTCAAGCGGCGTATTTGACAGAAATCAAAATAAAGGCGTCCAATGCAAATTTGATGTACAAATCGCATTGAGTGTGAATGCAGCTTAATCGTTTAACTGGAGCTCCTGGGTTTGTAGTTCAAATTAACTAGAGATGGTAAATCTGGGAGAAACGTACTGAGTTGACAATTATTTGAATGCACCCTTATCTCCTTGTTGCTTCAATTTGCAACACAAAATCTAAGAATCATGGTTTCAGTGTTATAAGCATAGTGGGACAACAACACGAAGTTGAAAGTCACAGATTCTGCAAGTTGTCCCACTCAAAAGATGAGGCGTGTAATGTTCACCAAAGATTAACTTTAACTTTGAGATACGGAATCTAAAAACACAATCCAGGTATTGAACAATTAGAAATATGTTTATAATGGTATGGAAGCATAATGCATTAAAAAAACAGAAAAAAAATGTTCTAACCTCATCTGCTCATTAAAACTATAAGATGAGCTGCATTTAAAAGTTGAAAAGTCACAATGTGTCCATGTAATAGACACTTTTTTTTTGTTCATGTGTTCGTCACAACATTGGTGGTCTGTTTTGTTCTTTAGACTTACTTTATCCACAAACATTATAGAGCCAAACATGGGAAAAGTGTTATATATTGATTAGTATGAACAGGTTATTTTTGTTTCCGAGTCGGTCCTGACGACAGCATTGGACACAAAGCAGAGAAGTCTCTGAATGACCTGCTGGAAGCTAACGTTTTGGGTGTGGTCAACTTTGTGGCACCCTCTCTGTTTTTCAAGATATTTTCAAGTTATTCTGATGACGATTTTTTATATAATTTTTAGGCTTTTCCAAGATATTTTTTCTAACAGTTTGATTTAATTGTTCAGTTTCTAAAAATGTTTTAACCTTTTTTTTCTTCCCTTCTTTTGCTTAGAACAAACATCATCTGTTTCATATATATATATATATATATATATATATATATATAATTTAATGCAATACGCTTTTATATCATGGAGCAGAAAAAATGAACTTGGCCCATAAGAAAAGTTCCTCTCAATATTTTGTAACCCTGGTTGACAATGATAGTGGTCAAACATTTCCTGTCAGAGAATATGTCACATCACTTGCAATGAAGTCATGGACATCTATCATGGCACAACTGCAGAAAGAAAGAAATTCGATTCATTTAAGAAAAAAAATCTTATCGATCTGGGGAATACATTTCCTTCCCACTACATTGAATACATTAAATTCAAATTCCCAGAAAAACCCCAAATTATACAAAAAACTGGAAGCTGATCCTGATAAATGAGGGTAGAAAAAATAAAAGCAATGGTGACTTTCCATTGTGTCACCTTGATAAAAATATTTCTTTTAGTTTATTTTTATAGATCTGTCAACTTTTAAAGCAGTAAAATGATTTGTGCTCCTGAGTCCATAAATCTGTTATTTTCAACAACCCCAGTCCACCTCAGCGAGTGCTGTATGACCTACTGTATATTTATCATCTTATTTGGAAGTAAAACCTTTAATTGACTGACAACCACAATATAAACCAGATTTATAACTCCATATTCAGCCATAGTTAGATGGGTGTTATTTTTTACTGTGGCATCTAATTTATTGCACATATGCCTTTTATAGTTTAGAATTTATAGTACTTTTACAGTAAGAATTTATATTTATTTATAAATGAAAAAGTATTCCATTTAAATGTAAAAAAAAAAAAACAATGGCAATTTTCTACAGGGGACTTCATTAGCAATCCTAATTGTTTTAACCTAAGATGAACTTGGCTCAGTGAATTCAAGGTCTAAACGTTTGAGGGCTTACAGTAAAAAGAAAAAATAAAGTACATTGATTTTATGATATACATGATGAATTATTTGTGGCATTTAATGAGGGATGCGCGTCTGTTTTCAAACATTCATCTCGTCTCTAGAATGACCTCGCATTTCCTCTGCCTGGAGCCGCCATCAACTCTGATAAATGGCGTGAGCGCTGAGTGAACCCTTCCTTCGGCCAAAGCCCTTGACAGCCAGCGTTTACATTATCAAGGAGATTGGAGGAAACAAATTGGTCCCAAGAAGATAGCTGCTCTTCATATTGCTTAACACCTTGTGTTTGGGGAAGAATACAAAAGGAACCAAAAAAAAAAAAAAAGCAGCGCGAAAGTTAGAAAGATTCATGAAGACAGATTTGGAGAATGGAATGACAGAAGAGTCAGTCACAGAGGGAACAGTGTGGGAGGTTCACAAGCCTCTTACAAGCCCCTGCAGCAGGGAAGCATGTGGATCATGCCTCTAGAATTTGAGTTTACTTTTCAAAAGAATTATATCACAAACCAGTGTTGTTGTCTTTTTTCTTAAAAAAAAAAGACATTCAGATTGTAAACTAGATGAATGTTGCAGAGTGACAGAAGGCTGAGTCCTTTAAGATGACAAATATAGCACAGTTGAAAGACTTTACTTCAAGCTTTTGGAAATCCCATCAGAGTCATTTGTCATGTGGTTGTCACTACCTTGAGTTTTTTCTTGGCAGGTAAAGTGATGGATGTCTGAATAACCTGAAACTGTTTTATAGTGTTGAAACTGTTGGCATGTGAGAAAGAGGCAGGAACCCCTGACACACATTTAAAACTTTATTAGTATTTGTTTGTTGTTTTGTTGGTCTCTAAACTTGCATTGGTTGTTTTTATGCTGTTCTGCTTCGTGTTTTCTGACTCTTCTCTTCCTGTGAAAAACATCATCATTATCATCTTTTTCTTCTTCTAATACTACTTCTTCGGTTTTATGGAAGTTGGCACATAACTTTTATGTGCATGTGTCCCACCTACTGGTAAGGAGTGTGGATGAAGAATCTGAGTCAGGGAACGGCAATTCCAGGCCTTGAATTTTATAAACGAAATTTATGATATCCAAGCCCTACTCATACCTGGTTCACGAATGTCCAGCCAAAAAGAACAAGCCCGAGCAGAGTGTGATGGAAAACATGCAGGAATACAGCCCTGTATATATACATATATATCAGATGTTGTGCAAGGGCCAGGACTACCAGGTAACAGGGTTCACAGGGTTGAATAAAAGTTTATTCTTTATGGGAACGGTCTTAGGAATTGTCACAGAAGCTGGTCTTGCCCGCCACGCTCCCTTCGGGCCTGTGGCTGGCTTTTCCCGCCGTTGGCAACCCTCACACTGCAGCGTGTGGCTCCCGCCATCAGTGCTCTCTGCTGCAAGCAGCTCCGGCAGCTGGTACTCCACAGCGCCGCCGCAGGAGGAGGCAACTGCGGCTGGGGAGTCCCCAACTCACAGAGAGCAGCTCCGCGCATCCCCATGTTCTCTCTGGCATGCCTTTAGTTCCACTGCGTGTCCTTTTTATAGGAGTCCAAAACACCCCGTCACACACCTGTGATTCATCCACAATTTGTCCGGGGCATTCAAGGGCCCTCGGATTTCACAGCTGAGTGTGAACAAAACAGCTAAAAAAAATTATAAAAAAACACACAAGTGGCACACATACAGTCACAAGGAAAATCCACCCTGTGATATCAAGAACTGGACTCAGCAAGTGTGATGTCACCCATAGACTTAAACAAAATTAAGCTAATTTCGTCGCCATTTTTCCGTGTCACCATCTTGGATCCAGTCTACAGTGATTGGTCTGAGTCAGTCTGTCAACACTGCTATGATAAGTGACTGTGAGGAATTGCTGATTCATTTTTTTGGTAAAATTACATTCCAAGAAGGAAATTGACAGGAACGCATATTCATACGATGCTAAATAATACAAGATGTAAATGTATTGTCTTATCAAAAGATTGCACTTTTTAACTGTATGAACTGTCAAAGTCTGAAGAAAGAGATGTTGAAGTGTGACAGGTAAACTAAAAGTAATTTATTTAAGAAGCGATCTTAAGAGTCCACGGGGCAAATTTGCTGCTTCAGCATGAAAACGGGCATTTTTGATGGCCAAAATGCCGTTCTTTATGTCCCTTTTCCTGGCGATTTTTAACCTCTCTTGCTTTCCATAGATTGACGTTTGTCCAAAAATGGGTTCATAAGCTTGACGCCCCAGCCGCATGTGGGAGGAGCTAATACTAAATAACACGCTTTTTGACAAACCATAAATCTTTGCCCATCTACTGTGAATCAGCTAATTCTGACATGGAAGAAAGCAGCTTTTCATAATGGCTTTGCTCAGATATGCAATACAATATGAACACTTCAATATGAACTCTCCTTAATATAAAAAAGACTTTTTTTTACCAAGGATTTATTTAACACTCAGTAAGTTCCAGGGCTTGTTGCTCCACTTTGGGATGAAAGTTCTGACAAGCCAAGAAGGGTAACAGCTTGAAAAAATGATCTCCATATTTGTTTTTATGTAGCGGGGCAGATGAAGCACTTGTGTAAGTAAAGCCGGAGGGTGTGCGAAGTCCTCTGCATGAGATCCAATGAGTTATGCATGAACGATCGCACATGCAGGAGTCATTGCAAATTATTTCCTGTGTGTGGATAAATAAGCAACAGAATCTTGAAACACTGTATTTGTAACAAATGCCATTGGTAAGTAATGTCTCTGCCGAACTCTAATAAACAACATGTAGTTGTTTATTTATTTATTATTTATTTATTTACAGCCAATTAACTCTGACTGACTCTAACAGTTTTTGTTGAAGATGTCGCATAGAAATAGTTTTGCGTTTAGTGCTTGTCTTTTTTTTGCATTTATCCTTGGAATTTTTCATTTAAAGAGCAAACGGCTAATTGGTGAAACAAAAAATTAACATATTGTAAATGAATGTTCTTGGCCTTTTTCAACAAAGCAATTTTTTTTCCACCTTCCTGCCACCAAAGTGTCTGAGTTCATTAAAATGTAGCTTTTACGACACGCAAAAGTATCTCAGATTAATACACAGATGATTAGGATTCCAGCATTACATCGTTGTGCCACAGTGGATTTGACTTCCCCTATAAACAAGTCCAGTTAATCAGGAACAAAACACAAGCAGCTTAATTTTTCTCAGAAATGTTGATTGTTTTTATCATTATTACTATAATCAACAGATGCTTCTGTTACTTTTGGAGACTGTCAATGATCTCCTGCAGGATGAAGATAAGGAACTGGAGCAGCATTTCACACATTTATTAAACAGGATTTGACCACATGGACTTTTTTTTTACAAGTTTGTCATTCATTTCTCCTTCTTCAAAAGGAACCATTTGAATTGTTGTAGCACCAAAATAACTGCCAAAAGTGCATCTCTAACACTGTGTTCTTCGATGGAGTTGGAGAACGTTCTAATGTGTTTTAGAAGTATTGTAATTTGAAGAGTTGTTCTTGTGGAACCAGATGGCAGCTGGTTTATGTGATGCTGGAGGTTAACAAATGTAGCTTAAGCAATAAAGCATGGGGGTCTCCATCTACTCATCTCTGTCCCTCTTCTGATCGTAGATGCGTTCTTCAGGACGTGTTCTCTGATTCCAAGTTGCTATTTCGCCATTTGATTGTCTTTGTCTCCCCATCAGGGCTTCCAGTGGTAAAAAAAAAATCTTTTCATTCTACAGAGTTCCTTGCAGCACTCATTTCTGTTTAGCTGCCTGAGGATGATGAATGGTGAGGTGCTCCCAGTGAGGAAAGAGTCAGATTAAAAGGTATCCAATCCCATGGTGCTAAACAGCCCAAAACCCAAATATAGAACCTCCATGTTTTGCTGTGGGTTTGTTACTCCACAGTATTTATCTCTGTCATTCTGGTCTACACCTGCCTCTTACACAAAAGCCAAGCTAGCTATTATCAGCTGTTTACAAAAAATAGTCAGAATCTGAAAAATAAAGTGGATCTAACTTCTGCAAGTAGGATGGGATGCAATAGAAAGCAGTTTTTCAAGTTTCAATTGAGGTAAAGTAATCAACTGGAAGGGATCTGTTTGATATGCGACCTATGCAAGGAGAAATCTAATTTTGTTTCTCTGTTTGTCCGGAGGATACTTGAAAAACTTAAACATAATATGTTTTCATGAAGAGCTGCAGCTAGGAATATGTTTGGTCACAAACACAAACCTAACAAATAATCTCACAAGCAAAGAGTGAAGTTTTTTCATCACCACCAAAGTGCTGTTAGCTGCTAGAGATCTGAATGAAATGTTGACCTCTTGTGCACTCAGGTGCTCATCACCTTCACTGAGAACACATAGATGGTGACATCAGTTTCATGTACTCATTCATCTTCTAAACCAGCTTGTTTCTGTTCATGGTTACAGGGTTGCTGGAGCCTACCCCAGCTTCAGTTGGGTGAAGGACAGTTCGCCAGCCTGTTGCACTCAGATACCACACTCACACCTGAGGGATACTTTAGCTTCACAGAAAAACTAATGAACTGTGGGCCATGGGAGAAAACCAGAGCGCCACTCAAAAAGACACTCATGCATGACAAAAACATGCAAACTCCACACAGAAAAAAATCCAGTCAGGACCTTCACACTGTAAGAGTCTTAACCATCTGCTCCAGATGCCTGAAACTGCAGCAGATTTCGTTCACATTGCTCTACAGAACCCTGGAGACAACATAAATAAAATAAATAAATTGTTCCCTCAAATTAATTATTTGCTGCCACAAATTAGTACTTTGTGTGCAGAAGTTAGTGTTTTGTGACCACAAATGATTGTTTTATCAGCCTTTTGTGAGCACAAATTAGCATTTTGTTAGCACAAATTATTAGCATTTTATTTGCCTACTAATTAGCATTTTGGTATCTTCAATTCCTACTACTAAAAAAACTAAAAAAAACAAAAAACAGATACTGTATGTAGACACAAACTTTGTCACTGGTGACTCCAAAAAACATTTGTAAAAACCTCAACATGAAAGAGTACTTTCTTTTTTGTTTTATCTGGTCTAGTTGAAGTCAAAGTTTCTGTTAAAAGTTTTCTTTTACTTCAAAATCATGTTTGAGGCCAAGTACATGTCCATAACAATGAGGCATGGAAGGATTACAGCACAAACTGTCTTTCAGCTCTGGTAATGACAAATTCATTTTAAAAAGAGAAACATTTATGTGTTCAGACAGACAGTAAACTCCGCCCTAAAAATCCCAGGAGTGCTCGGAAATTTGACTCACAATCAAATGTAGGCCTTCAAGCAAATATTTCCTCTGCTTCGAAATTCCACTTGACTTGCAGCAAGACGACCACAAATGTATGGCAGTCATCAGTAATTAGTACGACAAGCCCTTTTTATCCATCCACCCATCCATGCATGCGTTCATCCATGCATCCATCCATCCATATTCAGAACCCACCGATTCCTTTTTGGGGTCATGGGCTGCTGGAGCCAACATTTACAGTTCAACAAAGTTGGGGTACACCATGACAGGTTGCTACACGCTTACATAGAAACCCAGGGACAATTTAAAGCAGGGGTATCAAACCCCAGGCTTCCTGCCTCGCCTGCAGGTGTGTTTAGCCATTAAGGAGCTTAAATGGTAGGTTGGTTGAAAAACACGTCGGACACTGGCCCTTGAGGGATGGATTCTGACACCCATGGTTTAAAGACACAACTTGACCTATGAAGCATGTCTCAACTGTGGGAGGAAGCCAGAGAGCCTATAGAAAACCCAGACATGTACAGGGAGAGCAGAAACTCCACACAGCTGGGATTCAAACCTTCTCACTGTGAGGTGCTATGTCACCGTGCAGCCAATGCAGTCCCCTAATTCAAAATATTTAAATAAGTGGGGCTGGTTCTATGCTGTTTCCTCATTTCTTTAAATTATTTGTTACCCACCAGGTGAGACTTTACACGGAGCTCCAGGTGGAGGGAGATTGTCAGTGATCTTGTTTTGTTTCAGTCTTGCATAATTCCTTCAACAGTTGTTTTCTTCTCATCAAGCTGCTTGTTTATGGTAGATTGGTACATCCTAGACTTGATCAGGTGAACGACCTGGTGTCCTTCGACAGCTATTTGGCCTTGGTAGTGGTAGATAATTTGCAGTCTGACTATTAGGTCTGTAAGGAACAGAATTCTCACTTGTTTGTAAACCAAATTCTTATTCTCTAAAAATCACATAATCTAGATTTTTTTACACTCTGTCTCTCACATAAGTGTACCTTTGATGAACATTACAGACCTCTGTCATATATTGAAGTGGGACAAATTGCAGATCAAGAAAAATACATTTTTGTCTCATTGTATGTCCTGCTACCAACACATAAAAGTGTTGAGCGTGCATCATCTGGACTGGAGTCATCCATATGAAACAGTATTTCCATGCATACTGATGGTGATCTTTCCTCAGGGGACAGAATGAGATCACAAGGGTACTGTCAATAAAGGAAATCAATAGGAGTGGGATGCTGCTTCATGCTGATGCATCAGAAAGGTCTCATTTGCATAAAAAAAACCTCTTCACTTCCTGATGTGATTTTGTCATTATTTTTCTCTTCGCAACAATATAAGCCACTAAAAGAACTGTTGGATCATTTTAAATATTCATCACCATTGAAGCTGCGAGAGCAAAACAGTTTTTGCACTTTTAAAACCACGGAAGGAAATCCCAGTTTCACACATTTCAAATGAGGATGGGGCAGAAAAACCATTAGATCAATTCAATCAAACAGGTACTTTAATGGATGGAGATGTGAGGGAGTCCAGCATGTGCTTGCCAAGTCCCACACTCAACATCATAGTCAGAGGAAGTAAAAGACTTTCCTTTATTCCTTTAGTTACTGTCTGTCTCATCGTGTTCCATGTTTGCAAAGATCCCATTGCTGTGGACTCTCATCATGACATGTCGCTTGACTCAAAGATGAAAAACGTTTAGAAGAAGAAACAGCATCACAAATTTCAGCTATTATTCCAATTCAAAACAGACTTTTCTTTCAAAAGGACTAAACCATACAGAATTAAAATAACACTCAAGCTTGATGGACATTCCTAGACATGGCATGCATAAAACAATAAACACACAACAAGGTGAAGTTTGAAGTATTTAGAGCAGTTTATGTTTTTTTTTTTTTTTTTTTTTTTTTTTTTTTTTTTTTTTTTGCAGAAGGGATAAACGATTTCCGTTCAAGGCTTTTCTTGCTTGGAGAGACTCGATTGTCTGCCTGATGGCAACGACTTGAAGCATCGGTGACAAGAGTCTTCAGGGATGATGACAGTGTTTGTTGCTTGACTAATCCCTAACACTGAAATAACCAAAGGGTATAAAGCACATTTTAAAAGAGATATTATTTAAAGTATGGATTGTGTGCATATCTAACCCACCCAAGTCAATAAGCAACAAACAAATAGCTAAATAATCAGATATTTTATTTCTTCGTTGGGTTGGCTTAAAATGTCATTTAAAACAACAGAGAAACAATGCAACATGTCTTTTTTTAATGGTTGATTAAATTCTTGTAGTTATTGTAAGCATCAGTGTTGCTTAAAAGGTTGAGGATGTGTGGTGATCTGATGTGGAATTACTGTGAACGCAATTAAGTTCATCAGACTTCATCTTTGACACTTTTGTCTAAATTAATGCATCAAATTACCGTCTTACTGACATGTCCTAATCTCTATTTCCGGCCCTACTCTTGCAGTCAGGCATCTTCATCTGTCTGCTCTCATTTTTACCTTTCCTGAATCCAACATCTTACTTCATGTGTAACAAGCTCCTTGTTTTTACCTGTCTCCATCAATTGCAAGTCTCCTGACTTTTTTTTACTCAAATAAGCCGTCAAATTGTTGGTGATTAAAGTGTCAACAAAAGCATTTTTCATAAAAAGTAAAGAGCTGCTTTTAACACACACAAAAAAACCCAAAACACACGAGGAGCTTGATGTAATGCCCAGACAGTTAGGTCTGTCACACTCTACCAGGTCAAGCTGATGGATATGGATTATACATTTGTCTTCATGTGTGAGTGAAAAAAACAAACATGCTTTACTACAGATGCAGCAGATGAGACTGCAATGAATCCCATTAGAATAGAGTCCTGCCACTGTGGACATTTAATCCTAGACCTGTTACTGAATGCAATCATGCATCTAATTGTCAAAGGTAGACTGGTATTATTTCTGGAGTGCAAACATTGTATTTTTTAAGCTGGTATTCTTACATTAAAGGAGTTGCATGTTTATTTCTGGAATATATCTCCACTCGTTCGTTTCAAATCTATGCAGTGAAATTATCCTGAAACACAACAAGCATGAATTCCTTTGAGAGCTGGTGAACCTCAGAATAAATATGATGTTCTATACATTATTTAAACACAGTGTTCTTGGCTCTTATTCCAGAGGGCCTGGCTGGTAATGTCAGGCCATGTGCAAGTCAGCAAGTGACGGGACCTTGTGTCCGACGGACCAAAAGGTTTACTCTAGTATGCTGGGCCTGCATTAATCACTGAAAGGTCACATGCAGCAAATTACTGGCCAGACTTCAGGTGATCAGAGCCCCAGAGACCTGTGCATTCATTAAATGGTTCATCCATGAGCCTAATGTTTGCTAATGTGAGCTCCTGCGCCAAAGTTAGAATGCTTTTAGGTCTCGATGAAATTTCCCTACTAAATAAGCAATCATAGAAAACACTGACTACTAGGGATGCCACAATTCCTGGTCTGAAATTAAATCGTTTGTTACATCTTCGAATAGAATCTTGGGGAAAGTGAAACGTAACATTCTTACTACAAACCAGTATGTTTATGCTGAAAGTGTCAAACATGTAGTGCTAAATTTAAGAAGTATTGATTATTTGTTGTTTGATTACATTACATAAGGCTTATTTTCAGCTAACTGAAAGGTTAGTCTTCAGTGATAGTCGCTCAGTAGCACATTTTAAAAAAGATTTTCTGATTTTCTTTTTGCTGTTTTGTAATACAAACATTATTTATCCAACCAAAACAAAAGTTTGACCCAAAATTCAAGGTTTTTTACCAAATCATTGAAGGTGAAATGTTGTTATTTCCATTTATGTGCACCGCAAGGTTTTAATAATCATAGGGTTGTTTCATGAAAACGGTGAATCGACAAATTGATTTATTCGATCAGATTGATCTGTTTAAGGGTGAGTTGTGAATCGAATTGACCTATAACATTATAATATTGCATCTAAAATAATATAAAACCGCTAAAACAATGTGGTTGTTGTTGCATGTGACTGCAGAGTTAGTTCCGACTTTACACGAAAGTCCTGACTAAAACTGTTTAGTTTGAAGTCTTCGGCATCTATATGTTATGAATGAACTCCAAAGAGAGAAAAGAAAAAGATGCTTTCATCCAATCACAAATGAGCAGCATGCTAGAAGCCAAAGCCCTTCTGTTTGTGGAGGGATGTAGCAAAGTCAGCATCCCTACATTTCTGATGTAAACAAATCTTTCTGATCCAGATTATATTTTTCTAACTGCAACATTTCTGAATTTCGGATTTCTATTTTAAAGAATAGAACCAGCGTTGCCAGGATTGCTTTAAACACAAAACTTTCCAAGAAAGTTTTAAAAAACAAGATGTGAAAACCAGTTAGTGCAACATGCTGATTAGAGTTGTTCTGCAAGACTGGAAAATGTTTTCAGCCTCATCTGTTATAATTCACTTTTCACCCATGCAATTACAGTTTCTTCCTTGTTCCGTAAACACTTTTTAGTCCAGTTGTGTGCAGATAATGTTGGGAAAAGTCATTTTTAGTTAATTACCAAAACATTTCAAGCACGGCATGCAGGAAATACCAAAATGAAAAAGTAGAACTGCACTAACCTTTCCTACAATGATAATACATATACAGAAACGGCTCTAATGAGAAATATGCACACTTCTAGAATGTTATCTTACCCTAAAACGTCTTTTTTCTCTAGAGTATTATATTTTACACCTAATTTATGCAATTATTTGTTTATGCTTGACTTGCAAGGTAGATCAGAAAAATGTACGGCTCCACAGATGAAAAGGATATAGGGGAAAAACCCATTAGATGCACCGCAGACCATCACATGCAGCAGCATCTGTCAACACACAAACAACTGTCCTCTTTTTTCACCTTGTTAAACCACTATCTGCCCTTTCAGACTGAAGTGCCTTGACGGCTTCCTGGTGAGGCTTTGCAGGCATTTCCAGCTGGGGAGAGGTTTTGTGCCTGAAGCACAGAAACATTTCAGTATTAGAAAAGGAAAAGGATGTGGATGAAGGAACTGAGACATTAGTCTCCCTCTGGACCAGAACCTAAGATGAGTGGCTGATAATGACTGGTTGGATCAAACGCATCCTGTCACCATGTCAGCTTCTTTCATCTGGTTCACTTTTTAGATCCTCTTTCTTAAAAGTCAACTACGGAAGTTAACAATATTTTTTTATCAGCTCTAATCTATTAAACATTCCAAGTTCGTGGACGCTTGAGTCCGCTAGACCAATGAAGAAATCTTGAACGCTGGACCACTGCTGCTTCACCAGCATTGTACTGGCGGTGACGAAACTTCTTATGAACAGACACGCTGTTGCTGGGACGGTGTCAGGCGTTGAAGCAGCGATCCATGGCAGCGATGAACTTTGATGTGGCGTTGTCATAGAGATGCTGGAGCGGGACCTGTGATCGGCCAAAAATATGGGGAGAAATGGACAAAGAATTAGCCCAAAAACTGCATCACCATGGAGCCTGGGAGATGCCAGCATGCGCGGAACGCCTTATACCTACGCGGAAGCAACCAACGCTACCTCAACACACGCTATAGCTCGCTACCGCTAAACCAATGCTAAAGCTATGTCGGCTTCAGTGGTACATCGCTAAGCCAACGCTCGTGTGTTCAATTTTTTTGTTCTCATTTTGTGATCATGACGAGCGTTGTCAAAATTTGGCGCCCCTCCCTGCCGCCAAAGGTACATTTCAGCGAAGTTCAAGCAGTGTGACCAAGCCCTAAGCATCTTGACGAAGCTCAGGTTTGTGATGGAGCATATGAAATGGGCAGGCCAAAGTCTTCCAGCTCCATTCCGCTCCATTCTGACCAATGAATCCACTTGCAGACAAATTGATCCATTAATGTCTTTTTTTTTGTTCTTGTCTGGGCTGCCATCTGGCTCAAAACTGTAAGCCCGGATAGCTCTGGTATTGCTAGATGTTTTTTTGGTTTGTTTTAGCTATGCTAATGTTAGCTTGGGCTTTCAAGGTGTCATTAGCTGGCAGGAAAGAGTGTAAGCAAAGTGCTGATAGGCTAAAAACAAAGTGTAAAGAGCTAAAAACAGCATAATCATAATTGAAAGAGCACTGGGACCAATGAGTTATATGTCACTAGAGATGGCACGCTATCTAGTTTCACACATGAAGTTGGACGCCATATTGGAATGGGATAAATGCTGGTTTACTGCTGTGCTACAACTGTACAAACAGAGCTGGAAAAACAAGGATGTGACTTTTCACAAGTAAATTATTACGGTCAGCCAAGAAAGGAGAACTTCTAGAATTTATTTTTAAAAAGATCTAAGTGAATTTATTCAGAACAGTGAACGCTTAGGTCTCGTGATCTTGAAGTGAAACCTTTAACCAGATTACTTACGAGGATTTGTTTAAATGCGTAGAGGAAAAACCTCAGCACCGAATCCCCTCAGGGACATGTGGCGTACAAAAAACTGCCTGCCCGGTGTCCCGCGAGTGCCTGAATCCTTCTGATGGAGGCTGAGTGGGATAGACTTGAACAACAGGATCCCCCAGCCCAGAGTTGCCAACCCCTGCTGGGTGTTTGTAAATGCCACCCGCACCTCGATGCTCCGGCACTGTGGAAAAGTGCTCAGAGTGATCTATTTCCATTAATAATATATTACCTTTGGCACTCTAAAGAACAGATTATTTACGAAATATTAGCTATTTTTTTCCTACCCGGAAGTATCAAAACTTGATTTTTGAGGCACAGCCTTTCGCTCTTTGTGGATGCCGTTCATTTTATAACGTCAACCTATAGCCGGCTTCAGAAGGGTGTCTGCGTTTCGCCCACGGAAACAAACAACATCCAAAGTTGATGGATGTGCATATTTTGCATATAAAGTGAAAGTGTTTTTTGCTAGCTCTGCGGAGAGAGTGGGTGTGTGTGTTAGCTTGGGGGTGTTGCTGGCAGCACAGATTCTTCCTGGAAGGGGCTGTTCTCACTTGTCTATGTCATTAGGAAAAAATTTACAATAGATCCAAAAAAAAAAATTGATGTGGGTCTTTAAACTACTTTGAGACTACTATACTGAACGCTCTGATCTAAAGCTCAGTTTGAAAAACACTTGTTGTGCTCCAAACACAATTTAAGAAAAAAAAAAAGAGCAAAACTAAAAGATCTTTAATTTTGCTGTCCCACAAAGTAGATTCAAATTGGTGAAGCACAAGAATATGGTCTGTAATGGTCTAACAAACGCCGGTTAAAACACTACAAAAAGGTAGAATGATTTAATTAAGACTCCAACACAACAGGGAGATGAAGGGTGAAGATGAAGAACTATACAAATCATTTAATGGAGAAGCATCCGAAATGAATCAAAGACAAGAGGATCATGGGATTAAATAATCAGAATTATGAACTCCATCATGAGGACACAAAAAAAGGACAGTTACCATGGATACCTGACAAATCCTGAGGTGAATGCATGTTAAATGGTAATGATCTCTCATTGAACTGAACTGAAACCTACCAAAAAATACAAAAAAGAAACCTACCCTCCTTTCCTCAGGGGATACAAAGCAGATGTATCACTGCCTGTATGGTTTTCTGAGCCAACCCTGCAGCAGAGAACATGAAGCTTTAAACGTGGACGATTATCTGCTATTATTTTTGCTTTTCCGGTTGGAAATACATCAGCAGTTACAAGCTCAGTCTCTGGTCACTTTAAGGCACGTGAATGGATGAGATGATAGTGAGATTCTTTTGTCCTGGTTTAAAATGTGACATTCTGAGAGCACCCTCTAAAACAACCGGGTGATAAAGCCGTGCGACTTAAAAGTTATTATCTGCGGTGACAATGGAGGAGGGTTTGATAAAAGACAAGAGGAGCGTTAAATGGAAAATAACCTGTAGAAGTCTATTCTGACCTAGACCACTTTTCTGGAGAAATCTCTTCAATTTGTCTGGGATGTGAGTTTAAGTAAAACATTTGTGTATATCGGAAAAAAAAGCATCATTCTTGTCTCACGCTCAAACTGTCAAATAAGCCATGTGCACTACTCAAAATAACTTGAAGATGTTGTGAGAAACTCAATGGTTTGTTGTTTACCATGTTTTACTTCACAGATGTACAGAATAGGGAGTCAATTGTATGGACGTGACAGACATATTTTTGTGTTTTCCACACAATTGTCTCACTATATACAGTGTGCCTTACTTATTGGGGCCAAAACCAAAAACTTCTAAAAGAAAACCTTTTCTATTGTGTCAACAACTTCTATATTCTTTGGGTATAAAAAGCTGATTTTGCCAGTAGGTCATTCCAAGTTCATCAATCAAACAACCATGAACACACAATGTTGCTTAATGGAGGAGCAGCGCCGTCTGACCATATCGCCTTCGGGTTGGTAGCAGGCAGTCAGATGTTGTAGATGCACTTGGTTTGTCTCAGAGTGTCTTCAGCAGACATAGAACTTCCATTCCTGTGACCGACCCAGGAGTGGAACCTTGCCACTGCAGCGATGACCAGTACCTAAGGACCTGTGAACTCAGACTACACAGCTGCTGACCTGTTTAGAAGATGTGAGGGGTCCAAGGGTTTCCAGACAAACCATTCACAACCAGATTCACTACTTTAACTTGAATGCCAGACAATTGTTGCAGGTGCCTACACTAAAGACTGCCATGAATGTTTGCAGTGGGCACAAGACCATGTGACCTGGACAATGCGCCAATGGTCTACAGTCCTGTTCACTGATGAGTGTCAGGTTACCTTGAGCAGGCATCATGGTCATCACTGTAGCTGGAGAAGGCGAGGTGAGCGATAGGTCAAGGTCAACATGGTCCCCAGGGTTCACTTTGGTGGAGAAGGTGCAACAGTCTGGACAAGCATCACCAGTCAGAACAAAACTGATTTGGTTGTTGTTGATGGTCCAGTCACTGCATGTTCTTACCTCAGAGACATCATAGAACCCATCATCCCCCAATTCCACCAGGACACCCCCAACTTTCAGTTCATGGATGATAATGCTCCACTGCATCGTACCTGAATTGTCACAACTTCAGGAAGTGGGAGTGTGTCATATGTTTATAACCAGCAATGACCCCTGACCTGAACCCCATAAAGCACATCAGGGACCAGCTGAAGCATCGACTGGACTGTACCTACCAACAACATCATGTGGCTCGTGAGGAGCACGAACTGTTGCTGTCAAGCTGTCGGTGTGACAAATGGTTGAAACACCCACTATTGACATGGTCAGTTTTTGCTATTTGGGACTTTTTTTATTATTGTCCTAATTTTGGGGGGTTATAAACATCAAACTAATGAAAACATGTTTCTTCAAATTAATTATTAGTAATTTCAAAGAGACTTTTTATATATTTCATTAAAATTCAGACCGAATAGGAAAAGCACTCATGTAAAAAACAACGTACCTAATTTATTGTGAGTAGTGTAGTTTTCCTTCCGTCACAGGAAAGTCCCTGACATACACAAACACACCGTTCCACAGTTATTGCTAATGAGTGTGCACATGTAACAAGCTTTCCCTTTTCCCAAATGTCTTGTTCAGCTTCTGTGTTTGTGTTGCTCTGCTCATATTGTCTGGGTCTACCTGGCTGTTGTTATTTATCATTCTTTCCACTTAAAACCTGCCACTTACTGCCAATATGACGTGATGGGAGCCTCAGATGTCCGGTCTTGCATCCCACCCTGGGACATCAACAGATTTCCATCACATTTTGAGTTATTCCCTGTGTTTTCGCATTAAGTAGTTTGCGGTCAGCTCAAGGACAAACCTCAGAGGGGAAGTGTGAACTCACAGGCTGCTGCTTCCCATCAGTTCGCTTTCATCTCACCCTGAGGTGACTGCAATTTCTGCAAAGCTGAAGAACTGTTTTTCCTTTACTGCATCACAGTATTTTTTGGCCTCTCTAGGCAGGGCTGTTTCATCACTTTGTATAGTTGATGGTATTTTATGAAGTGTTGTTTTTAATGGTAGCCTGTGATGGAAATTAAAGCCATAAGTCTAGCAGAAATGGTTTGGCTCAAATAATAGAATCTACTGAATATTTTATCTCTTGGGCTCATAAAGACATTTTGACAAGGATCACGTCCAAAGACATTAAGAATATATACAACAGTTTTATTTGGCGATGTTTTTTCCACAGGGGTCTAGTTTGCTGCAATCATATATTCTAGGCTCCTTTAAGGTTTTAAAACGTCACAGACGGTAATTTCTTTCTAAAATGGATTGGTCTAGTTATGCAACAGAGAGGCTTTAACAAAGTAAATATGATGATTTTCAATTCAGGATCTAGTGCTGAAGAGGAGGGTTCCTCTTTAGTCAGCAGCAGCACATGGGAGCACATAAAGAACAGTTTAAAAGCTGACCTTTAACTTGAGAAGCAGCCTCTCAGTGGACGGAGCTGGGGGGGTTATGTTCACAGCAGCAGAAAACAGTATGTCTGCATAGCCCTGGATAACAGTGTTCCTGGCATGGTAAATATAACAGAAAAAAGAAAAACTTTTATCAAAAAGAGAAAAATGACAAACAAAAAGTCATCTGCAAGTAACAGAACATGTTTCTTAATTTTAGAAGTTTCCTAGCAATCCATTTTATGCTGTTTCCACCCTTTTAAAAAAACAAAATATATAAAAAATCAATAGGAGACCTACTTTTTGATTATTTATTGCATTTTTAACAAAAAGAGAAAATGAACAAATTTATGGTGATCTGCATTTGATAGAACCTGCTACTTATTTTCTTATAAATTATTCAATAAGGTAGTTCAAGTTGATTTATTCTTTAACAAACTAAAAAAATATGTCAACAATAGGCCTATTTTCTTTGATTACTCATTCTTAAGTGAGTAATACTCATCTTCAATGCTTTTAAAAACACGTTTTCAAAATGGAAAGTTTGAAGTTAAAGGGTTAAAGCTATTTAAAGCTACCTGGGCTGGTCGTGGTGCAGCGGCAGGGTCATCATCCTCTGATCAAATTCCTACCTTGCCTGCCCTATGTGTCAAAGTGCCCTTGGGCAAGACACTGAGCCCCTGATTTTTAGAGGTCGGTCTTGTTGTTCCTTCATTTGTAGAAATAAGATAAAAAGAAAAGCACACTGATTTCAAATGTGAAACTTTGATTTCACACAGAACAAGGCTTGTAGGTCTACGTTTAGGGGGCAGTGGTGTTCAATTTATTCAAGCAGATTCCCCTGAGTCAGGAATTGGTGGAAACCAGGTCCAGAAGCAAAACAGGAAACCAGATTAAGATAAATTACAGCAAAATCCAAATGGCTTTAGTGGCTTAGCCAAAGGATTATTGCTGAAAAGTTCATCCTGAAATTTGGCAGTGTGGTGGAGAGGAAGCCTTCCGTAGTGAAGGTGATTTGAGTTAACTGACACACCAGAGGAAAAGGAAGGAAACTTTGTTTTTTTTTCTATTGGTTTGACATTCATTTGAGTCAAATTGTATTTTTTTAAACAACACAAAAGTGTAATTTTTCCCAACAACACTCTGATAACTTTGTTTTGTACGGTTTATGGTCCTTCAGTCACTTGATCAAGTTTTGGAGTCAAGTTCAATTTGTTTTGATCTTAGTTTTTGTCCCAAAACACTTTCCACAGAAACAGATAGAAATTCATGTTGGCCACACGTTAAAAGTCCAATCAAGATGCACATTGCTACATTGCCTTCAGTATTTTAAATGCGTCCAAGGCTAAATGCTGTTGCTGGTCACACATATTTAAAAGTTAAAGTCCCGTCAACGTTCACACACCTACGTGAGTGAAATTTGTTCTCCACAGTTGTATCATCTGTCATCAGCCAGACTTTATGGCAACCAAAAGTCAAGTCAGACTGGTTCTCCCGCGGCTTATCCCTCTTATATGTACCAGAGAGACTTGCCTCTTTGCCTCCTTTATCTCCAGCCACCGGGAGACTCACTCGTGACGCTCTGCCCTCGGCTGCTGCTGTGTGCCTCAGTTCAACTTCTCCGAACTTTTAATTAAAACTTTGAATCTAACACTCGTGAGTCTGAGCCTTGCCGGCTTGCCCATCCAACAAATGTGCTGCAGCATTTCTCTTCTTGCTGTCTTTGAATTTTTCCAGTTTTCTCTTGCTTACCTTTGACATGAAGAGCATTTTATTTTATTGTTGCTCTTTTGGATGCTTCACAATTTATCGATTTTGCATAATATAAAAATGGATAAAGTAAAATCCTGAAAAAAGAAATATTTGAACACATTTATACTATTAAATTCCTAAAATTTAAAGTTGATCTACAAAGGTTTAGACCTTTCCAGTGAGACATTAAACAACCACAACCTTAGAAATAATACCAAACAAATAGAGACTTCCACACTATAGTCATATGTAAGGCGCACAGGCACATTAAGCGAGTCCAGAGAGTCAAAGATAGCTCTGTCAGTCAGACTTCATTAAATGTGTTCACATAACTCTGAAACTTGTTTGTAGCACTCTACATGTCAGCCATGTTAGCGTTAGCAGACCGCTACCACTAAAATAAACCTGACTTTGGTTACGCTAACTCCCAACCTTGCTTAGTAACACGCAAACGAACAAAAAAGTCCAACACTGCTACACATTAGTGCGTTTGTGAATTCACAAGAGCTGTTAGCAACACATAAAAAAACAGATACCACTAAAGCATACATAGCTGTGACTACACTATATACCAACCCTGTTAGCAATGTGAAAAAACTAGTTCGACACTGCTGCACGCTGCATGTCAGTGTGGGAAAGTGACACCACAATATGCTTTACCAAAGGAGGAACCAATGTCAAAAATCTGCACAGGTGAATATTTAGACAGAATGTAAACATTCACTCCAGTAACAGAGGCATTTTAAAATTTAATCTCAGCTTCGTTGATGTTGTTTAGTGCTGCTGATGTGTGTAAGAAATAGGGCACTGCTGTCTCATCGCATCCACTGCCACATTCCCACAGGTGTTGTGAGTAACAACTTCTCACCCTCTGACAAGCCTGAATCCATGGCTGCTGATTAAATATATGCAGAGGCAGAAATTTATTCCTGGGCTCCAGTTTGCAGCCAATCCAGGCTTAATTGAGTAACAGGCTGATGCATCGGCATCCTGCCTCATGGTGTCAATGATACATGAATGCTTTCGCTTGCGGAAGCTGGAACTTTCCTCTGCTTAGCATTGAGAAGCAGGCGGGTTCTGGCAACAAATCAAGTCCTGTGGTTAAGAAGGTTAATCTGTGTTGGAGTTGTCGTATTACGAAAGTTAGAGAGAGAGAGTCATGAAAAAAAACTGGAATGTAATCGTGCACAGGTGAATAAGTTAAAGACCCACAATGTGTCAGGATCCTGGTCGCCTCCCCCACACACCTGGTTTCCATCTCCTCACCTGCTTCCCATTGCCTCATCAACCTGGAACCTTCTTATGGACCTCCATGCCATTCAGCCGATGTCAGTCCGTCTGCTTCATGTGGTAGAGTTTCCTGACCCATGCGACGCCTCAAGCTTTAGTTCATGGCTTGTTTTTGTATGAACATTCATAGAATGACCTATCCTGTTTTTGCATCTTCAAGGAATTCTACGCCTTCACAGTCATCCACTGCAAACCCACCCGGACTCCTGATCACGCCTGTCATCACCACTCTCCTTCAGACCAGCGGCTCACCCTCCAACCCAACCCAAGCCAAGCAGCAAACCGTCACTAACTCTCCACCAGGACCGGCACTGAATAAATCCCTTCTTCAAACTTACTCCTGTCTCTAGCCTGCTATTGGGTCCAGCCCCCCCTCAGACCTGACACAATGATCAAAACTGTGTTGTAGACAATTGTGTTGTGTTTTTTTTTTTTTTTTTACAAATGAGAAATGCTGACTGATTGTATTGTGTGACATTCCATCCGACAGGAAAAAAAACAAACATCTTCAGTTCATTAAAGGAATGGGTGAAATGATGAACGGAGTGGTGCAGAAGTTTAAATGCAGCATCAAAGTAAAAGCTATGAAAATCTAGCTCACTGTTTGGGGGTGTGAGGGGGTGCGAGCTAGTGGGAGAGTATGTAAATGGAGAACTCTCAGAAATGGGGATGGGGAGGAGGGGGTAGCTTCAACGGTCATGCCCACAACTCTGCTACTGTTCCTCTGCAGAAACTATGTCCTAAAAGATACTGTTTTCACTCACTTTTAATTGATGCCATCTTTCTTTAGTAATATCTGTACAAGTTGAGAATAACATTCTACTCTGTGCTATGTCCTCTGTACAGAAATATTCGATTGAGATTAGTCTATAAAGTGCGGATAGTGAGGGGTTTTATTGCCTTAAAACATCTATTTTCCTACTTTGCAAATTTCACTAATCATGGCTTGTTTTTTTGAACGCAACTCACACGATACGAGGAAATAACAGTACTAACAATAACTCTGACCAAAGCCTCAACAAACAGACACTCATAAAAGGAACAAACCAAAAGCAAATGTAATGTCCCATAATGCACCTCACCACCTGCATTGCAGTAAAGAGGGTCATAAAATGTTTATTTGCAACAACACTGATTTTCTACTTGGAATCTTAGTTAAAAATTAAATCCATCCTCTTTTCTTTCCTTCGTATAAATATAATTTTTTTAAAATTATTTTGCTGTTCTTGTTTTTTAATGCCAATAAGCAAAGCTGAATGGAATTGGACCCACACGGCATAGCTAGCTAAACCACATTTTTGCTTCATAAATAAATAAAGTTAGTTCTGGTCGTCTCTATCACAAGTTTTTATCAAGTCACAGGACAAAGAGTGTAAAGTATAGACATATAGTGTCTGAACTCCAACCTGACAACACAAACAAGCTGAAATAGGTTTGGATGAAAACACTATTACAATGTGACTCAGGGGTTCCTTGGTTTCGGGGTCACGTTCTAAAAATTACAAAAAGTATGATTTATTGATGATTTAAGAATATAAAACTCCTCACAACACACTTTATTCACGTTTCTAAACACAAAAAGTTGATTATTATTAGGAGATGCAGCACGGAGATTGATTGACAAGGTCAACAGCCAATTGTGATGCAGAACACAGTGTGCGGTTTTAAAAAAAGGTGGAAAAATTGCTCAGAAACAAATCTGCAAACAGCAAGACAGTGATATAGTAAAGGACCACTGTACAGGCAGCAGCTGAACCTAGAAGATATCATTTAACATGAAGAGAACACAAAAAAAGGTTGTACACATATTTTATTGCAAATGATTAAAACTTTCTGAACTCAAGCCCTTGTGGCTTAACACTGAAATTCTTAAAGCTGAAATTCAGCTTCTTTAACTGTGAAAGTTTATTATTGTTGTTTTTCAGTAATTTTTTTTGTTTGTTTTATTTTGGTAAAATAATCTTAACTTGTTGCTTTTTAGATTCTATTCTCATTTCTCACACAGTAACAAACACACAAAGTTTGTGTATCTAGTTTCCAAAGCTGCTTCAATTTCTGTTAATCACAGACGGTGATGTATTAGTTGTTTTCCGTCAGATCCTCTCCGTCCCCATTGTGTATATTGTAATTTAAATGTTGTTGTGTTTATAATTTTTCATCACAGTCTATTTAATTAGATATTTGAGATTTTTATACCACATTTGCCTCCAGTCTTCTTTCTGCTTGTCCTGCAAAACAACATTGCTTTCAATGTATAAAACTGGGAAAATATTCAAAGATTAAATCATTTTAAGAAAAATTCCTCAAGTTGGTGCACAAAAGTCATTTTAAATGCCAAACATTGGGGCAAGTGCAACTTGGATGAAGCTCTTCAACCTGCATCGGTGCCTTTCAGGCTTTTCAACATTAAGTAAACAATGAAAATGACTTACTAAGATTTATCAGAAAGCCAATTTACATGCACTGACTGACTTCAGGTATTTATCCATCATTATGTTCCCTTCCATTCCCTGCCCTTTCAATTTAAACAAAATGACCTGCTGCCACTGCAACCATACTGTTATACTGTAATGCCCACAATGCAATGCACAGCAGCTTATTATTCTGGAGGGGCTGCTTTGTTGCTTTTAATCATGCTTAATTTGCTAGATTTGATCAGATTCTAAGAAATATTTTGTGCTTCTGTTCCTAATTTGTAACCTATTGCCATAATCAGGCCTGCTTTGAATTTACAATGAAACACGGTGCTTTTATTTTGTAAAATCTCCGTCAGTTCATTAAAGTCCCACTTCAGCTACTGTCAGGTCCCTTTTTCATCCATTTGATTAAACAAAGTTTCTGCCTTATATTTTTTTCACATTAGTTTATATCTGTAATTTAAATTGTTTTTTTTATTTGATTAGATACATGTAAATGTGTGTTTCTCTTGTCTTTTAGCCACAGCGACACAAAATAAACACAAATTAGCATCTGCATTTACTTTTTTAATTCTTTCTGCAGCTCTTAAAACATATGAGGGAAAGGCTTCACAATAAGATTTGCCTAAATATTTCTTAAATGAAATTCAAAAGTTGTGTTTCAGTAAATGAAAAAAAAAATGAAGTAAGTGTTAATTTGGAGAACACTCTTGAAAATTAAAATGTTACATCTCCTTCTATTTAAATGATTAAATGAACAAATAAAATGTTTCACACTTCTTAAGTGAAAAAATCATTCAAATTATTTTTCTCTTATTTTTGCCACCTCGACCTGGAGGCTCCCTGGTGTTTCGGGGTCCTGTTGAGTAGATATTTCTGGAGAAAGCAGCGGTGCGGCAGAAGGACGGGTTAATCCTCGATGCTGCTTGGAGAGTGTGACGTGGGTTTAAGCCAACAAACTATGGGCCTGCTGCTCCTCACACTTCATGCGAATAAGTGAGAAAATTAACACCGTTTACTGCTCTGCGCCAGCTTTTGCACACCCATCAACCTCTGGCAATGGTTCCAACTGTGTCTGCAGATGCTCTGTATGCAGGGAAAATAAAAGATATGCATGCAGTTTAATAGATGGGAGCCTAAAGTAAGCCTGTTGTCTTTGGAGATACTGCTCTACTAGAAAAGAAAGAAGAATTTGGCTGCAAGTGAAGCAAGTTTAGGTTAAAGAGGATTTTGTGATGAAGACTAAATATGCTAATAGAAGAAAACTTAAGAAACTAATTAGACAGAGCAAAAAAAGCAATGTGGTAAGCGCTACAATTCAATCATCCCTGCAATTTCATGGAGTCTTTGATCACTACCGCTTATTCAGATTTTTTATGTCCTACTTTCACACTTCTTGCAGAAGAAATCCAGTCTTTAATGATAGATACCTCATTCTGTTGTTATGACTGGCATGAAGCAGTAACACTTTGAGCAAATATTAGTTTTTCCTCAAAGTTTATACTTTTGAATCTTTGTTGTCTTCTTTAAAGTCCCACTCCGATCATCTTTTGATCTACTGTAAAAGCCTTCCCAGTGGTCTTCCTAGAGCAAACCCGCCCCTCTTCCCCTTCTGCAGCAGGGCAAGGACTTTCTGGCCCACTCTACATATTTTCTACACCACAAATACAATATTTTCCAAACGTTATTTTTTCGTCTTCTCTTGATTCACAACAAATTGAATAAAGAAATACTCAGAAATGCAATTTTAGGCTCCTTTTTTTTTATATCCATCATAAAAAATATACAGGAATATGTTGAAAACTAGATTTTGATTGGAGTGGGTCTTTATATACTCAAAAAAAAGTGCCTATATGTGTATTTATTTGAGGGACCTGTCAACTGATGATGCAAGACGAAGTGCATCAATTCGGATTCAACCTAAACTGACGTATTTACGCATTTCAGGCTTCCACGTTCAAAACTCACATGTCGCTATGCAAGTTTCTTTGACCATTTTCATACTCTTTGTACAAAACGCATGGCCAGTGAATGGTAAGAAAAAAGATTGAGGATTGGATCGATCAGTCAATTCAATGTTACACCCATTCAATGCATTCTAAATAAACTGCTCTGATTGTCAGAAAATTATTTATCTATTTTTCCAGTTTTGGTTTCCTTCCAGAAATGCTCTTTGATGAGGCGGATACATCAAAGAAATGTGACTTGAAATACACAACAAAATGTCTCAGTAGCAGCTTTTTATCCTGTTGAAAGAATATGACTATGAATATGATGGAGAGAGATACATGTATTTACTTTATTAGCTGTGTTGCAGGAGCCTGGTAGCAAAGGAAGCCAAAGGACAAAGCAAGGTGTTGGAAAAAAATTAACCAAGCAAAAGCAAAAAGTAAAAACGAAAGAAAAATAGGCTGCAAAAAGCAATCCATTGCAATTACTATAGCTGCAGAGAATAACCAGGGGTTTATAAAAATGTTAATGCAAAACATGCTCCAGCCTCCTCTTTTTTCTGTCTTTCTGTCACATGTCCTGTTCACCAGCCCTTCTCGCCATTTCCTTAAATGATCTCCTAAAAATACTTCCTCTTCATGCTCACTGTCAGCTTATTTGTTCTTCTCCTCCCACTGGTATAAACTGTACCCCCATCCAAGCAGCAGGGAGCAGCAAATATTATTTGTAGCTTATCATGGGATTACTTGTAGAGTGGTGTCAGATCCAGCTATTGTATGTCTTGTTAGATTTAATAAAAAGATAACCCCTTACAGGCAAGTGGGTTCACACAGCTGACATTGTTTCATTACAGGCTCTCGCATTCTCCTAAGACAGGCGAGATGGAAAGATGACACGCCAAAGAATGGGTTTTCACATGCACATGCAATGTGAAAAGCAGGTGAGATGTGACATCTGCATGGAAAAAAGGAACTTTGTTTTTATTTTTAAGGAACTGCTTTTGAGCTTTGACTCTCAGCCACTTCATTATTACATTTCTCACATTGGCAGCATCTGCTAACGCGTTCACTGAATCACTTTGACATCCAGCTGCGGTGAAGAAATCATGAAAACAGATTTGCCCTGCACAGAAAGGGCAACTGATCGTGTACAGAGCTGCAAACACAGCAACAGATGTAGTTTTTTTATTACAGTGAGGCAAAAAAGTATTTGAACACCCTGTGATTTTGCAAGTTCTCCCACTTAGAAATCATGGAGGGATCTGAAGATGTCATCTTAGGTGCATGTCCACTGTGAGAGACATAAAAAAAAAAAAAAAAAAGAATCTGGAAAACACATTATTTAAAAAAAATAATACAATTTCTTTGAATGCTACCGCAGCATACAAGTATTTGAACACCTGAGAAAATCAATGCAAACATTTGGTACAGTAGCCTTTGTTTGCAATTAAACAGGTCAAGCATTACCTGTAGTTTTTCACCAGGTTTGCACACACTGGAGGAGGGATTTTGGCCCACTCCTCCACACAGATCCTCTCTAGATCAGTCAGGTTTCTGGGCTGTTGCTGAGAAGCACAAAGTTAGTTTTTTTGTTTTGTTTAGGTCTAAGGTTAAGTCCACTCTAGAACCTTGATATCCTTTTTACTGAGCCACTTGGATATTCTCGACATGACGACGGGTCATTGTCATGTTGGAAAACCCAGCAAAGACTCATCTTTAATTCTCTATTTGAAGAAAGGAGGTTGTTCTACAAAAACATGCACCCCATAGCATGATGCTGCCACCCCTGTGCTTCACAGTAGGGATGGTGCTCATTATTATTCTTCCTCCAAACATATCAAGTGGAATTAAGACCAGAAGTTCTATTATGGGCTCATGTGACCACGGGACTTTCCCAGATGACTCCTCTGGATCATTCAAATGATCATTGGCAAAGGAGGTATTTACTTAACACAGGGAGAGGGATCCCTGAGTTCTTTGGCAAGACAATGAGCTGGGGATCACATCACATTCGAGTCTGGGGGAGTCCGTGTCCCTGTGGTGCTGGTTCTGGTCAATGTCCTCAGGCACTGGGCTTCTCCAATAATCCAACAGAAGGGGAGCCTGGTTGGCTCATGTGTACCATGCTCGTCGGGGACCCCCACTTTTCTTGGGCGTCCTTCTCCTGGGCGGGGATGAGTGGCCCCTGCCTTGCTCTCTCCTGGAACTCCTTAGCGGGTGGTTGCCTGGAGCATGAGGCAGATCTCCCTAGTTTGTGCCTGGGGTTGGAAGATGCTCACAACTCCCAGGTGGTGGTGGGCTGCTTGTTTGGGTTCCCAGGGTAGAACCCTTGTTGTGTGTCTGTGGAGGCCCGCCCTTTCAACTAATATCTATACCCGACAGTAAGAAAAGTATAAAGTTTAACCTCAAATATACAAGCACTCACTTTGTGTGTCAGAAGATCCAGACCTATGATCTATTTTCCAAGGATGGAAAAGGAGGGCAAAGTGTCCATCAGCTCTCCATTGAACAGACCCACTTATTAATGGGGGGAAGCAGTCCAATGACAATAATAACCAGAATTACCTTCTTTAAATAAATAGACAAAAGCTTCAACATAAGTTTGCTCTTTTTCTTTCAGCTTCACTAAACTACTTTGTTTCCCACAGCTTGGGAAGCCATAAAGATCTTAATTGCACAGTAAAGCCCCTGCAGCCCCATTTCTGTATGAAGCAATTGTATGAAAATCCCCTCAAGCTCCTTTGTTGGACTTGAGCCGTAATACAAAAATTATTTTTCTTTTTTTGCAAAATATGGAAGGATTGTGCTTAAATACAGTCTGACCTATGATGCTGACATAAGAAGCAAGTGCCCACTTTTCAATCTAAACAGCAGCATGAAACTATTTATTCAGCCTATAAATCCCTGTCCTATGAACATTTCCAGTGACATTCCTTTCTTTCACCTGAACAACCTCAAGTTTAGAAAATTTCAGTAATTAGAAATTACCTTCATCTCTCCCTGCTCTGACATTTACATGAAAAAGACTTGACGACTTCTCTTTTTTTTCCCTCTTTTCTTTTCAAAGATAATGGAGGCCCGTCTGCCTCCTGCTGCCTAACTGCTCATCATCTTGTTGAGATTAAAGCCTCTCATCTGCTCGATTGAGATTTGATGCTACGTGGGTTTGGGTGGCGCTCGGGGAACAGATGTGTCGAGCTATAAACAGGGATGCTCATGTCATTGTAAGTGCGACATTCAGACAGCAGCATCTGAGATTTCAGCTCATGGTTAAAAAAAAAAAAAAAAATCATATATCTCCTGTTCACACAATTACATGCTGATTTCAAGGCAGGATTTTTAGGGCGCTCATTGCTCCCATTGTTCAGTTTTTGTGAGGCTACTCCAAGCAAAATGATCCTTATATTGTAAGAGAGGAACCCTTTCACATCAGAGGTTCAGCGATAATGAGAGGTTATATGTGATTATGGGATGCAGCAGTTTCACGTTAAAACCAGCAGGTGTTGATGCAACAGCTCAAGCCCTTTTAGTTACAAGTGTTTAATCAGTGAGACTGTGTAAAAGGATGCGTGCACTTTAACCAACACTTTATTGCAAACGTCTTTATCAGAGAGTGTTATGGGAATCCTTCAAGAGAGCATAACATGAACATCTTCTAATCAGCTAATCTTTGTGCAGTTTTACTGCCATTTTTGGACCAGTTTTTAACATTTTTCATCAGTATGTCCTGCATGAGCTGTAAGGGTTGTGAACAGCATAGCTTAACTCATGGTTTCTCTCTTTACTTAGATCCAGGGGCGGACTTACCATCAGGCAAAGATAGGAGATTTGGTTCCCTGAGCTGAACATTAAAAAAAATTTCTGAAACACCCACTATTATTTAACTCTATAGTAAAAACAAAAACATTCCAAATTACTGAAAAGGCATAAGACTGATCATGTGATATTGTTTCATCCTCCCCCATCCCTCTACAGCAATGGACTATTCCAGTCAACAGCAAGGTAGTGAGCAGATATTTCAGTTTTCCCAGATTAGCTGGTTTTGATTCTGACTTTGTGTGCAAGATTTGTTTTGGGCAGGTAGACATAACTGGAGTCTGTTTGGCAGCTTTTAGTTTCAACCAGGAATGTGTGGTTAGGAGATGTATAGCCTACTAAGAATAAAATAAATATGAGTCCATTAACCTGTTCCATAAATAAAATGTATACATTTAATTCTATTCATTTCAATTTTTTCATCTTTTTTGTGGTAGAACCAGTAAATAAGAATTAACATATCTAACTCTACAACCACATGTTTGAGTAACAACTACAACTACATGGGTTCTTCCAAGCAGTTGTCCAGAACAATGAAACTGAAAAGAGTTGATGCTCACAAAGCAGGAGAAGACTAGAAGACGATAGCAAAGCCTTTTCAGATGTCAGTATCCTCTGTTTGGAATGTCATTAAATGTCAGTCAACAGGAACAGTGAAAGTTAAAGTAAGATCTGGAAGATCAAGAACAATCTCAGACAGAGCAGCTCACAGGATTGTGAGAAAAGTAAGTCCAAACCCACGTTTGACTGAACTATCCCCACTGTCTCACCTACTGCATCCATATGTGTTCTGCAGTAGAAACGTTCACTAACGCATGTCCATGAACATTTTTTCTGTATGGGCTCACCAAGTGATCTACGATTTTGATATTTAGTGTGGGTCACCTGCAGAGTCCGTCCAGATGTGTTAGCAGGGCTATGAACAAAGACTGCACTATATATATGTAGAGTAATCTGCTGGTCACTAATATGGGAAACTTTTTAAAAATTTAGTCTTGACAAATTATGGCCAAATTGAATGGAATCAGCTACATTCTGAAATCATTTGACTTTTCTTTTTTTTTTTTACCTTGTTTTGATATTTCTCCCACTTCCGCAGAGCATCCTTGAGACAACCTTGGGAGTGAATTGTGGCTTTCTAAATCATCTGAATTGGACTGAACTATTAGATTTATTTTTGTGACCTTTCAAAGTCAGCCGGTGCTCAGTGGACCAGTTTTCTTAAGTTTTACCACACACTGAGTAACACTGTAAGCTTTTCACTTACACTCTGCATTGTTGAAGGGAAATACAAAAACAATAATTTTTGAGAGAAGAAGTTGACAGATTTTTAAGTGAAAAAAGGCACAATTTTACAGAACGTGAGACAAGAAGACTTAGCAAAGTAAGGTATGGCATTCATGAAGTGAAATCCAATTAGAGGCGCAGGAGAAAACTCTAATTAATGACAAGGATCTTCGACAAATCAAAGGAACCTGCTGTGTGAGAGACATGAACAATGGGAGACGGTTTGAGCAATGTGCAACAAAACCCAGGTATGACACACACTGGGAGTAAGGCTAACTAGAGTACAATGAGATGAAAAACCTTAAAAAAAAACATTTCTTAAAAAATAGACCACATTTCTTCTCAATATTAGGTTTATTGAAAACAAAAGAAAGATGGATTCAGCTTTTTTCTGCCATTCATAACAAACTTCAAGCAGAAAGATTGTAATTTTTTTCCTGACAAGCCTTGGAGAAAGAGCACATGATCTCTTTCACATTGAGGTCAATGTTCTCTGGGAAAACCGACACGCAGGAAATTCCATCCCTAATTTTGAGGAAATTTACTTTTTTTTCCCAAACTCCATCTGTGCAGACAGAAGGTGAAGGACCGCAGAGGCTGTGGTTTCCCTGAACAACATGAGTAATGGCTCTGCAAGATCAGGCCAACAGACAGGCACATTCTTGTCCACTGACATCCCACACTAAACAAACGTGCGAGGGGGGGGGGCGTGCTTGCTCAGGCCGTTGGCTAATATGATTCATTTTTCATTTTTTAAGGGTCTCTTATTGGAAACAGAATTTTCCTTTTGTATTCCCTTAGCAAAAAGTAGTTGTTTTAAGTGTACTACTACTATACTAAAAGTAACTTTTATTTATCATCTAAGAATGGTAAACTTAAGATGTTCCAATTTAGTCTGAAGAAGTATTGATACTTCCCAACATGGTCTAAAGTAAAGTAAACTTGCTTTACTTATACTCAAGCACACTAAATAAAATACATTTCAGGTGCAGTTTTTTTCTAGGGCTTCTCATGCAAGCTGTGCATTATTTTATCAGTATTGAAGCCCAAAAAATCAATTTGCTTTAAACTGATGTGAAAAATCATCATCAACCATCACAATCCTAAATTATTTCTAATAAACTTGAACTTTAACAGTTGTTATATGTTCTGTTATTTGATGACCTTGATTGCCAACTCATCCTGACAGTATATAAACTGAATAGATTTTTTTTTAGATCAAAAACATTTTAGAACATTTGACTTTAAGAAATGCATATTTCATAATGTAAATACTGTGAATTGGGCATCAGCCACCTTGATTTTGACAGGCGGCGAATTTTCTGCTCACCGCCTGTTCAAAAATGTTTTCCTTAAGCTCGATCACGTCTCTGTCATGGATCTGTTCGCTACTTCCACCTCAGACCACCAGAGAGAGCTTTAGATGAAGTACTGACTCTTTTCTGCACAACTGTCTTATCATTATGATTATGTCAACCAGCATATATACTCACCCCAGCCTCATCACTTTGTTTTCCTTAGCATGCAGTCTGAGCAGTTATTCTTTTCTCTGGTTCGTTGGGTTTTGACCCTTGCCTGCTATTCGTCTCTCTGCCGTGCTCCTGTGTTTGACCTTGCCTGGATTATAACTACGCCATGTCTTGCCCTTGTAAATTAAACCGTTTGCGTTTGGATCCGAACGTCTCCGCCTCTTTGTTACAGTCTCCATGTTTGGGTTCATGAGATCCTTCAGTCTCCTGGTGGAATGAGCTTCACTCACTGCTGTGTCTGAATGACGGTCACTTCTGATGTCTTTCCGTCTCTACCCACCACAATTTGAAGGGTTTCTGTACCGAATTAATCTGAGAGGGAAAAAGTAAAAACAAGAATAAAATTAGGGGAACCTTTTTTATTATTGTTTTGATGGAAATAAGGAACATATCCAAGGTCAGGAGATTCTAGCAGGCTGCCTTCCCAATGCCACAGCGGCTCTCTGTCTGGCCACCAGCTCCCTTTCCGGGAGCCGGCATAGCAAGCGTGATCGCTACAGCGTCATGGGTCTTGCAGCAAGACTGTCTACGGTGTAGTCGCCCAACAGAACCCCCACTGCCCAGAAAAGAATCCAGCGGGTTAAGAAAATGGATGAAAGTTCAGTAGGAGAACTAGTGAGGGATTCACCATATTGGGTGTGTATTCTACCTACTGTATAAATCATCCCATCAAGTATAAATTAAACATGTGTACAAACATACAAGTAAACAAGAGTAAAGGGTAAATCCATTCAGATTTTAGTTCCATAAAGTTTAGCCCACTGTTGTTTTTTTCACATTTCAATAACACAAAGGGAACATTATTAGAACATTCTACCACACTGTATGGTCACATGTCTTTTTAAAATTCACACACTTTTTGCTAAAGAGTGTCTACTTTAAATGCAGAAAAGTGTTTTTTTTTTTTCCCGCAGATATAAGAAAGGTACTTAAATCAGTGACTTCACTCAAATTGTGAGTCAGATTTCTTTGGCAAAACATGAGAGAGCTCAGGATACATTCAGTGTTTTTTTTACTCACCTACTCAGCGTGCATGGAAACTAACAAAGCTTTTGGCGTTTCATTGTTTTTCTGTTAGAAGCAGACAGTAATGGTGACAGCACATATTCTGGCACACATACAGCCAGCCTGGGTTAGCATCCAAACTGTCTCCTGCCACACAGGGTGATTGATTAAACAATGTCCCACAGCTGCACTAATCCGTTTTACCTGGCACTGCTCCCTGACCACCTCGCTCTCAGCAGATGGGCTCAGGCTGCACCTCATCACTGAGGATTGTGTGCAGACACCTGAAAGCTGACATCAGCACTGATGTGTGACCTCACAAAAGGTAATACGCCCTTCGGTCTCCAGAAGATCTCCCAAATGAAAAATGCTCATTTGACGCTGAAGGTTGCTATTCTGATATTATGATATTAGGTCCAAATGAAAGAAAAAAATAAGAGCCAGTCTTGTACCACAGACGCATATAGGCTGGATGGATCATCTTTGGCTTCAGCTCCTGGACAGCAAAAATAAAGCCTAAAGTGTGAGGGGCACATTGACTGGAGATTGTCCATCTCTACCGTGTTCATAATCACAGGACAAAGTAAGTTTGAAGCTTGTTTGCACTCACCTTACACTAAATATCTGCAAACATTGTCACTATACTATGGGGCAACCAAGATTAGTAATAGGAGTATTGATATAGATACCTGTGCATCACCAATCTTGGTATTGATTACTCAAAGTATTGATTACTAGTTACTGAATGAGAACATAAAAAGTGCATGTGTCGTTCCTGGATATTTTTGGTTGTTAAGTGAGTTACTGCAGTGCCGGAACACCCCCACCCCACTATTGAACTGCTCCATTGGTCACATAACAAGGAGCCGCAAGTTGTGTGCGTTACCCTTAGCAACAACACAGCACAACGTGAGTAGGTGATTTTAGAAAGACCTATAAAACTTGCACATTAGAGTTGTTACTTAGCCACTTTTTGATAGTTTTTGTTTTAGGATAACAAATAGTATGTTTGAGGAAAAAAAAAAAAAACAACGAATAAAAATTTACCAGTTATCAGTAATTGGTATTGAATATTTTATGCAGAGTAATCGTATCGAATCTTAAAAGAGTGGAATCACCCATCATCAACCCAGACGCAGGGAAAGGTCGGAAAGGTTCAAGTGGGAATCAATGCTTTATTAACATTAAAATCGCCACTTGAGGCAGGAAAAAACCTCGAATAAACACTCAAAACAAAACAAAAAATGAGCATACTTTCCTCATTGCAGCATAAGCAATTTCTAGAGCCTTAGTCACAACTGCCCTTAAGGCAAGTTATGAACTGTATCTGGGTAAAGAAATAAGCAAACGTGTAAAATGCACAGAAGGAGTACCCATGAAATAAAGTGTAGACCGCTTGGTGAGCCCGTAGAGCAAAAATGTTTATGCAGACTTTCTATAGGCATGCTGTGGGTGACAGGTTGTAGTGAACACGTATGCAACACACAAGGGTGAAGTAGGCTAGACATGTCGTACAGATTATTGAACCCAACCCCAAATCATGCAAGCTACACGAGCAGCTCGTAAGTGCTTTTCACGTGATTACAGGCTTCTTTCAAAATCCTGACCGTTAGAGACTAGAAAACTTGACAGAGTGTAGGAATCACTTGCACACTCCATGCATGTGGCATTGGACAATGAGGGGCCAGTACTCACACCTTATGAAAGACTTGGGTGTAGAGTAAGGGCGCTGTGTGACTAAGTACGCCATGTACATTATCAGAGCTGCATCTTACATTAGCCTTCAAGATACACTTACAACACACATGGCAATAGTATGTTCCATTCTCATGACGTCCCTAAAGGAGGAAGCAAAAGCCTCAAGAGAACTACAAGATATACCTATGCTTCCTTTAAAATAAGGGCACTCCTGTCAATGACCTTCCACGGGCCTGGACACCCCAAAAACCCACAGCCCCCGTATGGGTCACCTGAGCGAAAAACAGAGGAGATGAGAACACAAAACAAACTGTGTCCGTTTTAAGCTTGATGTAAAACAAAACAACTGACTGGAAAGTTAAGTTGGACTATTTAACATGAAGAACTGCTCCCTCTTGAAACCTGCCACCAGCAGTCTTTAGAAGAATTGCATCATTTGGTACTTACTGTTTTGCTTTAAATTCTAGAGTAGAAGGCGGGGGCTCGACTTGCACAAAGAAACAAAGAAACAAGCTAACTTTTGCAGCCAATGACAAAGCAATGGGCCTAATATTTTTTTTTAAATGTTGTCCAGTTCAAATCATATTTTGGCAGATCTGAGTTAGTCTCAACCAGTATGTGAAGAAAAACCTTTAATACTAGCCTGATGAACGCTAAGGAAACTTTTGTACAACACAACTAGATGAGAACTGACCAAAAACCAACAGAAAAGACTTAAAAAACAAACACAAAGAAGAATTTGAATATCATTGTATCTGTGATTTATGAATAATGTAATTACCAAGACTCCATGTGGCTCTGAAAATGAAAGTGAGACATTATTTAGGGAAATTGGAAGAATCATACTTTGCTAAGGATGTGTTGCTAGAGACGGATGACTCGTGGAAGTGACCCTAAAGGGAGCAGCAAAAGGAGAAGCTGAGGGTGTGTTGACACTGTTTCACTGAGTCACTAATCAAAGGAAGTTCAGTTCATTTGATTCTAGGTTTTTATCAGTTTCTGTTTGATTTTCTCATATTTGGTTTTATTGCTAAAGAGGTTACATGTGACACTCCTGTCAGCGACTCCAAGACGCAGACCAAGGACGATCACCATCAGCCTGACTGACACCGACAGGTCAAGAAGCTTTATTGGAGCAGCTGAACTTCTTGCTGACTGAGGATATTAAATGTACCCTCTGGGACTCAAAATAAGCTTTCGCTACTCAGAGTTCTCCAGCTGTTGCTGGGGGGGGGGGATTCAAACCTATAGCTGTTTGTCCAGTTGTTTCAGCAGCTGAAAAAATGGGACTCAAAGCATGGCCACTTGGGACTGCATCACTCTGAAGCTTCCAGGACTTTGACTTAACCCTCTGAGCTAGTCAGACTGAATCATCCGTGTCATTTGGGTTTACTGATACTTTTTTGTGGTTCTTATCTGCTTTGCAAGACTTCCTGCAATGACCTCACTAAAGCGGGTGAATGTAGGCAGTAATCCCTTCATTAAGTTATCTAACTTCACCAATGTTTTACATTATATTATTTTGTCACAGGATAATCTTGATAAATGCAAAGTTGGAAAACTCAGAAAAACTAGCAGAAATGAGGGAATAAAACAATCAAAATGATTCCCTCTTCAGTAAAAATGTGAACACAAAATATTCAAAAGTATTCAGCTTTTACCATTCATGGCTCAATAAAATAACAGACAATATATTAATTAGTTCATATCACCAATACGATGATAAATAGGTGTGGATATACTTTTGGATAGAAGAAAAAAATGAAGCTTATGCCAATAACTATTACTTTTATATTAACTTTACATGGCTGCTTTGATTCAGTTTAAAGTCAAAAATGTAAAAAGATAAATAATTCTTGGGGAAATAAATATTTTTTAAATGTTTACTCCAAAGTTGACTTTAAAGAATTAAGTGACATTTGTGCGCAATATTATAATGAAGTAGAAGGACGCGCCCACAGCCACACACGCACCGCTTATAGTCATTGTCCCACACACAAAAGCACACTTCAGCCATAAACCTTGAACTTTTCCTCCTCAAACTTACACACGGTGTTATGCGCTCAGTGCGACAACATGACTCAGACCAAGTGGTGGATTTTCTGCGCGTTCTCCCTCTCTTGTCTCGCTCATTTGGGGTCTTCCAGAAGACACAGAGGTAAGAAAATTGAAAGAAAAGTGACTGACGCCGGCAGACTATGGACTTTACGAAGGTTTTGTGCGTTTACGTTTCTTCTTGCAAAGTGTAGGAAAGTTTTACTCATCCGAAAGCTGTGCGTAAAATGGAACCGCTTCTTCGGTTTCAGAGGGATTTGAACTATTTACGCAGTGTTTTTATAAGTTGAGTTGTGTTGGGTTGCTACAATGTAAAGGTTGTAACTTTTTTTTGTTAGAGTATGTTTGGTTAAATGTCTAAAGACTGGATTGTCCTGTAAATTTAAGTCGTCTCCACAGGAAATTTACGCATCGACTTCAGCAGAAACAAGTCAGAGACTTTAAATTATAAATTAATCTTATATGTTGGATTGGGTGACCGTTCTACTGGTGGAACTTCTACTTTAAAATGGATTGCACTGGATCCTGCTCCGTAACAATATACGTTGCGCTTTGGTTCGCTTGGGAGCGTCTCATTGTCCCCTCAATTGACGTGAGAGCTGTGTCGTCAAGCCCGTCCGAAGTCCACATCAACAGCAGTTCGAGCCCTCCCCTTTCCTGAGCAGTCACAACACCAGCCTGTTGGATGTGTCTGTCACAAACACAGCAGGCTGTGAAAGATCTGGCCAGAGGCCCTCTGAAGTGGACACTGATGATTTCACTCCAGCTGCGTGGAGCTCTGACGTCAGTTACTATGAATGTCCAGAAACCTAATTTTATGTGGCGGGTCAGACTCTGGTAGGAGGCGGTGGAGAAAGTTGATTAACTGCAATGTGAACTGTGCAATATGTCTCTTATCTCATGCTGAACATTTAGCATTTTGATGCATCATTTCCCATCATGCAGAGAACATTTCTGTGCTGTGATGAGAAAGTGTTGTTGTGGAAGTCTGCCTGTCTGTCACAGCCTGATTGTCACAAATAAGTAGGATATGCAGTTCGAGATTAAAAAAAAGAAGCAATTTTTCACTGCAGAGTCCGGATGTGGCAGTTATCTACATAAAAAAAAAAAACATATAAATGATGTAAAAAAACTTAAATGTGCATAACATTAACCAAAAAAATAAAAGAATAGGGGCTGATCTTTTAGTGTGACAAAACGTGACACATTGAGGCTGTAAAAAGTGATACTTTTTAGTAGACTTTTTCCTTACATCATTTGATGGATCTCCCAGATCTTTGGTTTTAGAAAGATGTAATCCATCCATTTTCAGAACTGAATTATTTTCAGGGCCACGGGTTGCTGGAGCCTATCCCAGCTACTGCAAGACTGTTGCAGGACCTAATACCTTATTCATCTCTTCATTAAATGTTAGGTTAATGCTAAGCTGTGTTCACACCAGGTATTTAATGTTTCGCACATTCTTGAAGGCTCATTTAGCCCCTGGTGTTCACACTGGACAGGCAAGGAGGGGCTTCTCCTCCTTGCGCACGTCTGCCACTTAAGTTGGAAGCGGTTATGTGTGAAATGTCAAAGCGGTGCAAATCAAATAAATGTTGCTCCAGGCTTTTTCTCTCACAGCTCTGTTCCGATATATGCAAGACTTGGTGTATAGTTCCAGCCAGGCACAAACCCCAACTATTAATGTATCCTCTAAACGGGTGACACTTCCGTAATTTAGAAGGGACGCCGTTCATGCATCACCACCTAATCTGATGGGTCAAAGTTCGACCTGGTTTAACTTTCAATGCATGTTTAATTTCCGCATGTTTTGGACATAGAGCCCAAAAAAACAGGTGCAAAAACTTTGTCAGCACAAGAGTTTTGAATGCGAAAGCCCCAAATGCACATTTACACGGCTTTACATAGACTTTTCATTGGAAGTGGTCACTTGAACACGCCTTGTCGTGGGTGGCGTGAACCTGGCTTTAGACTTACTTTTTAAATCTCCCTACAACCCATCTCTCTACGTGGCAGTTTGGCACCAAACCTCCATTCATTTCAGTTCCTGCAGCCACCCTGCAGAGATTATTAATTTTATTTGCTTATAAAATCTACCTTGTCCTTGAGCCAGCAACTAAAGCTCTCCGGGGGAGAAAAACAATTTGCAGACAAATATACATATATCTTTGCCTGATGGCTAAACTCTCTTTGTTACTGAGGTATAATGCAACATATTGTGGGATTGGGTCCTGCCCTGCATTGCAGGTGTACATCTTGGATTTCAGCAATACAAAACCAGCATGACTCACAAAGCCCATTTCTGAGATGCTTTGGTTTTCATGAAAGCTTGAAGTCATTTTGGACTCATTATATTAAACAAGGTTAACAAAAGAAAACACCAGAGGTCCCTTTCTTCTGAAGAGACAATCAAAAGGCAAAAGTTACATCAGCTGTTTGAAGAAACAATGTTTGATATCATCTAATGAGAATGACTCCTTTAAACCTCGACTCTTTAATTTTAGGCCAACTATACATCAGAGTTTTCAGCTGCTGTCTTAAACTGCTGTTTTAAAATTACACGGAGAGCTTCTTAGGGGTTCAAAATGTCACACTCATTAACAAAAAGTGGCAAAATGGCGGAAAATCAGACATTCAAGAAAAAGTACAGTGTAAAAAATTCCAAAACTGTCTCGATTGGCTTTTTATATAAAGTTTGATGAAAAATATATATGAATAGACATTTGATTTAATGATGGTGGTGTTTATTGGCAAAAGATCTTTTCACGTGTACAGTGAGAAGAAAAGTCGTAAGTTAAAGGCTGAACAACTGTATAATCTAAAGAAAACAACTTAGAATTTATATTAATTGTGAAACAGGGACTGAAGTGTTCCGAACAGCAAAAAGATTGACCTCTGAAAACGAGGGAGAAAGGTCATGTGACTGAATGAATCTGTTTACCCCATTGATAAGTAAAGAGTGCAACAGGGTAAGAATGTGTGACCCATCATCGTGCTCGTGGTAAAAGACCATTAAACACGATCTTCTGTTGTGCGATGAGCAGGAAGGGGAGGATCCAAGCGCAGGACACAATTTGAGTTTTATGGTTTAATAAGGGGTAAGACGATGAACGTTGATGGGGAAAGTCCAGTATGGATTGGTCTTGCGTCGGGAGCGGAGTTGGATGAGCTCAGGGAGGCAGCAGGGGTAGTGGAGAGAAGGCGGGAGCCACGTCTTGGGCAAGCTAACAGTCTGGCGCCAGAGCTGGGATCTCCACCATCCTTTATACATCTGCTGGAGACCCAGGTGCAGGCAATCATGGTGGCCATACCTGGTGGCTGATTGAGCACAGGTGGGTGCTGTCATGGCATCTGACGACCCACAACATCTTCTACATTTGGTTAGAGATAAGCGCACCAAAGAATTACATTAGTTCACAATATTAAAAGAAATAATCAGAGAGCATCACATTTTTTTTAGACATGGATTGGCCTCCATAGTCCAGACCTAAACGTTATTGGGGACATTTAGGGATGTTCTGCAGTAAAGTCTGAACTTTTGCTACTGACAAAAATATAATTGCCACCGTGGGATAGGCAGGCATCGGAAGAATCTTCAAGATTTCATGCAGCCGCCTGATTTTTTTTTTTTTTTTTTAATCTGGGAGTTGGTGTGGTCATGAATGCTGACATTAGCTGTCAGTCATAGGGGGGATGATGCCAATACAAAATTGGGCGGCCACAGGGCGGCGGAAGCCAGATGGCCAGCTGGGAGCAGCTCTGACTGGACAATTTGTAGATGTTTCCAGATGGCGGCCACCCGCATCAAGTTCCACCAGCCGCCCGGTAACCCGAGGTATCTAAAAAGAGGGCCATTTATCGCCATTGGTCATTCGCAACTCAGATTTTGAGCACACATCTTGTCAATTTAAAAATGTACACATTTTTAGACAACAGGTTCAACCAAGAAACACAGCAAGGTCAAAGTCCCAGTGCCCAAGAAAATGAAGGTCCAAGCGGTCCAACCACAGCAGGAGTCTTTATTGGATCAGTGCCGTCTCCCGATTTGCGGCAAGGATTGCTAGATGGACTGGGCTCCCAGCCGAGTGCTGCAACTATACAATTTCTAACAATCGGACAGCGGCAGTGGGATGGCAGCATGGGGGCAGGGGGCAGCAGTCTTAAATTGGCCGATCATCAGACGATTTTGGGAATCTTGGAAACCCATCTAATAGTCAGTTGTCACGCCGCTGCCATCCAGGCACCCACCTGTCACTGGAGTGCAACTGTGACAGTCAGTGACCGATGTAAACTTTAAAAGAAAATAGTACAATTTTGACTTCTTCTTAAAACCTTCGCGGCCACCACACTGTAAAAATATGACTACCACCTCTCTATACCAAATGCCGCTGTGTGGCCACCTGCCAAATTCGCTGAAAAATGAGCATTCAGGTCGCTGCGTTGTGGCACTTTAGGATATGTGACCGTAGTCATGCCAGGGCAAATACAGTATGTCTATCGAAACATTTGATTGTAGCTTTTCTTTTATGATGGACAGTGTAACTTTCAATTACATAAAAACTCAACGTTTCTGTAGTGAAAACATCAATGTCTTATTTTTAGCTCTCAGCATTGGTACCTAATACCATCAACAGCAGTTGCTAATCATTTTATCTTTCATGGACACAAACTGAAAACTCCAAACGATAATTTAAGCATCCCCTCTTTATCACAACAAACAGCAATTACACATTTCACCCATCACAAACACAAGTCCTAAGTAAATACTGAGAGGCACTAACTGATTGATCTGTTACATGAAGCTTCATCAAGACTGTATTCACAGAGGACCATTAACCTTTACTATACGCTTATCATTTATGTGCTCCACAGGGACGTTAAAGCAATGAGAGACTCATCCAGTTTGATTGGAGCTCCCGGTTCCCCCGCTAATCACCTCACAGAAGCATAAAAATTGTGTCACGGTAATTAGTTGAGAAATTTAATTAGATGCAAACTCGCCTTTTGAAGTGGCCCTTTTTTATTTGTGAGCCTCGGGTCATTGGCAGAGAAGAAACTTTGTGCCATCTTATCTCCCACTTGTAAGAGAAAGTTAAGGAAAACGCTTGAAAAGACTGAGACCAGAAGCATTTTGCTATAACAGCAATTCCATTGGTTCAAAATCAATCAACAAGGAGGTCAACAACATCGAAAAGCAATCAAAAAACATTTTTACAACTCAGAGAAAAACAGTCACAATTACGCTGAAAGACTGAAGACAGTAAAGTTTTTCTAAATTGCAGTTGTTTTGAAACTAAGTTTCTAAATTATTATTAATAAATTACATTTATTTCCTGCTGTTGATGCCAAGCACTTTTTCCGTGTAGCTCAGATTATTGCGATAAAGCATAAATCTCGTGAATTTTTACTGTTATGAGACTCCTGGATGAGAACTTGCTATCGTTTGGATGAGTCCCAGCAGCAAAGACAGAAACACAAATCATCGAGCATAATTCCCATGAATATGTGGTAAGATTTATTCAGAAACCGGGACCCATGGAGACATTTATTAGCTGATCACGTTGTAAAAGATTTCTCCACTTCTGTGAGCTTGTCATCTCCCAGCTGGACGTTCTCAGTACAGTTTCTGGAACTAGAATAGTGATGGAGCAAATTTAGAGTTCATTAAATTAGTGCTCCTTTGGGCCTCAGATGGGTTTAGGTAAATATTTTAGCAAACCAGTCTGTAGTTGGCATTAGATTTTTTTAGCATCCTGTTTCAAGGAAAATCTTTTTCTTACATGAAAATGGTCATTTTGAATACGCTAACGTGTTTCAGTGTTTGATTGTTTTTTGGGAGTTAGCGTTGTGACAGTAACATTTGTTTTAGTGGTATCAGTCTGTTTTTTGGATGTAGCAAACAAGATTTGTTATGATTCAACTTTAAGACAACCAAGGTTAGGAGTTACAAGTAATATAATTGTGATAACATGTAGTGAGTTACAAGCTAGAATTACTGTGAACACAGTTAATAAAGTCTAACTGGGGTGCAAAAATCTCTTTTGTGTCACTTAATGCTCCTTTAAATTCAGTGCATCCTATAAATGACATAAGATCGAAAACAAATCATTTATTAATGGTGTGCCTAATAATCTGGTTTGCTCTATTTTGGGAAAAAGCAGAAGCATTTTAAAAATGTTATTTATGTATTTTTTTAATAAAATTGTCAGGGTTTGTCGGGCGGACACAAATGCAGACAGGGATCGGAAATGCAAAAATCTCGTATTTATTGCAAACAAGAAACTCTCAATAAACACGAGAAGCAACAAAACGATCCGACAACTAGTGCAGGGGAGACGAAGACTTATAACAAGGAGGAAGGGATGAGGTAAGTGGAAACAGGTGTGACTATCAAGAGGGAAAACACACACACTGGGGAGAGAACACAGGAAGTACGACCCATAACAAAATAAAACCGGAAGTGGAGACCAAAACACAACTCAAACTAAAGCGGGGTAAAAACCCCACAGTACTCCCCCTCAAGGTGCGCCGCCTGGCGCAGAGGGAAGCCCCCCCCGGTGCCGGCGATTGAAGTCCCGGATAAGCTCAGGGTCCAGAATCCGTGATGCAGGCTCCCAGGACCTCTCCTCAGGCCCGTACCCCTGCCAGTCCACCAGATACTGGAGGCCACGTCCCCGCCGTCGAACGTCCAGCAGGCGACGGACAGTGTAGGCCGGTTGGCCATCAATGATGCGGGGAGGGGGTGGCGGAGAGGAAGACCGCTGCAGGGGACTGGTAACATGCGGCTTCAGCTGAGAGACATGGAAGACCGGATGGATGCGCAAGGACCTGGGTAAGCGCAGCCTGACCGCCACAGGGTTGATGACCTTCAGGATTTCGAACGGACCGATGTACTTGGGGGACAGCTTCTTGGATTCCGTCCAAAGCTTGATGTGTGAAGTGGACAGCATGACGTACTGGCCTGGTAGGTAGGCAGGTGCTGGAGTGCGTCGACGATCTGCCAGCCTCTTGTTGGTAGCCCCTGAACGCAACAGGGCCGCCCGAGCCTCCCGCCAGACACGCCGACAGCGACGATACAGGTGCTGAACCGACGGAACGGCCACCTCCGTCTCCTGCTCGGGAAACAGGGGGGCTGGTACCCCAGAGAGCACTCAAACGGGGACATACCAGAGGCAGATGAGGTGAGGGAGTTGTGCGCATACTCCACCCATGGCAACAAGGAACTCCAGGAGGTCTGGCTCCGTGAACAGACGCACCGTAGAGCGGCCTCCAAGTCCTGGTTAGTCCGCTCTGCCTGGCCGTTGGTCTGTGGATGGAAACCAGAAGACAGGCTGGCAGTAGTCCCGAAAGCACCACAGAACGCCTTCCAGACCTGTGAGATGAATTGTGGGCCACGATCCGACACCATGTCTGTGGGAATTCCATGCAGCCTGAAGACATGTTTTATGACCAGTCTTGCAGTCTCTGCAGCAGAGGGGAGTTTGGTCAGAGCCACAAAATGAGCGGCCTTAGAAAACCGGTCCACAATAGTCAGAATCACGGTCCTCCCGGCAGAAGGAGGCAGGCCAGTCACAAAGTCCAGGGCAATGTGTGACCAAGGCCGACCCGGGATGGACAGGGGGTGCAATAGTCCAGCAGGCGGTTGTGTACTGGCCTTATTCTGAGCACAAACCAGACAACCTGAAACATAGTCCCGGACGTCCTTGGTCATACTAGGCCACCAGAAGCGGCGACGCAGGAAGGAGTCAGTACTGCGGATTCCTGGGTGGCAGGTGAGTCGCGTGGCATGAGCCCACTGGAGGACCTGGGACCTGAGAGAGTCTGGAACGAACAGTTTGTTAGCAGGACCTCCACCCGGGTCGGGCTCCTGAACCTGGGCCGCCCTAATGTCTCTCTCCAGCTGCCAGGAGAGGGCGCCCAGCACACGGGGGGGAGGAAGAACTGTGGCTGGTTGACAGTCATGGACAGCCGAGTCCTGTTGTCGGGAGAGGGCATCCGGCTTAACATTCTTGGATCCCGGTCGATAGGAGACCACAAAATCAAAACGGTTAAAGAATAGAGACCACCGTGCCTGCCTGGAGTTCAACCGTTTGGCAGTTCGTAGATAGGACAGATTCTTGTGATCTGTCCAAACCAAGAACGGCATAGCTGACCCCTCCAACCAGTGTCTCCACTCTTCAAGGGCTAGCTTGATCGCTAGCAATTCTTTATCACCCACATCGTAATTGTGCTCCGCCGGGGAAAGCCGGCGGGAGAAAAAAGCGCAAGGGCGCAATCTACTGTCCGATTCCCCCCGCTGAGACAATACTGCACCCACCCCGGTATCTGAGGCGTCCACCTCGACAATAAATTGTCTGGAAGGGTCAGGTTGTGCCAGAACAGGTGCAGAAGTAAACAGAAGCTTTAATCGGCTAAAGGCGGCCTCCGCCGCCTCCGTCCAGGCGAACGGAGCGGAGGTAGAGGTGAGAGCCGTGAGAGGCGCAGCCACCGAGCTGTAGCCACGGATGAAACGGCGGAGGAAGTTGGCAAACCCCAGAAACCGTTGTAATTGTTTCCTGTTGGTAGGGGTAGGCCACTCCACCACCGCTCTCACCTTAGCGGGATCGGGTCTCACCTCACCCTCTGCTACAACAAAACCCAATAACGAAACAGACGGAGAGTGGAACTCACACTTCTCCGCCTTTACAAACAGTTTGTTCTCCAGTAGCCGCTGGAGCACCAGACGAACATGCCGATGTTCACTGGCGTCCCTGGAAAAAACCAAAATGTCATCTAAATAAACAAAAACAAAACGATGAAGGAAGTCCCGTAACACATCATTTATCATAGCCTGGAACACAGCAGGGGCATTACAGAGACCAAAAGGCATCACCAGATACTCAAAATGTCCCAGGGGAGTGGTGAAGGCGGTCTTCCATTCATCACCGGCTCTGATGCGCACGAGGTGGTAAGCGTTGCGAAGGTCCAGTTTGGTGTAGATCCTGGCCTCCTGCAACGCTTCAAAAGCTGAGTTCATCAAAGGCAGGGGGTAAGTGTTCTTAACAGTGATTTCATTCAGGCCCCGATAATCAATACATGGTCGGAGAGACCCGTCCTTCTTACCGACGAAAAAGAAACCTGACCCCACTGGTGATGATGACGGCCTGATGATACCAGAATTCAGAGACTCAGCAATATATCGCTCCATTACCTCCCTCTCGGGTTTAGACAGGCCATATAACCTGCTCTTGGGCAAGGTAGCGCCAGGTTGGAGATCGATAGCGCAGTCATATGGTCTGTGAGGGGGTAAGGAGAGGGCTCGTGACTTTGAGAATACCTCAGCAAGGTCGTGGTACTCCGGCGGTACCCCGGATAGGTCAGGTGAGGGCGGCCGCCCTACCGGGACAGCGGGGTCTTCCCCAGGAGGCCGAGCTGAGCGTAAACAAGTGGTGTGACATTTATCACTCCAGCCAGAAACCCGACTGGAGGGCCAGTCGATGACTGGGTTATGAGCCATAAGCCAGGGAAACCCCAGGACCAGTGGGTTCTGGGCGGAGGAAAAAACGAAAAAACGGGTCTCCTCATGGTGATTGCCAGAAATAATAAGGTGAATGGGTTCGGTTATGTAAGAAATGGTAGCCACCTCTTGGCCATTTAGGGAGACCACTTGTAACGGACGGGGCAGTAGTTCACATTTAAGACCGACCTGTCTCGCTAGCTCGGCATCCATAAGGTTCTGCTCTGCTCCAGAGTCTACTAAAGCCTTAACCGGAAAACCCTTCCCATGAAACATGACCCGAACTTGAAATAGGCAGGCAGCAGGTTTAGCATTAGTGAGCGTCTTATCACCGCTCGTCAGCGCGCCCACTCTTACTGACGAGCAGAGAAGTTTTGGGCACTCCTTGCAGAAATGACCCCGCCTACCACAGTAAAGGCACTCACCTGCCGCCATCCGTCGCCGTCTCTCGGAAGCAGATAGTTTGCCCCGACCGAGCTGCATGGGTTCATCTTGAGCTAACAACGGGGATTCTGCGGGAGAAACAACACGAACAGGTGAATTTGTGGACCGACGATGAGGGCGGGGTACTACCCTGCCATGCTCCCCCTTAAGGTCCTGCAACCGGTTATCAACACGGATAACCAGAGCGATGAGGGGGTCCAAAGTTAATGGTAGTTCGAGTGCGATCAGTCTGTCCTTTAATTCCTCGGACAGCCCCTCCACGAAAGCGTCCATGAGCGCAGTAGTGTCCCAACCACTAGTGGAGGCCAAAGTCCGGAACTCTATGGCGTAGTCGGCTGCCCGTCGGTCGCGCTGCCTCAACTTTAAAAGCGCACGAGCTGCCTCCCGGCCTGGCTTGGTGTGATGGAATATCTGCTGGAAAGCCTCCAAGAAGGCCGAGAGGGATGTGCAGGTTGAGGCTCCACGCTGCCACTCGGCGGTAGCCCACGCTCCGGCTCTGCCGGTGAGGTGAGAAATAATGAAGGCCACCTTGGCTTGGTCTGTAGGATAGTGGGGAGCCTGCAACTGGAAGTGAAGCTCACACTGGGTAATGAAAGCCCGGCAGTCCCCGGAGTCTCCGGAAAACCTTTCTGGACGGGCCAGCTGTGCAGTCGGAGCGACAGGAACTCCATCCAGGATCCCCTGGACCAGCGTGGAAGACGATGGGCGTGGCGAAGGAACAGACGGTGGATGTTGGACCCGCTCTGCCAGTTGCTCAAAACGCTCTCCCAACGCGGCAAGTTGTCGCTCGTGACGGCTGGACATCTCCAGTAACCCTTGGCGAAGACAAGACGTCAGCTTCTCCCGCTGACGGAGTAGTGCCCGTAACGTCTCCGTGTCTGCTGTGTCCATGTTAAAGGTCGGATCGTAATGTCAGGGTTTGTCGGGCGGACACAAATGCAGACAGGGATCGGAAATGCAAAAATCTCGTATTTATTGCAAACAAGAAACTCTCAATAAACACGAGAAGCAACAAAACGATCCGACAACTAGTGCAGGGGAGACGAAGACTTATAACAAGGAGGAAGGGATGAGGTAAGTGGAAACAGGTGTGACTATCAAGAGGGAAAACACACACACTGGGGAGAGAACACAGGAAGTACGACCCATAACAAAATAAAACCGGAAGTGGAGACCAAAACACAACTCAAACTAAAGCGGGGTAAAAACCCCACAAAAATTCCCTTTTGGCTCTCAGAAAACTTAATTTGGCCTCAGATTATCTTTCAGGGCAAAGAAATCAGTCATATTTTATTATTGATATATCTTGCCCGAGTGTGTATTATTTTTTCAAAACAGCTGAGTGTTTAGGTTTATTTAGATTTTATTAATTTCACTTCGCTGTTGAAAAAAAAAATCTTAAATGACATTTTCAAACATTTTCACTAATCAGAAACATCTTCCACAAACCTTCAAAACCGACACTAACTTCCTTCTTTTCTTACTGGTAAGAAACAACAGACAAATACAAAAATAATTGATATAATCGTCACCAAAACTGCTCATTTCTAAATATATTTATATGTTTGCAAATTTATTAGCAACATCCTCATAACAATAATCATTTGTGGCATGCTGTTCATAGATTGCTTGGTACACTGCAAAAACTGAACCTTAAAGTAAAAAGACTCTTGTTTCAAGAAAAATTGTGCTATTTTCTGTCTTGCAGGAAAAATATTCTTATCAAGAAAGTAAGTCAGTAGCAAAATAATCTTAGTTTGAGAAAACATGTCTTAGTGACAATAATGTTTTTTATATAGTGAGGGTAACAAAGTGTTTGAACATCCTGTGATTTAGCAAGGTCTTCCATTTAAAAAATCATGGAAGGGTCTGACATTTTCATTTTAGGTGCATGTCCACTGTAAGAGACATAATCTAAAATAATCTGGAAATCACATTTTATGATTTAAATCTAATTTAATGTATTTTGTGACACTTGCACAAAAGAAGGCTTTCTTCTGGTGATTCAACCACGTAGACCGTTTTTCTTGAGGTGCCTTGAAACATCCGCTCCACAGTTTCTCATAGAGTCCTGGATCCCAGCTGAAGTGTTTTGTGGGTTTTTCTTTGCATTCTTCTTAATTTTTCTGGCAGTTGTGGCAGAAATGTTTTTGACTGAGGGTTGGTTTCAACAAAATCCTCACTTTCCACTCCTTGATCAAAGTTTGAACACTGCTGACTGGCCTTCTTAATTCCTTGGATATCTTCTTATGTCCCCATCCTGTTTTGTACTGTTCAGTTACCTTTTCCCGTAGATCTTTAGACAGCTGTCAGTTTTACCCATGACTCAGAATCCAGAAATGTAAGTGCAGCACTGGATGAAGGATGCAAGGGTCTGTTGGAAGCCCAGAAACTCTAAGACCTTTCTGTACACACTTATTGATTGCAGGCAAACAAGTCATAGATGAGGATGGTTACCTATAGCTCCCATTCAAACCCTTTTGTATCAGCTTGTGTGCATGTTTTCAAAATGAAGTCATCAGGGTATACAAACTTTTTAACAGGGTCATTTGGGAAGTTTCTGTTTTCATAATGGTTTAAAAAGGGTAAATAGAATTTCACGACAATAAATGGCTTCACCCAACCACCTAACTCTGAGTGGAAAAAATGTTTTTGTCAAAAATGATCAAGAAATCATCATTTCCTCAGGGTATGTCAACTTTGAGCACAACTATACCTGCTCTGACACAGAATTCAACAACTTTAGACTTCAGACTGTAGTTACCTAATGTTCATCATATTTATTTTTCTTTTTATCACTGCATGAAGTATATCACTTACTAAGAACTGGGTGTGAACAGCCCCACACCTGCATCATGATGCGCTTCAGCAAACCAGGAACCATAAACTCCATGTGTCATTTCAGCTTGTATCTCAACAACTTCTACTGCAAGTCAGTTCAAAAGTCCATTTTGATCCATTTTCTTCAGGAAATAAAAGTGGATGCAAGCTGAAGATGAGGGAGTTGTATGGGGTAAGGACATTGCCAGTAAGAAAAGTATTCAAAAAAATTATGAACACAACATTTATTTTTCTATTTGACATGTCTATTTTGAATGGAAAACAACAAAAAACAGCTAAGCTAACTCAGAGCTAAAAAGGGCTAACTGGCAGCCGACAGTAGCGATAGTTAGAAAGAAAGAAAGAAAGAAAGAAAGAAAGAAAGAAAGAAAGAAAGAAAGAAAGAGTTGATTTGAGTTGAAAAAAACCTTTAATAATCGATCAGCACTTTACAAATTAAAAATTATACGTGCTGTGAATACGTTCAAGCAGCACAAGAGAAAAACATGTGAACTCGACCATTTACGCAGTTAATGTAATTCCAGGAGTTAATGCTGCACTGTTTTAGGGTTAGACTCTTATGGATAAAGTACACCTTGACACAGGAGCTCAAGAGATGACTTCCTTGCCTCTGAACTTTATTTACTCTCCCCAACTGACCCGAGAAAGTTCAGTGTCTCTGAAGTTCTGTGATTTAAAATTCGTGGCTGTTTTCAGGGTAGCTCTTCCTAATCTGAGGGAGGATTATCATTCCAGGAGCGTACAGTAAGCAGTCGAGGTGGACCTTAAATGTCCTCTCAGCACATTTATGGCAAATGTTGGATCTTGCTGCTTTTTGCAGTAATGGAGACATCTCTGCTCTCTTTGAAGCTTATGCTGAGTTTTGATCTCAAAACATGACAAAAACAAGCATACTAATAAGGAAATGTGAGCTTCTTTCTTGCTGGTTAAAGTCTTTTGTGCCTTCTCAAAAGAAATGTAATATGGATTCTTTTTTGACATCACACGGTTTGACATGAATGCTTGTGACATTGTTTTGTACATATCTTTGAAAGACTGCACAAAATACAAATCTCTGTCAATGTTTGTAGCAGCTGGGTGTAAAAGAGGTGGAGTTTGACCTCACTTCAACCTCTTTTGAAGGTTGTTTTACAGTTCTGAGCGATACCCACTTCACAGCAAAACCAGCGTGACAAGAAGCCGGCTGCAGAAAGAGATGTCTCATTAGGTATATCACGTTTCCTATGAACTGGGGCTGGGGAGTGTTGTTTTTCGGCTGTTTCGTTTCCAAAGGACCCTGGCACAAAAAAGGAAAAAAAAGGTGTACTGCCAAGTTTAGCGCATCACAATATCTGTGGTTAAGCTTCCTGGAAAAGTTGTGCTAATGATAGGTAGGATTATTTTTTTCCCAAAGGGGAGGTTTTATGATGTTTTATCTGAAATACTGCTTTTTTTAAATGCAAATGAGGGATTTGAAATAGATGAAAACATAACCAAAAGCAACCTGCAGGTCAGCAGAAAATAATAGGGAGCGGCTCTCCTCATTACTACACTCATTTGCTCAGTGCGAACGTTCTAGAGGATTATCCGCAGCGCTCCAACATGATCTGACTGAGTCATTTAATAGATGTATTAACCAAGTGACAGAGCAAAACGCACACGAAATCGATCTTAAATGTTTTAGACATTTGCGGTCCCTCTGGATGTGATTTTTAAAGGCTGTGCTGTATATTTAAATATAGTTTTAAGTCTTTATATCACCAGAAAAAGAAAAGTTGCTTTATTAGAAGGCGCTCTGACAAACTCAACCTTTTCAGCTAATGTCAGCAGCGTGAACAAAAGATTTATGGTGAACGGAGTCTGAACTTGTTGAAAGAGAATCACGTTGTCTTCCTTCTGTACCAGTTCAGACAAGGTTTGAAAGGGCCTGAATAAATACTTTGATTTGAGAGCTACTAAGTGGAGGAGAGAAAACAACAAGTTGAGGCTGATTTGTTGTTGAGTTTGATGAAATCTATCAGAAAAGAAGTTGCTTGAAAAAAACTCAAAGCTGTGCAGGCTGTTGAACAGTTGTTTTGATGATTATCAGTAAGGTTTTAGGCTCCAATACATCGCTGAGACGGCTCTCATCAAGATGACAAATAACATTAGTCTGTCTGTTCTGCTTTTGATCCCACAACAGAGGCTACACTGCCTTTTAGTGGTTCGAGTCCTATCTTGGAGAAATAAATTATTAGATTGGAAACTGTGTTTCAGATCAAAGTTCCTGACTTGTGGTGTCCCCCAGGGGTCCATCTTGAGACCTCTTTGGTTCGGTCTTTATATTTTCCATTAGGTCAGTTATGGGCCTGGTCATGTCGCCCGAACTTTGCTGGGATGTATCTGGACTGGCGCCCAATTTGACAACGCTCATCACTGCGCACAAAATGGGAAAAAAAAATGAACACACAGGCGTTGGCATAGCGATGCACTGCTGAGCCCGGTGTAGCTTTAGCATTGGTTTAGTGTTCTGCTGAGAGCAGAGTTTGAATTGTTTCATTGTTTCATGAAACAAAAATCTGATGATCTTGAACAAGCTTCCACTCTGACAATGTTCAATCAAGACTAAAAGCTGGTCTTTTTCAGATCAGTGCAACTGACAATTGAGGCACATCTGCACTTTTCTCTTTTTTTCCTGAAAGTTAAAGTGGTTTTGTTTGTGTGTATAACTTGTTCTGTTTTTTTACTTATAGTTAGCTAGTTTTAGTTAAGAAAAAGGTCAGATGATGCAAATATACCATGAAAAAAACACGTTTTAATTTTTTTATTGTATTAATTATTTTTACATTTTAAAGTAATTTCTAGAATTCAGTTATCTCATTTTTTTATTCTTAATTTCAATTTGATTTAAATCAATTCTCAAATCTACTTTTTATTTGAGTTTTGTCGCGTTCTGAAATCTCTTGACCTCCGGAAACTCTGGCTTTTGTTTGAAGTTTGTTTTTCTAACAGATGAAGTTTATTAGTCTCATAAAAACACCCACCAGATTTATGTTGTATTGGAAACATGACAAAATTGTTTTGGTAACATTTTAAAATGTCTTTGCACATAATAAACATGATTCAGAAGTATGGAATGGTAATAAAATGGCCAAGCTCATTTATGTAATCAGAACGTTTATGACTGTGTTAAAATAAAGTCGGTGAACTGCAGAAAAGTGTTTCACATTTGGCATGAGAGAGATAGGTGCAACCATGTTGACTTTTTTATCCATCTACGATAAAGAAATTACTTCAAACTTTCTTTGTTTTAAGTGTGCTTCGTTAAGGAAGCTTATAGCACAAGATGAACCAGAGTTTTATTTCATAAGCCCACATTTAATGTTCATGCTCATTGTGCTGTGTAGCCACAAGGGGTCCCAGGACTGGGTCTCCCTGTGCCTGTCCACAGCCCGGAAAAATACCGAGTTTTGCAAAACTGAATGTGGAGATTGGTAAAACACGATTCTCTGTTGTGACCCCTGAAAGGTGAAGATGATGGAAGGAAACTCAGGACTGAGTCTGATGAAACTCTGGAAAAAATAACCATGGAGTTCCCAATCCTGCTCATTTGGGGGCAGTATTGTCTCTCGGTAAACCGCCACCTTAACATGCCGGTTCACTGAGAGGCTACCGGGTCTATGTGACGAACCAAACAAAACCCCCTTTATGAGTAACAAACACCAAGACTCTGTTACGTCGCGTGGATTGGCATCACCTGATCCCCACTCTGGAACCAAACTCTGGGGCTGGAGGTTTGTAGGCAAGCGCCTGGTGGTAGGGGCTCTTCCCTCGAGCCCCTCTCAGGTCCAGCCCAAAGAGACGACGTGGGACCACTCTCCCGATCGAGGGCCCACCACATGCAGGAGAGCTCAAAAAGGGGCCGATGTAATGTGGTTAGGGGAGCAGTGGAAGGTGAGTACCTCAGTGGCCCAAATCCCAATCATGGAGCTTGAAGGGGAAAAAATAGCTAGTTCTGTTATCACGTAGTTTTCCTACTTTTTCACTGAGAGCCTTGTTTTTAGGTAAACCAGGGTTTGGCTGGTTCATTTGAATTATCCAAGATAAAGAACTCTGGAATCAAACCTGCCAGTGCGGGTGTCATTTGACCTGTTTAGGTTTAAAAAGGTTTGTTTATGTTGAGATTTGTGGGTTTTTTTAGACATCTTTAGGTTAGTTTTGTTCATGCCAGCTTTACTTTTCATTTTTCCACAAGGCCCGAAGCACTATTGTGTCCCAGATTCATTCACCATTCACACACATTCATACACTGATGGCAGCAGAGCTGTCATAACAGGTTTTGACCACCAGGAGCAATGTAAGTTACGTTGTCTTGCCCAAGGACACTTCAGCACATGGTTTGGTATGTTACCAAACTTTTACATAGACAATAAATTCACTGCATGCTAATAATTATTTGTTAAAATCTATTTTTAGTTTGTGATTGACGAAAGCATTAGTTAAATCAAAGTTTAGAGCCAGATAAAACTCACTTTCATTCTTTCATTTCCTCTCCACACAGCATTTCTCTTTTCTCATGTGCATTGTTTGATTGAAAACCCTCCGTGTAAAAGAAGACAGCGGAATCAATCCTTTAAGTCCAATGAATCTGTTGCAGAGTCAAATGAGAGCGACGTTTGGACAAATAAGCCGTGATCCACTTTGTCTTAGTAATTTTTTTGTGTCTGACCTATTGATTAGGCTGTGTGACCGCATCCACATCAAAGTCACGACACAAGCAGTCACGACTGTGTTTTTTTTTTAAATACTCAGTGGTCCCTTCATCGTTTGACAAATGACAGCTTCATTGTACGATACATGGCGCATTGACGCCCACAGGGAAAAGAGATTGCTCAACGGTTTTAACCTTTTAACACCCAAGCTTTGCCTCCAGTGTTGACGATCTTTGGACAACTGTAACTATTCAACTGTTGACGCAATTAATGTAAATCAAGCAGATTCTGAATCAGAGGAAAGTCCTCTGATTTGGTTGCTGGGAAAATATCCATTTTTAAACAGTTAAAGTTCTAAGTACTTTTTGCTTTATTCTTTTAACCAACACTCTCACTATAAAAGAATGTTAAGCTGTTGATGTTTTTGCATAAAACACCGTCACATGAAGGCAAATGTCTGCATGTGAATCTCACAAATGTTTTTTTGCATCTGCTATTGAATCGTAAAGCTAAATACTATTCAATATCAGAGGCTTTAAGGCCCAAATGTTTTCAGTAAACTTTACTGATTATGATCTCTGGGCACTAACTCAACCACCACACAAACAAACTCTCCACAGGTGTCCAAAGTTGAAATGAAATCATAAAAAAATAAAGGCTAAACTGGTCCCCATTTTATCAAAGTGCAGTAATGCCGTGTGAGCAGGACGTTAGGGGGTTTGTTGTGCCTCGTCACGTTCGATGGTGCATCACTATCTTCATAAATCAAAGTACATGCTCTTCTTGAAAAAAAAAGTGCTGGAAAGATGTTTTGTTTGCTGTTAGTAAATTGAAACGGAGCGTCACTGCAGCGTGAGCTGACATACAACCACCTACTTCCCTCATCCGTTTTGTCCAAAACATGCTACTTGTTGCTTGAGCAATACAGAACCTCGAGGTGCTTTGTGAGATAATCAGTGATCTTAAAAGCATCAACAACAGGTTTTACCCCCGAAAAAAAAAAAAAAAAACTTAATTCTGGCTTCAATTAATCAGCTGAGAAACCTGAGTGCTGCAACAACACCTTTATGTTTAGGTTCTGAAGTAAAGCGCTCATAATTAGATGCAGGATCACACAGTAGTTCAAATTTTCTGCTTCATTTCAATCCAAATGTGTTCTCATTATATTCCACCCGTGTTCTTAGAGGAAAGAGCTTTAGTCTTCCAACCCCCCCCCCATCTCTGGTGTCAGCACCTTCTTCTTCCTAGGAATCATTTGGGTGTTGCTGTGAGCGATGCAATGAATAATTCACCGACCCTTTTGTAAGTGGAACTTCGTCGAAATTGGCAGATGGTGCTGCTCGTCTTTGTCCCCACGAGGCTCTGTGCAGCTTATGGCAAACTTATGTCTGCATTGCATCCTCCACGATATCTGCTGTTCCATCCCTAGAAGTTCAACCTCAAAAGCGTCATAATTATTCCAGTTATACTGCCGTCTGGTGACCAGACTTTGTCTATATGATTGGCCATGAAAACACCCTTTTAATTGGCTCAGAGTTGGACTGTCTGCAATACTAAATCTTGGATTTTGAAAATGGTAGAGCATGGATTTGGAGGAATCACTGAAGCACAGGGATTGCAGGTTTTTTATTACTGTGTCATTGCAGAGACCTTTCAGGTGATGCTCAATGTAGATATTACCGGGAACAGATATTACACTGCAGCCAGGTTTATTCCCACCTCTAAGCTCACAAATAAAATTAAAAAAAACACCTTAAATGCTTTATTTTACAATCCTTATCTTTCACTCTTAAAACACGGGTTATTTCTTTAACTTAGTTCTTGAGTTGTTCTTGCTGGGATATATTTTTGGGTTTCTTTTTGAAGCAATACTCATTTTTTGGATATGGTAAAAGTATTTTCACTTTGACCCAATTTGAGTTTTTTTCTTCAGATCCTCAGTTGGATCTCCTCCCTCTGGATCGGCTGCTGTTCAGCCGCTGTGGCTCTAGATGGAGACCTGCATTGCCATTGCTGTGGTGCTGGGTCCCCACCTATCATACTGCACCTATCCCGAGAGAAGGAGATCCCAGCTATTAGTGTTTTCACCAAGCACCCTGTTTTCCGCCTGTTTCTCAATGTTTTTCTCCATCAGTTGAGGGGGTGTTGAGGATGTGTAAAAAAGGCAAGGGATGTGTGCTTTATATTGTTGTGCTTGCTTTTATGATATCTGTTTGTTTTGACTTTATGTCGTAAAATGTGCTAAATAATCATTTCTTTTCTTTTGTCGAGTCAAAATAATCCAGAAAAAAGTTAGTCCCTTGTTAACCTCGAAGTTGGGTTAAAAACAACCCAATTTGAGTTATTTTGAACTATTTAGTAGTAGTGTGTATGTACCCCTCAAGTTAAAGCACTTAAGTATTCATTTATTACGTTGGTTCTTGGCATACATTGTAACGTAGAGGTTTAGAGAGTAACAAAACATACAGGGTGGTCAAAAGTAGGCCTGCACGATATGAGAAAAATCTGCGATATGAGAAACCGTGATAAATGGACACATAGCAAAGCAAAATTACTAATACATTTTCATTTCACTGTGACAGTTTTGTTTAAATAATCTACGGTTTTCAGGATGTTTTGCATAGTACTTGTGTCTTTGAAGAACATCACCCGTCCTGAAACCAAAGTATCTCCAAATAACTGACATTAAGGGTAGAAATCACTAAACCCTCTGCTCAAATTGTGTAAAGGTTTTAGGGTCACAGTTCGGATCATTTTTCAGATTAGTAAAAAGGGGAAGAAAAAAGAAAACAAACTAGATTAAAGCTAAAAAATGTATTTTTTAAATTATTTAACAACATATATTTTTATTGAAACATATATAAAGTACTTCAAAACACAAGCACACACATATATTACATAAAAATGTGTTAATTGAGGCATATTTATAAAAAATAAACACTAAAAACATCTTTGATCTCATGAAATTCCTAAATAAAAAATACTAAACATATTCATTTAAACAAAAGTGCATCCTTGGTGCTGCATCTTTAAAATAAATAAGATGGATGGATGAAATTAAAACTTCCAATTCTTCAGTGCCCCCTGCTGCTGTAATAAACTCCCCCTCCGTCCCCCCTCACAGGACAGAGACATACCAGGAAAATCTTTGGATATCCTCAAAATCCCAGACGTGGAAATGTGTTTACGGATGCTTTTTGTAGGACTCTGCAATATACAGTAAATAAACCTGATCTCTCATTATTCACGCGTTATGAGTTAAACTCCTCCCACACGTGGCGGGAATGTCCAATTTTTTTAGACACACAAGCATCTGGCCGTGACTTTGAGGCATGTTACATTATAAACGGTGGACGCGAATTTAATGCTCTAATTGAGTGCTGTTTGATCTGAAAATGATGCAGTGATTGGTCAATGACACGAAGAGCTCCGTTCCATTGGTTTAATGCATAAAAGGCTTGATTTGATTTCTTACTTAAAACTACAAAGAGATAGTTTAGCATGTGTCTAACCGGAGACCACAAATTGACATTTATGCCTACTTGTGCGTTTTGCACACAGCACTGGCCTGATACCATGATGATGATACATTTTTGGTTTATTGTGCAGGCCTAGTCAAAAGACTGTTTCACTCTCAGGTGCAAGGTGTCTCCATGATTATACCATGTTAGACTCTTAAAAACATCTGCTTCCAATCACGCTGCACAAACAAATGACACTCCTACTGTGTTTATCAATAAACAAAAGTTATAAATCCAAAAGTTAAAGTTTTTCAACAAAAATGTCCAAGACAATTTGAGATACCTTGACTGTGTGTCGTAAAATGCTTTAATCAAAGTTTCGCACCTGCAGGGTAAACATCAGGTAACCATAACAGATGAGGTAGCGACAGTAACAAAAGAGTGTATAGCCGCCATTTTTACAAATGGCTGACATTTTTCTCGTGGCAAACAAGTTTTTTCCTGAAAGTAGGGATCCTAAGGCACATCCATAGCTAATTTGATGCTTGTACCACACAATTTGTCTGAAATATCAACCGTATCAGCTCAGCTATGGGAAGGAAAAGCAAAAATTAAGCCATTTGTTTTTTTGAGAGAACAAGATTAGCTTAATGTTAAAGGTAGTTTGTCCAAAAAAATTGATCCACAAATGTTATCAACTGAAGCGACAATTAATCCACTAATGGTATCTCTCCTCCCAACCACCTGCTGTATCAACACACAGGCTCTGATTAAATATGGATGGTCCTCACAAGCCTTTTAGCTAATTAAGTAGGCTTCCCTGAAGCCTTTCTGTTCAGGAGCAAACCCGCAATCTGTTTAGCAGAGCCAGACAGAAGACTCAAAGATCTGTAACCTCATTTAGGTAAAAGATAATGTCCTCTCTCGTGTGACAGGTATGCCGTTTTCTCCAACAACATTTAATTCGCCTCTCAAGATGTGGTTTATTTATGTGCTGCGAGCTGAGTTATACACGAGCGAGCGTGCTACTGACCAAACACGAATAGATTAACTACCCACCCCCAGCCTGTTTCCGACCACACAATGTGAGCTTTCAAAGCTCTTATTGTTCGAAGAAGAGGCAACACCCCCCCCCCGGAGGCGGGAACATGTCCGCATTTCAGTGGGATTTCTTTGATCTGATGGTGAAATAGCTTCAGAAGATGCCTGAGGCTCACTTTGATCTATCTTCCACTGTGAGGAACAACTGGAAAAAACAAAAAACTCAACTGTTGGGAGGACTCCTGCAGCAATGAGCTCATCTGAAATGATCCGCACAAGAATTAGCATTGTTTAAGCTAGTTATTTCTGTCTCATTGGGTCGGGTTATTTATGGCCGAGCTGAATCAGCTTTGTTTTCTTTGTGCTAGAAAGTGAAGTGATTATCTTTATTACCTGAAGCAGTTCCTTTGTTGTTTCCTGTCTCATCCAACCTCGTGAAAAATTCACTAACTTTTTACAAAAAGGACCAGAATGTCTCCCTTAAGCCTGTAACTCCTCTGACTGACTTCCAATAAGCCTGATCACCTTCACCTTTGTGGATGTCATTAGAGTTGTCTGTCCATCCTTGAGTTTTACCAGTCTGTCCTGCTGCTGCCCTCTAGTGGTTGGGAGGTCTTTGCTCTTGTGTCTGCCTATGCTGTGTTTTTCTTAAGCCTTTTATAGTGTACAAAAGCCATGAATATGATCAAATATTACTTTTGGCACATTAAAGAACAAATGATTTATGAAATATAAGTTTACTTTTAAAAACAAACACCAACTTTTTTAAAGATAGATGTGCATGCTGTGGAGCCTTACGCCAGGTTAACACTGAACTCGGAAGCGCTGCGAAGCTCCGCGGAACGGATGGTATCCGCTTTCCCTTGCAAAACATATACTGATATTATAACAGATAATTAAATACACTAAGGTCAATTAACTAAAAAAGGAATGCTGTGGTTGGTTAACCCGAAACTGGTGTTGATTGACAAGGGCAACTCAGAACATGAACGTTCATAACAAAAACTAAACTAAAGCACAGAATCCAACAACTTAAAAAAAAAGTAAAGAGTAAAGGTTTAATTTGTAGAAACTATTTTAAAATGCTCAAGAAAAACAACTTGTGACTTTGGAAAAAAAAAGAAAAACATGCCGTTTGGTTAATTGATATCTATTAACCATTTATGCACGATTGTTTTAACTTTTGGAACTTGTTTTTTTATACATATGTAAAAAATGTTTACTCAAAAAATGGTTTTGCTTTTTGTAAAAGGTGCAGAAAACAAAGTTGTCTTGTTTCTTTTCCGAAACTGGGGAAGATCTTTTGTTTTTGTTGTTTTGTAGAAATAAAAAATAAATAAGTTGTAAAATCAAAAAGGGGAAGACAATTGAATATTTGGAGGAAACTAAGTTTAATGATCTCAATCTTTTTTTAATATAGGTCTCAAAAACATAAACTACTCAACAATGTTGTGTATGAAAGACAAAGCATTTTCCCAACACACTAAAGTCCCTCTTGATATTTAGAAGCAAATCCTTTCAGTGTAATAGCAGAACTGAAGCGTTTCTTTCATTACATCTTTAAGCCTCTTACACATCACTTCTTCTGTTTTCTGCTACTCTTTCATTGCTTTTTCTTCCAGCTCTGAAGCATATTTTTCTTGAAGCTGTTGAATTTGTGCTTGTTGATGCTTTTTAGTACCTTTACCTGTGATCTTCATAATTGCATTATTATTTAATGGCTCCACTAATAAACTATCTTTCCCGCTTTATGAACACAAGAAAAGGTGAATCTGTAGCACATGTGCAGCTGCAGTTAAAGAGGGCCATGCCTAAAACCTTCTGGTTTTAAATGTGTAGGTGTTGCAAAAGAAGCTGAACCCCATGCGGCAAACAAACAAGCAAAGCCGCTTTGATTGTGCTGTTAGGTCAGCTGCAAAGCTTTAGGATTGGGTGGGAAAACATAGCAGAAAAAGGGCCAGAAGTCAGTGGAGCCAAAGGTGATATGAAACATATGCACTTCTGAATTCTTAATGGAACACCCTTTGTTGTCTCATAATCCTCCAAAAAGAACTAGCAATCAATATTTTCAAGATAAAGTGTCTTTTCCAAAAAATGTGCACATTTGAGGCACAAACTTGCCTGTCAGATGTTGGAACACATTTACTCAGATAGTTTTAAAGTTAAGAATTGGACGCCCACATCCCAACATTTTTATATTGACTTTTTTGTATATAAATGACATCATCCATCTTCAGAACCCAATGAGTGTTTATGAGAAGGAGGCTGAGTTAGTGTGACATCACCCATAGAAAATGACTAGCTTCTGGTTATGATTTGTTTGGCCATTTATTTGCAATACGGACGTCGCCATGTTGGAACCAGATGACATCAGTGTGCAGTGATTGGTCGGTCTGTGACCACCTGTTCTTATTGAGGCATCTGATTGGCCAGTTGAGTGGTGGAGCTAAAGGGGGCAGCAGGCTTTGGAAAAGGTGGGAAATGAACACAGCAGAAAGGAAGCTGGTTGTAAAGGAAGGGATCAAAAATATGTTTTTCAATTGTTTTTGCTATAAAAATTAACACAGCAGTTCTTTTAAATGAGTTGGTATTACTGATAAAAAAAAAAAAGTAGCAAGGAAGGAGTTTGTTTTGATGATTTCTTAACCTTTGTCGAAAATGATGCAAATATTGACTCAAAAATTGAGGGTTAAGTAGGGGGCAAAGCCCCTCGTAGTTTTGCCCCCATGGGCCAGTTTATAACTCAAACAACTTCCAATAAAGAAAAAAAATGTAATGAAAACAACTTGGGATTACCAAGAACATGTAAAAAAAATGTAGCAGAGCAAGAATGGTGATTCTGACTAAGAGAATGACTGAGCTCTTTTAGCTGTTCCTTTCTCTGTAGGTTTATGGGATTTTGGGTTCTTGGAGTCAGCAGGTACTTCCTATTTGGAACATGAGGGGGAAGGGATCACTCAGTCCAGTTCTCATATGTATATATGTCTTGAATGTGAAATCCACCCACATATTTGTTGGCTTCATTGACTTTTGGTTTCAAACCAGCTTTAAGGAAAACATGAAACCTTAAGCTAAATGAAATGAATAATATAACTGCCAGTTTCCTGAGGGCTCAAAATGAGCAACACTGATTATGAAATAACCCAGATGTTGCCACACAGACTCACATTGAGTCTACTTTGCTGCATTGCAGTGACTTGTTCTGACTTTAGTCTCGTTGTCCTCCTTTTGGTTTTTTCAAATTTGAAACTCAGTGTTTTTTTTTCCTGTTTTTTTCCACGCCTTTTATCATCTGGCTGCTGGTTTACAAATTCAGAAAGTGATTCGATCCCATTTTGATGATGACCTTAATATACGGTTGGAAAAAACAGCATTCCTCTGATGTAGCGAACAAGCATAGACTTGGACATGAACAGACTTCTCCTGCCCACATGCAGAGCTGCAAAGCAGCTTGGGAAATCGTTGAGAAGCTCAGATCTTTATCCAAACATGTGACTGCAAATCTTTGCTTAGACAGACTAGAGATTTTCCTAAAGCACTCTCTTTGCAGTAAAGTGAAGAATATATTGTATAAATAACACACATGCAGTCAACGTTTCTATTTTTAGTTTGAATACAACAAACATTTACTTCAAAAACCAGAAGTGAGTGTATATGACATATAGATTATCGGGAAAACAGTGGGAAGTAATGTGTTTTATGTTAAAAGTTATTTCCTACTCTGTTTACATCCCATAATGCCCAGCTACAGTGGCCGGTTTGGTCCAGTTATTCCAATTATTAAGACTGAGAAAACATATCGCGATCGGAAGCAGACGATCTCGAAAGATGGATCCGAGAGCGGTTCTTGGTGTGCACGGTCTGAAAACACCTGTAACTGTATTTTGATCTTTAACTGTGCCTCAATTTCACAAATTTAAACAACACAACAAAATTAGGCTTTTCCCAGCATTTATTAGGTTAGATTAAAAAAAATTCATTAACGACAGGTCAAACTTGATTAGTCAGGAATATACCACTTTGTTTTCGGATTAAAAAGAGAAATATGGCTTTGCAGCAAAGATGAGTCGTAAACAATAACGTCATGTACGTAAAGAGCTCTTTATCACCTTCCTAGAAAGCCTAAAATGCTTTACAGTCCCAGTCCCATTTATCCATACACACACGTTCACACACTGATGTTGGTGTCACCATGACAACACCTCACTCTGTGTGTCAATAGTCCACTATTTGTGAAAAACGAAGAACGTACAATCTTCCAAATTAGCCAAAACCATAATTTTCCCACAATTCTGTCAAAAGAAAGCATCTAAAGGTAAAAAAAAAAAAAAAAAAATTCTCACGGTTTGGGAAACACAGAGATAAAAGCTTTTTGTAATCATCACTACTCTCCTGTCTCAGGTGCACCAAGGGCGCATCTACTCACCACAAGCCTAAATAATTGTCATAAGTCAGAAGAGACAGAGTGGGGTTTATTAGAGTCCTCCATGTCTGGTTATAATTAGAAGAATAAATCGAATGCAGAGAAGGAAAAGGCTGAAGTGGTGAGCTGCTGCCATCGTTGCTTCGCCTGGAAGACGGATCACCGGTTCCCTGTTAGACCAGACAGCATGAGGATGGGGTTTTTCGGGACTCTTCTACCAAGAAAATTTATAGAGCATTAATTTATACTCCAAAAATCCAACCATGTTGTCACTGTAAAGCAGTTCTTTGAGGACTCCAAAAGTTTCATTCTAAATTTGACATGATGTCATCCCACCAAGGATTATATTTTTAATGTTTTGTATTCATGCTGGAATCTAAGATATTTCTACAAGGAAACAGACGGAAAGTGTATCAAACTAACGATACGAAACATGAAATGTGAGCTTTTTGTAATGAAAAGCCAATTCAAAGTAAAAAAGCTCCTGTGGGTAGTTGAGTGAAGAGAAGTGATGTTTGAACCTGACAGTCATTGGCTCACTTTAGATGAAACCCTGCTCATATGACTGCCCTTACGGGTGGATACAGGCTAACTGCTGGCAAAAAATGGACAAACCTGTACAGGGAACACAGATGCTCCGCACAAAATACCAAAGTTGTAGATCTCTTTGGTGAACCAGTAGAGTGAAAATGTTCATGCACACTTTTTTCTATAGGCATGATACAGACAACAGGTTGTAGGAAACACTTAAACAACAAAACAAAAGTGAGTAAAGGTGAAGTAGGTGAGACGAAGGCGTGTTGTACAGATTTTTCTTCTTTTTCAGTCCCAAATCCAACACACTGCACTATCTGTGCATGCAGCATTTGTGTGTGGTCATTAAGGAGCCAATAAGCGGCTACAGTCGGATGTAAGGGCACCAAACAACAGCATCACCCATACGTCATAAGTGCAGGCGACTTCATTTTTCTTACTACAGATACGCACGCTCAAAAATCGCATGTTCCATTTTCATGACGCCCGTTGAGGTGGGCGTATCCTCAACGGAACTGCAAAACAACACCTGCTCTCTCCCTTAAGATGCAGCCACTCCTCTCTACAACCCTCGACGACCCAAGAACTCACAGCACCCGTGTAGGGGTTGACCCAGACGGGTGCAGATTACTAACTCTGGTGTCACTGTTTAAATATGAGAGGAAATGAAATCCAGAGTGATGCAATAAGTCCCAGTTTCCGCATTTGTGTTGTGTCAAAGTTAAGTAAGACGTGGAAGCAGAAGCATTTATTTAAGACCGAGAAAGTCACTGTTATTTATGCAAGAAACATGTAGATGAAAAGCTAAGCACAAGATAAAGAGTACACAGTTAATAAAGTTAATTTTTGAGTCAAAAAGACCTTCACAAATGTGGCAAGCTGAAAATTTTGACTCGTTGGTCATTGGACTGACAACAGAAACCCTCCTGTCAATTCAAATAAGAATGAAGCTGTTTGCACTGTTCCAGATCATCTACAAGGTTCACAGAAACTGGAATCATTTTCTGTAGCAAAGCAAACATGGACAGAGAAGCACAACAACCACTTAAACGTGTTGAAGCGGCCACCAACGTCCCCAGATCTCAGTCCAATCGAGCGTCGCCGCTGAACAAACAGTCGATCCACACAAGCCATGGACCTCACGGCTCTCAGGGTTCACCGCCGTTCCTCAAGCCCTGAGCACCTGCAACTTTAGTTGGAAAAATATTTAGTGCTGGCAGGGATGAACGTAAGCTCTGCAGGCGAGCTGCACAGAGAGATGACCCAAAAACAACAGGAGTGAAGGCAGGAGAAGCCATTTCCTGGCTGCACACTGGGAGAGTGATTTAACATTCACAGCAGTGGGTAGCAGAGCGCTGCTTTTCACTCGCCTGTCCTTTTTGGGGTCTGGCAGCAGCAACCTTCATGAGTGATACAAGGAGTTCTGCTTTTGCTGAGCCAAGTTGGTGTTTGTTTTTTGTTTGGTTGTTTTTTTAACAATGTAACCTCAATATTGGGCTTTTTCAGCTCAACACCGGCTCTGTAATGTCAGATATTGTTGATAAAGTTTCATTCAAAGCAGATTTGTGTCTGTTATTGTTAAGTGTTTTAAGCTCCTGTGCTTGCTGTCGCTTTCCTGTCTGCTTCTTGCGAGAGATGTACAGGCTGACTTTACTCCAAACAACAAAACCAAAAAAGCAGAGGGCTGGGAAAACAAAATTTCCATTTTCCAAAATTAAATCATCCAAAAAAAAAACCACAAAATTGAACAAATTGATTAAAAAGATTATTTGCCCAGCCCTAGCATGTAGGGATTTTTGCTTTGCTTTTGCAGCTGACGTTTGATAAATGTACACATTTATATCTTACGTTTGGGCAAACATGAAATAATTAATAAAGTTGATCAACAGCAACGTAAATGAACTTTTATTTTGAAAATTTATGTGTTAAATGTTGCTTTTTTTTCAGGAATTGCTTTTAATTTTGGAAATAATCGGATGCTAACGTTGTTTTATCTGTTTATCCTCAGCGCATGTTTCACAACCCATCATATTCAATGAGCTGTGTGCCATGAAGGCGGATCCAGGGTCATGCAGGGCCATCAAGGACCGATATTTCTTCAACGTGAGCACGGTTCGCTGCGAGCAGTTCGAGTACGGCGGCTGCGGAGGCAACTCCAACAACTTTGTGACGCTGCAGGAGTGTGAGGAAACCTGCGTTGTCTCAGGTGAGCCTTCTTATGTCATTAAAAGAACAAAAAAGCTGCAGCTGGACACTTGGCTTCAGATTGGAATTATGTCAGGATTTAATCATCTGTTGCGTTTTGAAGGGCCTTTGTTTCTCATTAGGGTTTATAGCCACCTCGGGGTTTAAACCATATAAAATCATTTAGTTGGTATGTGACTAACATGGAAAATTGCCAGCACATTACTTCTGAAAGGCTAAAGGCATCCTCTTAATGTGAAACAGGAAACTTGGAGCTTTGTAAATTATTCAGCTGGTGATAAACTTGGAGTTACTGAATTTGTGGTAATTCTTTTCAAACTAAGAACGATCTAAGGTCGCTTATGCGTCTCATTCATGTTTCCATTTCAAAGACTGACTTTGTCCTGGTCAGACCCAAATAACGTCTTTGATTATTTCACAGCCGTCACTGTGTGAGACATAAACCTTAGAGACGTTACCAGATCTTTTTTTCTAGTTCATTAAGTGGAAGAAGTCAGTGGAGGTACAATCCTATTTAATCTGATTTATTTTAGGTCTTTTTTTTTGCTGAAAGTCAACAAAACTTCTAAATCCATGAGCTCAAACAAAAAAAAAAAAAAACTTTTCCACACACAAACTTATTTTACTTTGTAAATAATAAAATCATGATGGATTGTTTCCTAACCTCCTTTTTGCCTCATACTGACTCGTATATTGCTTTAAAATGGTGAAAATGGTTTTGTAACAGTTTCTTGTGGCGTTTTTATGATAATGGAGAACACATATGCTGAAAATTAAAATTGCATTTCTGAGTCTCTTTACTCAAAATGTTGTAAATCAGGAGCAGAAAAATCAAAAGATGACTGGAGTGGCTCTTTAAGTAAACTGAAGGATGTATGACACGTAAGCAGCTGCTCTTCACTACACTGCTGTGTTTGTGTAAAGAACAAACTCACTTTTTCATGATAAACATCATAGAGGTCAGTGTTTCTCTACAGATTCATTTGAAACAGTACATGGACCAAGCAGAGCTTTTTCACAAACTGAAGCACAAAAGCGGCACAACGCATCACACACACAACACAACAATATGTCTACAACATCTATTCAGCAAGAAAAAAGTGAGTTTTGGCCTTAACCCTGATGTAGATATTAGACTGAGGAAGGTCTCACGGTTCATTCATTTAATAAAGAGTTTCAGTATAAAACGACATCAACTTTTTACATGTGCTGTGGATGAACATGTTGTTTTTTATGTCAGAAGTTTTCTGAGAATCTGATTAAGCTGCTTCTATATTCATGGAACGACGAGTATTCGTGGAAGACTCACTGTAAACAAATTTAAGAGGCTGTTACTTTTTATTAAACTGTAAACAGCTCAATTAATGAACAATTAAAGTCTTTAGCATTCAATGAAAGAACCAAAAGAATGCTTTTTAAATCTATTTATTTTTGTCTGAACTTGTTATATTACTTTACTTCAATTTAGTTAATCACAGTTGCTATCAACATGTGTACATTAAATGGAAGTTTTGACTTTCTAGATTTTGGGCCAATTGCATTGAAAGAGAAAGCAAGTGCTGAGGCAATTGTCTGAGGTTGATATATTGTGCAATAGTCACATTTCTTCTCTTTTTATCTTGTGGAAAGTTTTGCTCCACCATCATCAACATTGTGAAAGTCCCCACACATTCATGATCAACGTCTCAAATTCAGGCGTGTTTGGGACATGTCTTGTTTTTAAGTGGCTTTGCTGTGACTGTGTCTGATAAATACTCGTATACAAAAAAATCAAAAGAACAAACAACGAAAAAATTATCATTGAACTGAAATATTGTGTTCCCTCGCTTATCATGGGACTTATATTCAAAAACGAATCTGCGATATGTGAAACCCAAAAAGTAGGATTATAGATGTTTAAGGCTGTAAAACCCCTCCCTACACATTTTATACACTTTTATCAGACAGACATGAACTTTTTCACGCTTTTCTCTCTTGTTTAAATGATTTGACAAGCTGAACGCATTCTGTACAGGAGACACAGCAAGGACTGGAGGTTATACCACTTTGTATAGCCAAAAAAGAAAAATGCAAAAGATTTGTTTTCTACAACCCATTGCAAAGTTCCTGCCAAGCAGCAGTGGATGCAGTTTGTTTTTTTCTTAATAGAAACATAAGTGTAAAGGTTTTGTTTGTATTTTTGTTATTTCCTTTCAGAAAGAAAATAATGTACACATTAATTTAATTCAAACTGATATGTTTCACATTCTGAAGCTGTAAAATAGCAGGATGGAACAGGTTGAAGAAGGACTTGAATAATTAGGAGTCAGCAAGAGGACGGAAGAGGAGGCAACATGAGTTTAACAACTTTAACAATATTTTCTTACTCTTTGCTCAGTATTTTCTAAATATTTTTGTCCGGGCACTTCCTATTCAGTAGTTCAGTTGCAGTTTCGGTTTGTCATTTATTTAGATGGGCAGGAAGAGGGAGGTCCTGGCCTCGGCCAAAGGTCAGGGTGGGCCGGGAAAGGTCATGTCTCCTTGTTTTGTTTGTTTCAGCAATTTATTTCCAACTCCCTTCAAGGTCAAATAAACCAATTAAATCATACTCCTATATGTTTATTTCCTGTTGTAGAAATGTATGTTAAGGTGTCTAAAAAATGTTGATTCATGTGTAGCCTCTTTGGATTACTACACTGTTATTAGACTTATAGAATCTGTAGGAACTGTGAGGCAACAGAAGTTCCAAAAAACGGCTGTTATTAAAAAATAAACCCACAGCAAGACTTCTTTGTAATTCACGGAGTACAAAAATTCACAATAATGGAGAAAAAGAGACAGAATTGCTAGAAATGATCATCAAAACAAATGAGAGAAAAATAATAATAGGTGGCCTTAGGTGGAGATGGATACTGAAGAGCTGAGATCTTATCAGGTACAAAGTAAAGAGGTACATTACCTTCTTTTCTATGGATTAACAACCTGAATAACTGAAAATCTGCTCTGGCACACTGCTATAAGACCTGTGTGCAGTCTGCAAAAGTACCTGTAATTTTACACCATTTTATTGGTGGATAGGTCTGATCAACATGAACTATGTTCCGCAGCACAATATATATATATATATATATATATATATATATATATATATATATATATATATATATATATATATAATGTAAATATATGTATGTATAGAAATGTATATGTTGTTTTTTTGTGATGTGACTCTCTGACAACAATAACCTTTATGTTTTTGTGTACTGCCTGGATTTGTATAATGGCAACAGGCAAAAGAACACTGTCTTTGTTTCTTTATAAGGATCTTTATGCAAATAATACAAAATAAGAGCAGAAGTGCAGGGAGCTGGAAACATGGTTGCTGATAATTCAATAGTGACACTAAGAAAAATGTTCAAATAAAGGTCCGAGGATGATTTTGTTGAGTGTTTGCTCTCGTGTTTCGTCTTGTGGTCTCTCTGGTGAATAGACAACATGTCCAAGTTATTGCTTTGTTTCTATCCAAGGTGACGTTTTTAAAATGAGCCGTTGTCATTGTTATTTGTACTCAGATTTGTGTCATGCTTGGATTGTGTTTATTTTTATTGGCAGACAAGTAGACTCATAGATGGACCCAGCCACTGACTGTAAAGTGCTTCGTTTCCACTGAGCGGTACAGTAAGGTATGGTATTTTGAGCATTTCCATTAGAAAATAGACCCATTAAGCCGAACCGTACCTTTTTTGGGTCCCTTTTTTGTTGTAGGTCGACAAAAAAATGGAGTCGACCAGTTAGGCAGAGCTACTGTTGAAACCCATTTATTGGCAGAAGGTCATTAAGACAAATGAAAATCGCCAAAAAAACAGCTGTATTCCTCTTTGGCGCCCAGAGTCATCTCTCAAACAACATTAAAAGCTTTGTATAAATGAAATACCAAAGGACAAGCAGAAAAAATGAGCTGCTGGACGACCTCCATTGTTGTTGTTAACTTCACCCCGCATGCACTGTTACTGTCCAGCTATGAGTGGTCCATTCTAAACCAGGGTGGAATGGACCACTCAGTGGAAACGAAGCTTAAGAGAACTGGACCGAGTAAGTGTGATGTAACTCAAAGAAAAATTATTTATTTCAGACTTTAACACAATAAAGTCCATTCAGTCGCCATTTTTTTGTACCATGTTGAAGCCAGAGAATGTCAATAAGCAGTGATTGGTTCAAAATGTGGCTTTCAAACATTTTGAATATTAGACATGGGGCCAACAAGTACCACTTACTGTTATTGGAGGCATTTGATTGGCCAGTTTATAACTTGAATTACTTGCACTACAGAAGCAAGAACATGATTAAAAAAAAAAAAAAACAAGATGGGAGAGCAAGAATGGTGATTCTGTCAAATACAATCACTGAGTTGAAACTGTATAATTCTCTATAGAAGTCTATAGAATTTTTGCTTCTTGGAACCAGCAGGTACTTCCCATTTGGAAAGGGGAGTTGTTACTCAGATCTCATATATACTCAGTGAATTCTTCAAAACTCTCACCGAAGAACATGATGTAGGCGGGCAAACGCATAACCCAGAAAAGCTCAGCACTCAAGTTAGACCAGCATTTCCTCGTTTGATTAAAAATTGCATTCACTAATGTTGACTGTGCTCCAAAAAATACACACATTAACTTTCACAAACTGAAGACACGTTGGCTTCAAAAGTCTCAGAGGAAGAGGTCTGATCAGAAATCAATCAGAAATTTGGCATTCTTGAAAAATAATAGAAGATCACATAGAAAGGTAACACAAGTAGATGTTGTTTTTTATTCATTTAAACAAATATTACAAGCAGGACATATTAGTTGGCTGCATGCAGGACTGACGCATAGGAATCAGGGTTTGATTCCCATGGGGTGTGATAAATTGTGTGGGTCCCTATAGGCAAAACCCTTCACACTGCTGCTTATGCAGCCAAAATGGGGCCCAAATCTGGTCTGATGCAAGGCCACACATCTTATTCACCCTGAATGTGATTACTACATAAATAATTAATGTATTGCCTTCAAAACAAAGGTTTGTTGACACCAGTGTTTCACATTTCCCCCATAAACAGGAGCAATAAAAAACGTTATCAAAGATATTTCACGTTTAATTGGATTCTGTGATGTTGAAAGTGCATATATTACATTGTGCTCTCCAATTATGCCCAAGATTATCTGAACTACAATTTTTCATGATGAATTCAAACATGCAAACATGCCGTTTCCTGAGCATCTCACCGGATCTGCAGAGCGACACGCATCATTATGATGTTACAGATGTTTCAGGCTCCACTGAGGAACGTTTCTGCTCATCACTAAAGACACTTTTTCTCTCTTCCTTCTGCAGATGAGATGTTTTGCATTTTCCTCCTTTAGTCAGTGTTTGTTTGACTCAGGTCTCCAAATTGTAGCTTTGCATGAGGCTAAGTTTCACACTTGTGTGTCGCTTGGACGCAGGGGCGGGGCTAGAACATTTTATATGGGGGGCTGGGAGAGGAGCAGCTGTCCCCCATCCCCCACCCCGTAGCTCCGCCCTGCTGGGATGCAACAAAACCTCAAATATTTTAAGTTCAAAGAAATGTGGTCAAACTTCATAAACTTGCACAACATGGTGACTTATTTCTTTGTTCAAACGATGCTTCCCTCCAATAAACCCTTTAACATTGAGAAATCTGTTTAATAACTTTTTAAAAATGATGCCACATTTGCTGCAACAATGTATTTGTGGGTTAACCCCATGAAAAATGTGCCACATCGTCAACACCAAGCGGTTTATTTTGCAGTCGACTCATCTTCAGCTCTGCTCTCATGCTTTTTTACCACTGTGGCTCAGTTTAGGAGGTAAAAAAACAAGCTTTGATATTAGAAATGTAAGATGGTCTGGAATAAATTGTATTAATTAAGCAAAAAAAGAAAACAAAGTGGAAAATGTATCTTCTGTCCAGCAGCTGTGTCTGAACTCTGCATCAAAAGTTAAAAATTAAAAACTGTTTCCTGTTCATAGCCTGTTGTAGCCAGAAAACATCAACAGACAGGGAACAGATCATTTATTCCATGTTTATGGTTGAATAAAGAGAAAAAAGTCTTCCTATGAACAGACTTACACCCTCTGTCGAATTGTTTGTATTTATTTGGCAACAGTCTTAGCAACAGCGTGCTGGAAGTGAGTCACCATTACCCGTTCTTTGTCTTCGTGTGGTAGATGAGAAGAACCCATGCCATTTAGAGGAGGCTCCTGGTCCCTGTCGAGGGCTCCTGTCACGGTACATGTTTGACAGCAACGCTCACCAGTGCCGGCTCTTCTTTTACGGCGGCTGCTTTGGCAATGCCAACAATTTCAGGAGCATGGCCGAGTGCCAAGCCAAATGTCAGAACCCAGGTAAGAAAGGCTTTTGCACTTTGTACTCCTGAAGACTGGCACACACCCAAGCTGTCAACATGGCATTGTTAGGCTCTGTTAAAAAAACAAAAAAAAAAAAACACATGTTAAATCCTAAAGGGACTTTTGGGATCAACCCAATAAACAGGTTGGTTCTTGCAGTGAGATTATGGAACATGTTTGTCCTTCTGTTAGAAGTAATGTCAGTTTCATCTCTCTGTGCTGTCAGGGCCTAGGGATGTGGGAGGGGTCGTAGAGCCACCAAACCTACACATGAGACGGGAGGAAAAGAAAGGTGATTATAAAGAAATGTAGGCGTAAGAAAATGTGGAAATGCTAAACGGATTTTACTTTGAATAAAAAAGAGTATTAAAATTTTTGTTGTTTGATTTTTTTAAAGTAGCAACAAAAATCTGGAAATTCTAATAAGTTTGTTTTAAAGAAGCATAAAAATGTATACGTTTTTGTTTTTAAAAAAAATGAGAAACAGAGAAATGGAAAAGCAAATAGAACGAAAATGAAAACTGTTTAAAATTAATATTAAATATTTGGGATTTTGTCATCTTTTTTATCCTGAATAGCACAGCTAATCAGCATCATCAAAACAGCTCAACCTCAGAAAACAGATTTTTATTTTATTTGTGAACATAAAATGACCTAACACCTTGTTCATTTTTTGGAATTGTTTCAAATGACCAAAGCCGAGTTCATTTTGCTAATTAAAGGTTTGACAAGTTTTACCAGAAAAAATAAAAACCATGTTTTCACTCCCATTTTTTTACTGCTATTTGAATATTAAAGTTGTTATTATCATGTTTCTAAGATGCAAATTTTGCACCTTTACTCATTAAATTTAGTAAAAAACTAAACAAAAACCAATTTAAAAGTACACAATGTAACATATGAACATGGACATAATTATGGGATGTGAGCAGTTTTCTTTCTCTTACTGATTTAGAGGAAACCAATAGAAAATATATCTTCAAACTTCAGTTTTCTCCTTTTTTTTCTAAAACCTGTTTCGTTTGTTGTCATTTTGATACAGAAACTTCTTCAGCAGCGCCGCCGGTCAGCACACGCGCTCCGAGAAGATTCCATTTTGTGCAGCCGGCTGTTGCCTCTGGTAAATGTACATCACACTCTGCATATGCACGGGTTGACTAAAGATACTCAGGAACAATGATCACATGAGTTTTTAGAGAGAAAAAGATCAGAAACTAGAATTAATATTGTGATACTTCAGTCAAAATGACCTGAAACCATTAATGATACATTTTAAAAAGCCCCGTTTAGCTGCAGCTGCTTCCGTATTCTGCCTTAAGTAGACCCACTCAAATCATAGAGTTTTTTTTAAATTGTGGTCGTTTAATCCTGATTAAGCCAAAAAAAGGTGTCGTTTTCCTGGACATAGTTTCTGCAGAGCAGTTGTAGTTCATTAAAAATTAACCTCTTAGTAGTTGACCGTTGATGCGGAGCGACACCGCCCCCTCTTCCCTTCCCCTTTGATGAGAACTCTCTAGCTGACAGCCCCACACACATCCTAACCCAACATTACAGCCGCATTGAAAATGGCGAGCAATATTGGAGCTATCCAGCCATACAGTTTTGATTCAGTTTGGATGAGTAAAACAAAGATGGATCTCATCTACAAGTAGATGCATCAGAATGGAGCGCAGCAGATTTTTCTATGTCACAAATACTCATTTTCAAACAGAATTTTTAGGCTTAATTTTCTCCCTATGTGTCTCCATTGTGTAAAAAGTGCCACAAGATAATGTTAAAAACACCAAAATCACAACTTTCATAGAGGGGATTTTTAAAGTTTAAGCTATTAATGATTAACAACTTTGCTATTATTATGCTATGACACTGATCTTTAAAATAATCCTACATAAGAATTGTAAACTTTCCATTCACTTTCTTCAGTTGAGAAACAGCCCTTTGTTACAAAAACAATTGCGGCTAACAGAAGTGCAATTTAAGACATTTCTTAACTTTTTGAGGATCCCACTTTCTGCGGAAAATTTCACAATGTTTGAAAAGTCATTCGTCGGAATTGTTTTTTTAAATAATCTTTCATTAGTGTGTGCAACAAAGGTTACGGTTTTCCTGCGTTACAAGCATTGTGCAAAAGGTTTGCATAGATTGTTGATGTCTTTACGCCTAAAATCATCAGTTTTTCTGGATTTGTAGAACCCAGTGCAACACCAGGAGTGCATGCTTGTTTTTTGAAGCTGCAGCTGTGGGCGTAGGAATATTGGAAAAATAAGTTTTGTGTTTGGAAACTCCCCTCTCGAAGCGGTTCATCTTTCTTCACAGATGTGGACGTCTTTGTTCCTGTTCACATGTGATTACAGGGAGGAAATCGAACCCACAGATACTGCATATTGATCCATTGACATATGTCTGTTTCAGAGAATCTGGCTGCTGCCAATGAACCGCTGGTGCAGCTGAACAACTCTCTCGGAGATACCAACAGTAAGAAATTAGCCAAAAACAGAGGTCTTAGTTTTTGCTTCTATTAAATGAATTTCTACTGAGATATTCACAATGTCAGCAAAGCTCCTTTCAGGTCTTAAAAAACTGTTATTTTGTATAGAAGAGGGTGTAATTTGAGGGTCTGAAAACTAAAAATCCAATTCAAGACTGCATTTTTCTACTACTACAGCTTTTCCTTATATATTGTGTTGAAAGCTTAAAAATGAACATTTTCTAATCAGTTTTAATTAGTTTTTTGATGCTGATGTAACCATTCAGCAACAAAATACTGCCATCTTGTTGCGGAAAAGGGAAGTACGAGTGTGATTTTTTTTTTTTTTTTTTTTTTTTTCTGGGATCATCTTATCTTTCAGGGAAATTAAGAAAAATTACTTCTTATTCTTTCCAAGACTGCTTTGCCATATTAATTTAGAACATATTTATTTATTTGATTTCATTCTAAAAGCAATGGGGTTGATGCTTACAGCGTGATTATAAAAACACGTTACAAAAGTTTGTGTTAAAAAAAATAAACTTTTGTCTCTGCTTCCCTCACAAACAAAATTAGTCTTTTTTGTAATGATTTAAGGTATGTTTAAAATTAATTTTATGTAATTTTATTTTATTTAATGCGTGCTGGGACTTGAATTGTAAATTGTAGTTTTAAAGAATGTTAGATGATCAAAAGATTAGTTGTTTGTTTTTTTTTTTTTTAATACTGAAAAAAAAGTTGTTTTAGTCCATCAGAGAACCAAAAACTGAGAGATGGGTTTACCCTCCTGGCCTTTTTCTGTTTGATCAATCTGGAGAAAACCTTTGAAACATCTTGTGTTTTTTTCTTTCAATCAAAGTATTCCATTTTAAAGCACGTTGTTTCTCCAGATTGACCTGCGTTTATTACAATATGCTGCAGATTTTCTCTCATTTTTTTTTGTTTTGACAAAGTGCCTGAATTCTTAAAAAAAAAAAATATGCAAATATCCTGTTAATCAAAAGGTAGAGTTTGATCGCTTGAGTGCAGCTACAATATGAACAAACATCGACCTTTGACAAAAAGAGAAGAAAAGTGTGTTTTTAGATCTTTTCTATTTTGCAGCAACGATTCCTGGCATTAAATTCTGCACCAGGCTGCAGATGAAAGTTTGGGTTAGCTTGACCGCAAATCCATTAAAGACCACCGACGATAATTTGATGTTTGACAATTTAAACCAGCTTTTAAGGGCATCTTCTCCAATATCAGTTTGTTTTGGCGCAGAATCTCGGTTTGTGCACGTTTATATCAATGGTTGCTGCTTCTCAGTGCAGACACCTCCAAGGAGAACAAGCAGGATGTCTCACAGTCTGACATTTACTGACACAAAGCATTATTACAATAAAAAAATGAATCTAATAAACACACATTTTCTTAGTTTTTGAGCAGATTTCATTTCCTATTTTGTTTACATCTAAAAGTATGTGGTTAGAAGTCAAAATCCATTCTTTCCAGAAATGGGATAAGTAGGACGATGAGAACTCATGTAGACTTAAAGCTGATTTTTATGAAATGTAAACAGGCATCAGTTATTACCGGAAACAAGCCTCCGTGCTCGTCAGATTCCCTGCAGTCCGACTGGAGCACAGCAAAGCTAATCACATAAACGGAGAAAAGCGCTGACTTGAAGGTTCACACAGACCTCCTTGCATGTTTAAAAGAGCTAAGATGACTGGAAAACACGTAACCAACACAGGAAGGCCTTTCTGGTAAATCCTGTGATTTTAAATAAAGAAAAAAGTTGAAAACAAACAACAACAGTAATTTATTAAATGCTTTGGATACACACATGCACTTGGGCCACTTTGTAAACCAAAAAATATCTACATATTTGATTAAAATAAATTCCCTTTTCATCATAAATGGGCTGCTAGTTATGTTGGACCTGTACATTTGGGGGTTTATTGTTTAATTTTTTTAAGGGTGTCGTTTTTTTTCTAATTATGCTAACTTTCAATCCATACCTATTATTTATTTGTAATGTCTAAGTCTGTCCTTATAACTTATAACTCCTTTATAAGTTTTCATAAATGAAAGGAGGAAACAAAGGCCTGATCGCGTCACACGGTTACTTTTTGATGTAGTAAACTAAAGCACTCTGGACCTGATGGGGTTTTTGTTTTTTTTTATTATTTAAAATGGAAAAATGTTTTGTTTTATACTGCACCACAATGTAACAAATTGAAATGAAAATACCTCAAAATGAGGCTTTCATATCACTTATCAGGTTTGATCAAGAATAGATTCATTAGAGGAAGGAATCATGATTCAGTGTTTCACATGACAGCACCACTTTTTTTATATCTAGTAAGAGAATTCTTTGTGGTTTCAGGCCCGACTCCTGCAGACATCTGCCTGAGTCCTGTGGACCCAGGAGATTGTGACGGTCAGGAGAGGCGCTACGTCTATGTCGCAAAAGCCAAAAGATGCTACCCGTTTTGGTACACAGGCTGCGGGGGGAACGAGAACAACTTCCGCTTCCGTAAACACTGCATTCACAAGTGCGTCTTGCCCAGAAAAGGTAACGATTTGTAGAAATTCTTTTTTTTTTTTTTTTGATGATGCTCCATTTATTTCTGCACAAATTTGTGTGACAAAAGCAAGCATTACAGAGGAGCTAGAACATTTAATATGGGGGGAGCAGAAGACTGCGAAAGAGTGGTAAATGAGGATAGAAGAGTGGAAACATTACAAATAGAAGGATCCAAAATACGTCATTTAAGGGGCTCAAAATGTCGTTTAGAAATATTGTTTTTGTTATTTGTGTGCAGCTAAAGAAGCTTGTTTTGAGGATTTAAGGAATAATGACACAAATATTGACTCAGAAATTGGAAGGCAAGTGGGGGGGGCAAAGCTTTTTGCTACAGGGGCAGCTGCCCCCCGTAGCTCCGCCCCTGAAGTACAGTAATTTCCTTTTGGAAATCATTTTTACAGTTAAAAAGATCTTTTGTTTCTTCACCCCTTTAGATGCATCATCTTGTTGGTTCCTTTTTCAGGTTTGAATCTTAGCAAGGCGATGATCCGAATAAGGAAGAAGAACGTCGACATCATCACAAACCCCGATGCTTGAACCCTGTTTTCCTGCACTGGTGTCTCTTTTTGACCTTCCTCATACCTAGTGTTTTACAGTGCTTTGACTATTGCTTAGTTTTCCTTCATAACAAACAGACGTAAAATTATTTTGATGCTTCTCAAATCATTTTTTTTTAAATATAAGTTCCATTATTTTGTGTTTGTTTGCTTTTTTTCATGTATATGGAAAAAAAATTGGCACATTTCTGTAAAAAGGTTTTATTCTGTTTTGTTTTTCCTGCTTTCCTATTTACTAATGTATAGATTCTCCTGCACCCCAACCCATCCCCTTTCCAGCTCCGCTTCTCCACTCCTGTGCTCTTGGACATCTATTATTCTCCAAAATGTTAAGATTAGTCACTTTTTACCCCCTAAAAGGTTTTATTTTTTTATCAAAATGACTTAACATTTTATAATTTGAACTGAACTGATTGAAAGAATACAGAAAAGAAATATCCTTAAAAGCATTGACATGCCACTCTAATGGAAGGACGACATTCAGCACAGTCTGTTTGGATAAGAATTGATGTGTTTGATGAGTCTGTGCCTACAAGTCATACATTTATGATCCAAAATACCTGTTCTCTATTTTGAGACTTTTCATTTCAATACCTATTTGCATGAAAATGTGTTATTACTGAGCTGTTGTTGTTGTTTTTTTACTGTTTGCATAGAAACTTTTACGACGTTTTGTTTAAACAGAAAACAGCAGTTTCACGTTTATTGTTTGTACACAGAGTGATGACATTTTCTGACAGCTCGTTGTTCAGCATGAAAATGAATGTAAACAACAATACTAACATGTGTAACTGGTGTCTGATTATTATCGTTATGAACTTGTACATTTTTTGTTTTTCCAGGTTTTTTTATCTTTAGGAAAAAGTAATCAATATCCGTTTGGGTGTTTTGCTTAAAGAAAAAGGACACAAGGGGGCAGTGTTGCATAAGGATGGAGGTTTTGCAGTGATTGAACCTTCAACCAACACATTTATTCCCCCTTAAAAATCCTCATTGTACAACAAAAACATAATAAACTTCTCTAATTAACTAGTTTTCTCTTTTTTACCTTTTGTTTTATTTTATGACTGGAGTAATGGAAACATCTCCACTGGAAAAAGTATGCTTAATGTTTCAAACCTGCAATCAATGTTTTCTTTTTCTTGTTGAAAAAAAAGTTAACAAAAATAGTAATATTAATAATAACTAGGGGTTATGAAAAGACTTAAAAAAAACATATCTTCTCATATTTTGAGCTAGCTAATCTACTAACTATATTATAAATCTGTTTTACAGCTATTTAGCAGCACTATTAAAAAAACAAACCTTTAAATGCAGTATCATGTTGAAAAATGTGTAATGCTGATTGTGGGTTTGGGCAATAAGCAATTATTCTTAATATTATTTTAGAGGATCCACTAGTAAACGACTAGACCCGTGGACGTCTTCATTTTCCTCGTCCGAGATGGCTTCTAGCTCAAACTAACTTCTCCCCATTTTATTTTCACCCGTAATGAGGACTTGTAGTTGTAGCAGTTTTATTATTGATTTTTTTTTTTTTTTAATTTAAAACCTAGGGTGAAAGGTCAAATAGCTTTGTTACCGGTCGACTTTTAGAAAGCAGAAAGGCCATTAATCTAAATGTTCTGAAAAGCTTCTAAAATCTGAAACTACACTTGAATGTAAATTAATGTGTTTTCCATGCATCATTTTTTCCAAGTAAAAAATATGCTTATTGAACGCAATAACTTGTTAACCACACAGGAGAATGAAACACTTTCACATGTTTAGTCTTATGATATTTTAGTGATTTAGGGTGTTTTTTTAAGACAAAGTTAAATATTGATGAGCGTAGTACAATTTGATACTTTTTAAAAGTGTTAAGTTCAGGGCCCCAGGCTATTGCCTACTTTTTCCTAATGGTAACTCCATCCCTGAGGGTAAGTAAGTCAGTGAGCAAGCTTGTAAACAGAGATATCTCAATTATGGGTGACAGGAAGGGGAGGAGGGGTTGCTTCGGCCGCCCCACAACTCGGAGACACCTTTAACATGATACAGGTTTTCTGATTTAGGCTAAAAACAACGAAAACATAATTAAAAGATCACTGGGCTCGCTTTGAAAATGGATCAAACTTTGGTCCTTAAAGTAATTCTCACCACTGGACAGCATCTGAATGCTCATTACAGGCTTCTGCATCTCTGTCCCAAAATATACGCTTATAAAATTATTATTTATGATTAAAAGTCATATTGCTTTTTAAACTAACTTTAGTATAGAGTTTTTATATCATAATTAGCAGAGGGAAAATGGCCAAAATGTAACTTTATTCTGAAAATCTGGCTTCTGCTGAGGGCTGGTGTTGCGCCGCAGTGAGGTCCAAACGGCGGTTTTTCTTACATAAACGGAACCCACAGGTCTGATAAATGTGGGAGTTGGAGTGGCAAAGCGAGCCGCAGCTTCCAGCTCCTCAGCTGTACTCAGTGATGTAACAGGAAGTGGTGGGTTGACTTCCAACGTCAAGCTGACAGCCGTCTCAGCTTCCCTCACTGAGCGCCGGAGATCCGCTGCGGTCGGTACCCCGACACGAAAGCACGCGACACACGAAGAGCCTTTTTCCTTAACTGCTGCTGTTGGACTAATCTCTGGTAGGAGAAAAACAACACTTTTATTGCTTTTAAAGGATGCCATTTTTTACGACAGTAGAGGTGGATTTTACTGCTGTTTATTTATGGAGGTCCGTAGAATAGCCGTGGGAAAGCTCGTGGAGGGGCATCATCTGTAATTGCCACGCACTGCTCCACGTTGTCGCCTCCGTTGAGGAGGTGGACAGACACGGAGGGGACAGCAGCCCTCGTGGGGTCTCCACGAGCCGTGACGATCATTTATATGCATACAATAGTAGACAGGAGCTCCACGGATGATTCTGAGAGGATTTGAGGGTGTTGCGTTCGCGGTCCCGTTGGATGCGAGAGTGTTCCAGTCTGCAACACTGTTTTGTAACTCGGCGCTTTTAGCTAAGGCGTGAAATGCTACTTAAATAACACAGCTGAAGTTGTTTCTTCGTTTAGGGTTATTTTTATAAATATAATAATATCTGTTAAAAAAAGAGAAGAAAAAGAAGCCCAGTCTGGACTGTTAACAAAGCTACGGGTTTGACGGTGGCACGAATTACGGTTAAATGGAATCTCCGTGAAGTAGCCGCTCCGTTCCAATCATTGTCAGCGAGCAAAGATGCGTTTAGTGATAGTTTCTAAATGATGTTACATGTTATATAAGCACTGGAGGATTTGGACGCACTGGAAGTTTGTGGGCCGAACAGTCAGAACGTAAAAGATGACGGTTAACAGTCCTACTGGTGGTTCTGTTTCAGAGGAGAACATGAGGACTGGCTTTTGCCAGAAATGTAATACTCCTATGAAAAGAAGCATGAACGGGAGGCTGATGGGGTCGGAGAATAAACATCTAAATAAGTCAAATGTGGCTACATTAATCTCTCTCCAGAGGATGGAGCTTTAACGTTTGATTTCTGAGCACCTTTAGTTTCAATTTAAATCAAACTGTTCACACAAATGTGCATTTTAATTGACTTACCATCACTCATCTACCATTTTTAGTAAACCTAAAAGCTGTTGTTTCGAATTAAAATACATTTGAGGTGCACACAACAACAAAGCTAACACATTTTTGACTTTGAGGAGAACACCCCCCCCCCAAAAAAAAAAAAAAAAAAAAAACAATTTTATTTAGTTTCTTCATAAAAACGTCTAAGAAAAGTTTATGAAATTGATCAAAAACAATGCATTGCGATCTATATTCATCCACAAAATGAGCATCTATGCAAATTGGTTTTTCGCTGAGACTTCTTGGAAATTTCCAGAGCACTGGAATTTGAAATTATGGATTCGGACAGCACAACAAAATAGGGCTGGGCAATTTGCCTAAAAAAATTAAAAAAAATTTCATACCAAATTCGATTTTTGATTTTAATTTGTTTTCTCTCTCCTTTTACTTTCTTTAACAAAAAATACAAATTACAGAAAATTTCAACAAAAACTATTTTATTTCAACATCTCATTTGGAAATTGGCTCAAACACAAAGTGCAACAAATACACGCTGTAAAAATGTTTGTAGAACAATGCAGCTAGTGCTTTGTGAGCTACCGCTAGCTTAAGCATCTCAAAAACAGTAATACTACACTCACTCGGCAGAGCACTTCTGGTAGCAACAGCCTTCAAACTGATTTTGCTGTGGTTTGATGTTCCAAGTTTGAACTTTGAACCCCAGCGGCCAAAATCTAATTTTTGACTCATCAGCCATGTTGGCCAGTAGATGTAAAAATCTACTGACCAAGCCTATTTTTTTTTACTGGAAAAAAAATATAGTTGCGATTAAATAAGGGTGTCACACAGAACAGCTAGTTAGCAAAGCTTCTTAGCGTCAGCATCTAATGACACCGCTGTGTCCAAATCTATGCCTTTTATAAAACATTCTGTTGCTGCTGTAAGTCTAGTGGCTGCAACATTCAGTTTTGTCTAGATACTATTAAAAATTGCAGTGTATTCTGCTGCTTCACCAGCCAAAACTAAACGCTACACGGAGGCGATAAGGAGAATTTACGCAGGATGGGGAGGGGGCCTTTTTGTTGTTTTCCTTTAATTTTTTCTCGCAAAAGAAGTTTCTCTTTGCTTGCTGTTGTCTTCACATCTTAGCTTTGCGAGACATGGGCGGGCTGACTTTACTCTGAAAGGAAGCCCAGAAGAGAGCAGAGAACTGGGAAAATAAGATCCAGATTTTCCCAAAAGTTAATAATCTAAAACAACAAATTTGAACTAATTGATTAAAACACTTTATCCCCCACCCTACTACAAAATTAAGTGAAGGAATTCGAACGATCATCTTGTTTGTGACACGCTACACGTTAGCCAGATTAGAGTATTCACAATACCTTTAACTCACAACAATATTTGAAAAAAGTAAAAAAAAAATAACACAGATACCGATAAAACAAACAATATTGTGACAGCGGTAGCTCCCAATCTTATTAATAACATAAAAAACACACAGTCTGACTCAACTAGACATTAGCCATGTTAGCATATTTACAATAACACTCAACCTTGTTTGTATCTTGTAAAAAACAAACTGACATTTTAAAAGTGTACCTCTCAAAATGGCTTCAGCATTAGTAAGAACATCAAGAGTTAATCCAAATACAAGGCACTTCAAATGTTTTGAATAGTATTAAGGCTCTTAAGTGAGCCTTATAGTGTGGAAAATATCATAAGCTTCAACAAACCCCTTTTGACCAATGGATAAACACAACATAAACAATTGTGATTTTGTCAAATAGGTTGCACTTTTTGTTCAAGGTGCTGAAAGTCATTAAAGAAATGCAACTCATTCGTTTTGAGTCAGTTGTTCTACCCATACTCCTGCAATTCTTTGTTTATTTTTATAGGAAGTACTGATCCATCTTGCTAACTCTTTAAGAGCAGACACAGCATAGCTCTCATTCTTAGAGGGCATCTCATGGCTAAATCTGGTAAATGGGTAAGCCTCAAAGACTGATATGACAGAGCAGTTAAAAATCCTCTGGCTAACTGCCTGTTATAGACTGCTCTGTGCTTGTATTTCCATCATCTTATCAGATGGAACCCAGTTTTACTGCACATCTACTACACATTGATGTTAGTTTTTGCAAGCATAAAATTAAGCGTACAATCTTTAGCAAACTTTGTAATTAAATAATCGTGTTCTATTCGAATGACAGTAAAAATTATAGGTTGCGAAAACAATACAGTGACTTAACAATTGTTACCGTTTATTTCTTAATTGCATTTCTATTCAATTAAATTGACGTGATGCTATAAAAAACCTTTTCTATAATTGTAGACTTTATTTGATTGTTCTAATCTGTATTAAGTGGTACCTAGCATTTATCTTCAAAAAAAAAGAGGAAAAATCAGCCTACAGTTCTTGCAAACAAATGCGACAAACAAGAATGGTTGAGAATTACGATGCCAACTGTTTTTAAATTAAATTACTTGCAGTATTTTGACAAATAATTATCCCACATAAAGCTTGTATAATAGAGAAGGAACCTAATGAATAATAACACATCCATCGGATTAGACTTTTAAATGCTGGTGGCAGCTCACGATAATGTCCTGGTCAGAAACATCATCACACAGGTTTACAAATTATGCGTGTTTCCTTGCAGTGTACAGTTTATGTGTTTGCTATGTTGCTTGTCTGTTAACCATTTAATTCCGGAAATGCCTCCGGCAACACCTATATAACACTGTTTGACCGTAACTCTTCGACTGTTTACGCAATCAACGTGAATCAGCTGATTGAGCGGAGAAAAGTGGCTTTGCACCAATATTCAACACTTGACTAAGGTGAAGTTCGCTGATGCGTATTGTATAACAGTGCTTCTCAACAGTGTTTCTCTTCATACAAAAAGACAAATAAACTAATGATTAAAGGTTTAGTTTTTGTTTGAAATTTTGTTTGCTTTCACACATTACTTTTGAAATAGATCTTCTGTTACTGTTTGCTTTATTTCTATGGTTTTTCCAGTTTCACTTCTTTTGATTTGCAGTGGGAGCTTTTTTTCATGTAATAGAACCATGATGTGTGGGATAGTCCATTTGTTTTTTACATTGTAATTTACTGTACCAGGGTTCACTTGCAAATGAACCAAAGCTGTTTTCAAGCAGACCAGTTTGCACTGTCGCTCAGATAAGATTTTAAACTCGATTAAACAAATACATTGGAGATAAAAGCAGAATTTTTGTTCCACGAAAAAACTGCTCTGGTGTGTCAGAACCATAATAAATTAAAATCAGAGGGAGAAATTTCGTGGCTTTTACATGGGAATGGACACTGCCGTTTTGTTAACATAAAGAGGAAAAAGAGCTTTGAACAGGAGTTACAAGTTGTTAGTCATCTTTTGATCTATTCTAAAAACTTCCATAGTGGTCTTTTAATAATGATTATGCCTTCTTTAGCCAAAAAAAGTAGTTTTCTTGGACATAGTTTCTGCAGAGCGGCAAGAGTTCATTAGAGCGTTACCTTTAAATTGTTTTCTACGTCACAAGTTGGCTTTTTTTCAAATGGAATTTTTGCATTGCATATTAGATTCATTTCTAATATTTTTCCCCAAAAAACTTTGCCTAGGAGCTTCTTTATGTGTTGTGTTTGTGAATGTAAAAACTAAAATGTCCTCATAAAATTCTCTCTTCAAGAGATGTTGTAATAAATTCTTTGAGCCATTTCAAGTGGGGATCCACTATTTAGAGTGCAAAAGCGATCCTTATTCATTAGAGTAATGTTGATTCTCCTGAAATGTAACCCCTCATAAATCATCGGGGCACGGTGGGGTCTGCAGCCTGCCTAGTATTGATTTTCCTGTTGTGTTTTTTTTCCTCTGTGAATATTGCGGAGCTTTTATTTTACATTAATATTCTCACCAACGTCACATTTTTGTATCATTGTCTACTTTCTTTGACTTCAGCCTTTTTCTTTTTCAACTCAGCAGCCCTTCACTATTTTTTTTGTGTGCACAATATTACACTCACAAAATTTCCCTATAATTAGTTTCAGTGATATGATACCATAATCCACTTATATTTAAGAAGTCACTTTCTTTTCTTGTGTCAAATTTTGGTTTAAATCAATGGATCTTGTTTTTTGACTAAATGCAAAGTGGTGTTACAAGCTCAAAGCAACATTTTTTGAAGAACCTAAATAGCTTAATAATTGATATTTTAGTAATGACAAACAAAAACTACAAAGTAAATATAGAAAATGCTACGAAAAAAGCCACAATTCACCTTCCAAAAACTCAACTGGGTTTAACTACTTTTGGTACCCTTCAATATCTGGTTCTGTGAGCAAATATCCACAGCAGGCATTTGTCTTGGATCTCCAATTAGCAAACTCACTCTTCTTTGGAAATATTATTAGTCGGGCTTTTTCTCCTCTGAGCTCTTCAGAAAAACAACCGTGGCGTTACTGTTAATTGGTTTCCATGGTTCATGAGTTTTGAAAGCTTTGCTTCACTTTTTAGGAATACACATGAGCACGTACAATAAAAAGTTACGTAATTTACCAATAAACAAAGCTGGATTAACATTTTATTTTAATCATATGGGATCTTTACTGACAAGGTCACTTGTCAAAAAATGGCTGTATTGTTTTTTATGAAATTTCTCTTATTTCCTCTTGCTGTATTAACACATTTTACACACATATATATATTTATTTACATACATATAAACACACACTTTTAAAACATGTTTTAAAATGTAATATTTGACAATCAATTTAGAAGTATGTCTCAACCTGATAAGCTACGTTTACACTGTATAGCACTGAAAGACTGACATTTTTTAGAGAATTGTTTGTTGTTGAATGTTAGGGGTAGAGTTCAAAAACCCAGACTCAGAGAAGGCTTGGACATAGATGGGTGAGTTTGGCGCTCGTTTTAACTACTGAAACACAAGATCACCTAGAGGACACAAAACTGAAACACACAGGCTTAAATAGACAAACACACAATCAACTAAACAGGATGCAGCTGTGAACACCTCCAGCAGCAGACACAGGTGAGAGGGAGGAGAAAAGGAACACAGACCTGCATAGAACAGGCAGTGAAAGCAAAACCATAATCACAACAAGCAGAACGTGTCATTGATATTCCGAAAGACACAGTTATGTGTCCAAAGTTGTGTCAAAGAACAAAAATAATACCACGCTGTCCTAAAGTCATATTATATTATTTTAGCACAGATACTGAAGTGAGCTTGGCCAAGTGATTTTCAGAGATGTAAAGAAAACATATGTTTTGCTGCAGAACATCAGCTATTAATTTGACTGAGGCATCCATACAAACTATTTTAAAAGAAAATATAAAAGGATGTGTAAATAGATGATTGGCTGCATTCTCTTTTAATAACTGAGATTTACAGCAATTATCAGTAACAGCCCTGCAACTGCTTTGTGTAAATCAACAGCTGAGTAGGAGACAGAAAAGAATCTGAAGGTCTCATGAAAGCTTTCCCTACTTGACAAAAGAAAAAGTGATTAAAAAAAAAACTATATATTAAAATTAGAAATGCATGTGATTGTGCTGGCAGGTAGACAACTTTGTCAGTTTAAGTGTATGGATTATAACCTAAGCAGCTATGGAGCAACACTTTACATGCAGGTGTGGATCTGGATGCAGCAGATTATATTTTTAACCTATGTATTTTTATCAAAGCACTTTTAGTATTTTTTCCAGTGCGTAGTCAAGAGGCTACTTCAATCGGATCAACTTTCTTGGCAAGTCCTTCAGTGCTTTAAGCCTCTCAATGATGGCTACCATAAAGTACATCATTTATCTCTCTCTCTGTCTATACATATATATATATATATACATACATATATATATACATACATATACATATACATACATATATACATACACACACATATATATATATATATATATAAAAAACACCCTTCTCACTCTCTGCGGGTGGTACCTCACTTCTGGACTGAGATGTCTGAGGTCTTTCCAGGGATCTGTTGTAGCCACTCCTCCAGTTTGAGGGTTACTGCCCTAAGTGCTCCAATTACTACGGGCACCACTGTCAACTTCGCCTTCCAAGCCTTCTACATTTCTTCTCTCAGTCCATGGTATTTCTCCTGTTTCCCATGTTCCTTCTCTTGATGTTGCCATCGCTTCGTCCTGCCACATCCACCACAACAGCTTTCTTCTGTTCTTTATCCACCACTACATTGTCTGGTTAGTTCACCATTACATCCTGTCCGTCTGTATCTGGAAGTCCAACAGGATCTTTGTTCTCTCATTCTCTACCACTTTCTGAAGTGTTTCCCATTTTCACTTTGGGGTTTCCAATCCATATTCTGCACACGTTCCTGTATATTATTCCAGCCACTTGGTTGTGTTGCTCCATGTATGCTTTTCCGGCCAGCATTTTACACCCTGCAGTTATGTGCTGGATTGTTTCAGGCGCTTCTTTGCACAGCCTACACCTTGTGTCTCGTCTGGTGTGGTAGATCTGAGCCTCTATCGCTCTGGTGTTCAGTGCTTGTTGGTGAGCTGCTAGGATGAGCACTTCTGTGCTGTCTTGTAGGCCAGTCCTTTCTAACCATTGGTAGGACTTCTTCATATCAGCCACTTCAGTTATGGTTCGGTGGTACATCCCATGCATGGGCTTGTCCTCCCATGAGAATCGGTCTTCCAACGCCACATCCTCTGCTGTCTATTGCCTGAGACATTCACTGAGCACACTGTCAGTTGGTGCCTTCAGCTCGATGTATTCATGCATCATGGATGTTTCATCCTGGATAGTTGCTTCCACGTATGATATGGTTTTTCGTGTCTTAACATCTGTGGTCTGTATCTCTTCATTCGGCTATCTGATTATTCCTGCAGGGTATCTGATGACTGGCAGTGCGTAACTGTTTATTGCACGGGTCTTCCTCTTGCCATTGAGCTGGCTTCTCAGGACTTGCTTTACTTGTTGGAGGTATTTAGCTTTTGTGGCTTTCCTTGTTGCCTGCTCCTGGTTGCCATTGGCCTGTGGAATTCCAAGGTACTTGTAACTGTCTTCAATGTCTGCGATTGTTCCTTCTGGGAGTGAGGCCTCTTCAGTGTGGACTATCTTGCAATTTTTTTGTCACCATCCAACTGCATTTCTCAAGCCTAAATGAAATCCGAATGTAAGTAATGTGGATCCTAGTGGTGTGGATCAGGGAGTCAATGTTGCGCTCGCTCTTAGCATATAGCTTGATGTCATCCATTAATCGGTATCCAAAGCCAGTCTTGTTGATTATTTGACTGAGGGGGTTCAGACCTATGCAGAACAGCAGTGAGGACAGAGTGTTTCCTCGGTAAATGCTACATTTGATGGAAACTTGTCCAATTGGCTTGCCATTGGTTTCAAGGGTGGTTTTCCACAGCTTCATTGAGTTTCCTATGTAGGTTCTTAGAGTCTTGTTGATGTTGTACATCTCCAAGCATTCAGTGATTCAGGTGTGTGGCATTGAATCATAAGCTTTCTTGTAATCAATCCAGGCTGTGCACAGGTTGGTGTGTTGTGACCTGCAGTCTTGAGCGACTGTTCCGTCAACCAGTAGTTGGTGTTTAGCACCTCTGGAATCTCTACCAACGCCCTTCTGTGCGTTGCTCATGAATTGATCCATGTGCTGATGTATTTTGGTTGTAGTGATGCCTGACATGAGCTTTCATGATGTGGAGAGACAGTTTATTGGCCGGTAGTGGGATGGGACTGCACCCTTTGAGGGATCCTTCTGGATCAGGATCGTTTGCCCTTCTGTTAGTCATTCAGGGTGAGTCCCATCTCTTAGCAGCTGGTTCGTTTGTGCTGCCAGGCGCTCATGGAATGCAGTGAGTTTCTTAAGCCAGTATGCATGTATCATGTCAGAGCCTGGTGTTCAGAGCCAGTTTTTCATACGTGAGGCTCTTTCTTGAATGTCTGCCACTGTGATGGTTACTGGATTCTGTTCAGGGAGGCTGCTGTGCTCTTTTCTCAGAGAGAGACCAGCCATTGAATATTGCTGTTATGTGCTTTTTCTTTTTCCCATATACTTTTTCAGTATTGCTCAGTTAAATATTAACTTTTTTTTTTTTCTGAAGAAAACATGTCCTTTTCTGCCAACAACAAAAAAAAATAAGTCATACTTAAGTTTTGATTAAATTCTCGCATATTATGATGAATACAAATTTGAATTGCAGCTTTTTTTTCCTCATGTAATGGGTTGAATTCAGTGTTTTGACATTTGAGTCCTTTTCTATGACGTCTTGCAGGTGGACGTGATGCACTTGTTCTCTGAAAAGTACTTGTGTCACAAATGTTTGCACTTCATGGTGAAATTGGTAAACTAGTTTATAGAACCATTTTTTCAAACATCAATTAACAGTAAATAATGACAATCAAAGTGTCAAATAAAGTTAAATTTACCGTTTACAAATCGGAACTAGGAATTGTTTTAATGTGCTTTCACTGGAAGGTTCTTTAGTGTTATAGAAAGAGCAGGCGATAGCCCTCCAGGATTGTGATTGTACCCTTTATCAGGAACTGTTGTGATGACTTGAGAGGCTCATATTTGCAACACACAATCGTAATCTGTACTCCCTCCTGGCACACAAATAGATACTTATCAGGAAAGCATAAAAAGGAGCTCTTCGAGTTCTTCTCACGCACTTCATCAGAAAACGTAGTATATCTGTTGCAAAACAAATGAATGGAGTCTGTAGGCCTACTAAAGATCAGAACAATGCCAATGATGTTAAGCTGGTTTAATGTGCGGTACTTCTAACAGTCCGCTGTTATGAATGTCAACAAGTTTTTATGTGTTCAGCTGCTATAGTGAGGGGTTGTGCTTGTTCGTTCACTTGTTTATGAACTGAAAGCAAACAACACAACACTGTTGCTGTCACACAACTTTAGTATTAACCAATATTTTACTCCTGTTTTTTTGTTTTTGCTTAGTATTTTTGAAGGTGAAGGTAATAAGGATATGAGAAAGCTGAAGGTACATGTGTTACTCTTGTCTTACTAGAAAATGAGAAAAGAGATAAATAATGAAAATAAAGGCATTCAGGAAATGCAGCAACAAGCTGTTTTACAAGTAACATTGCAGGACCAGTGTGAGATCGTTGTTCCTTTTTTCACCGCGGTCGTTTTTAACATTATCCATGTACTTGCCCTTAGAATGTGGACTGGGTGTAAATGCAGTGACATAGATCCTTTGGTATTTCAGTTGTTTTCTTCCTTAAAACCGCAAAAATGAACCCTCCCTCTTGGTAAGTTAATGCAAAGAATATTTTGTGCATCACTCAGGCTCGGTGAAACATGGCTTTGTTTTCTTATCATACAACAAAGATGTCATCTCCATCAGGTGTGAAGCGTTTTGTTTTTTCTTTTTCTTTTCTAGAACATCTGGTGATGTCGACTTAAAAAGTCTTTTCCACAACCTGGCATTGATCATTTCAACAGATGCAGATGGAAAATCTAATTCAGGCATTTTACAGTCATATGGGAAAAATTCAAATGGACAGGTGAATGCTATTGGAAGCATCCATGTGCTGTTTGAAATGCCAATCATTTAAAAAGGAGTAAAACTGTCCTTCTGTCACTTGTTGTTTATTGTAGACATTTCCAGTAACTGGCTCTGTTCTGCTTTACCCAGCACACAAGAATGACAGAACAGCAAATATGCAGGCCTAGTTATCTGGGTTAAAAAGGTTTTCACTTCTCTTTTCTGCATTTTTTCTTTTTTCATAGATTTAAGACAGACGCTACTTTCAAATTTTAGGAATTGTTTTCTAGTTAGCAGTGTAGCTAGTTTTTGTCATTACTAGTTTTAACCTAAGCAAGGTTTTACTGCACATCATTTTGCGCAGTAGCTCAAGAAAATGTTTGCAGTTTTGTATTTCTGGAGAAGTCCAAAATTAGCTATGAAGTTCACTGGCTGCTAATAGAAAGGCATACATTTTGATGTGTGACATGCTAGCATTAGCGGCGTAAGCCAAACATGCCAAGTGAATGTTGAAAACAAGTTCTAACATTTACATTTTTGATCAGGAACCAACAAAAGAATGTTGAAGAAAAATATATTTTTGTAGTTTTAGTTTGAACACAACAGCAAAGACATTAAGAGGTACATTTTAAGACATAGTTTAGTCCAGCAATAGCTAAAAGCAAAAATTGGTTGTTGCTGAAATTTTGGTTGATTTACTTTGTAACTGTAAACAACCATGGAAGGAGAGTTTTTTTTTTCTTTTTTTAAATATTATCATAATTTATTAAAGATTATGTATAATTATTTGTTATTTAACCCTGTCACAGTGGGGATTTAGCTGCAAGGAAAACAACATTATTTGAAGTACCATCACTTTCAACCGTTTATGAAATATATATTACTGCAGCGAATTCTGAAGCTGAGAAAAGCGACTTTGCACCAATATGCAACACTCTACATTAGCTGACAGTTTACCAGTTAGTCGTCTGTGGTTTAAAGAGCATGTTAAACCGGCTCTGTTGTTAAAGGGTTAATGAGGTTTTAGTATAGAAGAAAATCAAAGCCACAGCAACAGTTGGTGAAATTATTTCTTTAGCATGTTAACTTTTTTTTTTCAACCTTGCTTGCTATTTTTGTTGACTTGTTATCTTATTAGCTTTCATGTATCATTCAAATAACAGTGCCTGGAGCACCATTTTCTGCAGTGACCAGTTTTTTTTTTCCCTAAAAAATTCCTGTTCAAGCCAGTCTGAATGTAAACATGCAGGAATCCTGCTTGCTGCTGACCACAGCATCCTCTCGGAAAACAGGAAGCAGAGATAAGGGAGTAAAGACACAGCAACAGTACTGAAACCTTCTTTTTCCACTATTAGGTTGGAAAACCACACAACTGAATGTTTGATTGAACGCTTTAATTTGATTTGAACTCTTGTTTGTTCAGTAAACTGTATCTAATGAATTGTTGCTGGGGTTTTTTTCAATGGAAATAGAAAATTGTCTCTGCTATTTTGATTGTCATAGAGCAGAAATGGGAATCATCAGTCTACCTTTGGGTTTAGGTAAAACAAACATCTTTAAATGTATTTTAAATATTTATTTTGTAATATTTTACAATATTGTTGTAATTTATACAAAAAAAGACTTCTACAGATACATGTGTATTATTCCTTTGTAATGGATGTAGGCTTTCTTATAGCATAAAAGTATTGGCACTAGCAAAAACAGCGGCATAAATGTTGATGTTTGTTCTCCTGTAAGCCGACACACCATAAGTTCTAATAAATGTGAGGATGTAATTAGGTTGCTGGCCCTCATCAGCCAAATTGACTTCCGAAAGTCATTTGATGGAACTTGATGTATGTTAGAGCGCCGAGTTGACAAACATCCTGCAATTGCAAAAGGAAGTACTGTATCATCTAGCTGGCAGAAGATTTCTGCAGATGCAGTTTGTGCAGAAACTGGTTCAGGGTGAGAAGACAGCAGATGTTGTGCCGATGTCCTGGGTAAATGCCGGCATGCTGGCAGATGTTGTGTGTGATGTCATTTCTTGTGCAAAGTTTACTGGACTAACTACTTCAGCAACAGCCCTGAGTTACTGAAGATTGAAAGTGGCCACACACTGTCCCTTGTGGTAGAAACTACTTTCACAACTTCAGCTGGTAAAGTCATTATTCAACATGTGTTATTTTTGAACAAGAGCATAAAAAAAGCATTTTGTTTGCTTGTAGCGCATAAGAAGTGATCTATGTTCGATTTCCAATCCCTTTGTACCTTTTTTCCTCGTTTATCTACAAGAAATTGTTGGGACATATACGATTCAACACACAAAAACGTTTATTGAAAACCCTCAGGATTTAGAGGTTCACTCTTATGCCTTAGTCACAACTGTCCTTGTGCATGAAAACAGGCTTTCTGTGGGCAAAAATGGCCAAATCTGAATGGGGCAGACAAGTGAGCTGCACAAAATTTGAAGATGATAAATCCCGTGGTGTGCACCATAGAGAGAAGATGTACATGTACATGTTTTTCATGGTGCAGGTGACAGGTTGTAGGGAACACTTAACAAGCAAGGACAAGAAAGGGGGAAGTGGGTGAGACTGAGGCACGTCATACAGATTCTTCAAGTTTTTCAATTCCTCCAAACCCTGCACACTGCATCCCTGGTGTAACCTGGTTGTTAGCCCAACTACCATTTTCTTTAGTACACGTTTTGTCCCGTTTGTGTTATTCTAGGGAGGTTAGTGTTTGTCATTGGTTTCCCTTTTCTTTCATTTCAGGTAAGATTTCTGTGTTCAGATTGGTGGGGCTTTTGTTTGATATTATGCTTCACCTTTAAGTTATTGTTGATTGTCGTTTTATTTAAAAAAAAAAATGTCTTATGTTATGTTATGGAAATAGTCTTTTGGTGTTTTTGTTACTGATTTAGTTGGTTTTATGTTCTGCTCTTCTAGGTCCCCCTGGACACAGAAAGGGGCGTAACATGTACTAAGAGCTCGACTGAAGTTCACTGTGTTTCAAACACTGTTTGATGTTGTCACATTATGCTTTCAACCCCCTTCAGATAATCCTTTTCATTTAAAAAAAAGGTAAATTATGAGCAAACCAAAGTTCCATCACGTCTGATTTTAAACATCTGACAGTGTGTTTTTTTTTTTTTTTTGTATGAAATACAGCTGCTGTCAAGAAACATCTGAAAGTAGAGCGAGTGTGTGTGTGTGTGTGTGTGTGTGCTCATATGTGAGAGAGACAGAGCAGCTGACCTCCATGACTGTCTCTAATTTGCAGATCACCTTAATGTTTTACAGCCCGGCTTTCAGTAAGCTCCTCCTCTGTCCTCCTGCTCTTCAGTGAGATTCTCCTTAAAGCTCCGAGCAGACCTCAGGACTAATGCTGCACCATAAGAAGAAAACTTGCAATGTTAGCGATCAATATTGCGATGACGGTACAACTTGCGATACATAAACAAACAGCAAAACAACAAAAACATCATTTCTATTTCACTGTAACAGTTTTAAAAAAAAAATTAAGTCAACTTAATTTATATGGCAAGTTATTTCAATATGAGACGGATGGGAATTTGTGTCAACCAAAAAACAATTGTCTACCTTTTTTGTAGTACAAGATGAAACTAATATGGAAAGCAATTAAGGTAGTGCGCCCTTGAGCTTGTTTTTTTTTTTTTAAAAAAAAACAGTTGTTTGTTTATGTGTGTGTGTGTGTACACATTTAAGGTAGCCATTTATGACGGTTTCTGTCATGTCTAATACATGCACTGCACAAGCTGATGTTGCGACGATGATACATTTTTGGTTTATTGTACAGACCTAATCAGGACCATTTTGGGGACAGAGCAACATAAAGAATGAATGTGGTCAATTCAGTCTGATATAAGACCACTGCAAACTCCTCTGGACTCTTATTGGTTTGCCTCTGTGCTCCAAGAATGCACAAACAAAGCTATTACATTTCATAAACATCGACTTCACATGAGAACTGGGCCAAGTGAGTAGGATGTCACCCATAGAAAAAGACCTACTTCGGGCTTCAATGAAATTAAGTTAATTTAATCACCCTGTTTTCCAAGATATGTAGCCAACGTTTCTATGGCAACCACTTTCGCCAATCAGGAGTGAACTTGTTAGAAGTCCACACCCTTAACACTTGTAAGTGGGCTACGCTAAATCTGTCGAACAGTCAACTCAAGACCACTACTGTACTTTTATTGAGGCGTTAGTTTATACACTACAAACTGAAAGGAAAAGAAGAAATAGTTGGTACTTCCTGTTTGGAGCACTAGAGTGGAGGAGTCACTCAGTCAAACAGAAAACCCTTAATCTTTGTTTGTAATTTACTGTATTCATGTATTCATGCATCAAGATATAAGCGTAGGGTTAACAATTTATTATATTAATTTAAAAAACCCTTCATTGATTGGTTCTTTCTCCTCTGATGCATTTTCTGTATCTATGTAGCTGAAAACGCTTAGTTTTCCAAATAAACATTAATCATTATTTAGGTGGAAGCCAGGAGTTCTGCACTGTTATTTTTATACCATGTAATCTGAAAGTTCAGAAAGTTTTAGAATAAAAGCACACATCACCATAAAGGCACTTGTTTCACTTCCTTTTACTGCATTCATTTTACTTTTTGGTTAAATGCCTCTTAGTGAACGTTCTCTGAATGGATTTGTGCTTCTTTCCGCTGTCTTTTTGCTTCAAGCTGCTTCCTGTTTTGTTGGTTTTTAGTTGGTGCAGTTCCCCGAGCTCAAGAAGACTTTTTACATTCCTCATAAAAGTGATGACCCAGTTACATTTCTTAATGCAACACCATATTTATTTCATATACAAATGGGAGTAAATCCCTTCCTGCAGCCTTGACATTTTGATTTATGTCGCGCTTTGGATCCTTTGTTCACATTTACGTAGTCATTTCTTATAGATAGCCCAGCTGTCTTACAAAGACAAATTCTAATATGAAATATTAGGACTAGGATTAGGATTTAAATCTGTTTTTTTTTTTTTTTTTTTTTTATGCCAGTTGGAAATATTTGTTAAAAATTAAAGTTATAAAAGCAATAAAATGTCAAATATAAAGAAAAGGTTGTGTAGTGGGATTAAAACATCTCAGGCAGTCGAGTGCTTCTCGCTTCCAAATATGGCTATGAGGGTTCTGCTGAGGCCTTTTGCGGGGTCATGACCTGCTGAGGCGTAAGCACCACTGTTTTCAAAGCGGAACTTGTTGACACACCCAATGTTTAATGCTCCTGTCAGATCATGCAAAAGATGCAGAAAAAGGATTAATGAGAAAGCAACAGGAAATGAGCTGTCTTTTCAGTGCATTTGCTTGTCCTCCTTCTGACAGTCCGCCCAAAAGCAAAACGGACGCAACCAAAATGTGAGCAGAATGTTAGGGGCGTTGTCCCATACCACAGTTGAAAACTGTTCTTTTATCTCTGGATCTTGGTGGCTTGTTTTCCATTTTAGATCCACAACTAGAAAAGCGTCATCTCATCCCCCTCCCCAACCCCGACATGGCCGAGTGGAAGTGGGACCACTTTGGATGGAGCCAGATGGTGGCTCTCGTACTTCTGAGCAGTGCAACAATGGTACAGATTCACATTTCAATCAAACACAGGTCCTACATCACCCAAATATGACAGTTCATTCAAAGCACAAGGAAATTAAACACATTTATTTCCCAAAAGACAAGATTTTAGACATGAAAAATCATAGATAAATTAACAAAATTGATATTTCAGGTTCACATTTCCACATATTTTCCCAAAAATTGAAAAGGAAACAATTTTTTTGTTTTCTAATTAATCAAGTAGATTCTTATACTTGTGAACGATGTCTGTTTTTTACCACTATTGTTAACATTATTGTTTTATATTTTATTATATATTAAATACTAGATTATTATTATATATTGATATTGTTTTATTATTTAAAAAGTTTGTCTTTACTGTGGACCAATAAATCAATTGGTATTAGTTTACAAAACAAACACAAAAGGAAAAATGGTTATAAATTGGCTTAAATTTTTGATGTAATTTAAAAAATGCAGACACATGGATTCAGATGTATTATTGAGTGTTTATTTATGTTTTTATTCTGCTTGAATTATCCTAAAATAAGCAGATGCTTCATTTTTCTCTTTATTTATTTTTTTTCAACAGATGGTTTTTCAAATATTGTTATGTATTCCCTAAAAAATCCTGACCTCCCTCCATCTTTTCTACAGGTGAAGGCAAGCCTGGACGTCAATGAAAGTGAACACCAGCCAACAAATGTCTATCATGACATCGGGGTCACCAGGAACAAGATAGTGACCGCGCAGTTTGAGTGCTATCAGAAGATAATGAAGGAAAATACTCACAGTAGACAAGGTAGTGCATGTGGATTTTGTCTTTGCTTTTGGACATTTGAGACGTCTTGTTGTGGTGGAGTGGTGGTCAAAGTATGAATTGCCAGATCAATATTTCTAAAAGGTCTATTTCCTTTTTGAAGAAAGTGTAATCTGTTGTATAAATGACTAAATGGCCCTGTGATGGAATGGTGAAGTGTCCAGGGCGTGTCCCGCCTTTGTCCTTTAGTAGCTGCGACCCTGTGACCTAGAACAAGAATTCCGCATGTTCAGAAAATGGATGGATGACTGAGGCTGTTCTTTCTGTGCGGTGTAGAGCCCATGTGTAATAGCACTTGGGATGGCTGGCTGTGCTGGGATGACACGACCGCAGGAGTCACTTCAGAGCAGCACTGCCCTGATTACTTTCAGGATTTTGATCCTTCAGGTGAGACGTGATGGTAAAAAACCTGTTGGGTCTGGACTCTGGTTTTGGGAAAAACTGAGCCTTCTAGAAGATAAATGACACTGTATGGTGATGAAGCTTTCAACACCTTTTCTGATCTGTTATTTCTCATCTTCTTTATTTCTCCATGTACATCTCTGGCATTAAAAAAAATAAAAGTATATAAATATGTTCTTGTGAAAGGAACCTTGATTTCTTTTGTAATATTTTTAGAATTTGCTTTTGTTATTTTTGTAAGACATCTAAAACTGTACCTGTTGTCAAGTTGTTGCTTTCTTATTTGATCATTAAACAAGTTTACCAACAAAAAGCTCATAAAATATGATTTAGTAACTACTACACTGTTTCTTTTTTACTGCGAACAATATAGTGAAATGAAAAATTGTTTCTGCAGAAATGGTTACAAAGATTTGTACTGAAAGTGGTCACTGGTTCCTGCATCCTGTGAGCAACCGGACCTGGACCAACTATACCCTCTGCAATGAGCACACCAACGAAGGCAGAATGGTTGGCCACTTGTTTTTTTTGTTTTTGTTCAAACAACGGACTTATTGTTAGCATTGACCTTTAATTGACTGTCTGGACCATTCATTTTTAGGAACCAGTTGATAATTAAAGGTCACAAAAGTGCACATCAGTGTCATTTGATATGTTTGTTTCAGACTATCCTTTATTTTCCTTAAAATAAACTAAACAAAGTATACATTGTCTGTTTAGCTGTCATAAATGCCACAGTTAACCCGTTTCCTCTCCTTTCAGACTGCGATGAACCTTTTTTATTTGGCCCTCATAGGACATGGGTTGTCTCTGGTCTCCCTCTTCATATCTCTGGCGATCTTTTTCCACTTTAAGTGAGTCTACATCCTCTTTTCTTAAACTTTCAGTACACTTTCATGGACTGTAGCTGCTTCTGTTTTAGACGGTTGTTCTGGCAGCAGATCCTCTGTCCACTGTGCTGTGATTTGATGGCCACCATGATTCTGATAGAAAACATTTTCTATGGTCAACAGGACTGAAATGTTTCCCAGCTAACCAGTTGTTCCACATTATCAAATATATACAAAACAGGTAATAAACTGGCAACACATGGCCTTAGTCACAGCTGTCCTTGTGGGTGATACATTCCGGGCTGTCAGTGAGTGAAAAATGCAAGGTTCTTCCATGAGCCTAAAGAATATTTCACCGTACACTTACCACATGCACGATAATGGTACGTTCCATTCTCAACATTGTCCCTTACAGTGGTCATATGAGCCTCATGGGAATTGCAAGACACGTATACACACGACAGTGGGGCGGCTGTGGGCAGCAGTAGGACGGTCGGTTTCTGATAGGAAGGTTGAAGGTTTGATTCCCACCCGTGTGTCGAAGTGTCCTTGGGCAAGACACTGAACCCCACATTGCCTCTGATGGAAAGTTGGCACCAGTGTTCGGCAGCGGAGCCGCTATCAGTGTATGAATGTGTGAATGGGACTGTGACCGTAAAGTGCTTTGGGCCTTCAATGAAAGTAGAAAAGCGTTCCATAAGTATACGCCATTTACCATGACAGGCAACAAGACACACCAGGTCAGCCTCCTGTACGGGTGCATGTGACCAAGGCTTTAGGCAACGCCTATGATAGGATCTTTCTGCAATTAAGAGTCTGTACCTCGTGCTATAATCTGATCATGACAAGCCAGGAGTTACTGTGTAGAGAACACATCCAATGTGTGAGTTTAAGTCCAGCTTCCTTTTGCTTGTACTTTCTGCCATGTAATTGTTTGGGTTTTTTTCTTGCAGAAGCCTGAGCTGCCAAAGGATCACCCTTCACAAAAACCTCTTCTTCTCATTCGTCCTGAACTCCATCATCACCATCATTTGGCTGACAGCCGTGGCCAACAACCAGGAGCTGGTGCAGAGGAATCCAGTTAGTTCTCTGGCTCATTGCTACTAGTTTATTCATGTGTTTTTTTTATTTGATTAATTTCCTCTGTTGAGTTTGAGTCATTCCTCGTTACTCAGAAAGATTGAAATAAAGCTGAGAGTCTGACTGAAAGCTGCACTGCTGGGTAGAGGCACCGTCTGCATCTGTTTGTTATTTTCTGTCTTCCTCAGACAAGCTGTAAAGTCTCCATGTTTATTCATCTGTACCTCTTCGGCTGCAATTACTTCTGGATGCTGTGTGAGGGCATCTATCTGCACACTCTCATCGTCGTGGCCGTGTTTGCTGAGAAACAACACCTGATGTGGTACTATCTCCTGGGCTGGGGTAAGAAAGGAGAACTGGAGGGAAAAAGACTTTTAGCGACAGTGTGTTTTTTTTTTTTTTTTTTGACAACAAACTCTTTTTCCTTTTGTTTCGCAGGATTTCCTCTTATTCCTGCTTCTATACATGCTATTGCTCGGAGTTACTACTACAACGACAAGTAAGGTCTCCATCGTTTTGAGACATCTTCCAATATACAAACATTTGATAACACTGCCCCTTTTTTCTAGCTGCTGGATAAGCTCGAAAACATCCTTGCTCTACATCATCCACGGTCCCATATGTGCCGCTCTCGTGGTAAGAAGTCTGCTCCTACAACCGGAATCACCACTGCTGATTACTCAGATTGTGCAATTCTTTTCAATGTTTTCCCTTTTTCTTCTGGTGGCCTGCTTTATTGCACAATGAAGCACTTTTGTTCTTCTTTGAGTGGACGCCGTGAGGGGCCCACACTGTTTCAGGGCAGCTTTGATTGAGTTTGTTAGTTTTCTTGTTTGTTAGGTCTTTGTTATTTTATCTGCCATTCTAAGTTCTCCAGGCCCGTGTGGTTTTGTGTTTTTCTTAGAATTGACTCATGAGTACACTGGGACATGCTTCATAGAAAAACTTGCCATGGAAAATTCTTTCTCGGTTTTGGAGAAAGAACTGGGAAGATCTGTTTTTTTTTTTTTTTTGGAGGAGGCAGATTGTTTTTCTTTTTTTTTTTTTTTTTTCTTTTTACTAAAAGTTCGACTGCAGTTTGATGGATCACCTTGATTTTAGAGCGAACAGCAAATGTTATGATCTATTGTAATTAAACATATTAGCACTAAGGGCCTAGAATGGGAAAAAATAAACTGCATCCACTGCTGGCTATTAGAAATACTTTAATTTTCATAGTATAGGTCATTTTTTTTGCATAATTTGGCTGGGGATGCGACTTATACACAGGTGCGACTTTTGTGATTTTTAAAAAATAAATAAGCTCATGCGTTCACTGACATTAACGCACGCAATTAATAAAAAAAAATACTCGTTCATATTTATCAAATTTATTGAAGGAGAAATGAAATATTTTTTCATCCCAAAAGGTGGAAACTTGAAGCTGACGCCTTGGTTGTGTCTCACCAGGTCAACGTCTTTTTCCTGCTAAACATTGTGAGGGTTCTCATCACAAAGCTGAAGGTAACCCACCAGGCAGAGTCCAGCCTCTACATGAAGGCAGTAAGGGCCACCCTCATCCTGGTCCCTCTTCTGGGGATCCAGTACGTCCTGCTTCCCTACAAGCCAGGTGGGCGGGTCTCCTCTGAAATCTACGACTACATCATGCACATACTGATGCACTACCAGGTGAGTGAACATTGTCCTCTTAGAGCTCATTGTGTTTGACTCTGTGGCAAAACTTGTAAATCTAAAGCCCTGCATGGGAAGATTGGGTGAGTTTACTGTCACAGGAACGCCGACTGCTTTTTTTAGCTTTTTAGTTTAACCTGAACATTGTCAGACGCCTCTGCGGAGGCTTTGTTTAAGCTGCAGTGCACAGGGGAACAATGGGAAGGAAAGCAGAACCCATTGCAACTGAAAAAAGCTGGAATCGCCTGCATGTTGACAAAATATTATCTTTTTGTCAGGAGTTGTTGTGCTGCAAGCACTGAGGATTTCTTTTATCAAAATGTTTAAATCTATTCGTTGGAGCCAACAAGCTTTGACACATTTCAAAGTTTCAACCATCTAATTTTCCTTGCAGGGTTTGCTTGTGGCCACCATCTTCTGCTTTTTCAACGGAGAAGTAAGTTTGGCTTTTCTGTCATACTGATCGAGTGTTTTCTCTCAAACAATCAAACAAACTCATTACGAGACTCGAAAAATGAACTAAAAATGAAACACATCCCACAAAAATACTGATGAAATGATGACATTTGACAAAAAGAAAAGTTCCGGTCAACTCAGTTGTGTTGGGATCAAATTTCTGCCAGTAGAGTATTCCTTTGCTTATTGCGCGAGTTACCTTCTATAAACGTCCGGAAATAAGTGAAACATACAAAGTAGTCAGCTTTATTTTTACAGTTATTACAGGTGAAAATCGGAGTAGATCTTTACTAAAACATTTAACACAACATTTATATTGAAAAAAAAGTATACAGATTAAGTTGTTCTGCCTGGTCTGACGTTCTTGACTTCTACAGTATGTGGAACGCCATATGTTTACTGTAAACTGTAAATCGAAGGATGCCTTGTGTCTCCTCTGCTCAGGTCCAAGCGGTTCTGAGGCGGCACTGGAACCAGTACAATATCCAGTTTGGCAGCAGCATAGGGAACCATTCAGACGCCCTCCGCTCCGCCTCCTACACAGCCTCCTCCATCACAGAGGTCCAGGGCTGCTACTCCATCGACAGCCACACGGAACACATGAACGGCAAAAGCTGCCACGACACGGAGCACCTGTCCATGTTGAAGTCGGACAGCCCGTTCGCCTGAGGGTTTTTCTCCACCAAACTTTGTCCCAACTTCCATCCCTCCCGCGAGCTGTGGCGTGTTTTGGGCGTCTGTGGACACACCTCCATATTTATACAAAGCCAGATGAAGCAGAGTGGAAACAAAGACGGCTGGCACTGGAAGCTTGATGCTCCCATTAAATTGATGATCTCCAGAAAATGCAAGGTGAGCTCAGTGCAGCTCCTTCTCCCCATAATCTGGGATTATTCTGTCCAATAATCCCAGCATTGTAACCTCTTTTTTTCCCCGACAACTATGTCTGTGACTGAATGAATTATTCTTGAATGCTCATGTATCCCTTTTAACGTGATTTTGTGCACAAACCAGCCTTTTGGAAACACTGTGAACTCTGTCTGACACGGTTTTGCCAAACTAAGAGAAAATTGCCTTTCTCCCCTTTTTTTTTCTTCATTTAAAAACAAATTAAGTAAAAAAAAGGGAAATAGTCAAGCGTTGTAATGTAATATATGAAAGATGTATTCTTTTTATATACTGTATATTTAAAACCTAATTTATCTAAACTCTTGTGCATTAATTAACAGAATAAACAGCACACAGTGTTTATAGAAAGATGACACTTTAGTTAACATTTAGACACACTTTTTCCCCTCGTAAGCACACACAAACTGTCCTATTGGCACATAATTAAGTTGTTTCGGTGCAGTTTGTTTCGTTCCAAGCAGCCAAAGAGATGATCTTGATCTTCTTTGGACTGAAACACGTAGACGCTTAAATACCGGTGGAGAATTGTGGGAAGACATCAGTAAATATTTAGCACTTGTGCGTGAGGTAGAATGTCACTCTATGATTTGACCTGGTGGTCACAAAGATAGATTTGCTTTTTTTTTTTTTTTTTTTTCAGTCACCAAATCATTTCTTTTACAATGGAATTTTGTGGCAGATCATTTGTTCTCACCATAGCAACACACAAGGACCAACCCTTTAACTTTTGGATTGAAGCTCATTCAAAAATGAATGTTAACTAAACAAGATAGTCTTTGTCCTCTTTACAAAGTCCCCTTTACAGTTTAATGTTTTTTTTTTTTTTTTTGCTCCAAAATTGTCCAACAATACAAACCTGGTTTCAAAAACAATTCTCGTCCTTGTGACTAATTTTAAATTAATTAATCATAATTGTAAATGTAATATTTTAAGTTTTAATGAACTGTGATATATTCAAATTTGTCTTTAAGAACCGCATCCTCTTTTGACTGGCAGGTGACCATCTTTTGCTTAGCTCTATGACTGTTTCTTGATTCCAATTATTGACTGTAGATGAGAACTGGACCTAGCATGACATCACTCAAAGAAAATTATTACTTCAACAAAATGAAGTCGATGCAGTCGCCAATTTTTCGCGATGTCAGTCAGCTGTGATTGGTACTGAGTCAACATTTCTAAGGCAACCACTCTCCCCAATCGGGAGTGCGCCTTTGGAAAGCCACGCCTACCACTTAAAAGCGAGCTTGAGAGAATCTGTCAAACATTTTGAACGTTCGATGAGAGATCATCTACTTTTATTAATGCATCTGATTGGTCAGTTTATAACTTGAATAACTTTCAATAGAGAAGAAATGTCATGGGATTATCAAAAACGTTAAAAAGTGTTTCAGAACAAGAATGGTTATTCTGACAAATATGACTGAGTAATGGCTGTTTAATTCCCAGTATAAATCGATGGGATCCAGCGGGTATATCCGGTTTGAAAGTCAATGGTTCCAACATCTTATTTATTTCCCCTGCCTATATACAAAAAAAAAAAATCAACACATTACAAATCAAAATTTCGTTATCATGTCAAACCACTTATTTACAGTCTTGGATTACTATTTATCTGGATTGTAATCCATGACTCATGACGTATATGGATGAGTCCACCAGCAACTGTCAGGTTACCAAAAGCACAGTAGGTGAGCGCCTCTCATCACTTTGAAAGGAACGCATCACAACATGGTCAAAGCACACGCTAACTAGCAACGAGGATTTAACTGTTGACCTCAGTCCAGGTTTCTGCCGGTCAGTGACTCACCTCACCCTCATGCTGCCATATCAGTAACACACCAGTGATTTACCTTCAACATGCCCTGCTTTTCTCCAGAAATACCAGAGTCAACAGCGCGCTGCTTGGCAACAAGGAATCAGGATGCGAATAGCAACCTCACTCCGGTGGAAAAATACCAAACTAATATATACGTCACCCGCATGTGCCGGCTTTAGGAAGGGCTAGTGTCTTGTGCAACCAGTGCAAGTTCACACCGTTTGTTGAGAGTTTCCATGTGTCCATTTTTTACATGAAGAAAAATTATTTTATTCTTTTTTTTACCAAATTTTTAATAATCTTGAAAAATAAAAGTTTTTATTAAACACATGATAGTGAACTGAAACAATTACATTCTGATAGAAAAAAAATCAATGAAATGATTTATTAAAATGAACAAGATTTCTCCTTTTATGCAAAATACATGCGTCTCTGGATGAATTACTTCTTTTTAGCTGCGGTATGCGTCCTTCCACATTCACCTTGTGTGCTAAAATCTTAAAGACCCACTCTGAAGAAAATTGTGTTTTTAGTGTTTTAACATGTTCTTGTGGCATTTTATTTATGGTGGAGGGCATATATAAAGACAATTTAGCTCAAAATTGCTTTTCTGAGTATCTCTATTAAAATCCTTGTGAATCTGTAGTACAAAAAATGTCATTTGAAAAGAACTGTATTTGAAAATACACAAGCTTTTTGCTGCGCTACATACAGGTCCAGTATTGCCCGCCATTTTTGTTGCACCGGTAATTTTTGGTTGGGGGTGTGAAAGGCTATAAGCTAGCGGAGGAGCGCAGACACAGAGAAGTTTCAGTCATGGGTGATGGGAAGACAGGGGCCGAGGTTGCACTGTGCCGTCTGTCTCGCCCACAACTCAGAGGCAAATCTCTAACTTCTGCTCTGCAGAAACTGTCCTAGAAAAAGACACAGATTTTTAATTTTGGTTAAAAATGACATAATCAGATCATCAAAATATGATCAGAGTGGGTCTTTACATTCAAGGGGAAGAAAAAGGACTAAACGCCATGTCAAACACGGAAAAAGCTCCACATTTAGTTCACTTATTTAGAAGAAAAAGTCTCACTGCTTTAGCATGTTTGGAACACACTATCAACGGGTGGAAATACTTTTGCAAATGCACAGAAGTTGAACACATAGGAGAATGTGTGCATGGTTTATACATACGGCATTTAAATGGACCCAGAAGCCATCGGCTACACTTTCCGGTGTTTTAGAAAAAGGGTGGTGTTGCTCATCAGGAAAGCCACTTACTACCGGATCTGTGTCCTGCTTATCAAATGACACCGCCACTTCTAGACCCTTACATGTATGTGTGTCCGCCGCTTTTCCTGTGATCAACCGCATGAAGTGGGCGTGCTCGAAGGTAATGGTTCCTGATGGATGCAAAGGCCCCAGAGTCTCTCTTATAATATAACTGTGATCAACGAAAGCATTTGATTCCTAACAGAGCTTAAATGGAATGAATAAAGTTTTTGTATGTTCTTTTTCAAAATAAAAGTATTTTTTAAAAACTTCAGTCTACTGCGACAGCTCAAACCTGCAGTTTCTGCCCTTTTATGTCGTGTTTCAGAACATACAGAGAATCACAGTTTTTGTTGAAAGTCATTTTTTAATATCAAGCTATGTGTTTCTTTCCTAAGACCCTAATGTCCTGGTTAAATGTTGTATGGAAAAAAAGCATTTACAACAGTGTCTGTGATTTGTATTTATCATCATGTACTTAACTTTGACACGTTGACTCCACACTGCTGTTAGAATGTAAAAAAAAAAAGGAAAAGGTTTTGTTTTACCTCTCGGGATGCGAAGAAATATATACATACTGTACTTATGTCTCTTTTTTATTATCTGTGAATCAGACAATGTTGGTATTTTGTGTGTATTTGCATACCAATACAGTATAGCACATAAAATGCCTTAAGTTTCCCTTTTTTTCTCTATCTATTTGTATCTATCTATTCTCGTTTTTTTTTAAAGGAAGAAAGGTTTCACTTTAGTTTTTTTTATTTTTGGAGTAGAACCCCCACTTTCTGGCTTCGCAAGATCCCCGTTTGCATTGAGAATAGATGTAGAAAACGGTAATTTTATTCCCAACAAGCTCCTCTTAAGTGCAATGGACTGTTGTGATGAAAAACATCTGCCTCTTTAGCAAAAAAGAAAAAAAAACATCACATTTACTATCAAAGTTATCAAAAAGTATTTTCTTTTTATATTTTCCAAATCCCTTTAATTGAGAACAACTGCACATTTTATTACAAAGTCCTGACTATCAAAAACATACAAATTGTTTTATTAATTTAGAATTTTCAGCAATGTTTGCTGATGGTAAAGATTAGAGCACAAATGTTGTCCAGAACATGACAGCATGGTCTAATCCAAAAATATGAAAAGAGATGAAACTGCCAAACATGAAACAGAAGCCAACTGGCATGTTAGAAGGAGACGCCTGATTATCTTTTTTTATTCATCAGAAGTGCAATCACCAACTTATCTGATTACTTTGTGTTTTTTCAAATTGATTCACCGTGATTGCTGTTTTTTTAAAGTCATAACATTATTAAGACTTGAACATATTGTATTTTTTAATTGCTATTACTGTTTGCAAGAGGTGCTCACAAGTCCCTTTTTGCAACTCAAGTCTTAGTTGAATCTAAAATATAAATTTAGGAATTCAGGAATTTAAGATCATCAATTCGAGTCAGTATGAAAAAAGCTGCAAATGACTGAGCGCGAGCAGAAAGTTGATAATGTGAAAGCATAAGGTTTGTTGGGTCACATTGCATTTACAGGATAAATTAAAGCCGCCCCACCCTCGCAGCCCCCTTTTTGACGCGCCCCCACTGGTTAAGTGGCTGCGACACACTCCCTCTCTTCCCCTTCCATATGAATAAAGAAACTAAAAACTTTTTCAAAATGGTGGCTTTTCTTTTGATTTCATTTCCATAGCAACCATTTTCTTTTTTAGTCGGCTGGGGATGATAAACAGATCGATGCAATTTTTAGAAGAATCAGCAAAAGTACATTTTTGGATTTCTTTGGCAACGGACGGTTTTTGTTAACCACACCCATAGTTACCGTATATAATATGTCATATCATTTTGTTCAACTTGAGCTTGGGATTCAAGTAGGCATATTCAATTTTCAAGATTTTAGGATGAAACGTAGCAAAATGCTGACCAACTTCTAATTCCAACTTTTTTTTCCCCCAAGTAGCATCCCAATGATGCTTGAGAAGTTAGGGGAAGATAGATCAAAATCCCTAAAAGAAGTTTAAATTTGTGGAAGGAAGTAAGGATGATTTTTTTTTTTTTTTTTTTTTTTTTTTTTTTTTTTTTTTTTTAGTTGGCATCAACGAAATGTCAGCAACACTTCAGTTGGTGGCGTCAAATTTTGGGAAGATTGATCAAACAAAAGTTTTCTTTTCCCATCTTGTGTGAAAATCTCCATATTCCATAAAAAAAGGCTTGCAGAATTCTGCAAATCCTTTAAAATATGCCTCAAAGTCCCACCAAAACTCTCATGCCCAGGGTTCTTTTCATGATGTATGCTAATAAGCATTTCAAATGATGGAAGTTGTGGAAAATTATTTATTTCTTCAATTTTATTCGTTAGATCCCAAGCTCACAGCGCATTTTGATGAGCAAATCGTGTTTGAAAGCTTTGAAAGCTGGCTTTAGCCTGCATGCACAACATGAAGGGACATCCTAATGATCTGTCCAGGTTTTTATTTATTATTTTCCTTTTATCTGCGTTGTGACTTAAAGAGCCACAAGAGCAAAGAGAGTGAAGCTGCTTTTATTTTCTAAGTTGAACCTCCCCTCCCCAAAAATGCATTCAGAACTTTGAAAAGCTGCTCTCTAATGAGTTCAAAAGTTCATCCACGAGCATCGAACAGCACCACAAAAGAATTCCTGCTTGCCGTCTGCTCCGGGTCTCACTTTGTCTAATTCACAAGTATTGGAAAACTCACCCACACTCCACAACATGCTGAACAGCAACACTTATCACCCACTTTTTCAATATTTGTCCAAATAAAACACACTTTAAGCAAAGCATGCAAAAGCAGCTTTTCCAGTCTTGATGACTGCTTTTTTTGTTGATCTATATTTTTATCTTCTCTTCCTTTTTTCATGCTTGACTAAAAGAAGTCAAGAGGCAGAGTTAGTGTGGGGGGTTGTTGCTCTTCTGTCCATATTTGGACTTTTAAAGCATGCTTTTCAAAACTAAAAAAATCAGCTTTTTATTTGATTTTTTTGTACCCTGAAAGCGGTTTGCTTACTGGTAAAATGAAATCCCTCAAGGCCGGTTGACACTTCATTTGATTTGTGGTCGCTGTGGTCGCATGGCCATCGGAGCCGAATAGCCCCATTAGCCTCAACGCATACCTGCGCGTTTGCAGAGACAGCAAGTGTTTGAGCAAGACGTCCTTCATGTAGATTGTAGATATGACTGATACAAAGACCAATCGCTGTGAAGTGCAAACCCGGCTTTCAACTACATTCACAGCAACCTCAGCAGCACACGTTCCACGTCAATGAAAAGTCTATGTAAATGCACATAAATGCACATTTCAGGCCTCCGTGTGCAAAACTCATGATTATGCGTAACAACTAAAGTTGTTTTTAGGTTCAATGTACAAAATGCGCTTCTACTGAATGTGAGTTGCAAAAAAAAGACCTGGTTGAATTTTGACCAATCAGGGATTTGGTTGGAGGACATTCCCTTTAATTCGTAGAAGTGCCAACTGTTTGAAAACCGATCATTAAGGAGAAATAAGAATTGTGGTTTGTACCTGGACGGAATCACAGGACACCAAGTCTTTCATATATTGGATTCGAGAAAAAGTCTGGAGCTAGGTTTGTACCCCACTTCAACATTTCGCGCCAAACTTCTTCCAACTGTAGGAGATCGACTTACGCTAACAAAGAGTAACAAACAAACAAGGAGAAGAAGCCCATCCCTGTGTGTCCATAGTGAACACCACGGGCTGAATACGCTGAAAGAGCATTCTTTTGAATGTGTGCTACATGCCCATTGTGAACGCAGCATAACTGTTCTTTTGTTTTTTTTAAATAAAGTATCATAACAGTTTACAGCATGTAATCATGAAAACTGCTATTCCATATTTCCGTTTACATTTAACAATGATATGAGGCAAATATGCCATTTTTATTCACCAATCTTTAGTAAAAGTATACATTTACAAAATACATCACAGATCTGGATTTATACGTTGTATCTATTAAATGAAAACAGAAAGGAACATTGCAGAGTTTAATCATGTATCATCATTTTGATTGTTTTGTTAGCTGCTGCGTTAAGGCATCCACAGAAGAACAAACACATGGTTTTAATAGTTTAATAGATTTTACAAAAAGGAAGCACATTTTTACAAAGATTGTTTTCTCTCTGACACAAATTGTAGTGTCACTCCACTGCACGGACAAAAAGAAATGCACAGGATAAGAGGGCACCTGTGTGTGTCCCTTTTGCTATCAAAACACATCCATCCTGGACACATCCATTACAGCAGAGGAAATGGGAAAGGGGAAGGTCTTACAGGTCACTGGAAAAATATATATCCCTGTTCAATACTGAGGTCATGCATATCAGACTTGTATCTTCCTGGGTTTTAGATCAAGGTACATACATTCATTAAACATTGCATCCCACAAAGCATCTATACGAAGTGAAAGTGACGACCTGAGCTCTGATACCTCAGATGTTGACTGTCCGGATCCTGAATTTCATGCATTTAGCAAAAACTTTTGAAAATCCCAGGAATTATGATAATAACGATATGAAAATGTGTTGGGTGCCTGTGAAGCAGGTTTGTACTACAAGGGGAATGTGTTTGATCAACTGCATGATGGGTACAGTTGTATTTTGCACACAAACTAAAGAAAGTAAGCGTGGGTATGCTTTGGGTTTTCTTGTGTGTTTGTGGAATTCGCTTTTTTCAAGTTTTCAGAAGGGGCTGAGGGTGAAACTACTTCCAGGTACTGTAAGGTGAGTAAGAGAATTTCTTAGCATTTTCTGTATTTTGTTAGGTTAATCTGACTGTTGCTTGAACACAAAATTCAAACATACTCTTTTATTTCTGTTGGGATTATTGTGGATTATAATTTCAAATCTGATGCTTTTATATAAGAAAAAAATCCAATCAAAGTAAACTAGCAACATTTCAAAAAGGCACCTGGTTTTAGTTGTTAACATGATAATTATGTTGTTCACCTTTCAGGATATCCCGTCAGGGGTCGCCACAGCGAATCAGCTTTCACATAGATGGTTTAGCAGAGATTTTTTTTTTATTTTTATTTTTTATGGTGGATGCCCTTCCTGACACAGCCCTGTATTTAATCTAGACTTGGGCCCCCTTGTGGTTACATAGGTTGGCAGTAGCGCGAAGGGTCCTGCTTAAGAACCCACCCTGGATTAAGCTCATTGCGCCCCTGAAAACACTGATGATGTGCTTTTTAATGATGGCCAAAACACCAGATTTTTCCAAAGTATTGTCTTGTGATTGATCTTTGTCTTGATTGGAAAAAGAAAGCAACAATTGATTTCAAAAAAAGGCAAAACTTCTCAGAAGACCAGGTACCTCACCCTCTTCAGCCATGGGAAAAAAGCTAAATACATTTTAAGACGAGTTACCAGTAGTGTGTTGCCAACTCTCAAATTATAAGCCCTTGTCCAACTCCATTTTCAACCCATGCAATGGCTAGATTGTTCACGAACTACTGATATACAAAATCTTAAATTAAAGATAAAATGTTTTTCTTTTGGCTTGAATTTAGCTAATTAAAACAAAGTAGATCTCACACTATAAACACAGAGTAAATCGTTGTTCGGAACTGCTGTTACAGGTAGACAGGGTCTGTCTGCAGGCAAAAACTGGGCAAAACTGTGCCCAGGTGACCTTCACAAAATACCAATGTCGTAGAGCACTGTGAGTCTGTAGAGTGCTCATGCTGTGGCAAAGACTTGAACAACCTGTTAGGATAAGAAAGGATGAAGTAGGTCTGATATAGGCTAGCCGTAAGGAGTTTTCATCTTTAAACCTCCTCTAAACCGTGCAGACTGTGCAAGGGGACCTTTAGTGCTGTTCATGTGCTCTTTGTGTGCAGTCTGTCAACATTTAGGATATTATTCAATCAGAGGGTAGTTTGTGTGGGCATCCTACAGATGTTCTATGAGCCCGTACACACACACCTGCACACCCATGTATGCAGTATTTGCTAAGACGCCAGTGCACACACCTTAAAGTCACACTCCAACCAGATTGTTTTTCTTTTGTAAAATCGTTCCCAGTAGTTTTTTAATTATGATTGAGCAGTTTTTAGCAAAAATCAAAAAGCCTTTGTTGTTTTTTAAGACATAGCTTGAGCCCAGCGGCAATAGCTCATTAGATATGCAATTCTGGTTTGTGGGCGGGACTGTTGGCTCAGAGCAACCCCACCCCCTTCCTCTCCCTGTCGCTGAGAGTCTGTGTGCTCCTGCTCAAGCTTATAGCCCCAAGCTAGTGTTAGCAGCACAAAAATAATGGCGAGCAATTTTGGATCAATCCAGCCGTGCAGTTTTGACCCAGAGGCCAGCTCGGACAAAAGGAAATTAATTCGTGCAAGGGGGCTCCAATATCACCCTCCTTTTTTTTTTTCTTTTTGCTAACTTTAGCACGGGCTTTTGAGGCACTTGTCGCTCGCAGGGGAAATTTTTGCTAAAAACTGCATAATTGGGAACAATTTTACAATAGATAAATATAGTTAAAGTGTGACTTTAAGGTGGCTAAATGAGCCTCGAGGGAATTTGCAACACACACCTGTGTTTCTCTTGAGATCCGGCTGCTCCCTTCACAGGCCCAGACGACCCAAAAAACAACAACCTCTGTATGGGTCATCCATCCATATGTGTGCATGTGACTAAGGCTTAAGGTGGACAATGAGAAAAGTTGAGTATAACTAGGTGAACTTACCCTCAATAAAAGTAGTAGGCCTTTACTTAAAGTTTATTTCATCAAGTAGGCTATATTTGAGTACAAGTACTGCAAGTCTACTATAGATTATGTAGTGTTGGAGATATCAAAACTGAATACTTCTTCAGACTTAATTGAAACATTTTAAGTTTAAAATACTGTAGATGACAGAATATAAAAACTAAACTTCAAGTAAACTGGATCACTTTTAAACTAAGTATTGTAATCCTCTTAAATAGACAGTTTATTGCTAACGGTAGTGTTAATGCTAAATATGCCTGAAAATGAAACTCCAAAGCTGCAACAATTGTTTGAGCTAGCACACAACATGCTAATGTCTCGGGCTAGTTTGCTCAGACTTCCTAAATGCATTCTGAAAACAACAAATTACAGCTGGTTTACATTTAACTCTGTGTGTACAAAAACCTCAGACAATTACGTAACATTTGTACTTGTCTCAATAGACAGAAGACTTGTGTTTTGATAAAGAGCCTCATGCTGATTATGTTAGCTTATGCAAGCCCCTCTGGTCAAATTTTGGCAGATGGTAAAAAACCAAAAAAAAAAAAAAAAAAATAGTACATTAGGACTTGTGTGAGAGAGAAGAAAAATATAATTTGTGCTTGAGCACCAAAGAGGGATCTTAGTGACAGCCAGGAGTCTAGACAGGCAAATGTCGTCGTCTCAAGCACAGTTCAAGGCCTCATGTAATGGAGCTCCAGCCTAACAGGAAGTACAGTGAACAAGACTGTTTACATTTCAAATTGCTTGGAAATTGCAAGACACAGGTCATACAATCAAGATACTAAAGAATGTAGCCCAAAGGCACATATCAACTAAATAAACACAGGCTTTTATTAGTTTTTAACTCTGCAGTTAGAGAGATAAACAGTGAATCTCAATAAAGATTCCTTAAAACTGGACATTAGTTTGTGTTTTGTGCATTTTTTTTTCTTGAATATAATGAATATAATGCACCTTAAACAACAAAATCTGTATAGTTCTGTGCTTCATTATTTCTGGCATGAAGTACTATACCGTCAAGACGTTTTAATTTTTCTCAGAAAAAAGTGGTCCGTTCACCATATATTCGCCTCCATTGTGTATGCGTCTTGAGTTTTGGATGAGCGGAGAGAACAGAACGAGCTCCTTAACACGGAGGTGGCAGGACAAACCACTCCTCCGGCAGCCAGGAGAGAGAGGGATGGACCGGAGACGCAACGTAGTCAATGTGAACAAGCTAACGCATGAGACAGACTCCACACGCAACGCAAAAGAGATGCACTGCAGACAGAACAGTGTAAATGAACATAGTCACAGTAACGTTTATTTTGGCAAAGTCAGTCTGTTTTTTATGTTTTGCAAACAAGGTTAGGAGTTGTAGGTACTGTGAATATAATAATAATAATATAATAATGCAACTAATGTTTTTAAGATGGCTAATGTGTAACAAGTTACCATCAAGTTCTAGTTACTCTGAACGTAGTTTAAAAAGTCTGACTTATTTCTTACTTAGACTGAATTGTGTCTCACTCTTGTGTCTCGTTTACTCTGCTTTATAATCCGGTGAGCCCAATTGTACAGAAAACACGGTAAAGTTACTTTTAGTATTCTTGGTTTATTATGAAATTGATGCACTACCTTAAGTTTACTTCCTATACATTATAAACTTAAAATGTTTCAATTTCATCTGAAAAAGTATTCAGTTAGTATACTTCCTACAGTACATGCTCTACAGCAGGGGTGTCAGAATCCAGGCCTCAAGGGCGGGTGTCCTGCATGTTTCACAACCAACCTGCCATTGAAGCTCCTTATTGGCTAAGCACACCTGATCCAGGTAATCAGCAGCAGGTGAGACAGGGTTTCTGGAAAACCAGCAGGAGTCCGGTCCTTGAGGCCTGGACTTTGACACCCCTGCTCTACAGTGTACTTACTATACTTATACTTATTTTCAAGTATACTTATTTAAAGAAAAAAACTTCAAGTGTTCAAAACTATGCCAGTATAACTAACCACGTCCACACACTTTCCTCTGTTTACATTGCCGCCGCTTTCTGAACCCTGACACACTTCTCTATATGTCCTCTTTCGCCGCAGTGGCCCCCCGCCCTTTCCACTTCACAGCTTTGGCAGGTGCAGACATCTGAGAGCGCTGGTGTTGCCTGTCTCTGAAACTGCATGTGGGGGTGAGGGGTTCACAGAGCAATCACATTCCTTGGGAAACACTCTTGGGGAGCTTTGCTGTGCAGGATGTGACACGGCAACTTATGTTTATTTTTTTCTCCTCCAAGGGTATATAATTTGGTTAGCGATGACGGATCGTAACAGATGAATATTTTTATTTCATGTAGTCAGAAAGCGGAGGCAGATGGAATTCATGGGGATGAGGTTGGAGTGGAAAAACACGACTCGTCCCCCCGGGGCAGGAAGACCTTGGAATCAGCCAGTCCGACCCTTAATGTGGACTGTAAGGGAAGAAGAGGACATGTTAGTGAGCGATGACGCTTTTGTCACAACAAGTAATTTGAACTTGGTTGTTTTGTCACAGAAGGACAGAGTGATTTTAGCAATGATCCAATTAATGCAATACAGGAAATTTTGACTGATGTTTTTCTATATTGTGCTTTTAATTCATATTTTTTTGTAAATTTATTGCATTTATTTACAATGTCTTGAGTTTTTTGAAAAGCCCTTTCAAATAAAATGGATTATTATTATCATATTCAAGTCAATCACATATATCAACCAAAGAATTGTACCTATTGATGCAATAAAAAGAAAAAAATAAACATAATTTATATCTATTTTTTTTCACAAATTGATGTAAACATTTTTGGTAGGATGAATCCCCCTTCCCAGGGAGTGACAGCTATCCTTTTTGTCTTTTAAAGTCACTGTTAGCAGCCTTCTGCTTTAGTGGCCACTCCATTAGTCTATGCCATATCTGTGTCTCTATATTTAGCTGGAAGAGCTTCCAGGAAGTGGAGCAGCACATCAGCCTGAAAGTTGTTTGGCACCTCATGTTGGAGAGTGTGGTGACAGGTGTAGCGTTAGAGTGGCACAGACTCTGCAGAAAGGGAGAAAAGAGGGATAAGCTTCGACTGAGTCTTCTTTGCATGCGTGAAATTGGACCTCTGCACGTCTTTGCGCGTGCTTAAGCACTAAGACTTTTTCCTGCATCGTAAATTTTGGTGAGCGTGTTGCAAAAGTGTTTGTTTCAGATATATTTTGTCATTTTTCCTTAAATCTGCACACTGACTAGTTTTTGCAAGTTATGAATTTGGCACCCATAGCAACCATAACAAACTCACTGTGCACTCTGGCTTCCTGTGCCCTTGGATTTGACACCACGGGCTTTGGGATTTCATTCCCTGCTAAATGTGCCGCTATAGGAAGCCAGAGGAGATCAACACTTAAGCTGACACCAGAATCACTGGGACTGCTTTTTTTCTGTTCCCACGAAGTATTCTTAACACCAAACATGCTCTCTGTGCTGCAATAAAAAAAGAAATCTTAACTGTTGCTTCTTTAAACAGGATATTACTTAACTTAAGCTAAACTGCACGAAACCTGTGAGAATAAAACAGTATAAAGTATTCCCATCCATTTTTCTGACATGTGGCAGTGTAACAAATGTGGAGCTTACATTAGGAATATTTGTCAAAATAAAAGGCTACTAAAAATGCATTTGGAGTCTTTATACATTTTTTTTCTTTTGTTTTTGCACAAAATCTGCTTCGCATGGTGGCCAAAACCTGCCATTGCGGTGCGTGAGGAGTGCAATTCATAACCATCGGTTAGTTTCTATTGACTACTCCGGTCCATCCCTCCTCGCCCCCTGGCTCCCAGAGGAGTAATGTGACCAGCTATCCCCATGTCTTCATCCAAAACTTTTGCAGTTGGGCCCCATGCCCTCTTGTTCCTCACTGAGTCCTTGTGTAACGTGTGTGTCATAAATAACGGAATGACGCAGACGTAACGGAGGCCGTTTAAACATTCTGATCGATTGGTGAACGTTTAGTAACACAAATAGACCAGTGTAAATCAGCCTTTAGTGTTCAATATTAGTCTGGACTTTTGAATATTTTTCTTCCTGATAATCCACTTCCAGTGTGTCTGCAAAAACAGTCCGCGATAATCCACTGCTGTTGTGGCTTTTTTATTTGCAGCATTTTGTTTGTTTTATTTTGCAGCAGTTTTTCTCTTTATTTGTACCTTTTCTTTTATTTGCAACATCGTTTCTTTTTATTTCCAATGTTTCTTGTCAGATGCAGCTTTTCTTTTTTACCTTTTTTATGTTTGCACAGTTAATGTTTTTTATTTTTCTTATGCTATAATGGTGGGTCTCAGCTACGGCTTGCTGCTTAAAAATGTTTAGCATTTAACCTGCAAAAACCTTTTTTTTTTGACTAAATGCTGTAAAATATAGCAGATCACAGTGACTTGGTCTACAAGAAAAAATAGAACGTGTTACATTTTATATAAAGAAAATAAAAATCTCAAACTGTAAAGAAAAAGAAAACACACAAAAAAACGTGGGTGCACTTTTCTAACAAATGGGGAAAAAAATCCTTTTGAAAGTAGAAAAATATTTTTATTGTCCAAAACCTTTTAAGCTATTTCAAGCATTATGTACACTCGATGTCAGAAAAAAACAAATTAACCTACATTTTATGTATTAAACTTTTTAAATTTGCTTAAATTGGATTTATCTGTCAATCACACTTTGTGCTCTTTCTGAAGTTAAACATTGCATTAATCTGGTATTACTGGAATGTTGAACATTTATCACTCTTCCTCCCAGCCTGCGAGAGAAAGGTGGTAGAGGAGCCTCTGCTTGTGGAGCTAATTGTTTGGGGAGTCTGCTAACAAGGCAGTGTCGCCAGTCCATCACAAAAGGAAGTATCTGTCAATGCTGACGACCACTAAGAGGGTCAGAGTCTTCCTTCAATTGTCAAAAAACACTCTCTGTTTGCAGAAACTGAGATAACCATGTGTCTCCTAGGAAATGTAGTCCATGGCCAAAGTGGTGTTAGTAGCTGGGTAAATAAGAAAAAAATGTAAAACAATGTGAAAAACAACAGGGAAAAAAGTTGTGGAAATGGAAGTAAAATACATGGAAGTAATCTTATCTCTATAAATATAAAATTACAAGTTTACCGTTCACAGTCATTTAAAAAGCTTTATACTTAAGCTTACATTTAGAAAGATATTAAAAAAACATTTTTTTGTGACAAAAAAAGCATGAAAACCAAGTGAGAGCTGCTTAAACGCTCTTATTCTGACACACAAGCTTTAGATGTATTGATCAACAGAAAAACAAATCATCGTAATAAAAAAAAATATGACTTACACATGACAGAAGCAGGAAAAGGTTGTCACTTTCCTTTTTCTTATGAATTCCTATTTACATGTTGTTATTACGTCTACAGTTTTGTAGGAAACAAATAACTGTTCCTTTGTATACGTTTTAGTGAATTAATCAAAAGAAAAAATAAATATGTGTAAACCTGCAACAATATGACTGTTTTCATTTCGTACATCAGACGACAAAACTAGTGCTCATGCTGCACAGAACCCATCCCAGAGGATGCAGTTATCAAATCCTGCCAGATAGATGTCCTGTTCTGAGTCATGGCGCTGTGTCTGGTGCAGCCCTCGGCTAAAGAATGACCCAAAACGTTCTAGTAAGAGCACCGATGAGGGAAGAAAAGTGCATGTGATGGTTCTGAAGGTCCTCAAGCCTTACTCAGCGTGCAAACAAAAAGCTATTTCTCACACTAGTGTTTGATAGAGAAGAGGGCATCATGAAAACTTTAAGACTTTCAATTGTTTTTGTTGTTTTTGCTTGCGTCCTAGAGTTTAGGATACAACTTTACACAAGGACACATTTTCAACTATCTTGATTGTGACTCTTTTTTGATTCAGAGAAAGTATTGAACTTTTAAACAGGAAATTAAGAGAAAAAGGCATAAAAAAAGTCATCCGTTATCCTGTGGAAAGTTCTTCTATCGGTTTTACACTAACTAACAAAGTTGGGAGTTAGCATAATCACAGTTTAATTTTAGACGTAACTGTCTGTTTTTTACGAGATGGTAAAAAGGTTTGAGTAACTAATACGGTTGCTAACACGGCTAACTTGAAGTGGTGCCATACTGTGTTCATTTATTTCTCTTTTATGTGTTAATAACGAGGTTGGGCATTAGCGCAGTCACAGTAACATTTGTTTTAACGGTCTCAGTCTGTGTTTTTAACGTCTTGTAAACAAGGTTGGGAGTTGCAGGTAGGAGTTGCAGGTATTGTGAATATGCTAGTATGGCTAACGTGTAGTGTGTTAAAAACAAATTCTAGAGTTACTGTAAACACTGTTAATCAAGTCTGACTCACAGACTTATCTCTGACCCTTTTGTCTCGTTTAATGCAGCTTATAGACTTTTCTTTGACATAAGTTCGTATTGGCCTTATAATCCAGTGCGCCCTTTAGTGCAGAAAATATAATAAATCCAAATAAGGAGTTTCAGATATTAGGATGTTATATTTACTCAGCAAAGGCATCTTTTGTCCTCCCTGCAAATGACCGTCTTTGTGGTTGCACTATGATAACCATATCTTTTTTAAACTGACCCACCCAAAAAGCCTGGACTTAAGCTAAGAACTTGCCTGTTGTGCTCACCTTGCTGCATCTCCTGGCATAACGTCCTCACTTTCATTTATGCACTGATGTAGCTCTATTGTTGAAATAAGTCTTTGACACAGAGCTCTCATCCCCTCATCCAGTCAGTTCGAGCGCTGCTGCATGAATGACTCATCAAAACAATGACTAACATAGCCTGACCTATGATCTCTTCTCCAGTGACAGTCAATGCACAAATTAAATAGAATCAGGCAGTAATCAAATTTCAGTATGTGTGGGGGGAAAGAAAGAAAAGACTGAAAAAAACAGCAACTCAGCCCACCTACGATTTCCGCCACTCACTGCAGAACTCTGGAGGGTAGGAAGAGAACATGATCATTTAAAAAAGTATCCTTTAAAATAAGAGTCTATTTTCCAGGAACAAACCATTTTTAAACATTTTTGCAAATAGCAACCTTTGTGTCAGATACATTTGTCTGATTACTTTTTTCGCCCTGGATAATAAAGTAATTGAACTGTAAGTGTTAGTAAGTTTTTTTATGAGAATGCATCAATTTTTTTTGTTATACTGATTTTTGACACCAGTCATGTCTTGTTTTCAAAGTGTAGTAAGACCCAACAGCAGTGGATGCAGTTTATTATTGTCTTCCATACAGAAACCTGGCTATAGATTTTTTTTTTTTTTTTATGTTTCAAAGCATTCAGCGTCATGAAGTAAATTCAACATGAAACTGGATTTGCTGCAAAGCTGCTCCCTAAAATAATATTTTACAACAAAAAATATGACTTTAAGATAGTTCTTTGTGCAACAAATGTGAGCGAAATTACTGGGCTAAGTTTAAGCCCAGTCATAACCACAAGAGTCATTCCTCAATAAATCCAGTGATGTAGGGTTTAAAAAAAAGGCAGATAGCCACGTAAAAAGATTTACGAGCTTGATGGTTTGTGGGTGAAAACAGGACGAGCATGGACTGAGAAACATGGACACACAAAAACAGAGATTTCTAAAGGATGCATTTGTGGTAGTCTTGGAATGTGTGTGCGGTGAGTGAAGCTAAAAAACATTTTTCATGCTGAAGACTTTCAGTTGGGTGGACAGGAAGGACAATGTGCAGCTAGGAAAAACATATGAACTGTCTAAGAAATGGGAGTGAAGGGTCAGTTGAAGTCAAATCTGTTTTGAGCACAATAGTTTTCTCGATTGTATCGTTTTATTTTTCTTCTCAGGTAGATGAGTGAAGAAAAACAGGAAGTACAGTTCAAAGCACATAAGGTTACCTTTAACCAGTCAAATAAGAACCATGAACACAGGCTCACGGAACATCAATATAGCATGACATCCTTCAGGACGAGATGCACTGACATCTTGAACAAAGAAGTTAGAAGAAAGCCCAACCAGGTGGTGTCAAAGGGGGAGGGACCTGACGAACTGGAAGAAAAGAGGAACAATTGTCTGGAGGGGCAGCCTTAGGGGTAACTGTGCGGGGTACCTGCTCTAGAGGGCTGCCCTGAGGGAAGCTGCTGTGGCGTGCATCATCCTGGAAGCAGAGATGTGTGACAAACTGCCAGAAGAGCTGTGAAGGAGACCATTTCTCTGAATGATGAAGATGAAGAGGACTGTCAGGAAGTGTTGCTGTCAATATTCCTGGCACATTTCACTATTTCTTGTTCGAAGAATTTTGGGGAGGCAATGAAACTCCAAACAACAGCTACAAGGAAGGAGATAATTAAAGTTTTTAGCTACAGGAAGACGTATAGTCACCTCTGACCCCAGAGGTGAGGTGTCAGTCCGCCCAGATGTCTGGACTTACTTAACACCAAGACTCTAACGGAGAAGTGAGCTTTTGTTTCCCAACATGCATTCGTCATGTCAAACGCCAAGACCGCACGATGAGGAGAGCGCACACTGGCGAGATCGATTTGAACGTAGCATAAGGGAAACAAACCCCAAAAGTCACAGCAACGAAGCAGCTTTACAGCGTCAATACCTTAAGTAAGAAGGTCAGGAACAAACCCCTTCATGTCTACATTTATTTTCAGTTATATTAAAAAATGTTCTTCAATGTTTTTCCATTTGCTCAAAAATAAAACTCATACGCTTCTTTATTTTTTATTATTATCTTTGGGTGACATTTGCAGAACATTTTTCAGAGTAAGAAAATAAGTTGAAGTAAATAGTTGGTCGTCTTGAGCTTCAATATGTGCCCGCCTGCTTTAATCCATCTTTGAGTTTTCTATTCGTTTCATGAAAACTGTGAACAGACTGGCGGTCTGCTTCTCACTCTTAACTTACTGGATTTTAATGAATGAGCTGGAGGATTTTGGTGATATCGATCAGGATGAAATGCTGCAAGCTAAAATCATGCACTTGTCTTAAGAAAAGCAGAGAAAATCAAAGCTGGGAGACTTCCAGGAACACTGACGGGACTGAATGTCACTGGGCATCGGCAAACCAGCGTTTATCGATCATTTTGTTACCCTTGATAACGGCGAGATGAATGTGGAGTTGCACAGATGTAGGTTAGCTGGTAAAAGTCAGCTAAACCAAAGCGACTGAAGATTATTGGATGACATTTCAGCATTCAGACAGACATAAGGAGTGCCAACGAAGACCTGGGGGTGAAAGTCAGATCTGAACGTTGAAGCTGAGCTGCATCTCAATACCAGAACCAGGCTTGGTGAGATGATTCTTCCATTTAGAGACAATCTCTTCTTTGAATCAGCATGAAAAGAAAAAGGGATGTAACCCTAAACAGTTTGGGCATTAATTCTTCATCATCTTGACTCTGACTGCTTTGGTGCTCTGAGGTGAAGCTTTCATTATGGATAAGGTGACTTCACAGGACCGCCACAGCGGAAAAGAAAACAGAAAAAAGGGAGTTGACCGGGTAGAAATTCCACTTATTTTCTTGAAAAATAGAGAACAAGAAAGGACGACGAGAGAGCTTCTAAATTTAGGAGTGGCTGCCCTCTAAAGTGGAAAGTTTGCTAAGACGTAGTCCCTGGAGAATGCAGGAAACTAATGGGAAAAGGAAAACTTTTTTTGCAGGAATGTGTAGAAAAATGTCAGTTAAGTTTAAACTTTACAGACAGCAGAACAAAAGAGCATTGTTAAGGGCCCACTTTGATCAAATCATGTTTTTGTTGTAAATAACATGTTCTTGTTGCATATTTCTCATGATGGAGAACACATATAGAGAAAATTGAGCCTAAAATTGTCTTTCTGAGCCTCTCTTTATTCAAATTGTGATGAATCAGAAGCAGATGACAAAATACAGTTTAAAAGAGCTTGTTGGTGATGTAGAAATCCACTTTTAAAAAATGTTTTCCACATTTGAGCCGGCATCTGGCTCAAAACTGAACGGATAGCTCCAATATTCGTAGCCATTTTTGTTGCACTGCTAATGTTTGGTTGGGGGTGTGAGGTGAATTTCTAATGAACTTCTGCTGCTCTGCGGGAACTAAGCAAGACAACAAGACAGGTATTTTGATTTAGGCTAAAATGGCATAATCATAATTAAAAGACCACTGGGAAAACGTTTAAAGTAGATCAAAAAATGATCGGAGTGGACTTTAACACACATGCTGGATGTCTGAATGGAAAGAGAGGAATAGAAGCTGCTGATGGAGGAAAGGCGTGTTTATGGTGCCAACTGTCTGTCAACGCGAAAGCAAAGAACTCCTTAGGCGTTACGCAAGAAACAATCCAAAGTAACCATAATTGCCATTAGTGTGTGTGTGCTGGTTCTGATAAGACAGAAAATGCCTGAAAGCTCAGAAATGAAACTTTGTTTTTCCCCCAAATGTTACACAGACACCTGTGGCTGGTGCCATCAAATAGTTTTCATTTACTTTTTGTCGCAGGTGTCAGACTCCAAGCCTTCAGGGACAGCATCCTGCTGCTTCTCTAGAAACCCAGCCACACCTGCGGCTGATTACCTGCATCAGGTGTGTTTTGCCGACAAGAGGCCACAATGGTGGATTTGTTGGAAAACATGTGGGACACCAGCCCTCGAGGCCTGGAGTTTGATTCCAGTGGTCTAACGCAGACGTCATGTAAAAAGGACTCATCCATTCCCTACATGAGTCGCATTTTGCAGCTTGAGTAAAAAAAAAGAAAAAAGCGGGGCAAGTAAGAACTTTTTAAGAACAATTTACATCAAAATTCATAAAAAAATCAGACTGCTGTATTTTTTCAAAAATATCTCTTCAGTGGAGGGATTAAAATAATTCAGGCCAACTGAAACCCCCTTCCCGAGTCTAATCGTAATAAAGAATGCAAAGAAACTCAGCTTTGTCCTTCTTTACAGCATCCATGCAGTCACCAGGTTGGTGACTCTTAAAAGTTGAGATAATATTTGAGGTAACCCTTTACACATGGAGTCAGATGGCCCCCGTTACTGTAAGAAGAATAAACTACTGTTGTAATATAACCTAAAATGTGATGTCCATACATGTGGACGCCAGGGTTTTAGAGGAGAAAACGATGAAATTACAAACATTTTTTTTTGTTATTTTGACAAGATTTTGAGGATATGATCATTTTTTTTCTGACCACTAACAGTTGAAACATTCAGAAGTTATTTTTTTGGAGCTACACATTGATTGATCACCATTCCTTCAAAATGGCATGCCCGTAATGGTTCAGATTAAAAAAAAAACGTTTATAAAAGCAAATTCACTCTAGAGTTTTTTTTAATCTTCATTGTAACCATAAAAAAACTTTTAGAATTAGATGTATGTAGATTTCTGTACAACTGGCTTCCCAGTGTGACAAGCCACTTTTATCTTTACTTATTAAACTGACCTGGCTTCAGTTATTTTGTTTTTTGAATGCACCTCAAACCGGAAGTCACTCTTTCTTTAACTGAATTCTTGCTTTAACAAAAATCTATGCAATGTTTCTCTTCAAAAGGACGATGTTTTGTCACTTAACGGCTGAATTTATGTCCAGCATTGAAAAAAAATCCCGTTTTTGCTTTCAAGTACACACTAAATTCAGGTTACTTGGAGCTGACATTGTTTGACGCTTCAAAAGGCACCAAGGAGGTAACAATAAGAATATATCAGGTAATTTTTTTAAACTAGTTAAAATAAGCTAAAGCTGCCTATAATGTGAAATTATTTTGTAATGTATTTGATCTTTAAAAGCAAATACTTATTTCCAGCAGAAAAACCCTGTAACAAATCACATGTAGGTTTTAATTTGCAAAACTGTCTTTATACTAAAATGGTAAAATGATAACATTAACATGTTTAGAAATCAATAAGATAGAAATTTGGAGAAATGCGTCTCAATTTTGTCAACATTTCTCTACATACAGGGCAGTTTTGAGGCATTTCAGTCTTTTCTTTAAGTGTTGGGGTCAGCAATACCTGGAAAACATTTGCAACTATTCTCTAAGAAAATCAGCTTTGGCAAGGAAGCTAAAAAAGGACCCAAAGGAGGGTAAGAAATGCTCAGCTGGAAGTTTGTTCCCTCTCAGATTGTATCTCCTCTCTTTTCCCCTCTGACGACCCCCTGCTGTCTGCAGATAACAGGGCGAGGGTTCAGGCAGGGGGAAGACAATGTCAGGAGAAGGAGCTTTTTGTGAGAAATTGTGACCAGCGATGACAGATGAGGGTTGCAAAATTTCCTCTTTGTAAACTGAGCTCATCAGAGGCAGCGGTGTGTGTGTTTGGTGTGTTTTTGCCTGATTTTTCATCTGCGAGTATCGCAAAAACAGCTGCTTTGTGTTTGTGCACGGCTGTATCTCCCAGAGTTGCCGGCATAGAATGACCGTGGATCATTGGCTGACATTTGAGTTACATAAGGACGACTGCTAGTGCGCCAGAGATAAACCCAGACAGGAGAGAGGAGTCAGATTGTGAAACGCTGTTGGGCCACTCGAGCAGTTTTACATCACCTCCTGTTTGCTGAATCCAAGGAAAATTATTGAAAACTAGATACATTCACAGCTATTTTTAAAAGCTCAAACATTTGATTCCAAATACTGATGTCAGAAAACCCAAAAGTGTTTACAAGTATTAAACAACATTAAATGGAAAATGCAGTTTTCAACCGTGGGAGAGACTATTTTAAGTGAGGATGCTTTTACTGCAAGGAAAGTTCTGTTGACCAAACATTGAAATTAAAAACATAGATTTATAAAAAAAAATGATATGCAGTATATACCAAAATTACAAAACATACACGTTTTTTAAACTTCAAACTACTTCACCTTGTTGCTGTTCACTTCCACAACACAGATGCTAAAAAATGCCCCCCGAACTTTCAAGACATGAAGAATTCTTCTATTTGGTGCTGTTGCTTGTAGTTGCTATTGCTAGTTGTCTTTTCTGAGCTGGAGGACTCTGAAAATATGCTGAGTCTAGTTACTAAAGCATGGTGGCAGGAATTGCAGATTTGGCATGCATCGACAAAGATTACAGACAAATCCTGGAAAGTGTTGCAAGAGGCTTAATGTTTGTCGCCCCAAGAGAGTTTAGCTGAGACAAAAAGAAAAGAGATGCTCTGTTAGGGCGATTGCCCTAATCTGCTTTTAAAACAAGGTGGAGCTGCCAAATAAAACTACAAACTCATTTTTTGTGTTAAAATCAGCTTTAAAACATTAGTTTGAATGAAGCCTTTACCACCAGAGCTTTAGTGCCTGTGCCGACATTCTTTTGACTACTGCAACTCTTCAACCGTTTATGCATAGAATGTGAATCGACTGATTTTGTCCCAGAGAAAAGTGGATTAGCAACATATGTTGCATGATGGCACACAGCCGCTTTGAAAAGCCTCTTTTCTCTGCGTCAGAATCAGCTGATTCATATTACCCATGTGAATGGTCTTAAGAATTTTTTAAAGGCAAATTCTATAAGCAACATTTTATAATCCTGATTAGAATTTGGGAAAAACAGTTGAAATGTTTGAAACATTTTCAAGAAGGAAGATTTTTATGGATGCGCATTATATTCAATTAAAAAAGGGTTTTCATTTTAATGGGTTCTATGGACGGCGCTGTGGGACGTATTTCCGGTCAAGGATAAGACTGCTCTTTTATTTCCAGTTGTGGCTAAATGTATGCATCGACTTAGCAAATCTATTCCTGGTATTGTCTAATTTGGTTGTTTCTTTCATGACCGATGTTATTCGCATCTATTTATGTGTGACCAGCTTAAACAGTGATGGATTCACGTTGGCCACACGTAATATGTGCCACAGACGCACATTGCTGCTTTACGCGCACATATTTTAAGTGCATCCAAGGCGGGATTTTGTTGTTGGTCGCACGTGTTTAAAATTATACTTTAATTTAAAGTCTCATTAGCTGTCACACACTTGTTAACTCCAAATTCTCCACTATTTCCATGTATATAAACATAACTGGAAATGATTGAGCCGCCGAGGGCCAAACGCGGTAGTAGGTCGTGCATTCTTTTTGTTTTACGTCATCGTGTTTTTTTCTTTTTTTTTTTTTTTTTTTGCAAAGCAAAGAAACTCATCTCCTGATGCAAACTATGAGATCAGCATGAAAGCTACATGAAAGACACAAAAGAAAACTAGCACCAAAGACACCCAAAACAATTATCACAAACACCACAGAAAAGACAAAACCTTCATAAAGTTTTTTTTACCAAAATACAATTAATTTCTTTGACGTTTAAGTCCAGGTTTCATGACTCAACTTCAGACAATATCACCTGAATAAACAAGAACCTTCTCCAACAAAGTTGAATATTTTCCTGAGGGTGCATTAAATCAACAACCAAGAATTCTGTTTCGAGATCAGCCTGACCAAAGGTCAAAGACATTTCTGCTAAAAGAGACGGAAAATTGAAGAACAAACAATGTGTATCTTCCTTTTTATATAAACTAAAAATATCATGTTTTTATCACACAGAACAGCAGCATGGGGTTATATAAGAGTTTACTGTTATCTCATCTTATTTTTATTATCCTTGAGCGTAGAGCTGCAGATAGCCTCCACTTTTGGACCTCCAGGTCAATGTTATTACTATTATTGGCCTCAATTAAACTCAATTAAACTGAAATTTCGCCCTAGTCTTCTATTATCTAATTTTGAACCACAGCAGACTCACAATTATCTGTGTTCAGCTACCAATTTGCAACGTATCCTTATCCCTGCAGCCCGAAGGAGGGATTTTATTTTTCACTATTTTCAGAGCTTTTTGTTTTGCAGATAACCCAGAGCAGACTTTTTTTATGACCTTGGTACAATATCTTTCCTCTCAATCGTCAAATGTATATATATGTATGATACATAATACATTTGTGTCCAAAAATATCTTAAAACAAATGATTACTCAGTTCGGAGCCTTATCTGACTCGGTGCAGGTGTCAGACCACAAACATTGCAGCTTTAACACATTATCCCAGCGTTTAGTCGGCTTCCTCTTATTTGTACAGCTGATGACCCTGTTGCCTCAGTTGAAAGGCACTAATGATGCTCCAGCATCAACAAACAGACACGGGGGCCCATTGCAGCCTCGTGACCATGAGAAAGTCAAGTAGAACAAACACACATTGCCTCTGGGTGACTCATGACGTTTTTTCTCATTCAGTGCCCGGCCTGTCTTTTGCCGAGTGCTTTGGGCGGTTCAGATTCGGCTCACGATGCCCCGACACTCACTTCACTTTAAAAGCTCCCACGGAGGGCTGCTCTGATCCATCATTCAGCTCCTGCATCAGTTTAATACCACGCAGATCTGTTCGCATTCACGGTCCAGCTATTTTATGAGCCGTATGCAAGAGAGACGTTTTTTTTATTAAATACAGACGGAAATGCCAACATTTTAATCCAGAAAACAAACTTAGATTTTACTTTAAATGGTTTAGATTGGTAGGTTTATTTATTTGTTAGGGACAATGTACATTATTTGATATCTATTCAGGGAGTCATAGTTGTAAAAAAGCATCTGTTGTCCCCTGGCAGAAACACAAGAAAACAGTGAACACAGTCACACACATTACACAGTCACATTATGAAAGAAAAACAGTAGAAAATAAAATAGTTGATTGTTAAAAAGCTTTATTTATATAATACAATATAATAAAAGATTTATAAAATACATTTTCACGCAATTTTTCTAATAACAAATCATTCAAACGCAATGCATTGTGGTCTATGTTTGGCAATCTAGCAAGCATACACACTAGTTTTTGGGAGACGCCTATGACATTTTCAGAGCACTGGATTTTGGAATTGTAGATTTGGACACCCCCCCAAAAATGGCAAACACTGTTGCTGTCAGGGTTCAGCCTTCCAACTCCTTCTCCGACCACCAGAGGGAGCCCTCTCCTGAGTATTGACTGCATCTGCTCCTTCCTCACTCCAACTTCCATAATGCTCCGCTGCCTCATTAGTGTTGTGCATTCACATTTAAGCCTGCTAACTTTTGTTCTCTGTGTGAAGTCTTGAATTGTGCTGGTACACTCAGCCTGATCATTTATTGTAGTCTTGTTTCCTCTCTGTGCCTGACTTTTGCCTGTACCTCACCATCCTGCCTCACTCTTTGTGTTTGACTCTGCCTGGTTTTTCGACTGTGTTTATACCTCGCCCCTGCCTGGTACATTTTGTAAATAAATCTATTGCACATGGAACCAACCGTCTCAGTGTCATCGTTACAGTTGCCTACAGTAAAGTTCAGTAAAAAGTAAAGTTCAGTAAAAAGGGAATTCAGACACGACCTGGGCATGGTGGCAGAAACTGGAACTCTTAAAAAATAAATGTAAACATGACAAAAACTAGTGGGCAACAACAGAGACAGAGCAGATGACCTGACAGAAGAACGGAAAACCGGACGCTTCTATGCACTGAAGATCCAGACAGGCGTGGATCATTGTAATTGTACGTTAGGCATGTCCAAAGTCTGGCCTGCTGGCTCAATGTGGCCTGCTTTAAAATTTCCATCACTGCAAAATCCTGTCATAAAACTGTGAGTACAGTTTCTTGATTGTGATTGGCTAACCCAGTAGCAACCCTTTTGAGACACCTTCTAGCACATTTCAAAAAATGTTGACTGTAAATCTAAAAAAGTGAAAGTTGAAAGCAAGGGCCACCACTTTCAGGAAAGGTGGACAGTGAAATATTTTTTTGTGAAATACAACACATCGACACCAACTCCTGCCTCGTCTGATTTTGAAGGTTCAATGGATAAAAACAAACCAAAAAAAGGTCACTAAAACTGTTAATTTTAAATATAATCATAAACGTAAATCCACCATTTGAGCAACTTTATTAGCATTGTCCTCATAACATTAGACAGAAATATTATGCATTATTACTATTATGGTGTGTGGGAACCACTGTTGCGATAAATCCAGTAATGACTCACAGTTTTTTGTCTGGTAAATGCAACTTTTATTATAAAAGTAAAGACTCTCACTGGCTTTTATCTGCTAAAAGAAGCTTTTTTTTTTCTACTTTGCTAGTTTGGGGGCTTCAGAATCAGATTAGAAATAAAACAGAGAAAAATGTAGGTTGTGGGTTTTTTTTATCTGTTCTCCAATACAAATTGTCCCAACATAGATCTGCAGCCTGGGTGTTGAGACCACTGCACAATAAAAGGAGACATGCTGACTACACCAAGCTAACTGGGAAAGAATGGTGAATGGCCTTTAAATGTTAAATTTACAGTAATTTTGTTAAAAATATATGCAACTGTTTTTTGTTCTACGTAAAGTAATGAAAAGTATGCCATCACAATGACATTTTTGTTAGTAATAGTTAATAGTTTTTGTGTATTCAATGTTATAAGGGTTCACAGAATGCAGGCCAAATGGTTGGCCCTCACAAGCATCCACTGCACCAAATCAGTCCCACTTTGCACAAAAGTTTGGACACCCCTGGTGTACATGAATGCTACTTAACATTCCTTAAACGAGCAGCAGAAAAAACAGTTCCAATCAATTAAATGATCTCTTTCATAACTTTGTTTTAAGTTGTGATTTTCTTCCTAAACATTCTTTTTAAGTGTACATTCGGTCCGTGTTTGAAAGGTGTTATATCAATACATTTTCTTGTCCTTTACTTTGAAAAGCAGGAAAAGACCCGACAGCCGTTGATGGGTGTCAACCCTATGAATGCGTAGAAAAAGCACATGGCAGACAGCCTGTGAAGCGTTTAACCACCACCGGTCTCTTCAGCAACTAAGTTGGGCCCAGAACAGGGTGAGAAACAGCTGCTCCACATCTGCACCCATCCTCCCCCAGCAAAATAAAAGCCAAAGAAATATTGAAAGATGTTCCAGCTCAGTTTCAGAAAGCAACACACAGACAATTTGTTTGTGCAACAGTGAATACTTGTAATTGGGTCAGCTGAATAGAGAAAGTCCTTCATCAGAAATCAATTTGCTTTTTTCTTTTCTTTAGAGGCTTTTACAGCCGTCTTTGATCCGCCTTGTCTGCAGCACACATGTCCCACTTTCCAGAGCAGACGGAGAGCTTTTCTTTGTTTTGAGAAAAATTAAGAGGTTGCAGTTAACACTAATGTGAGCAATAGTTGCATAAACATCGAACGCTTGTGAACAGGATGCCATGTGAGCCCTGCAACCTTTTGTAGTTTCCTTACTTTAAAGCAACATGTGCAGTTTTTGAAATGCACCACTTTGACCGTGTGAAAAATATATATTTTTTTGATGGACGGACAAAATTAACTCCCGCAGTCACTTCGAAGGGTCAGGATGATAGAGCGCAGGTGTTTTGCAGTTGTGCCGTTTGCGGCCGCATGTTGAAAGTGCAACAAACTGTTGTCGTGTGTGGTAAGTGTATCGTCAAGTAATTGTAAGGATTATGTAAGTTATGTGCAGTTATAACATTTGAGCGATGCTATCGGACGATGCCCTTATGCTGCGCTGTAGTCATTAATAAAGTGCGAGTGATCTACAGTTTTATTTTGTGCGAGCTAACTTTGCACCTTGTACAGGTTTACCTACTGTTTGCCTGGAGACAGCCCACATCCACCCACAAGGGCAGTTGTGACTATGACTTTAATTACCGACGTCACACCTCCATAAAGTTTCTATTCTCCTGGGGAAGGGCAGAAACACCCTTTTGTCTCTGGAAATAAACGGGGTCTGTTGTAGTTTCATTCTCCTTTTCTATAACACTTCCTTGACTGATCCTTCTTGAAATGTTTTACAGGATCCACTAAATTAAAGCCTTCTAGCGCGACACAAACAGAAGTAGGCAACTAATCGTCAGCTGCCACGGAATGTCAAAGCAAAGAAAAGCTGCAGCGCCATTCAAATTACCTGCCAAATCTCATCTGAGTCCTTTACTTAACTTTCCTTTCATAGATCGTTTCGTATGCACTCTCTCAAAGACTCCGCCATCACCGTTGCTGTGGGATACAGGCTTGATGAGGGCTAAGTGTCATTGTGCCATGCTCTAATTTCCTGGCATCAAGCAGCAGCTTAATAATACAGATCAATGGTATTTACATTCCCTCTTCCCAAGTCACGCCTGATTGGTATGAAATCAAGCATGTCGACTTCAAACGTGGTTGCTGTTGGAAATTAAGCGTCTGCTGCACACGTTGAAATAATCACATTCAGATTTCTTTTTTTCATTTATTCGGTGTCGTGCAAAACCCAATAATCAAAGTAGAGCTTCCGAGACTTTATTATGGCATTTAAAAGAGGGAGGAGAAGACATTCCTGACTGATCACTTGCGTGATAAAGTATGGATTTGATGAAATCAATACCTTCTTGTCAGCACAAGATGCTCTAAACACATTAGTATTTCGTAGATATGCATATGATGGGAAAAAGATGCTGTAAAGTCTCACAAGATGATGAAGTTTTAACAGTTATCATACATTTTAAAATGTAACCATAAGTTTGCACTTAGAAAAGAAAAATTTGAAGCATGACTGAGCAACAGGGCAGCACTCAGAGGCCTGGACACTGACGAAAATGATTAATCCTAGAGTGGTCATGAGGTAGTGGGAAAAGCCCTGAACAAGAGAATCTACCAAACAAAAGTAAAAAATGATCTAAATAAAACCAAGAAAGTGCTGAAACTCACGTTAAAGTCAATTTATTTAATCAGTGCAAGAGTTGGACAGACTAACATCAGGAAAGCAATAGACTTTGAGTGAAAGTTAAAGAAATTAAGTGTGCAAAAAAAGGGACGCAATGACTACAGGGCTGCGGGCTGACCATTGACTGTATACGCGAAGTGGACTGAGTAACCCCTCCCCTTGAGTTCCAATTTGGAAGAACCTGCTGGTTCCCAGAAGTCAAAGTCCCATAGACTTCTATTGAGAAATGAACAGGTATTACTCAGGCATTTTATATGTCAGATTAACCATTCTTAGTCTCATACTTTCTTTTTAACATGTTCTTGATAGTCTTATTTTTAATCATATTTTTTTCTTTATGGCAAGTTCTTCATGGTATAACTTAATTAAGTTAAATGCCTATATAAGAGTGTGTGGTGCCTTCCAGCCTGAACGTTCGGAGCGTTTGACAGATTCTCCCGAGCCCACTTTCAAGTGGAAGGGAAGTGGACTTACAACAAGTTTACTCCTGATTGGCGAGAGTGGTTGCCACTGAAATGTCGACAGCTTACCGACAACATCTGATTCCAACATGGTGGTGTCCATATCACCAAAAAGGGCAACTGAACTAATTTCATTTTGTTGGAGCCAGAGGCAAGCCATTTTCTGTTGGTGACGTTGCACTGACTCAGTCCAGTTCTCACATACAGTCAAGGGGGGTGAGACATGATAGTACCGCAATTGATCAGTTGGTTTTGACGATTAAACTAAAAAAAAAGTTAGTTTTTTTTTTTCAATAAGGAATCTTGTTATTCTAAATGTTATCTAAATATATTCAAATCAAAATGTATTTATAGATGCCTATCATTCATATGCTCAAAAAATTCTATGCATAAAAAGAAAAAACAATTTAAACTTATAAACCAAAAGCAAAGGTCTGATGCACTCTCACACAAAAAATGTAGAACACACAAAATGCTCACATATTGACTCAACCATATAGACATTAGTATTGTATTTTAGACACTAAGAATGATCCAAACTTTCCATAAAAGAAAACATTTGATTGAACTCGATCCGTTTACTTCCCTGTAGTTCATCATCATTCCACTTCAGGCAGTAGAAAGGTTTTTCCTGCCCCTTTTAAAATGGCCCCCATAAAACCTCAAAAACACTTTTGTCAAGAAAGATTTTAGTAATTTTTCAAAGCTTTATGGTGGAAATAACTCATCTATTTTCACTTTCTTAAAATGCCTACTCGCTGTATTGAAAGAATGCTAAATGTGTTGATAATTAATATTGATAATTAATTGATGATGCAGTTACACCATTTAAAAAATATATGCATCAAATTTGAGTCAGCGGGTAAATAATGTGATTTTTTTTTTCCCAAACACTCGTGTCAAAATTTTTGCATCTTAAAGTAATATAGTTTCAAGCAAAAAAAGAAAGCAACAATAGACTATTTTTAATTAAAAAGTTTGCAAAATATTCGGCTCTTGATTTGGTGCTTCATGAATGAACTGAAACTAAAACCCTTTTTCCATCCGTATTGGGAAGATTTCACCTGTGATTGTAAAACCTCATGAACATAAAAAAAAGATAAGCTCGCTTGCTGAGCCTGCCGTCCAAACAAATAAGCATGTAGCTGGACTCCTTCCCATGTAACAGACACCTGCTTTCCACTAGCAGCTTACGCTCACTGTCTGGCCTGACGGGAGGTTCACATTTCCTAAGCTTGGCAGCGCAGTGGAACGTGGAAAACATCCCACGTCGAGTCGAACGGAGAGAAGAGGAACAAGAGGGCACCATAACGTCTGCTGTTGAGGGCGAACTATGTGAGGGTCAAACACTGGAATGAGTTAAAGGAAATCAGGAAGTTCAAGGACTGGAGTTTTAACTTTAGTCACCTTTGGCCTAAAGTTTTTGCATGAACCTGCAGCTATATTTGAGAATTTTACATGAAAGGTGAAAAAGTTGCATGGAGTCAGCATCATGTGGGGTGGAAACCTAAGTGTCTTGAGATATTAAAAAAACTGTGTGAGCTTGGGGAAAAAGTGAACTCTAAAACCCTTTGTGATGACTCTGCATTGTGCCTGCATGAAGCTTAGAGACAGAATGTAGTAGTTTGAGTACAAGTACTTAACTTTATATACACTCACTGGCCCCTTTAGTAGGTACACATTGCTAGAACCGATGTTGGACCCATTTTTGCCTTCAAAACTGCCTTAATCATTGGTGGCATAGATTCATCAATGTACTAGAAACATTCCTGAGAGAGTTTGGTTCATATTGACATGACAGCATCACACAGTTGCTGCACATTTGTCGAATGCACATCCATGATAACGATCTCCTGTTGCACCACATCCCAAAGGTGTTCTATTGGACTGAGATCTGGTGACTGTGGAGGTCATTGGAGTCCAGTGAACTCATTATATGTTCAAGAAACCAGTATGAGATGAATCTAGCTCTGTGACATGGCGCCTTATGCAGCGGGAAGTAGCATCAGAAGATGGTACATTGTGGTCATAAAGGGATGGAAATGGTCAGCAACATTACTCAGGTAGGCTGTGGCGTTGCAACCACGCTCAATTGATACTAAGGGGCCCAAAGTGTGCCAAGAAAATACCCCCCACACCACTACACCACCACCATCCTGAACTGTTGAGCCAAAGCAGGATGGGTCCATGCTTCATGTTGTTGATGCCAAATTCTGACCAGTGTTGCAGCAGAAATAAAGACTCATCAGACCAGATAACATGTTTGTCTTTCTGTTCTCCTTCTATCACCTCGAACCAGTCTAGCCATTCACCTCTGACCTCTGGCATCAACAAGACATCACTGGATATTGTCTCTTTTTCTGAACATTCTCTATGAACCCTAGAGATGGTTGCGGGTGAAAATCCCAGTACATCAGCAGTTTCTGAAATACTAAAGTTACTTCAATCCCCTTTCTTCCGCATTCTGATGCATGTTTGAACTGCAGCAGATCGTCTTGACCGTGTCTACATGCCTAAAAACATTGAGTTTCTGTTATGCGATTGGCTGACCGGAAATTTGTGTTAATGAGCAAATAAGTTGTGTGTGTGTGCATATATATGCACACACATAGGACACAGTTGTAAGTTTATGTCTCCTTAAAGGTCAAAAACTGCAAGTAGGTCATAAAGGTGAACTCTCACTTTTCTGATCCACGGCGTGCGTCAGACTGTTTCCACTCCAAGATCCTTGGTCTGCAGCCATGCCCCCCCCTGACTGACCTCCTTCCACTTGGGGGGGGTGAGGTTTGTGTGCGTCTGCATTTGCATATTCACCTGCCAGAGTGTACTGGAAAGGAGGAGGCAGCTGGATGGGATCCTGCAAACCGTCCGTTCTCTGAATGTGTCGGTCTGTGAGGTCTGGGATTGGATAAACTCTGCGCTCCGCTGGACCTGGAAACAATTAAAGTCGGCTCAAGAGAGATCAAGCAGAGTTCTCCTGAGACAGTCAACACCAGGAAAACTAAAACAGACAAAAACCATCACGTCCAGGTTGTTGTCTTTTAAGGGGAGACAGCAGTAAAAGACTAATATATTTGTACCAATACTATTTAAAGCAACTTTCATTTGTAACACTTTACCTTAAAGTAAGAAGAAAAAAAACTAATCAAATCTGCATTACATCTATGAATGACTCCACCAAAACTTATACATTTCTGACATCTAGTGGTTAATGATATATTTAAAATATAAACGGTTGAAGTCAAAATTATACAACACTTTTAGTGGTGCACCTTTATACCTAAACAAAGCACTTTTACAAATTAGAAATGAAAATACGTTAAAAATGTGAACTTTATTGATGTTTCTTTTTAAAGTTAAAGAAGCAGGAATGCACACGTTTTAGGACTAGGTTTGCGTGTGCACATAGAAATGACCTAATGAAATGCTACAATCATAGGTTCTATTATTACAATGTCAACTAAATCCCAGTCAGTCAAGGTAAGTGATTTATCTGGAATTGGAAAAGTTTAATGATTTCGTGTCTGGTTACATTTCAGCATCACAACTAATTAAATGAGTCCTTAAACGGCCAAGAATAAGATTAATTATTGGAATTTTTTTTTTTTTTTATCATCTGACATTATTAAAGTAACTCATCCTGTAATGACAGGAATTCTGGATGTAGTTTACCTGTATCTATTGTAGGATGTATGCATCCACGCAGAAAGAAGATTATCAATCCATCAGAGATGGTGGCAGATATTTGACCAGCCTGTGGAGAAGCCTCTGCTCTGGAGTCTGTGACCTCGGCATAGCAAATGAGTCATATTTGGTCTAACAGCAGAGACAACATGAAGCAACGTCAGCATACTCAGCAAAAAATAGAGAGATGAACCTGATGAGCTTTTATCCTCATATTTAGAACTATTTTGGAAAGAGATCCAGTTGCTGTCAACAGGCTAGAAAGAAAAAACAGGGTTTTTTTTTAGAAATGGAATCCAAGTTTAGGCTTTCTCTAAACTAAAGCAAAGTGACGAACTTTGACTCACCCAGGGTGTCTGTATTACAGTAGCGCTTTAACAGCTCGTAGCATTCTTGATTCTGCCTCAGGATGTCCAAGAAGTTTCAACAGTTCTGATGATCATCTGCAGGTCTATCATCTTCTCTAAATGAATGGCGTTTATTTTTTTGCAGATTTTTGAAGTTGCTGAATGGTGAACTGTCATCACAGTTCAGGGATGACTGATTTGTACTTTTATGTGTGTTTATTTAATGACAGCGCAAAGTCCCTGCAACAAAATCAGTTTCGTTACTATTGGGTAAAAGTCGCGTTTTTTCATTTGCAACAATTTGATTTATATAAAATTCAATTATTTAAAAAAATGATGAAAACAAAAACTTGACTGTTTCCAATAAAATATACTAGAACAATAAATCCTTCTCCATTGCTCTTTCAATAAAAGGCCATCACTGGAGCTGTCCTGTTTCAGCACCACTGAGATCTCAGCTCATCTTGAGCGGCTGCCAATGTTTTTATGGCTCCACAAATCACTCTGAAAAGTGACTCCAGCTATTGTTCTCTCTGAATCTACTATCCCCTTCAACTGTACTTACAGGCATCTTTTTGGAGTTATCATCACTGAATGCAGTGTTTCCCAACCCTGTTCTTCAGGCTTTTGTTCGTTCTCCAAACACATGTGTTTTCAATAAAGCAGCTTTCATCAGGCAGCTGTAGAGCCAGTCCATTAATCTGAACCGAGTGTGGACGGAGCAGAGAGATGTGGTAAAGTGAGACCCTCAGGACCTGCTTTTGGTTCGCTTTGGTTCAGTCAAACTGCAGACAGTTAAAGGTGCTACAAGAAAAAAAGCATGCATTCATTCATTTTTCTATGGAAATTTTATTTTTCTTTAGTAAACATTAAAACATTTTGAATTTCTAAAGAAGTTTGCCTATACTATAAGAGATGTGTTTGGTTTATTTGTTTGTAAAAATGAGGACATTTAAAGACTAATGGAAATGGTGTTTTAAACATGTTTATGTGACATTTTTCTCATGATGGATCCACATAGAAATGGAATTTTAAGCTTAATTTCTTTAAGTCATTTCTTTATTCAAATTGTTGTGAATCAGGAGCAGACAAAAAAAAGCAGTTTGAAAAAGAGTTCATTTGTGACATCAAAAATTCGCTGGGCGGGCCACATGCTCCCTGTTTCAGGGAGGGGGGCGGGGTTGCTCTGCCAACAGTCCCACTCACAGCTCTGAGGAGAATTGCTTTGCTTTTATGAGGGAGGTTTCTACTGTTGGGATGTGCGTTTGACAAAGGTGGCCCTCCGCTCCAGCGTTCCGGCTCTCCTCACAGGAGCCGGGTTTAGTTCGCTCATGTCCACCCCCGAGTCTAAGCTGGTGTCTCGGCTCTCGGCCGGCCTTCGCCTCCTCTGCTGCTCTGCCATGGCGTGGTGGATCTCGGCGGCAGGTTTGCCCTCCAGCGACACAAACCAAGCGCGAGGAAGCTGAGGCGACTGGGTTTTAGAAAATCCTGCCACGGTCTCCCCTGAGTTCTTGCTTTGCCCAATTTTACTCAGCGTTCCTGGTACTGAAGCGGACTCCGGAAAGGGACTTCTGGGGTTTGCATCCTGGGCATCCTTGGAAGCTCCAAGCTGATCCTCAGCTTCTTCTGTCTGGTTTTTAGATAGAGCCGTGGCGAGGCTGTCTTTACGCCGCGGCTCCACGGCTGCACTGTTGGAAGCGCCTGCTCGTGGCAGAGTGGCTGATTTACTCCTCTGTGTTCGCTCCTCCACATGGAGGAATCCAGGAGCAGGAGGGATGGCCACCGGCTGATTATAGAAAAATAAACTTTCCACGATAGACGCCGGAGTTTTCACTTGTTCCGAAAAGAAAACCATCCGATCACGCAGATTCGTCTCTTGCTCCACATCACAGTCCACTGTCACAGCCACAGCAACGGGGTTACATATCACACTGCTGTCATTCACAGGAATAAAGGAGACATCGTTTTTATTCTCCTGTATTTCTATCTGTTGCATGTTCTGTTCCTGCTGAGGATAAACGTATCCTGAAGATGCTTCATCACATGACGTGGAGGTGCTCTGGTCCTTTGTCCTCACTGCTGTGAGCTTCAAGGCTTTCTCCCCACTGACCTCCCTTCTGCAAAACAAAACACATCACAACTACAAACTACTTCTGATCCAAGCATTTTAGGGTGATCATGTCAGTTCATCAGGTAACCAGTAGGTGGCAGTCTGTCCCTTCTAATTTTAAACATAAATACACTAACAATCTGGTCCCAAAAGCTTTTTTCAGCTTAAATATCAAGAACAAATTTAACTTTAATGTAGTTAATAAAACGATTTGAAATGTGTCTTTGGATTGACAGAATAAAGTGGATCTTTAGATACAAATTGTGGAAAAACATAAACTTGGTTATGTCATATCCAGGCCAAGATGATGGTGATGATGAGAAACTGGTTTTAAATATGACCACGAGAAAGAAATGATCACATGACAGCATCATTAGTCCATCTTTGCCATTTCAACCCTTAAAGACCCACTTTAATGAAAGTCTGTTTTTAACATGTTCATCTTTCTGATAATAGAGGAAATGTGTTTTGAAAAATTAAACTTAAAATTGTATTTTTGAGTATTTCTTTATTCAAATCATTATGAATCAGGAGCAGACAAAAATACTGTTTGAAAAAGTGCTTGTTGAAACTATGTCCTAGAAAATGACTCAGGTTTTTGGATTTTCACAAAAACAGCATAATCAAAAGAAACATTGGGAATGTTTTTACAATAGATGAAAAGATGATCAGAGTGGGACTTTAAGGCTTTGTATCCTTAAATAAGCTCTTAATAAAATTCATTTTCAGATATTTTGCAAACATTTAGAGCTACTTCAGAGATATCAGCTGGGCTGAATATTTCTGTGTTCAACTCCCCATAACACCTCCATCCTGATCTACACCTTCATCACCACTTCAGCAATTTACACTTCAGGCCTTCCCAACTAATCCCTCAAAAAAGCTTCAAGTGTTCCAGAAATCAGCCATTTGGATAATTAATGACACCTCTCATTTCACAACATCCCACCTGTCCACTTCCTCTGGCTTCCCGTCAAATTCAGAATGGACCACAAACTCCTGATGTTCACCTTCAAAGCTGTCCAGAACCTCCACATTATCCTCCCTCCCGATCCTATCAGGATCATTGCTTCTCTTCCTGGACTAACAAATGAATGGGAATTTTTTTCCCCACTATTTCCAAATGATTGTGATGCCCCTGATATCATCATGTTTCCTCATGTTTTAACTTTACAGGGTCCTTCAATTAAAATATTATTGATATTCTGACATTATTGTAACAGTTTTTTAGATGAGCTTTGATCACTGTAAGGCCTGCAGCCTGGATTTCTTTCTTTAAAATGTTGGATTATCAAAATTATTCTCTAAAAATAGTTCCTGTAAGCCTTTAGGCTACAATGAGATATTTGATGCTACGTTCACGCCGGGCATGTGACGCATGTCCAAGAGCGTCTTCTTGCAACACGCATGTGTTCAGCCCATGGTGTTCACACTGCACTGTCGTTTCCCTGATACTAGTGCATGTCTTCCACCTATAGTTGAAAGAGGCTTAGTGCAAAATGTTGCAGCAGTGCAAATGAATCTTGCTACAGGCTTTTTCTTTCACGGCTCTGTTTAGATAAATGAAAGTCTTGATGTCATAGAATCCTGTCCAGGTAGAACCCGCAATTATCATTTTCTCCTCCGTGATTACTTTTGAACTGGTTTGCACTCCCGTGATTTAAAAGGAATGCCATCCGCATGGCTACCAAATCTGAACCCCTGACTGGTTAAAGGTCCACCTGGTTTATCTTTCAGCGCTCATCCAATGACTCGACATTTTGTACGAAGCTCCCAAAAACGAACTTAGGATGTATTCAGACTGGAAAAGTCAGTTGGTCCGGACAGAGTCTGCTTAATTTGGTCTGGATTGAGTCCTGAATCTTACATTTAATCTGTACTCAGACTAAAAATGTGTTCCAGATTATCAGGGGAAACAAACTCTGGTTCACTTTAAGCAAAAACAAATGTGCCCAATATGAATACACCAATAAAATCTGAGTAGCTTTCCATGAACACTAGAGTGTTGGACACACGAGCCTGAAACTCGCCTTCCCCCACATTTACATAGACGTTTCATTGGAAATGGTCGCTTGGACGCACGTTGCCAAGAGCGATGTGACTGTAGCTTAAGACTCAAACAAGACACAAATGTCCTCATTTTTACAAACAAATAAACAAAACACATCTCTTATAGTATAGGCATACTTCTTTAGAAATTCAAAATGTTTTAATGTTTACTAAAGAAAAATAAACACTTGTTACCTGCAGAGATGTAAGAGACTGAGCAAAAGGCAGGCGGTGGTGAGAAGCATCCCTCCAAGAAGAACCATCAAGAAAAAAGTATGGTGTGAGATAAAGTCAATGAAGACAGAGAGTCGGAAAAACCCTAAAGAGAAAATGATAGAATAAAGACACATTAATGCACAAGTGAAGAAATGTGTTAAAAATAAAGTCTTTTTTTCCTTTCTAATTAAGAAGGAGTTTATTTTTTGGCAGAAAAAGCCAGATCCTCACATGATGATGATAGATCATCATGTGAGGATCCAGATTAAGATGGAGTTTACAAGAAGCAACAAACATATAGCATCTGCTGTGAATAAAAATCCAGTTCTGTGTTTTATTCTTAAAAAGATTAAAGCGCAGCCTTTGTAATCTCTCTACATTTGAGCTCCTTCAAAAGGGAGGCGTACCTCTAGAGGATGAAGAAGGTGCTGCGACCCAGTATCCAAGGTGAGGACCGGTGAACTTCCACACAGGTTTTCCCTCCATCAGAACGACCTGGCCAAGTCCTTTTTTCATCCACGCACCTTTGGGGATTAACAAACCCTTCACAGACTGCGCCAGTCCAACAATCATGAAGGCAGTCCTTTTTGAGAGTTAAGAATCCCAAGTTTTCTGTAGGATGATGTTTGTTTTCATAATTCGCTCACTATAACCATGTCTGAATGACTCATGAAAGTGAACAGGAAGTTCCCAACCCCTGAAATCTTAACAAAATAAGAGTACTTGACGAAAAGAAGAAGGAACAGTGAGTCTTTGTCGTGCTCACCCGTAGTCCTGTTCAGAAACCACGCTGGAACACTTTTGGAAGCGAGATGTCCAAAGCCATCAGGAACTGGGAGGCTGATCTGCACAGGCCCGTTTATATGCAGCTCCGTGTCTCCGGAAAAGAGCTGCACGCTGACAGCCGCCAGCGGCCTCAGCTCCACGCTGACATATCCTTGAGGAAACGGGAAGAAAGGCTGAAGGAAGCGGACTGACAACTCCGCTTTATCTCCCCATGGATGAAACAGTTTGTCATGCTAATATTTGGGATGACACTGATACAAGTTTTACTACAGCAGGAAACAGATATAGATTCTCAATGAAAAACTGATCAAACATACTCTCATCCTTTATCTGTGATAAATCTGTGTGTCTGGATAACAAATGGCAGAGGTAGCAACTGTAAGGGATTCCACCTCAGGTCTTATCTGATTGTGGACCCCAGATGGTGCCTCATGAGTGGAGGGAAGAAAGGAAAGAGAGCAAACGGGCAGATGGAATGAACAATGAAGATGGTACATGCATGGGTAGAAAGAAGAGATGATTAAATGGATTAGTATGGGTAAGGGATGGATGCTGGATAGAGTTTGTGTGGGTAGGATGAAGATGAGACCAGGTAGATAAGAAGAAAGGATGAATACATGGATGAAGAGGAAGCATGGGGATAAAACGATAAGGGGAGCAAAAGAGAAGCCGGACATGTTGGATTATTTAAAAGGCTTAATTAAGGCCCAGTTTGTACTTCATGACAATTTGCAATCGCTCAAGTCGCATTGGTCACAAGGCCATTGGAAGAGAATCGCCCCGATCGCTGTGAAATGTGACACATGCTGACGACATCATCTATGACTCCAATTTTACGCTCGTTGTACCATGACGCCATTAACCTGAAATTATTTAGAGAAATAACAAAAGGTCACTGTTACTGCATTCCAAACAAGAGATAGGATTTCATTCTGGCTCATAAAAAACATTATCACTGCATGTTTACTTTCTAATGCATAAATAACCTCAGCTATATTCCATTAAGATACAGAGCAGGAGCAAAGTATTTCAATGTTTTCTTTTTTTATATAGGTATTTGGTATGTTGAGCCTTTTAAAATAAATGCCTTGCTCTGTTATCCATCTTTGAAAAGTTGTTCCAGAAATGCCCTTATATTTACTGCAGTTGATTTCCAACAACTGTCTTCAGTTTTGATCAGTGATATGTTGATGGGGACTGTTGTGCTGGAGCATGGTTTGGGTTTTCATTGTGAGAAGGTGTCTTCTGTTCTGCAAAAAGCAGACTAAGAGTTTTGCAAGATGTGCATGAACTGCAGTTTGTGTTTTAGGTTTAGACCGGAGAGTGATGTTTTTGAGAGAAAGGTTCAGTCAGTTGATCAGCTGGTTCAGGCAATTGTACCTTGTGCTTTAAAAATCGTGAAAAACTGTTATAAAAATAAAACAAAACAGAATCTCATTGATTTCTAGCTATTACTGTAAATAAAAAATACCAAACCACTGAAACTGAAACCCTGGAGACAATCAGATCATCGAGCTAGAAAAGTATAAAGAAGTTAATAGCAGTTATCCTGGCCAACAGTCAACCTTTGTTGGATCTAGACTGCACAGTTTTGTTGTAGAACAGATTGAAATATATTGTGTAACTATTAGAGACCAAAGACCTTTGGCCTTTCAACCCAGGGCCAGTCCTTGGCATAGACGCAATATGATTGATTCAATGGCTGAACGCTATGAAGTATAAACAGGGCTTAAGATGGGATGGAGGTGGACAGAGGAAGGACGATGGTAGGCAGGCGTTTGGAGGTAGAGGTGTTGTCCTGCTTCAGAACTTCACTAAATGGACTCCATTTTGCAGAAATAACTCGTCCCAAAAAGATCTTTACTGGATTTGCTGTTCACGACGCCCACAGTGCTTGGAAAGCTCTCCAGCTCCGGCTTTAACTGCGGGACGGTCAGGTAGGCTTTCACCGAGGTGAAATTCATGATGCCCGCCACATTCAGGAGACTCTTGGGAAATCGGACACTGGGCCGGGATGAGGAGTCTGCAAATTGAACCAAGGGACTGTCTTGTAAATGATGAAATAGAAACTCATAAAACGTGTTTTTACTGTACCAGCTGCTGTGCCAATGATCACCACGTAGTCCTCAAAAAGCCACATGTTTCCATGGTTCAGGCTGAGCAATGACATCGTTACTGATGAAAATACTTTGGGAGTAAAGGTGGAGTGGAAAGAGTAAAGGAGCAAAGTTAAAAAAAATTCGAATTGACTGTTTTTCTTTGTTTGCCTTTAGATGGCAGTGTGGCCTTGCATTTCCTCAGCTCTGGTTGTGGACCCTGATCAGACAGAAGAGATTTCACAACCTCTGCAACATCCGCTAAGGCCTGCAGATTTACTTCAGTGCTGTCACTGCACTTTTAAAGAAGGAAGGAGGTATAAAAACACTAATCCTATGTGCTTTTTCTTTCTTTCTTGAGGTGAGGCAATCTAATTAGGAGATAAATGTCAAAAGCACAAAGCAAGTTCAGGCTTTGCTTTGACAACTTGACACTTCCAAATTCTAAATCACCTTAATTTGAATTTCTAGTGATGAATAACACAACCAGTTCCACCTTTTCCTACGTCTTCAATATGAAGTGTTGGATAAAAATGAAGGACATGGGCTTACATGGAACACTGCTGGTTTTACACGACAGAAGTGAAGGAACGTAGCCGGTCTTGCTGACCAAAACAGTAATTGGCAGCCCCAAGTGGAAAGGTACATGAACCAGAGTTCTGCCGTCCTCCCTACTCATAGCTGTCACATTCCGGGCGTAGTTGAGGAAGACTTCCACGAATGCCTGACTCAGGTGCTGTTGGCTCAATAGATCATTTACCTGGACCCTCAGGTTGAAGGTGGAGCCTAAGGAAAAATAAACGAGTTTAACGTAGGTTTAAAACTCAGATGAAAGGCTGACCAATAGTATGACAACTACAGCATTTTTTAATTCTACAAGTGATTTAAAATGTGTATATTGTAAATGCTAAGTGAAGTTCCACGTTATTATTTGTAAAAACACAAATGTATATGAATTAATCTGCATGGCTCAATTCTACATCAGCACCAACACAGCTACACAGTTCATTCTTCCGGTTGTCTTCATTTCTTGAGTGATTTTCTTTACAGATCTGGAAAGTTTTGAGATGTTAACAGTATTTCCAAATGTTAACTTATATCTGTCATGGTTTGAACCAAACTATGTTTTTGAATGTCACACTGTTGCAATTCGATGAGTGAAATTCATAAACTGTACTGTTATGCCATTTAAAAATGTTGTAGATGTGTGAAAATGTGTGGCTTTGTATGATTTACAAAGCAGCTTCTCGTTCCTTAACCATAAGTGTACAAGACAGCAGTGGATGCAGCTTACCAATAAAGATGTCACTGTGGAGCTTTAGTTCGGAAACATACCTTCCAAGATCAAGCTCAACCCCTCCTACAGTAAGCCAATTGAAAGGCAGTCACTATGGGATCCCACATAAGCCAATCAGAAGAGACCCTGTTTCAGCAAGAGCAGGGCATCCATGTTTTTAGGATCAGTGACGCTAACTTTCTGAAAAACTAAAAATATATATTACTATAGATACAAAAATTAAAAAATTAAAAATACCTTGAAGATCATGAAACTTTTTTTTAATTTAGATACATATTTTGACTTTAAAATCCCACTCCAATTATCTTTTCATCTGTTGTTCTCAGTGCTCTTTTAATTATGATTATGCTTTTTTTTTTTTAGCCAAAATCATAAAAGCTGTGCCATTTCTAGGACATTATTCCAGTCCTTAGAAATTCAGTTCTGAGTTGTGGGCGGCACAACTGATGCAGAGGAAACCCTCCTCCATTCCTGTCATACATCTGTTTCCAGTCTTTCACTGCTATCCCACTTTCATTTGGCTAACACTTTAGTCACCAGTGCCCTTACGGCTAGACGCAGACCGTCTGCAGTTAAAAATAAGACAAACCTGTAAGCATGTGACCCGCACAAAATCTAAAGGTTCGTGCAGGTTCTTTTCACACAGGAATGCTATGAAGAACAGGTCGTAGCAAACATTTATTCATTACGTAAGACTACATAACAGCGTCAACCATACGTCACAAGTGCATGTAACTTTAAGTTTTTTCAGACTGGAAAAGTCTGTTGGTCTGGACAGAGTCCGCTTAATTTGGTCCAAATTGAGTACTAAACCTTGCGTTTGGTCTGTAATCAGACTGCTGTCAACCAGACATTTCTGCTCTAAACCAAAGTTGGTAAACAAAACCACCTGACTAAAAATCTCTTCAGTCATTGGCCAAAAATTATGAGGGTGGGGCAAACCAATGAGAGCAGTTCCTGGTCCCAAACCAGGGTCCGCTTGGGTGTATTTAGGCTGAAAATGTGCTCTGCATTATTGGGGGAAACAAACTCTGGTTCACTTTAAGTAAACCAAATGTTTCCAGTCTGAATACATCCTTACATTAGCCTTATAGATGCTACTTGATAAACTTTCCCCGTTTCATTTTCACAGTGTCCCTTGAGGAGGTCAAACGATCCTCAAGGGAAGACACACCTGCACTCCCTGTAAGATGCGTCGAGAACCGGCTGCTCCTGTCTATGACCCTTTACAGGCCCAGGCAACCCATAAACCTGCAACACCTGTACAGGTCAACCCCTCTACAGGTGCATGTGACTATGCTTTAAATAAAACTCAGCAGAACAAAGCTATAAATAAACTGTTCCATAACACAAAAACACAAGTGCAGCAAAACTCTGCCAATACTGTGACAATGGGCTGTTTTTCCTTCCCACAGATGTGCTGCCCTGCTATAAATATTCTCTGTATTGTGTCTATGCAGCTGGAACTGGAACATAAGTTTGCAGAAATGGATCTCGGCGGTGAGCTCATAATAAACTCAATAGTTATTTTTTGCGAGGAGGCCCACATAGTCTTTTCTACAGTTATTATCTGCATCGAATTGCTGAAGCACGACCACGGCAGCAATCTCACCCATCCTAATGCCGTGAGCATCTTTGTGTAATGGCAACAAAGGAGCAGCGGCACTGGCGGTGGCTGAACTGCCGCCGCACCCTGAGCTCATAATCCCGCTGCTAAAAAAGATGTGCCAGAGGTTTGCTGAAAACTCCCGATTTAAGTCACTAGCTTTAAGAGAGGGCCAAATCCAGAAACTCACATCAGGTCGTACCATAACAACCCCCCCATTTATTCACAACCCTCTTTGAACAGAGGTGAACTAATGCGTTTAACTGCTGGGGGGCAAAACTCCATTGTCATCCAATATTTGAAAACAAAGATTTGAGCCCTTTAAAGTCAATGCAGATGGACATGAGCATGGTTGTTATAGGATCTTCTTTCAATATGCGTGTCCAACTTTTGAGGCCAAACAAAACAGTACGGGGGGGGGGGTCACTAAAATCTGAAAGGACTGCAGCAGATTACTATAATCTCCCCACTCTGCCAGCTGACCCATACCACAAAGACATCTATGACGTGGCTTGAAACGGGCTGCCTGAAGTGCAGATAAGAGATGGATCACGCAGTGCCCGTGTTGTTGAGTGAATGCTATTAGCATGAGGCACATAATGGTTAGGGGAATGAATTATCTTCCTCTTGGTTGAAGTGTTCTGCAGTTTTGTGCAGATTTTACCACATCATGTTTAAAAGTCGCGACAGCCTCCTGTAAAAACTAAAGATAACACACCAACATAGATGAACTCAAAAACTGAATAAAACTTTCATTTGGAGGGTTACATTAAGCATTGCTGCATGCTTTTGTAACAGAGAAAAACTGTGATTGAAGACCCACTCCGATCATATTTTGATCTATTGTAAAGAAAAAAAAAACTCTGTCATCTTCAAGGACATAGTATTTAGTATTTCATTTGAAATTGGCCTCTGAGTTGCGGGCAAGTCCGTCAGAACGGAGAAATCCTGCCCCCTTCCTGTCACCTATAACATAGCTCTATTTACGCCATTGGCTTCATGAGAACTGGACTGAGTAATTAGGTCGTCATCCATAGAAAATAACTTACTTCCAGTTCCAGCAAAATGAAGTCAGTTCAGTCGCCCTTTTTTAATTATACGGATACCGCCATGTTGGAATCAGAAATCGTCATTAAGCAGTGATTAGTCCATTTTGGACAGAGTCGATATTTCTATGGCAACCACTCTTGCCTATCAGGAGTGAGCTTGTTGGAAGTTCACACACCCACCATTTGAAAGAGTGCTCAGGAGTATCTGTCAAACATTTCTAATATTCGACAGAAGATCATACTTTTGAGGCATCTGATTGGTCAGTTTATAACGTGAATAACTTGCACTACAGTAGGCCTGTACAATATGAGAAAAATCTGCGATATACGATATCTGTGTTTGAAACTGCGATGATGGTATGACTTGCGATAAATGGTCAAGTAGAAAAACAAAAATACTAATACATTTTAATTTCACTGTGACAGTTTTATTTAAATAATCTATGATTTTCAGGATGTTTTGCATAGTTCCTACCTCCATAGTTTGGAGAATGTCGCCTGTTTACAAAGAGATAGTTTGGCATATGTGCAGCTGGAGACCACTTATGCTTCCTTTTGCAGTATGCATAACGCATTGGCCTGATACCCCGATGATGATAAATTTAACTTTTAATGCAGGTCTACACTACAGAAACAAATAGTGAAAAAAATAGGATTAGCTTGAACATGTTAGAGGTTGTAGAGCAAGAATGGTTATTCTGACAAATCACGTTTATGTAAATGTATTATGGCTTTTTGGAGCCAGCGACTACTTTCTTGCTCAGTCCAATTCTCAAAGACAGTCAGTGGTTTACACGCTGTCCCACTAGCTTACGGCCCCTAACACCCCCAACCTAACATTACTGGTGCAACAAAAATGGTAAACAATACTGAAGCTATCCACCCTAACAGTTTTGAGCCAGCTGCCACCTCCAATGATGAAAACAAAGACGTACTAAGATCTAGTCAACTACAACTGGATGCGTCCGAATGGAGCTTGTGATCCGCCCAGTGTATTTTCTACATAAAAGGTAAACTCTTTTTCAAACAGATTTTTTTTTGTTTGCTTTTGATTCCAAAAAATCTGAATAAAGAAATACTAAAAACACAATTCTTAGTAATTGTTCTTATATATGTCCTCCAGCATTCGAAAAATACTACAAGAACATGTTAAAAACACCAAAAATGTGATTTTCATTGAAGTAGGTCTTTAACACGATGAATAACACCTTGATGTATGTTTACGCCCATCAAGAACATGAAAACACTGGTCAGTTATGTGGGACCACCTGTAAGTCGGCAGATGGTCCAGCAGGGATTTATTTGTGTTACGACCTTGGTCACACTGCATGTGTTCTGGAATTAGGCCATGCATTTGGCTGATGGTGGAAAATACCTTTCATGACATTCCTCAGGCAGAAGCCAGTGATTTCAATCTAAATGGAGAAACACTTTGGTGGAGCTAAGATGGCATCCTCTCATGACTGGTCAAGTCTAAACCTTTGCTTTGCTAATTAGACTAAAGCACATGTCAGGATGTTTTAAGAAGGGTCCTTTGTTGTTTAGTTTTGTTTCTTCATTTTATTCTGAAATAATACAACATAATAACGACTAAAACAAGAATGAAAAAGGCAAACACACTCCCTTTTATTTAGTTTAAAACAAAGTCAAATGTAACCCCATAACATCTGAAATTTATTTAGTTAAATAAAAAATATCCTTCAGTGTCTGTTCCTTTCAAGGTGACACCCGGCTTTAATAGGACGTTTACAATCAGCCACTTAGGGCGTCAAGGTGTTATTGGTCTTTTTTCCCACTAACTTTTGGGCCAGATGGTTCCACAAATATGATCATTTCATAACAATGTTTTAGAAAAATGCATTGTTTCATTTGTTTTAGCTTTAAGTTTTGACTTCATATTTATCCGCCCCTTGAAAAATTACAAGTGAAACATTTTGCCCCTCTTTTTGGAGTAATTGGGTTAAAGTGGTTCTAACAGAGTATAATCAACTAAATCTGAAGACCTGAGTAATTTCTGGCGTAAATCAATTAGATTTGATGGATTTCTGTGTTTAGTTGCTAATTTTATTTTTAAATTAAATTAATAACGAATACATGGATCCTTATGCTTCCTTATTCCTTATTTTACATTTTTGAGTCTTGTACTACATAAAATACACAAATATTTAGATATTTTCACTTTGCTAAAGTTAACCTGATTTCTAAAGATATAGTTGAAAGCAACAAAACTTTATATTATTTTGTTTTTATGTGCTAAATGGTCTATTTAATTTCTTATTTCCTAAGTCACGCGGTTTATATCCGCTAATTTTCCATTTTTATTGAAGAAAAGTAGAGTGGACTAGGCTCCATTTTTTTTTATATTAGCCTGTTAGAGGATGTGAACTGCGATAAATAGCTATCCTAAATGTGTATAAAAACATGCAAAAACAATCTCACGGCAGCTTGAAGTATTTAACAAATCAAACAGAACCCTTTACGCTTTTGATGAATTGGATGGTCCCCTTCACGTCGTTGATGTGTCGTTGGAGCACTTTTATGTTAGATGCTCTGTCGAGGGTCATTTGGAGTCTATTGTTTCAATGAACCAGTTGTAGTGAAATTGAAATTCTGTATTAGTTAACTTTTGTTTTGTTATTCATTGCAAATATCGTCACAATATTGATCACTAATATTGCACGCCGCAAGTTTTCCTCATATCATGCAGGCCCTAGAGTGGACAGTCTTTTCCTGTAGAAAATGAAAGGACAAAGAGGCTGAGAGGGGAGCATTTGGCAGCACTCAACAAGCCAGAAGGGTGGGAAAGAGGAGGAGGAGGAGGAGGAAGGGGAGGTGGACCAGGGACAACAGCAAGCTTGGCTACATTTCCAATCCTTGTAGTCCACAAAACAGACAGCAGGCTCATGCGATGACGGATGGTCATGTACTCCTACATCAGCATGAATTAGTCATGAAACGCTTGAAAGGCTAACAGTCACAAATCCTCTTTCTGCTATTTTGGAAAGAGAAAAAAGCTATCGGAGAGAGACAAAAAATGTTGAAGCCATGTTTTTGGTAGAAAAAAGAAATAAACATTTCTATAAAGACCAACAAAGACACACAGTAACTGGTTTTTATTATTTTAATAGAACGTTTCATAGCTTGCAAAAGCTTTTTTATTTGCACCCCAAGCCATTCAAAATGTTTGTTAGTTTACTAATGAAGTCATAAATTACTCTCTTGGTGTTGCTGCTCCATAACAAGCAGATGGGGAGGCCATTACTCAGCCAGTTCTCACATCACTTACTGTATTACTTATGAACAGATCAGCAGGGCAAATCCTCTTGCAGATGGTCTATAGGCCGACTAAATTAAGACGTCTGAGACAATAATCTGATCAGACTGCTCAACCAGAAAATGATAGACGACAACAAAAACATACAAGCAAACCCTATTATGCCCCCTGCTCCATTAACGTATTCATTTTAAATAAAAAAAAAAAAAAAAACTGGAGGGACTATTTTGTTGAAAGTTAGTGCGCACCTGTTTTTTCTCGGTGGTGAAGGGGCTCCCTACCCACGTGACCCCCGCGTGAAGGGTTACCGTCATCAATATGCTGAGCGGGGTCGGCGCTCGCAGGAATCCGGCCGGCCGCGTGCCCGCTCCCGCACCGACCCACGACGAACACCAAGCACGTCCAGAGAAGATACATGTCTCCACAGAAGAGTTCGGGTCCCGTTCGGTTAGTCCACTTTTATCCTGTGAACTTTTACACAAGATAAACAAAACTGGAGCTCATTCTGAGGCAAACGAACTACTTTTGTTGTCAGTCAGCGTCTGAAAACACATTTGTCAAAAAAAGCTCCGCCCCTCTAGCACCCCCCCAGAGGCCCGCACAGCCATTTATCTATTTATCTGTCCTCCTCACTGCTTTCTTTTCTCTTCCTCTGTCTTTCTTTTCGGGACAAAAAAACAAGCGGTTATGTTGCTTTACAAATACATGTTAAATAAATGTTTCTGTTGTAGCTGTCTACGTGTATGAAAGGTAGCAAGAGTATATCAAACTTCTAAACAAAAAACTTAAAAGCCTAAAAATAAATAAAACAGCAGGTCAAGGGAAGCATTTTACAGAGGCCTGGACATGATATTAAATTTCAAAAACTCCCTCAAAATAATAATTTATGAACACATATTTGGCATTTTATAAGCATAATGAGAACACATGACAGCAATTTGTTCAGACAAATTATTTTTATTATATTGTAGTGACGGTCACACCCACATTCGGTCTGCTGTCAGATCTGGCAGCGCAAGGGATTATGGGATACAATTCCCTCTGCTGGTTCTGGCCCGATTAGGGTTCAAGTGTGGTTTTATCTAAGTGTTCTGTTGTCTAGTACTTTGTTTGACCCTGTTTTGGTCCTAGTTAGTTCACTCTGTTGTTTGTTTATGTCTGCACCTTGAGTTAGGAGTGGAGAGAGCAGGATGACCCCCGTGCAATGTTAACTGTTCTGTGTTCCAAAATAAAAGCCCAAGTTCCGCCATCTGGATCTCTCAGCCTCTTTCCTCGTGGCGTTGCTACAATATTATTATTTATTTTTTTATTTGATAATATGTTAAATATGTTAATATGTTAAATCTTCAATTTATACTACTCAATTATGGCCACAAAATCCTAATTTGTGTGCATAACATATTAATTTGTGCCCACAGAATACTAATTTGTATCCAACAAATGCTAGTTTGAGCAATTGTCTATTAGAACTGGACATGTCAACCCCGTCGGCGTTCCAAACAGGAAATACCCGCTGGTTCTGAAGTCCCAGAAAATCCCATAGACTTCTAAAGAGAAACAGCCATTACTCAGTCATTATATTCGTCATAGTAACCATTCTTGCTCTGGCACCCCTATGGAGTCAATTTAGGATCAGCGTAAAGTAAATGAAAAACCAGATTTTCAATTAGAAAAAAAATATTTATATACAATTTGAAAACAATTCGAAGACATTGTAAGTTTGAATTTTTTTTTTTTTTTTTGGGAGAGCATTATCACTACCCTACGGTTTTCCCTCGCAATATCGCTGTTCACATTTCACGGACTCACCGTTTGGTTGATTTTTTTTTCAGTGTTTGCTGTTTTTTTGCTGTTTAGCTTGTCAATCAAACTCTTCTGTGCGGGGTTTGCGAAAACGCGGCAAGTGCAGCTTGCCAACATTACATAAATCTTTGTGTGATTAGATTCTTATTTCATTCTAATACTGGACATATTTTCTAAAAAGGTATGACCTTTAAGAGCGTAAACAGGAGAGAAAATGGTTAAAGTATTCATGTCTGTCTGAGAAAAATTTTGAAAATGTATAATGAGGGGTCCTCTGTCACCCCATGGGAAATGTAAAAATAGAGTCAGCTCGGCAGTGAAAACTCAAAAAACAGAACTACAACTGAAAACTAAAAACTGAAAGCAAAGACGAAGAAACGACAAATTATTTTTTTTTAAAGTTGAAAATACAATTAAATATTATATTTTTTTAACTTTGTAACAGTTTTAGATTGAAATATTTCTTTTCATTCAAGTTTTAAATTATTTTTTTTTCAAATTCACAATATTTCTTTAGAGATTACCTTTTTATTTTTTCAAATTTACAATTTTATTTTCACAACTTCAAAAAAATAAATCTAATTTACACTGTCTTGTTTTCAATTTAAAAACATATTTTTTTCTTTATCAAATTTGCTATCTGGCTTTTTATTCACTTTAATCCTAAAGTGTATTTGTTTTTTGGCGTTTCTTTTTTGTTTTTCTCCTCTCCTTCGTTGCCATGGTGCCTTTTCTTGGATTTGCATTCGCTGGATCCTAAATTGACCCCATACACCTCTTTATAACATGTTCTTGCTAAACCTAAAGTTTTTTCATGATATATGTTCTCAATTGCTAGTTATTCAGGTTATAAGCTGGCCAATCAGATGCCTCAGTAAAAGCATGTAGTGCCCTCTGGCACCTACCTGGAATTCTTGAAACGTTTGACAGATTCTCCCAATTCCACTTTCAGTAGAAGGGCTGTGGCTTTAGAACAAGCTCACTCCTGATTAAAGAGACTGGTTGCCATAGAAATTATGGCTCAGACTGATTTAGACCAATCACTTCTTAGTAACGTCGTCTGGTTCCAAAATGGCGAAGTCCATATCTTGGATAAAAATGGCGACTGAATTGACTTAATTTTGTTGGAACCAGAGGTAAGAGATTTTCTATGGGTGACGTCACAGGTGCTTTATCCATCTCTATATATGTCAATGGTTTGAATACCCAAAAAAAACAATTAGTGTATACAGATAAATTTGAGGAAACTTTTTTTTTTAAATGTCATGTCCAGAACATTTTTGAAAATGCTAGGATTTAAGATGTCCTTCTAGTGTCTGTTGTCCCAGCAAGTTAGAGAGAGATTCCCCTCCTTTTTTTTTGTTTAATATGATTTTAGTGATGTCAGAGTTGATAAAATTACAAACAAGACAGGATCAATTGGCAAAAAGATATGAGTCTTGAAAAATATGCTTAGTGATACATGTGAAGCAAAGGAACAAACTCTTCTACAAAGATTTTTTAGCTCGTATCCCAGGGTCTTCAAACCACGATAATGGAATATTTCCTCGAGATAAAGGAATAAAAAAGGTTGTGATTTCAAGAAAACCACAATGATGTTCCCTTAAGGGGAGATCCTTTGAAAAACACAACAGTTTGTTGGAGATGTGAGTTCGTATAACAAACACTGGATCATCAGTTGATCAACTTATTGATCACTTTAATTGAAGTTTGACTCAGATAAGAATTGTGGTACACTTGTTGGTCATAAACAATTTTAGAAATTGATAGTATTAAGAAAAATTACCAATCTCTAAAAAGAAAAGAATCTGTCTATTTAATTTATTCTCAGGATCTCTACTTGATATAAAAAAAACAAGTTGATTAGGACTAAAAAAAGATTTTCGACATGGTCGTTGCCATCCTCTGTAGATGTTTTCGGTTATACGCTTGATCTTATTAAAGTATAACACATTGTATTTGTAGTAGAGTTATATCAGATACATGAAATGAACGCAATAAAAGCAGAATAAGGCTATGGAGAAGGATGAATAAGAAGGGAAGCTGAAATTATGAAATTTTCATTGAACTGATGACATACATGTTTGTAAGCGATTACACTGTAAAATACAGTAACACTCTGGGTGAAAAATTAAAACATGTTGAGACTTGTATAATGTCAACTATAGTGCTGTTTTTGTGTCAGTTTTGTAGGTGTTTTTTTGGAGATACATGGACAAATCTCTCTCATAAAAGTGTTTTCACACAACAAAAGGACATCAGATGTATCTGCAGTGAAGGGAGGAGCAAGATTCATGGATGCTGCAATGGAGGGAGTTTTAAGCCTTACATTTTTTCCTGTTTTCTTTTACTTTAAGGTTGTTTGTAGACTCCCAGTTTCAAAATTACTTTTGTCAATTTGAACCCGAATTCAATTCCAACAAGTAGGAATTTGAGAAAAAATGTTTAATCTTTGAACATAATATGCTTTAAAAATATTTCACTTTACTTTGAAAGTCTCAATTCTTTTTAATCTCATTGCATCTTTCTACTTTTAATTATCAATAAATCAAGTTTTTTTAAAAGGTACAGATATTAACGAGACTTTTTGCTACTGGTCTCAGCCTGGATTTTAACACACCAATGTTCCTTCTCTTTATTTATTTGTGTTTGTTTACATAATGCAGTTTGTACAATTGTCTGAAACTAGAATGGTTTTCTAAAGGAAAAATATTTTTAAAATACTAATACATATGCAAGCACAAATAGTTAATTGATCTTTGCTGTTCTCTCTGCAAATTGGTTTTTAAAACATTATTTTTAATCAACATTTTTAAACAGTTAATTAACTTTCAAATTCTTCTTTATTAGCTGCCTGAAAAAACAAAACAAACAAAAGACAATGGAATGATACAACTACTTGGTTCCTCATATTTCTTGCATGTAATTTCTCGGATTTTAAGAGCAGACAAAAACAAACCAATTAAGGTTGTAATTATCTCAGTTATGTCAAGTTCATTATAAATATATATTTTAAAATGTATGCTCTGCTGTTGTGAATAAATTATTTCACAAAATACAAACGCATTTCATTGAAGTGTCTGATCATTTTGTTGTCAATGTAATTCAGTAAAAGTCATTTTCTGTTTCCCGACCACTAGATGGGAATGATGTAACATAGGTTTCTGAACAAAGACACTGATCTTCAATGACTGTGGGGATTAATTACATTAAAGATTTACAGCAGATGCTGCTAGATCTAAAAATCTCACATTACAAAGTGGGACTTGGATACAAAAAAAAAGATTGTTCAGCAGGGGTTGTACATGGTTGTAAAGAAATACATTGATTTGCATTCGAGATGAGAAGATGTTCATAACCTGAACTTTTTCGCAGGTGTAAGAATTGCCTCCATTAAGAATTAAAATCTCGTTTCAGGACCCATTAAAAATTCCCTTTATACTTATCATTTTAGTCATTAATTTAAAATACACTGTCACTGCACTCTGCAAACTCTCATCCAGGTGCAAAGCTTTGATGTTTTTTTTTTTTTTTGAGAATATATATGAGAAATTTTGGGGTCCAAAATAATTCCAAAAAGCAAACGTAGATTGTTTAATTTAAAAATTATGACAACAGAACAGAACATTTTTAAGATGTTTTCCTAACTACTAATAGCAATTTAGATTACAAAAGGAATCCAAAATTAACACTTTCAGCTTCAAACCACTTATTTCTTTTCTTTTACTCATGTTAGTTAAATTAAACAACAAAAGTAACCTCTCCCTTTGACATGTTTGTTCCTTAAATAAAAGTGTATCATGGTGTTTCAACCCATTTCTTCTACATATAGAAAATAGTAAAATTGCAACATTCATAATTATCAATTATAATAAATTGCATCGTAAGCTGGATAATGTCTTTATCTATGGCAACGCACAGCAGAAAGAAAAAAAGAAATGCATTTGAGCAATTTTGTACACATTATACCTGAAGGACAGAATTTATTCTTTTAGGGGAGCAAAGTGAGCACTTGCCCTTAATATCCACCTATTTATACAGTTTTTATTTTAACAAACGCACAATCCTGGAAAAGTTTCATTTTTAAGAAAGTAAAAGTTATTGATAGTCCAGTTTTTGACATGTTCTTGTGGCATTTTTCTGATGGTGTAGGACATGCATAATGAAAATTATATATGAAATTGCATTTCTGAGTATTGCTTTATTTAAACTTTTGCAAATTAGGAACAGACAAACAATGCAGAGAAAAAAAAACATTTGTTTTGTAAAAAATACACTGGGCGGACCACAAGCGGGCCAACATTTGGATGCATCCACTTCTAAGGCGACTAAATCCACGTTAGTCTTTGTTTTCCTCGGCTCAAAACTGTATCAAAAATAGCTCGCCATATTAGCGGCACCGGTAATGCTAGGTTGGAGTCAGAGGTCAAAGTAACGGGGAGTGGAAGATCACGCGGTGCTCTGTGTCAACGGTACCGCCCACAACTCAGAGGCAAATTTTTAATGAACCTCTGCTACTTTGCAGAAACTATGTCCTAGAAACCGACAAGCTTTTTGATTTTGACTAAAAATGGCATAATCTAGATCTAAACTACATCAGAAGATTATTTTTACTCCAAGGTCAAGACAAATAGATATTGTGTAGAGGCCCTTATTGAGAAAAGTGAATCATAACTCTATGGTAGAGAATAAGTTCTTATTAACATCACTCTAAACACGAGTAATCAATAAGAGTGAAATTATTTGGAAAATAAAGTTGTCTTAAATTATTTTATTCCTTCCTGACTTCACCCACAGGTTAGCTGTGCGATGTCTCACTGGGTACCAAAGCAAGAGAAAACCCCTCCATGGATGACTTTTCCTCCCATCGTAGCTCTTCTATGACAGGACAAAGAGGCAGCGAGATGACACATTAGTCCTCCCAGCTCAATTCCCTTCTGACAATGTATAAATCGGAGTCTAAACACATGAGCAGGAGGATGGATGACAGCCTGAGTCGCTAGGATCAATTTGCCTCAAATTAGATACAGTGATGGTTCATTTCTCAATATAAACAGCTGCACCTATGGGGACTATTTTGGAAAATGTCTGGATTTCACCCTGGAAATGGGTGCCAAATCTATGCTCTTCCCCAAACTGTTATTTTTTTTTTTTCTTGTCCTATAGTGGTTAAAGGAACAAAAATTGACTTTATTTTTGGTCTTCCCTGACAAGAACAAACAGCAATTGTTTGATTTAACTTTCACTTATGACTTCATGACTCTGCCTGTTAAAAATAATTGATTGTGATTCAAAGTTAAATCACCTTCCTGAGGGTTAACTGCTTGAAGGCTAAAACTGGCAACCTCTCTTATTTAAATGTAAGCCTGTTCCCAAAATAGGATTTGTTTAATGCTGTAATTCTAATTTTCTGATTTGATTCTGTTTTTTTCTCATGGAAGTCTTTGAAAAACTTCATCATGGAAGCTACAACTATGAGTTGGAAATTATATCTGCTGATGAAGCATACTGATGTAGAACCATACAAATAAATAAATCAGATGGAAAACTGAGTCACTCATGAGATTCTGCATGGAGAAAATGAAGCCTAAAGTGGAAAGGGACTGGAATTTACTCTTCCAAACTCAAGAACATATCACAAGTCATTTGGATTATAATTAAATAAGAAAAAAAAGAAAGTCTGAAGTTCTGTTTGGCAAATTCGTTCATGCGTCTACTTGACATGTAAAAAAGAAAAATAAATAAATAAAATAAAATGTGCAAATTTGAGCTCTAATAAAATCAAATTAAAAACAAATTCCATTCAAAGTTGTTATAAGTTGTAAAAAAGGCACGATTCCATGAAATAAACCAGACTGTCCGTACAAATTCTTTTGGCACAAAAATGGGAGTAAAAGTGCTTCACTCTGTAACCTGCTTTTAATGACTTCTGGAGGAACTGCATCATTCTGTACATCTTGGTTTGTGTCAAATTTGGTTTATGTATCACATTAGTGCTATGGTAATTCTTTAAACAGTCTAAAAAAAAGTTCAGTCTTCTGATGTCTTGACTGAAGTGACGTCTCCCAACTGTTCAGATTTTAGCTTCAAAATGTTTTAGCAAATGTTACATTTTTCGCAATTGCAAGTGAAGACATTGTTAATGCAGGCAGTCAGAAAAGTGGAAAGAATATGCACACTGAAAACTAATATAAGATATAGGGTACTACATTAAACTAATGCAAGGTATATGCTGTCTGTCTGAGAGGGACGAAATAATAGTGTGCTTAAAATAGGCTTGACACTTCCTCAATGTGGTTCTTCTTAAACAGGACACAGAGAAGCTCAGTCTGTTCAAACCAGCTGCTGCACTTCTGTGACTTTTCCCCAAAAAATAGGCGACAGACCACATGATCCATTTCAAAAGCTTTCGCATTAGTATTTTAATTATGGTTATGCCGTTTTTAGCCAACATAAGAAAATGTTTTTTTAGGACGTAGTTTCTACAGAGCAGCAATAGTTTATTAGAAATCTGCCACTGATTTGGGGAAGGGACTGTTGGCGCAAAGTAAACCCGCCCCCACTTCCCATCACCCATCTGTTTGCATGCTCTCCTGCTAGCTTAAAGCCCCTCACAACCCCAACCTAACATTAACGGTGCACAAAAATAAATAAATGGCGAGCTGTGCAGTTTTGTGCCAGATGCCAGCTCAGACAAGAAAAACGAAGACGAACATGGATCAAGTCGTCTTCAAGTGGATGCATCAGAGTGGAATTGAGCAGGAAACGTCTTGCTTATCGAATTTTCTAAATTAAAAATGCAATCTTTTTTAAACTGCATGTGTTTCATCTGCTCCTGATTTAAATTTAGAAAGAAATACTCAGAAATGCAATTTTATGCTTAATGTCTTTATACGTGTTCTCCATCAAAAAAAAAAAAAAATACCAGAAGAACATGTTGAAAACACCAAAAACACAATTTTTTTAATCAGATTGGATCTTTTAAGATGAGAAAAACACTGATCTAAAACCCAATGAAAAGTAGGAAACACTTGCAGAGTTTTTTTTATCAGATCATAAATCATAGTACGATCAGACAGCCACCATTCCTTTCTGTTGACCGGTCATTTTGGAAAACTATACAGTCTGCCAAGTGACGACTGCCGCGTGTGCAACTGACTCAGTTCAAAGTTCTGCAGCTGTGCTTCCTTTCAAAATATTCTTGACTAGAGGCAACAAAATGACACGAGTGGAAGAAATTAAAGATGACAAAGTGATAGACAATGTCACACAGTGAATAAGTCCTTGCCTGGAGAGACAGGTGCATGGGTTGCCATAATTCATGACAGCATCAATATGGCTTTTGGGGTATCCTGGCATGATGTGTAATATGGCTGGGGGATAATAAGGACCTCAGAAAAGTCTAAACAGTCTCGGAAAGAAAAAGCTTTTGATTGTGGAGACATTTCAGAACGTTACATCAGAGTTCCGTGAGGCGTTTTACGGCCACAGAAGCTCAAAGGTATTCCCTGAAATATACTTTTTATTTTATAGCTTTTTAAATGTGATTTCTGCTCCTAAAAATGCCTGGGATTGCGGTGGAGTTAAGAAAAAAAAGAAAGAGCAAGAAATCTCTGTCTGAAGTGTGTGCATTTTCGCTATAGCCATTTCAAATATGGGGAACTGAGCACTGCAGGGCTTCAGCCCATTTTTCCACCTGTTGTGTAGACTTTGTGTAGATACAAAACACCTGGTTTTGTGACAAAGTCTTGCAGAAGTAGGATTAAGATAAACACACCTTTATTTTGGGAATATCAGCAATCCGGTGGCTCAGGCTGTAAAGAAACACATGGTGCATAGAGTAAAAGTATTAAGATGGTCCCTTACGTACATTAGGAACCATTTTTGCTTGAGGTAACCACAGAAAGAATCTGCATGACCTTTTACGATTCTCCACCAGCGCCATGTGGTTGCCAAGCGACTGTCCGACACACCTGCTGTGTTTAACACAAGTGACCTGCTGGGCGTTTGTTGCAGAACAATGACAGACAAGTGAGGATGTTCACTTACATACAGCACATTTAATTATGTTCCATTCCAAACAAAAAGCATAGTTTTAATCCTAAAGCAGAACAAACTAAAGTAAATGTTTTAGGACCTGTGATTAGGGAGGAAGAGGTGGTTCTAAGTCACTCATTCTTCAGAACATTGAATGTGTAAAAAGCGTTTGATTGTAAAGTTGCAAAGTACAGATAAGCAGACGGTAAACTCAACAAATGTTTAAAAAATGTGGTTTTGAATTTGTGCTATTTAAAGTCTTGAGTTTTTTCTGTGCTTTGTTCTTTATTTTTTCCAAGAAATAGTTTGAGGAAGTCAATATCACTTTATATTATTGACGCTGCAAAGATTTCCTGAGTCTACCAGACCATAGATGTAAATAACTTCTGACACTTCAAATGTAAAGTGATTCATGACAGATACAAATCTTAAGTAAATCTACAGCCTGCTACTTCATTTGAAGTTCACTGAATTATAATTAAATGAAAACATGCTTGCTAGTTGAAAGAAAAAAAAGTTGAGTTAAAGTTTCACAATAAAGTTCCAGATTATATCCATTTTGATCAAGAAAATGTTTCCTTTCCATTTATTTGGATTGCTCTACCACAGAGACATTGAACGCAGTGCTGTACAAACTGCTTTAGGAACCCTGCTTCTCGCAGACCTTCTGGGATTGTTCTGAAACTTTGTGTGAATACATAGCTATTGAGGGTTTGAGAAAGTAAACGTCCGTTTTCGTCAAAATTTTCTCAGTGGAATTACAAGTCAGAAATTATTCATAACCATTGGAAATTTATACTTAACTTTTTCTTTTTTTTCCTAACTATGATCAGAAAAGATTCAGGCATCTCTCCCAAAAGATAAGAAAACAAGAGGCATCATTCTGGTGGTACAAGTGGCTTTTATTCAGATTTATGAATAATTTTGAGTCTTAGTGTAGTAGTTTGAGTTTGTTAAATACTGTTGACACAGACTGAAGAATGACGAGCACAAAAAAACAATAAACTTTGAAGGAACTTGAGTTTTGTCCAATCACAAATTAAACCTGAAGAACCACTCTTAAAATATACAGGCTGCAAATTATCCCCTAACCTGCAGTGAGGGGGCTCCACAGGGGTGGTGTCCTACAGAAGTTTTCTGATGATTCACTGACTCTAGACTGGACTGATGTGTGGAGCAGCACCTAATCAAGTAACCAAATAGATGGTGGTGGACTTCAGCTTACATCAGTCTGCTGCCCCTCACTGGTACACAAGTTTCTTTTTATCCTTTTATATAAAAAAAAACTTCACACTAAATGCAAATTCTCCTTTATGGGGCAAAAAAAAGCTTTCTTATACTTTAAAGCAGTCAGTTCTGGGGAGCAACTGCAAAGGTATAATGTCCATGGAGCAAAATTTGTCAAAATAGGTAAATCTCTGGTTGTACAAGACAACAAGACTAACACCAAGTAGAAATAGTTTGAAAGTAGAGAAGATGGTAAAATGGCGTATACTTGTTTATTGCTTTTCTACCTTCCTTGACGGCTCAAAGCGCTTTACAGTCACAGTCCCATTCACACACACTGATAGCGGCTCCGCTGCCAAACACTGGCACCAACCTCCGACCAGAGGCAATGTGGTAAGACAGTAATCGTAATGGTGTTGCAGATGATAAGTGGAGCAAACCAAGCTGGGAAAGGAGCTCCAGCAGATTTGAGCAACTGCGTAATATCGGTTCAGCAAAAGAAAGCATGGAAGCCTCAAAGTCCCTGGACTGTGGTGGAGGAATGAAGATCTTAGGACAATCTCCCAAAGGAAGGCGACAGTACATTTCATACATATCTTTGTTTATATGTGATGGATGAGGCTCCTCTCTGTCTGATACTAACAAACAAAAAAAGATAATGGCGACAAAGAAGAAGAAGAAATTAACCCAACTGATGGGGCATCATTTATACACAAACATCATCCAAACACCCAAACTATGCATCATGTGAGGGCACATGTTAGGTTAATGCAAACTGTCATAGCAGCATGACATGGCGAAGGAGGGATACCTCCATCTCATTTATCACTCCTCCAGTGATATACTGTCCAACGTTACACTAATGACATTTTTTCCATGTGGACACTGAATGTCTCCTTGGCTGTCATTATTATGTCTGACTAATATTAATATAAAAAAGTGACCAGTCTGTGAAGGACTGAACGCTAACAGATGACTCTCTCGACTAGTAAAGAAAGGAGTTCAAAGTGGATCTTGATAGTATGTGATTAAATGAAGCAAAAGATGAATTTGGGTTTGGTGAAAGTCGAAACATTTCCTAAATGAACAGGAATATGCATTTCATCTAAGAAAATATATGCACAGAGACAAATATATATATGTTTTTTAATCTCAGATTTCTTCTTCTTCTTTGTGCATTGCAGCAACAAGTTTTTGTTCCAGAAAAATGGTAAAAATGATACCTGGAGAGGTCCTAAAGCATGCAACTACTTGGGACTTCCAGCATGAAATGGTCTTCAAAGGAAAAGGACGACCACTTCCGATGAACAGTCTGTGTAAACATGAGTGAATTTGCGTTTCAGGCTTCCGCGTTCACTACTCTCACATTCATGCATTGCTATGCACGTTTTTACAGCCGTTTTTTGTGTGCACAAAATGCATGGCCGTTGAACACGCATTGAAAGTTAAACCAGGTCGAACTTTAAGCAAATAAGGACTCGCATTTGGTGGTGATGTATGGTGTCACAGAAGTGGCAACTGTTTGACAATTGCTTATGGAGAACAAACCACTGTGGGCTAAAATCACATTCAAGCACCAGTGTGTAGAAAGCGTGTCACATTCCCGATGTGTCCGTAGCTTGACTGGCAATGAAGAGGGAGCTCACTGATCTGCTGCTGACAGGAAGGACATGCTGATGCGTCAGTGCGTATGTGTCAGAAGTCTGCAGTTGTAGCTTGAATTTTTGAGTGCAGATGCAGCACACTTCTAGAACTTAAAAAAAAAAAACACACTTGTGAGTTTGTGTGAGTGTGTGCTTGTTTATGGGAACCTGCAAATGTATTTCTTTAGATGAAGCATGTTTTTCCAAGTGAGCAAAACCTTTTTACTGCTGTAAGTTTTAATACAAATACAAATTGCTGTTTTTCTTCTTCAAACCACCAACATGCTCATTTTGTTTTATTCATACAACTTATTTACATCTGTGGCAATCATTTTGTTAATGCTAACCATTATTCAAATATAAATAAAAAGGAACTTCTTTATACTTTCTCTTCATTCCTGATCAGTGCTTGTTTTAGGAAGCGTTGCTCTCAGTATGCAGTTCTCGCTGGGGGACTTTGTTCAGGCGTTTTGTCCACTTTAGTGTAGTGTAGTGTGTTTAGCAAACCACATCAGATGAATCAACCTCAGTCTGCTAGAATATTGTGTTGTGAAAACACTCAATGTTTGTGTGCATCTTTGTTATCTGTGCATTGAAACAGCCTGACGGAGGGATGAAGCAACTAAGACATGATGAAAGTGGACTGTAGCAGGCAAAAATCTGTTTTTCAAGCATTGCCTATAATCATTAAACATTTATAAAGTTAATGCACTTTAAAGAAAAGCCATCCTTCACTACCAATTCTAAAATTTGCTTTTACAGATTTTTGAGAGAAAACTGCATGTACAAGTTAATGAAAACTAGATGCTCTTATTCAAACTCTTGGACCAAACCTAAATTTCAAAAAGACCAGAAACCTTGAAACTCCTCGGGTCTGACAGGGTTTATCCAACATTGCAAGTTTGTTCCGTGAAAAGGCTGGGAGATGCTGACCCCTCATGACATCCATTCTCCAAACCACTTATCCTACGGATAACAGACTTGCAGAAGGGATGGAAGCAGAATTGTGAAAATCTTCTAAAGCTTTTCTTTTTTTAAGCCTGCTTTCTAAAATAGTACAGTGCTCCAGTTTTCTGTTGAGGAGATACATTCAAGGCACTTAGGCTTTGAGAAGCAAGATCCTGGGCTGCTGGTGCACACTGCGCCTGTCACGGGCCATTGAAGGTACAGATCTAATGACCTACAAAAAACGGATTTGAAGCTCATGAGAATGCATTTGCCTCAGAAATCTATTGACCTTTTCATTCAGACTACAGTTACAAGCCAATCTTTTTCTTGTTTCTTTTTTTCCAGCAAACTAATGTGGCATAATGACTTGGTGTAAGTGTCAAAGGATTTCCAGGACATGCTTTGAAGTCAATTATTTAAACATGGTAGTACAGTGTTTGTAAAGGTTATTTTGAATTATAACAAAAGAAAAAAAAAATCTTTTTCCACCTCTTTTATGAGAAATATTCAATGGCGGAGAAAGATTTTTTTTGGGGGTGGGGGTGGGGGGCTTTGGAGGGGTGGCAAATGAAAACAATTGCGCATCCCTGCTCAAAGTGCAGTAGGCGGCACAGTAAACCGACTGGATGCAACTCAAATCTTCAATTCAACTAATGAATCTATCCGTCAATACCTATGATTACTGGCATTTAGCCAGATCTGTCAAGACCAGTTTCTTAAAACATGATTTTTTTTCCAAAAAAAACAAATTCCTCCTGCCATAGCATGGACACAGTGGATTTTGGCTAATGCCAGGGTAGTGACAGCCCAGATAGGGGGCATACACAATTCAGGGGATCAAGATTGAATTTAAAAATGTTGCTTTTGTTGCTTAAAGAAGCTTGTATTGATGATTTCTTACTCTTTGTCAATAGTGATACTAATATTGACCAAACATTTTGGGAGCAGCTCTCCCCCCCCTTGCCCCCCTGTAGCTCTGCACCAGGAAATATGTATTTTTAAGAAAATACACAAGATCTTTGAGGACAGTGAGAGGCCATGCCGTCACATTACAGGCTTGATCAGATGGCAGATCGATAGAAAAAGAAAGAGAGGGAGGCTCACAAAAGGGATGGAAGCAGCGTAAACACTGTAAATAATTCCATTTGCAGATTGGACCGTTTGTAGCATCAGATGTGACATTCGGTAACCATGAAAAACGTCTTTGTGTATGGATCACAGGGCACATTTTAAAAAGCCTTAAAAAAAAGCTGCAAAGAGTATTGATAAAAGTTTAATTTTCTCCCTACAAGGCACATTGCTTTCACAGGTGTGTGTTTACCTTATTCACAAATAGATCTCCAATCTTTTGTCATTTTACAATGTAGGGAGGCTTATTTTTACAGCAACAATAAGAGCCCGATATAGAAAGAACCTAAAATGGTTTAAAGCGCTCCCTATGCACTTTTTTTTTTTATTATTTTGGCATCTCTTTTTCTTTCCTCTCACCCAAGAATGGAAGAAAAGACAGATAGTGTTGCTGTGATTAATTCTACACTGTGCAAACCTATCTCCGCAGACACAGTAGGGGCCGGTGGCTGACATTTGCAGGTATCACAGGCTGCTCATCTTCCCAGAGGGGATACTGGTCAGTGAAGACACATCTCCTCTTTCTTGCTTGCGTTGCTCATTTGGTTAGAACTTTAGGTTCGGCAAGTGCACGTTTCCCCGTGTTTATCACTTCAAGACTGAGGGGCAAGCCTGATAAATAACCCCAGTTGCGCCAAAAGAATGGTTACCCTTTTAACATGAAACAAAACAGTGGGTTTGTTATGACAGAGTGCTGGTTTTCTTCTTTTTTTTTGTCCAGATAATGGCTGATGTACCAAATGGGGCAGAGAAACAGGTCAGCTGCAGGTAATACAATAGATGCCACTGTTTCAAACCCACCTGGCTGCTCTTGAGTGTCTGACTTTTTAATTAAATGACAAAACGATAAAATAAAACATCATTTTTGTCTTCTTTTTTATTAAAAAACAAAAATGCCACGTTTTGTCTGTTGTGACAGTTTAGTTTGAGACGCAATGTATTTCACAAATACTGAACTAATTGTACATAAATTGTAAAACTTTAAAGTCCCACTCCGATCATCTTTTGATCAACACTAAACACAAATTCAAGACACATCTTTTGTTTTTGCTCTCATTTTGTCATGATCTGAAACATTTTTGACAAAATAAAAAATTCTGTTAAAAATTGTTCACAAAACAGTCGAAATCTGTGATAATCTTATTTTAAGAAAATGCATTTCCTGAAAAAATAATACCAGCTGATCAGAAATATTTGTGTAAGTGCTGGTAGAGCCACACCTAGACGGCTCACCAACCAATGACTGAATTGTCTTGGTAGAAAGCTTGGTTTGGTAGAAAGATGTATTTGGCTTATGTTACGGTCGTATTTCACTTTGCTGCATTAATGACACCAAAAAACATCCTGTAATGAGGAAAACACTCTGTAACGCCTTTAAATTAACCGTTAAGGAACTGAAACAATTACAGCCAAAATCAACAGTGTTGGTTTCAAGTTTCATGTTAATCTCCTAAAAACAAAAGGTAAACCACAAGCCCCCTGCTCCGCTCCATTCTGATGTATCCTCTTGTAGACGACTAGATCCATGAACGTCTACTGACTCTAAACTCTACGGCTGCATAGCTCCAATTTTGCTCACCATTTTTATTGCGGTAATGTCAGATTGGAGGTGTGAAGAGCTGTAAACTATAGCAGGAGAGAATGTAAATAGAGAGCTCTCAGTTATGGGTGATAGGAAGTGGGGGGCAGGCTTTCGCTGCACCAGTGGTCCCAACCACGACTCAGGGGTGAATTTAGGATGAACTACTGCCTCTCTGCAGAAAATATGAACTAGAAAATGACAGATTTTTTGATTTTTGCAAAAATTGCATCATCATAATTAAAAAGACCACTGGGAACGCTTTTAAAAGAGTTCCAACAATTATCGTAGTGGGACTTTAACGAGGGCGGAGAATGTTGTTAACTTTTCAGCTTATCTCGTCAGGGGTCACCACAGTCAATTAGCTTTCACCGATTTAACCAGGCTTAGAATCACTACTGATGTTCTGTCAAGTTAATAATTAACATTCATGATGTAACAGAAGATAAATATGATTTGCATCATACTAATGTAATTTGATTATGAAAACCAGTTTTAAAATACCTAGCGATTACACCAAACTAAAAGTTGGAACTTTCACTATTAAAGCTAAAGGAACTTTGGGAAAATGAGGGAAAAAATAGGGATATTGTGGGGTTAAAAAAATAATGCAGCTTCCATCCAAAACATACAAGAAATTTTTTTTTTTTTATGAAGGACAGTTTAATTTATGAATATAATAAATGAAAACTGCCTTTTCTCCTGAAAGGTTTTGATCAATTCTGTTGTAATAAAAGTGAACAAAAATGCACAACAAATGTTGCAAAATAAAAGTTGTTCTAGTACACATAAAAAAAGAATGAATTGGACATCGAAGAGCGCTGAGTGAATTGCAAATGTTATAGATTTCCTATTTGCTGTCTCCGTCTTATCCTGGAGTGACCTTGGTCATACCCATTTTCCACCATAATATTACAGTTTGGTTCATTCAATAAGACACATTTCTTTACTTGTTTGCTGCTACTACCACAACAATGCATAGGCCCATAATTTGACAACATTTTGTGCTTCCTGTATATATTTTAACATAAAAAGTAGGTTAACATAAAAAAATGGCTTGTTTTAAAAATTGAAGGAGGGCCCAGCTGCCATTAAAGATTACAAGTGGATTTATATCCCGGTAAATCAATATTCTTATGAGAGCACTTAAGAGTGATCACTAAAGTCACTGTGAAGCAAGAAGATAAAACTCAATCTCTGTCATCTTCACCTCCATCCAGTTATCCTATTAATGTGAGATATAGACTCGGTCATGTACTTCATCGCAGCAATGATTTATTAAGCCAATAATAACAAGGAGAAAAAGGACAGACTCAGGTCATAATGTTAAAGAGCCTTCACCATGGTATTAATGGTCTCTTTGCATGCAGAAACATGTGCTTGGAATACGGGGAAATGTTCTAAAAGTTAAAGTACTTGGAAAATTTTACATCTGCTTCTCATACTATTCTAATTATTGTCCATTATTTAAACATATGAGCAACGCCATCTAGAAACACATCCTTCTAAATAAAGTAGGTCTCTTCAGTTTTACGCTGTTGCATCTTAATTTTTATGAAAAAATTTAACTGAAAACAGATTCTTTTTATTGTCTTCTAACAGCAGTTCTTGTGGATTTTTGGAGGTTAAATCTAGTGCCATCATGTGATTTTGTAATTAATTAATCTTATATATTTTTATTCTACCCCAAAAAATTGCTGCAAAAAGCCATTATTCTGAGGTATATTCATTTAAATGTGTGACATTGTAGCACTGTAAAAGATCAATATACATTTTAAGAAGTTGCTTGATGATATTGTTTATTTATATACTGAATACATTATGCATAATTATTATATTACAATTATAACAAACTTCCAATCTGGAAATACGTTTTAGAAATAAACAAAACTGAATATTAAACCGTTGAATGTTATTTATTTTTACTAACAAAGTAATCACTTAAATGCTTTTTTTTTTCTTTTTTTAAACTTACCATGTCATAAACTTAAAGTTTTTTTTTAAGTCAGTATAAAAATAAGTTTTATTTCTGGACCTAAATGTATTTTAGGATTTCATGTCTTGTGCAAATTTGGAAATGTATGGGAGGGAACAACCCTCAACAACTTTGGTGGGTTTGGGATGAACAGTAAAAAAGTTTGTTCAGAGGGTTACATGTCGAATAAATCATTTCTATGTTTACAAAAAAGAAAAGTTGTCAGACACTTAAATTCTCTACATTTTCCCTCAAATTTACTCACTGGGAGTATTTTTGGACCGAAAAACTTGTTAACAAGGTGCTAAGAACCCCTACAGATGCAATTTAACACCTGAATCTCAGCTATGACGTGTAAAAAAAGAAGAAAAAAAAGCAGTGGTACATGGCATTTTTAGCTAGCAGCCACTGGACACAACCTTTGCTTTATTCAAATCCAGTCAGATGGCTTCTCAGCGTGGTAAGATCAATGTGTGAGTTCATGAGAAAAAGACAGTTAAAAAAAAGATAAAATTCCTTGTCAAACAAAGACTCTGTGACCTTCCTTCAAAAAATTAAGTCACTGGTATCTTCATTCTGATTTTTCAACCAAAGATGACAATGAGATGGGTGCCAGCTGCAGGGTAATTACTGACTTTTTCCTTATATAAAAGGAGAAAATTCAATCTATTTACACTGTGTCCTCAAACATGCTGCTCTATGAAGGCACAACTAAATTATCTGATGACAAAAAGGATCATATTCCAAGATGCAAACTTAAGAGAGTTGTCAGAAAAAGAAAGGAGAATCTGAACCGTTAGGTAATTTACTGTCAATAGAAAATAGGCATTGGTGTTTTCATTATTGAGTTTTCTTCTAACAATGTCAGAATACAACTCTTCTCAGTCTTCTTCTATCAAGAACAGCTTTCAGAATGAGTGCACTCTCTGACTTCTCTCGGACGTTTCTTAAAGGCACGCATTTGTAGAAAGGCAGCCAAACATACATTTTCAGCGGTCCAACAATATGGAATAATATTTGGAATGTGATACAACAGGAAAAAAATACCCTAGAAGGTATTACTCATCTCAAGGTGAAAGTTAATGGGTCAGGTCCTACAAGTAGCCTTTTATTGCGCCAACAACGACAAATCTTCTTTCCTAATGGCTAGTAAGTTATTATCCTGAATTCTTGCGATGGCAAAGTATTTCCAGGACAGTATGTACATACAAATAGCCCTGGGGAGTGTGGACGCAAGTACATAACTGAGAGGAAAGTCGGACTTGTGTGTCATGGGTGAGATGGTGCAATGTCATCCTAAGAATAATAATACCATGCCTTAAAGCAGCCCCGCATCTGGCTGTAGTGAAATGTTATCTGTCAGCCCTGATCTCGTCTGTCTGGAAAATTGTGTTTTGGACAAAACATTGGACATATTCAACCTCTGGTTTCAGAAAAAAAATACTTGTTTTTTATTCCATTATGAGAATAATACCACAAGAACATGTTAAAAACACAAAAACTGTTTTCATCAAAGTGGGTCCCTAAATATCTGGGTAACTGTTTGGTTTGACAAAGTTGTGATGTTATTTTTTTTTCTACAGCTTTGAATGATTAACACTGATTCAGATGGATTAGAAACACAAGATATTGTGTTTCATCCAATCTTAACCAGATTGACCATAAGAGGTGATGGGTTTATGTGTTTTGCAGCCTATTTAAAGGACATATTTTTGCTTTTTTCCAAAATAACAAACACTGACATATAAAAGGTGGAACATTTTGTAGGATTATGTCTTTTGCTTTTAGTCTATGTAGAGAAGCAATGACTGATGCTTGATTACTCCCCCCATTACTAAGCACACATTTTCATTCCTGGCAACAAACAAGGCTCTGGATGTCCACATCTTAAAAATGCATTATCTGAACATCACACTGAAGCAGGTCACTTATTCTATTGGCTGAGCAGAAAAAATAAAAATCTGATTTACTGGTTGTCAGCGTCTGACATTATGTTATTGAAACTCAGGTATTGATTTAGGTCTGTTGCCCTCCAAAATGTGAAGTCAGGCATGGATAGCATTTACATGCACTTAAAAGATCGATCATTGGGGCGGTAAAGTGACAGCTTGAAGTCCAAGTGCTGGAGACTTGAAATTAACAGAGGAAAACAATAAAATAAAATATTAAAAAAAATAGTAATTAAATGGAGCCACCAAAACTACTTTTGCTCAATCCACCTAAAATCTAGAATTTAAAAAAATGAGGTGACATGGGGAGATAGATAACGATAACACAGTCCCAACATAAGAGTGTCATAAGTATGTTTCATGACTTAGTTCTCTCACACACACAATAACAAACAGTATGCACACAACTATTTACAGGTTTAATGCTTTTTTATACACTAATGATAGAGGACTTATCTCACAAGGGTTGTAAAAACATTACCCATGTCCACATTTGTGCACCAGAGACAGAGGATTGGAGCCTCGGCTGGAGAATCAGATGAGCAGAGATTACATAGAGCCGGAGCCCCCGCCAGGACAGGGACGCGCCCCACCCCAAGGCGCACCAAGCCCAGACACAATGCCCTGAGCACAAATGAGACCCAGATGAGAGGCCCACCACCGCCTGGGAGTCCTGAGCCCCCACCCCCAGAGGCAGTAAGTGATCCCCCGTGGCAGTCCACACTGTATACTCAGGCAACCTGATGGGGTGGTAGTTTCAATTAATGTTGAAAAGTTAGACTGGCATTCAGTGTCATTATTGTCATTGTTATTGTCATTTTTTTAAACAAAAACTTAAATTTGTGTTCAAAGAATTAGTGCTTTTTTAAGATTTTATGAGAATTTAAGTTCCGCCAATTAAGTATTCTCATTTTATTTCGCAGTTTGCTACAAAATAGATAATTTCCACTAATGACACTAGTTCTTTGCCATTGTAATCAAAATTAACTACAACTGGGTAGATACAATCTCAAAAAATGTTTTGAATATATTGCTTAGAGCCAGCAAACATACTTATTTGACTGTAAAATATTCCATTTGAAGTGATCTAATCCAATAATTACCCATTTTAGCGATTTTTTTTTCCTTTTTGAATACTTGTGTGGAACTTATTGTTTCTAGATTTTTTAATGATTTTACAGTAAAAATGACTTGCCTCATCGACAAATCATTTTACTGCTCTAGTAATATTATTTTTCTTTTCCCATTTTTTAGACTACCTCTTTTTGTAGTGTAAAATCGGGATCTAAAATAAAGGAAAGCCAAAGCAGTTGCATTATGGTGAGAATAAATCTCCACTTTTGATCTCATGCTCCCATGCTAAGAAATGTAAAGATCTGTCTTTTTTCATCTCATCTCACATCTGCCACTGTTCCATCATTTGGTTTAGCTTCACACACTACAGCAAACATTGGTTTGACTTGAATTTCAAATATATCTCGGCTCAAGTGAGCGTGCTTGTTGCAGTCAGACGGCACCAAAACTCAACTGTGTGTGCACCAATACTGACTTATATATCAGTCCTTACAACAGCGGATTATATCATTGTTATGGCAGTAATGCTGGATCTTACTTTTAAAGGCGTTTCCAGTGAAATGTTGCTGCTCTGTCTATTTTAAAGCTACGTCAGTGCAATTTTGAGCTTTCTTTTTTCTTTGTCTTTAAACAGGGCACTGTTCTTAGCGTCCTGATTGGCTGGAGACCTCCTGTGCTGTGTCTGCCTAAGAAAATAAGCAAAAGTGTGTTTAACATGAACCAGCGCCTCACCTGCATCCTCGGCAAGACCAGGTGGCTGGAGGTGGAGCCAGAAGCAAGTGCCTGAGATCCAAGCAAACACAAGAGCTGCAGCAAGAGGACATGAGAACAGGAAGTTGGGGTTTCCATTAACATCCGGTTCCCAGTTGTAGTTATCTTTTTTATTTTCCTGTTTATTTTTGTTGTCTTTGACAAGATGCAACAATGACCATAATAGCCACAATACCATATTTATTTTTTAGCAAAGGACATGGAGTTTAAGGACCTGGCTTTATTACAGCAATGCTCTCAAAGAAGGAGGTAGTAGCTTATTGTTATTCATTAACTAAAGTCAAGCATGTCCTATAAAACTTTTCATGACTTTTAAACAGATACCCAAAATGTCAAACTATTTGATAAATGTACTGGTATACAGCTTGTCAGATTTCATGAGCCTATTCATACTCTAGAGATCAAGTACGGTTTGTCTAAGTCACTTAAAAACATTTTACAAAGCAATTCTTTTAAACCATCCTTCTGTCTGTCATAGAAGATTATGACAACACTGGGGCCACATTACTACAACAGGCAATAAACCAAGGTGCCACTTTACACAAGTGTGTTGGCCAGCCTGAAGACTTAGCAAACCAGGAGACATACAGGAGTATTTAAAGTGGTCAAATCAATCCTCTCAAAAGGTTTGGAACATGTTTGTTTAACTGTAAATTAAAATTTATCTTTTTACATTGCCTGGCCAACAGCAAACAAGCTATGTTACGCAATAAATGGTTTTTCAAGAGTTAGGATTCCCAAGCACTGTGTCCAGAGTAGACGGATGTTGTCTCCATATCCCAAAGCTTACATGAGACAACCTTAATTCCTATTACAATCGGAAACAAAGCCACTCTGTACTCCTGATCGGCTTCTGGAACCACTGGCGCAAATATTGTCACGTGACTGTGGGGCACCCCGGCAGCTGGCATGACGCTAGTGCGATCCGCCACACAATTTTGGCACAAAGGTTAGATGTGGATGCACAAGCTCTGCCCCCACCATGGACAAATATTGTTGGGGATTCTGCCTTCCCACTGTCCCAGTACCTCATGAGGCCATGTTGGGATAATGGTCACTTAATAGTCAGGCAAAGCTGCTTCAATCAAAAGCTTAACTCAGCTGGAGTGGTCATTGAACATGCCTTTGGTCTTCTCAAGACAAAGTTCATGCATTGCAAACACCTCCAACTCATTGCCCCCACTCTAACTACATGCTGCAGTCTGCACAACATATGCCTCGTCACAGATGACACCTTTGAAGAGTCTGAGGAGAAAAATAGTTTTGTTAAAAACTCAGCACACCTTCCAAATCATGATGAACAACAGTAGAGATTATGTTTCCGGCACAATTTAAACTCACTGTCACCAATTCTCAAGGATGTGGAATTTGATCTAATGTTTTGTAACCCACATTAAATGACATAATTGTGCATGTTGCTATTGAGAGTACTAGTAGCCATTACTTTAAGTATTCTGTGTCTCACTCCTTACACTTGATTTTTGGCACATAAGCTAAAGCTAGGAGCTCTGTATGGGGTTTGCACCAGAGCTAAAGGGAGCTCAGAGGAGAGTTGTGAAATGCTGATCTATCCCCGGGTCCCATCTCTGGGTTGTCAGGTTGCCCGACTAATACCAGCAGAAATATTTCTACAAAGAAGAGCAGCACCGTCCAAAGTGGGATGGATGCCATCTCTCTGCATGAGACCGGGCTTTCCCCAAAACGCACTCCAATTGTCTACCAAGCCAACGCCATTTTCTGGGCACCATCAAGGTAACCTAAATGATGATAAGCGGCTGTTAGGTTCCATAAGGGACCAGAGAAAATTACAGGGTTTGACATCGACTTAGCAAGTTTACATACCAATTCTATGTTTAATTTAATGAACATAATTGTCTCTGTTGGGCATCGTTAGCACCTTCATGAATGAAGACTTACAAAACCTAGATTTACTGTGGACAAATATCTTAAGGTTTTCTTCGATTACACCAACTCTGGCCCCCGGTTTACACCTGGCTATAGCCACTCCACGCAAAAATGGCTCATGTGTTTCCCTTTTGTTTTTTCAGGTCTTTTTTTCATTCTATAATACTTCACATCTTTTTCTATGAAGGTTTAAACTTTGAGAGTTTAAACAAGAGAGAAAAGTGTGAAAATGAACATGTCTGGAAAAAAAATGTAGTGAGGGGTTATACTTCCTTAAAAACATTAGTAATCCTACTTTGCAGATTTCAGCTATGGCAAGTTATTTTTAGAGCAACTCCTGCGATAAAAAAGGAACACTGAAATTACAAAAAGACAGAGCTAAAGAAGCCTACAGGTTGCTTTAAGTCTTTGTGTTTGAGAAAAACTATCACAGTTGCCATTCTTCATACTAAATAACAGTTTTGGTAGGTACAGAGGCATTACCATGTGCCAATGTGTACATTATTGGTATTGATTGTAGGAACACTGCAGTCCAAACCGAATTAGCACAATTGAACTTAAAGCCTAGAGTGTTCCATAAACACAGTACATCACCCCTGGCAACTCAACTCATTGTTTCATGAATCATACACAGGGTTATGTTAAGCTGCTTTAAACCACCGCAGACTTCAAGGCCATTGCTGGTGCTTTTGGTTGCAAAGTATCACCAAGTCATCAGAGGTGGGTCTTTTGTTCCTGCTGCTGTAGTAGCTGTATTATTCTTTAATTGTTTAAGGGAGTTTGACTTTGTCAGGGCTTTAAACAGATTTTTTTTACTTACTGAAATCAGTTGTCAGTTGTTGTCTTTAAATTGTACTTTATTAGTACTTATTGCCTGAGTATCTTTACCTTAGCACGTTTTTCAAACCTACAATTCATCCATCTTTACCTGCTTTTGAAACAAAAAACCAGCTTAATATCAGGTGTTTTTTAATATTTGAGATCTGTTTACTCAACATTCGGTGCCTGAGCTGAGCTTGTCAGGCTACATTTGATTCTCAACAGGAAAAGATGCATTGTTGGAATACATTTAAATTTCTAACATTCCTTCTAAGCTTTGTTCATACCTCTCAACAATGTGCGAAGGGCCACTTCCAATGACATATCTATGTAAACGTACGTTTTTAGGCTCTATATGCAACACAGGCGGCCACTGAACGCATGCTGAAAGATAAACTAGTCAAACTTTGACCAATCAGGGACTCTATTTTGATTGTAATGTAAGGTTAATGTCCTTTTCAATTCACAGAAGTGCCAACCATTTGAAAATCAATTATGGAGGTGAAAATAATTGCTTTTTGTGACTGGCTGGAATTATTTGACACCAAGTCTTTAATATATCAGAATAGAGCATTCAACAATCAAACTCCTGCTTTGTTTCTAGTATATTTTCCAATCTTTTTTTTTTTTTTTTTTTTAACTTTTGCTTGCGCTTATGTCTCCACATTGAACACATTAGGTCATCCACCCATTTTTTTCAACCTATTCCTGGTTCTAAGGAGCCATTGTCACCCTCAGTGTGTAGATGTCTGTCTTACAGTCTAACCGTTAAAGACTTCATTAGTGGAATACCTTTAACACAGAATATTCTAATGTTTAAATAAATCTTCATTTCAGCCTCTGAAAAGCTCTCCTTGTTGAAATACTTTTAAACTAATTATAGTGTGTACTAATATATATATATATACAAGAGTTTTAGTTTTTGTGGTAAAGCCATCATTTTTCCATTAGAATCCCATTAAATTTTGAAAAAATAACAAAAATGCATTCGAAGTTTGTGACAAAAAATGATCATCCACCCTGCCACACATAGCTGATGCAACAGCTGCCCAATTACACCATCCAGGTTCTGAATTTAAGATACACTGAGAGGTGCACCTGTACTGTGGTTTGTCTACTGCTCACTCTTAATGTCAGTTCACCCAACCGTTCTCTTCTTGAGCATCATCAGATTTACATTTTGAATTAATAACTGTAGGTATAAACTGTTTGAATGACATTTTAAACTCCTGGAACTCTTAAGCTTATCAGTTTGCAGACGGTAGACAGACATGGCTGTTTGCCATGTTCAAGGACATGTTGATGAGGCACGACAGTCAAAATTTTAGGAAGTCAAACTGTGACTTTCCTTGGCAGGCTCTGTGAGACATCTGCAACCTCTGGCCCTCAACTGAGGGATTTAGATTTTACTTGCAAAAGAGGAGTGCAATGAACGAGTGCTTCAAAGTGCAAGTCAACAGGTTTTTGTTTAGTGGGAGTCCCAACTTCAACAAAAGTTGATTTTCAAGCACAACAACTTCAGCTAACTTACCAACTGTTTGTACACTTTTGAGGTGTAATTAAAAATACACTGTCAAGAGAGGCTAGTTTGAAGAATTCAAATAGTCTAATAGCAGTAGTGATGCGACATTCTGTGTCAAGGCTCCAAGGTATGTGTCAAGTAGTGAAGGAGGAACAATTGGATGAAAGGTTTCAATGCTACATGAAGCGTCAGCTGCCCATTACTAAAAAAGCAGAAACTTCACACCCAAAAAACACCTTGTTCTTTGGTTCTACAAAAACCAATGCCAGCAAGAAAATAAAAGAGCAAAAATAGAAGTACTGTATCTGGTAGACAGTGGCTGAAAACCTGGGCTTTAAATAAACTGAGTGGTAATTAGCTAAAACAGAAACAGCTGTGGATGATTGGCAACCTGGTGAAACCTGGTGTGAAGATGGAGGATGCAGAAAACACATCACCTGCACTGCAAAAGCCCATTCCAAGAGCAAATAAACAAAAAAGCTATAGTCCTCTAAGAAAAACATGCAATATTTACAATTAAAAACAACTTTTTGTTTTAGTCAAATGTATTCCTTGATTTCTTTCAGTTCACACCATTAAGCACCAGCACTCACAGGTGTGGAGATCTTTTATACAAATAAAAAAACAGCAACAACAACAAATGGTAAAAAAATATGATCGTGCCCTTAATAAACTCTTAGTTTTTCCTTTTTTTTGACAAATTCATTCTGGGAATTCTACAGTTCATGTCTGATGCACTCTTTTTTTTTCTTCTTTTTTATTGATTTTTTTTTTTTTACAATTATACTTCAAACTGCTCTCATCATTTGTATAATATCAGGGACATGTCATTTAGTGAGACTGTCACTGTCTTTCTGTCAGATTGGTTCATTTCCTCTCAAGAAACCTTTCAGGTCTTATTTATGTATTGTGGGAGATCCAGCTTGAAAATGCTTTTTTCTGCTGAAAATTGATTTTTATTTTGTATGTTTCTCATGTCTGAAAGTTAAAGGTTTGCTTTTTTTTTACACAATTGCTGATCACAACCTCCTTATTTTTTGTATGAGTTTCCTGTTTCAAAGAAGATGCAGTCAAAGCCTTGTTTTGAAAGTCAGAACAATGGACAGGCATCTCATTTGATGTGGCAAGTCTAAAAAAAAACAACATCCTGAATCAACTTACTTTTTTCTTTCTAAATTCCAAAACTAAATCAGTTTACTACATTCAATCAGAACTAGACATCAGTGTATAAAGTAATTTACCTGTTGGTTTTAATTTGGTAAAAGCTCAAATCAAGTTTGCTTCACTTGAACAGTTTAAACAGAAAACCAAAAAAGCCAGAAAAGACAAGAAAAGCCAAGGCTAAAACCCAGCAGAAAATAGAACACATAACCAGTGACATAATTAATAAAGACAGAAGGGACTTTAGGATCGAGAATGAAACTTGGGAAGTATAGTCTGAAATAGGTGTGGTAAATAAACCAAAATTCTGTTGGTTTATTTATATTATAAATTATTATTTGCAAATTAGTTGTCATCAGTACCAAAGAGTCTACTGTAGTTCTCAGACAGGATCAACAGAGATAGTGTTATCTTAAACTGCCAAAAATTAAGACTTCCAAATAAAGAGAGGCACCTTTAGCCCATTATTGCCTACAAAAGTCAGCGTCTTTGATTGAAATGTTGATGTATTCACAAGCAGATGGTGCAAAGGCCAAACACACAGAATGAATCTAAAGGCAGGAACTAAACCAACAGGGTCAAAAAGAAGGCAAGTTTAGATCTACATGCAGATCACAAGAGGAAAATGTAAGACGACGCTCATCATTCAGCATAATCATCATAAGAACCATGTGCACGAGGATTGGAAACGCTGGGGTGTATGGTTGAAAAACAGTCATGAATAACAACTAGAAAAGAGTTATGTCTGTCCCAACAGGCAGGTACTCTAAGATGTTGGTTTAAAACCTCCACATCTGTTGTCACTGAGTTTTTCTCCAAATATACATTGTAGTTTCTTTTTAAAGCAAATGCCTTGTTTTTTTACAGATTTATATTAATTCTGACCACTTTTTGAGTGCATTTGATTTCATGGTGCATTACACATATTTATATTTAGAAATGTGTTGGGACTTTCAACAATGCCTGGGGATGTGTGATAAAACCTTCAAGGCACCTTCATTTGGGCCAGGTGGAGATTTATTTATTTTTTCTTCTCAGGCTTCATGATGAGACAAGTAAAACAGTTATGGCAAACAACTGAAACTGAGACAAAGTGCCTTCTTAGTGTCTTTGAGATTGCTCACGATACCTTGGGGTCAAATGGAATGCTTCGCCTGTAGTGAGCTCACAGGATTCAGGTAAAATATTGATGACCTAATTGTTGGGCAGCAAGACAGCTTCCCAACTGGTAGTTTCACATGAATAGTACATGTTTGTGGCTTTGACTTCTGAGGCGCTAGGACAAGAATATCTGGATCAAGCGAACAGAGACAGAGCTACTCCAGCATATCCTGTGTTCAGAGAACCAAGACCAACATCTTGGGTGTGGCAATGCAAACATGAAGGGGCATGAGCCATTTCCTACAAAGAAATTATATAAGTCTAGAGATATGTATGAACTAATTCGACTACTGATGGATGATTTTGACATCGTTGCCACTTGAGATGCCAACTGCAACCAGACAGGTATGATTCAACTTGAGATGACAGACAAATCGCCATTGACAACTGAATGGTAAAGTGGTTCAGCTCTTGATCTACAGATGGGACTGTCACCAGAGTAGTGGCACAAAACAGCCTTTTCCTTTGATCAAGACGTAAAGTTGGGCCAACGTAAGAATCAGAGATGAAAAGTCTGCTAAATCAAAAAAAGACCAGCAACCTCGCCGCAGGGGATGCAGATCTTCCCAGGTCTGTCCTTCTACTATCTGTGGCATCTTTTGACCAGTCTTTGAACTTGCAGTTATGGCCATATTGATATGGCATAAATTATATTAACCCTTTAACACCAAAGACGTTCTCAGTGACAACCAAATAACACAAGCTCTTTGACATCCTGCAACTCTTCAACCGTTTACACAATCAACGTAAATCAGATGATTCTGACACGGACAACAGCAGCTTTGCTTGGTTTTGCTCAGATAAGAGCTGAACGCTTCCTGTGTTAGACAGATTTGACTGCTATAATAAGGGGCTATGAGTCTTCTGATACAAGAGGTGCATATTTGTATAAATCCCTTTTTAAATTCTATTTTTATCTAAATTAATTGTATTTGTACATATTTCTGGTGGTACCAAAGAGATGGAGAGAGTGGGATGAGATGGGACAAAAGGTTACAAAAGAAAGGAGATAAAGGGGGGTGAAGAAACTGTCCCTTAGATTTGAATGGGACCCACTCTTTCTTTCCAGCAACCATAGATAGAAATAAATAGGAGTAGAAAGTGGATGGATTGGATTGATTGAATTATTATAAAGTGTTAGAAAACAAATGAAACTTTAAAGAAGCTTAAACCTGGAGGATGGTCATTTGTTTGAAATTAAAACATACCAGAAGTAAAACAATTATAATAAAAGCAGTTATCTTTAGACTCCCAAAAAATTAAGGCTCATGCAAACACAAGTACTGTGCAGATCCCAAATATGGGTAAATGCAAAATGTTGTGTCAGAGTAGTTTAATTCTAACATGCAAATCACGAACAGAACTTCAATTTCAGATCAGTTCGGGTTTGGGTCAACAACAGCAGCAACAGCAACGATGCCCCAAATTTTCAACAGAAATAGTGGCAATCGCTGTTATCCCAGGCAACAACCAACTCGGTGCAAAAGTTTTAATTGTGATTCTCTTGATTGACTTGACCTTGGTTTTGCACCAGGCAATAAAATCTCACCAAAACAACAACAAAAAGATTAAAGAATGAATTAGCCTTTTATAAAATTAGAAAAAAATTCAGAAACCATAGACACAGATTCGTGTATTTGGTTTAAGAAAATAACATTGAATGAGACATAAAAAAGCAAGAGAATATCAAAGGTTTTCTCTTTTTTAGACTTGATTGAGTGATCATGAATTTTGACAAAATATTTCACGTGATTCCAAATTATGATTAATATATATACGATTTACTTCAAATGTTGCCTATAATGAGTGGTTAAAACATCATGATTTTATTGTGAAAAGAAAATAAGCTTGTGGCTTATTACTGTAAAGCACTTTTAGCTGTGCAATACTTCTTAAGCAGAAAATATTTTGCAAAAAAGTTCCAGAGATTCTGGTAAAAGAATTAAAATGTTTTCTTCAGTTTTTAGAAGGGACAACATCATTAAGAAACTTTTTTTTTTTTTTTTTCCATTGCACATACAAATAAATCAGATTGCTGCTCACCATTTTATAAGAGCAGGAATATAAGCAGACAGTCATGTAAGAACTGTAAGCTCATAAGCCGCCCTGCAGGAACATTCTGGAAAGAAGAAATGAAGAAACATAATAAAAAAGTCATTTAGCTAAAGCTGCTCTACCCTTAATTGTGCATCACCCTGAGCATAATTAATTTCCATCAACAGAAAGAGAGTTTGCCAAAACATTACCTTATTTCACCAGCAGGAAATTAAAAGTAATGTGATTACAACAGATGCAAAAAAGTACATGTCTGTGTCAAATGGTTTTATTGGTTCAACAATGGAAGTTCATTAACTGGGTTAAGCTGGTACATGACATTCCTCTTCCAGCAGTGCTTAATAGTGTTGTGTAGCCCTCTGATTTTCCAAATCCATTATTGTTAAAATATAGAACCCATGAGTCAAAAATGAATTACATTAAACACTATATTTAGCCGCAAGAAACGCCATGACTCCTTAAGCAGTAAATGCTTTGATTTTTTCTTTTTTCCTGTCATCATTGTGGATAACTTTAACTAATTTGGTTGGTTTTAATTAATATAAATCAATATTTGCTATATTCAAGCCTTCTTTTAAGTTTAGAGTTTTAACAAATATAAGTTTAACAGGGTTTGTTTTAACTTGCCACGTCCAACAGCTGAATAATCAGATATGAGCCGAGAGCCTCTTGTGTTAAGATACACTCATCCCAAACGCGATTCACGCAGCCAATTCACGTGGCCTGCCCATTTCTCGCCGCGTGGAGAATTCGCTGCTCGCCATGTGGCCAAAATGTGTTCCCTAAGCTCACCGCCTCGTTTGCGTGTGGGGGGAACTACCAGCTAATGTTTGTAGCCTGATTGCTACATGGAGCTGCGTCTGTTTATTTCATTTACAATGCATGGGAGACGCAGATGATGTTTAGAAATCGGGTTTTTTTTATTTTGAAGAGCTCTAAAAAGACATCAGTGATCACGTCTCCATGTTTGGGTTCATAAAAACATAGTCTCCCTTTAGCTCCAGTGAGTTTCTCTCCAGTTGCTGTCTGATTGATAGCCGCTTCTGCGATGTTTATGTTTATGTTAGTCTCTGACTGAGTTCAAATGTTTACTGGAATGTAAAAAACTAAAGAAAGGAGGGAGAGTTCCCGACCATCCCCACACCAAGACCCCCACCAAAGCAGCAGCGGCAACCAAGGCCCCCAAACACCCATATTGTAGGGCCGACGGTGAAGATCCACCCGCCTGCGGGGCCCGCAGGACTGCTACACGAGCCCCCAACACCTGTTTTACAGGGATTTAAAGAGCTGCATCCTTATCCTTTGCGACACTGAAATGTTCAGCTTTGCTTTTCATGTGGAAAATAGACATCATTACATGAATTACACTTTTACTCACATTAAAGTCTCCTTTCAGCTCTCCTTGAAGTCACCTGTGACTGTAAATCTGTTTTTGCTCCATCTGTGACTTTTTTCTATTGTGAATACTTCTGACAGCTTACATTTTCTTTTTTGTATTAATGCTGGAATTCTGAATTGAATTTTTTTTCTCTTAATGCTGGAAAATCACTTTGTGGCAGTCATATTTACTACTCTGATTTATTTGAGTTTGACTGTAAGTTCGCCCATTAAAAGACAACATCAATTAAGTTTTGGTAATTTGTACATAAATGCAGATAAAAAAAATAATTTACCAGATGATCTCAAAATAAAATAAAAACTAAAAGAGAAAGATTATTTATTTTGAAATACCATAAAGGTGTCCTTTTGAATTTTAAAAACAAGATGAACATAAACACAAAACTGTGATTATCACAAATTTATTCAAAGCCCTTTCATCTCTATGACAGAAACAGACAACTCAGTGACTAAAACGTTCTACAGAACACGAGAAGGAACTAACTCAGCACTAAAAACACCCGACACATTTCCAGAGGTTTCTGTCAAAGACACAGTTTACAAAGGAACCACAAATATGGCACATGGATTGCTTCTCAAAAACTTCAAGGGTGTTGACACATTTAATGACATTTCAAAAACCACACAAATACATTTCTAACACTTACAGAAATAATATAAAGACCTAAACACACACACACACACAAAATGTGTCTGCTCCTAAACTTAGTGTATCTATTGAAGATGTATTTTTCTTGAAGACAATGAGGGATCACCACGGATACGGTCACAGGAAAAACAACAAACATTTGAAAAGGTTCCTGTCTGCATTGGTGGAAGGAAATGTGACAGTCAGCCGTCGAGCATAGTGCACAGTGCTTTTGTGTAGAAATCCTGGAGAGTAGGCACTTCAAGCAATCCCTAAATAAAAAATACATAAAAAGCCCCCCAAAAAACATTATTCTATGTTCTTCACATTGCAGCAAAATCAATGGAAATTCCTTGTTTGTTGCGGCAGTTTGACCCTTTAACACCAGAGATGTTGCAGGCGAAACCTAAACAACACTCGCACTTTAGCTATGGTCACACAGCCCTCAGCAGCGCATGTTCAAGAGGCCAGTTTGAATAAAAACTATATGCAAATGTGCGTAAATGCACCTTCTGGGTTTCTGTGCTAGAAACTCTTACTCTCACGCGTTGCGACGCACATTTTTAAGTCAGTACATGGCCTCTACATACAAAAGGTATGGGTACTGAACATGCGTTGAAAGTAAAACCAGGTTGAACATTGACCAAGTAGGGACTTGGATTGGAAATGGCATATGGATGGCATTCCTTTTCATTCACAGAAGTGACAACCGTTTGAAAATTTATCAAACATAATAATTGCATTTTGTGCCCTGCTGGATATAACACCAAGTCTTTCATATATTGGAATAGATATGGCGTCACATCTCTGCCGTTAATCGAAGGGCGCGTATTTGATAACTGAGCGCGCAGAGCTCTCACCGCGTGAGCTCAGTTTTTTTTGCCCTAACTGAGCGAGCGCGGTCAGAGCTCTGCATGCCCACTCAGTCTTTTTTTTGCCCTTTTTGCGCGCAGATTCCAGTTTTTTCTCTATTGAAGCAGATTTTCAAAAATGAAAGCCCTTCTATGTTGCTTCGCGGATTCGACCAGAAATTTCGGCCAATCAGATCAACCAGAAAGGTTACTGCCCCCTGAGTGACAAAAACGCCCCCTGAAACTGAGTTAGGGCGAAAAAAAGACTGAGCGGGCGCGCAGAGCTCTATCCGCACGCGCTCAGTTAGGGCGAAAAAAACTGAGCGCGAGCGGTGAGAGCTCTGCGCGCTCAGTTATCAAAAACATGCCCTTCGATCAATGGCAAAGATGTGACGCCATAATAGAGCTCTGAAAGAAAAAGCCTGGAGCAAGATTCACAAGATTTGCACCTCTTCGACATTTCCCACCAAGCCTCTGCCAAGTTAAGTGGCGAGTATGTAAGAAAACATTAGAAAAAGAAAATGAATCACCTCTCTGCTTGTCCAGTGTCAACACCATGAACTAAATCAGTTTCCAAAACCCACGGATAGCGTGGTCTTGAGCCTACGTCACATGTCCAGTGTATATATAGCTTTTGACATATTGTTACTTTTTTAACTGTTTACATAATTAACTTGAAATTTGTAGATTACGACACAGAGAAAAGTGGCCGCTGAACTTACATTAATTCCGTACATAATTAGAGTCCAAAAATGATGTCAACACTGGAGCTAAAGAGAGGCTGTTGTGCTAAATAACACACTCTTTGACACACACCCAAAACTGCTTTTCTCTACGAAAGAACCAGCTGATTGACATTGATTGCATTATCATTTTACCACTGTAAAGTGTTGCATTTTAATGCAAGACTGATTTTCTCTGCTTTAGAAGATGCTGGAATTTATATTAATTCTGTATACGGTGGAAAAATAAAAAGTAACAGTTAAAAAGTAACGGTAGTCGACACAGGTCCAGTGTTAAAGGGTCAAAAATTGCACAAATAGTGTCCCATTTGATAAATATATTCAAATACAGACAAGAAAATAAAGGTATAAACAACTTGAAATCTCACGTCATCAAATTGCAATAAATACCAATGGCTTTTTTACTTGTGCTGCATCTCTTTGCTGATGCATTGCAACTGATATGTAACCTCACTTCAGTGTGCGTTTTCAATCCAAATCTTTAAAACTATAGTGTTGTGGCACGTGAACCTTTTACTCAACTATTCTAAGCCCATTGAACATCCCTCACCTCCACTGTAAGTTCTGACCTTCAACTGAGTCTCACAGCGTTGCGTGGAGCTAACGCAATGATGCAACCACGAAGCAGGAGGCTGTGTTATGCAGGGAGGGTCATTCACAGTGACAGATCAACCAGTCAACCTGCACACTGAGAGCAGAAGCATTTACTCACAGATGGGGGTGGTGTAAGCATTCTTATGAAACCTAACCTGCCAAAAGTTATTTGCTAGACATTTGCATTTACAAGTTACACCTTCACAGGTTTCAAGTTACACCTTCAGGTTTTTCCATTGATCATTGCAGACAGTAACATAAATAAAGAACTAATTCTGCCCCATTCACTCAACTACAACTGTACTGAATGACCCCGCTCTTGTTGTGTTCCAATTAAAAGTAACTAATAATGTAATTGGTAACTGGCCATAATTTTTGTTAACATTTTAACCCCTTAACCCCATGTAAGTATTTGAAATTGAACACCTTCACGAGCATTTTATTGACTCATTCAAGTGCTTAAAGGAAATAAGGTAGAAAGAAAGTGGAATAGAACATATTTATTCCCACAATGGGGAAATTGATTTGTTGATTGAAATTCATTTGAGAACAAAATATTGACCACATTTTTGGGGGTCTTCATTCTGATTTCCTATTAGTCATGATGATAGTGGTGAAGACGATAAAGACATTGTAGTGAGTGCTGATGGAAGTGACAACATTACATTTAGGCCTTTTTCTGGGTGTTTTACTTTATTTTTAGTGATTGCTAGCCAGTGTACTGTTTTCATCTCAATAACAAAACAGTTTTTTAAACCATTCACTGTAGACATCATTAATATGCTTTTAATTCAGATTGAAGCTAAAGCTTCTCTTAATGCTGATGTAAGGAGTTGATCATACTCTTTAACTGAAATATCATCTATTAAACAAATACATCTTGAAAAGTTTTGTAGATTAATATGAAACCTTTATGTAACATGTTTGATGTAGATATAGAGTTTTAGTCAGATTTATGCTTGGCCTCAGATTTTAGATTTGTGTGTCTCTGTTAGCACTATAAAAATTTGTGCTGCAAATGTTGTGTATGATCATCACATTGTTTTACTGCCTAAAACACGTCACAGTTATTGCATGAAGTATAACTGGTTCTAAATCCTTTATCTTTTAATTTACAGTTTGCTGATTGAAGTGATTGGTTATGATTTACCTGTCATGGTGTACCACAGGGCTTTATGTTTGGTCCAAAACTTTTCAGTCCAATTGGTAAGACCATCTTCATATGATCATAATTTCTATTGTTCTGTTACTAACCATAATTATGTCTAATGATATAAGGTAGAAATGGCTGTATTTCAAAATGAATCCAGATTAGCTTCTAGTACATAGTACAGTACTCAGTACAGAGCTGAGGTTGCAGCTATGTTCCACCAGACCAGCATCTTTTGTACTAAACATGTACCTAATTTCTAAAACTTTTTGTTTCATTACTGGTTATTTAGACTATAAGAATTGAGTTTTATGGCAGTGGAATAAAGCATATTAAGAAATGCACATAGTTTAAGAATGAACTGATGTAATTTCTTTTTTAAGGCTGTACAAAAATGTAACATTTCAGTTGATTTAAAGGTCAAACTCAAAGTTTTGAAGAGCAGAGCTATTATGGTGTAAAAATGTGGGTAAGTTAAAGTGTGTTCACAAACCAGTCAAAACTTGTATTATCCAAGTATTTTCTTTTTGTTTTAAGATAAATTGTGGAACATGAAAAATGGAAAGTGTTTTTTTTCTGACATATCTAGAGATGAAAGCTAATTGAGTATATTTTATTTTTCCCACATACATTTCTTATCATCTGAAAATTCTAGATTTTTCCAAAGCTCCAAATGACCAGGCCCTAACAAGTCTTTGAAATCTCAGTTTGAAGATTTCCTAATTTCCTGATATCTAAGAGATTTCTTAATCTTCCAAAAGTATGAATTTTTGGCTGTGAATATCAATCTACTTGTTTTCAAAAAACCCTCTTATTTGAGAAAGAGGTTCACCTGTGAAAACTCTGGCCTTTACCTTTAGTTTGCTGTTACTATCACTGCTTAGTTTAACAATCCATTCATTCAGTCCACATCATTCGGCTGTTCTTAAATCTATTTTCAAACACATCTAAAGACTTGTTAAAATAAGGTTTATTACAAAAATCTTTGATGATAAGTCTTTGTTTTTCATTTAATGGTTTTTACTTTGCATTCTCTGTATATCATGTTCAGATAATCTCAGTTAGGAATTGATTTGTTTAAATAAAAACAATCTGAGTAACTAAATCTGCAAAGTTATTAAAAATTTTGGTGGAGACAAAGAATAAATCAAACATTTACTGATAATTTTTGTTTTGAAGTAACCAAAAAATAAAAAATAAAAGTGAAAAACTTTTTTGTGTCATTTAATTCAATGATAATATCAATTATAGATTTAAAAGTAACTTATTTTGAAAGACCTTTATAAGTAGGGCATGTACGTTTTGAATTTCAGGTTTTATGTTGTTCAACTCTCTAAAAAACTGTTTCATGTTATTCCATTACATAGAGAACAGATATTTTAGGGTTAAGTAGGAAATGTTTTTAATTCCAGCAAGTTACATACTGGAAAAAACAATTGTGAAAGTTTTGTGTTCAGTGAGGGCTGCAGCTCTGCATTAGATGCAGATGTCTCAGCTATTTTTAATAGAAGAGAAAAAGAAAATGAGATAGGAGATAGATTTTACACAAAACATGCACTTTAACAGTGGATGCACAAGAATAAAAATAAACTATCAAGCTGAAATGAAACCCTAGGCCAGATTCAATGTGGTTTGAAGGTTGAGCTGTCATGTGTATGTCACGCAAACTGAATGATGGCCTTGTGATTCGTCCCGTACGTTAGTGGGGATTGCGTAAAACAGCCCTCGCCTTGACGCCGTGGCATGGCAAACATAAATCAGTCAATGCAAACTAAGCAGGGGACACCTTCCTTCTACCCGTTCATCCAAGCCAAGATTCAATTATGCCGTGGATCAAACATTGCAGGAAGGAAGAGTTATTTCTTAAACCTAAATCTATCATCGCCCATGGAAATGTTAGTTTACTTCACTTCGCTATTCGATGGCTACTGGACCTCTTATGCTCATTAATAACCCCCCCCCCAAAAAAAATGTAAATTTCTCCAAAATACAAACTAAATAATTTTTTTTAACAAAAAAAAGAGTCTAAAATTAATCATTTGAATAACTTTGTGCTTGAAAAATTGCTTTACAACCCCCTCATCCACACGTTGTAATAGACATTTACACACAGGACAGGCCTGCTAAAGAACTGTGCTGATGGTGTCAAAGTCCTTGCTAATCTGCGAGTTGCTGGGCAAAGACTTAAGATACTCCAGGTGTCTCCTGGCGTCCTCCTGATTGTGTCGCACATAATAGATGACATACGCAATCACCATTGTGAACCAGCCGAACATGGTGACGAACATGGCTACGTCTGTGGTTTTGTGGTGAAAGTTGCAGAAGTTGATCCCTGAGTCCAGCACATGGATGACTGGTTTTCCGGCATACTCCTCCTGCACAGCCGTGTGGCAAATCACCTCGTTGACCGTTTCAGGGTCCAGCCGCAGCTCCCTCAGTACCTCCTGCAGTGTACACTCACAGTGCCAAGGATTGTTGGAGAGGCTGATCTTCGCCCTAAGGCGGGCAAATGCCTCTTTGGGTACGCTTTGGATGTGATTGTTTGATAGATCCAACATAAGGAGGCTGTCAGAGACACCTTGAAATGCTCCAGGGTCCACAGTCTCAATATCATTGCTGGACAGGTCCAACTCCTGCAGGTAGTGCAGTTCACTGAAGGCATGGTTGGGAATGTGGGTGATGTGGTTGGCTGCCAAAAGCAGGACTATGGTGTCTCTAGGAAGATCTGGTGGAATCTTTTCCAAGTTGCGAGACATGCACTGGACAACTGTCAAGCCATTTTTCTCTATGCAGTGACAACTCGAGGGACAAGCCATGACGGACATATTCACAGAAAACATCCCATACATTAAGACCCATAGCCGGAAAATGCCTCCGATCATCAGGGATTGCCTGGTAATTCCGAGTCCAGCCGAGTCCTGCATATTCACCAGTGTCCTCTCACAAGTCCTGTCAGGCATAAGCAATCATTGCCCAATCCGTTTTTGTGATGATAATCACAAATCCAGAGCTCAAAGTGCCAGAACGATCAGTTTGTTCACAGACATGTGTGGAACTCTTTGAAGGTAATCCATTAAAATCGATTCCAATGACTTTTATACAGTCTCTTGAAATATATTTCAAAAGAAATCATCCAAATACGGAGCCGCTCGCTCAACATCTTTGAGCTGCAGCCTGTAATCTCACGTTTATTATAAGGATGCTGAAACCTTCAGAAAGCAAGCGGGCGTCGATGGAATCCACACATCAAGTGCTGGGGAAAGGAAAAAATAAAGTATTAATTTTTAAAAGAAAAGTAAGGTCTTGAATGCAACATGGACACAATGTACTCCAAAAGAATCTCAGCAGACTAACTCCAGCATGCATAAGTCATTTTTTTAAACCACTTGCCTCCATCGTTCTATAATGAGCACAGTAAATGGCTTTCCTGTGGTGTTTACAAAATATGTAACTCGATTACCAAGAAAAATCCATTTCATTTCAGCAAAGGAAGAAAAAAAAATCCCATAAACCAGTAGGCGCTCTTACAAATAGGTCACAACCTGGATTATTCTCATTCAATTATGCAGAGCATCATTTAGCTCCTGATCTTAGGGAGCTGCACAATTCAAAACTGAAAGACAAATCAAGCACCTATTAACACTGCTGCAACAATTACAAGTTAGTACGGTGGCCCTGAAGTGCAAATCATGTCTATAAATGACTCAAAACAAAAACATTTTAAAAATCACAACAACAATTTTAAAAGCAAAGCAAATATTAAAAAACAGCCTTACACTTTAGAAAACAAAACTAAATTTACAAAACCAAAACGTCAAAAACGGAAAAAAAAAACATTTCAGAACACAAATCAAAATTAAATTAAATATTAAAAATTGAAAACATTTCACAAAAGAAAACTAACTTCCAGAAGACAATATAAAATCTTAAAAATGAAAAATATTTCAGAAAGCAAAATGAAATGTTAGAAAATCAAAATACAACATGAAACTGGAAACAGTAGTTACTATGAATCATTTGGGTTTTTTTTCAAAATGAAAATAAAAAATTCTTAATTTGGTTATTAAATTATTAACTACTATAGAAAAACAAATCATGTTTTTAATTTTGCCATTTACGTCTTGAATCAAAAATGCATCAAACAGATAATGTATAAAATTGTCGCCTAAGTAATTAGACCCAGAAGTAGTTTGTGTGGTCTTATTTTGAAACACACACACTAAGTCTAAGTCTTTGCGGCTCACGCTATTAATTATCTTCATTTTCAAAGTAAGAATCAATTCTTTGATCTTTTATTTATTTATTTATTTATGTTTTTTACTCAAAAAGTGTGAAAGGCATTCACACTGCCTCCAGCGATGTTCACCGTAATATAGATACACATGCTGTCCCACACAGACTAATGAGACCAACTGCCCTGGGCTCTTGAACCTGACACCATCTGTGTTATGGGACAGTCGTGACCTCAGGATTGTGCTCCCTCTGGTGGGCTGATCAAGAAGCAAACTACTCGTTGTGTTCGAGGTCATCAGCTCCCTGTCTGCTCATTTTTAACCTCCCCCTCCCTGCTTCTTTTCTTAAATGATTTGTATAGCTTGAAGCCACATATCAGCATATCACCTTGTTGGGTTTTAAATAGGGCTGTTCTTATTAGCAAGAGCCCAGGAGAAGGTGTGGAGACACACCGAACCAAGTGCAGCTCTATGGAAAGACACTGAAACTGCAGATGTAAACTGAGGCGTAGACTTCTAAAAAAGAATGTAGTGACTGATAGAAACAAACATTGTTTTTGTATAAATACCTATTTGTCTTCTTGTAAATGCACATCTCGCTGTTTGAAAAATACTGCAGGAGACCTTAGTAGCAAAAGCAGAAACCCAAGTTAATCAGGGGAGTGCCTTAATTCAATAGAGGGGAGCCAGCACACACCTTTCCATTGTAAGGTCCTGCTAATGCGATTAGAACGGCTGTGTGAGGTCGAGAAAAAATGGAGAGAGGACTGTGAAGTGTGTTCAAAACAAAATATAAAATATGATTCAGTTGATTAGGTTGATTGGAGGGGATAAAACGAAAAAGGTGATGGGTGTAAAGATTAAAAAACGCCAAAAGTGAAGTTTCACAGCAAGCTAGTGAGTTGAAATTATATCAAACACTGCAAAAAAAAAACAAAAAAACAACACAGTTTTGTCAGAAAAATAAGAGCTTACTTACACTTTAACGTTTCCACCTCAATAAAGTTCCTCGGACCTGGAATCACTAAAAACGCCAGTTGTTTCGCCTCCTCGCAACGCCACGGTTATACTTGTTGATGCGCAGGCAGGTGTCCGAGCAGGTGCAGCGGTCCCGCTCACCTCGAGCTTCTTCTCTGTGGAGCGCGCGCCTCCCGCGCTACAGGGGGTCCCGCCTGCGCGCGCGGGCGTTCCTCTCACTGCTGTTCTTTTGGCTGATCTCCCTCCCGCCCCTGTCTGTCTGCTGCCTTTTTAGTCTGCTCTGTCCCGATCCCTTTAAGCCAATGAAATTCGAGGTAAATAAATAAACAAATAAACAAACAGGACGTGTTTTTAGCTGTAACTTTTAATGATGGGAATTTGACTGGATGTGAAAGATCTGCTAACGTTCACACATTAAACATGCTTAGAATATTCCTGTTTTTAGGGAGTAGGAAGTGGCTGAACCTCACAGATACATTAGAACATTCAGAACATTTTCAATTGGAGGTTTCAATTACAGTAGTTCCATTGAAAATGCATGGTTGCATCAGTAATGTTAGGCTGGTATTCTGAGGGACTGTAAACTAGAAAGCACATTTACCTGAAATCTGCAAAAATACTTCAATTTAAACAAACAGATATTTTATATCAATTTTAACATTCTTTTTTGAGCTTTTAGAATGACTTTGGAAATGTAAACAAATAGGGGCTAAATCATTTCATCATCATTTAAATTAGAGCATTTACTCATTCAGGAAAAGATATTACATTGAAAATTGGAACCTTTTTAATTCATGATCTTAATTTTTGTAAACATGCCTAATCTTTTAGACTCTTGGGGCTTTTGATGTAATTGTAAAAACCTGATCAAAAACAAGATTCTGGCAGTAATTTGATATACCCTACATGTTTAGCTAAGTGGCAAAACAAAAAAAAAGAACACTTTACCTTATAACCTGGAGAGTTTTATCTGTAGACTAACTATGGCTGTGTTACTGTTGTTGAAGTGATTTTGAGAGGTACACGGAGCTCTATCAAAATGTCAGCGTGTCTTTTCTACTGGTTGCAAACAAGGTTGGGGGATATTGCGAATACACTAGTGCAGCTAACGCAACATTTATTTTTGTGGTATCAGTTTTTTTTTTTTTTGTACTTGTTGCAATCAAGGTTAGAAGTTACCCCGGGCTCACATTGCATGCGGTCTGGCTCTGGTGTGGACGCCAGAGTTTTTACGTAACTTGAAAAGTGTGAGAAGCACTCACACTCCATTCAGTCCAGTATGGCCTTTCTGGCACTCCGTATCCGTTTCATTGGCTTTAAATTTTTGCCGGACTCTGGAGCTGAGTTGCAGCACTTTTTTGTGAAGTTGTGGCAAACGAAACAACCTAAAGCCCAAATCATGCAAGCAAGTGTAGTGCATTTTTCAAAAGAAAACCTTTTTTCCACGTAACACAGTCAAACATTAACATTTAAGCCTTATATAAGACAAAAGTGTTAACACAAGTTCCATGCTTACCCATTGAATGAATATCAGTCACGCAGAAAAAGTTTTGCGAATATAATCCAAAATCATGGCAGAATGAGCGTTTGCTTACCATTACTTCCGATATAAGTGGCCTATGTGAGTTCGGAGTTCCGTGAGGTCGCCACCAGAGCCTGTAGCTGTAGAAGGACCACAAGCCATCCGTAGCCAGTGTGAGTCATCTGCAGTGGCCTGACCGCTCCACAGATACACACCGGAGCCGGACCCCATGCAGTATGAACCCAAGGTTACAGGTATTGTGAATACGCTACCACGGCTAAAGCTCATAATGTAGCTAACACGTAGCGTGTCACAAGCAAATTCTAGAATTGCTATCAACGCACTAAATGCAGTTAATAAAGTCTGACTGACAGACTTAACTTTGATTATTTTGTCTCAATGTGTGTCATAATTTGGCTTGCCTTATATTTTAGAAAAGTGTTTATTGACAATGTGCCTTACAATCCAGTGTGCTCTATTAGTGTGGAAATATGGCAGTAAAATGTGCCTACTCTTTAACATCATAACACATTTTTATACAGACTGTTTAGGGCAAAAGTTACTGTTCTGAAATAAGATCAATTTGTATAAATAAGGTACGATTTCATCTTTTGTCATCTTGTGCAAACATCCCTGCAGGCAACGGGGCGGTTCCTCACCTTCACGGCTTTTGCACATCAATTCCACTAAAAATAATTTGGCCAGCACACGTTTTCATGACTGGAACAACACGGAATTCTGCTACAGGTCCATGAGATAATTTAGGTCATCTGGTCCCAGCGTTGCAGGTATCATTTGAGCTTACACAGTGCAGTTTCACATGGACAGTCCATTCACAGTCTGAAGCTGTCACGTGCCAGCATGTATAATGATGCTTCTTGTGCTGAACTCTTACACCTCACGTCAGACAGTGTAGACCAGACATCTTAAATATGCAGGATGCTCTGTTGCAAATGGCACATGATGTCACTCTGGCACATTTATGTGTTTAGTTTATGTGGCAATAAAATCTTCTTTTGTGCGACTTTCTTAGAGAGGCCCAATTACAAGAGCGCTGTTGAAATTAACAGCACAAAGCAATGACATGTGAAAGTCAATCTAATCTGTGCTCCTCTCCAAAGCAAAGAAACCATGTGTGCAAATGTAAAAAGGGGTCACTATTATTAATAAACTCCCAGGAGAAATATTACTACACACGGAAGTTCCTTTCAGGTTGGGATTTCTGTCCCAATTTTGCTGATGATCTAGTGAAAAGGATGCAAGAAGTCGCTCCTGCTGCACCAGTGTCTGTGAATGAAGACTCATTATGAAACACTTTGCTGAAAATATATAGAAGGTTAAAAGATGTTGTGCAATGTGGAGCATTTATCCACTTTTAAAACATAAAATGCTATCAGTTTTTACCTTTCACATGCTAGACTTTAGTTGGGAGGTCTGTCATGATTAGTAAATGGAGTCTTGAGTTGATTGCAATTAGAAGGTTTAATGAGGTCACACTGACCGTAGCTTTTAACAACGAAAAAGTCATTTTTATTTCCGATGCTGCTTGCAGATTTGCAGCCTTTAAACTGTCAATTTGGGAGTGTAAAACAAAGCTTGAAGCTTAAAAGGTAAAAAAAAAAATAGAGTAGATAGTATTCACCAAAATGTTGACAGAAGTATTAAAATAAAATTAGTTTGCAACACTGCCCTCAAGTGGACTGAAACAAGTTCTGTGTCGAAACAGCTGGAATTCAGTCAAGCCCTAAATTTTATTTGATGTTTTGTTTTCTGTTTTCTTGTTTATTAAGCTAAACATATTCATAGACTTATTTTTTTTATCAAAAACAAAAGATTATCAAACTTTAACACAACTTTTTATGAATTTTCTTATGACAGGTTAAATCACCTAGCCCACTGAAATCTATTGTAGCATCAAGCGAGTGCTGTGTACCCATAAGGGGACACCATCTCCTTATTCTTAGCGTTTCGTGGTGGTGCTCATGTTGTCATGGTGAGAGTGCAAGTGTACCGATAAGAAATAGTGAATAAAGGAATTTACCTATCTGCTCTGCACAGTCAAGGTAAGCCCCATTGGTCATGCAGTGAGGAAAGAATGAATTTCTCCACTTGTGTAATGAAGTTTCCTCAGATTCATCTGATGTTTCAAGTGATGTTAAATTGACTGCTTTAGAAAAACTGATGCGTAGATTTCCCTGTTCTGTTGGAGAATAGAAACAGGGACTGTAGGCACAAGATTTTACCATTGCCCTATAGGAGTTTAAAGAAACAAGGTTAAAGATCAAGGCAAAGAAAGTGGAAGGCTAAATGTGGACCCCTTTGAAGAACCACTCTGATGAAAATGGTGTTTTAACATATTTTTGTGGCGTTTTTCTGATGGTGGAGGATATGTATATAGACAATGAAGCTAAAAATTGCATTTCTGAGTATTTCTTCATTCAAATCATTGTGAATAAGAATGAAAGCATGAAAACATTTCGTTAGTAAAAGCTTTTAGGTGTGGCTTAGAAATTACGCTGGGTTGGCCACAAGGTCCCTGCTCTGCTCCGCAATTGAGGCAGGATAGGGGGGCGGGGTTGTTACCTGCCAGTGGTCCTGCCTAGAGGCAATTTTCTACTGAACTTTCCATGTCCTAGAAAACCACGCATGTCTCTGATTTTTTTTTTTTTTTTTTATTATTTTAATCGTACTTAAAAGACCACTGGGAATGTTTTTTAAAGTAGATCAAAAGAAAATCGGAGTTGGTTTTTAAATTTTGTTATGCAATGTCAAATTGAATAGAACATCATTTAAACTTTTAATTTTACAACTGAATCCTTTATAATTCATTCCTGATGGATTATAAACTTACTTTAATTTCTTTAATACTATGATAATTTGATAAATGCAATACAAGTTGTAGCATTAGTAGAGTGAATGTTATGTTTTTTTTTTTTCTGAGTCTACTCATAAAACAAGGTCGAAAAATTTGGAACACATCTGGCGAGAAAAAGTGTAATGCATTTGCTTGGCAGAGGACAGTCTGCAGGTCTTCCATGGACCACCCTCTGTCAATCGATTTCAAAGACGAGCCAAAGAAGCTCTTCAGACCTGAACTCTGGGGTTATACAAGAAAGCTGCCATTTATCTTGATCAACAACATTGCTAGATTTGTCCCTGCATTGATTATGTGTAATTAAATACTCTTCTTTTTCTGCCAGAACACATTTAGCCAGGATTCGGTTTTTATTACATCACTCTATTTTTGTCCTATTGTTAATACTGTGAAAACAGTTTTCTAATGATCACCATTTATTTATATTACACTTGGTTAGGAGCTAATTTGACTCTTCCCTGCCTGGACAACTGCTCCAAAATGCATTTATCCAAAGTCTGAGGGGAAAAGTCTGATTGATGCACGACCGGTTTGTGATGTCGCTGAAAATGAAGGAGCGAGAGGTCATTTAGTGCGCGTCTGAACAATGCAGTGTGGTCCAATTTACCCTGCAAGAGTAAAACCCCAGAAACCATTTGAGTGCAGGACGAGTTCTGACCCTCATCCAACTATTCAACTGCCCCCCTCAGTGAATCCCTGTGTCATTAAGAACAGACAAATTACCAATGTCAGCAGCTTCCAGTCAGCTTAGTCTGCTGTCACCCACTTATTTACCCAAGTGTATCAGTTTGGATTTCCTCTGACAAAGTGAATCTATCTCCCCCGCGAACCGAGAAACTGATGAGTGGAGTCTCTGCTTTGAGACAATTCATCACAATTACATGTCTTTGCTGTATCAGTGTCAAATGGAACAGAGCATTAGTAGCTAATAGCATCCAGAGAGGAGGGGGGGTGTAACTGTATGATTAACTACTGAAATGCGTCTCCAGCAGTTTGGATGTGACATTGTTTGATGGCAAAGTTGCAAAAGAAAGGACAAAATCAGAAGATTCAATTATCTCCAGTTATGAAATCAATCTTTTGCAAATCTTACAATGTATGTAAATTATGAGACTATGAAGAGTGGCAGTTTTGATGCCCTCAGTAATATAATTTTTTCTACTAACGATGAGAAATTCAGTGACCTCTGTAAATAAAAAATGCGTACTTTTGGTTGCAGCTGTTGCTTCTGCGGGGGTCTTAGTGTGGGGATGGCCGGGAACTCTCCCTTCTTTTTTTCTTTTTTTACATTCCATCATCCACCTCAGCAAAAGGTAAACACTCACCTGAATACAGGTGTCAGCTCACCTTTGCACAAACAGTATACGTGACAGAATGAAATGTGTCACATGTGCATTAGTGTGCATGGAAACTGTAGTTGCATTGTGTACGTGTCGACAAGTTTGTATGTGAAGACTCTTAGCGCTAACAAATATGTTTGTAACATCTGAGTGTGTGGACTGGCCCCTCCCATTTTAGACAAATACCATTCACACATTCACATTCACACCTGACTGTAATGATTATAATCTTCCAGCATCTTGTTGCCTGTTGTCTTATGATTCTACCCCTCTCCCCTGTTATCATCCTAAAATTTCTTTAACCCACCCTTTTTCTTTCGTGCCATTACCCCCCCCCCTCTCCAACATCCCTTTCTCTTCTTCCTTTCCATCTGGTCAAACAAACAAAACAAACAAAAAGGCTACAAACATAATCAATAAAAATTAAGTTTAGTCTAAACTACAAAAGTTTTTTTTTTACAAATATACACCTTGTACTCCCCTCTTGCTAGCTTACAATCCCAACCTAACTTTAGCGGTGCAACAAAACTGGCGAGTGACATTGGAGCTATCCAGCTGTAATCTGTGAAATATGTTTTTGAACTACAGGTGGAAGCTGGGGATCCCAGAGAAAACCCACAATACACAGGGAGAACACGCAAACCCACACAGGTGCCGGCTGGGCTTTGAACCAGGGCTGCAATGTTGTGAGGTGAGTGTGCCAACCACCATCTCACCAATCAGCCCAACCCCACATAAATTCAAAAGACAACTGTCCATCTTGTTTTTTATGTATAAATTAGAAGAAAAATCCTGGCTGCATTGTTGAAACTGAACCCAGTATACTGACTCGTAGTGTTAAATTTTTTACAAGTAAGATTCTAAATTATTATCAAAGTAATTTTCCTTCAATTTACAAAAGTGGTTCCCCTTTGAGATGAATTCTTATGTATAACTTTTTTCATTAAAAATAAATTGAATTTGACGCAATTGAGCACTCCAATACTTCCTCCTAAATCAACTCTGTGTTCTGCTATCCTTAAATGTCTTTCCATTGCTAGTATTTTGGACAAATGTCCTCAATTGAGAGAAGTTTGGAATTGGATGCTTCTGACAAAAGGACATCAGAAAAACAAGACAGTGCAGATGCAAAGATAATTCCTTCTGTCCAACCTGAAGATTAAAAGCAGTTCTGACCTCATAAGAAATAGGGCTGGAGAAGCTCCAGAGCAGAATCAAAGTCCTGACAGAGCTGCACCGTATAATGCACTGACTGTTTTAAAAACAGTGGCCTACACCGAGAGCACAGAGCCATTCTATGAAAATATTTTTTGATTAACTGAATAAGAAAAGCTACATGTTTGAAACAGAAGAACATTTGGTGTTGCTATAAGCTACTGGTCTGGAGAGAGTGAATTTCTCTGTCAGATCTAGATTGATGGATCAAGTTCTGCATGAACCAGCAAGGAGATTTTTAGCCACACCCACTTCAAATGTTTGAACAACCACATGGTGTCAAAAGCCAGACACAGGAAAAAAAAAGTCTGTCTCACAGTTGTACCTTAGAAACAAATTGCACTCCTCTTAAGAAATTTGACTGACTTGTATCTCGCATAGAAATCAATTTTGAAAGAAAAAAAAAAACAAAAACAAAACGAGACTTGGTTTTGCACACTGTAAATGTATTTGTATTTCAATTAACAAATAAAAACAAATTATGTTAGAGAAAAAGTCTCACAAGACAGCAATGAAATCCACACTAAAGAGATCCATAAATATTGTTTGTATATTTTGACAAGAAATCTTATTGGCTGCTCATAATTGGCCTAATTTTTACCTAATACAACCTCTCAAGTGTACCGTATTTTCCACACCAGATTACAGGGCACACCTTCAATGAACAGTCTAATTTCAAACTTGTGCCAAACTATAAGGTGCATTAAGCAAGGCAGACTTTTTTAATTGCGTACACAGTAATTCTAGAGGTTCTTTAGTAACGCTACGTTACTTTAGAAGCATTAGTCAAGTTAGAAGCATTAGCCCTGTAAGTGTTTTCACAACCTTGTTTGCAACACTTAAAAAAGCAAACTGAAATGGCTAAAGCAAACGTTATTGTGAGTATATGCCAACCTTGCTAGCAAGCTGTAAAAAAACACATTTCGACACTACTACACGTTAGTCCCGTTAGCGTATTTACAATAACACCCAACCTCATTTTCAACACATAGATTAACAGGAGACGGACATTTTGACAGAGCGCAGTGTACTTCTCAAAGTCCCTTTGAGATTAGATAGCAAAACCAGAGTTATTCTAGGGTTAAATGGTGCACTGACGTGTTCTTGAAAAAAAATTCTAATTTGACCCAAAGTGTCCTATGTAGTGCTCAAAATACAACTTTTGTTTTCGAACACTTCAACTGTAAATTGAGTTAAATTGTATTCTTCCTTTTCTTAGTTAGAAAACATTTATTTTGAAAGTTACAATACAGTTTTCCATTTAGAATTTGATGATTCTAAATTCCCTTCCTGTCCCTATGGTTCAGAAAGTCTCACGCTCTGCGATTCTCTTTTAACACAGCCTGTTTCTGCCACTATGCTTAATAACTTAGCTGTGAAATGATCTGCCAGGTACCATAAAAACTTTGTTGCTTTTTTTTTATTTTATCAGCTCTTTAAAATCCCTTTGAAGCTGGAATTCAATTGCAAAACCAGCACAATTAATCTGAAACAATTGTCTTCAAATTGTTGTTTCTTCTAGAAAAACAGGTTCTTATTTTGTTTTCAGATAAGTACACAGGATCCTTTTTTTTATTACAACCCAAGTCTTTGGAGTCTGTTGAAATTGACAAGATGCTGATCTTAACAGGTTTTAATCATCCCTACTTATTGCATCTGTGGTGAAAAGCCCTTCATCATGCATTTACATTTTAATATTAGGTCTTATCAGTTGCTGCAAAAGCAGACCTCTCAACATTTCATCTTTCTGTTTGAATGAAGGGTTTTCTTTCTAAATTGTGGAGCAACAAACAAGAAGATAATATAGGAAGGAAAAAAAGGTTTTTTGTTCAAAAGTTGCATTGTCTAAGTTAGATTTTCTCACAGTTTTAGACTTGAGACTTTGGTGTCTTTACAATTTTCTTACCAACCAATTAGTTCAGCATTATACATATATTTTTTGGCACCTGCTTTTGCATCACATTTTAGACAACACAGACAAAATAATCCTTTTTTCCAACCATATTCTTTGGTGAATATTCAAAGCAGTAGAGTCAAAGATAACTAATACTTCAAGTGGTTGAACTAACAAGGGGTAATGTGCCAGGACGGTTGATTTATGTGACTTGTTAAAACTAATCACAGAGAAAAAAGCCCAAAATTCCATATCTAAATAATTTCCTCTGATCTGTCCATTTATCTGACCCTGCTTTATCTAGATTACAGTCATAGTTGTTGCTGAAGCCAATGTTCAGGACGTTCAGAATAAATAGGAGTGATGTTTTCTTTTTTAAAATCACCACAGTGAAGGTTTTTCTGGTTGAGCTTGTGCAGAAATTGTTTCCCCAAATCCTAAAGCTTTGTTTTCAGAGATGCCTGGCAGAACCTCAGGTTCAAAGATCTCCCTGCTCCTTTTCACAGTCTCTTCTGGTTCTATTGAGAGGAACACGATTGAAATCTTTTCAGTGATATTCTCTGACGCTGGTCTTTCAGAGATTTGTGGAAGCACCTCTGGTTCTTTAAAATCCTCACTTTTATTCTTTATCTCCTCTGGTTTTTCCAATGAGACGGTCAATGATTTTTTGTTTGTCCCCTATCATCTCAAGGACCACATCCATCATCGTAGATTCTGAACCCAATGCAGTTGATGAAAAAAGTGCCATTGATAAAAATGACTTCTTCAAGAGGATCAGAGGATTCTCTCTATTTTGTAAAACCTAGCCATCTTCACACTGGTTGGCTGAGGTTGCTACTGGTTTAGAAACTGGTTTAGTTAATCTTTCATATGTTTGGCATCATTTTCTAAATGCGGATTACGTTTTAAACCCCTAAACTCAATAATTTGTTTAGACATGTCACTGGTAGTGATCTCCACTGAGACAGAGACTTAAAACTGAAGAAAGAAAAGGAAGACTTTTACAAACAGGTTGTTATTGGGTTTCTTCAGAACGAGCCACCATAGATATAAAACAAGGGAGCGACACACAGACTTCATTGATAAGTAAATGTCAGTCAATTTCGGTGCCGTTTTTCTCAAGAACTTGTTTCCAAAATGCATCAGGCTTGTTTATATTTAACTGTGAACTCAAACATAGAATTGTGTGGCGAGGACGTAGAAGAGGTTTTCTTCTGATGACTCTTCGATGAATACCATATTTGTACAAGTATCGCTTGACAGTATAACAGTGAACCACAGCTCCAGAGTCTGCAGGTCTTTCTGGAGGGATGGTTCAGTCAAACGTGGGTTTTAATTTGCTTTCCTCACAATCCTGCGAGCTGCTCTGTCTGAGATTGTTCTTGGTCTTTCAGATCTTACTTTAACTTCCACTGTTCCTGTTGATTGCCATTTCTTAATGACATTGCAAACAGATGATATTGGCATTTGAAAACGCTTTGCTCTCGTCTTCTAGCCTTCTCCTGCTTTGTGAGCATCAACTATTTTCAGCTTCATTGTTCTGGACAACTGCTTGTAAGAACCCATGATACTGACTGATGGGGCAAGGTCAGAAGACTAGAAGAAGAAGATTATTTCAAATCTTTGAGATTGAAATCACCTGCTCATTCCAAACGATGATAGTGAACAATCCATGACACTGTCAGGTCTCAGCTTTTCCAAAGGGGGCGGTGCATACTTTAAATTCTGCAGGGTGCTTAAACTTTTGCGCACGCCGTTATTTTTGTTTCCTGTTATTTTAAAAAGGTAAATGATGGAAAGACTATTTTTTTGACATATTAAAAGAATGTCTCAAATGTAAACGGATGCCTTTAGGAGATTTTTCCATCTTTCCTTGGGTTCTTTATGCACAATAATAGAACATTTTACCTGGAGTGTCAAACTTTGATCCCCCATTTAAATGTTGCTGATATTTCAGGGGAAAAACACAAAGGAGACAAAGAAATGCAGCAGCTTGTTAATTTGTGACTGTTTGGCTGTATGTTCTTTCAAAGAAAATTTCTTCTAAGCGTTATAGAGGACATCACACACCATTGACATATATGACCCTTAAAGGTTCAGTGGTCACAACAAGGAGGAAGAGATTCAAGAATGGACAAAAGCTCCTCAAGGAGACATCCTGGTCTTTAGAGCTTTAGTGAAAGTATTTTTTTTTTTTTTTACGTTGAGTCATATGCCGCACCATCTGTTGAAAATTGCCACACGGCATGCTTGTGTTTCCTCCTCTTTCAGTCATCGTGTATTCACAGGGTTTGAACATCCTCGAGAATGTCACATTTCCAGGAAATAGGAGGTGAGAGGACATGAATCTCAAGAAAAGGAAAAAATCTGCTCAACTTCACAATTCTTTCACAAAAAGCCACGGTTATCTCCTGACTTCCCATCTAATAGTAGCCGACTGACTCCCACACTCTGTCTTTAACTGACCTGGGAGCAGTTATAAGGAAACACCTCAATGTTAATGTCTACCCAGCTGTGCCTGCTATTGATTGTCCTGGATGTTGAAAATGACAAAGCAAGTTGCTTTCATGTTTATAAATTTGCATATTTTTTTCAGGCAGACTTTAAAAGTTTATTTTTGAAAGTCACTGAAATGTTCTGATATGGTCATTAATAAAACATAATTATGACCTTTTAGATGAGCTTTATCAAACTTCATGGCTGTTTATCATTGACAACATTTTTTTTCCTTTTTTTTTTTTTTATTAATAGAGCCAACATACTGTCTGAACTTTGGTGTAGGGGGAAAATGGATTTAGTTTATTTATTATTTTTTCAAGGCTGTTTGGAAGTTTTTATGGCAGTGAGCTAACTACATTATACAAGAGAGCCTGTTTCCATAAAGTTGTGTCCTCAGTTTCAACCCGTTTCTCTACGTTTTTCAGCTTGAGTGAAACTGGTCCGACCGATGAAGGACAAACTCACTCAGAGGAGTGGAACAGCCCGTCTCACATGCTGATTCCCTTTTTATGTTTTTTTCTTTTTCTTTTTTTTTTTTTACAAAAACTAATACTGGGAATAGCCACTTACTTGGCTCTTTTTAAAGCTATAAAACTGCAGCCAAATGAAACTCGGAGAAAACAGTCTAAAAGCTTCTATAATCTTTTCCAAGTAGTAAAAACATAAAAATCCCTAAATATTTCCTTTTCACATCAAAAGAACATTTTATCATTATCATTTTATACACTGAAACAAAAGCCTTCTAGCAAAAAATGACTGACTTAACCCTTTAAGAACTCTCTCTGATAATCTTTTGATCTATTTTCACAGTGCTCCTAGTGATCTTTTAATTATGATTATGCTGTTTTTAGCTAAAAATACTAATAAAAAAGCCCTGTGATTTTGTAGGAGATAGTTTCTCCAGAACAGATGGAGTTCATTGAAAATTTGCCTCTGAGTTGGGGGTGAGTCTGTTGGTGCAGAGCGACCTTGTTACCTGTTTCCACCTGTTCCAACTAGCTTATAGCCCCTCACACCCCCAAACTAACTGAAATGGCGAGCAATATCGAAGCTACCAAGTCCTACAGTTTTGAGTCAGGTGCCAGCTCAGACAAAGCAAACGAAGATGTTAATGTAACTCTTTTTCTGCAAGTGGATAAAGTAGAATTTCCATCTGTTGCGTGTTTTATACAACACAAATAAGTTCTTTTTCAAACGGCATTGTTCTAGAATCTAGACCAATCAGCATGAACCTCTTTGTCTGTGATTGACTGTTGGGTGGCACCTGTCACACTGAACTGAAAGCTGTGAACGCAAAGTCAAAGATGGGGAGAACGCTAGATGAGAGAACACATCTGAAAGCTTTTGTGTTGCAAGAACAAAAAAATATTTTGAAAACAAATAAAAATGTTGTAAAATAAAAAAAATGATATTTTTATTTGCAACTTTGAAAGTTTTTTTTTTTTTAAAGGAAAATTTTGTTTGAAAATTATGAAATTTTGATCTGAAAACTGTGGCTTTTGTTTGCAATGTGGTGTCACAAAATTAACTTCATATACAATCAATGAAATATAACCACTATGGGACCACCCTTTTCTTGAAAAAATCTAAGAGACGGTTTAATCAACACTTTTGACATCTTTGCAGACTCTGAAGACATGCTTCATTAACCTGTAAAACTATATTAACATCCAGATGTAGCCAGTTCAGACAACATGCGTTTGATACATTTAGCTTAAAAAAGCAGAAACGCAAACTAAGATGACTATGATGGCAATTTCCATGCAACATTTGCCCCGTGCTGTGATTTCGACTTTATCAAACTAAGGCACAACTGCACCTGTTGGGACAATAATTTTGGAAAATTCATCAAGCTGGTGTGTTCTCTTCAACTAGGTGTGTGCATTGGCAAGAATCTGGTAATACGATACGTATCACTATATATCCCTAGACTTTGAACAATTTTTCCATTTTTTTTAAGAGTATGACTTATAAAAAAATCTACCTGAATATTAATACGTCTTTCAGTGTTGTTCATTTCCAACATTGCTAAATCTAGCATTTAAACAATTCAGGAGCCTGAACTGGTGCTTAAAAATAAAGGGGCAAAAAGCCAGTTCTTTCCAGAAACATTTTAGTGTAATGACAGTATGAAGGAGAGCGCTTGAATGTGCGGCTAAAATGCTTATTTTCCATGACAGTCTCTTCTGCAGCGCTGCAGCTGTGTTTTCACGGAAGTAAACAAGGATTTTACAGCTCATCACCAGAACAATGGCCTTTTAGCAGAGCGTTGTACACATCACTGATCCATCTTGTCGTTGAACTAGAATCTATGGTGAAGTTCCGCAGATTTTTGACCCGCTTCACGACAGCATTTTGACTAAGGCTCCGTGCATGACCCACTGCACAGCTTCACTGATTCACTCGTTTTTTTCTGAGCGGCTACTATTCATCAAAATCCACCAAGTACCAGTATATGATACTGGCAGTAATGTGGCAGAGAGTTCCAGTTCAGTACCTATCCCAAGTAAAAACGTACAAAAAGTAGTAAAATGTCTCATAACAACAAACTCCACGAGACTGAACACTCAACACAAGCTGGTGTTGTTCTGGTGCGGTGCAGGCTTAGTGTGCAGTGCTGCCCCTTTAATGATCGGGGGTTTAGGTGGACGCTGAAAGACTCTTAGAAATAAATTATTAAATATCGTCTTGTCAGCATATTTAATTGATACAAATATTGCAAAACGACATAGTTTCTGCAGAGCTGTATTTTTTTTTTTTAGAAATTCATCTCATGTTGACAGTTGGCATGGAATAAGCCCACATCTACTTCTCATCCCCCTCTATTTACACTCCCCCCTTAGCTTACAGCTCCTAACAACCCCCAACCTAACATTACCAAAACAACAAAAACGGTGAGCAATATCGAAGTTATCCAGCTGTACAGTTTTGAGCCAGATACCAACTCAGACGAGGAAAATGAAGACGTGCACAAATGGAGCGGAGCAGGGAGCTTGTGGCCCACCCAGTGCCTTTTTACATCACAAATGCAGTCTTTTTCAAACAGTGTTTTTCATCTGCTCCCGATTTACAACAGTTTGAATAAACAAATACTCAGAAATGCATAAAAACTTTATTTTCTTTAAATATGATCTTGAAAAATGCCACAAAACATGTGAAAAACACCAATAACACAGTTTTCTTTTAAGTGTGTCTTTAATGGGTCCCAATTAACACTACCGCCATGCTGAATGTTTTGTGTCTCTGTGTGACTGTAATGGAAAATCCCTTCTCTATCACTTTGTTGATGTCAGGGTCTGACAAGCATGAACAGCACCAGTCCAACTATTAAAGATACTGTTCATAGGTTAGCTGTGGCTGACAGAATCGTTCTGAAAATGTTTTCACTCAATCAGTCACATGATTGATAAGCAGGTGATTAAAGTTTACTGACATGGTCCAGATGTCTTGCTGAAGCCCGACCTGAAGCACCAGAATAAATTTAAAAAAAAAGAAAAGCAAAATGATGAATGACTTGTGTCCTCTGAACATCCCATCCCTCCCCACCACTGTCGTCTATGCGGTTCCTGCCTATAAGGTCAGTGCTGAAAATATGACAACCATATATTTGGTCCTTCAAGGTCAGCAAGATGGGATAGCAGCGTCATGACTGAGTTATTTATTCCAAAAAATAAATAAATGAATACAAATATTGCCATAAAATGTACTTATGATGAGCTTCACAGAAAATAGATATAGTATTGCATGAATTACTGTTACTACAATATGTTTATGTATTTTTTATAGTTTCCTTCTTTTTTGTTTTTGTAAGGGTGTGTGTGCGTGTTAAAAACATTCAATTTTTAAAGAACCCTGTAAATAAATCGAGTGCCTGTTTGGATTACAAATACAGGAGTGAGACCAGGTGTGCCTAAACTGCTGAATATTTTCAGAGGGGGTTTTTGGATCCATGGGGGGATAGGAGTTCCCATTAATCTCCTTGATTATTAATGTGAGAACTGCTGCGAATACACAATTACCTTTAAAAAGAGGTCAAAACGTCACTTTCCCAGTTTGTTGACGTTTTAGTAACAATGCGCATGAATTCTCAGTTTTATCTTTTATTGTTAATGCAATAACAAAACAGTGCACACATAATGTTAGGGACCAGTTTTTGAACACCCTGTGTGACTCCATAGATGGTTTATTTAATTGCCTCTGCTCCCCATTTATCACACTCAAACCAAAAAACTCCAACTAACAACTAATTTACACCCAAGAGTGGATTAAATCCTTCCCAGCATGCCTTGTCATCTGCTCACAGAGCTTTTCTTATAGAAGAGGCTGTATTATGTAAAATCATTAAAGACAAATGGCGGAAAAAGTAAACTTGAATGAAACATTGTGGTTGTTGTTTTGCAGCTTTCAGAATGGAACTCTCATTCAATCACTTCTAGTTGCCATGGTTACCCAATACAACATGTATCCTCCTTTTATTCATCATTTTTTCAAGAGAACATATCACGATGTTCCTATTAACTTTTTTCTTTTTTTATAATATACAATAAATATAATCTAAATCTATAAATATGAATTTTTGAATTATGATGTGTAAAATCCTAACCATATATATTATATCTAATAAACCTAGCTGCCTCTTCCCCCAGATGGAAATCTTCTGGAAGTGCCAAAGGATGAGCAAACTAGTCTTTAAATAAGATGTGAAAGAAGAGTATGAGCAAACAGTCATCACAGCCACAAGCTCCTGACATTTTATGAAAGAAGATAAGAAATGATAAGATCAAACTTTATTGATCTCACAGCAGGACAAACGGCTCAAACTGTGTATGGTCCAAAAGTGAAAGGTTTAGAGGACAAAGTACGGCATTGTAATAAAAAAAAAAGGAAATATTATTTTTAAAAATACTTAAATGGATGAAAGTAATGAAAAAAGAACTAAACATTTGGACCTATGATTGAAGTAGAAATATTAAGAAGTAGTGAATGACTTTTAGAGAAAATAAAGTCTCAAGAAGCATTGCACTGGAGTAAACTAATACGTTGAAAGGCTTCAATCTTCATGAAGCTTTATCTGCCCATCACTTTCCAACACTATGTCAGTGTTGTCACTTTGTCAGGAATGTTACCTCAAACCTTGTTTGACTGTGACAGGGAGAAACATTGAATCAGAACATGACTAAAACCAATAAATATCATTGAAAAAGAGTAAACTAAAGTAATAATAATTTCATATGAATGCTTATGTTGATAGAGTAATTTTGATTTTCAATCTTTGATACTGTAGGTGGTTACATTTTATTTGATAGTAAGTGCTACGATACGTTCCCAGTGCCCTCTGCAACAAGCGTTCAAGCTGACACTTCCAATGAAAAGTCTATGTAAGCTGGTGTAAATATGGGTTTCTGGCTTTCGTGTTTAAAACTCTTGCGTTCACACATAGCTGCGCAAGTTTTACTACCCTTTTTGGGCTCTCCGTACAAAACATAAGGCCACTGTACATGTGTTTAAAGTAAAACCAGGCTCAACTTTGACCAATAAAGGACACAGATTTGGTAGGGACATATGGATGACGTCTGTTTTAACTGTTTAATAATTAATCACAGAGGAGAAATTAAAAATTGCAATTTGTGCCTGTCTGGAATTAAATGCCGCACAGTTTTTTATATGTCAAAATAAAGCTGTAAAAGAGAAAGCCTGGACCAACATTTCACACCAAGCCTCTTTCCTACTGTAGGTGGCAGAAATGCACTAACAGTAGCAAAAGGAGAGGAAGAAGAATCCCTTCTCTGCTTGTCCAGTGTGAACATATGCTAAAGGAACAATCCAGAACGCGTGTTTAGCGCATTCTTGAACACGTGTCACATGCCCAGTGTGTCTGTAGTTGAAGAGTGGTAATTCTATAAGCTTTCATTTTCTCTCTTAAATTAATCGAAAGAAGAACAGAAAAAAAAAAAAAAACAGAGCAACTGGCGCAAACACACACACGTGTGCTCGAAGCTGTGGATTGATCAAAGTATAGACATGCTCTCACTGCTACAGTCCCAATCCTTTCCAAACTGGCTCAAAAACCCGCCCTGTGTGGTCGATTACGAATAAAACAACTCTAAAGCCGATCTTTAGTGGTGAGCAACAAGAGCCAGTTCCTTACTAGGAGTCGTTTCTTTTCTGTATTAATTCACCCTGTCTTACTTTATTTTATCTCTCTAAGCTGGACATGACTAGTGATCAATATGAGTTTGGCAGCAATGCTCTGTGGGTGGGGGTGGGGGGTACATAGCTCAGTAGACTCACAGAACTGCAGAACTGTGCATAAAGACAGGCGTAAAGACTTCAGATTTGATAGAGATTAATATAGAATTGAATATAGATGTAACAATATTTTACACATCTGACTTTGAGGATTGGCGTAGAGCACAAATGCTGTAACGTATTTTTGTGTCATTTTTCACACTGTTGTCTGAATTCAAATAAAGCCAAGTTATGTATTGAACCTTGTTCATACATTGCACAAGGTTATTGCTTTTAAAATATAGTTATTATATTTTTATTTATTTCCTTTTATTTAACCACAGAAGTCCTATTGAGATTAAAAATGTGTTTTTCAAAGGAGCCCTGTTAATGAAAGACAAGAGGATCTTGTTTGTGCTTTAGCTGTTTTTCCTTCAAGAATTTGTACAAGTGTAAAAAAGTAAAGCAAAGTAATGAGTAGTGGATTACTTTTTCAAATAAGTAATGAGTAAAGTAGTGTAATTATAATTTTGATCCAGTAACTAAGTAAAGCAATCAATTACTTTTTAGAAGTAACTTACCCAACACTGATTATTCAGCAATGAAAGGAATTTACGTCATCATCTTCAGCAACCACATTCAGCAAAAAGCATTCACACTAGCATTATCCAGGTAATGCAACTTTTCTTGTTAAAAAATGCTTTACCTCTAATTTTTACTGAAATAATATGAATTAAGGGATTTTAAATGTTACATGAAACAATAGACTTAGATGTCGGATTGCAGAGAAAAGGTTAAGTGTGAGTCCCTCATTGTCAACTAGAATTTTAGGCCATATTTCTGAATTTTATGAATGAGCTTCAAAGTCTTCTTCCCTCCATATATAGGGTAAAAAATATTGAAATGTGGTTTTAAATTATATCATGCCTAATTTATTCTCCGTCAAAGTCTAATTAGAGTTGACAATATAAGCTTTAATGGAAAAAGGGAGTTCCTTTAATATTGACGCAGAAGAAATGTGTCGGCATATTACTGTATTAAAGGAAGAGTGACACTTTTTAATTTAAATTAAAAGTCTCCCTTCTCATGTAGAAATGCATTTTGAGTCCCATCAGGACTTAACGTCTGTTCTCAAAAACACTTCTGCTGCAGTCTAGTAGAGCTTCTGAAACTGCTTGATTTTCTCTGTTAGAAACAATAAAAAGCTAATTTTTCAAAGACAAGGCATCCTTCCTTCCTATTTCATCCTTTTCAGCTGCCCTTAAAGAGGGATAGGGGATGTCTATGGGATAGAAAAATGGGCAAACCTGCACGACATGCAGGAAATAAGCACAAAATAGCAAGGTCGTAGAATACTCAGTGTTCATGTACATTTTTTCTCCGGGCATACTGCAGGCGTTATGTCTTTGCAAACACTTATGCAATATGCAAGGGTAAGTAAGTGTGGTTTAAGTGAGACAATGGCGTGGCGTATGGATTTTTCCTTTTTTCAACACACCCCAAACCCTGCGCACTGCACAAGGAGTCTGCTAGTGCTGTTCAAGTGATACTGTGGCTGTTGGTAATGAAGAAATTAGACAGTCAGAGTGTATTTTGTGTGCCACTTACATATCACCTACACTCTCTGTGCATGCAGCATTTGCATGCAGTCATTAACCCTTTAAAGCTGAACGTATCATATTTGATACATGAGCGTGTCAGCCCTCCACAAGAGTAATGGAATGGAAATACAAATGTATTGGGTTTTTTGTTAGCTCAGAAAAAATATATATTTGAGCTGTGTGACCTGATGTATCAAATATGATACAAATTGAAACATATAAAAACTAAGTTGTTTGTGAAGATCGACCTATGAAGGCACCATATTCAAAGAATTGAAAGTTTCTGTCAATTATTTAATGGCTCAGGCTTTACAGGGGGACCAGTAGGCGCACCTTTCTAACAACTAGAGCAGGCACATCCAAAGTTTGGCTTGTGGACCAAATATGGCCGCATTCAAATTTCCACCTGACCTGACTCTTGTCATATATTTCTTTATTGCAATCAGCTAAATTTCATAACTGTGTCAGCTCTGCTCCGGGACCCGTTCTGTGACTTGCTCATTTCTAAAATTCCGACTGTAAAATATATAAAGGACAGTTGATTGATTTGCACCACCCTTGCAAAATGTTTGGACACTTAGGTTTTCTGTGAACAGCAGTGAAACTTAAAGCACATATGCTGTTTCATTAGTTTTACCTTTCTATACATTTTTTGAAGTAGATCCACCTAAAATGCTGCTAAATTAATTTTGGACCAAACTTAAGTGACCTTTACCTTTGTGAGTGAAATTAAACATCCCCATGATCTGATAAAACTATTGATGTAAAAAGCAGGGACGACACAAACCTATCTCGAGTGGTTTCTTATTCCGTCAAGGTTGTTGTTTGTTTGGTTGAAGGATTATCAGCCCTCATGGAGATCTGGTTAATGTGCGACCAAATGCAATTGGGGGCTCTGGGAGTTCAGTCAAAAGCTGCTTGAAACTAATCATTTTTTTACTTAAAACCTCACATTTGATGAGTGTTGATGGGTCGAGTTCTTTCCAAGGTGACCTCTTGGCCCCTGAGGAGGGATCCTGTTAATCTGGACCAGGCCTGAGGACAAAGGCGTCTCCTGTGGCTTGGTCTCTGGTGTGCACTCCATGACTGAAGGTCAGAGCACAACACAACCACAGCTAATTACCAGCAGTGACTTTTTTTTTTTAGAATGAATTAACACTAACAGTCACACATTTTGACATTTCTTTCCCACTATTTGGTCAGATGGAGTGGGGGGGTTAAATGTTCTAACTTGGTAGACGCAGTAATAATGAGCTCCATGTGAAACATTGAATTTTTAGAAAAGAGGAGGAATGGACTTTTTTTAAAGATGGTTTATGACGAAGAATATTTTGAAAAATAACAACAGCTTGAAAACCCATTGCAAAGATGTTTATGATATAAATGATCATAACTTTCAATTTCACTTTCTATTGTTATATTACACCTAGAGTCCCTGATGTTTGATATTTTTGCACCAAAACCCACGCAGGCATATTTTTACTGAAAAGAAATAATACATAAACTTTTAAATAATTGTGAATGGAGATCTTTAAAACTGTATATTATAACAAAGTTAATTTCTTTTGACCTTTTTTTTTAGGATATATTTGAACGTTTGCTACCGTAGGAGTCTGATTTCAAACACTCAACATATTCAGGAAAAACCTTTCTTTGTTTGCAATCTGATCTGAAATTTAAAAGATCGACTGCAGCTACTGCTCAACAAGGTGCATTAGCTGAGTTTGTAAACACCAAGCCGGATCTGATGGTTGCAGCGCCGTGCTCTGGTGAACACGTCAGCTCTGAGGGTAGCCGCGCCGGGCTCTTGGGAATGCTGGGCCAGCTCTGGCCGTAGTCCTGCAGGGCTCTGGTGCACGCCGGGCTGGCCTTCTGATTGTAGCTGTTCCATGCCCTGCTGACACCAGCTTGGCTTTGACGATTCTGTGGTAAATGCCGCACTGTGCTCTGGTGAACGTTGCGCCAGGCTTTGATGGTAGTTGCGCTGGGCTCTGGTGAATGCCAGGCTGCCCTTTTGACAGTAGCTGCCCCGGCTCGGGTGAATGCTGTTGGGCTCTGATGGTAAGCATGCCGTTCTCTGGTGAATACCGTGCCAGGCTCTTGGAAACGCAGCGCCGTGGTGTGGTGAGGTCTGATTTGATATAGTGTGGTATGGCACTATGTGGTATGTTGTGGTGTGATGTGGTGCGGTATTGTGTGTTATGGTATGGTATGATACAATGTGGTATGGTGTCATTTAGTGTGGTATGGTAAGGTTAGAATTGTTTGTATGGTATTGTTTGTTGTGTTAGGGTAGGTCATGGTGTGGTATTGTGTGGTATGGCGTGGTAAAGTCAGGTTTAAAGTCATAAAAAAATGTTTGTCACAAAACATTAAATGGTGTACTCACCTTAAATAGAAATTTTAGGAGCTAATACAAGCATTTCTGGTTTTAAATTGCAAACAACTCACACTATTAGAGATGTGATTTCCCAAGAACAGATGCTTCATTGCAGGGAGATGCATCCAGGAAATCTGCTCTCACATATTTGTGTGAGTTAACATATTTGCAGTTATCTTATAATGTAGGATAGAGCATGGAGTTAGATATATAACAGTATACAATATTCAAATATTGTACAATAACCACATGTTACAATGAATGTGAGAAACTTCCTAGAAACTATTAAGATGCTGCTACTTAGTTTCAGGTTACCTTCCAATGAAAAATTATTTTTACCCTTAAAGCCTGAATTTCACAACAAATTATTAGTGCCACCATTAAAATTAAAAAAAAGGCTAAAAATCATAATAAAAAATAATATTAATACAATTGTAAATTTGCTATTCAAAAAAGTCATAATTTTGCACAAAAAAGTCCTGCTTTATTGAAAATACAATTATAATTTCTTAAAAATGAAGTTACATTTACAGAAAAAAGTAAAGCAGATACAGTGATATTCTTGAGCAGTGCCATGTCCTGCACCATATTTTAAGGAGGTTATTTACGATTGTCTTTGTTGAAACTAAACAGCTAAATAGCTTCTTTGCAAAAAAAAAATTGCCTTTTTCTTGTAAGACTAAGACTTTTTTCCTCATAAATTTACAACTTTATTCTAGTATATTTAATTTTTCTTTTAAGGTGGCCCTAAAATTAATATAATTTATCTATTTACGTATTTTTTTCTTTTAAGTAGATGCTAAATTAAGGTAATTTTGGAGTTACAAAATTACCTTTAAGAAAGATAATTCTGGATTGGAGTCAACCAAAGTGGTTAAACGCATATTTGCATCCAAAGGTGTCAAGAGGTTAGGGATTTACCTTTTTTTTTGTGGTCAGGTTATTTTACAAGTACACAGCAGATAAGTGCAGTTAAGAGAAACCAAATACACACTTTAGTGATTGTAAATCTATCTGGGACTTTCTACTTGGTCATAATGTTTATATTTTGGCTGAAAGAGCAGTTGTCACACAAAATGAGGGTTGCTATTGAATAAATATTGTAATAAAAACAAACTCCAAGATGAAATTGTCTCTGATTTCACAATGAATGTCTTGTTAAATAAGACAAAGAAAGCACTGCACTCCTCTAAAATATGTATCAAGAAGTCTCTTGTTCAGCTTTTGGAGATCATCGCTTTAGCTTCTGTCTAACCTTCAGGGCCTTTCGGATTTTGTGTCTTGTGCTGAAATGAAGAAAAAGCTTCAACGCTTGGAGCTTGCCTTTTTTTAAAGTAAAATATGATAACTTTATCAACATAAAATATGAAGAATCTTTCAAGACCAGGCGTCCAAATGCATAGACATCACATTTTGGGTTAAATTAACTGGAGCCCTGTCACTTTGTGTGTAGAAGGCTTGGTAGGCTAGGTTAAAGGAAAAGAGCTTTTTCTGCCAAAAAAAAAAAGTTTGGCTTTTAATACCCTTGAAGAAGTCTGCCCTGACAAAGAGAGAGCAAATGGCAAATATTAGATTCTCACTATTTTTTATTTTGTTTATGAGACGTGAAAGGAAAAAGTCAATACAAGAGAGAGAAAAATATTTTATCGTCATCTCATACAAAACATTACAGAATCAATCTTAGTTATTACAACTCACCTTAAATGTTAAGTGATAACATAAATAAATAAAAATCACATTACCAAGTTGGTGCCAAATGCTACATTTTTGATACGTTTGCTCAGGCACAAAAAATGTGTTTATCATTGACAACAAATCAGATAAAGTCAGATTCATATTGTTAAAGTATCTCACAGGCCTTTTTCCTTATCAGCTTATAGTTTGAATTGACATTAACTGGATCAACAAGTGGTTCTAGAATGCTCCACACAGCCAAACTCAAAGGTAGGCTGACTCCAGATTCTTCCTCCTCCCTTACTACTTCTCCCTCAAGTCATCAAGTGGAAGTGATGTCCACATTCAGAGACACTATTTTTCCATAACTCTCAGTTTAGAGGGCGAAATGTAGAAGTAGTAGAGAGAAGGGAAGAATACGGAATCTGCCATTGCCATGAGTTGGAGTTTATTTCTGAGATTTTTTGAACAATTGCTACTTTTTTCACTCTAATTTTGGGGCCAAACTATCCTATCAGAAGTTTTTAATGGGTTTTTTTTGTGTAGACACTGTAGTTTATTGCCTCTTAGTGGAACTGGATTGTTTAAAGTTTCTGTTAGGTAAAGCAACAAGCAAAAGATAAAAATGTGTTCTTGAAATAATCAGGAAGATAAACTTTCCTGAAAATGAGGATACATTACTTGGGTTTTACATGTTTGTTTTATCATAGTGTTTTAACCAGTTTTTAACCACCTTAAAGTAATTAATTCTAAATTTAGTTTCAATATCAGAACAAAAGAAAGCAGTGAAAACACTCAAAGCCTGCTTGTTATAATAGCAGTATGAGAGCTTCAGCAGGTATAATACAGATGACGGGATCTGTGGTTACAGAGAACCCAAGTGTTGTGGCAACTTTATGACAAAAGTAAACCTTAGCAAACCTAAAAACAAAGGAGATGAAAAGAATGGTAACTGAGGATTGATTGGTTGAAACAGGATAAGCTGCGGATTATAGAAAGCAGCTAAAACTAGGTGTTCTCACAGCACACCGATATACAAAACCCCTGCACAAAAAATGTAAAATAATATAAAGACAACAACAAAAAACATTACAAAAAGCAATCTGTACAAAGTTACTGTTTGTCAACACTTTAATTAGAAAACAACTTATAAACAAGCAAATTACTTCCTGTTGTAACAGGACAAAAAGGCTAGACAGGTACGAGGAATTAAATCAAAATGCAAAAAAATCCAGATTCAAATTTACAGTCCCAGTGCCCACAAGCTTGGCTGTTAGGTTCAAACCAGTTTGTTTAAGATTAAAAGTTAAATCCCATCAGTTGTCACACAACTAGCTGTGTGAAATTCGTTCTCCACATGTGACCCATCCCCTGGAGGAGCAGTGAGCTGCAGTTCCAGCTGTGCTCAGGAACCATTTGGTGGTTTGACCCCCCAATTCAACCCCTTGATGCTGATTGTCAAGCAGGGAGTCTTTGGTATGACTTGGCCTGGATTTCAACTCACAACCTTCCAGTCTCAGGGCAGACACTCTACCACAAGGTCACTTAGATACGTCTGAGATGGTGAACCAAACAAACCAAAAAAAGGAGTCTTGAGCCTCAGTCCACTAGAAATGGTCCATTCATGCATTTTGTTGTGCAGTCTTTCTTAGCCAAACACTATATAACCTTTTAACACAGGAGATTTAACGGCGACAGCAAATTAACATGTTCTGAGACCTACCGTAACTCTTCAACCATTTACATGATCAATGTGAATTTAGAAGTTCCGATACAGAGAAAAGCAGCTTTTCCTATTAGCTTTGCAACAATACGCAACACATAATGTAACAGCACAAAGAGGCTTTTGTGTAAACACTTCACTGCTGTAAAGTGTTGTTGATCAGCGCAAGGTTGATTTTCTCCAGTTCACAGTCTGCTAGAATTTTGTTAATTGCATAAACGGTTGAAGATTAATGGAAGTCGAAACAATATAAGCACTGGAGATGAAGTTCTGGTGTTAAAGTGTTAACTTATTTTTGATATTTCACAACAGCCACTCATCTTGTGTGTGACCACTCATCTGTGTCCTAAAACAATGTCATGCACCCAGAAAGCACACCATCTTTTTTATATTTGGCCAGAACCACCTGCAGCCTTTGACTTAGCATCTTTTTTTTTTACATTTGCTAAGTAAATAATGGGATTAATTTAAAAAATGTTTTCGAGCTAATTTATTTACAAAATGGCATTTATTGTACCTGCTCTTCATTATTGTTTTCAGATTTTGTGGTAGCAGTCAAAAAAAAAAAAAAAAAAAAATATCTGCATTTATTCCTGGGAATGTTGATACATTTGGATCCACTTATCAGTGACTGATAACTTTGGAGTCAATTTAGGATCAACTTAAAGTGAATGAAAAACCAGATTGATAATTTGAAAAAAAAAAAAAATTCGAATCACGACATTGTAAATTTGAAATGTTTTGAAATGTATACAAATTGAAAAAAGATTTAAACTCAAAAGTATACATTCTAAACTTAAAGGAATTTTTTAAAATTTGAAAAACAAATTGTAAATTAGAAAAAAAAACATATTGTAAACTTGAAATAAATTTGAAAAATGTCATTGTAAATGTAAAACTTGGATAAAAAGAAAACAAAATGAACCTAAAACTGTTAACAAATGTTAAAAATAGAGCTTTGCTTTCGGTTCAGCCTTTTTATTCACCACACCGGACTGATACAGCAACCGCATAACGGTGGACGCTGATCCAATCCGCCTGTCGATCTCGCGCTCCGATCTTCCCTCACTCGGGTACAAGACCCCAAGATACGTAAGCGTGCTTTTATTATTTGCATCTTTTTCTAAGTGACTGTTCGCACATAGTTTTTTAAATCTGTGCGGCCAGTGCTGAACTTTATTCTTGACCGAACTGACCCAGAGGAAGGATTACGGTTAGGTACCAACAGCAACATTTTGCTTAGCCGCACATAAATATGTGCGAATAAAACCAGTCTCTTTTTATGGACACAATTGGTATCACAAATTCACATGATTGATTGCATGGTTTCATTTCCCCGGAGGGCAGAGCGGCATTTACACATCCAAAAGGAGCCTACGGAGCTCATACACCGTCCTGAAGCTGCTTTTTGGCTGGGAGACACGGTTATCCGTAGCCAGGCAGCTCGCTCGTGCAGAGCTGGTCGAACTGCGCTTCAAAGTCTCCCCAGGAGTGCAAACTATAACAAAGCACCCTCCACTGCTCGCAGAAACAAATCTATGGAGTCTGGCTACTCGTAAGAAGACATGGTTTCCTGCCCGTGGAGCGGCCAACCTGTCCTGTCTGCACTTCGAAGTGTCCTCCGGAGTGCCATCTACTCATGACATAAAAGCCACTGCAGTAATGATCCACAATTAGAATTAATTGTTTGTATGCACCATGATTGGATCAACACATGGCATAACCCGCCCATCTCAATCGGAAGGAAATTTTGATCCGAATGAGTCCATCTGGTCAGAATATTCCGCATGGTGTGTTTACATAACACATTTTTATTCTGATCAGGCTTTCATTCCAAATACTTGTGTCTGTGTAAAAGCTGTAAGTGAATCCTTCTACAAAAGGGGTGTGGAGGTGAACTCCCCTAGTTTTCATCTGGTGTAACTACAGGTTATCTTCCGCAGTTTGGCCTGCTTCAGTCCTCAGATTCCCTTTGATACTCTAAGGTAAAAACAGACCAAACCAAGTAAATGTTCTTGAAATATGATGACTTTGATTTCCAAGCTTATTAAACTGCTTTCCTGTGAAATGAATGGGAAACAATAGCAAGTAAAGAGACCTACTGTCTCCTGTGTTTAATGTAGTGATTCAAAACACAAAAAATGTGACATTTAAAAAAGAAAAAAGTATATAGTTGGTTCTACAATGGCTTTCCTGAAGCAAAAATATTAAAAACATTATATAGAAAAATGTTTTACCCAGAATCAGTTTAGCTCTTCTGAAAATCTTCTGTAAATTCTAATGGGCAACTCATTTTTAACAGTTTGTACAGTAATCACACTTTTCCTTATGGTCCAAACCAATTGTATACTGGCACTATGAAACAATAGCATCAATAAAAGATGACATTGCTGTGGGATACAGATAAATAAAACAGGATTTATTGATGATATGGGGCACAATTTGACTCTCTTCAAGTCAATTTTAAAGAAATCCTTTGGTTTTACGCTTCCTTTTCTTATGTTGAGTATCATATACCGAACTCAGAACTGATGTTCATCAGTGTGGATTTTTATTTGCCACCACGCTTACACAGAAACAGCTCAATACAGAAACAAATCTGTCACATCCACTGTCACTTTTTTTTTTTTTTTAACTTGTCTGATTTCAAAATGAACCCCAGTGTAGGAAATGTGAGATTTAAGGGGCACGGCACCGGAACAAGAGGATGGAATCAGTTTCAAAGCATTCCACTTCCATCATCAATTCAGTGTGAGAGCAGATTGTAATCAAATATCCCTTGTATAGAACATTTCTCTCTGGCGATGCATTGTTAAGAAGAATTCAACTCATTTCAAGGTTGACAAATTTAAAAAGTTGGCTTAACTTGAAATCAATAGGAAATTTGAGTTAAAAAGTTGAACTGGATCCAATTTGAGAAAAACATAAAACAGAGTAAAGGATGGTAGGATCTCAAAATAAAAAAAAAAATAAAAAAAAAAGAATTGTAGCACAAAGAAAAATGCCTGTAGCATAGTGTCAGAAAAGTGAAGCATTGCCATGATTTCCTGGAAAAAAAAAACTACAGAAATATGTGAAGAGTCAATAACGTCACAAAAGTTTATTGTTTGAAAAGTTCAGGCTACTTAAACACCAGGCTGGTCAAACACCAGAGTAAACAAACTAGGTGCAATGACAGTCTCACAAAAGGTGATGTGGTGACATGAGGAAGGATGGATAGAAATTAGAGTGTGCCCATTCCGGTGACTTCAGACGTCAGCCTAAAGGGAGGGGAAAGGAAAGAGGAACTTTTGCTTACAAGGGAAATGAATATGCCAAATCTAGCTGAAATTCTGCCTTTTTTGTAGTTCGTGCATAATAAATACAGCATTTTTCACACTTTTTCACACAAGTTTTGCAGACATGGTTATGTAACATAAAACCATTAAAAACCATGCAGCAGTGCTACAATACATAGTTGATTAAAACATCATAATTTTGAGCATAGGGACTCCATTAAAACATTGCTAAATTTCCAGTGTTTTAAGAAAAATGAATACTTATTTAAAAACCCACTCTGATGAAAATTGTGTTTTTTGGTGATTGGTGATTTAATGTGTTCTTGTAGCATTTTTCTGAATATGGAGGACATAAATTAAGGTTTAAAAAGCATTTCGGAGTATTTTTTTTTAATTCAAATGGTTGTGAATCAGGAGTAGACAAAAAAAAATGTTGAAAAAATATGGTCTCTGCTCCGCTGTATTCTGATGCATCCACTTGTATACGACTAAATTCATGTAGGTTTTTGTTTTCCTGGGGGTTGAGTCTTTGTTTTCCATGTCCGAACTGGTATCTGGCTCTCAACAGTACGGCTGGATAGCTCCAATATTTCTCACCATTTTTGAATGTGTAAAAAGAGAGCTCTCAGTTATGTCTAACGGGAAGTGGGGGGAGTTGCTCTGTGCCAACAGTGCCCACAACTTAGAGGTGAATTGCAAATGAACTAATGACGCTCTGCAAAAACTATTTAAACTAGCTGTTTATTTAAATTTTGCAGAAAAACTGCTTAATCATAGTAATAAAAAAACCCACTAGCAACGCTTTTAGAATAGATCAGAACATTATCAGAGTGGATCTTTAAAAGGGACTTGTTAATTTTCATTTATACATTTCAGTACAGTGTCTTTTCAGAAGAGAAAGCCAGTTTAGCAGTGGTCTTGACAACCCATTTGACACGGAGACAAGAATTGCAATTGGACTAACACTGTGATTTCTAAATGTCCACACACAATTAACCACATTTCTTGTCAGCTATGAGACATATCATGTTTTCTTGTATTGTTTTTATGTATTTTAATTCTACCACACATGCTAAATGAAGATTTTCAGCAGTGGAGAGAATTGCTGGTACAGATCCAGCTGACCCAGGTTACATCCACACCATAGATGTGTAAACATATATTAAACCAGTCAAATCCACTTTCACTCAGAAAGTGTATAATTGAGTTTTCAAATCCATAATTATCTTTACAATGAAATTATTGTATTTTTATGGAAAAAAAAGAAGCTTAGTTTTGTAATGTGATAATTCAGAATATTATTGATCGAAGCTTCCCTTTATATTAGCTGAAATCACTAGCTACAGTAAAAAAGTTTAATGAATTTAAATTTGTATCAGAATGCAAATTAGACAAATACAACAACACATTTCATTAAAACTGTACTTAAACCTTTAATTAACCCAGTTACCCACAGTGAGGTGATTAAAGACTTGTCCAAAGGTGTACTGAATTGGAAATCAAATTGAATTCTTCGCTTGTGAATTAAAAATGAATCCATTCTATAATTTTCCCAGCCCTGCTGATGTTATAGTTGTGCTTACAATGTGTTCTTTGCATTACACCAGCAGTGTTGCACACAGTTTAGATATGAAAAATGACACCTCAGTACATTATTCAACTGATTCACCACAGTTCACCAAACTGCACTATGGGAACCTTATGCAGCATTTTTATTGGTTTGCGTTTGCAACTTAAAAATTCCCCACTGTGGATGCAGTGGTGCCCAAAACCATTCATACCTTCATTACATTTTAATGTGTCACTTTTTGTTTAAATGTAAGGACAGTTTTGATTTTTTTTTTTTTTTTAAACTTCCAAAGAGTGACTTTGTCAATTAATACCAATCAAGAAACAACAATTTGCTCGATGACTATAGAATTCCAAATCTGGGTTGTAAAATAAGCAGGAAACAGCTTGGAATTGGAGAATGTGGCTGGACAGAGGGACGCCTGCTTGACTCACCTAAATGGTTTTATTGTTCCAAAAGAGCAGCACATGTTCAATAAAAAGTGGATGTATTGCTTTCTGAAAAATAATAAATAGGGAGCTTGACAAAAAGTGTGTGTGTATATATATATATATATATAATTATATCAAGGAAGAAAATAAATATTAAATAACAAAAAGGCATATATGTTGCTAAACTTATTTTACTAATTCTACAATAAATATTTTAAAGAGTAAATAATTATTTTTGTCACTATTTCTTTTATGTGGTCATCACACTGGTTAAAATTGTATGAAATATTTTTTTAAGGAAAATATGCCACCAATTGTGTATGTGGAGGTCAGATAAAGTAGCACAGATTTGTTTTTGATAAAATAACCAGATTCTTAGGGACTTCAGGATGTAGTCACAGATGAGGGGTCAGTCCACATAGCAGCCATGTCCCTGAACCTGCCATTGGAATTGTGGGAAATAGCAGCCATTAGATTTGTTGACAAAGTCCCACTACAATAATTTGCCAGTAGTCTTTTAATTATGATAATGCGTTTTTTTAGCCAAAATTTAAAAGATTGTGATTTTTTCTAGAACATATTTTCTGCAGAGCGGCCCTAGTTCATTGACAATTCACCTCCAAGTTGTTGGGGAGTAAGCCTACGCTTATTTCCTATCATCTGCTTGTTTACACTCTTTCTTGTTTACAATCCCTCACACCCGCAACTTAACATGACAAAAATGGTGAGCAATATCTGAACTTTCCTGTCGTACAATTTTGAACCAGATACCAGCTCGGACGAGGAAATAGAAGACGTTGGTGGATCTGTGGTGTAAACTGTAGTTTTTGCGTAACAAAAAATTTTTTCCAAAAGGCTTTTTTTTGTCTGCTCCGGATTCACCATGATTTGAATAAAGAAAAAAGTCACTTGTTCAGTGTTGAACATGGTTTGAATTTCAACACATGCTCAATGGCCATGGGTTTTTATATGTGTACCACTGTAAAAAGTCACAATCCAATGATAACAGTGTAAGAGCTTGAAAAGTTAGGGAAAGATATGATGACTCAAAGCGGCCAATCAGGAAGCAGACGATTTAATTCTGAGGCTAAAATCCATACGGACATAGTTTAGCATTGTGATAAAACAAAAAACAAAACGTTACCTGGCATTGATAAGGTATTGTGCAAGGCTGATGTTGGCGGGGGTCCCGGTGATGGTGATTTGGCGCTCTGACGAGCCCTCCATTGCATTGGCGATTTTGATCTGTGCACCAGACATTTGTCGAATCTCATTTATTTTGGTTCCTTGACGCCCAATAATGCAACCTATTAACTAAAGGAAAAAGCACAAGTTTAGGAATTAGAAAAACAAAAGAAGTATGTTTCTAAGATCATAAACCTATTGACACTTTTGTCCATTTTAAAAGTGTTTCCACATATATCACAATATTTCTATTTTCAGACAATTCTTACTCGAAGGCGATAAACTGAAATGAATCATTAAGATAGTAAGCTGCTGATACAACCTGACTCACATCATTAGGAATGGTGAGTTCATGGGTGCTGGCAGGGGGAGCGGCATCCAAACCTGGGTTGGGCAAAAACTGTGGTAAATACAGCTTCATCCTTCTATAACTAAACACAATCTTCTGTATGTTTCAATTCTGTAGATATATCTGCAAGTCCATCCACATATTTTTGGGGACAGGATTTTTTTTATTTAGCCTATTTGTTAAAAACATAAAAAAATGTAGGTCGGACTTAGAAGTTAATCATTTAACAGGTCAACTAAAACTAACCAATGCAACCAATGGCAACATGGAGCATCCAGTCCAAACTGTGACCATTTATTTCTTTATCTTTTCATTTTCAAGATGCCAATGGGCTTAGATTTCTGCCAAGTCTGGTTGATTTCCCATTGTATGCACTTCTAAATTATCCATAGTTGTATACAAAAGCCACAAGTCAACTTGACCAAGGTACTTATTTTTCTTCTTCTTCTTCTTCAAAAAAGTAATTTTTATGCAAAACTGGCATTTCTTTAAATGGCAAGTTTAGATAGGATCCTGATCATTCTCCCTAAAAATTGACCAAATTTTCAAAAAGAATGATAGGTAAATAACTGGATCAAATACGTTTGCATGCACGTTTCTATTATTTCATAATCTAGTGTAAAATCATAAGTATGTGGTTTAACTGGAACACTCTTGTTTGTCAAGTAGATACAGTAATATCTTATAATTATGAGGTCTTCGCAGATTTTTTGAACAAACCCCATTGAAATTTTAAATGTTAGTAAAACATCGTTTTAGTTTCATCCACCTTTCAACTTTCTATATTCCATCTGCCATCAACAACTTAAATCATTATTGTTCATTTAAAGAGCCACACAGTGTCAAATCAGGAATCATGCACACTCACATTCAGGAGCAAAGTTATTAATTAACCGTTGGGTATGTCTGTAGTCAGTCGGAGAAAGCTGGAAAAACCTTAAAAAAACCTTCATGCAAGGAAATCATATGCATTCCTTGTTGTGAGACAGTGTGAACATCGCCGCAGCTTAGTTTAAAATAGTGCAAAGACAACATAGTTTTGGAAAAGCAGGTAAATGTTCATTGAAAATATCATCATAGAGCTGATTTATTTTGGCATTTTAGTTCAAAAAGTGAAACTAATACAACCTTTAGATAGATTAAAATTTATATTGTTGGTGTTTTTCTAGTTTTACCTTATTTATATTTAAGGTGTTTAGACCTACTTTCAAAGCTTTCCTGTTGCACTATATAGTGTCTTGGAACTTGTAAAACTTCTCACGGAATTCTTTTTTACTTTAACTTTGTAATTGCCATAAATCCTACAACGAATACGATTTATAAAACATACATATCTAACTTTATTAGATTTATTCATATGTTAGGAACAAAAAGTGCTTTACAGAATAAAAAATATATTTAAAACTTAAAAACAAAACAAAAAGTTTCACATAAAATAATTAGGAAAACACAAAAAGTCTCTTCAACCCTGTGACCCCAACACAGAAAATCTGCCACATTCATCTTACATCACACTTGATGTTTCATGGTTATAATGTAAATTCCAACTAATTGCTAAAAGTCTCCTGACTACAGCAATGATAAATGAGGCTACTGTTTAAAATATTGTATTAAAAAAATCGGTAGTGAAAGGTTTGGGTCTGGCTTTCTCTTTGAGAAACCAGTGGTCTTTCCTGACCACTGATGGATCACCAGAACTGATTATTTTTTAATGCAGCCATAGATTTGCTAGGAAAACAGCTAACAAGTTTGGTAAAACTTTTAAAATGTAAATTTTGAGTAAACATCAGGCTCATTGTACATAAAAAACTGGGAAAATGTTTAATACTTTGGCAGGTTTGGTTTAATTCAAAAATGATAATGACAGGGACATTTAGGAATACCAAACAAAACACTTGTGTCTTTCAACAGTTTGCAGTGATTTTACATGTCTTGTATTACTTTTTCATCAACATTATTCTTTACATACTTACAGTTGAGAAACTATGTTGAATATTTGACCCATTCCCTGATGGAGGGGTGAGTGGCAGACGCTGCCACATCCCAAAAACGTTTAGCCTGTTCACCCTCCAATCCAACATTTTAGGCTGAGTTTCAAACTGAAAGTCCCTAGTTTAAAGTCTTTGCTATCAAATGTGGATTAAATTCAACACTCTACCAACCTAATGTCAAGCCAGCCACTAAACCAATGAGAGTCCAATGAACTAGTATTTTTTTCTTTTATGCCATCAACATTTTTTAGTGAATTTCTTTGTTCCCCAAAAAACTTGAGACTCATATTTAGACTTACATTTTCAAATGTATATATTTATTACATTTTTTTTCAAACTTTTACTTTGAAAGAACATGTTAATCCCTGCCACGTTTCCCCACACTCTCTGTCGTTGTTAGAATTTTTATTGATTTTTAGACACTAATGCTATAAACAATAAATTATGCGTCTCAGACTCATAGGTTAAAAGACCCACTTTGATTCAAAAAATTGTGTTTTTGGTGTCTTTAACATGTTCTTCAGACATTTTCTCAAATAAGAGAGCAACATTAAGCTTAAAATTACATTTTTATGTATGTCTTCATTCAAATAATTGTGAATCAGTAGCAGACAAAAAGTTCAGTTTGAAAAAGATCGTATTTTTTATGTAGAAAATACAATTGGCAGCTCTATTCTGATTAATTCGCTTGTTCACCACCAGATCCATGTATGTATTTGTTTTCCTTGTCCATGCTGGCATCTGACATAAACAGAGCACCTTTTTATGGGTGACAGGAAGGGGGGAGAGTTGCTCCATGCCAAGTGTCCCGTATGCAACTCAAAGGTGAATTTCTGATTAACTACTGCTGCTGCTTTTCAGAAACTAGTATCAAGTGGAAGTGACGCTCTATTTGGACGGCTAAATATAGGGCATAGGAGAAGGGATAGGGAAATAATTCGGATTGTCCTATGTCCTAAAGAACGGCCCAGGTGTTTTGATTTTGGCTAAAAATGGCATTATCATAATTAAAAGACCACTGGGAACACTTTTAAAATAGATCAAAAGATGATCGGAATGGGACTTAAAGGTAATGCAGGATTAATAATGGAGACTATTATTTAAAAAAAATAGAAACATGTTTTGTAACTGGTTTGCACTTAAACTTATCAATTATGTCCAATGCATGTTACATTGGATTGAAAGAAACTGTATGTCCAACTCCATTCATTAAAGTTTTTCAGTTATATAAAGCTACCCATCTTCTTTATGTTCATTTTTTGCTGTGCAGTGTCATAGGGGATGCTGAAGTCTTTTCCTGCTCCTTCAGGGCAAAGGTGGGATACTCCCTGGACTGTTGGCTAAGACCATCGCAGAACCACACGTGGATAGACACGCTCACATTCATTCCTAAGGGACAATTTAGAGTCGACATTAACCTTCCCTGTTATAGCCAGAGCGCCCAGTGAAAACCCTCACAAGCACAGGGAGAACATGAAAACTCCATAATAAAAAGACTCAGCCGGGATTCAAACCAGAGAATTCTTGCTGTAAGGGGACAATTGTAGTTACCAGACCACTGTCCAGAGCCCTGATGTCATATACCATGTTTTCTGCAATATAGGACACACGCACATTGTCAATGGATGGTCTATTTTGGAACTGATGTCATTTATAAGGCACATTGAACAATAAGGCGAATTATGTGAGTCAAAAGAGTCAGAGATAAGTCAGTCAGTCAGACTTTATTAACTATAATTCACAGTCACTCTAGATTTTTGTAACACGCTACACATTAGCCATATTAGTGTAATCACAATACCTGTAACTTCCAACATTGTTTTCAACATGTAAAAAACATCACACTGATACAACTAAAGTAAACGTTACTCAGACTACATCAAGTCTAAACTTGGATAATAGCACGTAAAAAAAAACACAGTCCGACACTTCTATATGTTAGCCGCTTTAACATAGTTACAAAAAACACCCAACCTTTTTTGTAATATTTGTCAAAAAAAACAGTGACATTTTGACAGAGTATATATAGAGCTCATTGAGCGCATTATTTAAGTGTATTGAAATACAGTCCATGTACTGTATTTCAAAATTAAAGTTTGTACTTAAGATTCATGGCAACACCTAGTCTGTTTTCAAGGGGTCATTTAAAAAGTGATCTGCAGTCTTGGAACCTCAAATTTGCTTCCCTAATTTCAGTGCTCACTAAAGCAAATTACTGACTTGTTACACAAAGTATTTGGCCTTTGACTGTTGTTGCCTTTATCCAAAAACATGTTACCATTTTTTCTTATTAAATGTTGTCTTTGTACTATTTTCAGATAAATAAGGAGCTTTCATTACTCTGTTTTGTTTCCATTCATATCTATGACTTTAACAATGCGAATTTTCTTGAAAAAGGTGCACACTATTCCTAAAGTATCCACAGGAAACTAATCATTTAAAAACAAACCTGACAAACATCTCATTGTCAAGTTTTGCTAACCTGAACCCGTTTTCAAGTACAGCACAGTATTTTGTCCCTTTAGTTATTTGTTTTTATTCCAACAGAAACAAGAGAAAGGAAATATATAAAGTAAAAGAAAATGAGAGAAAGCAACCACAAGGGTCAAGGCATGCTGTGTCAAAAGAGATGAGGTGTCAGGTAGGGAAAGAGACTAAACATATGTTTACGGAGAAGTCTATAGGGCCTTGTGGGTACGTACCAGGGAAAGCAGGGGTGGTCTGTCCAAGAGGGGTAAAAGGGGTTTGCTGCATAGCCAACTGGTGGAGCTTGGTCAACTGCTGAAGGGTTAGGAGGGAAAGTAAAACTAAAAAAAGTTACTGTTACACAGGTTACACTAAGAAATGAAGCCAACCAAAACTAGAGTGAAGAAACAGTGAGGAGAAGGAGGCCAATGACACAGGGAGGTGGAGGACAAAATGTAAGAGAAAAACAGATACGGAGAAAACAAGATTTTCTGTCCTGGAGATTCAATTGCAAACTAATTTAACCCTAAAAAGCCCACTACATCAAATAATTAACATCAATTCTTCAAAAGTAAGATGTTTTTTAACCCTTTGCTGAAATCAAGAAAAAAGGCAACTATTTTGTTATGAGATATGGATAATGTCTATTATACGTTGGGTGATTTGGTAAGTTTTTGTTCACAACAATGTTAGTTTAGGATGCAAAAATTTTGACATGAGTGTCTCAAATATGATCCACACATTTTTAACAGGGTGCAACTGTATTAGCAAGATTTAATTAATTAAAAAAAAAACAATATTTCAATACAGAAAGTAGTTATTTTAAAAAAAAGTAATAGTATTAAAATATTTCTCACTAGAATGTTTCGAAAATTAGCAAAACATTTCCCACGAAGTGTTTTTGAGATTTCATGAAAGCTGCCATTTTGAAATAAGCAAAACAAGTTCTTTTACTGCCTCTAGTGGAATGATAATGAATGACAGGGCAAAAAAATAGTTTTAATCGTACAAATGAGATAGATGTCTAAAAGAATGGATGTATTAAATATGATACGAATGGTTGTATCAGGTTAAGGTTTAAGTTTTCATGTTTTAAATTTGTCTCTGTTTAAGTTGGTACCTCGGAAACACACCCAACGAATCTCTGATTTTAAATACCTGTCAACAGTTGCCCTCCGCAGAACGCAGTGACATGATTCATCCCCTGCTGTGTACTTCCATGTGGAATTAGGCAATACAAATGCTTTAAAGGCATCATCTCCCTTTAAGTAGAGCTTTAATGGGGGTGAAACTGGATGTAAATCATGTGCTTGAGTTATTGTACAGTCAGCAACCTCTCGCTTTCGCATCAATCATATACCAACTTTGAATTAGTGGTTCCGGCTCCAAGTTAGCTCCTTTGATTTGCTAAGACAAGGATAGATGATGGCAGGTTATTAATGGAGACTGTGTGATCCAGTGAAAATAAAAAGGGGCTATATTCATCAACACTGCCCTCACTGTTTTGCCTTTATAATTAGCATCTGGGATTCATTGTTTTGCAAGTGCAACCCTCGACTTCAGTCAAAAACTGAAGCTTTTGCATGAGTCCTGTACGCCTTGCTGTAAATGACTAAAAAGAGCAAATGTGTCCAAGCAAGGATCTGCTATGAAAAATAGTCACAGTTGAAGGTAGTGATCATTAAAAATAATAATATTAATAGAAACTTACATCTGGATGTGGGATGGCATACTGTCCCTGAATCGTGTAGGCCTGGGAGGAACGGAAAGGATAAGAAATTGGAGAAATATTCAGTGCCACATAAAAAGCAGAAAATCCAAAACATACATTGCTGTGGGGCAGTGGTAGGGCGGACAGCCTCTGATCAGAAGATTGCAAATTCGAGTCATGCCTTGCCTGCCCGTGTGTCAAAGTGTCCATGGGCAGGACACTGAACCCCACATTGCCTCTGGTGGAAGGTTGGCACCTGTGTTCTGTAGCAGAGCCACCATCAGTGTATGAATGTGTGGGTGAATGGGACTGTAAAGCACTTTGGGCTTTCAAGGAAGATTTAAATAAAGCACTATACAAGTATAAACCTTTTACTATTTTTTCAAATATTTTTATGGCTCTATCATATTAACCCTTTCACATCAGAGCTTTAACTCTAGTATGAACATTCTTTCGACTTCCATAACTTTTCAGCTGTTTACGCGATGAACGGAATTCTAGCTGATTCTGAATTGGAGAAATAGCAGCCTTCACTGATATGTTACACTTCACTTCACAAATGCGCATGCTGACCCAGTTGAGTCCATCTTCTGGGACTCGATGTAAATGCCTGTGACCCCGTGACGTATTTTTGACTGTTTGTTTACAGGAGAAATTCGAATTCAAGACAGGCAAGAGTCGTATTCAAAATAAAGACAAATCGGATTATAAACAGACATGTCAAATGTAAAACTAAATGTTTAAATGTTATTCATATTTTCAGCAAACAATTGCACAAAGTATAAGTTTGTGCACAGCTTTGACTTCATAAATGTTTCCTTTTGACAGATACCTTACCACATACCTCTTTTAATAACGAAATATATATATACATAGTGTGTTTAACTATTCTTTTTAAACAGTAATTAAATTGAAATAAAGTCTAAAATTGTCAACAGATAATCTGAAATGATTTTCTTTGCCTGTATCCCAACTCATTTGTCTTGTTGTAAGCAGTATTGCTTGGTTTTGGTTGGCAGGGTTAAAAAAGACTTGGCATTATAGGTATTTTGTTTGTTTCATAAGGTGGTTGTGTGATGTGTTTGTTTGATTGCACTTATAGACTGTATAAGAAAACTGGACTGAGTGATCCCTCCCCTCTTTGCATTCCAAATAAGAAGTTCTCATTGGCTCCAAGAAGCCAAAGTCCCATAGACTTTAATAAAGAAATAAACAGCTATTTTTCAGTCATTATATTTGTGAAAATAGCAATTCTTTCTCTAATATGTGCTTGAAATTCCAAATTTTTAATATGATATTTTTCTGTAATCCAAACTATTTAAGTTATAAATCAGATGCTTAAATAAATGGTCTCGTATCAAATGTTCAAAACATTTGACAGTTTTTCCTGAGCCTGCTTTTGAGTTGTAGGAGTGTGGACAATCACTCCTGATGGGTGAGAGTGGTTACTATAGAAATGATGACTCAGACTTACTTGGACCAATCACTGCTTACAGATGCAGTCTGGCTCCGACATGGCAACATCTGTATCATTGCAAAAATGCCAACTAAATTGATGACATTTTGTTGGAGTCGGAAGTAAATAATTTTCTGTGGGTGACTTCTCCCTAACTCAGTCCAGTTCTCATATATAATTAATGGCAGCACTGTAACATAAAGACATTTTGACACTTTGTGCTTTCTTACACATAGTATATAGCATATGTATAGAATTTTTAGAGACACATTCCAATGAAAATTTTGTTTTTGATATATTCTAAATTAATAAATAAATAAGCTTCATTTTAATATGTTCTTGTAGCATTGTTGCATGATGGAGGACATTAACATGAGCTTAAATTGCGTTTCTGAGTATTATTAACTTAAATTGTGTTAAATCAGGAGGGGGCACAAAAATGACATTTGAAAAGGCTTTTAGCTGTTATGTACAAACTACAAATGGTGGGCCAGAAGCTTCCTGTTCCAATCCATTCTGATGCATCCACTAACATTAACATCTTTATTTTCTTTGTCTGAGCTGTCGTACAGCTCTGCTCTGCTGTATGACTGGATAGCTGATAAATTGCTCGCCATTTTGTTGCTCTAGTAATGTTAGGTTGGGGTGTGAGGCGCTGTGAGCTAACGGGAGAAAGTCTAAACAAAGGCATGATGGGATATGAGCACAGGCTCAGTTTGCACCAACAGTCCTGACTACAATGAAGAGGTGAATTTCTACTGAACTCCTGATTCTTTGCAGAAACTAGACAAATTCGTAAATTTTGACTAAAAGCAGCCTAATAATTAAAATAACATTGCGAAAATAAATCAAGATTTCACATTTTTAATAGAGCCTCAACAGTACAAGTTTACCATTTCCAAAAAATAAAATAAAATAGAAATCTGATGAGGTCATGACTTTTTACTTAGAGGTAACGATATAGACTTTATGTTTTGTTTTTGTTTTTTATGTTTTGTTTTTGTTTTTGCCTCTTGGCCAGGTCTTTCTTAAAAAAGAGATTTTAATGTAAGGAACTTCCTGGTAAAGTAAAGGTTAAATATAATTAAAGCGTTCAAACCTTATGAGAAAAGAGCTTTTGAACCACAAATAAGCAATCTTTTTTTCATATTTTGCCTATTATTACTCCATTGAGAATTTCTTTTTGACTTAGCAATGAAGGGTTTGAATATAAACGGCCATGATAATTTGGCAAAGCACAACTTTCATTATAAATCTTTAAACCTCATGAATCTGTTACCTTTCCTGTTCTCCAGAAAAGGTGTGCTGATGCAAACCCCAGTCATTCTCCACCACTAAAAGAGAAGCCCCTGACCTCCACACATATTTAAACATCATCCAGCAGATAACAGTAGTAGAACCAAAATAGAAATATATAAGTTGCAGGCAGAGGTTGATGCAGCAGTAAATGTCTCAATTTAGCTAAAGGGGATTAACTTATTAGCCAACGCAAGCTCAGCGCTTACCTGACCACCAGAAAAAATGACTGGCGTGGAGGCAGGCTTTGGCCGATAAGGAATAGTGGCACCTTTTGGTGGGGACTGCAAAATAAGAGAGAAAAAAAGACAGAGTCAGGCAGAGGCAGGCGGCTTTTGTCAGCAAAACGTTGCTGGAGATTCTCATTCATCTGTGTCAGTGTAAAGAGCTTAAATCGAAGGCGAGCTGTCTTCTGTTCTTGGCGTCCTGAAGAACTTTCATGCGTCACACACCCTGAATCTCAGTCAGATGTGCAAAAACCTTTCAAATAGGGGGGTGCCAAACCTCAAAAGCTGAGGGAATAAAATCAGTTGGGGTGAACTTGCATTTTTTTTCACAGCAACGCTTTCCACACAATGTACTTTATGTGTCACAACAATGGAAACCATGAACTGCATGGGCCAAACAAGGATTATCTTAAAGTGAGTTAAAAAACTGATTATGAATTTGAAAATTATAGACATTGTAAATTAACATCCATCCATTTTCTTCTGCTTTCACAGAACCGGGTCACTGGGGCAGAAGTCTCAGCAAAGATCCCCAGACTTCTCTCTACCCCGTCACTTCTTCCAGCTCCTTTGGGGGGACCCCAAGGCGTTCCCAGGCCAGCTGAGAGACGTAGTCTCTCCAGCGTCTCCTGGGTCTTCCCCAGGGCCTCTGCCCAGTAGGATACGGCCAGGGAAGTTGTCTTAGTCACTTCAACAGGCTGCTCTCTGTGTGGAGGAGCAGTGGTTCTAAACCGAGCTCTCTCTGGATGACTGATAAGGGAGCCCCCAGAGTTGGAATGAAGATCGACTGGTAAATTTAGATCTTTTCTTTCTGGCTGAGCTCTTTCTTTACCCAAATGGACCAGTACATAGACCAAATAACAGCAAACGCCGCACCAATCTGCCTGTCAAACACTGCAATCTTACCTCACTCAAGAGCAAGACCCCAAGATACTTAAACTCCTCCTCCACCTGGGGTAGAAACACTCCACCCACCCAGAGAGGGGAAACTACTTGTCATTGGTCAAGAACCGTGGCCTCAGACTTAGGGGTGCTAAGATAAGACCCTCATCACAGCTGCTTCACACTCGGCTGCAAACTATCCCAATGCACGCTGGAGGACCTGCTCAATGAAGCCAACAGGACAACATCATCTGCAAAGAGCAGAGAGGAAATCCTGTGGTTCCCAAACCAGACCCTCTATGGGCCCTGGCTACGCCTAGAAGTTCTGTCCATGACAGACAGTCATGGACATAATTCTGTCTGTCTATGAACAGAACTGGTGATATAGGGCAGCACTGCCAGAGTTCAATATGCACTGTGAACATGTCCGTTCTACTGCCGGCTACTCGAACCAAGCTCCTGCTCCGATTATACAGAAACCGAACGGTCTCCCTAAGGCCCCCATACTTCCAGAGCACCCTCCCTAAGTCACCAAGAGGGACTCGGTCGAACACCTTCTCCAAATCTACAAAACACATATGGACTGGATGAGCGAACTCCCACGAACCCTCCAGCACTTTAAAGAGGGTGTAGAACTGGTCCACAACCAGGACGGAAATCGCACTGTTGTTCCTGGATCTGAGCTTTAACTATTCACTTAATTAGATTTAATTTTTTTAATAATTTCAAGCATTAATTGTAGACAATAGAAGAAATAAAATCACACAGATTTATCAAACTCATTGCAAAAACAATAAAAGGCATTGAATAAAAAACAAAAAAAAAAAAAAACCAAAGACACACTTTAGGTCACATTAGATTCATTAAATCTACTGATTTTAACTAACATCAAGGAAAGCTTGATTTATTGGTTGAAAAAGAGTGGGAAGAAGTGAACTTATTTAATCCCACCCTAACTGAGTTATTTATTTGATATTTTGCATAGTTTTCATAATTCTGTAATAATGATCAGATCAGATCAAATGGTTTAAAGTAACAAAGTTGAGCGCGTATTAGTTATTGATTACTTTCAGAAAACATTGTTTCTTGATCTCATGAAACAATAACACAAATCACTAATCATGTTACAGGTATGTTTTACTCATTATCATCAGAATACATTTTTATATGAATCCAGAAATCATCTCTACACATTGCAGATCTCGTTTTCAAGTAAGAAAAAAGTAAGAAATAGTAGTAATAGTAGTAACAGAAGAAAAAGTGTTTTCAAATTTTGTTTTGCTCCCTCTTCACTTTCAGTTCAAACACAATGCATTGTGGTCTACATTGGCCAAACTAACGAGCATCAATGCACACTGACTTTTTCGCTGAGACTTCTGAGTAATTTCTAGAGACTGGATTTTGGACTTGTAGAAATAAAATGGAAAATGTAGTATATCGTGTGTTTAAAGTGACAAAGAAAAAGAAAATGTTTTTAAAAAATGAACTGCTAAAGATGACATGTTGCTTTGGAATTCCTTATAAAATGATTTTATAAAACAAACTAATGAAACAGGCTGGACAAAAAGTGATGGCACATAATGTGCTCTGATGTTGGAACATTTCTTGCCCAACAACCATCCATTCTCTATTATTTTGGATTTCTAAAACTCAGAACTCATCCATACAAACATCCATACATTTACAGAGCAATTTATTTTCCAGCACCTTCCAGTGATGATGTCATATTTGTTGTTTTTCCACAATAAGATATGAAAGATATAATATGAAATCTTACTGGGTCAATTTAGTTTAGAACACAACACGGCACTGAAGCTTGAAATTAATAGCAATCTCTATTCGAGGGGAAGAGAATAAAATAAAACAACTCCACATAGATTCTCTCACTGCATGCATTATCCATGTTTATATTTGTTTCACTTTGTTTTCCTTCTTTTATTCATTTTTGTGTAAAGTTGCTTCAATAAAAAGACATGCAGTTCCAGTTTGAAAAATGACTTGAATGACAGAAGAACTGAGTCACCCTGCACTGCTGCTGCTTAAAAAGATTGGAAAGCACTTAATCGTGTTTTATATTTACTGTCTACTTCGATGAAGAACTCCCTAAATGAGATACTATGACAAATTACTCAGATAGAAATATACCTTTCCTGACAACATGAAACTATACATGAGGATCGAAGTATGTGCTTTTTTACCCTGTTTTTTTTTTTCAGATGTAAAGGTATTAATTTTTTTAGTACTTTCAATCTTTCAAAATAGGTCTACTTCAAGCGTAAGTCACAGGATCATGTTGAATATAAAAAAAAATCATAGGAAAAATGGAAAGTCACAGATGACAGGGTTTACTACTATCAGGTTAAAAGGCACACATAGAAACTTAAATCAAGAAAAAAAGTCGATTTTGGGATTTTTCTTTAGATCAGTGATAAGAACAATTTTCTAGTCGAGATACTTTAATTTATTTTCTTTTGGTCTGAAACAGTCTGTCCTTGGGTACATTCTTGAGCTGTTGTAGTGAACAACAAACTTCTCTCCTTGCATAAAAAAAAAAATCTATTGAAAATTAAATTGTAAACATGTCCTTTTTGAAAAGGAAAATCCAAATTTCATTGAATGGAAGGTGTCATCGGAGCAGCAGAAAGGAGAAAGAAGACAGGATAAACAAAAAAGTAAAGAAAGTGAAAAAGCTTCTCTTGACTCAACATTACTGTTATTTTGACATTTTTATTTCACAATAATACATTTTGATTAATTCTTGCTGAAATCAGAGTATTTAAATAAATAAAGTGCCTACTACTTCTTTGCCTTACAACTGCACTCTTAAGTTATGTTCACAACGCCCTTGACAATGCTCGTTCGCTTCCACTGAAAAGTCTATGTTAATGCTTGTAGATGCACGTTTTGGGCTTCTGCGTTCAAAACTCTTGCGTTCACGCATCGCTACACAAGTTCATTAGACTTTTTTTTCAGGCTCCATGTGTGGCCACTGAACGCACATTAAAAGTCAAACCTCGTTGATTTTAACCAGTCAGGACTCATTTTTGGTAGTTCATGGAAGTCCAAACTGTTTGAAAATTGATTATGGAGGAACATTTAATAATTGTGGTTTGTTCCTGGCTGGAATGTTATGACACCAAGTCTTTCATATTGTGGAACAGAGCTGTGAAAGGAAAAGCCTGGGGCAAAATTCATGTAATTTTCGACATTTCTGACTTAGCCTCTAGGTGACAGATATGGACTAGTAAAAGAAAAAGAAAATTAAGAAGACGTTCCAGCTTTTCCAGTGTGAGCACTATATGCTAAACGGGCATCACACGCTCTGTGTGAATGGAGCATAACAACTACCCTCATATCCTCCTTCACTCATGAACCTTCTTGGTCTTCCTTTAAGCTGAATGTGTCCAAACCAGCTCAACCTGCTTTCCTAAATGTATCTCCAAAACATCTAATATGAGCTGTTCCTCCAATATACGGTAGGTATTCCTGATCTTCAGTTGACTTCTCTGCTACTCCAAACTTCCGCATACAAATCACAGCTTCTCCCTTTGTAATGTGTCATGTTCTCTAGATCTACAAAGACACAACGCAGCACATTCTGACCTTCCTCTGACCTCCCACCAAATGTTGCATCTGTGCTTCTCTTCCTTGGCATGAATCCATATTGTTGATCACAAATATTCACTTCTGACCTCAGTCTAGATTCCACTCCCCATTCTCAGCTTTATTCCTCCATAGTTTCCACAACTCTACTATATAAATAGCTCACCATCATATTTCTTCTTTGTTCTTCGTTCATCCTCTCACTTTCCAAGATCTTAGTGAACGGTCTAGTCAGAAACTCTACTTTCATACCTCCAGAGGTATTGCGTCAGGATCAGCCCCAAAAACCTTTTTACTCTGATGTTGATAATGTGTCATCACTTGACAAAGTGGTTTCCACTGAGTTGATTCAAAAAAAGTTCAAACATAGAATATAGTGATGGGTTTGTAGAAAATGTACTTCACAAACATCTATCTTGAAACTTAAATCTGGACATTGAAGTTTATTAGGAACAGTTTTTGTGATTTGAAAAGCCCCTTCTGGTGACTTGGTGAAGTGACTTGGCCCCATTTATGTTGGTTTTCTAACAAGATTCAATGGTAAAGTTAGCCATTTTCCACGTGCTGAAAGGATGCTTTTTTACCACGTCACATTGACTTTTAATAAATGTCAATTTAGATATACTACAAAGTTAGTTTCTATAATTAGGCAACCGTAACCTCAAAAATACCACAAGTACAACGATGTAGCGATTTAATTGGAAGGATCATATGGGCCACGAAATATCTGCAAACTGAGTTTGGTTAGTAAGGAAAAGCAGGAAATTTCACAGTCATTTTTTTTTCTTTATTTCTTCAATGTCACCTTTTGGGGAAGATCTGCCTATAAAGCCTTCTAGACCTACAACTGCTTTTCATTTGAAGATGGTGTTGCCCTAAACAAGCACTGGTCTGTTTACTTTTACACTATGAATAAACTGTAGTAAGATCCACATTTTTCTAGCGGTCAGAGAAGTGTTGTTAATATACCCTCAAATGTCTATTAAGCACGAATAAAATGCAAGCTCAATAGTACTGGCAGAAAACTGATAAAGGGTAATATAAAAATAGCTTTAACCTCCTGAGAGCCTGTGTGTGCACAAACGTGGACAAATAGCTTAAAGAAAAAAAAAACTGCACTCCAAACAAAAGCTTGGATCTCAGGAGGATAATATTTGTTATTTGTCATGGATGGGGTCAGTCGGTTAAGGACTTTTCTTAAGGCCAGTAAAAAGGACAACAACTTTTGCTTTCTACATACCTCCAGCATGACCACACAAATTTGTTTGACACACTGGATGATGGCTTCTGGGGTGCCAGAGATTGTCACTGCGCGCTCTGTGGAGTTGGGAAGCATGTCGCCTGCCACCTGAACCTGGGCCCCTGTTGACTAGAAAAGAATAAGTAACTGTGAGGGACAAGACCTTGTTGACAATGGCAATCTGCACCACATAAAAGCATTGACTATAAATAGGAAATTTGGACACACCCCTTCCATGTGCACTTTGAACAAACTTACTCATGATTGGTGGCTGTAGTCACCCTAGAAACGTGACTCAGACAGACATGGACCAATCACTGTGGACTGACTCCATAATATGGAAAAATGACAACTGAATTGGCTTTATTTCGCTGGAGTTGGAGGTAAGGCATTTTCTATTGGTGAAGTCACACCCGGCTCTGTCCACCTCTATATATAGTCAATGCATAAAAGACAGCATAGCTCATCTACACTATGCTGTCCACAATATTTACTGCTGTGCTCTTTTTTCTTTTACTTCTACCCTAATTGTTGCTCACTGGAATCAGTTGACTCTGAATGACTAAAAAAAACCTCTAAATTAGCAAAAAGTAGTACATGTCCAGCTTGACACGAGCAACATGCACACTTGTTGGTCTAATGGTACGGTCACACGGGGCTCGCAAACATGCATTCAATAACGTGCTAAATGTACATTCTTAAATGCACATTGAGCATATGGTGTTCATAATGGACTGTTGCTACCCATTACTAGCGCATGTACCTGGAGTTGGAAGAGGCTTGGTGCGAAATGTTAAAGCGGCAAAAATCTTGCAAATCTTGCTCCAGACTTTTTCTTTCACAGCTCTATTCTGATATCTGAAAGACTTTGTGTTTTATAATTCTGGCCTGGCACAAACTGCAATTACTTATTTCTCCTTCATCATCAATTTTTAAAAAGTTGGCACTGCTGTGAAATTAAAGGGACATCATCCATACGTCACTATCAAAGTCAAATCCCTGATTGGTCCAAGTTCAACCTGGCCTCACTTTCAACACTGATTCAGTTGACACACATTTTGTACATTGAGGTCAAAAAGAGTAGTAGAAACTTGGATAGAGGAGTGTGATCGTAGAATGTTAAATGCAGAAGCACAAAACACGGATATACGTGGATTATCATAGTATTTTCATTGGAAGTAGTTGCTTGAATGCACGTTGCTGAGGCCGGTGTGATCGTAGCTTAAGAATGAAGCTATATTAACGCTGCCCTTGGCAACACGGGAAATGTTAATTAGCATTAGGCCAGTTTTATTACAGGCTGTCTTCTCATAAGAACACAAAAAGTTAAAATATACAGTTGTAAAGTTTATTAAGCAACTCTGAAAGTGCCGTGATTGTGTCGTAGCATGCCATTTATGTATCATTTATGTATTTAGTCCATGTAAAGCACTTTAAGAACTATTTTTTCTAAAGAAGACCTCATCTGTAAATATTACACTCTGTGAAAAATGTTACTCCCTTCTGAGAGTAACATACATTTTTGCTTCAGAATTGTTCAGAAAGGGGTACACTTGTGTGGTTTAATGCTACAAAAAACATATAGAAACATAATAGGTGACAAAATTGCTAAAACAAACTTTATTATGACTATGCTAACTCTTAACTTTGTTAGTAACACATATAAAAGAGAAAAGTTTGACACCTCTACACACTTAATTATCGGTAAGCACAACTAATCCATATATCCATATTAATCCATAAAAGTCTCTTCAGATTATAAGATGCACGGTTTTTAAGTGCGCCTTCTAGTGTGGAAAATACGATAACTAAAGCACGTTCTACTCATTTTAGTATTTGTGGTTTAAATTTACCATTGTTGCTTTGAATAGGTATGAGAAGTAAACATTTAAGATATCAAATGTAAATTTTCCATAACATGCTTGATATACTTCTCTCATCTCTTTGATTTTGGAGCCTCCTTTCCCGATAAGCGAGCCACACTGGCTGGCTGGCACAACAAGCCTTAAGGTGACAGGAGGCTTGCTGGTTGCTGGGCTGTTACTCATGGAATTGATTATGTCCTAAAACACAACAACACACATCGTTTCGTTTGAGTGATGACACTGCCAAATGTAATGAATTACAATCAGGTTAAAAAAGTATAAATAATTTTAGGCAAGAAAGGTGTTTACAAAAAACATGTTTCAAAATGAAAACTGCTGTTTAGACACATGTGGAAGAAACTTTAAACAAGTTGTTTCTTCCTCAAATACCTTTAAGGAAAACTATCGTACCTCTTCAAATTTGTAAGCAATCATAGCAAAAGCCTTGAAGATTGTGTCTGTTGGTCCAGTGATGGTAACAATCCTCTCTGGACAGTTGCCTTCTGAAATGTTGATCCGCGCTCCACTCTGGGGAAGAAATCATACGTGTTCTCAGGTGATCAACGGAAGATAAATTACTTGTGATTGTAATCTTGTGATTGGAAAAGACTGAAGTTTAAAAAAGGAAGCCAACATTGAAACTGGAGTGGTAGCTTTGATAGCTTTGAAACACACATTAGTAACTCAAGCTGCTTTCACACAAACTGCACAGTCCTGTTATGAGGGTTTATGAAGTTTGTTTTTTGTGTTGTTGCATGCTGTGCAGTAGTTTCTTTGAAGGTTCCAGGCAATGATTTCAACAGCGTAGATTTGGGCTGGATTGCAGTGTTACCAAACCATGCCACTAAATGACTAGAGAGTGACAAACCTGCTTTTGGGTACAGTCTTCAGTAACTGAATAGTTTCCCTCCAATCAGAATATAGCTGCCCTGACTCTTCTTTGGTTCTGTTATTTTAATGGTTTTAAAATAAACCCAGACCTCAAGCATGGTATCTTTTACTACATATCTTATTTCACCACTTTATTGATAGACCTAACAGGACTACAAATGCCTCAACGTTCTCCATTATTGTGATGAGACACATCAAGCGAATAGATGGAATAGGTGCACAGCTGAGTTTCGGTCCGTCATATTTCATCAAGCATGCCCACTTTAATGCTGGTTTCTACAGTAATCAAATTTCAACTCAAACCAAATCATATTGATGCGAATGGAACAAAATCATATAATAAAAACATTATTGTTTCCAATGCGACAGTATTGCTGCACACATGCAAGCAGCAAGTTACAGACGAGCAAGAAACCATTAGCTTGTGGAGTCAATCATTTCAGAATGAACTGACATGAACAAACTGTGTGGATAGTTTTTTTTTTCCAACTTCTATTGTTTTAAGGACCCAAGTGTGTTCTTTAAGATGTGTGCATGATTTGCATTGTCATTACTGATTAATATTTTACAGGGACCATGATTGGTCTGTTAAGTGAGCTTTGACAAACTTTAATAAGGAAGTTCTATCTCTGGGCTGCTGTTACTCTGGACAGCACTCATTATTACTCCTTCATTCTGAACCAATAACTTTATTTACCCCCTTTTTTAAAGACAATTACAATCATCATCACTGTCTAGGCTTTGGGGGTTTATACTGTATTTGGTTTGAACTAATCCCAAGCATGCAAGACGTCACTGTCGCGGAGCCAAAATGCCAAAGATTAATGAACTTCTTTTTTCTGCGCATCATTTTTGTATCACAAATTAACCTTTACTCCTTTTTCCAAAGACCCAATCTGTCCTTGTTGAAATTGGCAGGTACTTAACTGAAGTCTGGTGGTAGCCAGACAGCTGTGTTTAATCGTGAGACACTTTCAAATGGTTTGGTCAACTTAGTTGTAACCAAACTTTTAAACAAAAGGCAAAGTTGGTTAACATCTCAGGAGTAAAAGCTTCCTTTTGGTGCCTTTACTGCTTTGTGAGGCTTCACTTTTACCAAAAGTCAATTAAAAGTGAATATGTTGGTAGTATAGCGATGTTCCCAGGATGGAAAAATCTTGTCTGCAGTTTAGCAGAAAGGTTTTTATCAACTCATCCTTTTAAATATTTACACAAAAGTTGCGTGGTGGTAAAACACAAAAGTGCATGTTGTCCACGAGCTGCAGACCTTTAAAACTGAAGATCTTTGTCAAGTAAAGAAATACACAATGAACACACGTGCTTTTCATCCTCACACATACATTTAAATTTAGCTGTTGGTCAAAGATTGAGCTAAAGTTGAGAAAAATTAGGAGTACATTAGAAACCAAAATAAAGTAAGATCAAAGTGATTATCAATACATATCCTAATTTAGAGAGCTAGACAATAAAGTATATTTATACTTTTTAAAGACAGGAATGAAACTCTAACGACAAACATACCTCTTCTCTCATTTTTTTCACAGTTTCTCCTTTCTGGAAAAATAACAAAACATGAATACATTTACATTTCAAAAAAGGATTAAAAAAGGGAGAAAGTAGTTATATATTTAACATGCAGGAGTAGGGTAAATAAATATAACACATACCTTACCGATTATACTTCCAACTTCCTAAAAAGTACAAAAATTGATTTAGGGGAAAGAAAAATCTAGAAACTTGTAGCTTGATCATTTGAAGTCAGTACACAGCTGCTTAAAAATGTTCAAGACCAGAATTCTACATGAATTCACCCTTTAAGAAATGAGAACATGCAGAAGCTTTTAGCCTTTTTAAAAGGTGGACCTAATGCTACATTCACACCAGGCTGAGAAACTTTCTGATCGCTTCTTATGAAAAGTCAATGTAAATGCATTTATTTAGCTACAGCGTTCCAAACTCTAATGTTCACACATTGCTACACACGTTTTTAAGTCAGTTTTTGGGCTCCATGTACAAACACGCAGCAACTGAACATGTGCAGAAAGTTAAACCAGCTGAGCTTTGATCAATCAGGGACTTTAATTTGGTAGTGACGTTTGGTTAGAGTTAACATTAATAACAGCGGTTTGTGCCCGGCTGTGTTTCTATGACAACAAGTTTTTTGTATATTGGAAAAGATCTGTGAAAGAAAAAGATTCACCAGATCTGCACTGCTGTGAGGACATGCGCTAGAATTGGGTAGCTCAGACTTGTGTTAACACCATATCCTAAAAGCCCATTCAAGAACCAACGTTTGGCTTGTTCTTCAACGCACCACACATGCTCGATGTGTACGTACCTTAATATGCTTCACCTACAGAAAAATGAATATAAACTAAAGCAAATCTAAGTAAATTCAGACTATAAGTACATACGAAGCTGGTTTGAATAATCTGACAAACTGATGTTTTGCTTGAGGGCACCTGTGCTGAAAAGAGACAAATCCAGCAGCTGCTCTGTTTGAGCGATACACAGTTCAACGGAAAAAGAGGAAGCAGGAATTGAATCCCACTGCCAAAGGCCTCCCCTGTGACAGTGGTGGCAAAGGTCTCGCCTGGCAGTGAAGGTGCTGCAACATTCATCAGCAAGAGCAGCTGGTGGACTGACTTTTGATGAACCAAAATTCTACACAGGCCAGCTGAGCAGCGCTTCGACAAAAGACAGTCTTGACTGGCTGGGATGGTGAAACTGAAGTACTGTTGTTTTCATACAAGTTTCATCCTTGTCTTTTTAATCTAGACTTTGCAGAATTTTACTGATTTTTTCAATGTTTTCTCTATATTTCAGTTTAGCATCAATCAAACAATCAATTGTTTGAAGAATCAGAGTAAACATTTTATTACAACATATTAAGAGATGTTCAAGTTCACCACAAAGTAAAAAATGAGTAGAATGAAACCAATACTTTTAGGAATTCTGAAAACTTTCTCGGAAAATTCGAGGACTTTTCTGAGAATATGTCCAGTACTTATATATGCCTTGGGAAATCTAAAAACAGGGAAGGCAGACATGAACACATTGAGTAGGGAAGAAAACATGGTAGAAAACATCTCCCTGTGTGAGGGGAGTGTGTACTCGAGCAGACCTCTGACCTCTGGAAAGTTTGTTTAACTGTTGGACAAAGTGCTGAAAACTAAAACTGAAAGTTTAGGGGGAAAAGTATATTTATTTCTACCTACTCTGCTGCCTTATCAACAGTTTTTTTTTTTTTCTAAAAAACGACTTTGGCTTTGTAACTACTTAAAAATCCAAGTTCCAAATTAATGTGAAATTTCAAGGTTATCTGACATTTAAAAGGTTATTCAGCAAACTAGTGGAAGTTTGGGAGTTTTAAAATTTGCTAAATAATCGAACTATGCAGAAAAGGCAGAATTTGATGTTTTTGCAAACCATTCATGTCAATTCTCTTTCAGAAAAGTTAATTTTCTATCAAAAATACAATAAAAGACATGAAAACTGGTTGAATTCCTACATTTGCACTGGTGCAGTCAGGCAACTGTCTCAATCCATGGACAACCTACATCCTCCTTCAAATAATAGACTTTGCATTAAGGAAGTAAACAAATCAACAAAATGGGAAAACTAACTGTAAAAAAACACGTCAGGTAATAAGCTGTAAATATAAGGGAAAAATTACTTTTCCATGCATAAGGAGACGAATGGTGAGTGTGACATTCAGGCCTCCTTCTGACTGGACTTTGGTGGACTCCATGGTGAGGATTGCGAGAGCCGTCCTGTAATGGGAGGTTTTCAAAAGCAGGAGGAGGATGTTTGTCTTCCAGCCAGCCAGTCACCTACAGAAATCATATCACAGAGAAATGTCTCGTTACACCCAAACTGTGTATCTAGGAACACATTTAAAGCTGCAAACAATGTTGGGTATTTGCATGTCATACTGCTTTGATTTCCTTGTCTTGTATTTGGGCCAAAATTAGTAATGTTTGGATGGTTGTCCCAAAAGTTTGTTTTTTGATTGATTTTACTTTGTTAAATATGTTGTAAAAAATGTAACTATTATTTTTGTTTTCATGTATTTTATTATTTTCAAACAAAAGGTTCCAGCTCTTAATTTGAAATCCCTCCCACAGTCTTCTGTTTGGTACACTGCTAACATCCTGCTGGAGGGCACTGTGTTCTTTCTCCGTTTCTTGCTATAATTACTTGTTTGGCTGGAGGTCGTCATTTTAAGGCAGGCATGATCTAGTATAGGCCCTTCTTGCCTCGCTTTTATGTAAAAAAATATTGTGGTTGTTTTTAAGAAAACAAAAAGAGACTTGGTATATAAAATTGTGTTTGAAACAGTTTAACCGATCAGCAAAACATGTTGACAGAAAGCCCAGACAGGTTAGACACAAAGCTTGTTATTATTATTTTTTGTTTTAATTGATGAACATTGTATTCCCATCTAAAAACGTCTTCCTAGAGAATTCAGGACCCATGCCCATACTCCAAGTCACATTGGATGTAGTCACCAAATATTAATCCAATGTAGAACCAGCATTCAAGAGTGCTTTGTTTGCGAGACTCGTCAACGGAAGGCTTCATGCACACAATGCATGGAAATAATGAGGATAAACTGGAATTACATATCTGTCTGAGATGATGCAAGACTACAGTCACTTTGAATACCGGTAGATAGAATATACAAAAAGAAATGTAAGGTAAAGATGGTGGCTGAGATAATCAACTGGAGTCAGAAATGATTCGTGATTGGTTGGAATAATTGATTAAATTCCTATTTGTATGTGCCTAATACCAATGAGTTATATACAGCCTAGAGATGGCACACTAGCTTGTTTCATATACCAAATTGGATGCTGTATTGGAATGGGATAGATGATGGTTCACAAAAGAGCAAAAAAAACAAGAATGTGACTTTTCACAAGTAAATTATTACTGTCAGCCAATAAAGGAGAATTTGTAGAATACATTTTAGGAAGATCTGAGTGAGTTTAGTCAAAACAGTAAACGTTTAGGCTGAACTTGTAGGCCATTAAAAGACAATGGTAGCTTTAGACTCCACACTATTTCCATGTTCTCTGGCAGGACCTCTTGTGTTTTTTTGTTTTATGGAGGATGACCATGGTATTTGTATGAGTGTTGACCAAACGACCACTGAAGTTAAGCATTGTAAGAAGCGGAGGAAAAAAAAACTAACCAGGGTCCACTTGAAGAATGGGACCAGAGTCGCCGCCACCTCCAGGTCAATTCGGCCCACAATGGTTCTTTGCGACACGCTCCTGCTTGATAACAAATCCCTGCCGCCCGCTGTGTGTTTTAAAGCAAACGCCACCTGGACCTCGCCACTCCGAGACCATGAATGACTGTTAACCATTGTTTTCAATACGTTCTGAACGTACGTTCTTTGTGCAAAAATATTAATACCATGACCTAGGCCTTATTTTTCTGATGATGATAGTTTTTTATTTCTAAAATCAGACCGAAATGAAGAATTTTGTGGTCATTTTACTGTATCTGCGAAGCCGTGTCTCATTGTTTTTTTACCATTTTAATATGGTGTTGCTTTTTGCGCATCTTGGACAATGTTAAAAGGCCAGTGTGCCATCTCCAGCAATATAACTCATTGACAAATACATAAAATAATGAAACATTTCAAACTAATAGATAACACAGCTTCATGTCTCCATGGGAGTATGGGCAATGCTACTTAATAAATGGTATTGGTGCATTAACGCCTGTCAGTTCTTATGTTCTCAAAATGTTGTGAGCCAAGCTTCTCAAATGTTATTTTAATTTTGCTGCCTTTTCTTTTGTTTCTTTTGTATTTCAAGTTATCTCTCACCTTCAAGAAACCTTAAGTTTAATAAACATTTGTTTTTTTGTAGACTAATTTAATCCCAGAATAATTTGGCAGAGATTTACAAATCTGTTAAACGTTGCAGTTCTTATGTTAAGAAATATTTTTAATAAAACTGAAATCAAGACGACCTTTAGGGCAATAGAGCTATTACTAAATGTAAAAACGTTACAAAGTGCAAAAGCAAGATGAAAAAAAAGGTCAGTTTGCTATTGTTTAATGATTTAGTAACTTAAAAGTATCAATTCTAAGCAAAAGACATCAGTTTGTTGCTCATAAATCCAACTTTATTACTTAATAAGTTGAAAACTACACATTAACAGAGAAAACTCAGTGTTAGGTGCAACAAATTTCTCAATATCTCATATGTTTTTTTCAGAATAACAAATGTTATGGCATGAAATGGAATTTCACATTTAATTAAGCCATTTTTTCTCCTTTAAAGCTTTTTCAAAGATGAATAGCAGAAATCAGTCGGCTGAGCAAACAAATTATGAAGAATGCCAGTAAGAAGAATGAAAATAAGCACACAGCAACAGAACGAGTTCTACAAGGAGCCTAATCTTGTTTGAGGTTAAAATGCCCAGAGCATCGACTGAACTTTTTATTCACATTCAGCCTTCGCAAACCATTTATCTATTAAATGTTGTGTCAAAATATATTACCATGGATGACTTTCTTTTTTCGCAAGGTGAGATAGCTCTTTAGCACATTATTCGTTAAAAACGGAAAAAAAAAAGTGCGAACCTCTGGGTTATTTTTTTTCAAATTCTTTTTTTTTTTGGTTAATTCAGTGGGGAAAATATTACAAGAGTATGAGAAAAAATCTATCACATTAACTGTGAAACAATCTTCTTTAGCTGTTTGGTTTTGATGGAACATGTCATAATTTTGTTTATATAGGAAGGACACTAAAGACCCTTTAAGTCACATAGGTTTGTGTCAAATATGTATCAACATTTCTAGACAATTCAGTTTGATCTGTCTCAACCCTCATGCTGCTAACTTTGCTCCCTTCTCATGGTAACAGGGTTGGGAATGTTGGCTTGAGACCTGAGCCTCACAATTACTGGATTTGCACTACAGGGCACGCTGGATTTTAAGGCACACCGTCAAAGAAAAATCATTTTCAAAATTATGTCATATATGTCATGTGTATATATAAATATATATATATATATATATATATATATATATATATATATATATATATATATATATATATATATAACTTCTTTGAACTACATGTTAGCCCCGGTAGACGCGTTTACGTATTAATTTAATCTTAAAGCTCCCTGAGTAAAAGTGCCACCAGTTGTCGTATGAATTGATCCTCCATAAAAGCAAGTGGCGAGTCACAGATTCAAAAGAAACCACATGAGGATTTAATCTCCAAATCTTCACCCTTGACAGTCCTGACAGGGAGCTCAGAGTTCTAGGGTTGTGGTTTTCAACCTTTTGAGCCAAGGTACACTTTATTTTTCTTACTTTTTTCTACATTTTTGGTTGGTGGTGTGCTTTGTGATTTTTAGCGAGGAAAAACTCCATAGTCTGTATTAACACTAATATGCAGTCATTCTTACTAAAGTTTCTTGAATATAAATTAAAAAAAACACCTCTTATAATCTTTCTTGTTTCTACCTGCTCAGAGGAAAGAAATCTGAGCCTGTTTAGATGAACACAGTGTGGAAATCCTGGCCATGGTTCCTGTTTTTTAGACCAATCAGACAGGGGTGAAAGGATTCGTTTTTAACAACAATTCAATTCATATGATAATTTGTTGATTTCTGATTTGATTCATAGTCAATATTGGTTCATGTTAAATCTGATCGGATTTGATCTGATTCCCTAACCTAAGATCGATCCAGGACATCTTTGGCCAAGAATTCAACCAGTGTGACTCAGAGGTAATACCTGGGTACAAAACAGTGCAGATGATGTTTTCCAAATCCCCTGTATTTCTTGCAAGATAATCAAGTGTAAATTAAATTTGTGTAAAAACAAACAAGTAAACAAGATCTAATGTCAAATCCATTCACATTTTAGTTTCTTAAAGTTCCGCCCACTGTTGTTTTTCCACATCAAAGTAATACAAAGGCAACTTTGTTAAAACATTCGACCACACTGTATGGTCACGTCTTCACAAAATTCAGTGTTTCTACACATTGGACTTTAATGATGGTTGATCATTTTTTGCTGCCATCACATGTGTTGTTTGCTGTGATGAACCTTGGTCGTTTTGAACGTTTTAGTCAAATAAACCTACTGTGTTGATTGATTATCGATTTATCTCATTTTGAAACAATATTTTAATGATAAAGGTTGATTCAATTCGATTCTGCCTCAGACAGAGTAATCCGGTTGGATCGCTGGAATAGAAATCGATTCATTTATTAACCCGTTTACCGTTACGCATGTCAAATTAGGTGGAATTTAATAATTTCCCACAGCAGACCTAACCATCTCTCATGATACGATAGTGTGCTGCAGCACACTTGTTAAAAAACACTGTTTTAGAGTTTCATCCATCTATTTTCCAAATCTGGTTGATGCCTTTTAAGGTCATTGGGCTGCTGGAGCCTATCCCAACTACTGTTGGGTAAAGGTGTGGTACACCACAGGCAGGTTGCCAGTCTATATTGCAGGACTGTTTCAGAGTTTAAGCCCCCCCAAAAAATCCTTCTAGTTCACTGGGATTATCTCAGTCTCAAGGTGAACTCTCAACCACAAGACCTCTGAGCTGGTGAGCTAGTGATAGTAACTTGGAGCCTACAAATGGTGAAAGTACACAAACAGTACATGTTCTAATACAGGAAGGACACTATTGGTTGTGCACAAGAGTCAAATGAAGTTCTCACAAAATGTCAGATACTGTTAGATAACCGTACAAGCCAAAAGCCCTTATTACAAGCATGCAGCTGACTTTCTGTTTCACAGAAACTTAACAGAAAAATGATTAAAAAGTTGCAAAAGGTATCCTTTTGCAAAAAATGATAATTCCAGAAAAACTCAAACAAACTTGAGATCTTTTAGGAATATTTTCTGATAGAAATCTCTGAGCCAACCAAGGTTTGGGTCAAGCGTAAAGCACAGTTCTAACAGTGCATAACTTGCTTTGCTTCCTGAGATTGTTTGTGTCTGTGCCTCTATGTAGATCAATGGTTCGTGTTATTTCTTTTCTTCTTTTTATTTTTTTGTTGGAGCATTTTTTTGTCCAGGTGGGTATTGTATTCCTGACAACAGAAGTCGGTGTAGTTTGTCACCCACTCAATTGTCACATTGTCTTCATTGGGATTTCGGTCACAGAGAGTGCATGACAATGTGTTTCCTAAAAGCACCCCTGCAGAGACGCCTCAGCTTTAATGTTTGTTTTGGTCCCAGCTTCCTGATGAACAGTGATGGTGGCGGTGATGCTAAAAAAAAGAAAACGTTTCTTTGCATAAACTGTCTTTTCTGCAGCTTGAGCATCTTTTACTTTAAAAACAAACAAACAAACAAAAGATTGTATTTTTTCTGGTTGAGCGAAAAAAAGGAAGCTAGCAGAGAAGAGATGCATAAAATATGCAGGGACAGCCTGGACACCAAAAGAGGTTATCTTTAATATATATTCATATAAAAAAACAATTCTAGATAACTCTGCTGTCTCCCAAAGTGATCTAAGTATTTTGGTTTTATTTGCCAAAGACTTTATGTTCTTTATGTTTTCTGAGTATAGAAATATTTCTAGTTTCCCCCACTTTCTCCTAGACCCACCTTCAGGTCTGTAGGAATCTGGGCTCAGGCTGCAGGGAAGTAAATGTAAACATATAAAACCAGATGCATATTCAGTATCATATGATTTATTTTATGGATTTATGTCAACATAGGTTGTTTTTTAGGATTTATTTCACATAGTTTACTGCCACATGTTTGACAAAAGTGGTCCACACTTGAAACACGATTGTGGCCCATCCCTTTTTTCCCCCATAGAGGGCGACTCTTGTAGATCTACTTATGTTCCTCTGGGACGCTTTGTCACACATTTGCCAAATCTGGCCCAGATCAGCTTTAAGTTGGCCTGGGACGTTCATAGCGAGTTTGGGTCTCTTGAGGTTGACCTCTACTTTGGTCTGGCCTGGACAAATGCCCCCTCTGCAGCAAATCAACCACAAGTGGCCCTCAACCAACTGCTATCTCGGATGCAACCAGTATACAGTTAGGGTCATGTATCCCAAACAGTAGAGATGGGAGTATTGGTACCAAGGTATCAAAATAAAGATACCAGAACTTAACCTATTTCTGTGACAACTCCACTATTTAAGTAACAATTACTACTGAAACAAAGCGCACACTATTTGGCCACAATTCCCATCTGCATACAGGAAGGAACAAAGCATCCCTGAACACTGCCTCATTAATTCCACTGCTGTAGTTAAACAGTGTTGCCAGGATCGTTTAGTGGTTATTTTGGAAAAAGGTGGATGAATCTGGAAAAAAAAAAGAAAAACTACGCTCTGGTGATCTGCTTTACAGCAAACAAATCTGCAGAGAAATGAAATGGGCATGTTTCAAAATAAAAGTCTGTGTCGCGCAAGATGATGATTCCCAAGAAAATCCAAAAGTTCAGTTTCTGTAAAAAGAACTTTTGAAAGTTCCACTCTGGTCATCTTTTGATCTATTTTATTTTCAAAGCGTTCCCAGTGGTATTTTAATTATGATGCCATTTTTAGCCAAAATAAAAACAAAAAAACTGTTGTTTTTTGAAACATAGTTTCTGCAGGGTGGACTTAGTTCTTCAGAAATTTGTGGTTGAGTTGTGGGCAGGACTATTGGTTCAGAGTAACCCTGCCCCCCTTCCCTTCCCCGGTGCTGAGAGCTCGGAGCACCAAGTGTCCCCCAAATGAATAAAGCAATTTTTTTCTTTGATAACACTACAAAAAGACAAACATTTTAGCAAATGTTAACCATTTTATCTAGTTTAGATTCTATCAATTTTAAACTTCAATCACATTGGTGCCAATAAAAAAAAATTTAAATTGCTTATTTAGAGATATGTTGTTGTTTTTACTTTTATCTAGTTTAAATCGACTTAATGTAATTTCATATAAAAATATTAAAGACAGTTTAGCGCACTGTTTTAAAGCTGCAGTAAATGATACATTTCTGATTATGATGCCTCTTTGTACAGTCAATGCTGTCGTTTTTATGGCATGTTTTAAGATAACAAAAAAAGAACATTTTTGCCCCTGCAGGGTTGTGACAGGAAGCCAGGATCTGCTGACTTAGTCTCTATCACTCTAAAGCAGTGCTGTGTGAAGAGCCAGCTCAGATTCTTCTGCTTTTTTTTTCCTTTTTGAGGAGGATCTACAAAGCAGAAACTTACAAACATGCTCAAAGCATTTAACTACAAAGACTCAAAACACGCAGACTAATGTATGCGTGCAGGCCAAACCGAAAAAAAAAAGTGTGCACTTTCATTCCGTTCCTCAGCCCGAAAACTCAACAAGGCTGCAGCTGGATGAGGTTTGTCACGGCAGCACATAAACCGAATGCCAGTCGGACTGCTGTTTTATGGTCTGCTGTGCTGAGTTTGTCACAGAACATAAACAGAACCATTCTGAACAAACTCTAAAGGTTAATTAAGTACAACGCCAATTGAAAGCATTTTATTGTGAGTTTTGTTATCTGCCAACACACATTTTACACGTTCATATTTGTCTGCCCTCTGGTGGTCTCAACAAAATACACAGTGAGAATACGTCCCAAAATAATTCAAAAGTTACAAAGTTTGAATTTCCATAATAAGTACTTTGAATAGTTGGAATAATAGCTAACCCTCATTTTTTTAATTCACATAAATCACATTGATTATGATGGAAAGAATTAATGAAGGGTGTATTTTGACTGTTGAACCCATTAGGAACAGTACTACTGCTTCATAAATGACAGCCACGTGTTCGTACCCTACCAACCATAACACTGAATCAAGCCAAACCACCACAATAGATGCTAATTGGGTCATTTTGCTTCATTTAGGTCAAGAATAGAAATTATAAGAAATTTGGTGTATTGATCATAGAAACAAGAATGAACCATTATTGATTATTTGTTTTTACATTATGAATACTCATACAAAAGCATCAATAAAGAATAAAATAACAGCAAAGACAGGCTGCAGCAAAAATGCTAAAACACTCCAATTCTAAATCTCACCGTCACATTGCAAAATAACTGTAGCCCAATGATTTTTGTTGAGAAAAATGAGCCAATGAGTGTGAGATGAAACCACAGTGTTGTGACTGTCAGCTGAGCTGCCAAAAACAATGGTAATACTCGTACAGCTCTTTGTAGTGCACTTGATACTATGGATCTTATAGTCTGGTGACGATATGTTACAATGATACTATAGGCAGTTTCTATTAAAGTAATACAATCAAATGGCACTCAAAATTATTACATCCACCTTATTTAGTCATTTAGTCACATGCTCCCGAGCTGTGTTTGGCCCAAACGGGTGCTGCTGGTTTTTGGGTTGTCCGGGCTCGTTCAGTGTCATACAGCGGAGGGGCTGCACCTTGAGAGGAGTGTAGGTGTGTCTTGCAGGATGTCATTAAAACATAAGGTTCAACTGCCGTAGTGGCTCCTTTGAGAAGAGATTTTTAATCTCAATAGGATTTATGTGGTTAAAAAAGTTAATAAATTCAAATAAAATGATATTCTTGAAGCAATAACCTTGTGCAAAGTTTGAACATGAACATGTATGTATCCTTTATTTGTCCATGTTGTCCAGTCTTAACATACAAACTTGTCAACATGTACACAATACAACTACACCTCGCATGCACACTTATGAATACAAAACATGCTCACTCTGAGTGACTTATGTATTCCATTACAATGAGTTGCACCAGTCTCTCTCTCTCTCCACGTCTGCCTTTTGTGCACAGTTCTGCGCTGCTGCAACTCCACCGAACTATCCACCCCCACCCCACTGAGCGCATACTCATGTTGATCACTAGTCACATGCAGCTTAGAGAGAAAAATAAAGTAAGACAGGGTGAATTATTATGTGTGTGCCTGTGTAGCTCTGCAACAGACTGAGACCCTGTCCAGGATGTAACTTGCCTTCACCCAGCAGTGACCGGGATAGGCTCCAGCAACATCTTGACTCCAAAAATAATTAAGTGGGTTTAGAAAATGAATGGATGGGTGGACCGTTCCAAACTGGCAGTTCGTTTGAAATCTAACACTAAAGAAATACATAAATAAAAATAAAATATTTAAATAAACAGTTTTCTTTCAAAGTAAATATGATTTTATTTATGTCAAGAAGCTAATTTAATGGAGAAACTTGTTTGCACATCTATGCAGAAAGCTTTAGCAGAGAAAAGTTAGGGTAATGTCACAGCCAATAAGATTTTGTTAGGTTTTAACCTTCAAATCCAAGCAGCTTGTTGTTTTGGATGTGAGCAGGGATTTCAAATGCCTCCATAATTTAGAAAATAAAGAAGTCAAGGCCTTTTGTAGCTTTTGCACAAAGTTGTCAAGCCTTCACATGTCAAAAACAAGAAGCAATTTTTGTTTTGAAAATCAACTTTGTTGTACTAAGTTAGTTAGAAATTCACAAAGTTTGGAAGAAAAAAGTTTGCGATTCTACTGCCACTGACATTTACAGACTTTAAGATTTTAATAACCCTCATTTAGTCAAATGCTTCTTGCAAAGGACACCTGCAAGCCTAAGTATCTTGATAATTGAAGAAAGCAAAACTCATCAATTTATCGAGGACAGATCAAATTAGTTTAGTTACTCACCAGAGTCGCTCTGGGTGACGTGTTCTCAGGGCATGCAGGACGAGACTACAGTGCGTTCTCTCTCAGATTAGCTCATCAGCCGTTGGATTTCCCCTCAGACTGATGGTCGGCCCATGCTGAAGAGGCAAACACGCAAAACAGAGGTTATGATAAAACAGAAAAGACGTTATGTATTCAGAAGAGCATGTCTACTCACAACGACAGTAATATCACTGACCAAATGGGATCCCAGAAGCCTCCTGGGTATTTTTCTTCCAGGTCATGTGACCTGTGGCTTTCAGTCCTGCACAGCAGAATGCGATGAGTGGGTGTCTGGCCAGTAAACCTATAGAGGTCAAAGCATAAAAATAATGTTAAAATTATTAAACAACAACATTTTAAAAAGGTAGAAAAAACACAGCAAGAAGGCCCCAGTTCAAAAAAATTCCAGCTGGGACCTTTCTGTGTGGAGTTTGCATGTTCTCCCCGTGCGTGTGTATGTTTTCCTGCCACAGCCCAACATCATTCTTCATAGTTTACTCTAAATTGTGCAGTTGTGACTGAGTGTTTGTGAGTGATCGTGTTCGCTGTGACAGGCTGGCGACCTGTCCAAGGTGTACCCTGCCTTTACCAAACAGTGGCCAGATAAGGCCCAGGCTACCCCGTGACCCCGAAAGGGGATACGGCGGGTTAAGAAAATGGATGGAAGTCAAATGCATGAAGACATCATGAATTCTTAAATGTACAATCCCAATAAGCAAAATTGCAACTGATTATAACCATCTTGGAATTTTCTTGGCTGATTTGAGATTTTCTTTTATTTCACAACCTACTGGTACAAATTTTGGCTAATTGTGACTCTATTTTTATGATCTATGTTCATAAATCATAATAATAGACCATGTTTTTAAGCACAAAGCAGTTTCTCACTTCAATCACTTACAAAATGAAGTGTTTTTAACATTTTAATATTCTAAACACTGGGAAGCACTTAGTGCAAGTTTTTCAAAAGTTTCCTTTACATTTTCCTTTTTCCACCTATCAATTTCTGATACAGTTCATTCAGATTCCCAATCTTGTTGTATGTTTACCTGAACAAAAAAAATATACATAGTTTTATGTATATATATATATATATACATATATATATATATATATATATATATATATATATATATATATATATATATATATATATATTCTTCATAAATGAAGATTAGCCAGCAGCAGAATGTGAATGTTCAACCCACATAATTTTAGCAAAAAACAAAACTAAACTACAGAAGAGATTACATTTTCCTGCTTTGCTGCATTAAGACAAGTGGCCGCTTAGACTGGTCTTCCTTCAGCCTTTGCTGTCTGTGTGCTGGGATGTGGGAGAACAGAATGGCAGCACCCACTGCTGTTCTTCTAAGAGAAAAGAATTAAGTCGGAGTCAAAACAAGACCAGGAAAAAAAATGCTTGATTTGTTAACTACATGTGCTTTTAAATTACTGCAGTGCTACTAGACACAGCAACAAGATGATGGCATTGTATCTGAGGCAGCCACTTTAATATCGGGTTGTTTAATTTTTATCATTCACATGAACCGAAAGTTTACAACGTAATATTAAATCTGCCTGCAAAATGAAAAGTCCTTTAAAAGTGTGGGGGTGACGTCTAATCAGGATTAGAAATACACGGCATGCTCAGTCACGGGTCACTCGGAAACTGGGCTGATTCATCTGTAAATCTTTACTTACAATTTTTAATTTGAACCTTATTTGTGACTTGATTGTACAAACTTTCTTGATGGATTTGCTGGAAGCACTGAAGCTTATCAGAAAGGTTTCTCGTAAGCAGTAATTACAATTTTTCATCAAAATATTGGTTATTACCTATATTCACTATCATTCCATCAATCAATCAATCAATCTTTATTTTTTAAAGCACTTTTCATATAAAACATCACACAAAGTGTTATGTTCGCATGTATCAGTGTTTTGACAGCTACTAGAAAGTCAGCTAACAAAAAATGGAAACAAGCTTTAGAAAAATAATGTAAAAATAATCAAATCTGTAAAAAAAAGTTGTTTGGTTGGTTTTTATTTCACTGATCAAAGATGTATTTTAATCAAATCGTCCATAAATAAACAGCCTCTAATGCATACTGTAAAGTAGAAGTGCAGCAGCAGTGTGAAGGATATCAAACTAGGGATGATACGTCAAAGATGAAGAAGACAAAAAACAAAAGACATGAAACACACTTCCAAGTTGAGACTCATGAGGGTCATGGCTCCTCTCCTTTCCTTTCCTCCCCTCCGTTCCGCTAACATTTTCACCGCCACCATTAGTATTTGTGCTGTCTGAGTGTCATTTAAATCTGCACAGGTGTAACCGTCGGTATGCAATGGGTCCCCTGGGTACCTAGAAGTGACAGTAAAGCAGAATCCCTGTGCATCCAGAAAATATGACATGAGTTCATGGCCAGGCACCTGGAAATGAAAATGTGTTGATTTATCAGCCATGTGTCACTGCACATAACCTGACTAAAAAGCTAAAATCAGATACCCCAGAGAGATGGGCGAAGTCTGTCTCTGAGCCGGACTGTGTTGGTGTTATATGGAATAATTCCTCATCTTAAAGAGTAACACAACAGGACAGTTAGAGGCTGACTCCACTTTTAGCCCAGATTGAAAAATGCAAAACAATGGGGGAGACTAGGGCAGGCGGGCTGAGCAGGGGAGGTGTGTTCTGATCTGTGATTGACAGTGAGGCCAGGTTAGCTAATGGGTTAGCTTACAGTAACTAGGGGATCGTTGTATTATTGTCTTGATAAACATAAAAAACGATAAATAATAATTAGGTTTGGGAGGCCTGAGCAGGCTGCCTCTCCATCCCACGGCGGCACTCTCTCTGCTGGACAGCCAGCCACCCAGAGGGCGGTTTATTGAGTAAGCTAGCTCTGTCCCTCTCAGCGTCGTGGGGTGAATTTCACCACGCATTGCACTCTTGGCATCCGGCGTCGCACTCCTGGCATCAGGGGGCGAGTCCCGCCGTTCATGCTGTCGTTGAGCAAGCATCACTCTTTTTCTTCTTACAGTTTAAATGACTATTAAAACCCAAAGAGACCTGGACACTACTAAGACAAAAAGGAGATGGTTGTGGAAAACCACAGATCCAACATCATTTTTAATAGTGAAGTAATCACAATACGCAGATTATTTTACAGTACCATATTTTTTGCACTATAAGGCGCACTTAAAAGTCTCCAGAGAGTTGTTTTACAAACAAGTTCAAGCATTACCATGAATGCAGTTAATAAAGTCTCTCTGACTGATCTCTGACTCTTTTGTTGTGGTTAATGCAAAGCGAAGATCCAAAATAGACCATTAATTAATTCATGGTGTGCATCACAATCTGGTGTAACATATAGTGCAGACAATATTTTAATAGACATCTTTAAAGACATCTGTTAATATAGTTTGTAAGACATTTAATTAGAAAACATAAACATGCTGCTAAAGCACTTGGGATCCATCCATCTCACATCTCCAGAGGAACGTTTCAGAAAAACAGTTGTGTCCAAGCTGTTCAGAATAAGATGATGTAGAAAAACTGGAGCAAGGTGATGTTTAAAGTCCGAAATTCAGTAAGCTTCACAGGAAGCAATATATTTCAACATAAAGCAATGTTCTTTTTGGTTAGAATTTGAACATTTTATTAATTTATTGTAGATTGAAGAACATCTTTAGATCATTTTGTTCCTACTATGAGAAAATTGGAAGTTAAATCAAATGTGAGTCAAAATAATAATTAAAAGGTATACAGAAAACATAAAAGCAACCAAAGGACTGAAGTAGATTTACTTTCCTCCTTTAAAGGACATACTCTTTATTTCTTTTTTTTTATTAGTAAAGCTTCCAGGGCTGTGTGAAAAAGATAATTTTTGTTCTTTTGAGTTTTATTTCTATTCATTTTTGAAAAAGGTACTTGGCAGCTGTGGGCTGTTATTCAAACACACTGGATTACTTGATGTTCAAAAAGCACAAAAATCTCCATAAAAGCAGAGGTTTTTATGTGGATCACAATGCAGAGCAGAGACGGAAAGACAGAATTAGATTTCAGCAGCCAATTACATTTATTTAGTAGAGACTTATTTAATGTGACTTTAAAAAATGTGCACGTCAAATGTTCACTGGTGGTTATTCAGGTTAAAAAATGTATATATTTTTTTAAATTTTACGTTTATACAATATAGGATGCAGGATATAAACTATGCTGACATCAGGCACCAATTCTGAAATGGTTCTGGCCCAGAACGTCTACTGATTCATTAGATTGCTAAAACCATTCGCTCACTCATTCAGTTAATGGAAACTTAAATGTTCCAATCACTTTTATGAGCACATGTGGGTAAAATCATGCGTTTATAGACACGCATCATTCTCAGCAGCTCGCTGAAGTCCGAGTAGTTCTGTGACTGGAGGTCACTTGTGCAGCAAGTCCAGTCGTGAACACCAACTACATGTTTCACCACCAACGGTCAACAACACGAGAAAGTGGAAATGACGGGAATGTGAACTGCTCTCTGGGTGAAAATTGGCCAAGGGACATGAAACGTCAAAATTGTGGACCAAACAGTGAGCCCATAGAGCAAAAATGTTCATGTGCATTTTTCTACGAGCATGCTGCGAGTCGTAGTGAACATTAATACAACAGTACGGGTGAAGTAATCTAGTTGAGAGGCAAACTGTTTTCCTTGTTTTAATCCTCCAAAATCCAGCGGAATGTGCCAGGAGCCCCTTTGAACGTAGCCTGACTGAATGAGGAAATTAGACAATCCTGGCGTTGTTTGTGTGGACATCATCCAGGCACTTCCATACTACATGCACACCAGGGAAACGCTTGTTCAAGCAACCATGTACATGTGTGTGTTTTGGGCTTCTGTGTTCAAAACTCTCATGTTCACGTGTCTCTATGTAAGCTTTTCCAACCGTTTTCAGGACTCTACGTACAAAACATGAAAGTTAAACCAGTTGAACTTTGACCAATCAAGGACTTGGCTTTGGTAGTGACATATGGACAGCGTGCCTTTTAATTCACCGAAGTGCCAACTGTTTCCAATTTGGAATTTGTCCTTCTTGATCAATTTTCAGTTTGGAATTCTGACACCGAGTCCATTATTTACATTGGAGTAGAGCTGTGAAAGAAAAGGCCTGGAGCAAGATTCACCGCTTAGACGTTTCGCACCAAGCCTGTTCCAGCTGTGAGTACATGAGCTAGTCGTAGTGACAGACCTGTGTGAACACCGTATGCAGAAAGCACGTTCAAGATCCACGTTCACCGCGGTCACACGCTCGATGTGTACGCAGCTTTAGAGTTGTCATACCAAAGGCGTTTTTATCCTGGAGAATAAACTCATGAGTGTGAAGCCAAATGTCAGAACACTGTTGGAACTACAGTGCACTTCATTTACTTTTTTTTTAACAGCTGCATTAAATTCTTTTTTTTTTTATGAAATTCTCCCTAAAAGCAGATCACTGCTGTGTTAAATAGCCATTCCCAAATGAATACTGCAGGAAGAATACAGATCACCGAAGTTCTGTTATATTCACCTGCAGTAAATCTAGATGAAATTAATTTTGGCAACTGGGCTCAGAATATCTGTTGGGGAAAAAAATAAAACATGAAGTTAACAAAGCTCCAAGGACATTGCTGAATATTCTAAACCTCATGCACCTGATGTAAAAAAAAAAAAAAAAGACTCCAGCAGAACCGAGGGGTTTTAGAGGGTTTAATTTTAAAGACGAGGCACATTTTGAACTATTTAATGGTTCATTAGCAGGAAATGCTAATGTTTTTATTCTATGTTGAGAACGGCATCAACATCTTACCCTTAAGGATCCGAGAAGAAATCCTGCAAAAGGAAAGTAAGTCATTTTATTTCCCCTTTCGGGGTAAGTGAGTGTGACACTGCAGCTCCCTCTGTCCTAATAAGGGGCTTGATTTCAATATTTGCAGCAACTAACCATGAACACTAAGGAGCTCCCTCCTGTCTGAATCTTCCCTGTTTGACAAGGCTTTGCTGCCCTCTGCTGGAGCTTTGTGAAACCAACTTAATCCATCCTCACAACTTGTTAAATCTTTTTGATTAATTTTCTTTTTTTTAAATAACTGCTGTTAATACATGTGCGTTCAAAACCCCACCCACCCTCGATTAAGCTCATCCTCAGAAGCATTGTGGTGATCTGATTGACCCTCAGCTCTAGATCTGCACTCGGTGGAGGGGGTGCAGGTCCCCAGAGGTGATGGTCTATTAGCACACAGCATGAAAGTCAATGAAAAAGGGGCCCCAGTGTGCTCTAGTCCGCTGGCGGTATTAATGTTTAATGATATCTAAAAAGGCTAATTCCCCCCTCCCCTCACTTTAGCTCACATCCTCTCATTAAATATCTTCACAATGTCATCACTTCCTCAGATTAGAACACTGACCCCGGCTACCACAGAACTCACCCTTCACTGATCTTCACTGCAGCTTAGTCGCTTTCTTTTGCTCTCGCATATGTGTGGGCATTTGCTGAGTGTAAAAATATGACTGCAGAAAAGCTACTTTGTAGAAACAGACGTTTGGGAGGTTGTACCTCTCATGAAATTTAGAATATTTAATGTTTTTAATCAGATTTCTTCTATCCTTTCTTTCCTTTCCCACTCCAATCATCTTTTGATGTATTGTAAAAGTGAGAGGTTGTTAGGCAAAATCAAAAAACCTATGTCGTTTTAGCAATAGTTTATTGGAAGTTCACCTCTGAGTTCTGAATGTTGATGCAGGGTAAGCCCTTCTCCATTTCCCATCATCCAACTGTTTACACGCTCCTTTTTTTTAGGCCTTACAACCACAACCTAACATTATCAGCTCTGATGAGGAGTTGTGGTCAGCCCAGCATTTGTTCAACATGATAAATACAAGCTTTTTTGAACTGCAATTTTTTGTCTGCTCCTCATTCACAACAATTTGAATAAAAAATACTCAGAAATGCAATTTCAGAAACACGTTAAACACAACAAAAGTATCGTTTCCATCAGAGTGGGTCTTTAAAAATCACATTTAGTTGGGTTTGTGCAAATGAATCACAAGGCTTCTTTTTTTTTTGTCTTAAAATAAATTATGTGATTTCTAAAAAAATATTTATAAAAAAGTCTTTATTTTTGACAAGCCACATTTTAACAGCTGTTTTTTGGAACCTTCTAAAAGGCAGTAAATGTTTTTTTTCGGCCATGTCATTAGTGTGACTCATGTTTCAAAATAAGGTATGAACAATTTTACTAATCTGTCAGCTGTAGTTGTCTGAACAGTCTAAAAAAAGACGTTCTAATAATATAGCAGTTACATTGCTTAATGTCAAGGATTAAAGTAAAACACATAACTGGTCTCTGCTTTTTAATAAATTCATGAAAGCAAATGTAAAAGTTTTTTCAGTTTGGGGTTGATACACAACTGTAAACACAAAAAAAACAAAATAAGCAGTTTTTTTTTCTTTTTTTTTACATTTAAAACCTATTTTCAAAGTACAAGTCCATAGAGACGGCATAACTCCTGAACCAGCAATAGAAATCTATAATTTTTTTTTATTCTTTTTACAATTTTGCTTATCGATCCTGTTCTCTGTCAGTTCCCCTGATGATTTTTGACCTAGTTTTACAACAGGAAACACATTTACCTGCTCAAGTTTTCATCATCATCATCACTGCTGGTTTACCATAAAAAACTGGAAAAAAGCAATGTTACAGCTTTAAAAAAAACCTTGATATTAAAGTAATTGTTTTTCTTTTACTTTTAAATGTTTTATTAAACATGCTGCTCCATGGACACTGTGACAAGCTGGCGACCTGTCAAGGGTGTATCCCGCCTTTGCTCAACAGTAACCGGACAGTCTCCAGCAACACTGCGACCCCAGCAGGCTGAGAAAACAGATGGAAGTTCAGGATGAAAATCCTTGCGCCGCACAGCCATGATGAATTTACTTTTCCACCCTTTGATCTAGTCACTGAAAATGTGCCCAAAGCTGAGTCCCCGATTCCCCGTGCTCAACGCCAAAAATCCCGCCGCGCCACCTCAGATCGGGATCTTTACATTGACCTAACATTGAAACTTGACGTCTCTGCAGTGCCAGCTGCATCCGCTGTGGACACACCTTCAGACTGCATGCAAGTGGCTCTTTTGCAAAATTTTCTATTTTCTGGTGTAAGATCCCAGAAAATAGAGAATGCTTTCATATTTTTTTTATTTCTGTACAACAAAAACCAGTTGTTTTAAGGGCATTTCAGATTCTCAGTTGACTGATCTATAAGATGTTTGTGCAGATCTGTCAGTATCTGTGGACAGCTCGCTGTGTCTCAATCTCACAATGAACACTTTATCATGTCCAGGAACTAAAGCAAATGATAAATGACTATGATCATTTCACCATTGCTTGCATACTTTTTTCTCTGATAATTCCTACCAGGATAGTATCAAAATTTCACAGAATGATTGTGACCCTTAATGTGAGGTCAAAAATCTGCCATGAGAGCCTGAGCTGTGGCATCATTTCACATTTGAGGGATTTTCTTCCACTGAACAGAAGAAATCTGCTTAGCTAAATCCATGTCTGCAGCACCCTAAAAGTGACAGTGTACCTCCTCTCGTGGCTTTGCTCTGAGTCACCGTGGACAAGTGCAGCAAACGAATAACGCTTGTCTGGAGCAAAGACCTCCTACAATAAAGAAACATCGTCCATTTCTTGACCTATCATAACTGGCCTCTCTCGATATGGAGCAGCAGCCGCTCTAGTCCAAGCAGATGACAAAGCTCGTCACTATCTCGAAAGCTCTGTACACACTAGGCATGTGTGCCGTGTGCAAGAATGCACTAAACTTGGGTTTTTGACTCCACTTTTAGCGTACTGTACGTGTTAATACAGGTCTGTTGATACTTGCACCTACAGCTGTAGGTGAATGTTGGCAAAATGTTGAAGCGATGCAAATTTCGCTCCAGGATTTTTCTTTCACACCCCATTCCAGCCCCAATTATCACTTTGTCCTTCATGATCGATATTCAACTGGTTGGTACTGGTTGCTTACATAGACTTTTCATTGCTCAAACGCTTGTTTCCGAGCCCAGTGTGAAGATAGTATGAAGAATCACCCAGCCACCAGTAGAGAAAATGTATTTTGGCTGCTTGTATCTTATCCCTTCAGTCTTAGCCCAAAGTTCATGACCATAAGTGGAGGTAGGAACATAGATTGACTAAAAAACCAAGAGGTTTGCTTTTAGGCTTGACTCCTTCTGTGCTACAACAAATCAATAGTTCGACTGCATCACTGCAGGCGCTGCACCTAACCTTCCTGTCAATCTCTTCCCTTCCCTTATTTCTGAACAAAACCCCAACATAGAATGTGATGATAGGCTTCATTCTTCACCTACCAGGAGAGGGAAAACTGACTGTGTTTGCTGAAGAATCATGTCCTTGGATTTGGAGGTGTTACCTCTGCTTTCAACTTCACACATGAAGTGTCCCAGTGCACGCTGATGGTCCTCTTTTGATGAAGACAAAAGAGCAACATCATCTGCAAAATGTAGAGATCCAATTTTGTAATCTCTAAAAATACTCACTTTGATCCCTGACTGCATTTCAAAATGATCCTTTCCAGTATCCTGGAAGGAGCTGTTCCAGAGAGGCTGTGTAGTAAGAAGTTGTAGCACACCCTCTGGCGCCACTTCTTGACAACAGACACTACCACCTTGGTCTTCTAGTGCAGAGGCTCAGTCTCTGACTTCCACACAATGTTGCAAAGATTGCTCTGAAGTCAACCCATAACATCCAATAACTTAAGTTTTTCATATTTTTCTCAAAGTTCTACTAGACTTAAATTTTGGCCTCTCCAACTGCCCACGTTGCATACTGCTTGGATTGCTGATCACAGGCTAGCCAAACTCATGCGGCACAAGGACAAGCACTCAAAAGCATCTCTCACATTTTATAGATTGCCGCTCTGACTGGCACCAAAGACATTTGAAAGGCTTGCCTAAATGTTAAACGATACAACTACAAAGTTATCATGAACCTCCTGCCCAAGATGCACACTTGACGTTATCTCCATATGGACAAACTACAATAAATTCAAAAGTCAAACAATAAAAGAGCTGATGTTCAGATCAGGGAAACCCTTCTTCCTGAAGAAAATGTTTTTGGACCCAAACATGGCCTCTCCAGTAATATACAGAGAAATGTAGCTCATATAGGACCCTATAACTGCTGTTAGTGCAGGCTTACTCATCAATAAATAAAGTCATGTCATTGCAGTGTTAACAATTGGAATCTGGTGCTTTTTACTGGCCTGAATAAGACTTTTAAATTCAGCAATTCATCAAACACTAGTTGTAGCAGAAAGATACAGCCAACGGTGTGCAGATGAAAGCAGAAATTCTTGCCTTTATTTAAGTAATTTTGTCACACAGCGGATCATTTTTAAAGAGTCTTAAAACACACAATTTACTTGTTGGGTTTTTGCAATATTTACTGTAAGCCTGCATTTTTTAGCTGATAGTAGTCATTCTTGTAACTCTTCTTTTAACTACTGCAACTCTTAAGCTATTAACACAATTAACGTAATTCCAGCTGAGAAAAGCAGCCTAATGCTGAGATGCAACTTTTTGTTAGTAATGTGCAACATATCGGTGCAAAGCCGACATGAAGAGCAGCTTTTCTCAGCGTCAGAATCAGCTGATTCACATTTTCACATAAACAGTTACGATAAGTCAAAACACATTTGTTGTTCTCTGGTGGTAAAATGTTGAAGGACATTTAAAAAGTCAGATATTTGTTGTATCAGTCTCCTTTATTTTATTTTGCACTGCCTGTGAATTCTTTCCACTAAGGTACAAATAAAGACCTTATCTGTTTCTCTTATCTCATCTTCAATCTCCAAGAGTGTTTTCTCATGGTTGGCTGTGTCTTTGTAGTTCTGTGATAAACTAGAAATTAGTCCTGGGTGAACTCCACCTTATACCAAGATGATAGTCAACAGAGATGTTACTGCCCCTGGGGGGTTTGGCCTATTTAAACGCTTGAAAAACAACTATTTTAGCAGCATAACATAAAAGGAGAACATATTTACTCCCTGGATCTTGTGCATTTCAATGCACTACAGAGCGTGAATGGCAACAGTGATACATTCTGAAGGGCATGTATGGACTCAGTGCGAGTGAAGCAGAAATCTGACAGGAAATGCTTAGGCTAACGAACGCACTTAGGAGAGGCTGGCCAGTGCTTAAGTGGTCAATTTCATACACAAAGGACACATTTCAGAAGCTTAGGCGGCCCCATCAAGCTCTGGAGTGCATGCCGCCTCACCAAAAAAAAAAAAAAAAGCCTCCTCAGGTAACCTCAGAGGAATTCACAGTTCTGTCATTCAAATATGAAAACGCTACGCTATGAAGTCAGTGAGCACACCAACAGGCCTTGTCATTTGTGAGCGGGGATTAGTCATGCTGAATTTATCTGCAAGTTTGCATTTCTACTGTTGCATTTTTTGCTCTCCAGGTGTTTTTTTTTTTTTAAATACTACCAAGCACACATTTTGTGATGACAAATCCTTAGCATCATCACAAAGATATCCTGTATTCGGTCTGGACCAGAGGTGTGCACCATTTAACCGTAAAAAAAGCCATTCGATTCAGTTCTATACCCAAGCAAGAGCCGCAGAGTCACTGTTAAGAAAACTACATTTTTTGTAGTCATTTGGCCATTTTAAGTGAATTACAACAGTGTTATATTTGTTCCACAAGTTTAATTTCTTTTACCTTGGACAGCAGCACATAAAAATTCCTTTCAAAATCTAATACACCCTGTGTCAAAAACAATCCTCCTGCTGCTGCATTTTTACTTGAAATAAAAATGAAAGAATATCTAGATGAACTATGACAGCAGTGAGCTTTCATCCTTTGTCTCCTTTCATTACTTTATATAAACATGACGACATTTGCGTAGGAATAAAAACAATCTACATTCATAGATGCAATAATATCTCTTTGTCAGATTTGACATTTGCTACAAAGCACAAGGCCATTTCAAAAGTTTTATCAATTAGCAGAAAGGCCATTCAGACAACTTCAACGTCTGTTCAAATAATGTGTTCACTGTATTCACCAAATATTTGTAAAATGCAAAATATATGCTTTAAATAGACACAAAAAGCTTGAATTTTCCCAATAAGATAAAACAGATCTTTAATGTAAATATGATCTGGTCTAATCAATGAAATATGATAGTATGGAACTATAAAAAAAAGTTCTTGCCAGTCAGATGTAAAAATGCAATTTTTTCCAGTCAATAAAACTGTATTCTTAGTAAATATTTTAATGAGATCCAATACAGCAGCAAATACAGTATTATCTGAATGCAAATAGATTAAAAAAATATTAAATTTAGAACAAGTCAATTTACAGCACGCAAGTTAGAGCAAATAAAGTACACAAAATGAAGAGAATCTTAATTGAGATCAAGGGAATAAAACATTTGTTGAAAACAAACAAGTTTTCTTTACTTGTTGGATGTTGGTCAATACGAAATGTCTCTCAGTTGTGTTGTCATAATGTTGGACCAGGTGAGAGGATGTTATAATGGTAAATACAGGATATTTAACAATTTTTGGATTAAAAAAAAGCAACAAAGGTGTGACAGAACAGAACCAAAGCTGTATAGAAAGTACAGGCCGCCTTTAAAAAACAACTTCAACCTGACTGAATTTTCAAAATGGACAAAATAAAAGTCTCTCAAAGGACTCAAAAGCCTTCTGTGAAACATCACAGAAAACACAGGTTCAGCTCATCATCCTTGCAGATGGAAGCCCAAATGTTTTTTGAATTTCAGTTTATTATTTTGCTTTTTTCGTCATTTATTGATCCTTCTTTACCCGTTTTTGCATCATCTTTATTGTGGTCCATTTCCTGTTTGCAGGTGTGTTTTTGCTGCATCCTAGTTTTCAAGCTGCAAGTTGCTCGAGTTGCACAGAAGAAAGAAAAAAAAAAACAACCAATCGACAAAGCTTCCACTCGTGGTGGAATTGCGAGCCGTAAGTCTTAGAGCTTGACATATTTATGTCCAAGGTGGTCTGCTATTCTGCCTGCTCATCACAGAAGCTGTCTGGTGTGAACTTTGTGCATTCTGTTGCCTTAATATAAGGACCCAATGCATTGCTGCAAACTGTGGAATTTATGATCTTATGGACAAAGTTATAAAACTGAACAAAGGGAAGATATGCTGTGAAGGAAGTTAATATTTGCTTTGTGGCATTATCACAATTAGGCGTTGAACTGCCAACCTTTGAGTCTCTGTTTCCTGTTTCAACATGTACACACACAGTTAAATAGTTTTTTGTTTGCAGATTTATTTTGTTCAATTTTGTATAGTGACCACTGACTGTAGAAGAGAACTGGACCGAGTCAGTGTGACATCACCATTGCCAATAGTTTACTTCCGGCTTCAATGAAAAAGTCATTGGTCATTTCAGTCAGTTCAGTGATACAGACAACGCCATGTTGGAAACAGACTTTGTCGGTAAGAAGTGATTGGTCCAACTTAGTCTGTGTCAGTGTTTCTATGGCAACCACACTCACCAATCAGGAGTGAGCTTTTATTGAAGTCCACACCCATAAAACTTGAAAGCGGGCCCGGGAGAACCTGTCAATCAGATGTTTTGAAGGCTCGATGAGAGTCCACCTACTTATATCAAGGCTTCTGATTGGCCAATTTCAATAACTTTCACAATAGGAAAAAAAGGTATCAGAGCAAGAATGGTTATTCTGACAAACACAATACTGTAGCCGTTTATTTTCCTAAAGAAACCTATGCGGTTTTGGCTTCTTGGAGCCAGCAAGTCCTTCCTAATTGGAACGCAAGGGGGAGGAGTCACTTCGTCCTGTTCTCATATACAGTCAATGATAGCGACACATGGTGACAAAGAAAAAGTTAGTTGACTTTAATTTGTTTTCATAAAAATAAGGGGAACCGCAAAAGAATAAAGCCTATCATCACATTCTATTAACATTTGAAGAACGTTTCACCACTAAAAGACATAAATGTGCCATATATTTGATTTAGCTGTGAACAAGTAATAATAAAATGCCGTTCAACTGATAGGAGCATTTTAATGTAAGCTGCTGACAATGCCAACCATCTGCAATTTTATGGTATAAAGTAGTGCCTAATTAATGTGACTAAACATAAATAAATAAATGAATAGCAACCAAATCGTTATCCACAGTGTCAAGGTACAATGTGGAGGAAGAGAGTCACATTTTTTAGTTTGTTCAAAACTCAGATTAATGTCATTTCTTTGGATCTGTGATTATAAAACAGAGCAGCGAAACATGCCTAAAAGTGTAGATATAAGTTCGTTGTCATTTGCCATAAAATATAGATTTTTATTTTTAGATTCTGTTATGTTTTGCATGCTAAAACGAGATTACATTTTTATTTATTTATTATTTTTTTCCATTTTCCAGGGGATTCTAATCTTTGATGCAAAAAAGTTCCTAATCCCCCTAAAACTGCTGACATGTTTGCCAAATAATGTTTTCAGATGTTTCTTTGATTAGAAAAGAGAACATTGAAATAATATTAATTAAAACAAGTAATTGCATCAACTTTTTAAATGATTTTTTTTTTATTTTTAAGGTAATCAGGCACAACAAGCAATTATTAAAAGTTAAAACCGCATGGTAACAACTAGATAAATTGTTAACAAATATACACTATTATTGTAACATTCACACATGCATTCTTGTTTTTTCACAAAAAAAGGTTAATAATTATAAAATATCATTTTCTCAATCTGATCAGTAAAATGGGAAATTGTTTGTTCTTGCAGCCTGACTCAGCAAAGTCAGTCTGCATAAAGGACAAACACTGAAGCGGACCGAAACCTGTCAGGACGATTTTCTAGGCTGTTGGGTTATGCTGCTTTCGAGATGATCTTTCACAGTTGTTATTCTAATCACTTCATCCCATGTGACATCTGTCGGAGGAGTCCTGAAACAGAGCTTTGAATACTAACAATACAATTCTCAAAAAGCTTGAATATCGTCATGTTTGTATTCTCGTGGCTTTCTTTCGCCTTTCTTCATCAGTTAATCTAGCATAAGGTCACAGACCTGATGTATTTCTCCTTAAACTGCATGTCTGAATACAACACATTCAGTAAAACGTTCAGTCAGAAAGAAACCTCAGACGGGAACATTTTCTGTATTTGCAGATTCCCATTAAAGAAGGAGTTCGTTCATTTGTTATTTCTTCACTCAACAGACAGCTAAGTGCGACCTCTGAACTGACCTCATAGATTCCCCTCATCCTGCCTCTCTTTGTTATGATTGCTCAGTTTTTTTCATGTATCATGTATGTCTGAGTTAAATGTCCTGCAGAGCAGGAACCTGCTGAAAACAGTTTAACACTGAGTAAGGCTCAATAATTATTTTTAAATCTTTTCTTAATAAGTGAATAAATAGCCAATAGTTATTTATTTTTGAAAATTAGCTCCTTGATGGGCATTTCTCAAAATGTCCAAGGAAAGGTCACAGTTTATCTTAAGAGTCAGTTCACGTTTAATGACGGAAACTATGACAACAATGTTTAGTTTCTTTTTTTTTTTTTTTTTTTTACCAAAATATGTATTGTAGTATTTAGTGCAAAAGTTGCCCTGAAAAACTCCCTTAATATTGAAAAAAGTACTGTTTCAAGTAAAAGTTTTTTTATTTTATGTTTTATTTGACAGGAAGTTCTGTTTTGTGTGTTTTTGCTCAGTTTTCTTTGACAACGCCATATCTCATACAACCTTTTTTTCACGTGGTAAAAGCCACAGACACCACGAACCAAATGTTGACCAAATTAACTCGCACAAACACTGTTCTTTGCAACAATTTTCATTAAAAGCCTTCTGTTAAAATGTGTTTTAAAATCTTTGGATTTGTCCAGCCTGTCAAGCTCCACATATATCCTCACTGCTTAGAGCGACTAGGGTTAGAGTTAGGGTTAGGGTTAGGGGAACTAAAAGTTCTCTAATTGACCACTAGGGGTAAGATGTAGAAGCGAGTATAATGTCAAAAGTCAAGCTTTAAAACACACACATTTAAAGCTTGGCTTCATAAAACTTATTTAATATAGATTGTGTAACCATAAAAACTCACATAAGTTTTATGTTGTATTAGTTACAGCAGATTATTTAATAGCACATTAATGGGGCTTAGTTTTTTGAAACCTCTTTTAGATTAAACTTTAAATATAAAACTGTTAGTTCAAAGGGCGAAAGTTAAATGATTTTTCTGTTTCGCTTAGCACAACTTTTTCTGCGAATCCTCACAGCAAAAAGCTTTCCTGCAAACATCGTGTTTTTTTTTGTTTGTTTTCATTTACCTAATGAATAAAAGTTGTAGTTTAAAGCACTAAAAACAAAATTGAACATAAAACATAATGAGCAAAATGTAGAAATGGCAACTGATTGCGGTAATTCTTTAAAACCAGAGCTTTAGCTCCAGTGTTGACGGTCTCTCAACTACTGTGATTCTTCCACCGTTTACACAATAAGTGCAAATCCAGTGGATTCTGAAGCAGAGAAAAAGCAGCTCTGTGCTGTCGTGCAACACTTTTTGATGCATTTCAAAACCGCTTCAGAATTAGCTGATTCACGGTGATTGTACACACAGTCAAGCAGTTATAGTAGGTCAAAGGCAGTGTGTTGTGTGACTGTGGGTACCGTATTTTTCGGAATATACTGTAATTTCTGGACTATAAAGCGCACCTGAATATAAACCACACCCACTAAAACATAACTAAACCACTAGAGGGCACTGTAGGTGTGTATCAGTATTTGCTACTGAAAAAATCCAACTTAAATTATTTTTTTCTTCTTTTTTTTTCTTTTGCTGCTGCGATTTATAGTCTTGAGTGACTTAAAGTCCAAGAAATACAATAATCATTTTGATATCCCTTTCAAATAGCAGGAAAAGGAAGGAACAGAGGACATGTGATCACCAAGAGCCCAGCTGCTAAATGGTAACAAGAATCTGATAAAAGGGTTTTTGATCTCCCCACATTAATGAGGTCAGCGGCTCAAAGAACCTCTGGACAACATTGGTGCTGTGATGCAGATGAGTGAAGCAACTCGGCAGGGCTAAACCGTCTTTACACTGCCGTGCTGCAGGCGGCCGTCTGTGAACCGCTAACAAAAGGTTTAATGTGCGCGACTCACACACAATGTAGCATGTGTGTAGTTTCAAAGTGATAACATGTACCCCAAAAATGACGTGCCCTGCCAATAAAAGAGCCAATCATCTGTGACAAACTACACGAGCTTTGAATGTGCTCGTCTAATGTGCGTCTCTGTCTTATCTCTGCAGTGTTTGTGGGTTTGTGTGCACTCGTTTGTGTGCGTGTATGTGTCAGGGGAAGCCTAACATCCTGTTTTGTTAAGCAGCATTTGACATCCTCGCACTCCAGCACAGAGCTTTTCCTTGATGTGAAGACGACACTGAAGCACTTTGATGTTCCACTCTTTAACTACTTAATCCCAGTGGGGGGTGGGGGGTTAGAGTATGGGATTTTAAGAACCTCCTAGATTTCAATGCCTGTAGTTTGGGGATTTTTTTTTTCACACTTTAGTCGTCGTGTTTTGAAAAATATGTTTAAGGTGCTTTTACTGGCTTAACATCCATCCCAATTTGATTCACACAATGAATCGGACCATGTGACTCTAGCTTTGTCGAGGGCTAATGATGTCACACAATTCACCAAATGAAGGAAGCGAACGAACCCATGATTTGATCATCATCAAATCTGTGATGGTGAAGATGTGCGCAGAGAAGGGAATCTCCACCTCTGCTGTGCTACAAAGAAACGTGTGGCAGTTGTGTTTGTTGGGGGGATTTGAATGATTATTTGGAAAATTGGACATAGAATTACAAACAAAAAGGCAAATACTGCAAAAGTTTGGTCTCTGAAGATCCTCTTTAGATCTATTGTAAAAGCATTCCCAGGGGTGTGCTAATTATGGTTATGCCAGTTTTTTTAGCCTAAATCAATAAACCAGTCATTTTCAAGGACATAGTTTCTACAGAACAGCAGGAGTTCATCAGAAATTTGCCTGAGTATTCTGCAGGACCGTTAGTACAGAGCAACCCCCCCCCCTCCCCTCCCTGTTGCTGAGAGCTCTCTGTTTACATTCTTTCCCACGAGCTTACACACACACACACCATCATTATCAGTGCAAACTGAAATTGGCGAGCATTACTGGAGATAGATACCAGCTCTGACGAGGAAACCAAAGACGTAGATGGAACTATGCGAGTGCATGCATCAGAATAGAGAGGAGCAGGGAGCTAGCGACCCCACCAATCATAAAAATCATAACAGCATTTTTGTCATCTGCTCCTAACTCACAACAATTTGAATAAAGAGATATTCAGAAATGCAATTTTGAGCCTAATTTTTTAAAAAAACGTCCATTAAAGAACATGCTAAAAACACCACTTTTATTGGAATGGCTTTTCAAAGTGAGGAGCCCAAGAACGATAGGTTCAAATAGATTCTATAAGCAAAATTTAATACAAATTCCTTTTGACGATGATAAGGTTAGGAACAAGCTCTTTAGCAGCAAAAGAAGCATCACTTGGAAAGTCAAAAGTCCAAAACAATGTGTGTTCGTGAGCAAATCTAATTAAAAATAGAAGCCTCAGACTTTAGAAGTTATTTTAGTGGCTTTCAAACGTTCCAAAAGAAAGCTCTTAAACATTCTTGAATGTTTCCTCTTTTTTTTTTTTCTGGTCACAGAATTTTTATCCTGATTAATAAATTATGCTGATTTTAAGGAGAGCTGCTAAGGCACAGGATGGGCTAATGTGGTTCTAAGCTTTCCTTTGTCAGGCTTGCCCCCCCATCCCAGTTTCATCAAGCCTCAACTCTCTCATCAAACCCACCATTAAGACGCAGAGTGCTCACTTGAAACAGCACATTAGCAAAAAGAAAAAAAAATCAATGTCTGAAGTGCTTACCTGATTCTTTCTATTATTGTTACTATGATATATATATATATATAAATATATATATATATATATATATATTTATATATATATATATATATATATATATATTTGAAATATATTTTGTGCCATCTGTTAAAGCTTGCTTGGCTGCATAATCGCTGACTTAGCAGCTTCCTCTGCAGATGCTTTGGGGCTGCACAAAACAAATGTGTTAAAAGAAAGAAAAAAAACGTGTTGGAGAATCAGGAAAAAATATGTGGTTTAAAAAACAAAAGAGACACGGTCCACAATTAAGGTTAAAGACCCACTCTTAAATAGATGGTGTTTTTGGTGATTTTAACATTGTTTAGCATCATTAAAAGACTTCTCTTTCAGAGTAGATCAAAAGATGACTGGAGAGGAATTTTAAAGGGAAAAAACTGTTTGAAAATCTAAAAAAGGAATTCATCCCTTTGTCTATCGCTTAGAGTTGTCTAATCCTGTTTAAGGTGCTGGGGCTTACCAGTCTACTGCCAAGAGAAGGTGTGATGCACTCGGGATATTTCAACCAGTCACACACGACAGACGTTTACAATGTTTCATCAAAATACCTGGTTTTTCATCACCAAACATATGTTTGTATTTTATTGTACTTGAGGTGTTCATTTTGTTGGTTTTTTTAGGCTTTTTGCTTTAGGGATATAAAATATTTCATTCTCTGGGATTTAGAATTATGTCTAAATCAATAAAAACACAGTAATTTGTGAATCCGGTAATGTTCATGGTACAATTTGTAACGCCACTATAAATAGTAATGTCACAGATCAGAGGCTGAGAAATGACCGTTGGCTCTGAAAAAGATCGTTTGTAAAATTCAACACTGTGCAAACATGATAGCAGAAAAAACAGCGAATAAAGAAATGCCGATTTGTTAAGTTGAATTGCTTTTTTTTAAATCTTTTGCAGTTCAAAAGTATTTCTCAAAAAAAAAATGAGTTAAATTGAAAATTTGACCGAAACGACAGTTTTTTCGGGCTGCACACACATTTCAGCTGGATTAGGGATGCGATATGGGATGGGAGGCCTCAGCCTCCAGCTTGGGCCAATCTGTTGGTCAGGTGTGGCTCTGTGGGAGCAGCCGTGGTCTCGCCAGCAAGCTGAGGGTGCAGTCAGCACAGAGGCACACAAGCATGGCGTTTATTGCCTTGCCACCACCATGCAAAAATACATGTTTGCAAAGGATTTTATTCTGAAACATCCTTAACAATATTTTTTTCCACTTTGATGGTGTATCTACATACCAGTGACAGCTGCTTTGGGCTGTAACTGTTGCTTCTTCCTTTTTTGAAATAAAGCTGCACTTTTTCTCCTATTTTTTTGTTTCCCAGCTTTGATGGACTTTTGATGTTTTGCTTCCACGCCAATGAGCGTCCACTCCCTGAAATGTATTTGTTTCTGCTTTATCCATCCACTGATCCATCTTTTATGCCGGCGTTATCTCGACATAGGCCACGTGGCGCACAGACCCCATGCCAGCTGCCTTCATTTAGAGGGCGACTCCACCCTGCAGATGGAGCCAACCAAATCCCACTCTGTTCTTTAATTTCTGTGTTAAGATTTAGACTTTTTGTTTAATTGCAGTCTTGGACTGCAAGGGACGGATTGTTTTTCCAATTCTTCTTTCTTACAGAGTATGATAGAGTGAAAATGTCACCCCCGCTACATTATCAAAAACTCACCAAAAATGCTTCCCATTTCAACTCAACTTGTTGATTGTGTCGCACATTTTACTGTTTGTTTCCTTCAGTTGGATGTGTTCATTCCTTTGTTTCTTTATTGAATCAGAAACACAATGAAATTAGGAGCTTTTCCTTTGTTTAAATCTATGAAACTAACTTCTATACAAAACATGAGCTCAACACAAGTGCATCTAACGTGAAACACGGCAGAGTGCGAATCGCTGCGTCACAGACTTTTTTCCAAGACAACAGGTTTTCTTCCTGTGAGCTGTCAATGGCTTCCCTCTCTCTCAAGTGAAACATGAAGAGAGCAAAGGAATGGAGGCTGTGTGGAGGAGAGAGGGGAGTCAATGCTCGTCACTCCAGTGCTGTGGCTTATCCTAAGAGGCTTGAATAATCAGTATGTTAAGCTGTCAGGGTGTGCGCTCGCACCTACCACGCGCTTACTAACTCCTGGGTGCTTTTTAATCAAGCAAAAACGCTGAGAGGCAGCAGAGAGAGCCAAGAGCAATGAGCTCCGGAATATCTGTTACACTTCTTCCTGGCATTAACAGACACAGGTTGCAGATGCTTCTTCTTCATGAAGAAAGAACCCTTTATGTTGGTGTGAATGGACGTTCAGTTTCAGTGAAGTTTTTCAGCATCCTGGCTTTATGCTTAAAGTTCTCAGTCATGCTTTTAAAGCTGTTTTATTCTAACCTCATACAGTTTGGCCCTATGCAAACAAAGGCTTTTATTTGTGCAGCAAAACAAAAAGGCTAAGTAAAGTAGGTGAGATGCAGGCACAGATTTTTCCTCTTTTCAACCCTCCTGAACTTTGTCCAAAATGAATGCTTGACATAAACCAGATCAGATCAAAGTATTTTGTGGCTTTAATGGTTTATAAATAGTACATTTTTTTCTTTCTTTTAATCTATGCAGTGCCTTCTGAAACTACTAACTGCAGCGTTTCCAAAGCGTTCAATGACTTATTTCAAACTCCTTGTGTTCTACGCATGTTGGTGAAAGGTGCTCTACAAATAAAGTGATTGCTTCCTTGATTGATTGATTGACTCTTATTTATTTTTTCCCTCTATATCTCAGGGGAGCAGAGAAGTCATGGATAAAAATAACCAAACTGTGCTCCCAGTGGAAAATGCATTCTGTGCAGCGTAAGAAATGGACTTCAATAAAAGAAGTTGGTTGAGGCGCTGGAAGCTGCAGGGAGGTCTGACGCCCTGTGGGAAGTCATCAGAAATTCAGAGTCAGCAGGTGGATGTACGGATTCAAACACAAACCCTGAACTGACGTGTGAATAATTGATGTCAGGTTTACAAATACGAAAGGAATAAAGAACTGGGTTTCATGTCCTGATGCTCTCATGATCAGAACTAAAGCAAAAAAGGATGAATTGTTTCCCAAATAAAACATTTATGACTATAGATTGTACTTTAGTTAAAAAAAAAAAATCTTTATTATTTTAACACAATAATATCATTTCAGCGTAAATAGAAAAAAGGAACAAAAGAAATGCTCATTTTAAAAATCAAGAAAAAACAAATATAAAGCAAATGACTGTAAATCAAAATATAAAGCATATAAACACACATATATAATAAAAACATAATATAATCTTTAGACTTTCACAATAAGAGCAGAAAACACGTTTTTAAACATAAACATATAAAACAGCTTGACTATGGCTTGATTAACAGGAGGTTGGTAAATCATGGTTTGGAAATTGAGCGTCGTCAGAAACATTTCCACTTGACAAAGAACATTCCAGTCTGAAGCTCCAGTCAAATTAAAAACCAACACAACATCCTGTTATAGCTCTGAAAACGCATCCTCTGTCTACATAAGCTCTTAAATCCACCCCAACGACAATATTTTCTTTTCCTGACCCCGCTTGATCACCAGAACCCCTCCACCCACACTCACAGCCTTGTATTTGGAAGCACGCAAATATCACATAGGTTAGAGGAGCCAGTCTATTTCTGATCGCTCCTCACCAGCGAGTAAAGCAGGGAGAACTGAAGCCCTGCTAAACGCACCTCCTCTCGCTCCTTTAATCCAGCCTCCTTTATCATTCTTTCCTCCACGCCTCCATCTTTTTGTCTGATTGATCTCATATCGGAGCTTCAATTACATCAACCGGGGGGCTTCTTGGAGACACACCGGCCTGCAGCTCTCTCAGACCATCATTTTCCTCCAACGGCCTCAACTTCCAGAAGATGGCATGTTCAATCTCAGCGCCGCTTCACTCCCCAACATGCCGTTATGAATTATGATCCAGGACAGACGTTTTTTAAGTTTATTGTCAGCGATAGAGAATTGCTTAGCCGTCAACCGAGTGTGCAGGAGGGAATGAGAGGTAAATAACAGTCCAACGGCTGTCCTGGTGCATTTTTGTTTTGTCCAGCTTGCTTTGTGTTTGCTCAGATACCTCTATACTCTAGTCACTGCATTAAGGCCTGAGAAGGTCACTTCAACATTAACTCATAAAACATGCTTTTGCATTATCTAAATAAAATATGGTTATATTACCTAAACATGATAAAAAAAACATGATGAAGTGACATTTTTCTCCCCTAGCTACTATATTTCCAATGAATTAGGAATTTGTCACGACCATAATCCAAATCTAGACATCGTTTCATTGTTTAACTAAGATCTACAAAATAAATAAAATGAGCAACAGTTTTAATTTAAAAAAATAATTAATTTTGTTGTTCTGGTTGTTGGAGGAGCCAAGATCAAGATAATTGACTGTAGATGAGGGCTGGATCGAGGGAGTGGGACGTCACCCATAGAAAATGGTTTACCTCCGGCTCCAACCAATTGAAGTCAGTTGAGCCGCCATTTTTTGCTAAATGGAAACAGTCATCATCAGTATGCTAAGTGGTAATTGGTTAAAATCTTACAACATTCAGCATGGGGGCCAGCAGGCGCCATTTACTTTTGTTGCACCTTATTAGCCAGATTTTGACTTGAATACCTGGAACTACAGAAAATTATTGTGAAAAGTTAGGATGACCAAGAACATGTTAAAAAATCTAGCAGAGCAAAAACTGTCATTCTGACAAATATGACTGAGTAATGGCTGTGTATTTCTCTGTGGAAGTCTATGGGATTTTGGCTGCTTGGAGCTGGTGGATGCCATGTTTTCTGTTCAAAAGCATCAACCAGATTCTAAAGCGCATCATCAATGAATGGTCTATTTTTTAACTTGTGTCGAACAAAAGGTGCACTAAACTATAAGGCACATTAAGCAAGGAAAAAAAGTCAGAGATCAGTTCGCCAGTCAGACTTCCTTGACTAAGTTCACAGTAACGCTGGACCTTGTGTGTAACCCGCCATGTCAGCCATCTTAGAAGGGTTATCCATGTTAACGTATTCACAATACCTGTAACTCCCAACCCTTTTTGCAACACATAAAAAAATAGACTGGTACTGCTAACACAAACAATACTGACAATGCTAACTCAACCTTGTTAATAACGCGTGCAAAACACAGTCTGACACCGTTACATGTTAGCCACATTGTTAGCCACTCAACCATGTTTGCAGCAGAATGAATCCAGATGTAAGGTGCTCAAGATTATAAGACGCAGTGTCGTTTTTTGAAAATATTTAAGTTTGCCATGTACTGGGAAAAATACGTTGTTCTAATGGTACATTCACACCGGCAGAGGCGTCAAGTTTCAATATGAAGTCAATGTAAGGACAAGATCTGACGCGTTGAGATTTAAGCAGCGGTCGCGGCGAGGTTGACGCGGCATGTACACCAATCAGAGACAGCTTTGGGCATGTGACATTTTCAGTGACTAGATCAAAGAGTAGAAAACTAAATTAAATATGCGAGGATTTTAGTCCTAAATTTTGATCCATTTTTTTTAACCCACTGGGGCGTTGCCTGAGACTGTCTGGTTATTGTTGGGTGAAAGGCGGGATACACCCTGGACAAGTCGCTAGCCCATCACAGAGCTCAAGGAGCTGCCACGCTTAAGCCTGCTATGCTACCCAGCCGCCCAGGGGACAGCATACCAAGCTCCGCTGCCTGGCTCTGCCAGCAGAACTCCACTAACTCCAAGCTATTCTCGCTATCTTCATTCAGACAATAATAATAGATCCCCCAGTTTTATTTTCCCTCTCTCAGGTTAATGCTCATACTAGACCACAGACAAACGGAAGTACTGTTTAAAAGTGCCGTCAGGCGCAGTTTTGCTGCAGGAGTTAAGCAATCTGCACTAGGAGAGACTCTAGTGAACCCAGACACGGTGACGTGCTTTCCAGCGCCTCTGTAGAGTTTTCCAAAATATATAAACACAAGCTGGTGCTCAACATCATCTATGGTTTCCATGATGTGTTCAACAAATGACATTTGTCGGGGGTTGCTCCACAGCTGGGGCATCAGGGCTTCAAGGCATTGAGCCGGTGTGAATGCACCATAATATGGATTGTGAGGGGGGAGGGGGTCACTAGTTCTCATATAGAATCATTAACATAAATAGAGATGGACAGAACCCCTGTGACGTCACCCATAGAAATTGCTTACGGCCGGTTCCAACCAGGCAAAGTCAATTCAGTCGCCATTTTGGAACCAGACGAGTAAACCAACAGTAAACAGCGATTGGTCTGAGTCGGGTCTTAGTCGGGTCTGAGTCATCATTTCTATGGCAACCACTCTCTCTAATCAGGAGTGAGCTTGTTGGAAAGCCTTAGACCTTCCACTTAAAAAGGACTTTCTAGGTGGGGTTTCGAGCATTGTAGGTGGGAGCCTGAGGGGGCCACGTTTTTACTGAAGCATCCGATTGGTCAGTTTTTAACTTGAATAGCTTAAGATAAAGAAAAAATATCACCTGAAAAAAAAGATTTAGCAAGAAGATGTTAAAAAGAGGTACCAGAGCAAGACCGGTGACAAATAGAATGACTGAGTAATAGCTGTTTATTTCTCAATAGAAGTCTATGGGATTTTGGCTTTCAGGGAACAGCGGGTACTTCCTATTTAGAATGCCAGGGAGGAGGGGAGGGGGATATTCTGTCCAGTTCTAATGGACAATCAATGTATACAATCAATGCTCAAGAGACTAACTCAAAACCTAATTAAGTAAGTAGACATAAACATGATTAAATAGGAATCTTAAACTCAAACATGACAACACAAACACCTGAAACATGAGAGAAGCTCTGGCCACCACCACTTAAATACACAAAGGGCGAGAAACAAAGCATAGTTTAATCTGGCAAAACAAACAAAAAATAAACCAGAACATTAATCCTCAGATTTAGAGAGTTGAAAATTCTTACTACTATTAAGAAGTGTTTTCAGTCAAGGTTGCAGTTCATTGAGGAATTACTTTGACACAGATTGGAAGTCCACACTAAACCAGGCAGAGACAGCATGTGTTTCAGTGACATGCCAATGCTGTGGAATCAGAGACACAATACATGTGTGTGTGTTGGTGTGTGTGTGTGTGTGTGTGTAGGCTGTGTTGGTAACTTGTCAGGTCGACTGCCAAGCTGGTTTTGTGGCTCAAAGTCTTAACGCTCTCAAGTGAAGTTTTTACAAAGAAAGCCAAATCAACCAAAAAATATATATAAAACAAAGAACTTTGAAATATAAGTTGGTCTTTATCTGGCACCAACATCATTTTGATGCACATATTTCTGTACTGTAAGTTCTTTTGTTGGCTTGTATAATACAAAAAGAGACAATCAGACAAATGAGGTTGTTAGGATCTACATCCACATCAGACCTCAAAATAAAAAAGTCCTTTTTACTGTTTCATGTGTGATCTTTCACCATCATAAGCATTTATTTTACCAATACAAATGGAACTAAGATGCATTCGTACTCGTTGATTACTTTAACACTGTAATTCTGTCCCAAAAAAACAACTGTCATTAAACAGGACAACTTTCTGTGGAAACAACATCTGCTATGACAGGCAGTGTCAAAGGCCTTTTCCTTTCCCTTTTTTCCCCATTTACCAAAGCCCCTACCCAGCAACTCTCGGCATGCTGGGTTCCCTGAGCCAGACCAGCGGGAGAACCGGAATGGCTCAGAAGGGCCAAGCCACAAAAGGCCAGCTGCTCACAGCACAGAGCTCTGCTTTTGGAGCAAGTGGGGCTTACCGAGTGTGCAGGAAGCGTTTGACACAATTTCTTTAATGGGTGTGAATTTCAGCTGACAAAATACAAAAGAAAAAGGTTTACAGTTAATCTACTGATTGTTGTTTTGAGTCCCAGTTTTTTCTTCAATGTTTCTGGCTTGAACAGACCACATGTAGTGAGTGCACTCAATTTACTGGTTTATGAGCTATACTGTTGTCAGGAAGGAGACTATAGGAGAACAGATCTTAATTTGAATGTTTGTCTACAGATGAAATTGATTTATTTAAGCTGAGACAGACAAATCAATGCATGAAAGTCCATACAAATCTATTCAAATGTACGTTTACAGTTGGTTGGTGATGACTAAAACAAAGCTAAGTTCTGGGTTTGTTGAAATGCCCCCTTGGTCCGCCATATCTCCGTCCCTGTGATGACCACAAACACACAGCCAAGACAAAGAAGAGTAGCTCAAAATGAAGGACAATCTCCAGACTAGAATCCCACCAAAAAAAGAAAAAAAATCTAAGTAGAGAGATGAATATTTGATTTTCCAAACATCATCCATGAAGCTTTAATGACTTGTAGAAGATTCACATAGAGGAGAGGGAATGATCTTTACTTCAGGATGTGTGAAGACCTGGTTTCCAACTTGAAAGAAATCATCTTGTCTTTGCCAACAAGGTTTATTTAAGTTTGCAGTCATACTTAGAGAAATGCCCGTCAACTTTAACAAAAGCAAATATTTTTATTTCTTGGTTTCTCACAGTTTTATTAGATAAAAATGTTATTTTAATTAAAAACATGATTGTTTTTACATTCACTGTATATATAAAAGAAAAAACCTACAGTTTAAGTCGCCCTTATCAACTTATCAGAAATTATTTGAAATAATTCAACATCCATCATATATAAACATAACTATTAATGATGAACTAATGAATTAAAAAAATCTTACTTTGGTTTAATATCTGCAGAAATTACAAATGTTTAAGCACATGTGACAGATCTTAACCCTATATAACCATATCTCATTACCATGATCCAAGCTTTCCTCAAGATCCTACTGTACACAACTAGGGTCAAGGTTTTCTGGCCTGTTTCATCATCTTTCCACTAGGGGCAGTAGAAGAGCTTTTCCAGGTCTTTTCAAAATGGCTGATTCCATGAGATGTCAGTCATTTTTGGCAGAAAAAGTTGTGCTGATTGTCCAGCATTTTTATGAGAGAATATCTCTACTGTTAGTCTTTTTATGACTACTTGCTGTATTAAGAGAATACTATATTTGCTGGTATTTTGTAAAAAAAAAATGTGTGAATCAAATTTGAGACAGTGGGTAAATAAAGTGTTTTTTCCTGAACTCTCATGTCAGAATTTTTGCATGTTAAACTAACATTGTTGTGAACAGAAACTTACTAAATGACTCAAAGTTTCATAATTGATATCTACAACTCATTAAAAAATATATTTTTTTGTGAATCTTAGCAAAGCGTGTCATGAATATCTTAATTCTAAAGAAAAAGTTAATTCATTAATGTAGTGGGCTTCACAGGGCTGAATGTAAATATCAGCAATTCAACATTAATAATTGTTGAATTGTGTCATCTCGTTTTCTTTATGTGTTCTGCTGCATTCAAGCAAAGATAAAAACCTCCCAAAAGACCACCAGAGCTGTTTTTCTTCTTCTCTGCCACAGACAATCAAGATTCCTGACAAGCCCACAAAAGGGTATAATTGGGGAACATCTATATGACTGATAGTTATTTTTTGTTTTTGAAAAAAAAAAAAAGGGGGGGGGGGGTTGTCAAACTTGATCAGCTTCTTTTTTTTCCTTTTTTTTTTTTTTTGAAAGTCACAAAAACACAGTGGAAGAATTGTTTTGGTTGACCAATTTCCTGAATGGATAGAGTGGTTTTAAAACCTATTGGCCGGCAGTATTGATGTCCTGAGCATCTAAGCATTATCTCTGTCACCGTCTTGAATGCGCGCACACACTTACACACACACTCCACTTCACTTCCCCTTCCTGGTGTAGTACAGGATGTGCGGCTGAAGAACTAAGCAGTTTTTCTCCCCGCTGCTGTTGCCAGGGATGCTTTATGGACCATGTTAATATTGGCGTTCTGCTGCCAGAAAGATTGCTAGATTCAATCAGGCAGGACGCCGCCATATAAAGTCATTACACTTTGTGCACTGTCATGTGTTCTGGAGTCAGTTCTGTGTTCTGCAGCGGCATCAGGCTTAACAAAAGCATGTGAGCCCTGACATGCCACTGCCTATAAATAGCCCTCACTGACCAACATAAAGACTATTTCAGAAATCAATTATGAACGCATGTTTCCAGAACCAATTTTTTCCACCCTGTGGTTAGATTTAAAAATAAAATGTGTTTTTTGGGGGGGGTTGCATGAAATCTGGAGGGTATGAGAGCGTAAAAGACAAGAGGAAAAGGGAGGAGTAAGTTGATATCAAGGCAGAATATCAAAGAGAGTGACCTCACTGATAGCATCTACTGTAAGTGTGAGACTTTGCTGAAGAACTTCAAACATGCAAACAAGAAAAGGGAAACAGGACAGAAAAATAACACAAAGATCATCTATTTTGCACCTAATTTATTAGTATTGTTTGGGAATAAAACCATAATAAAAAAAGTAGCAAGTTTTAGTCTCAGCGCAGGAGGATGATAGCAGATTCTTACCTGCTCAGAGGTTAGTTGGGACGGAGAAGTGAGGAGAGTCAAAGGGTCCCGGGGTAGTCTATGGGGGGTCTCGGTTCAGCTTGAAACCGGGCTGTAGGGTGGTCCGAGGGAGGTAAGGAAGGATGGAGTTACAAGGAGACGGGGAGGCTAAAGGGGGGGGGGAGAATAAACACCACTTGCTCCTCCCTCTCTCCCTGCCTTTCTTCCTCGCTTGCTCTCTTTTCTTGCTCCAGCTTTCAGCCAGTCTAACACGCGCTTGGAGGCACACACCAAAAGCCACAGTCACTCATATAATAGGCAGAAAAAGACTTAAGATTTACAAGCTCAGCCACGGGAGGGAGGATGGTGTCCCCCCCACCCCCCACTCTCCTGCAACTGACCAATGGGAATGCAGCAGTGTGGTAGCGCGCGCAACCAATGGGGGCAGCGACAGCCGGCGCTCTACCCCAGCCAATAAGTGCAAAAGCTCATATCCAATTGGAATAATTACAGCATGGAAGGAGTCAGGAAAAGCCTTTATTCTGAAGGACAGGCAGAGAAATACGCTTTTGCCAATGACTGTGATTTAAGGTTGCCAGCAACATTACTGTGATTAGACCGTAAGACTGGACCCTGCAGCACATCTGTGCAGTGGGCATCAGTCAACAAATACGGTCAAAGAGGCAAACTGTGCAGCAGAACAGCACAGGAGATCTGCAGGAGTTTCAGGGTGCAGAGCCTCTCACAACCTCAGAGGGAAAGTATGGAATTGAACGCATGGGTTGAAACCATTGATTTTATTGGAGAACTGGGCTGAGTGACCCCTCCCCCCTAGCGTTTCAAATAGGAAGTACCTGCTCAAAGACTTCTGTTAAAGGATAAACAGCTATTATGCAGTCATTTCTTTGTCAGAATAACCATTCTTGCTCTGTAACAAGCTCTTGATAATCCTAATTTGTTTCTGATATTTTTTCTATAGTGCAAGTTAGTCAAGTTAAAACTGACCAATCAGATGTCTCAATAAAAGAACATCGCACATTTGAAACGTTTCATTGGCAGATTCTCCCAAGTCCGCTTCCAAGTCGACATGTGGCCTTCAAACAAGCTTACTCCTGATTGGCAAGACTGCTTGCTATACAAATGATCAGACGAACTTGGACCAATCACTACTTACTGACTTTTTCTGGTTCCAACATGGCAAAAATGCTGACTGAATTTACTATGTTTTGTTGAAGCCAGAATAAGGTCATTTTCTATGGGTGAGGTCACACTGTCCATGCTCCAAATTCAAGCTCAGTAGGCACCTTGATGTTAGCAGAAGATGCACTCGGGGGTCACTAGCTGTGGAGGATATTCTGACGTCCTGCTGGGAACGTCTTCTGAGAGATTCAACGTTCAACACTCATCACGGACAAAAGGCTGGCGTAAGACGAGGCACAAGTGCAATGAATACTATAAACTTTATTTTAAGTATTTCCTTGTTTTTTTTTTTTTATTGCTCGTTATTTTGGATTTTTATTTTAAATTGAACTTTTTTTAAAATACTAAATCTGTTCATTTCTTTGAGAAATAGATGATATTTTTTTCCGTCCTGGAATTATAGTGTGTATTTGTAATCGGTCTAACTTGCCTGAGTGGTTCGATTTAAAAATTAGCCTGTTTTTCATGTGAAGTGGGTTATGTTAGTAGAATAAAATGGTTAGAAATCACTTCATTACAGTTTTATAAAAAGGAGGCCCCTAAACAGCAACTTGCCCTGGGCTCCCACAAAGCTAGAAATGGCCCTGATGGGTGGTGCATGTTTTTGGGTGGTCCGGGCATGTGCAGGGTCGTAGACAGGAGCGAACGCATCCTAAGAGGAGCACAGGTGTGTCTTGCAGTTCCCTTGAGGCTCATACGGCCACTTTAAAGGACATCATGAAAATGGAAAGTACGATTGGATAATATAGAGCACATTGCACCAATTTATGATGTGATGCTGTCGTGTGGTTGTCCTCTTGTCAATGGTAAGTTTCTCACCCTGGTTTCACTGACCACACAAAGGCTGCATGCACAGGGTAAACATAAGCAACTGATGGACGTCAGCACAAACTACACTCTGATTGTCTGCTTCCTCAATTCTAACAGTCAGGCAGCAAGCAAGGAACGCAGCGTTTGCACACTAATCACTTAAACAACATTAATCCGTCCAACATGCCTGCACTTCACCTACTCCACTCTTGCTTACCCTGTTGTTTAGGTGTTTGCTCCAACCGGTCGTGTACAACATGCCCATTGAAAAAAACTATGCATGAAAATGTTTGCTCCACGGGCTACGATCCATCTACGATCTTAACGTTTCGTGTGGGCCACTTGAATCCCGTACAGGTTTTCCCCTGCAGAAAACCCGGATCCGCCCATGAAGGTGACAAAGACATCAAAGAAGCTGTTCTGATTTTTTTTTTATTAATTTGGGTTGTTTTTAAATTTACAAATGAAGTGAAAATGTATTTAATGTATGACCACAAAGGAAACAGAAAGGAAGTGCAGGAGCTTCCAAAAAGCGCATGGGGCTTTCCATCTGGGAAAAGCCAGAGGAATGCTGACTCCAGTCGCTCGCAGGTGCTCTCTAAAGGAATCACGTGTTTGGTGGAAGGTAGAGACATACACATACATAAAGAGTTTTTGAGTGAATCTTTTCAAACGTCTAAATTATTCACTTCAGGCAGGCATTTTGTTTTGTTTGTGGAAAACAAACATTCACTTAGCCAACTGTTAAGACACGTGATTTCTGGTGTTTTTATCTACTCTGTTGTCAAAGTTTACATGACAGGCAGACAATTGTTAGAAAAAAATTTTCAAACCACTTAAATCAAGTGTTGGCTCCTTCAGGCCATGAGTTCTAGGTACTGATGTGTCCCTTTCTTTTTTAACATGTTACTAAACCTAACAAACAATACTCATAGACTTTCACTTTGAAAATACAAAACTACATTTTCAATTCCATGAATCCATTTTCCTTTAGTTCCTGAAAATTTCATATTTTTACAATTTCAACAACAAATGTTTATTTAAAGATACATTTTATTTTCATTATCAACCAAAATTGAATTTGAGTGAATATTTTGAAAAATTAACCAACATTTATGGGAATTATTTTAAATCATAAACAAAATATATCGTTGTAGAGACCCTTGTTGGAAGAGTACTTGTGGACTGGTTTTTGTTTTCTTTAATACAAGGTCGCTGATGAGAATAAAGTTGTTTTAAGTCTTTTTTTTTTGCGGCCTAGTTTGGTAGTCCCTCACTCCACCCATCCAAGCCACTTGCCTTCTGAAGAAGGAGAAGAAGACGAAGGAAAAGCAAAACTAAACCTAAACCAAATAGCACAATCATGACAGAACATGTTAATTTGAATCAAACCAATGTAATATTTCAACAGTGTACCCCCACTTTTTTTCCAAAACAACATAAAAAGCCATCGATTATGTTTTTTCTCTGGTGTAAATAGAATTTGGGACATCTATGACTTCAAACTTTACTTGGAGTTGCAGTTAAGGATAAGGGAAATTGTATTTTATTTTTAAAGTCACCTTTTGGTTTTATATTTTATTTATTACATTTATTACATATTTTTTTTCCAGGTATCAGTTTGTGGTGGAACAGACTCAATTAAAAAAGTTTTATACTTTTAAAACTGGACAATAATAATAACTTTTATCAATAATTTTTTTAAGTGTATCTTCTGTGTTATTTATTATTTGCTGTTTTAATAGAGCTATGGTAACAAGTCAATGTCACCGTTCTGAGATAACTACAGTTGTAATCTATTCTAAAAACAACCCACTTAATATGATAACTGAGCAGGTTTCTTAGTTCACGTTTTTTTAGAATCTTTGGTTTGTTCTAATATACGTTAAGTTTTGATGAAGACTCAGCTCACAAAAACTGAAACTTTTCAATAATTCAAAATGTTAACTTTCATTTTTTATGACTTTTTTTTTTTTTTTTTTTTTTTTTTTTTAACTGCCAAAGTTCAGAATAAAAGTTGTATAACATGCAAAAACTGCACAAGAAAAAGTATGTTTCTTTGGTTTGTTCCATTGGTTTTTTTTTCAAGATTTTGTTTTGATTTCTTTAAATTAATGTATTTTTTCCTCGTTTACAGACACCAAAAACGGTAGGTACTGATGATGACATTTGTCCGTCCCTGGATATGCTCTGTACGAATTTTAACATTGTTATTAGTATGCTGATATTATAGATGCATTTGAAATAAACTCAGAAATCAAAAATAAAATCAAATGTCATCATCCAATCAGCAATGTTCCATTTTACGTACCATTTCAGGTTTCCTTTTGTATTCCATTTTTTAACATTTCATTTTGTTTTCTGGAAAGCTCTTTTGTTTCTCAAAGCATTTCCTTTTGATTTTGTTCCATTTTTTTGAAAATGTGTTTACATTTTTTTTTTTTATTTAGTTGTGATTTCTAAAATGTAATGTTGTTTTTTTAGTATTTGTTTTGCTTTTTTGATTGTCATTGTGATCTTGAGTATTTTTGTGGTTTGAGTGATTTGTTTATGAGATTTGCCCTTCAGGGCCACCGTAGATTTAGTTCTGATGTGTTTCATGTCATATGTACTTGCCAAGAGGATACAGTTTAAAATATGTATGTTATGTTTTTTTTCTAATATGAAAACATTGCAACTCGTGTTTTAAATATGCATGCATAGCTATTTTTATTTTTGGCATATTTCTTTAGGACTTGTCTCGACATCTTTTATGGGCAGTGATAGTAAATTAAAAAGAATTGCAGAAAATACAGCTCAGGAAAAATCTATTTAGAACCATTAGAACAGCAGTAAAAAGCAATGACACGTTACAGTTGAAAGGTAAAAGTGGCATTCACTAAGACACTGTACAGAACAGGGCAAGGATGGCAAGTCACACGGCTGTGTGAGAGATGGGAAGAGGGGGAGGGATATAAAAAATTCATAAGAAAATGGAAGGAGATGTCACATTGAATATGTAACCAGCTTCACTGACGACCAGCGCTGGTGAGCCATGTGAAGATGGGGGTTAGCTTCAAACAGAACGCCGCAGACCTGACCTGGGTGAATTCTAAATGACAATATCACAAGCAACATGGAGTTCAATGTTCAACATGAAGGAAATATGTGACTGAGGATTTTTTTTTTTAATTTAGACACGTTTTTGTCTTTTTGATTTCTTTTAAAACAGTCCCAAAAGTAAGAACCACTTTTGTCGAGTCATAACGTTAGGACTTTCTGAGCTGCAAGAATTCTTCTGAAGTCTTTGTTGCAGCGTTGCACTTCTGAGATTTGATCATTTTTTCCAGGAGACAAAAGAGTCACATGGCTGACATACAGAGAGGAGAAAAAAATCCAGGTATAATGAAGTGGTGTCTCTCTATTTCTGGAATTATCCACGCCTGATAACCTCCTCCTTATCAAATATTTAAAGACGGGATGGAAAAAAGGATCCAGACTTAGATGCAGGTGAATTCTTGAAAAAAAAAAGGATTTACAGACAGGAAAGTGTTGCTTATTATCTGGTAATATGAAAAGATTCAAACAGTTCCTTAATTACTTAAGATAATCCCTAAATGTTGCTTTCAGTCCTTAAAAGAGGAAGTTCAAAAGCAGAGCAGTTCCCTGTGACACTCCAAAAACGAAGAAAGGAAAAAGTTTCATATTTTCTATCTTGGAAGAAAAAAAATGTTTAAGAACATTTTTAATAACTTGAACAATCTGCTATGAGCTGAGAGCCTCTTGTGTCAGGCAGATTTTACTGTTACAAACGAGAGTTATAAATCTTTGGACACACAGACCCCCCGACGGGCCTTTCAGAGCCGCTCGTGGCTTAAATTCTTTTCTTTTTTTATTTCACTTAAAGCATCTGTTTGAAAATGCTTTAAAAAACATTGTTGGATTTGGGTTCAAGTGAGTCACCACTGACTAAATGCAGCCTGAAGACGTGACAACTGCTGCACTTTGCTTTCACCCCTATAGTAATTAGGTCGCCCAACATCTAATTGCCACCTTGTTGTATCACTAACAACGGCTGGATCTTTTCACAGTACTTAGTTATTACTCAGCACCCACTCAGTGTAGCTGTCCTCAGGGCTGCTCGTGTGATCCAGCTTTGCAGCTGTGGGTTCAATCACCACCCACCAGCTCAAGTCTCTGTCTAAAGGACGTCCATGTGCGTGCGCGTTTGTCAGCGCAGTGACACTGCCACAACTCTGCCCCCCCATTTTAATTTATGTGGAACTCTGAGTTATTATTCTAAGCCTTGTATTTCTGGTGGGGCTGCATCACTTAAGACGCAGATGTGATGGGTCTGAGTGGGAAATGACAGCGTTTTCGGATGATTTTGGGTTATCCTGCTGTTTATCGTGCTTGGGCACATGGAGGAATTTGGGACTTCTTGATTGACGTGCCACTAAAGATGTTGCCTTAAGGCTCCAAATATTAAATCCTAACATAATTAGGGAGTTTATTTTTACTTCTTCAAACCACATCTAAAAGTTTTCTTCTTGCAAAGTGTCCAAGTACAGACTTTGTCTGAACCAATGAAGGCCTGTAGCAGGTTAGATCTTTGATTTTAAGAAACTAATCAATTTGTTTTGCCTTTTTGTAGTTTTGAAAACAGAAAAGATCTTATATATGATGTAAAATCTGATTAGTTTTGCTGTACCTTTTACAGTCTTCGACTGTGGAAATCCTTACACTCTGGGGTTTATGTCTTTGTGGATACTTTAAAAGCCCAATTGAAGCCACATCTTTTTAAATGAGATTTGATAAAGTTATTTTTTTCGTCTTAAGGTCAATAATTCATCATAAACAGAAGATCAACATGCATGTAATCAATTCTTCTTATGCTATGGTTCTCTAAAATAAAATTTCTTACAGGAAGTAAAATATAATTTGACAATTTTCCTTGAATTTTACATGTGATCACAAGTGTTCAAATATATTGATCATAAAGAGCAGTGTATGCAACCACAAAAATAAAATACCTCTCTGAATGTCCATGTTTGCCCCTAGTGGGGGCTTGTTTGGTCCAACAGCCTCATCAGCCCTGGAGGTGGGATTGGGTTTCCCCTCTCCCAGTGTGCATGCTCTAAAGGTGGTCTGGTAAGAAGGTTTGGCCACAATATTTCCCTTCAGGGTGAGTGCTTGGTGTTGCATGGGGGGTGGGAGGGGTGGGGGTGGGGGGCGCTTGATGGTTAAGTTAGTTGGCATTGGTTCCCTCCCCCAGGATTGCTCTGCAGATCTGCATCTCTTCTCTGATTTTAATTGCACATTAGACACATACAGTGTTTTGGTTGGGGGTTATAGGGTAGTTGTGCTGCAGACGTGGCCGAGGCGTCGCGTCTGCCGCCTTTCAATCACGTCGTTCACCAAAAGCTGCAGAAGGAGGGCAGTCAACAGCTATCAAGTTTCCTCTACCTTAGTCTGGATATGAGGGTACAGAAGTTAGTTGGTGGCGGTAGTTGTGTTCAAGGGTCCTTGGGTCATGTAATGCTTTGTCATCTTGTGGGTATGATCCTTGCTATTCATGAATGGAGATCATCAATATCTGAGTTTGAGGGCTTTTCATGCCCTGGGGTCCAAGTCCCTGCCCTTGTGTGCCAGGCCACTCAGTATTTCCATTGGTCACTGGAGCCTGGTGCGTCTTGACTTGCAGTTCAAACAGAGAAGGACATTAGTATGTGAACACACAGGGATTTTGACAGTTCTCTCAGTTAGAAATCGTGGAGGGCTCTAAAAGTGCGGAGTTGAGTTCAAATTCTCTACAGCTGCTTCTCATTGAGTGATTATCTTCAGTTTGGAGCTCCATGGAAGTGAACGTGACATATATTTCAAAATAAAAGTCAATACCGGAAATGCTTTTTCATTTTCACAATAGAGCTGCGTCAGTTGACTCAATATTAAAATGGCAACTCAATCGTCTGAATGGCTTTTCGTTTTCTTCTTAAACACCTCTCATTTAGTCACTTAAAATGATAAAGAAAAATGAGAAAGAAAATGGCGTTTGACATTTCATTTTCAAGAAGTTCTCTTGTAAATTTGTACCAAAATACAATTAGAACTATCAGTTACGACAATTAAATGGATAAACAAAAATGCATTACTTGTCTCTTGGCTCTTTACAGGTGCTGTGATCGGTCCGAAACAGTCATCAAATCCACGACAAGCACTCTCGCCAATCAGTGGTGAGCTTGTTGGAAGTCCACTCCCCTACCACTTAAAAACGGTGTTACGGCCCCAACCATATTTGTTTTTCTTTTCTTTTCTTTTCTTTTCTTTTCTTTTCTTTTCTTTGTATCGTGTTTTCTGTAATATATTTTTGTGTCAAAGTGGGACCTGTTTGTCTTGTGGATCTTTGTCTGTCGTCTGATCAGTTTCAGGTGTGGTGCTGAAGGCAGGCTCCTATTGGACCAAAGCTGGTGAGGCAGCCTTTAACTGACTGACTAGACCTCCAGCCTGTGAGAAGGGAGCTTTGATGCAGCACGGCTTCAGTCCATCTTGGCTCTCGTCTCCATTGTTTCTGATTATGAGCAGTGATTAGATACTGTGCCTTGTTGTAGTTTTGTGTTGGGTTTTGTGCAGAGGTTCACCTTGTGTATTTGTTTTGATAAGTGGCATTAAGTGAAGCTACACTAAATCTGGCAAAAATGTTGAATATTTGATGTGAAACTGCATTGAAGCATCTGATTGGTCGGTTTATAACCAGAGTAACTTGCAATACATAATCAAAATTATGATTAGCAAGTGTCTGGCCTCAGCCATCCACCACCAGAGGGAGCCCTCTCCTGAACATTGATCTCCCACGTCTCCACCAGCTATGTCCCATCATCTCATCATATTTATGTTGTGTCTGGACTTTTCTCAGTGTGAAGTATTGTTTTGCCCAGCATAGTATAGCGAGCATTCCCTTGTCCTTTGTCTTCCAGTGTTTTTGACCTTTTGCCTGTTTTCCAAACGCCCTGTTTTGCTCCTCACTTTTTGACTCCTGCCTGACCTTTGACTCTGTCCTGTTTTTGCCCTTGCCTGATTTTGTTGTTAAACTTCTGCCTGCACATGGATCCGAACGCCTTCACGTATTTGTCACAGCAAGATGCTAACAATGGAATGATTGAGAAAAATGACTAATTGCTGTTTATTTCTTAATAGATGTCCATGGCATTTTAGCTTCTTAAAACCAGAAGGTACTTTTTATTTGGAACATCATAGGGAAGGTGTAACTCAGTCCAATTCTCATATACAGTAAATGATCTTATCTGTAAATGTTAAATCTTTTTAGGTCAATGTGGTCATGAAGATTAAAAGAATGCACAACTTTGTACAAATTAGTATTTTGCATCCACAAATAAGTGTTTCTATGACCACAAACAAATTTCTTGTGTGCAAAAATCATTTTGTGTGAACAAATTATTATTTTGTGGCCACAAATGAGTATTTGGTGATTCTGAGTACTTTATTTGCACAAGTTTGTTTTTTGTATTACTAAATTAGCATTCTATCAGCACAAATTAGTATTTTGTGTTAATAAATTAGCATTTTATCAGCACAAATTAGTATTTTGTGTTACTAAATTAGCTTTTTATCAGCACAAATTAGTATTTTGTGAGCTCAAATTTGTTTTTTATGAGCACAAATTTACATTTTGTAGGCTCAAATAAACATTTTATGTGCACAAATTTTTATTTTATGCTCACAAATGTACATTTTGTGCACGCAAATTTGCATTTTGAGTGCACAAACTAATATTTTGTGCAATAAAACTACATGTTTTTTTCACAAATTAAACTTTTTTTTATCACAAAGTAGTATTTTGTGGCCATAAATTAAATTAGGTAACATTGCAACACTAGAGACTCTGGAGCCGCAGGCATGACATTCAAAGTGAGAAGAGTGTGCAGTAACCTGAAGTTATTGTCTCTGGTATTTGTGGTTAATATTGTGCGATGACCCCTGATGAAACACACAGAACCAGTCAGAGCTTTAAGCAGTACCGTTTGTAGATGTAGACTGTTTGTAGATGACTTAATGAGATTACTCCATTTTCCATTAATGTTTGAAAAAGTTTTATTTCAGTGCAAGGGGTGAAACAATACAGCAAATGTATTAGTGAAAACAGGTATTTGGACATTTTAAAATATTTTTTGTACACGTCTGTCAATTTGTATTTCAAAGAAATTGGGGGGAATATCTCTTCAACTAATTGGTTCGCTGTCCCTAATATCGAAAGAAATAAAAACAAGAATAAACTCAACAACTGATTTCCAACAAAAGAGTTACATTTTTAAAATCATATTTCCATATTGTTGTGGAATCATTGTTGTTTCAAAAATATGCTTTTACTTTAATTTATGTAGTTTGGAGGGAAAAAAGGGTTTTTTTCTATAGAATAACGCACACAAAATCTGCTTTCTGTGTAATAAGGCACCGTTTATGAGTAAAGGTTTTTACAGATATAAAATAAAAAAGGTGTCTTTTTTTCCATTTTTTGCCCTCGCATAACTTCATTTAAAAATAAATATCTCTTTAAATTTTAAAAATAGTCCTAAGAAAATGTTTGCTGTATGACATCACAAGCTTATCCTCTACGATGAAAATGTCTATAAAGAAATGTGGAATTGATTGAGTGAAGATAGAAAACAACCTATAAAAACAGAACAACAACAACAAAACTCGTATACAGATTTTTTTTCTACAGTTTCAAGGGCAAAACATTAAAAACAAAATCCCCACAACGGACAAATGTAATATACAGAACTAGAAATTAGAAAAGGGAATAAAATTAAGAATGCTGACATCTTGCTGCACCCTTGTCAAAAATATGTGCCAATGCTCCAGAGAACAAGGACCAACACCCCCTCTGATTGACCCATCTCTTTGGCATTAATGGAGGGGAGGGGCAGACAGTGGTAGAGCGTACCTGCCAGGTAAATTGCCACTGAGCCAGTTCATTGGAGGCACAAATTCCCAAGCTGCATAATCGGAAGTCATTTTTTAAACAAAAGTGTCTGCTTGTATATAGAAACATGTTAGCTATGGCCCAAAACACGGAGAACAGATTCTATTCATCATTTGGAGGGCGACACCATGGCGTTCTCGATGCAGAGGACGATGTAAGCTCCGGAGCAGCTGGTGGGGGTTTGCTGCAGGAGGTGGCCGCTCTGCAGTGACGATGCCAGACCGGTCACAGCTCGGTCACCCGCCCGCCATGTTTCACAGTACTGGTCGGTTTTCCGGTGGCCCTTCTTACTTGACCCGTGCCAAACCATTTTCTCAGGCCTGTGAGGAAACAAAACCGTTTTATAATCCAACGTGAAAGCAACTTTTTTGTCTAGTTATGTGACAGTTCCAGAAAATGTATTTGTAAAAATGTAAAAAGTTTAATAACCCACCATGCACTGTCCCTGAGGATGTCTCTGCTGTCAAAGGAATAGATCGGGACGTTCTCCCTCATTTTGCTGACACTCTCACCAAAGATTGACTCCCAACTGTCAAATAACGTTTGGTTCTGAAAAAAAAAAAAAAAAAAAAAAAACTGTTTTTGACAAAGAAAACAGAAATCCAGATGACAGATTCTTTCAAACAAAACATTCCAACTTCCAACAAAACCGTGATGTCAGTCCAATGAGAAGGCTATAGCTGTGATATTGGGCTATATAAATAAAATTGAATTGATGGGGACATCTCTAAAGCCAACAGCAGTAGTGCTGCAATGGTTCCTGATTGCACTGCTGCCTCGTGTGCAACAGTGTCTCACCTTGAGGTTCATGATGGGAAGCTTTTCCCGGTCGGAACGGCGAACGATGGTGTGGAGATCCTGGAGCTTGGAGGACAAGAAGGCCCTGAAGGTTCCCCGCAGACCGGCAGCACGAGCCTGCTGGAAGCACAGGAAGTCTGCCCCACGGATTCCACGCATGTTTCCACTGTGAGGGGTGTTCAACGCAATCAGACGCAACTGATGAGGGGAAGAACAGATCTCTGTTAGGGGCAACACTGACTTTCTCCTAAAGGCAATTACTAACATAAAGACAAATGGCTGGCACTACAAGGATGATTCAAAAAAGATTTTCTTAAACAAATCAAAATTTAGAATCATTTCTTCAAATTATTTTCTGGCATTTTATGTATTTTATGTAATAAAAGAAATTTTATTTTAGAGAACAATAGCATAAGAAGAATTGATTACATGCATGTTGATCTTTTATGTATTTTTCTGTTTTAAAGAACAATTAATGTGTGTTTTCATCCCAGTTAGTTTAAGGCTCTCCCTTATTTTACTGTAAGAGCCCTTCGCTTCAGAGAACTAATCAATAAATGTTTTTTTTGTTCTTCTTATTTTGGCCAAGTAAAAAACTAAAAACTTGTCTTTAAAAAAATGGTGCCTATATGATTTGAGTATTTAGCAAAAACTGGAGCCAAAAAACAAACTTTTACAGCCTTTGTCTAGTAAGTGCTTTAATAACTATCCAAGCGTGAAATGCTGCGAAAAAATAACTTATTTTTGAGACAAAGTGGAAAAAAACCATGTGAATCTACAAATAATTTAGGCAAAAAAATCTCCTTATTTTAAAGACATTAAAATTGTAATAAATTCACAAAAGAAAGCATACTTCTTAATTATACATCATACTTTGCTTTTAATGTTTAATGTAAATTCAGTCATCTTAATGATAATGATAAGATTTATCATGGTAACTCTTAAATTTAAGCTGCTTTTAAGCTTTTTTGTCAATTAAATATATGCAATATTGGTAAAGTATTGCTAAAATCAGTATAATATGCTATACCAAAACTAGAATAGAAGCAAACTTAAATTAAACTGTAATATCAGGCATCAAATGTCTGAATATCTACAGCTCTAGTTTGAACAGAAGAGCACAGAAAGAGCTGGCCGCACCAAAGCTGTGACATTTCATATATAGTAAAAATATCAAATATAGTAAAAATATCAAGATATTAAAGGTATCAATGAAATTGAGGAGCAAATTTTGTGACAGAAGTGCTGATTTTTAAGAAGCTAAAATAACGTCTAAATATTTTTTCAAAGCAAACATAAAAAGAAGCTTTCAGATGTCTTCTGGATGTAATCGGCATATGCACTCCCTGGAGATTTTTAAAAAAGCAATAAATGACAGATTTAGGCTAAATCTCATGCACAAGTGAAGTCTTTATAATTGCTTTATGAATTGCATCACGGATCTGGAATATTAACACTTGGGAAGCAATTTACCAACGAGTTGGAGTTTTCACTGAACGGGCTCACAGACAGTCCATATCCACCCATAAGGCCAGAAACTTAAACTGGACTGAACTTTGACCAATCAGGGACTTGGATTTGGTAGTGACGTATGGATGGAGTCCCTTTTAACTAACAGAAGTTTGACAAGTGATCATAGAGGAGAAATTAAGAATTGTGGTTTGCGTCCGACTGGAATTAAAGGCACCAAGTCTTTCAGATATCGGAATAGAGCTGTGAAAGAAAAAGCCAGGAGCAAGATTCAAGAGGTCAGAAACACTTTTGCACCAAGCATCTTCTAACTCTAGGTGGCAAACATGCACTAGTAAGAAAAACAAGAAGGTGGCCCTCACTGTTTGACCAGTGTGAAAACCATGGGCTAAATGTGCGTTCAAGAACCCGCGTTTAGCGTGTTTTGAACACTGCCCAGTGCTAACGTGGTTGGCTGACTTCCGGGTTAGGGTCACGAGTGGACAATATATATGCGTGCCGAAGATGCACACACAGAGATACTACTTAAATATATACTTTTTAATCCTGGATTATGGGGAAAACAGAGTCTTTCCAAGTCAGATGGCTAAAGTCCTATCCAAGTCACGAGTCACTGCAGTGAAAGTCCAAGTCGAGTCAAAGTCGTCAATTTCTTGACTTGAGTTCTGACTTGAGACCGAGTCATATGACTCGAGTCCACACCTCTGCTTACAACTCCACCATGGCTCCACTCACCCCTGATGTTGACGTTTCTACAGGCCCGGGGACAGGTGGGTTGGGCCGGCGCTGTGGAGTGACAGTGTATTTGCTGTCACTCGGTTCGACTAATCTCCCATCAGTCTGACTCGGGTGTAGCTGGTCGGGGAATCTGGGTTCGTACTGGGGAGGATATCTGGGCTCTACGGGGGGTGGAGGAGGGTTAATGGGTCGTACGACAGACCCGCCCTGAGAGTATTGGCCTGCCCCGTTGTTCTGTGGGTGGTCCTGGGAGTGTGGGTAAAGAACCACAGGTGGAGGTTGAGCTTCTGCCACCTCGTTATCCTTTACAAGAATAAAACACATGTCAACATTAACCAGATGATACATTTACACATTTTTAGATTCAATCCAAGGATGTTTTAGACTTACAATATCTCTGAAGAATGGATTGTACTCTCCAAGCTGAAAAAAAGAAAAGCTGGTTAAAAAAAGCAATGAATCAAGTTTTCTTGATGCAAAAAAAAAAAGTTTTCACACCTAATTTCTGTGTAATTTTTTATTCAAAATCCTACCGTCAAACATCCTTTCTGTTTCAAAGAAAATATGTAGTTGTGTCCTACTTATCAAGTATTTTAACTACTGATAACCCCATTTGAAATACATGAACCTTAGAATCTCCATCTTAAAAAAGATTTCAGTGGATTATTTTTTTCTCCCAGTGTAAAAATGTAGAACAATCTCTATCTTCTTGCTTGTTTCATGTAACAGTTAACAGCAGCTGTGCATGGAACACATACATACCTGAAGATCCTGTGATTTCATTTAAGTGGTTTGTCAAAAATATTAGCAGCGCTGTTTTTTATGAGCTGGGGCTGCCGCTATTGGACAGTTGACCAATCAGAGATCACCAACTCTCAAGGTATAATTTAAGAGATGATTCCACTTATTGGAAGTGGGCTAATCTGAAGGCAGTTTCTCAGTTCTTGTGCTACATTCAGCGTTCAAGCTAGCACTTCTAATGAAAAGTCTATGTAAACACGAATACAGGTGCATTTTGGGCATTCGCGTACTAAACTCTACTAAACTCGTACTAAATTTCTAAGTCCGTTTTTGGGCTCTACGTACAAAAGGCACATCCACTGAATGGGCATAAAAAATCCAACCAGATCACTGTGACTTGGATCCATCAAACAGAAGTGTCAGCGGTTTGAACATTGATCATGGAGGAGAAATGAATATTCAGGATTGTGCCCGAATGGCATTATATGACACCAAGTCTTTCATTTATCGTTCTGTAAAAGAAAAAGCCTGGAGCAAGATTCCAGACATTTCACACAGAGTGTCTTCCAACTGTACATGGTGGACATGCGCTAGTATTGTGTAGCGACAGTCCACTAAAAGCACATACAAGAACATTCAGCACATCACAGGCCTGGTGTGAATGTAGTGTACTGAACTTTGACCTTTCAGAAAAAAACAAGCTTGACAGATATTCCCAGGAAATGAAATTCTAAAACTGTGATTCGACGATCCCCTGTCAATCAAAAAGAGACCCCAATTTCTGCGCAATTTTAAACACGAAGTTTTGAAGCACATAAAAAAAAAGGATCGTTTCACACTAAGTTTCACACTAGAAGAAGTGGCTTTGCGCATTATTAATGTGTTGCGTAACGGCGTAAAGGTGATACAAAAAGTCAGTTTTCTCTAGGTCAGAATCAATTGATTCACCTTGATTATGTAAATGGTCCAAGAGTTACAGTATGTCAAAGGTCGTGTGGTATTTAGGGGTCACCGGCGACATCTCTGGTGTTAAAGGATTAAAACAAGTGAGGCCACCCCTTTAAAAAAATCAGTTTGTAGCGTCTAGAGGCTAAACAGAGAGGCTTTGAAGAGAATTTGTCTATTTTAAAAAAATCAGCTTTCAAAAAAGTAATTTAGAGGTGACCAAGATGATAATGTAAAAAAAAAACAGCATGATAGCTTTCCTTTGGATTAGAAAAACAACCTTTTGTTTAAAGTCAGAGCAAAGCTGTGGAGTGCGAGAGCTTTGATCTATTGTTCAAATGTCATCGGATAAGAGGTTTTAATTAAAGGCCTCAGGGAGATGTAACCATAGAGCAAACGCTCTCCCCGTTGCAGTATGCCAAACTCTATTGTGTGTCTGGTATACGACCCTCAAAAAAAACAACATCAAAGCCTCCTCTGCAGGAGGTTGTTGTTCCTGTTAATACAACGATCCAAGTCAGTCAAATCAATAAAAAAAAACAGATAACAACCTTGGTTTTTGGCATGTTCAGCTGTGGTGCAGTGAAGATGATCATACCATAACTTGCCGTAGTCCATCTCGCACTCTCAAATAAAGGTCAGCTTTGTCTAAGATGTAAATGAGACTTCCCTCCTCTTGACTTCTGGCAGTAGCAATCATTGTGTCGTATGACCTCAGAACTGTAACCTGTCCAGACAAGGGCAGACAGAGCAACAGAAAGTATTCAACACGTTGAAGAATTATTTGATCTGATTTTGCAGCTGCTGTCAGGACTCTTACCCCTGACGAGAGACCGGGATGGCCGGGAGGCCCAGGAGGACCAGGAGGTCCAGGGACACTGACGGCTATACGTTCAAACACAGGCTAACTTTTAGAAAAGCTTCACGCGATGTCAACCAATCATCTTGATATCAGCTGGTGAATGTTTTTTCTAAAAATGTTCAGGATGGATATAAATTATTATACATACGATAATTGGGTCGGTATGGTCCAGGAAAGGTCTGAGACCATGGGGGACCTGGTGGTCCAGGAGGTCCTGGAGGACCCGGACGGCCATCATAACCAATTCCTGGTGATCCTGGAGGTCCTTGGGGTCCTGGAGGACCCATTATAGAATCTCCCTTTGGACCCTTTTTTGAAACATAGAAACAGGTAACAGTTGATCACCAAATTCTAAAAATTTCTGTCTGTTTAAAGACACACTCAGATGAAAATGATGTATTTGGTGTTTTTAACATGTTTTTTGGCTGTAAGTCACTGGGAGAGCACGTAACTAGAGAACTCTCAGCATTAGGAAGGGGGCGGGGTTGCTCTGTGCCAATGGTCTCGCCCACAACTCAGAAGCAACGGTCTAGGGAACTACTGCCGCTCTGCAGAAACTATGTCCTAGAAAACATCACAAGTTTGTTGATTTTGGCTAAAATGGCATAAAACTCAAAATAAAAAAAACACTGGGAACACTTTTACATAAGATCAAACGATGATCGGAGTGGGTCTTTAATACAGAAATAAAACTAAACATATCTATTTTCAGAACTTACCGGAAGACCCGGTGGTCCTGGAGGGCCCTGTACTGCTCCATGTTGGGGATCATAGTGTCCAGCTCCAGGTTCACCCTTTTCTCCTTTCAAACCTGGGTCTCCACGCTCTCCTTTCCACTGATTCTGATGATTAGGTTTAGATAAAATATGTTTATTGACTTTCTTCTGAAATTACTGTAAAAAGTAGACTGTTGCGTTGATGAAATAGATACCCTCAAAGTGTAAATGTCCAAATCAGAGGTAGTTCCTAAGAAAATTAGACGTGGTGTTAGTAATTGTGAAGAAAAAGAGCTGGTTCTTCTTAGTCTAAAACTCAAAGGTTTACCTGGAAATCCTGGCTCACCACGTTCTCCTTTTTCCCCTTTCACTGCAACCACAGACAACTTATTTAAAAGACTGCACTCCTTTTACTGGAAGTGGAATTGGACATATCTCATCCGAGTTCGCAGAGTCAGGGCTACAGGCAGAAAGGCTACACAGCTCCCCTGCCAACGCCCCCGCCCTGGCGACCCCATCAGCCCCAGCCAAGCCAAGAGTAGGCACCCTGGCCATGGGCGGACCACTAACCCCCATCAGCCCCAGTTCCACCCGGGGTGGGATACAGACAGGTTTAATGCCAGACAATATTTTCCCAAGTCAGCCTATATGAGGCCAAAGTGTGCACCTGATCTTTTTTAGCTTTCTGTCTCGATTAACTTTTGAGGGTAAAGTTTGTTTTCATGCTCTGTTTAAACTTTTATTGTACATCTGCTTTTGTGCAGGGCCCAATAAAATGTGTTATTGATTTCACCTTAACTTTATCTTTATCTGTTTAGGTGAAGACAGAAAACTGGATGCCAACGATAGACTTTTCTGACTTTTAAGATGTGTCAAAGAAATACAAAAAAAAAAAAAAAAAAAAAAAAGGAAAAAAACCGTCATATCACAAAATGCGTTTGCAACTTTGCAGCCTCTAAATAACATTATAGTCCAGATCACCAAGCAAGTGCTTGAGGTGTGGGAACAACTGACACAATAAATCCATATTTCAGATATAAACTCCTTGCATTTCCTATTAAATATAGATTTTTTTGTTTCATGTGACAAAGGCGAACGTCTTGAAATGTGTTACTAGTAAGTCAAAGATGGATGTGGTGAAGAAAATCCTTTAGTTTTACAAAATAAAACTTCCTTCAAAATCAGATTATAACTAAACTAGAAATGATTTAAGGGGACCACTGGTATTTCATCATTTGTTACGTCTTTTCCTGACATATATTAAGCATGATAAGTGCTTAAGAATTTCTGCAATGAGAAGCTTTGAAAGAAAAACATAAAAAGATTCCCAGTTGGAATGTCATACCTGGGTAATTCCTTGAAATGTCATCATAGCGCTGTCACATAAAAAAGAAGAGAAATAACAGAGGAACAGATTAGAATAGAAAGAAAACATTTAATTAATAACAGGAGGTTTAGACATTGAAGACCCAAAGAGGCAATGAAATTCCACATCTATGTATTTACATTGAATCGATCTATTGGAAATTGTGGTCCAGGAGGTCCAGGGGGTCCAGGTGGTCCTGGAGGACCTGGAACACCCTAAATAAAAGACAAGTCACATGATTCTTGTAAGTAAACGCAAAAAAAGTTTTTATGTAGAAAGACATTGAGTAATAATATTTGACATATGACGGATCATAATGTACATCAAAAATAAAATGTGTAATATTCTTACTGTAAAAATGGTTTTAAGGCCAAAATCACTACTGACTTAATAACAGTTTCTTTATACTTAACCTCCTCAGACAACCTAATATAGATTTCAAAGATGTTTTGATCCTCTGATGCTACACGCTACTGGTTACTTACTGTAGTTTAACAGACAGATATTGAGTTTTTTTAAGGCTGTCAATGTTAAGGCGTTAACACACATGATTAATTTAAAAAAAAATGTGTGTTATTCATTATTAACGCAGAATAATCAGGCGTCAGAAGCGACCGTCTTCCGCTTGCATTCGACAGCTCAGGGTTCCACGTGTCAATGTCTTCAAATGCACACTTTGTTGGGCAATATCCTGCTTTTAACATGGTCACTTACAAAAGAAATAAATAGTCAATCATTTTTAGTACTTTATTCTTTTTTTTTTGCTTTAGACTGTTCTCACTAAAAGCGGACTATTTGATTGGCGGTGTGTGCAGCGAAAAAAGGAAAGCAATATGCACTGATCGTCGTGATAGGTTCAATACAGCATCAGTTCACCTCTTGTTACCCCTTGTTTTTGTTCAGAAGATGCAAAAAAAGTATGTTTTAAAGAAGACCGCATAGTGATATAGAACTTCTTTTTGAAGTTTCGAAGTTAAACACACAGCAGCCAATCAGATTTTAGTATTCACCCGGACCATTTAAAGTGCAGAAACACAATGTTTGTTTCTTATGGCTGTCTATAAGCATCTTTGTTTTCTTGAAGTAATACTACAGACATTAAAATCTTTAGAGTTCGGCTTATCTTACTGCTGATGTGTTTTGTGCACAAAAAATACATTTCTGATATATATAAGTTAGCACTTTACAAATTTTTGTTAAAATATATTTCAGTCAATAAAAGTAAAGGAAAATGTTTTCTCTGGCCTTTTTCTTTTTTCAAAAGCTGCATATTGTTGTATACATTTTACCTAGTGAAACATTGATTAATCACAACCCAAAAGTGTGATTAATCTGATAATTTTCTTTTATTGATTGACGGAAAAACCTTTTTTTAAAAAAAGCCCTAATTGGCTGTTGATCTTGTCTGTCAATCTCCTGCACATTATGTCTCCTATCCAAAATGCGTTCCGTTTCCCACATTTACACATATCTATCACAAGCAGATCTTTGTTTTCATTCTTTAATAATGGATTTTTTTTCTGTGAAGGTTTTAAGTTTGAGAGTTTAAACAGGAGAGAAAAGTGTGAAAATGTTCATGCTTGTCTGAGAAATATGTATCGTGTTAAGTGTGTAGTGAGGATTTTAACAACCTCTCTATTCTACTCCTCGGATTTCACATACTGCAGGTTATTTTTAGAGTTTAACTCCCACAATAAATGAGGAAACACTGTTTTACAATAAAATAAAACAATAATACTAGGAAGAGTTAGGGGGTGGGGCCACTTTTACGCTTAATTCTTTATTTTTATATACATTCTTAAATCAGTAATGCAATAAATTGATATGAGGGACTTAACAAGATTCATTTACTTGTATTTTTATCTTAGAAAAATACATTTATTTCTTCTGACCATAACTGATTGTTTTTAGTGTGAGTTTATTTCTTGTAAGTCTGTAGAAATATTATTTGTACAAACTTAAGTTTGGACTGAATTGAAAAAACAGCTTTTTTAAAACTTTGCATTGACTCTCGTGTAGTCTATATAACCTTTATACTGCTGTTTATGGTGTTTATTTTTTATTTTATCAGTTCCCAATAAATAAAACAATTATTTGTAAAACCGCTGCCTCAGTCATGTGCAGCAGTGAAAGAAACCAGTAGATTTCTGAAAACTTACTCCATAGCCGAAACCTCCGCCTGGTTCTCCTTTCTCCCCCTTGTATCCATTAACACCAGGGCGCCCCTGTGGGAGAGAAGACAACCCCATTACTGTTGTATGTTTTTATTCAAGTTACAAAGTAAAATCATTTTAAGTAAACTGTTATAATGCAATGACAGACAATACAACACGCTGCTGGAGGTCTAAGAAATCCACTAAAGAATGGACTTTTTGACTTGAATACTCACAGGTCTTCCAGGCATTCCAATTTCACCCTTTAATCCAGGAGGACCCTGAGGGCCCTAAATCAGGAAAGATTCAAGAATTAAAAATTCAAGAATAAAAAAATTTAGCACAAAAAAAAAAAAACATGAATTTATTGCTAAGATATATTTACCATGGGTCCTACAGGTCCTTGAAGCCCTATTTCTCCCTGGATGAATAAAGTTGGAGTTGAACATTATTGTAACAAATGCTGGTTTACAAATAAAGAAATCTAATGGCTAAAAAGTGAGTCAAAGTGAGTCAGATGAGACTCGCCTTTTGACCGGTGAGACCTCCCAGATATAGTGCATTTCCATCAGGTCCAATGATAAAGCCTGGTTCCCCTTTCTCCCCCTGAACACACAGCGGGAGGAGTAAGGAAAACTTTACTGTCTACGAGAGGATCAAGGCTTGAAAAGGTGACAGAGCAGAAATGACCTTCACTCCAAAACCTGGTAGACCGGGGTCACCCGTATCCCCCTTTGGCCCAACAGGACCCTGGGAAAAAAATTGAACGGATCAATAAAAACGTTAAACTATAAAAATAAGATTAAAAAAACAGCTAAATTGAAAAAAAAAAAAAAAAAAAACCTAACGTCAGACTTAAAGAAAAAAATCCCTTTCTTAAACAGAAATTGTATACACAGGTAATTAAAAGAGGTGCTCCAAGATCTCAGCAGTCAGATTATTCTCACCGTGTGACCACAGCACAGACTCTAATCTGAATACATTAAACCCAAATAGTTTTTCATTGTTCATCTTTATCATAGACATACACATAGACCAATGTTCCAAACAGTTAATGACCCAAACAGACTGAGACTGAATTGAAGGAAACATTAAAAATATGTTTTAAAAATGTAGTAAAATTTCAAATTTTGTAGGAAGAAAAGCAAAAGAAAAAAAAATGATTCTAATACCCACCTCCCATTCAAAAACCATATTTTTTTAATAACAACATACAATCATTTTTGTCACAGGAAGATACTTACAGGAAACCCAGCTTGACCGGGTAAACCAGGCCCACCCTGAAAAGAGAAAAAACAAAGCATAATTTATGCAAATAATTTGGATCAAACTTTTTTTTCCTTTAGGAAAACATTATAAAGGCATTAGCCAAAAAGACAACACAATAATAAAACATGTTAGCATCAAAAAGGTGTAAAAATCTAATTAACTGAATAATTCTGACAATTTTGAAAAGGAATAATGACATTCATGACTTCAACACGGATATGAATTTAGAAGTTTGTTGTAAAACTTCTAAAACTCAGTATTTGTTTTGTTTTTCAATTGTAAAGCACATTTGCTGCTCAAAGCTTGACAAGTTTTTTTTTTTTGTTTTTTAATCAAGTTTAATTTACTTTAAAAAAACTTGGATATTATGAGTACATTAAATAAAAGTTTCATTAACCTTTTTTTTTCTAATGCCAAACTTAAAAAATATATACTTATTTTCACTGCTAAAGTATTTTTGTAAAATGTTGTGATTTAATTTGACTATTATGACTGAAAACTTGCCTGAGGGCCGGCTCTGCCGAGGGCGACATCAAACTGTAGAACAGATACAAAAGAAAGGCATCACTAAACACCAGAATGTGAGCTCACACACATTCAGTCTCTAGTTGTTTCTTGTGGACACTTGAGTCACTGTGTGAGCTGTTTGGGTCTTACGTTGTCAGATGGCTGATAGATTATTTGCCCGGGGGGTCCGGGAGGACCCGGTGGGCCTGGAAGGCCATTTCCGTCTCGTCCAGATTCCCCCTAACATTGTATAAAAAAAAAAAAGAAAATCCATTTCCTTTTAAATACAGAGCCCATGGCAGCACTCAGCAAGACGTAGTGAAAATGTTGATAAAACAGCACCACATTTTCTGCATTATAGGGCACATTGGATAATAAGCACCATTAATTAACCGTCTCGTTTTGAACACATCTTTTGTAGGGCGCACCGAAATACAGTATAAAGCACATTAAGTGAGACAAAAGAGTCAGAGATACATCTGTCAGTCAGACTGTATTAACTGTATTCACAGTCACTCCAGAAATTGTTTGTAACATGCTACACGTTAGCAGCATTAGCATATTCAAAATCTGTAACTCCCAACCTTGCTTACAACATGTAAAAAAAAAATACCTAAGGCCACCAAAACAAATGTAACTGTAACAACGCTAACTCCCAACTTTGTTAGTAACACATATAAAAAACACAGTCCAGCACCGCTACAAGTTAGCCGCATTAGCATATTCACAATACTTCTAATCCCAATCTTGTTTATAACATGTAAAAAAAATGAGTAGGACAGCAAAAACAAAAGTTACTTTGACTACGCTAACTTCCAACTTTGTTAGTAGCACGAAGAATAAAAAAATGTAGTTCAGCACTGCCACACATTAGCCCTGTAAGCGTATTAATACAATACTATATAAAAATATAGTAAGACTTCTAATTCCTAACCTTTTTTGCATCACGTATAAAAAACTGACTGATAATGTAAAAACAAACATTACTATTCTACATTCTCCCAATATTGTTAGGAACACACAGAAAAATGCAACATCGACAAGCACAACCAGAATAATCCATGTGTAAGGCACTCCTGATTATAAGGCGCACTGTTGTTTTCTTTACAAAAAAATAAAAGTGCCTTATTATGCAGAAAATACAGTAATATTAACGTTGAGGATGAATCATGAATTGGATGGAGGGAGGGAGAGATGGATGGATGGATGGAGGGATGGATGGATGGATGGAAAGTCATTCTTACCCTCTCTCCTTTATCACCTCTTTCACCCTTCTGTCCCTGGAAAAACAAAGGATAAAAGGAAAACTTTGACAAAAGTTTTGTCCTTATAACTTGAATCAGAATGAACTTTAATTTTGTAGAGGACTCCTAAACATACATTAAAGAGGACTCACTCAAAACAAATCATCATCCGCAATAGTGCTTCAGCTAAAACAAGAGAATTATAAACAGAATTCCTGAAAACAGGGCCTTTTTTATTTTAAAATCTAAATGCTAGTGTATATAAGATTAGGTATAATTGTCTTAACGTAGAATAAAATGGCCTCCCTATAACAAGTACTTTACGTGACAAAAAGCAAAATATAAACATTCATCCTAAAAATATCAATAAACATTTAACTTTTCCCATAACACTCTTGATCAGACAAATTCTTTCCTTACTGGAGGTCCAGGGAATCCATCTAGGCCCGGTTGTCCATCTCTTCCTGGGGGCCCTCACTGCCCTTTTGACCTTGTAAGCCAGGAAGACCTGGTCTACCCTTTAGAGAGAAATTCACATTTGGATGGTAGGCAAAAATTGTATAGTTATTACAGTCCACAGTCTGTGAATTTTTCAACTAAAATGTTAAACAATCCAAAATTATTCAACCATATGTAAATATATGTCACATTATTTTTTATATTTACTTACTGGATTTCCAGGTAATCCAGGAGGACCCTGAAAAGCACAGCACTTACTTTAGTTATGTACTCACACTAAGAAATATTGCAGAAAAAAACAACAGCTAAACTTCAAATACCTTTGTAATATTTTCCTTCAATTGCTGGTTTAAAAATAATTAAATAGCTCTGATTCTGCTGGACACAAAATCGGTTAGATAACATCTTCAGCAGAAATACTATTGAGATGATTTTGTTTTCATGAACCAGATCTGGTCTAAAATCTCCACCAGCAGCTGTGTTTAATAATTTTTATTTATTTGATATTTTAGTTTATATGTCTTTGACACGAAGTGTTGTCCTTAAGAGAATGAATATACCAGTACCTGTGCACCCTGTGGTCCTCTGATACCAACTCCACTAGTAAAGCGACCCCCAGATGCCTCTACATCATCCTTTGGAAAAAAATGAACGAAAAAAATTTTAGAAAAGCATACAGAAAAAAAGATCATTCACATGTATGTTGTCAGCAATAATGAAAATGAGGTCACCTAATTAAATGAAATGTTAAAAAAAAATGAATACATTAAAAAAGGTTTGTCGCTTGACAATAAATTAGATAATATGATTCTATTTTATTTCATTTTTTTATTTACCAGTGACCACGAGCACCACCATTAGCTTTTTGCCGAGTAGTTTAAGAAGCAAAACTTATGACAGAGTATTAGGGCCACCAAAAAATAGTCATGAAAATCATAAATGTAGAAGATTAAATCAATTTCTGTCTTGTTCCAGTATCCCACTTTCTATCAAGGTGCTTTGGTTCTCCAGCACCTGACCCAGACCTTGTTTGGTCGGACGATGTTTGAGCCGGCATGACATGTGTGTCATTGTCACTCATGGGTTATGAGGCAGGCAGTAGTGTTCAGGGTCTTGCCCAAGGACCCTCACTAGATTATGTTAATCGCTTACCATTGTTATGTTAATTGACCCATTTACAGCCCATTGCGCCTTCTAGGTATCACCTGGGAATTGAACCCTGGTTTCCTGCATGCCAGTCCTGCTATATAGATATGGTCTATAAAAATTCAGCAGCCGGACTGGCATTTATTAGAGACCAGCATTTATTGGAGACCAGCATTTTTTGGAGATCAGCATTTTTTGGAGACTGGCAAATATTTAATCACAGACAGAATGGTCATGGCTAATGGGTTCATTTTGTGAGAAATTTGGACACCAAATGCAGACCAGATGAACATTTCCGGGTTTATTGAAATAATGAGAACATTGTATTATGTTCTGATTAACACTGGCTGTGAGCGTTTCTTTTCTCTTTGAAGCATCATCAGTTTTCATATCAAAAATCCTCTTCACTTTCATGTCAGTCATTTTCCTGCCAGAAGCAGTTCTTCTAATTCATGCTTGCATGTTTTTGCACCTCCACCAGGCACTCAATTGCTTATTGCTTCCTTTTTTTTGCGTTCGTCTTTCCAATTTCATCCATATGCTTACTCTATTTTCAGATACGTTTAGGATCACCACGTAAAAGTCGTGCAGATTCCTCACCAGAGTGTTCTTTGGCGTATGCCACCGCACGTTAAACATTTAAAAGTTTAAATACTAAAATGAATGTGCGTCGCTGTACTGGCTCACAACACAAATACCACAGACACCCATTGTCTGCACGACCTGGGGAGGATGGGCCAATCTTAAAGGAGCCCGACCGCTATAGGAGACCGGCATCTGACAGTAGTGAACAGCTGTTAAACCCGGCGGCTTTTGGAAACCAGCGTCAAAAAGAAACAGTGTTTACGTCCATCTTTGCAAAAGTTTAGATGTTTGCTTTTGTTGGTGAAACGAAGACATGGTGTCAATGCCAGCTCTACAATGACATCATAAAATGGACGGGTCTGACAAGAAACGAAAAGATGTGCCTCAGAGATCAATTCGTCTTACTTCCAATTAAAAAATAAGTTCACAAAAATACCTTTTTTTTTTGTTCTTTAGTGTGCTAAAGCTAATGTTTTATCATAAATTTGAACACAGTTTACTCCGAAAGGCTAAAGAGTCACATAATATCATAATATAGACTTTTTAAGGCCAAGTCCTGGCCAGGAGGCAGATTCCAACACAAACCAAGACATTTCATACAATTCAAGTTTTAGTCTTGAAGTTTTCCATGAAAATAAATTCATTTTTTTGGAAATACTAATGAAGAAACTCACAAATCCGACTCGATAATTTGGTCCTGGAGGTCCTGGTGGTCCAGGAGGTCCGACTGGTCCCATAGGTCCTGGTAGGCCAGCCAGTCCAGTCTCTCCTGGAGATCCTGGTAAGCCCGGTTCACCACGATCTCCCTGTGAGAAATAAAAATGTAATATTTTTTATTCACTTATTTTTATTCCCCTGTTAGGAAGTAAGGATTTAAAACGTTAAAGCTTTAGATTTATCTGAATTCAGTTTTCATTATTGCTCTTACTTTGACAGGCTAAAGCATTTGAATAACTGTAGAAAAATTTTACACAATTAAATAAAAGAAATATATTTAAAATCGGGATCACCAGAATCGGAGGCGACTTTTAGTTCAGACTGTGAAGGAAAAGTTATAATGTAATAACTCTGTAGGGGTGGGATTATATTAATTTGGCTTTTCCCCACTCTTTTTCAAGCAATAAATCAAACTCTACTTAAATTTAATCAATAATCACTAAATAAAACGCATGAAATGTGACCTAAGCGTGCATCACTGCAAAAATCTTTATTTATGATCATAAGTAATTATGCTGTTATTATCTTCTTGCATTTGTGCTAATCTTTCTGATTTTTTTTATTATTTCTAAAAAGTGTTTAAAATATCTGTGTGATTTGTCTTATCGTCTACAATTTTTGCTTCAAATAAACAAATAAATCAAATCTGAAGTAGAAACATGATGACTCTGCACCTTTTCTCCAATTGCTCCTGGAAGACCAAGATCTCCTGCATCTCCCTATTGAAGGGAAAGAAAAAGAAGTCAAGAAATAAGAGTCAAGAAACACACTAAACAACATTTTTTAAAATGATCTTTTAAAAAGATAAAAAAGTGCTATCTCAAAGATTTCAATATCTTTGTTTGCTACTGACAGCAACACAGAAGAAGAAGTGCCGCTAAGTCGTACTTGGTTTGCGGAGTTGTTCAAAAGCGACACAGAGGATGAAGATTGCAACAGATGAAATCTGTGATATAAAGAGTTTAGTTGACATTAGGTTCTTTATGTCACGGTTACCTGAATAATTGCTCACGTTATGCTAATGTACTAAGTTCCTCCTATGTTTCATAAAACCGCTTACAGTAGTAAAACACGCATATTGAGAATATTGTTACCAATGCTGTTATTAGGATTTGTTTTTCAACATGAAATCAGTTCTTGTTTCTGCATTTTTAAAAATGAATTTCTCCCAAAATTGCAACTAATATTCTAGCGTGACTTGTAGTCCAAAAAATATCTATATATATTCTGAATATGTCTATTTATACTGGCGAGCTGCATTATTCTAAGAATTGTGTTGGTTTGGCTAGTTTTCCCTTTTGCGTCAAAAACAAAGGTACTCTGTGGGTCAGCTTCATGTTCTGTCTTTGACATGGCAAAGAAAATAAGTTCTTTTCTCCGAAGCCTTTTCCTATCAAGCTCCGCCCACATTTCCGCATCTCATCAATCAAGCTTTTTGCCGTTGGTAAACCTCCAACACAGCAGTGCATTTAAACCGCTCAAGGTGCCTACGTTTGCTGCCACCTCAGCAAACCCTGCAAAACACCTCAACCACAGCTGCTGCTTTCTAACTGCATCTCTGTAATTAGTGTTTGGGGAGGTGGGGTGGCGTTTGGGGTCTGCACAGATCCTCTTTAGAGCTGGTTGTTGTGGCAAAGCTACAATGAGAAAAACTGGTAAAGCCCAATGCTGGATTCTTACTGCTACTCTGTTTGGTGTTTCCCATCCCAATGTGTCAGGCTAACAATCCACGGCCCCATCTCAAGCCTCCCCTACTTTGCATTTTATCTTTGCTTAAAGGTCAGACATGTTCCACAAAGAGTCATATCACTGAACATAAAGGACATAAACCTCTGTCATTGTTGTAAATGGTCTAAATGACCTTTTTGACAAAGGGTGGACTGACAGTTTGTCTCTGCACGTGAGGAACACAATGAGCATGAGTTTAGATCCATCTTTTCAACCAGCGAAAGCCCTAGTGACATGCGCTCGTACGGGTGCTGTGAGGTTTTGGGTTGTCTGGACCCAAAGGATTCACACATGATGGGAGGTCTCCATAGGATACTGACACAAACTATACTCAGATTGTCTAAATTCCTAAATTCTAGAAGTCACTTTGCACCCAAGGAGCACACACTTTTCACTTGAACAGCACTACCTTGCATTGCCTTACCTTGTGCGGGATTTGGGGCAGTTGACAAAAAGGAAAATCCGTACGACACGCCTGCATCTCACCGACTTCACATTGACTTACCCTCACATGTTGCTTAACCGTTTGGTATAACCTGTCGCTCTTAGATTGACCTGTGTCTTACGTACTTACAAACCACCTGTTGAAGCTCCTCACCCACGGGAGATAGGGCAGGATTTGTGAAAAACCAGGAGTTTGGAGTTTTACCCCCTGTTCAGTGCTCTACTACTTTGATATTTCCTGGGTGTCCCATAGATATTTTCCCCCTTTTTCACCCGCAGACAACCCTCATCTACCCTTACCTACTGGCAGTAGTAGTGACCAAGGCCTTGAATACAGGCACTGATATTTAGTTTATTGGGGGAAAATCAGCAGATGATTCCAGAACCAACTTGAAAACTAGAGTTAAAATATCTGAAACATCAATAACTAAAGCGACAAAAAATTAAACACGTTTTTCAGCCAATGAACGTGGAACGAAAGATCGCAAAGAGACGGTGAGGTTTAAATCAGAGACCCAAGGAAAAACATTTAATACCTTTTCTCCCTGAGGTCCAGGAGCTCCAGGGAGGCCATCAGTACCCGGCAAGCCCTGAAGATTTAGTTGATTGAAGTTGATTTGGTCAGTAAGTTTGTAATTTGCAGTCATTTTTTTTTTGTTTAAAACTATTCCTATTATTAGGAAAATACTCCAACTACATGTGCGACAGACAAGAACTGTGATACGTACAGGTTGACCAGCAGCTCCATCCTTGCCTGGGGGCCCAAGTGCTCCAGAGCCTGTCACGGAAGTACCAGGTGGACCAGGAGGCCCTGGGGGACCTGGTGGTCCAGGCAATCCCTACATCAGAAGGAATGAAACAATCAAGTCAATGGTAAGTCAGCATCTTTACAGGTAGAAATGTGACAGTGGATGGAAGACCGGATCAGAATCCTCTCACCCGTACAGATTCCAGATCAGGGAACCCAGAGCCTTCCATATCCATGAAGGTCTGCAACAGTTCATTGGAAGTCAGTTGAAGTGCGGTCTTGTCAGTTTTTATAGTTTTTAGAGGCAGCTTACAAGTTTTGATTTGCAAGAAGAGCAGGCATTCTATTGAACATAAAAGTGTGCTGTTCTAGTACTAAGATTTATTGGAAACAGAGAGCTCTTAGCAACAGGGAGGGGAAGGGGCGGCGGGGTTGCATGGTACCGCCCACTACTCGATTTCTTCTGCCCTATGTCCGAGAAAATGACAATGTTTTGATTTGGGATAAAATAGGTAAAGACCACTGGGAACGCTTTTAAAATAGTTCAAAAGAGGATCGGAGTGGGTCTTTAATGAGAACCATGGAAACTGTTCTGAGATTTTAATGACATCTTCCTTTCTCATTTTTATCTGAACCTAATGTGAAATGTGTTTTTTCATGTCATTTTCACAAATGAAGGCTAAAATTGTCACCACTACTCACTACTAGGAAAACGCTAGGAATGCCAAACTTTATTTAGTAGCTCAGAACAAACCTTCATTTCTGTTCAAAAATTAACAATTTTGAATTATTATTTGTTTATTGCAATTTTTAAAACTTTGTTTCATGTCAATATAAAAGCCTGTTGCTTCTTTTCTATCCATCAAAAACAAGTTATAACTAAAATATAGCTAAGCAGTCAATACAGAGAAGCCTCATGTCTGGTGATATTTTTTCTGTTTTTCATCACAGTCACAAAGATCACAATTGTGCATTTCTTTATATTGGCAGGTGCATTCAAGTGCAAGCAAACATGACCAGATAATTCAAAGGTCTGGTGGGAAGGTGACGCAAGCTTACCGATCTGAATCCTGGTCCTGGGGGCCCTGGTGGTCCTCTGGGGCCAGGTTGACCCTCTCCTCGGTCTCCCTGTAAGTGCAAGTATGATTGAGAAAAAGTAGAAATATCTTTTCTATCTAAACTAACGTGTTGTTTAGCTACTCTATAAAACGCTATACTCTATAAAACCTGTGTATGTTTGTCAGCATGAAGTACCTTTTCTCCTTTTCTTCCGGGGTCACCAGGTGTTCCTGGGAAGCCTTGGGGACCTGGAGAACCCTAGATGTAACAATTCAACATTTAGCTGTTAAAGGAATTTAAAGAAGTTGCAGAAAAAACAAAAACAGATCCTTTTCACAGATTTTGCTGGAGACTTTAAAGCACTTGTTAGAAACATTAGCTGTTCTCCATCAGTTTTGTTTTCCTTTATGTACCAAAGATTTGCTGCTTTCAAGCTCATTTAGGAACCGCCATTGTCATGAATTTATGAACAATATCTATGAAGTCATATTTGTGTCACTACAAGGAGATCAAAAGCCTCAAATTTAAAATCTAAATTTCCTAAATTGCAAACAAAAGGTTTAGTTTTAAAAACTAAACTTTCAAAGTTGCAAATGAAAAATTAACAGTTTGATTTCAGATCTTTTTCTTTACTTTCAAAATACCTTTTTGCGACATAACTATTTTCAGACGCGCTGTCTTGAATCTTGCTTTTTCTGTAACTTTGTTTGGTTTTTTTTTGTTTTTTTTTGCATTCTTCACTCTGAGCTGAGTGTGATATTTGTTTCACCAAACCAGCCAATCAGGGCCAAGAAGTGGCAGCCCCCCCCCAGCAAAAAACTTTGCCGCTTAATTTTTTAACAAACTTTAGAATCATTATTGACAAAGATTAAGAAATCATCAAAATAAAAGTCTGTAAACAATGCAAAAATTACAAAAGCAATATTTTAAACAATATCAAAACAATAATGAAACTGCTAAAAATGTGCATTTTTGATTATTTTTTTTGTGATGGCCTTCAACTTTACTGTTCTCATTTGCCACCCTTCCAAAGGGCCCCCCACTCCCTTTAAATTGCCCCCGCTCTAAGGAAACTCAGCAGAAAGGGATGTGACCTTTCTAAATGTACTGTGAGCCGGCACACACAGAGATGTGCTTAATGTACAGTAGAATGATCAGCTTTAAAATGATTGATGTCATTTTAAAGACCAGAACATAAAGATACCCTTGGATGCAGATACTTTTGGAAAAATTGTTATTCAGGACAAACGTTTAAAAATGAACCAAAAAAAAAAACTTACAGTTTTCCCATCTTCTCCAGGATCTCCCTGTGAAAATAAAATGAATATGTTTGTTCAAAATCTAAATACTTTATTGATATTTTGACATTTTGAATAGTGTCTTGACAGTAAAGTTGTCTGTATACCGGCTCTCCATCCTCTCCTGGTGGTCCTTGGGGGCCTGGTGGTCCGGGCGGTCCTCTGGGTCCTTGAACTCGAGAAACAACTGTACCGTCACTAGAAGGTCCAAACTCTGTCGCCGGTCCTGGAGGGCCAGGGGGTCCTGGGGGTCCAGGAGGGCCAGGATCCCCCTTTTTGCCTTGATAACCAAAGCCTGCACTACCCTGGGACAAACACTCAGTGTTAACTGGCTAGCTGAGTGTCAAAATGTATTTGTGTCAGTCTAAGCTCCAATAATACTAATGAAGATTGCAATCTGGGGTCAACGTTGATCAAATAACAGATCTGTGCTAGTGTGGCTCCAGTTTCTGAAACTCCAGCAACTGCTCCAGAAACCAGGTAAAAAACACAAAGTTCATGCAAACTAGAGCACAACTGTTTCTGGCCCCTTAAAGAAAAGCATCAACAGACACTTAAAAAGCATCATTGTTGGCTTACCTTTGTGCCCTTTTCACCAGGTTCTCCCTGCAAATAAATTAAACACCAGCTAAGTAAATGATTCACACAATTTTTTGAAATAAAAGAAAAAATAAAATAAATAAAAAGTTTTGGTTTATCATTTAGGGAGACATTTCTTTCCTTAATTTTGTTGGTGAGGATTTCTTAGGTTTCTTTTTTTTTTTTTAGTTCATGAAAAAACTTGTTACTCAAGTAAACTTTGGGAAGTGTAATGTAAAAAAAAAGTCAACGGTAATATGAGCTGTTTTTTAGTATTTTTAAGTTTTAAATAAAAGCTTGTAAGGAATACTTTTCATAAAAAAAAAAAAAAAAAACGTAGTTCTAAAATGTTTTGAAACCCTTGTAGAACAAAGCGTTAATACCTATGTCGAACCCTGTTGTACTAGGACTTATCTAGTACAACAGCCCTGTATACAGTATATACATTTTAATACATGAATAACATCAGAAAGTCAACAAATTATTGCAGTTATTGTGCTCAAAACAATAGGTTGGAGTATATTTCTTTTACAGAAGCAAGTATATTTTAGTTCCAAACATCGACTGTACATGAGAAATGGACCAAGTGACTGTGATATCATCCATCAAAAATGGCTTTCTTCCAGGTGAATTCAGGTGAACAAAAATTGCCATTTTTTGCAATACGGACACTGCCATTTTGAAAAAGAAATTGTCAGTAAACTGTGTTAGGTCCAAGTCGGTCTGAGTCAGCGTTTCTATGGCAACCACTCTCACCAATTGATAGTGACCTTGTTGGAAGGCCTACCACTTGACTCGGGAGAATTTGGTAATCAAACTTTTCGATTGTTTGGTGCAAGACACTTCTATTGAGGCATCTGATTTGTCAGTTTATAACTTAAAAAACTTGCACAACAAAAAAAAAACTTTGTTAAACAAAAAGGATTAGCAAAGAAAATGTGTAAAAGAAGGTTTCAGAGCAAGAATGGCTATTCTGACAAACAGAATGACAGTTCATTTCTCAATAGAAGTCTATGGGATTTTTGGCTTCTTGAAGCCAGCAGGTATTTCCTGTTTGGAGCACAATGAGGGGAGGGGGTCACTCTGTCCAGTTCTCATACATACAGTGAATGGTTCCAACCATTCAGGTAAAAGCAATATTTCTTTTTTTTAAATTCTGTTTAAGAATGTCTACTTTTACCTTCTAATAAGGTCTGTGAGTTTTTATAACCTAAGTACCAATATTTTTTTGTTAATGTGAAAGATCTTGTTTATTATGTTTATTATCCGAACAAGTTTTAGCATCTTTGTTTATGTGGATTTTTTGTTAACTTTTTTTGTGGACTTCTTTTTGTTAAATAGAAGTTGGTCCTCTACTGAATTTGACAAAAAATCTCAGACTGAATCTGATCAATTAAAATTACAAAAATAAAACAAGGACAGGACTTTCTCCTTTTAAAACAATCACAAATCTTGTGACCAGTGCAAACTCTTTATTTCAAACTCTCTGATTAATGTAAGTTTTGGATTAAACTAGAAAAGGCGCACATATAGTAGAAAACACAAAGTATACAGAATGTGACAAAGATGGCTGGTTGATTAAGTTAGGCGGATTATTGCCATCTAGTGTTCCTCTAAAGTATTTCCTCCACATTTGTTAATGCAACCCGTATGAAAAATGTTCAGATAAAAAATTGTTTCATCGAAAATAGGCGTGTTCCATTAATTTGTCCAAACCTTTTCTCCGTGGGAACCAGAGGACGAGCCGGAGCCCGACTCTCCCTTTGGCCCTGCAGGGCCCCTGTCTCCTTTCTCTCCTCTATCCCCTCGCTCCCCTTTCTCTCCTTTAGCTCCCACTGCTCCTGAAAAAGCATCAGCTGGGTTATTAATATTCTCATGAAAACCTTTCTTTAATGATTAATGTCGGTTTCCCAAACAAGCAAAACAGAGCATTCTCCACTTCTAGTACAAGAGAGCGGAGGAAAATGAAATGCCTTCTTGCTTGAAAGAGCAGCAATCTTTTTTTTTCTTACACACTGCAGCAGAATTCCAAGCTCTAAAGATTTCAAGGTGGCGGGAGAATTCACCTTCATGCACACCTGCATGCACCAGCATCCCCATGTGACCCCATTTCCAGGTCACTTTCACTGCAAAGTGAAATTCACTGCGCTGCTTGCTTTTGGTGGAAGGTGTTGACATTTGGAACCAAACAGAGTTGACCGCATTCAGTGTGTGCTCACAGGACTTTTCAGGATGTATAAATGACCTGATTTGCCAAAGGTGTGTGCGAAAATGTGTACCAACCCCATTAAAGCAGTAAAATCATGTGACAGCTGATGTCCTTAACCCTTTCACACTGGAGATGTCGCCAACGACACCCAAATAACACGCCCACTTTGACCGTTTACGTGATCAATGTGAATCCAATACATTACTAAACTAAAATGTAGCATGAGGTTGTAAAATTGCTTTACTCTGCTTCAGAATCTGCTGGAATTACTTTAATTGCATAAAAGGCTGAAAAGTTACGGTAGTTACGGTAGCTCTGGTGTTAAAAGGGTTAACCCAGAGTAGACAGGATTGTGTCCATCCATCGCGTGCGACAAAAACGCACTAAGCATCTTTGCTCTGTGGGGGTTTCTGGCTGGAAGGGTAAAACAGAAGGAGTTGGTGCAAATAGATCGATGCAACAAATGCAAAGGGATTTAACTCTTTAACGGCAGAGCTGTAGCTCCAGTACTGCCGGAGCTAAAGCTGAGCTAATTATCATAAACTATCGTAATTCCAACGGATTCTGAAGTAACTTTGAGCTTACATGTAATACGTTTGCAGTGAAGAGCAGTGAAGTGCTTCCGTAATCAACTTAAATCAGCTCAATCTGTTTTTAATTTCCACGTCAGGGTCCATTGGACAACCCAGTCTCATACCAAAATGTGCAATACCTATTCTGTATGTATGTATGTATGTATTCTACTAAAATTGTACGGTGGCTACATATTATTTTCTCATTGATTTCCAAGGGAATACTTTAGGACACATGCCTGAAGTTTCCTTGTGGCCAGAAAACAAAGCTGGTGGATTTCCCTTCTGTTTTGAGTGAGAAATTACGATATTCTAGGATTTAGAGACACTTAAGCTTTGTTTTGATTACTTTTATAGCAAGAAATCGACACCGATGTCAATGTTATGCATTTTGTTTATGTATTCGAGTCCTTGTTTTTTGTTTCGACGTACAGTACATTCTTTCTGGTCTCTGAGCCAAACTGTAGCAATGATATGATTGTTATGTTGCTATGGTGTAAAAGGGTTTAATAAATGGTGGGCGGATGTGGTCATGGTGATGATTAACCCTGTAACACCGGAGGTTTAGCTCCATTGTTTTTTCAAATACTGTAACTTGTCAACCGTTTTTCCAAATATCGTACTTCCAATGGATTTTGAAGTGGAGAAAAGCAACTTTTGAGCTAATATTTAACACTTTAGTCAAGTGCTTCTGTCATCAACTTAAACCAGCTTCATGAGATGTGAAAAAATGTTTTTTTCCTTGTCAGATTTTTTTTGGAATTTAGTAAATTGCGTTAATGGTTGCTAGTCAAAGATGATGGGTGATTTTGTTGTCGCCGGCGACATCTCCTGATATGTAACTCTTCATGTTCATGCTTTATATGGGTGCAAAGTCGATATGCAAAGCCGCTTTTTTCTGTGACAGAGTCAGCTGATTCACGATTTGCGGTATGTCCAGGAGCATGCGCTATTTAGGTGTTGAAGCAACATCTTCGGTCAAAGGTCAATATTAATAGTCAGTTTTTCTTTTTCCTTTTTTGGAATATTACATGTTTCAATTGAAAGATTCTTGTAACCTTAGCAAATCAGGGCCTCTGTCTTTAATCAGTTCATGCAAACATTTATTTAGACTACAATAAAATAAAATCTTCTTTTTCCCAAACTGTTTCTATTTGTACAGATCGCATATAAATGTAATTTCTCTGAAGATTACATTTGGAAATGCCCACCATCCCAGAGCCCTGGCCTGTAGACAAACATCTTGTGAAATTAAAAATTATTTAAATAAAGCAATCCCTTTCTTTTCTTTTGCATAGGCATGTACATGTGCATTGGGATAAGCAGGAAAAAAATCAAATAAAAAGCAGATAGAAAAGAGATTCGATCGTGACGTTATCCTTTCTGTTATAAACCCCACCTGCTGACCCATGAAGTCTAGATCCAGACTCAACAAAAACTGACATGTGCCCTGATGTGCTGGCTGAAAACATAAGTAAAACAAAAAGAGTCAAATAAAATGAAGTGGGTCTTGTAACGATAAAACCGACATGTTACTCGAGGAATGAAGATGATTTAGTTTAGATTTAGCTTGTACTTTCACTACATGGAAACAGCATTGCAGCAAATGCTGAATTTACATTATCTTAAATAAAAATAAACATATTATGTATTGATGGTTATAAGTAAATGTTTTTTTCAGCATTATGTGAAAACATGACACTCTGTAAAAAAAAAAACAAAAACAAAAATCAATAAGAATAGGATTATATCATCACATATGGTTAGTTTTTTACTTTTTTTTTGCCAATCAGAAACAAAGGTTTTTATTTCACTGTCTCATCAGGCATGATGGGTAGTATTTTTTTTAAATAATCCTTTTATTTTTATTAAAAATTGAATTTTAAAAATTAAAAATATAAACTAGAAAAAGGGACATTAGATACTTTAAAGTTCCTGTCTGCTCCAACATTGTTTTACAGTAATGCAGCACTTTTTTTCCTTTTGGCCACTAGATGGAGCTATTTATCAGTTTAACTTGAACATGCTTGACATAACAGTAGAGACACTGCAACAGCAAGAGCCACTTCATATTACAACTCTCCAAAAAAGGTTAAGAATGGTTAAAAAACAGAACTTACCCTAACAGATTGATAAAATAACTATAATATAAAAAAATAATGGAATAAATTGAAATAATCTCACCTGTATCTCTAATAACAGCTTCCTCCAGCTTTGTTGCTAGTGGTGGCTTTTGAATGGACTGAAACGATGGAAATGGAGGAGCAGTCTGCAGATAAACAAACAGAGACAAACATTTACAAAGTGGCAGTTGCAGTGACCTCACATCCGGTCGATGACTTTCTTTCTGCGTCCCACAGTGCCGGCTCGGTCACTGGGAAAAACATATTTTAGACTGCAAACAATAATCTCCATCCAAGCTGACTCATGTAACTGCACGGCTTTAAAGATATAAAAGCGAACCAAACAAACTCCAGACTACCAAGAATGTCAGCACCAAGCCTTTTCAACACACAATTGAAACAACATGCCGGATCGACCAAAAAGTGCTGGCATCTGTTAGTGGTAAATAGTGGGGAAAGACATGCCCAGACCTTGTTGAAGGAAAAATTTGATGCAGGCATTGGCAGGTTTTTTTGTTTGTTTGCTTGTTTGTTTTGTTGATAAATAATAATAAAAGCATCAACAACAGTTTTATTTGACTTTTCATAAAACAAAAGACAAAGTGCATAGTGTTTTCGTGTTTACATTGACTAATTGTTTTATTAGTGAAGCAAATGAAAAGTTAACACCTAAAAAATAGTACTTATCTGTATTAGTTAAGGAAACTATTTTTACTGCAAACACAGAAAATAACAAACATAGTGGGATCAGTCAAACAAAATCGTGGCAAAAATTAGATAAAAATTGTTTCTTTGGTATTTTAAACATGTTTTTGTGGCACTTTTCAGACAATGGAGGACATAGATGAAGAAAATTAAGCTTGAAATTGCATTTCTGGGTCTAGTCCTTCATTCAAACTAGTCTTTCATTGTGAACAAAAAAAATGCTTTTTGAAAAAAAGTGTATTTGTGATTCATGAGAAGCTCCTTGCCCCGCCCCATACATGCACCTACTAACAAATAGATCCAAGAACGCTTTCCTCATTTGGCTCAAAACTTTACGGCAGCTCCAATATCGCTTTTTGCATTGGTAATGTTAGATTGGGGGTGTGAGAGGCTCTAAGCTGACAGGAGAACATTAAAACAGAGAGCTCTCAGCAATGGGGAGGGCAAGGGGAGTTGCTAAGCGCCAATGATCCCGCCCACGACTAAATACACCTGGGAACACTTTTAAAATAGATCAAAAGATGATTAGAGTTGGTCTCTAACACAGAAATGCCTTTAAATGTCCAATTAAATCGTTTTACTCTGTATATTATGATAGATGGCTCCAAAACCATGCAGTCAACTAAAAAATTATGTATTCAAACTTCAAACCACGTAAAAGGTTTTTAAGGTATTTTTTAAAAGTGATATAAATAATCTGCTGCAATCCTGAACCACTTAAGGTTCGCATGAAAATCTTTTGACAGTTTAAATGTAATTTAATTTGATTAGGTTTGCATTTACATTTGCTATCAGATTGTAATTAGACTTTGCTGGCCAAAAAAATTCCAGATATGTCTGGAAAGAAAAAAACAAAAGAGTAATTTCTTGATGAGGTCATTCCACCTCGTTCTCCAAATCTGCCTTCAGGCTAAAAGGAAAGAATATGACTCTCCTTCCTTTTGTCATCGTTAAGCAGTGAATCACTCCAAACTGTCACCTGTGGAATTTGAGAGGAAAAGTGGGAAGAAATATATGTGGGAGGGGCAGTAGAGGGCCCCCAACATGGTGCCACTGTTGATAATTAACCCCTTCTCTCTGTGAAAGAAACCTTCCTGCTGGGTTCCACGGCAGCAGCTAGCCAAGAATTTGGCCGACCCATAATTGAATGCTGTAAGGTGATTTATGAATTAACGTGATGAAGAATACTCTGTTTGTTCACTCTTTTTCGTCAATCAATCTTTCCTGGGAATGAAGGCTCAAAGGCTCGTATCCTTAAAACGCTGCGTTGATGGATTTGTGCAACGCTGCACCCTGAATGGAAAAGCCAGGTATGTGGCTCCCCTCGGCAACGGACATATTCCACTTCCACAGCAGTGGAACAGGGGTTGGCACATGTGAAGGAAAAATCAAAGCAGCTGGTAATAAAATGCACAAAGCCAGGTTGGGCTGTCTTTGGCAAACACCTCTGGCAACGGCTTCGACTCAAACTTGATTTGAACAAAAATTCATGTTTCGTGTCATTAAGTGCAAAATGAAAACAGAACGTAAGGTTAGAAACAGATTAAAAAGCAAAAAGAGCCTTGAGTGAGATAGTTAGGCTATTAACCATTATAAACACTCATTTGTAAAGACTTTAGTTGCTCAATTGCCAATTCAGAATTGAAAAAATAACAATTTAGACAATTTTTATTCTTTCCCACAATAACTCCTGTGAAGTTTTATTTTTTTATTTATCTTTTACTTTGAAAGGGTTTTACAAAGGGTTATTACAAAAAATATATAAGCTTAAGATGTGTAGCAATGTTCACCAATAAATCAGAGGCTAACTTAGCTATAAATTCTTACCTTAAGAGTTTTAACATTTCAAAAGCTTTGTGAATCTTTAGCACTTTTTTACTACCCATTATTATTATTATTTTTTTTTTAGCATTTTCATAATGAATTGTATTCATGCTTTTGCCATTCTATATCTTTTTAGGCAGTATCTTTGTAAGCTAGCACAGCCCTCTGTCGTCAACATGGCAGATTTAGCATGTAAAAAGCCTTGTGGATTTTTAGCACTTTCTTTCTTTTTTTTTTTTTTTAGCAATTTTAGCACTTAGCATTTAAACTGCCGCTTTGCCATTTTACACTTTTTGGGCCAGTATGTTTATTAAGCTAACACAGCATCTGGTCAATTTAGTTTAGTTAGTCAGTTTTAGTCGTAACTTTGTAACAAATACAACCGTCGTATTTATTTGAACTTTATTTTTAATTCATTCTAATTCATTTTAATTCATAATTCATAATTAAAGGGTTTTTTTATCTATTGTAGCCTGCTTTAAAAAAGTTATAAAGGTATAGCAAAGTAACTTGGCTGTTTTATACATTTTAACTCTAGTATGCATAATTTTTCTCTGCATTGCTAACTTTTAAGTTGGCAGCTTTGCTAATAGTTGCAGCCTTTTAATAAGCTTCAAAGGATTTTTGCAAACCTTTAATTTCTACCTTTCTCAACACAAGGATTTCTTTTTTAATAAACATGCGTCTTTGCTTTACTTAGTTTTTATCCATACTACAGTCGCCCACCATATCATATTTCAATCTATTTCACTAACAAAATGGTCATGAAAAAAAAAATCTTTTAAAGTAAAAAAGGTGGTTTTAATTAACAATTTTTTTAAAAAACAATTTTGGTCGTAAGGTCCCATTTTCACCCAGAAACGTTTAAATTCCTGCACCATGGCATAATCAACTCTTATCAATGATGTTGTTTTTTTACCTTGGGCTAACTGCTTAAAGGCCTACTTTGATTTCCGTATTGGACACTTAAAGGGAAAAGTAAGTGGGCCCATCATCTATCACCATGAATTCCAGGATGACAAAAAGGAGAGTCTCAGTCAAACTCTCGCTCTCTGGCTCGTCTGTGTCCAGACTTGCCTAAATTGCACTGGGTGGACAATTTTTTTTTTTTTTTTTTTTTTTTGCAGAACACAAATTACACTATGTGCACAGATCATCACTGGATGGAAACACACTGGCAGGTGGACATTATATACCAGGTGTTTTTCTTATAAATTACATTACACATTACATGCTGCTATTAAATGCTTACTGAGCGGATGCAAAAAGCAGCACCGGATCAAATTAGTGAAAATAGGTCACTTATGATGCAGAAACTTCTAACTTGACACAACGTTCTTTCAGCTTCTGTTCATTCCTGATTAAACAACCAGACGGAAAAACAAAACCCTGGAGGCAAATGAGGGCCTCAGATTCAAATATGAATGAATCCAAATTAACATCTGGTTTTTGAGACTGTAATTGTGAAGACATGCAAGCACAGTGAATGCTGGATGAGTCTGAATGTTGTATATAAGTGAGCCTGGGACTTTTATGGAAAATTGAAATAGTTGTTATAAGAAAATTATTGTGCAAAAGAGAGATGAGACGGACTAATAAGAGCAACCATAGGTGTTTAAGTGAACAGAGAAATTAGCGAAAATGTACATATAAAAGGTTAAAGACATAATCTATTCGTTAGGTAGATATATGGATAAATCTTTCATTATTAATTGTATTATACCTTTCAAAATTTCAATGTCTACACGTGCCATTAATGCTTTATCTGCTATGAACTAAAAAAAAAAACAGAAGTAGCAAAAGTTCACAATTTTTTAGTGAGAATTTCTTTATATCAAGAAAGCTTATAACTTCTGAGACTGTGATGTTGACTAATGTAGACACTTTAACTCACACAGAGAGCACATGTTAAACAGCTCTGAGCTAATACATTTAACATTCATCCCTCCTAAATACACAACGAGACTTTGGTGATACGTTTTCCACAGGAAACCGAAGCAGTAAATGCCAACAGGCAAAGAAAAAATAAAAAGGTGAAAACTACTGTAACATTTTCAAAATAAGCTTAACAGACAAAAGTATGAATGTAGAAGTTTTGTTTCTTACCGTGAATCTGTGTCTGTCCATGTTTTGCTTTTGCGGTCTGATTTCTTCGTAGCCACTTCCTTCCCCTGATGCCTGAGGAGACCAATTACAAGTTTACAGTTCAAGTTTACAATGCATTTTCCAACTCACAAAATGAACAGACATGTCTTAAAAACGTCAAAGAGACAGCAAATCATTCACAAGTTTACTTTGTAAAGTACCACTTTCTTTTTTAATAGAATACACCATGTACAGTAAACCACAAATTAAAACAGACACATACAAGACGTGTGCGGAAATATATACATTCATTTTTAATGGAAGTTTTACTGGACTTTGCCTTGAGCTATACAAAAATATCTTTTTCAGGTTATTCAGGTTAAATTATAGACCAGGTAAGATCTATCAAATTCATCTGAAAGACACAGGTTTGACTCCCAAGCTTCTAATAGAAGTCCTACAGATGATCAAAAATGAGAGTACCATAAACCAACACAACAGGTGTTGAGTCCCACAGGGAAATCATGAAGACACTATAAGAAAAGCAGTATGGTCTAGTTTAGTCCAGAGCTTAAGATGAAACAACAAAGAATACATCAGGAAGATACTTCTGAATGATAATGTGCATAGTGAGTAACTAAGGAAACAGAAACATGGGTAAGAAGGGAGGGAAAAGCCAGATCCAAAGCAACTTTAAGACAATGTCACCTAGATTAGTGTTTCCCAACCCTGGTACTTGTGGTACACTGTCCTGCAGGTTTTCCACATTGCCCTGATTTACCACACCTGATTTAGCTCAGCATCAAGTTCTGTATAAGCCTGATAATGGCAGTCATCAACGGTAGGTGTTTTTTGAACAGGGTAGCCCTGAGAAAAAACACAGGACAGCATTTCCTGACGACCAGGTTGGGAAACACTGTCCTAGATGTATGAGAACCTCCATCAAAAGTGTGAACAGTGTATACCACAGGGAAAACTGAAGCAATTCCTTACTTTAGAAGTCCTACAAGTGCCTGGACTGAAGGATAGCACAAAGAATCTAAGGAAAGCTGTATACACAAGAGCAGGGGCGTGCGATGCTAGTAGTCAAGGAATACATGAAACACAATCATGTATGTTACAGTGTCTGTGCAAAGCAGGACAACCCAAGGTTAACATGGGAATCATCTTTTTAAGTGGTTGAGAATGATCAAGCTAAATCCTGTGGGTCTTCCGCATACAATTACAGACAGACAAAATGGTTGACAAACTGGACAAAAATAGTGTTGGAAAAGAAGACGAAAGCTGTGGTGACCCAGACCAAGGGCTAGGAAAGTACTAGAAAAATGTGGAAGGTGAAGGCAATACGGTCCCTTACAGCTATGAGCCCAAAACTGGAAGAATGTCTCCTGCAAGTCCAAGAATAACATCTGAAACCTCTGTCCAGAAGAGTCCAGTCCCAAGAACAGCTAAGACACTGCACAGGAGCTTCAAGCTCAAAGGCCTTTGGGAGAGGACCTGAACCTGAACAAAATCTGACCTCTGACAGGTTGAATGTTTGTGTACATGTATGTACATGCATTTTTTACATGTATTTATTGCATTGTATTTTATTTATTCTTACTGGGGTTTAAGTTTAATAAAAAGTTAGAAAAAGAAAACCCCTGAAGGTTTATAGCCAAAACATGGAACTAACTAATGAGAAATAAGGAACTCAGCGAAGTGAGGCTTCCTCCTGCTGTTAATATATCACAAAGTTTTTCTGCTACAGTGGCTTTTGATTGTGCGCTGAGGGTTTGGACGTCTTCAAGCTCCATTTTTTTTATTGCTACCTGTTTGATTACAAAGCCTTAATTAACATTTTTTGCTAAAAGTAGATTGATTTTTAACACATACCATCACATGTGTATAGATGCTCAGCCATATTAGCACAACATGCCTGTTAAAGCACCGGTGGTTCTTTAACTTTTAGCTTGAAAAAATTCTGCTTTTTCTGCACACCCACACATAAACACAGGTGTCTCTCCCCAGCCCACCTTTAGCTCTTAGCTGTTATTTAGGAAAACATTCACAGCTGCTCAGCTCCTTCAGAGCAACCAAACCCAGAGCTGACAGACAGAAAATACCTTATCGTCTTGGTTTTTGGTGTTTTTCACACCTTGAGTTTAAATAAAAAAAAGATGAAAATATATATTTCTTATTGCAATTAAAGCTTTTTACATGAAATTACCAATGCTTACATATACAGTGGCTTGCAAAAGTATTCATACCCCTTGAACTTCTCCATATTTTCTCGCATTCTGACCACAAAATAAATAAATTTTATTGGCATTTTATGTGAAAGTCCAACACAAAGTGACAAGTGGAAAGAAAATTATGTGGATGGAGGCTTTCACAACCAACAATATTTTCCAAAAAGAACAGGTTTTTCCTTGTAAAATGTCTATTTTTTTCTTATACCTTTAAAAATACATTCTTGTACAATTACTACTTTTTTCCCATAAATGTATAAATTAAATGACAACTTTTTTATCATAAATTTACAACTTAATCCTCGGAAAACATATGGTGGTTCTAATGCTCATTTGTAAAAACTTGTATATTCTTTACAATCAGTGTCACTACAATTAACCTTTACTTATTAATTTTTATTTCAATCATTGTGGCCCATAAATAGTGAAACCTTCAACTTTTTTCACTACTTCATGTCAGGCTTGCGCTGTTGTGAAAAATCGTTTTTCTGTGTACTTTAAGTACTTTATAGGAAATAAATAAGTATTTTGTGATGACTTTTCAAATGAATATATAATTTGGATGTCTTTTGTAACCAGGGCAAACTCATACTTGATTCACAGAAGTTGATCCCCACGTTGTGATGTCACTCACCAGATCAGAGTCATCTCCATCTTCATCACAGAAAGTCTCAGCAGCACGGGGGTCTCCCACCACTCTCAGCTCACTGATCACACCCTGTTATGAGAAAATAATCTTTTGATGCTCTATGGCACGTATAATCACATACCGCATGTTAAAAAAAAGTTACTCCTAACACATCAATCTGAATTTTTGGCTGTGAACATTTCCTGGGAATCCCCCCCCCTCTAATAAACCCGTAGGTCTGTTCATGGGTCTTGTTTTTGCCTCCATGCAGACCCACTATCTTCTAAAAACTGGCGTTCCATTCTCCCACACAGGATACTCCAACTGATAACATGAAAGCAATCTTACTGCCTATCAGGGGCCATTAGCTGTGCGTGTAGAGCCCATCGCTCTGCTCGCTGCGGTATTTGAAGATGGGTCTTCGCTGCATATTTATGTCTGGAGCAAAAAGTCAAAATGACTTGTCCAAGAGAACTTTGAAGATAAATAGCTCGTTGACATTTCACCCCGTCCTAACAAAGACTTTTAATGGCGGTCTTCGAAATGTTTCATGTTTCCACCGTCTTTCTTTTATGTCCTAAGTGCAAGATCTTTCTGATATATCTTGGCTCGCATGAAAGGCATTATACTGCCAAAGCTGTCATTGCCTTTTTTTTAATGAATAGATAATATAAACACAGTTTCAGGGTAGAATAGTTAAGAGCTAACATGAAAAAGACTGATAAAAATTGGACTTTAGGGTTCTGTGAGGTCAACATCTGGTATGGGTTGGCAAATTTTAAACTTAATGAAAATAAATCTTAAATAAACAATATTGCAATTGCCTCAATATTAATTTTTGTCAAAAGTCTTAAGCTATGTCCACACTGCCCTTAACGACAAGTGTTCAAGGGGCCAGTTTAAAAGTCTGTAACGCTTGTAAATGTGTGTTCCGGCTTGAACAACCTAAATCCTTGTGTTCACGCAACACTTTGAACATTTTAAGACCACTTTTGAGCTCTACATACAAAATGTGTGTCCATTAAATTCGTGTTGATAGTTAAAGCAGATCAGACTTTGAAAAATCACAGATTTGGTAGTGACATCTGAATGGTGACCCTTTTCATTCACAGAAGTGCCAAATTTTTGAAAATTGATCTGTGAGAATTGCAAGATTTGCAGTGCTTTGATATTTTGCCATCCAGCCTCTCTCAGCTATAGGTGGCAGTCTGGTGTGAACACCATATACAAAATGTAAGTTTAGGGATGTGCAACACATGCCCGGTGTGAACGTAACATCACTTTAACATTTTACACCCAAAGTCACAATCAATATGGTGCACATTTTCAACCAATGGTGAGCTACTGTAACCCTAAATCTACAATCACACCAAATGCAGTTCATGCATGAGAGACTTTTAATGTCAAGTTAATATACATATGCTGTGATCCTTTATCATAGTGTGTGTTTTGTGTAGCGTTTTTTTTTTTTTTTTTAAGATATCAAATACTTAAACTTTGGTGAAGAATTCACAACTTGTCAACCAATTTTGGGCCTATTGATGACGTGATTGGCCGGTAGAGTCCACAACCAACATGGAGGAGAATTTGACAGAATTTTATTTTTTTATTTGTATTGAGACAATAATAAAAAAGGTCTCTACTTTTATTGCTATTTTTATTTTTTCCCTCCTCGCACTAATGCGAGACAGAGAGTCATCAAACAGCTACAGAGAGACAGAAGTACCACTGAAAGCAGCCATCATTCAGACACAGCTCCTGCAATAGATGGTAAAGTTCACCGTACTGGGAGAGTCCCTGAATGTTCTCATGTGATTGATTGTGATGTGACTGCAATGCTTTTGTTGAGCTCCTCAGAATAAATAGGCCTGATCTCTCAACCTCATCCATGTCTTCCATGCTTTGACTGTATGTGAGATGATACAAATACGCAGCCAATTTTTCCATGTAGTGATGAGGCTAAAAACAGTTGTAAGTTGCTCTTCCCACATGCACTGGGAGCATTCAGCGAATCTATGAACACATTTTTGGACAAGTGTAAAGTAGAGACGCAAATTTGATGCACAAATCCTGTTTGGCGTGAACATCATGGAGAACATCATAACAGCATAGGACAACTGATACAAGTTATTTATACTGTTACTGTAAGTCTTTTGGATTTTTTTTTGTGGATGTAGAAGTGATGCTACATATGTTATGATTTTGAAAGGATTTCACACAAGTCCCAAAAACATGAAACTTTTCTTTGCCAAAGTAAATCCCAGCAGGAGTTCTGCATCACCTAAGTTCAACCCTGGAGAAATCATTAGTGCATTGAAACTGTGAGTAGAACACAATGTTTGGCTGACAAGTGTCAAAGCAAGTACATACCAGGAATCTCTCAGAATCGGGCCCTCCAGCCTGGCCAACAAAAACACCAGAACCTCTGTCCAGCTCTATGTCATCAGGGGATCTCTCAATGCGCTTCACCACAGGGGTTGAGTCACAGTTGAAATAGAATGCCACCTTGTCATCTCTGACAGCGATAGAAAATCGGGTCCAGGTGTCCGTCATAGAGGTCACTTGGAACCTGGCTGCTTCATAGGACTGCTCCGAGCCAGTCTCGGAGTAGTAAAAGATGACATCTTGGTTTTGCCTCTCCACAGCTGAAAGTTTCACCCCCACCACGATGACCTGCTGGGACGAGTCTGTGATCGAGAAGACCACACCTCCCTTGTCAGAGGTCGGTTTCAGGTGGAAGGTGAGTGAGAAATCTCTGTAGAAGGGATTAGGGAAGTGAGCGATTGCCAACTGGCCCGTTTTTGCATCTGGGCCGAAGACGTAGCCGATGGTGTTGTCCGGTCCATAGACTTGGCTGATCTCGTTTGGTGGAGGATCCCCGATCAACTGTAGAAGAGAGACTCCATGGTCTTCTGGAGAAAAAGAGGAAGAACATCAGCGACATGGATGAATGGAACATGAATGTCATCCGGGGCTATGGTTGTTAGAGCAGGGGAGCAATATCTGGTGTTTAGACTAAACAGGACATTTAAAACCCATTAAAACACTTTTAAAACACAAAGACGTAGGAACAGGAAGTTTCCACAACTGTTACAAGTAAAACACAAACGAAAGCAGTGAAAGACTTTACAATGCTTCAAGACTCAGATCATCTTGTGTCCATTGTAAAAGTCTTCCCAGTGGTCTTTTTTATAATGATTATGCCATTTTTAAGCCAAAATAAAAAAACAGTATCGTCTTCCAGGACATAGTTCCTGCAGAGCAGGATATAGTTTGAAATTTGCCTCTTAGTTGGGGATTGGGACAGCTAGCTCGGAACTACCTCCCCTTTCCATCCCTGTGGCTGACAGCTTGGAGAAGGGAGCTTGTGGCCTGCCCAGAATATTTTTGACATCACTAATTTTTTGAATCTTTATTGAATGGCATTTTTTTGTCTGCTCCTGATTCATGACAATTTGAAAATAGAAATATTCAGAAACGTAATTTTGAGCTTAATTGTTATATGTGTCCTCCATAAGAAAAAGGCCACGAAAACATGTTAAAAACGCCAAAAACACACAATTTTCATCTGAGTGGGTCTTTAAGGAAACAAGACAAGATCAAACTACTTTAAAAAAGGAAAAATCCAGTTTGCACTGCAAAAAATGAATGTTAATAAAGTTTAAAAAAAGCCTTGTTTAGCAAATTTCCAATTTTTTAAGGAAAAATCTATTTATACGTCCATTGTCAGTTGCTGCATTTTTCTACATAAAGTCACAAGCCCCTAGTTTATTACAAAAGGAAGCAACTTATTGCGAAAACACATATTTCTGCATCATGATGAGAAGAAATTGTTCTAAACTAAAAATAGCTCAACATCCACATGAGTTATTGCTTCTTTGGGAGTGTAAATACAATCGTCCTCTTTTAGAACTTTGAATTTTGATCAAATTCTGCACATTCAAGAAGAACCAGATCTTTAAATATCTCATTCTTTAGGATGCTAAAAAAAAGTGCCTAAATGTCAGTATTTGAAGGCGAATAAGGATAAACAGCTGGGCCTCAGGCATATCTCTGCACCCTCTTCCATCACCCTAGTGACACTGCCTGGGACGCTGCATAATAATTAGATGTGTTTAGGAAAGTCTAGGCTTACAATGAACATGTGTGTCTCATATGGGGAACACAGATTTTGATGTACTATCGTCAGTGTTTAACGTAAACTTTTGAGCTTTGATCCATTTTTTTTTGGGTGGGTTTTTCATTCTTTTTTGCTTGTAGTGAATAAAGAATCACAGAAATGATTGTTTTTGGAAAACACATGAAGATTTTTTTTCGGTGCTTTGAAGAAAACGCTTTGATTTGCCACCTGCTGTGTGCTTTTTTAGCCAGTTCAAAGTCTTCCCACTCCAACGACTGTAGCAGTTCAACCTAGCCAGAGTTTTTGTTATTTCTTTGTGAAGGACTCGGACACGTTATCATTTTAGACAAAGCCAAAAGGGACTTTGTAGCCATAAAAGTAACCCACAGCGTCTACGATGCTTTCTTTGAATCAGACAACCCAGGGAATCGGTGCTCAGGATGGCAATAAAAGCACATTCCTGTGCGCAGAGGCTTTCTGCATCAATCTTTGATACCATGTGAGAGCATTACACTGTCTCAGGTCCACGTTTTAAAAATGTTCAAGTCACCATCAGTCAAATTTTATTGTCCATTTAAAATAAATGAAAGCTATTTTTTTAGCACAACATATAATCTGGAGCGACTTACTCTAAATTAATTCTGGTTGTGTTTACTGATGTTGAAGTGGTTTTGAGAGGTACACGGTGCTCTGTCAAAATGTCAGTGTATTTTTGCTGGAGTTGCAAACAGTCGACTGGGTGTTTTGTAAATACAGAAGAAGGGGTAACGTGTAGCTGTGTCAAACTGTGTAACTTTCAAGGTTGGAAGTCAGCGTAGTCAAAGTAGTGTTTGCTTTAGCGGTATCTGCCTGCTTTTCACATGCTGCAAACAAGGTTGGGAGTTTCAAACTCTGTGAAGACACTAACTTGGCTAACAATTTTAATGCAGCGCTCAAAAACCTGTCAAAATGTCTTGCTACTGTACTCTCATCTACTTTTTACTGTACAGTTGCATTTTCAAATAAACATTTTTTTATTTTTCTTTAGCCAAGAGAGCCATAATGAAGAGGTAAAAAAGCCACATATGCCTGCGGAGCTTCAAGTTGCAGATTCCTGGCTTAGACACAGTAATGTTTGTTTTAGTGGGGTCAGTCCATTTTTAAACAACATTGGATGTTACTCAAAATACTCAAACGCGGCTAACGTGTAACAAGTTATAGAATTAGCGTGAAGGCAGATAAAGAAGTCTGACTGACAGACTTATCTCTGACTCTTCTGTTTATAGTTCAGCACGCCTTATACATAACATAAGTCCAAACATAGACTGGTCATTGATGGTGCGCCTTAGAATCCGGCATCTCATTGTGCAGAAAATATGGTCAAGTGATGTAAATTACACAAATATAAAGAGTACTTGTTTACTTTCCAGCTAAATGGCAGAAAAAAAGCATTAAGCCGTGTTTACAGACAAAATAAAAATGTCTTATTTCTATAATATTATTAGGCTGTAAATTCTGAGCTTCCAAATATGTCTCACATGCAGTGAAAATAAAACATCTTCTGCTAAAGCCCCAAATGATCTAACAATGCCATGATCCAGATGTTTAGCTCCCCTGCTTGCACAGAGGGTTGTTAGCAATAAACTTTCATTTGCGCCAAGCCAACCAGATGTTTACACTGATAAAGTAAGAATGGAGAACCCTCAGGGTTCGTCGCCGGGCTTGTCCGGACATATTTGAATTTGGCACTTTTTCATGTCTTTGGTTTCTAACCAAACAGGGTGAAAAGTGGTCAATTCTGCTATGACTTCTAAATAAACTGCAGCAATAAATAAACTATTGATTTTCTTTCTGAATGTGTAAAAATCATTTTAAGGAATTGATAGTTTTTATGTCAAAAGATGTAATAGGAAACTGATGAAAAAGTAAAAAAAATAAAAGGAGTGATCCATGAAAGCATTTGATCACTGCAACATTTACAAAGTATTAGACAAAAAAAATCTTCTTTTTACAAAGTAAAGAGAAAAATAGAATGACATCTTTCTCTTTTTTAAATAGATATTCAAAGTTGTGTTTTTATTTGTCAGCCAGATGGAAGTTATTCACTTTCACTAAGGCTCTCTGTTTCATTCTGCTAAATGATCACACTGAGACTGAATTCCGAAAGAAGTTTTCCAGATACATAGAAGGTTTGTGGTTTTCTTTTAAGCTTTCCCATTAATTAATTTCTGGAAACTTTTGTGTGCGTTGGCTTTGGGCCATCAAATCTCTTCTTATCGCAGATCAAAAACTTTCGGCGACACAAAAGCGTCATCGTTTGCATTTTGCATGCAATATCGGTGCAGGTTTTCCAAACAGTCTTTGTTGAATGCTGACAGCTTCAAGGTCAGTTGGGCACAAAAAAAGAGCTGCTGATGAATGGAGTGGTGCTGAGTTTATGGTCCCAGTTCGTCTTGCCAAACCGTCTGCTTACTGACCAGGAAAAACAGCTCTTTGTCTTTGTCTAACATTCCTGAACCGGCTGCCACACTTTTGGTTATCCTGTTGATATAGCTGTATATACAGTGTGATATTGTGCATACAGCTTGTAGATATATAACATCCTACATAGTCAAATAAAGTAGATTTAAACAACTAGACAGTATACGAGAACTGGATTGAGTGACCCCTTCCCCCTTGTTTTCCAAACAGGAAGTACCCGCTGGTTCCATCTTGTAGACGTTTACTGAGAAATAAACAGCTATTACTCAGTCATTCTATTTGCCAGAACAACCTTTCTTGCTCTGCTACCCTTCAAACATGTTCGTGATAATCCTATTTTTTCTTTCATGATATTTTAATCTAAATTGAAAGTTATAAACTGACCAATCAGATGCCTCAATAAAAGTATGTAGACTTCAAACAAGCTCTTTCCTGACTGACTAGTGGTTGCCCTAGAAACCATGACTCAGACCAATTACTGCTTACTGATGACGTGTATAAAAATGGCGCCAGAATTAATTTAATTTGGTTAAAGTCATTTTCAATGAGTGATGTCACACATACTTGATCCAGTTCTCACATGCAGTCGATGATTTGGACAGTGATGTAGCTTTGTGCCTTTAGCCAACAACAATGCTCTGACTTTGAGATTGGCTCAGTCTTAAGATCCAAAGTCAGTGTCACATTTTATCTAACAAAATTTTAAAAATGGTTTTCACAGCTATTTTTTTTTTTTTTTTTTTTTTTGCTGATTTTGTTAATTATCTTGCTGATTGGTCAGATGGATTAGGAGAACATTTGGCCATCTGTAGATTTGAATATTTACCTCACTAGGCACATTTCAGAAAAGTTTATATTAATACTTGCTAGGTCATCAGGTTTGATATTGTTTGAAAGGATACAGAATTAAGCTCAAGATACAAAGGATACAGAACCGCCTTTAAAAATGAATGTGCAACAGTAACCATGTACTAATAATCGTAGTTCAGATCAGACCAGATCAAATCAGACCTTGCAAGAATTAACACAAAAAATACTAATGCATCTGCTCTTACTCACTACTAATTCCATTTTTGATTGATTTAATTAAGCTTTTGATTTTCTGTTGATCCTAGATACAATTGATGTTTTTTCCTAAATTAAACGGCACCAGGAAAGATATTTGATTCGGAATATTACAAGCTGCAGCTATAAAATGCAAAAGTGTGTAGAATCTGCATATCAGGACGTTTTTTTTAAAAATGTGCTTTTTAAATTTATAAGATAAAATAAGTGAAATATTTCAAAGAAACAAGAAAACCCGGATAACCTTAACACTTGCACACTTTCTTAAAAAACTTCCTAAAAATGTGGGGCATGACTCAGTTCACAGCATCCCAGTGCTTTCATGCTGTGCTTTAGGAGGAGTCCCACCACTTCTCATTGTGTTGCAGTACAACACAGACCAAAGAGGATAATGGCTTTTTTGCAGCACAGCAGTGGGACCACACTCAGCTTTTAATTGGAATTCTCCTGTGAGGAAAGTCAAAATGATGCCCCAGCAAGCATAGACCTCAGGAATTGAAACCAGCTTAAAGTCTTCCTGTCGTGAGATGCAATATCACTCTCAGCTCAGTGGAAAACGTTTTTCCTTGAATGAAACACCCAACAGGAATAATGCAAAGCCCAGATGGAAGTCAAAGATATTCTGGTAAATTGAAAATAATATGGATGTGTGCTGCTTTAAAAAAAAAAAAAAAAAAAAAAAAAAAAAAAAAAAAAAAAAAAAAACAGCATCCATTTTTTTTAGGTAGGCCTAATGTATTTTAAATAGGGCATTCCGGATCATGAGGTTCACCATCACTAAATGATCTATTTTCAAACTTATGTCATATATATATGCTATGCATATCTATATCTATATATAACATGCGCATTGAACTGTAAGGCGCCTTAAGCAAGATTAAAGAGTTAAGACTTTGCTAATTGCGTTCACAGTAACTCTAGAACTTGTCTGAAAACGCTACATGTTAGTCATGTTAGCATATTAGCAACAGGTATACCTATATTTCCCAATCTTGTTTACAACTTAAAAAAAAACAGACTGACAAAGCTAAAACAAACATTACTGTGACTACGCTAACTCCCAAACTTCTTAGTAACAAATATTTTTAAAAAGTCAGATACATGTTAGATTCATTAGCATAGTCACAATACCTGTATACTCCTGACCTTGTTTACAACATGCAAAAAAACAAACTGAACAAACTCTTAGAAAAAAAAAAAAGTCCAACACCACTATACTTTAGCCATTTTAGCATTTTGACAACACCTGGAACTCCGAACCATATTTGCAACATATAAAAAGTTTGAAAAAAACAATACTGTCAGTATGCTAACTCTATGCTAACTAACCTTGTTAGTAACACCTAAAAAAACAGTCTGACATTGCTACATGTTAGACGCACTATCGTATTAACAATACACCCAATCTTGTTTGAAACTCTTTAAAAAAAAAACAACAAAAAAAAAAACAGGCTGACATTTTGACAGAGCGGTGCGTACCTCTCAAAATCGCTTCAACATCAGGAAGCACAACCAGAAATTATTAAAATTTTTAAGTGCAGAAATACAGTAACTCTAAATGTAGTTAGGGGACAGAAAGCCAAAATAGAAACACAATATATATATATATATATATATATATATTTTTTTTTTTTTTTTTTTTTTAGAGAGATTTAGTGTTTAGGACTTCCCGCAAATAAAACTGCATTGACCTCTGGTTCAAATAGCTGCTCATCCTTCAAGAAGACCTTGGTAACCATGGAATAAATCTTTAACAAGTTCCATTGAGCTTTTATTTGTGATCCTCACAACCCACCAGCACCCCAGCATTTCCAGCATCATGTCATTCCAGTCTACCTGCACTTTTCACCCACACTGCAGTGAGTAGCTTAGGACAACAGTGACTGTGACTCTGTCACCAATAGCAGAGAACCTTTAAGTCCCATAAAAATGACTAGAATTTCTACAGTGGCATAGTAATCTTTCACGAAACATTCCAGCTAATTGCTTTTTAATGTAGGTGTCATGTGGTTTATGACTTAAATAGATCAGTGTCCTCCCACAAATCAAGCCTGCAAAGATGCAGATAAGGAAAATCTCCAAAGTTACACTTAGATCGGATGAAATAAAGGTTTGAATCAGAAGTCAAGAACATTCTTGAGTTACTAGATTTATAAAACATGTCATTTTTGATTTTCCACTGGAATGCTTTGTGACTGACAAAGAGAGCCCAGAATTACTCTTTAAACCTCTTTTAGCCACCTATAAGCACTTTAGTAACCTTTGAAAAAGATCTAAGTATTGTTTCTTTTGGTTGCATGAAGTCTGAGTTCCTGGTTGCTTTCTCAATGACCTCTAAATAGCACTGTGGCCTCTGAGTTTCCAGAAAAAAAAACTGTCCTGAAGCAGATAATAGAACAAGAAACATGATGTCCACTTATGTCTGTCAGAGACAGAAAGTGTCTGAGAGAAGAAACAGCGGTAAAAAGGAGACAATCTCATCCAGGACTTACTAGCTTACTAACTTCCAATTCTGTAGTTACACTCCTATTGCAATTCATTCATTGTTTTAGGTCTTGCCTTTATAGGATCTATATTGTTGTAATTGTTTAATGTTGAAAAAAAAATCAACACAGTGTTTTTTACTCCGACCTTAAGAAAAATGTTTTTTACTATTTACAAGGATTTAGAGGTATAAGAAACAAAAAACTTAAAAAAACCAGACAACAATCCTCCCCCTTCAGTTAAAATCCTTTCATGTCAACACAACTGCTTCAGGAACCACACAACCTACTGTCAGCCCTGATGAAAGGACACACACACACCCACTCAAAGCAGAAAGCAGCCGAGTAAATGATCTTCATTGAGAGATAAATCAATTGAAGCAAAACGGAAGAATGTCATGTAATGACTATCTCAATCTAACTCACATTTCACTGAATTCATCTAACTGATAAACTACTGAAACTAAGTAAACATAGGAAGCTGATTTTAATGAAACAATCGAAGAACACACACGCATGCAACCATTTGAACACAAGGACTGGGAGGTACCATGCTGGTTAGCCTGAAGCCACAATTTTTCTGTATACTGTTAATTATTTGCTTGATGTTAACTGCATTTAGGTGGGGATGGGAGAACCAAGCAGTTGGGGGAGTGAGGGGGATGATTTAGAATGGGTTCAAAATGAACTGTGAGGTTCATTCTGAACCACAGATTACCTTTCTGGTTACTAACTGACAAGCATTGATACCCATGGTCTTCATCAGGTAGAGTGTGGCACTCCACCGGCAGATGTTGCCCTTCCAGGAGCGTCCAGCAACTGTCCAGCAACACTTCGCAGAAACTCCGGCAAGGCAGCGTTGGCGTCAATGGGCCGCACTTTGGCACCAAGAGGAGACAGAAAAACCACTCCAAACTATGGTGGCAATGTGACTGCAACAACCATGCCCACTCTTTCAGCAACGCTTGGACTTCCTCTACGCTGCTGTGGTTAAAGTAATTGGGCACAGCAAAGGTCTCCCCAAACTTGGAGGAGCAGAAAGGAAGAGAAGCGTCAAGCATCAAGCATGTGTTTGTGCTGTTTTCAGTTTGGGCCTGTGTACCGTCACCTGTTTCTTGACTAAGTTCTTGTTTACCTTCTAATAGCACAGTAGCATCTAAAGTGCGACCATTGTGTGGTTGTGTAGCTATGGTAGCCACCTTGGGTTTCGGCCTCTCAATGTGTGTTATTGTTTGGTCAAAAAATGGTTTTGGCATCATAACTGAGGTTTCCGATGTGGAAAAAATCCTACTATGCAAAACTGAATTGTTTTGTTGAGGAGCTGTTAGGTCCTGGACACCTTTAGAGTTTGTCTTAGTGTTTTGATCACCGCTACCTAAAGTTAGTGTCAGTAAACCCTTTTGTCTTATCTGGGAATTCCCATTTGAGGAATTCACCGTAAACTCCACATTTTGCTTGTTGGCAACATTAGACTCAACACTATGCTTTGATTGGGCTCCGAGAAGATCCTGCCCGTCATCTACTCTGCTTTCTAAAAGCCTGAATCCTAACTTTTTGTCATGGGATGCTGCACTGCTTCCTTTAGCTAATAATGGTCCATCCTCAAATCCCAAACTTGTCTTCCTTTCAGCATCAGGTAAGAGTCCAAAACTAAAAAAAACACCATGTTTATAGTCTAATTCCAGTGCAGATTCAATTTCAGATTCAACTTTTGAAACATTTTTTATGATCCTGAAATGATCAGACCCTCCTGAACCCACAGCCGTCAATGTAGAGGTGCCATTACCAGATATGCTTTGTGGCGTAGTGACGCTTTCTGATGCATCATCTGTCTGTCTCAGTGTTGTAGGTGTTACAGTGCTCATTTGAGGATCCTCAGTGGTCACATCCCAAGTCTGCTTAACATATGGAGTCCTGTGTCTTTCATAAACCATATCTCCTTCTGCCTTTGTGGTACTCTCCGATGGGAATTCTCCACTACCGGTTGGGTTGCCTGACCCCTCATACTCCAGTGTTTGTGGAAGCCTCGTTGTAGTACCACTCCAGGACCAGAACCAAGCCTCAGAGTAGACCACCCACTGGGCAAGAAAAAGCAAAAGTCCAAACTTCGTCTTGGCTGCAGGCATGGCGTCAGCTTGTAAGTGCATCCAAACTTTTGATCAGGCTTCAATATGGAACTTGGAGATGTTCCCACATCTACACACTCTGCACATGTCCTGTCTCCACACACACTCTAGCAGGCAGGGACGACAAATGCAGAAGCGCTCCCCATTGAAAAGAGGAAAGGGGGAGAGCAGAGGCAGCAGTGCTCTCGTATTGGCTGCTGTGGCAATATTTATTCTCTTGACTCCTCCCCTCCTTTTGTCAAAGCAGTGAAAAGTGATCTCTCCTGCTGACTAATACTTCAGAATAGCCAGGGTTCTATTTGTAAGCACACAAAAGTTGTGTGTGTTTTTTGTTTGTTTGTTTGTTTGTTTGTTTGTGGTTTACATTGAGGGGCAATTGTTCCTCCCTGTTAGAGGCTTCTGCTAAAATATCACGATTTCTGACCTGAGTTTCCTACAAAACTATGTGCTGAGGATAGTTGTAAAATGCAAAAACATGGCCCTGTCTTTAAAATAAAAAAAAAAAAGACTAAAAATAAACCAACGATCATACAAACCTTATAACAAACCGTAGTTTGTTGGTAATGGAAAAATTCTGTAAAACACAAAAAATTAAAAATACATATATATTCAAACATCCTGTTAAATGGCTTGATGTAGATCATTTAAGAATGTTTTTTTTTAGTCCCAGAAAGTGTGGACTTAAACATCCCAGCACTGTTCAATGAATCCATTGTCTCCTCCCTGCATGCTGCTGCCATTTACTGTTTGGTGCAGTGTAGAAGTCTCTCTAAATGCCCTGAGGTTACAAAGTAATCCAGAGTTGGGGTTCTTGTCCTGACTAGCCTACTTCCCTGCCTGCGTGACCGCCTGACAAAGACCCTCGACAGCATACAAATGGGTGTGAAGTGATAAAAGACAAAAAAAATAAAAATAAAATGGGGAGGTCTGTGTTTTTATTTGCAGAACTGGAGGTTGAAACAAGCGCATGGGTGAAGTGCTTCTTTACTGACTTATTGACAGAATAGAGCTCAATTAAGAATCTCTGTAAAGTTGGACTTTCATTCAATCTCATTTTTACAATTTTTGGATTATTTCTTTGAACTCATTATTTATTATTATTATTTGTCCTTTTAGTTTTTCTTTGAGTGCAAAAATATATAATTTCAGAATGTTGCTGTCATATGGGCAAAGAACTGTAGTCAGAAGAAAAAAATAATACTGTAAACCTTTTTTTTAATGATTTGTTATAATTTCTTCTTTTACTCTAAACATAAATTATGTACAGATCCAATGAACACACTCAACCTTCAGAAATTCTTTCATTCTTCATTCTTTTCAGTCTTAGTTGCATTATTTTTAATCACAAGATCCCAATTAAATACTACCTTAATTTATATAATAAGTTAATAATAATAATTTTATGTATTTACTAAATTAACCTTGAAATTGATAACAATAACCTATTATTGAAAGCAATTTACCTGGAAACCAATTTAAGTTTTACCTTCCTATTCAAAACCAATTCAGTTTGGTTAAGAAATACAACTTTTACATAAATAGTGATTCAAGCTGAACAAAGGCTGGACTATCATGGACAAAATCAGGAATTCATCCACTATAAAAAATAAGTAAAGCTGTTTTTAATGCGCCACGTTGATTATATAAGTTAATATTGCATTTTGTTAAGTACATTTATTAGTTTTTTTACTTACTTATATTTTTACTACTGTTTTAACAGTTAACTAATGCTGATACTCACGCCAGCATTTGGGTGATCGGGGAGGTAGTTATAAGTTGTGATTGATCTGATTACAAAACCTCAGCGAACACTATAGCTTTATTTACTTATTTATTTTTACCAAACTTAGACGAACTGCATGATGTAAAATTGGCAACTTAGGAAAGACATGAAATCTTCAAAATAAAAGCCTGATGAAATATTAAATTAATCAAGCAGTGTATTTCTTGGTTAAATGTTTTCCTACATGCTCACTGACATGGGCAATTACTTGTTTTTTTGTGCCATCAGGTCACCTAAAAGAGACCCCTCAGTGACAGCAGTGTTGTCTGTTTTCTACACACCAGCTGGTAACAGTTTCCTTTTCATTCAGGACTATCACCAGGGGAAGTTTAAATATCCTTATCCGATAAAAAAATTGGAAAAATAATATAATATCACGATGAAACATGCAAAGAGGGCACATGTAGGACAAATATTTACAGAAAATTTTACATTTGCATTTTTACAAATTCATCTTTTCTTTTTTTTTTTTTTTTTTGCATAAAACAGTTAACATTGTCCCCTTAAAAAAAGTGCAACAGGTAAAATTATGTTTAAAGAAACTATATCAACATATTAGATTTTGTTTCTATTAAATACAGTTTTGTTGTTTTTCTGCAATTTCTGTCTTTTTTGGAATAGTTTAGTTAAAATTGATTGACTTTGGCAAAAGAGCCTATATTTTTTGATAGAAATACAAAAGTTTTACCTTTAAAAATTGAATAACTGGTTTAGAAAACTGCCTTGCATTATATGTAGGCTTTCTGATGCAAAAAGTAGCATTCAGTGGATCTATGACTAATAAATTCCATGCAAGCACACTGAATTATAAGGCGCACTGTCAGTGATATTGTTGTTGTTCACCTTTTGGCAATTTAAATTAGAGGTCGCCACAGCGAATCAGCTTTCACTGAATCGCACAGGTGGTTTGGCAGAGTTTTATGCAGTATTTTATCTGGGCTTGGAACTGGCACAGGGAGACTCAGATTTAGATCCCTTTGTGGCTACATAGTTGAGGCAGTAGCATGAAGGGTCTTGCCCAAGGACCCACACTGGGTGAAGCTCATTGTGCTCCTTGGGAAACGAACCCAGGTTTCTCACGCGTCAGTCGTACACCCCAATGAGTCAATGAACGGTCTATTTCCAAACGCATCAAAGTCTGTCAGTCAGTCAGACTTTATATACTGCATTTACAGTAACTCTAGAACTTGTTTGTAGCATGCTACACAATAGCCACATAAGAAGCATTAGCCATGTTAGCACATTCAGAAACCCTATAACTCTCAACCTCGTTTGCAACACAGACAAATAGGCTACCACCAAAAAAAACTGTGACATTACTGTGACAATTCTGACTCCCAACTGTGTTAGAATGTTAGTAACATAAATAAACACAGTCCAACACAGCCAAGTTAGAGTAGCTGTTACTCCCGCCTTGTTTGCAACAGATCATAAACAGACTAATACCACTTAAAAAAAGTTACCTTAACTACATTAACTCCCAACATTGTTGTTAACATGTAAAAGAAAAAAAAAAAAACACGTCGGACACTGCTATGTGTTAGCCACATTAGCATATTTGCAATACTTATAACTCCCAACCATTAAAAAAAAAAAATTAAAAAACAGAATGAAACTGCGAAAACAAACGTTATCGTGCTAACTCTTCACTTTGTAAGTAAGATGTGAAAAAAAAACAGTCTGACAACGCTAGCCACATTAGCGTATTCACAATACCTGAAACTCCCAATCTAAAAGAAAAAAAAAACTTACTGATACTGCAAAAACAAACATTACTGTGACTATGCTAACTCCCAATCTTTTTAGTAGCACATAGAAAAAATATGGTCTAACACCACTAAGCTGCATGTTAGCCGAGTTAGCATGTTCACAGAAACACACCTTTTTTGCAACGCTTAAAAAAAACATGCATTTTGATGGTGCACCATGAACCTCTCAAGTTCACTTCATCATCAGTAAGCACAAGTAAAATTGATCCACATATGAGGAACTCTAAATTATAAAGTGCACTGTTGTTTTTTGAAAAAAAAAAATAAGGCTCTGATGTCTGAAATACTTAATATAGCAGGAGATGATTCCATTCAAATGTACTGCAGTTTGGCTACACAACAACGTTAGCATGATGGGAACTTTTTGAGCCTTTTATTTATTCTCAAACAAATAAACACAATGTTTATGGCATGGACGTTGTTTGACAAAGGTACTTTAAATAAACTGTTTTGTGATGGATCTTATTTAACTTAAACATGAAGCGAAGGCCCTCTTGCCGCAGTGAAAACAGATGAGTTCAATTAAGGTTGATTGTTTCAGGGTTTGTGCTCATGTTTTGGATTGAAATCAAGCAGCACATTCCCACCCAAAGGCTCCATCCGCTGTAGAAACAGAGCTCCACTGTTCAACAGTTCCATCGAATGTGGGGAATCCCATCAGCACTGCTTGTTTTGTTAACGATGCCACCTTTTTTTTTTACCTTGATTACATGAGAGGATAAATACAAACTAAAAATTGTCCAATACAATCTGAAAAAAGGTAAAAAATAATATTTAGATCTTACATAAGTTTCTTTTTAAGATGTTCCAACTATTTCTCTTTATTCTCTCTTTGACCCATCCCCTGGGAGTTCTGCAGTCACAGCTAAATTCAGGAATCACTTGTTGGTGAACTATCCACCTCCCCTATTTAATCCTTATTTCTCACTGTCACAAGAAGAAACATTTTTGGCATGACCCAACTCTGCATGTGAACTCATATTCTCCAAGTTTTAGGACAAAAAAAAAGGTCAGACAGGGCAAAGAGCTGTTAAAACTGTATCCAAGGTATCTGTATCCAAGACATTTTGAGAAAATGATGTTCAAAGCTACCATCACATGCAAAAATATGTTACACTTTGTTTTTTGAGTTGGACTTCTAGAGCTAAAACCGACTTTAACAAATTAATTCTAATTTTTGCTAATTGTGTTCTTTAAACTTACATTTTTTAATGTCACATTTTTTTCTTGCATGTTTCTTAGGATGCTTCTCCCATATGTCCCTCCTGTTCTGCACCACAAAGCATTCTAAATCAATATTTAAAACCTATGAAATGGACCACTTGCACATGGCACTTTTACCCAAAAATCCAATATCACATTTTTTGCACTTTACATCCTTAAAATTGGTTAGCCAGGCCTTGAAGAGGATATCCTCACTTTTCAAGGTACAATCTATGCGGCGGGCGACGGCACAGCTAGAAAATTTCCTGTTACAAAAAGCAGTGTTGAAGAGGTAATTACAGTAATAGGAGTTCAAAAGTTTGCGCCGTATGTTTATGAAAAAAGAGGAACTGCATGAAGGAATTTGTTTCCTCTGCCTGTCATTAAATTTAAGGCAGTACAAGTTAAACATCATCCTTCTGCAGCCTGAACATTTGCTTCAGGATTATTATAGGTGGTGTATAGGGTATATGTTGGTTTTATTAGCACCTCTTTTAAACTTTGGAAAGTTTTCTTACAACCTGATCTGGATTTACACCCACCTAAAAAGAAATCTAAAAAAAAAACCAAAAAAAACAGAATTTCGTAAGAAAGAAATACATTTTTTTTTTTTTGCGTGTTTTTGTTTTTCTTGATCCTACAAACAAACCAAGCTATGCCTAAAGTGTGGAGTAGCACAAAAGATAACCCACCAAGCATTTCTATGTTTCTGGTAAATCCTGATATGTTGAAAAGGAAAAGACCTGACATTCCGGACCCATACCCCACCTGGCTTTGCGTCTGTCTTTACAATATCCACACAAAAGCAGGTAATTCTATGCCAGGAATGAAGATGAAGGCTGAGGCCATCAATGAGAGGTGAATGATCGACTAATTATAACACCAACAAAAGCTCCTACACATAATCCAGGAGGGTCCAGCAGCATCTAATTATCTGCAGCTATGACCTAGGTTTTGCACCACATTAATGCTGTCCAGGTATCGTATTTCCAACGCAAATGAGCCGTTTATACGTTAGGCTTTGTGGGTGAATTACAAAAGCAAAGACTATCCTTTCAAAAGAATCCCATTTAACCTTCTTATCTTCAAGAACTCGTTCAATCTCAATCGTTCAGGGAAAAGTTTTTTTGCAAACATTTCGTACTGAACTGTAACTGATGCAGGAGTGGAAAAAATAGATGCAACACTACTAAAAAAGAGAGGTTACATACTCTGTGCAGCTGGGGAAAAAAACTCAAAAGCAGCTGCTGAAGAGCCTTTTGGCAAACTACATCACCTCTTGCACAAATACACACTTGGAGTTTCAGAAAGTGCAGCTTTTCGACGCCATGCTGTGCCGACATTCAGCTGCCACCAAAAGGGTTGCACAAAACTTTATATTAAAGGGCCACTTCCATGAAAATTGTGTTTTTAACATATTGTTGTGGTGTTTTCTGATGATGGAGGACATTTATTACTAAAATTAAGCTTAAAATTACATTTCTGTAAAAATTTGATTTGAATTATTTGATTCTGTAAAATGTTTTCTGTACTATAAGGCTGATTTAAAACACTTTAAAAAACAACAGTGAGCCTTATAATCCAGACCACTTTAAATATGAATTAATTCTGGTTGTGTTTATTGACGTCACAGCGATTTTGAGAAGTGCATGGCACTCTGTCAAAATGTTGCTTTGTGTTGCAAACAATGTTGGGTGTTATTGCAAATTTGATAATGCAGATTTGAAGACAGCATAGTCACTGTAATGAGCATTTGTTTTAGCTTTGTGAGTCTGTTTTTTATGCGTTGCTAACAAGGTTAGCTGTTAGCCTAGTCACAGTAAAGCTTGTTTAAGTGGTAGGCTGTTATTTTTTTAATGCATTGCTAAGGTTGAAAGTTAGCATAGACACAGTGATGCTTTTTTTTTTTTTAAGCGATATTGGTCTGTTTTTTATGCGTTGCTAACAAGGTTAGCTGTTAGCCTAGTCACAGTAAAGCTTGTTTAAGTGGTAGGCTGTTATTTTTTTAATGCATTGCTAAGGTTGAAAGTCAGCATAGACACAGTGATGCTTTTTTTTTTTTTTTTTTTTTTTTTTTTTTTTTTTTAAGCGATATTGGTCTGTTTTTTTGTGTTGCAAGGTTGGGAGTTACAGGTACTGTGAATATCCTGACGTGGCTAGCCCCTCTAACATGTTGTGCTTTACAAAGCTAGTTCTGGAGTTACTATGACTGTTGATTTTTGCTAAAAATGTCTTAATCATAATTACAAGACATCTGGGAAAAGGATCAAAAGAGGATTGTAGTGGGACTTTAAAAAGTTTGAAATCAATGTGGAAGAAAAACCGTAATGATGTACGGTTGTAAGCACACTTTAATGCTGTTAATGTACACAAACCTCAATGCACAAACATACATGTCGCAGCAGCAGAGAAAACAGCAAACTCTGTGGCTAAGCCAGACGAGCTGCAGCTACTTGTAGATTGGCTCACATTCAAAAAGTCTCATCCAGACGACTTCCCCTCTTGATCTGTTACCAGTGAACGTTCATCACCGTGGGACAGCCAGAGAATGGAAGGGGGGGCAGAATAAAGGTCAGGGGTCACAGCTATCACACAAGAGAGGGAAAGGGTTCCTGTTTCCCACAGATAGGGACTTATCAAAGGACTGAAGTGACCTGCAGGAGCAGGTCCTAGATCTGCCGGGGGGTAAATGCCTCTCCTTTAAACATCAAGCCGTGAACCGCTCTGGTTGCTTATGCATTAACAAAAAAGGTACTCAAAGCATCAAAGGCATGAGCAAGGAACTCTTAAACCCACTAATTATGGAGCAAACACTTCACCAAAGCATACGTTATCTGTATTTACACTGGCAGTGACTACAAAAGTACTGCAGGCTGAATTGAATATTAATTAAAGCCGCGAGCAAGCATTTTAAGGCCCCCAAGTGCCACCCACCCCCACCATTGCAGCCCCCCCAATATCCCCTTTTTACCTGCCCTAACTGGCTGAGTGGCTGCTTGAGGCCCTTCATTCTTCCCCTCCATCTCTGCCAACCCTGATCAGAGATGCATCTGACACATTCATGAACAGGCTAAAAAACATTTTTTCAAAATGGCATCTTTTCTGATGGCTTCAGCTCCATTGCAACCATATTATGCTTTGGTCACCTGGGGGTGACAAACAGGCCTATGAAATCTTTTGATGCATTGGCAAAAGTACATTTTTGACATTTCTTGGAAACAGAAGTTTTTTGCGAACCACGCCCACATTTCGGATACATTCATATATTATTCAGCTTGAATCGGGTAAAAATTATTACATTTTCACAATATCTTGGTGGAAAATGTCCAATCAGCAGGGGAACGCCACATTTGCGAGCGCCACATTTGCGAGCTCGCCTTGTTAAAAATCTACAAACACAAATGTTTTCCAAAGAGGATGAGAGGCAATAGATTGGAGTTTATTCACGTGATTTTATATATATATATATATATATTTATATATATATATATATATATATTTATATATATATTTATATTTATATTCAAGATGGCGTCTTATTCCTGAGGTCAAAGGTCAGCAAAACTTTGATTGTGGTTTTTAACTTAAGCTAGAAGCACGTGTGCAAATTTTTGTGAAGATTTTTTTTACACTTTTATACTTCTATCCTCTGTAAAAGAAAAGCATTTATTTGTGGCTTCTTCAGCTCCATGTCTTTGCAGAACGACTCGGTATCTCGTAGAAAGAGACAGACACAGCAGACCGAGCCCCGCAGGGTTCCTCACAGTCCTGCTCAGGCAAGCAGAAACAACTTAGCTGTCATTCTCAATCAGGCGCATTCCATCCCAACAGAGGGAATATTTACCCTGCAGTGTCTAAACAATGGTTACAGTAATGGCAAGAGGTTTTCTGAATATGCGATTAAAGATGTTTTACATCAGTTAAATGAAAAACAGACACATTGTTTTTGGTGTAGATAATATCACTTCAGAGCAGCGGATCAACGTTTAATCTTTTTTTTTTCCCGTGCATAAATTCAGCTCTGAGAAAATTGCCTGAAACGGTTTTAGGAGCTCCTTTGTTGATTTTTTTTAAAGCTTCAGATTTTGGGAACTGTGATGCATAAACAAGCAATAATTGTACAGATTTTATAAACAAAAATAATTGTCTTTAATTGACCAGCTGATTCTGAAGACTTATAGCTGTTTTGTTTTTTATTGTTTTTGTTTGTTTGTTTGTTTGTTTTTTTGTGGGCAAAAGAAATTATTGAGATATCAAGGAGACAAAAAGATAAAACTGAAAAAAAAAAAAAACCCAGGTGGGAACTTTTTGCATCTTTGATGACACTTCCAATTAGTGGTCTGTCATGTCAGAATATCCAGAGGTAGTTTCCACTTTGATTATCCTAAAATGTCTAAACTCATGTCGGATGTTGTGTTGATTCCTACAAATTCTTCCAGACTGGAGCAAATCAGACACGACCAGTCCTGTCAGCACATATCCTTTGTAGCAAGGCTATGTAAAAAACTAGGAAAACAAAGCAATTAAAACATTTTAAATTAGTTTTTTATCACCAAATATGCATATGTTTCCACACTTTGGGTTTAGAATAGTCCAGGCATGTCCAAAGCCCGGCCCATGGACCAAATGCAGCTCACATTCAGATTTCCACCGGCCCACAAGGCTCCTGTCATAAACTCAATCATATGTGGCTCCCAGCACTTTCGAAGAACCATGTGTACGATGTCCTGATTATGATTGACTAAATTCCAACTAAATCCTGTTGTAAACCTGTGGCCACATCCTGTAGCTACTTGACCTTCAGAGCCTGGAGGGCCAAAAAAGCTTTTTTGTTCTTATTATGTTTTTTTTTCCTTTTCATAAGATGTAAATTTACACCTTTCCAATGAGAAATTAATGGCGACGATATGTAACATTTCATTTGAACCTGTTTTAAGTAAATTTTTCATTTCCATTTCCATTGTTATTATAAAGGGTTCAAAGAATGCAGGCTGAATAGTTGGCCCTGAAACATTGCTTTTAGTCAGTAGTCATTTTCTGCTTTAGAAAATTTTCTTATTATTAAAATATAAATTACAAAAAAAAAAAAAAAAAACTATTCTGTATAAACACAACTGACATGGTCCTTCTAACTAACATTTGACCACATAAAGGAGTAAAAACAGTGCTTCTTTAGTTTTCCTTTCAACGTAAAAGTGGTCCCCATTCTCACCTGTAAATGATGCTTCATGAAGAGAGCTTACATGACAAATATTTACCTTTAATCCAGTTACATGTTGCCTTTTTAACAGTTTGAACACAATGCAGGTGTGATGCACACTAAATGCTGTAAATTGTGTGGCCTGTTAGAGAATCTGCACTGCTTATAGCGCAACCTCAAAAGAATGTGTTTTTACCAAAATAAAACTGTTACATCAATCTACTCTGGAAATGGTCATGCTCTCGCTTATTATTTCAAGAATCCACCTTTCACTTTGCTGACCTTATTTATCAACCAACACATTTATAAATTCGTGGTTGATAAACATTTTAAAAGTAATTTATGTTAATGATTGAGAAAAATTAACAGAAATTAGCTCACTTATGATGCATTTTTGTCATTTATGCTACATCTCATTAACAAAAAAATATAATATGAAAAAATATAAGACCTTTTTCATTTGCATTTTTTTTCTGGTAAAAAAATAAATAATAAAATATCAATATCCATTGTTGCCAGGTAATGCAAATGTTTGGCCAATTAAAATTCTAATGATTACAATTCAGATTTACAAAGACGTTTGCAATTGAAGATGCATTTCAGTTTTAAAAATGGGAAAAGAGCTCCCTCTGTTGATGGAAATGTGAACTGCAACTATTCAGCAGCAAAACTAAGTACATTTACGTAAAGTTTTCTGATCATTAAAACTAAAGGCAGCATTTTAAGGTAGAGCATCCTGCAAACATTTCCGTATAAGAAAAGCAATCTTCTGTGCTCCCTTTGTCAAAAACACACCTGTGGAAAGTCAAAGACAGAGAGTGTTGACAGCACCTCATGGAAGATAAACAGCAACACACCAAAAAAATTGACTCCGAAAGTGAAAAGAAAGTACTCAGGTGGAGCTGGAAGGTGAGGCGGCGTGATCGCGTTTCGCACAAACGCCGCTCTGAATGATGCTCACAGAGATAATGAAGTCATCTCGACGTGTTTGTTTTCATGTGACAATAGCGCAGCAGCATTGCCTTCGGCAGAGCTCCTGACACACACCTGCAGTGTTGATGTGGCAGCACACAGAGAAACCGCAAACGTGTGATCCCAGCGATTATCTTTCACCCCAACGATGAGACATAAATCATACCTCTGTGCGTGAGCTGAGAGAACATCTGCCTAAGCTTGACATCAAAACAGCCATACAGGGGGACTCATTTTGGATCACTTTCTTTTCAACTTTCAATTTTGTATATTTGTAAGGGAAACAACTACATGTAACGCCACCTGTCTGATAGCTAGCAGAGTAAAGGTCATGCAGCAGGGCAATTTCAAGGGTAACAGCAGAGAAGATGAGAAGAAATGTTGAAAAGGCCCAGTGTGCTTTAAAAAACTGTCTATGAAATACCGCTAATAGATTATAGTATACAAAAATGACATTTTTCTGCAGATAAAACTGTAAAAATCCACAAAATCTATGTGTAATCCTTTCACATTTACAGAATATAATGGCTACTATCATCAAACTCCTTATCCAGTCAAATTTTGATGTATTGTAAAAGCGTTCCCAGTGGTATTTTAAATATAATTATGCTGTTTTGAAGTCAAAATAAAAAAATAATTGTTGTTTTCTAGGACATAATTTCTGCAGAACAGCAGAAGTTTAAAGAAATTCACCTCTGAGTTGTGAGCGGGACTGTGGCATAAAGCAACCCCGTCCCCCCAACCTTTCTCCATTGTTGAGAGCTCTCGGTTTACACTCTCCCGCTCACACCCCCAACCAAACATTAGAAGTGGGACAAAAATGGTGAGCATTATTGGAGCTATCCAGCTGTACAGTTTGGAGCCAGATGTCAGCCCGGACGAGGAAAAACACATTTTTCAAACTGCATTTTCCGTCCACTCTTGATTCACAGTGATTTGACTAAAGAAATGATCAAAAATGCAGTTTGAATCTTAACTTTTTGTATATTTACATAACCTTCATAATCAGAAACTTGAACATGTTAAAAACACTGTCTTCATTAGTGTGGGTCTTTCAGCACAGCCCAGGGAGATGAGGAGTTAACCTGAAGGAAGCGTCTGTCTGCTCTGACAAATCATTGACCTGCTTCTACACCTGAAAGGAATGAGGGAGACTCTCCCACACCTGGAATCCAGACCCTGCTTGTCTAATATGGGCAGGGTTTCAAGGTCATAGAGTTGAAAGTGTCCCATTCAAGGTAGTGACACATTTACCACAGAGTATCTACGGATCTGATATTACACAAAGTATATAAAAAAAAGCCTGTAATCAGTAATAATGAAAGTTTATTTTTTGATAAAGAAAATCCTTTGCTTTCTGCAGAATGAATGTACTCTGTTTCTGACCATTGTTTGGTAGCCTGACCTTCCTCCTCACAGCCCAGATACAGTTACTATACTATAATGCACCAAATCCAGACCATCTGATCAAATCATTTTCTGCTTCAAAAATCCAACTTAAGCAAAAATGGAGTAAAGTGGTCATAATCCATTTTCCCAGCTGAGGTGAGTCAGAAGGTGGAGAGGTTAGAAACACATACCAGCTGTTTTTTTTCTTTGCTTTGAGGACCGGCCACAACAAGTCTGAACTGTTCCTTTCCTCAGACGCTTCATGCCGGGGACCAAAGAGCCCACTTTGGTGTTAAACACCAAGATCTGAAGTTGCTCTGAGAATGAAGTCAAAGTCTTAAAGACCCATTGCGCTAAAAATCTTTTTTTTTTGTGTTTTTAAGATGTTCTTTGTTAAAATGAATCAGGAGCAGATGAAAAAAAAAAGCTTTTTGAAAAAGATTGTGTTTGTGAAACTGCTCTGGGTGGGCCACCAGCTCCCTGCTCCGCCCCATCCACTTGTAGACCAGTAGATCCATGTACGTCTTTGTTTTCCTCGACTGAGCTGGTTTCTGGCTCCAAACTGTATCGCTGGACAGCTCTGATATTTCTCGCCATATCGCCATATTTGTGTTGCACCGGTAACGTTAGGTGGGAGGTGTGAGGGCCTGTAAGATAGTGGGAGAGTGTGTGAACATGTGGGTGATGGGAAGTAGGGCTGCTACACTACAACTCAAAGGGGAATATCTAATGATTCACTGCTGCGCCACAGAAACTATGTCTTAGAAAACGCTTTCAGGTCAAAAGATGATCAGAATGGAACTTTATGGCTTTGAAATGTCTTTTTTTTAGGTTTGTCTTCTCATCTTATCTTAACTATTAAACCTCGGACACACTGGGCATGTGACACAAATTCAAGAACGTGCTAAGCACGCATTCTTGAACGTGCGTTGCTGAAGGCGATGTGAAGGTAGCTTCTGGATTTATGAATGGATGACAAGAAATGCTTATAATAAAACAAATTCTACAAACTTAGAAGCTATCTTTTGACCTTTTCTTTTTCTCCCACCAACACCACCGCTCTGAATCATGTCTAAGTGAACCCAGGCATGCCTAAGTGCACACTTAATTTGTCCCCCGAAGATCTTGCCTTGTATATATTTGTTTGTGCATTTGCTTAGTGTTGTCTTTCCTGAGACTCTTTCCCACATGAGGCGAGGAATGTGGGTTCTGGGAGTTCCTGTCAGTAGCGTAAACTCAGTGTAGAAGCTGTTTGAAGAGACCAGCTCAGACCTCCGAGCAGCAACATCAAGAAGAAAAAGAAAAACAAACTGTAAACAGCTTTCTGATTCACAGTAAACAACAGATTTTCAAAATAAAATAAAAAAACAAAAAAACAGAGCAAAAGCTTGTATATTTAAACAACCAGCTTTTATCTATCTTTGGAGCATTAATGCTTGTAGGAAGAAAATTTTGTGAATACAAATGCTTCCTTGGTGAAAAGATAAGTGAAAAAAGGGGAAAACGCTGGGCGTGTTTTCTTTTTTTGTTGTTTAATGTTCTTGGAAAGGCATCATTAACTTGATAAGTCATCAAACGATAAAAGTCGGAGCTGGGACTTTAATGAGAAACGAGCCTTCAACCCTTTCAAGAGGGAGATGTCATCAGCAACACCTACATAATACGAGTTCTACCCTAACTCTCATGTTACGTTCATTCCGAGCATGTGGCGCGCATTGTTGAACACGCGTTTAGCATCTGTGGTTCACGTTGAATATGTGCTAATGTTTACTAGCGCATGGCTGTCACCTGCAGATGTTGTGAAAGGTTGTGCAAATCATGCAAGTCTTGCTGCAGGCTTTTCTTTCACAGCTCTGGTTAACTGATGCTACTAACCAGCACAAACCGCAATTATTTGTTTGTCCTTCATCATCCGATTATTTACACATTTAACGGTTGGCGCGTTCATACATTTATTATTCATACATCACTACCAAGTCAAAGCCCAACATGGTTTAACTATCAATGGGTTAGTAACTATCAAAGTTACCCATTTTGTACGTAGAGTTGGAAATAAAACTTAAAAACTAGCGTAGCTACATGTGATCGCAAGAGTTTTACATAGATTTTTTACGTAGAGTTTACGTAGGTTTTTCATTGGAAGTGGTCGCTTGAACGCGCCTTACTGAGAGCGGTGAATGTAGCATTGGTTTGCGGAATCAACGCAATTCCACAAAACTTTATTTTCTTAAACAATTTAAGAGGTAGTTCAAAGGTCGCTAAGGATCCAGTGTGAAGGAGTCAACCCGAAAGAACGGAGATGCTCTAAGCCTCGAGGTTACAGAATTACTCCTCATCAGGTTTTCTTCTTATATTCAGCCAAAAAACATACTCTTTTCTGGAGTCACTTTCCCCTCCTTCAGTGTCCACAGCGCAGCAGGATTAAATTAAAAGTTCATTGACATGTCATAGATACTGCAGGTCAAGCAAAACAAGGCGGCTCTGGATACGATCGTAGACTTATAGCCCTGGGATGTGTTTATTTCCGCTAAGTGACTCATTCTAAAGTGAGCAAAGCCTTGCCGTGCGGTTTGGGGGAAATGACTCAGGATAAGCAGAGGAGGACTTGAAGCTTCTCCAATCTGCTAACAGATGGAGGGGAAAACCAGACAAATCCAGGACCATACAGAGGGGAACTTGCATTTTCACAAACATTTATTCTGTGTTCACAAACATAAAACGAGTTGTGAAAGCTGATGAGATAAGGGAACTACAATTTGGAAGAAATGGGACCAAAGTGGCTTAATGCTTTTTTCCTGTCAGCAGCAGTAAAGCAGCCTAGAGTCCCTAACAGGTGGGAGTTGTTTGTTTTTGTTTTGTTTTTTTCTCTTTAACTACATTTTTTATTTTATTGATTAAAAGAACATAGAATAAATGTATTTTTATTAGATTGTTTTCCTAACCTCTTATTACCCATGTGTTTATGTAAACAACCCATTGGAGGAGCTGATGATCCTTTTTTCCTGATCATTGACCCGGGTCATGAGCTTCTTCTAACTTTACAGATCTGCAAAAGCTGCAGTGGTCTATTCATCTCACTTCTAACTGCTCCATCTAAGCCTGTGCAGGGTTACGGGGGAGGCTGGAGCCTATCCAAGCTCCTTCAGAGCCATGGCGCGGTCCACCCATGAGCACTTCACCAGCCCATCACAGGGCCACACACACACACACACATTCACTCCTAAGAGACCATTTAAAGTCACCAGTCAACCCAGCCTGGTTTTCTGGAGCGTGAGAGGAAACCGGAAGATACCCACGCATGCACTAGGAGAACATGCAAATTCCACACAGAAAGAGCCCAGCCACGAAGTGACCCAGCATCTCATTGGGTAAAGAAAACAAAATTGGTTTAAGGTAGTAACCACGTATGTATAATGTATGTATAAAGGACATAGTTTGGGACTTTTTCCATCAAGATTTATGAAAAAAGTTTCAGAAAAAGTCCCATATTATTTGATGGATGGACAGAAACATCTCACCAAGACTCATTATTTTTTTCTTTTATTGTTAAAAAATGTGAAAAAAAATGTTCCGAACAGAGTTTAACGATTCTACTTTATACTGCAGATTTAAAGGGTGCAGTACTAAAAGTTTTCAGTTTGACTTTTGTGAAAATTGTGATACACTTGTTTCCTAAACTTCCTGTTTAAGGAAACAAGTGTCCGGGAATAACATGCTGGATGCACATCGACTGTATGTGTCTATACAGACATACCAAAACAAAAGTCCTTGTTCTTTAGATCTATAGGGCGCACCAGATTATAAAGTGCACTGTCAATAAATGGTCTATTTTTGAACTTGTGTTGTATGTAAGGCTCATTAAACGACATCCAAAAAAATCAGATAAGTCCGTAAGTAAGTCAGACTTTATGAACTGCATTCACAGTAACTCTAGAACTCCTTTGAAACACGCGGCTACACGTTAGTAACATTTGAGGCGTTAGCTGCATCAGAGTATTCGCTTTGTCTGTAACTCACAACTTTGCAACTCGTAAAAAACGCAGACTGATGCTGCTAAAAACAAACATTACTGCAATTATGCTAACTATCAACCTTGTTAGGAAGACAAAAAAAAAAAACAGTCCAACTCTGTTACACGTTAGACGCATTAGCATATTCACAATAACTCCCAAACTTGCTAGTAACACATAAATAAAACACACAGTGCAACATCGCTATACATTAGACACGATAGCGTAATTACAACAACACCCAACTGTGTTTGCAAGTCCTAAAACACAGATAGTTAGCAGAGCGCCGTGTACCTCTTAAATCGCGCCAACATCAATAAGCACAACCAGAAATAATCCATATATTATTTTGCAAAAATGAAAAATTAGGAAAATTGGACATTATATAATTTTAATTTCAATGTTGTAACTTTAATCCCATGAAAAAAAGTAGAACTTTTTCAGATGTTTTGGCTTGTAGACAAGAAGGACCTCAGGAGCAGCAGGACTCAAATCCAAGACTGTTAGAGAACGAAAATATTTAATAAGAAAAAATTCAACACAAGCGTAGATAAAAAGGACCCCAAAACATTGACCAACTTCAGGACAAAACAAGACACCTAAAAACCCAAAAGGCCACTCCTAAATCCCTAAACACTAATTGAAAAATGGCAAACAGCTGAAGCAACCAGGAGAGAGCACAAGAGGAGGGAAGGAGGGATGAGAAACACTCTTCTACAGCGAAGTATTTTGTCCTTTCAGCTGTCTGGAGAAGGATGTGACAAAACTCAATCTGAACAGAGGTCTGCTAATATCAAATTTGACATTTCCCAGGGCCTTTATGTGAACAAATTGAGCTGCTACATGAAATCTTTTTTTTTTTCCTTGAAAGAATCTGAATTTTATAGCTTCTTTATAAAGTAAACGATGAGAGCTCGTCTTTCTCAAGGCCTAGCTCTAGTTTGTTTTATGATCCCATTAAAGATTCTGTTTTTATTAGGTAAAATAGAAAAACTTGCTAATAATAATGGTACGTGAAGATTTTTGAATTATTTTTGTTTATTTACAAAAACCTACAGGCAAAAGCACTTTACGAGTAAAAGTCCTTTTTATTCATCAAAAACAAACTAATCAAATCGATTTTCACTCAGACCGATCAGTAGCTCCTCCCACACACGACAGGAGCATCACATTTATGAACCTTTCAGAAACTTTGAACAAGTATCCAGCAGCAAAATTGAGGTGCTTTAAAACAGAGGGAGAGGAGACAAATTTGCCACTCGAATTGCGCTTGATTTGCTCACAATATCAGAACAAATAACAACAACATAGTCTGTTTGCTCTCAGCAAACAGACAACTAACAAAAAGTATGGGAGCCACAATCTCAATCATTGTTCACATTTTTCTTTGTATCCTGTCACATAGAACTAAGTTCTAAGTGAAAAACATTTCAGATTAAAGGTTTAGGGGGACAGTCAGAGGATGTTCCAGCGTTTCAGTGAAGTAAAGGATACATCCCAATTGTTCTCCCCACATTCCGCAGGCGCTGTGACTTTTCACCAGGGAAACGTCTCTGTGCCTGTGTCAGTCAGAGAGGGCATGTCCACCCTCACCCTGACTGAAGTCGCTGAGCTTAGGGCTATTTAGACTCACTGACGGAATGAACAGGGGAGGAAAAAAAAGAGAAAAATCAGGTCAGCATTCACAGTTTGGGTGAGAAAGGAGTTAAGGAAGCATTTCATTGTGCGAGAACTTTGTAGCTTTGCACACACACAAAGACTCCTCCCCACTGCCAGAAATGCCACACGATTAAGCCTGCAAGTGTGTGCAGTTCCTAAAGCTCGTGTGTATGTGTGGCCTCTTTTTTTCCTTCATCTGTCAAACAATGCACCATTCACCTGCGAGAAAAACTGCTAAATGTGTGCTGCATCAGATACAAATTGTTGCAGGAAGGGCATTCAGAGGTTGAATTTCATGAAGTCATAGGAGAGGAAACCAGATCTCCAGAAACACATGCTCTGAGACGGAATGCTTTTTGGAGCAGCGTATTTAGTTTTAGATCTCTTTATGTGCAACATCTGGTACTCAGGACTGAAGGTAAACCATACGGTAAAGCAAACACAGCTAAAGCCACACTATAGATCTCCCTTAAAGTAGAGGTCCCAACAGACCAGTTTAATGCCAGACAATATCTTCACGGACCGACCTGTACAAGGCTGAGGGCGTCCGATTTTTGTTTAGCTTCCAGTTTTCCTTAACTTTTCAAGGTAAAGTTTATGTTCATCCTCTGTATCTGCAGCTTAATATTCATGCTTAGTATTTTACATTATGTATATGGTTTGTGGGAACAACTGCCACAATAAATTCATGACTGGAGTAAAAACCCCTGGTCTTTGTCTGTTAAATGCAGTTTCCTTTCAAGAATAAGCCGGATGGGGGGAGAAGAATCCAGTTTTTCCAAAATAAAACTTTGTTTAATATCGGATTACCATAAAATCTGCACTATGGCGTGCACTTAGAAGTCTTAATTTAAAAGAAAAAAAAAAAAGAAGTGTCTTAAAATCCGGAGCTGATTGTGCTTACTGATGTTGAAGGTATGTGACACTCCGTCAAAATGTCTGTCTGTTTTTATTCCAAGTTGTACAAAAGGTTGTGTGTTCTTTGGTAATGAGCTAGCATGTAGCGTTCTCTGACTGTTTTTTAAAGAGGGTGTTGAAAAAAATCGAATCAGCGATACATTGCGATATGTCATTTGCCGATACTATAAATCGATTTAAAAGGCTGACAAGAAAATATTTAATTGATTATTTCTGAGCGTATTATTATTTCTTTAGCGTATTACTTTCATTTTCCACCTAAACCCCCGACAACTAGGTGGCAGCACTGCACACTGAGCCTGTTTGAGCAGCTCTACACCGCACCAGAAGGTTAAATGTTCAGCTAGCCTCGTAATTAATTTATTAAAGAAACGCACTTGGGTAAAAGCAACTTGTATTTCCAGTGCTTAACAGTATGATCATTACATTACTTTTCAATAAAATAAAAGACGTATATTAATGTATGTTAATATTGCTATTAACCGGTCCGTGAAGAAATTGTATGACATTAAACCATTCTGTGGCCTGAAAAAGGTTGGGGATCTATGCTTTAAGGGCGATCTATAATGTGGCTTTAGCAATGTTTGCTTTTTTCTTTAAATTGTTCTGGTACAGTTTTGGGATGTATGTGATATATGTCGATAGACACATACGTATCGTATCGCCAGATTCTTGCCAATGCACACCCCTACATGGGAGTTAGTGTTGTCACAGTGACAATTTTTTAGCAAGGTCAGTCAACCTTTAAAAAAAGGTTGGGTGTAAATACGCTAACGCGGCTAACATTTAGCTGTGTTGGACTCTATTTTTTTTTATTTATTAATAACAAAGTTTTGAGTTAGCGTAGTCACAGTAGTCACATTTATTTTAGTGATATCTACTTTTTTTTTGTTACAAACAAGGTTGGGAGTAACAGTAACAATTGGGAATAAGAAGGCTAATGTTTCCAATGTGACTACGTGAAGCGTGTCACAAACAAGTCCTAGAGTTACTGTGAATGCAGTTAATAAAGTTTGACTGACAGACTTATCTCTGAGTCTTTTGTCTTCCTTAATGTGCCTTATTGTTTGGTGCATTTTAATTTATGACATAAGTTTGAAAATAGACCATTTTTTGAAGGTGCATCTTATAATCCGCTGTGTCCTGTAGTGCAAAAAATACAGAATGAATAGAACTGAAAAATGTAAGTCACACTTATTTGCTCTGCGGCCTGGTACCAACAATCCCACAGACCGGTACCGCTCTGCAGCCTAAGGGTTGGGTACCATTTCCTTAAATTACATCAATGAGTCTTCTTAAATGAAAGACAAGAGATCATATTTGTCACGGCTTGCTAGTTGATAATGAGCGTTATTTAGCTTGCAAAAACACTTGGGAAGGCTTGGGGCTACAGTTTTTTAGAAACAAGAACAGCTCTGGTTTAGCAGGAAAATAGATGCAAAGTTTGGGCTACTTCATCCCCAATCTACTGAGAGAAGCCGCCTTTATCATTCTCGGCTTAATAAGGATGCCTATCTTCCAACTATGGTCCTTTTGAGCTCAGATCAGACCTATTGAATAACTCAGCAGTAACTCAATAGCACGGTATGTCCGTATAGGCCGAGTCGCGGTATGCAAAGTCAGAAAGCACAGAAACATCTAAAAAGACAGCTACCATGCAGGAAAAAGACCTGCATGGTAGGATAAATGGAAACAAACACAAACCGAATGAGAGCCAACACATTCGAAGATTTTAGCTGTTTTTTTTTTTGTTACACTGCTCAAACAAAGCCAACAATGGTCTATACTGAACCTGTTCAATGCAGGCTCCACCTTTACATTTTCTCAGTCAGAAAAAACAAACCCTGAGGTGAAGGAGGTATGATCTATGCTCCACATTATGCTACAATCATCTCCTGTACTTGAACTTATCCATCTGCTCAAACACAAACCTCAAATCCCTGATTAAATCTTGTCCATGCAACAACGTGTACACTCACACTGACAGTCACGACTGTAGAGAAAAAAAAAAGAACCTCACATCAAATCCACTCCTGCAGCTTGAGGGAGACAGCTGCAGATCAACAGTTGCATTAATCAAACACTATAAGACTTAAGCATGCAGCAGTGGCTTTATGAGCGAGTTGAAGCCTGCAAAATGACTGCGCTTCAAAACCAGCATCGCAAAGAGAGCGCAACTCTCTCTGCTTGTGCTAGTTCCACAAAAAGAATACCCAATCCAAAACTGTCTTGTCTTGTCTTTGTCCAAACTATATAAGTAGATAAAGATAATTAGAACACAACTAGAAAGTACTCAAATTTCTTTATAATTTCTTCCAAGACATGTCATGCAAAAACATCTACTCATCAAACAATACCAGTGATATACATTTAAATATGCATACATTTTACATACTTTTTCCGCACTATAAGGCGCTCAGATTACAGGGTGCACTGCATTTTTTTAGGTGCGCCCTATAGTGTAGAAAATTTGGTAGAATATATAAAAAAGATCAGATGTATTATTGCATAACAGCTGTCAGAGAAAAAAACAGCCATAACAGCTGAAAATAAAAGTCAGCAAGGTAACAGTAAATCATTCAAGGCATGCAGGAGGCTATCTGTAGGGGCACCGCAACCATTCCACATTCAGTCACATTTAATCACCTGCCCCATTTTTTTTGTAACTCAGAACTGCAGCGTGTACACTTGACCATATCTTTATGACAAAACCCCACTGACCTGTTGCCCTCTGATTGGCTGATAAGATATTTGCACCAACATGCAGTTGAACTGATGGTATGCAGCGAGTGCCTTGAATTTCAAACATGCACTGAAGCAAAAGTGGACTTTTTTTATGCAGTTTTTTTTTAAATTCAGAAAATGTTGATAGTGTATCATACTGGTAACGGCGCATCAGGCTTAGCAGATGATGATCTAAGTGTGAATGAAAAACAAGAAAACAGTAGGAATATCTAAAGATGATATGATCCACACACTGCTCTCTAATCCTGATTTTAGATAGTTTCAGTTCTTACACACGTGTCAAAAAAACTCTGAATAGTCAAAGCTTATTTGGCAAATGATGCATGTAATGGCTTATAGTCACAAGCACCCGTACTGGGGTTGACCTGCCCGGGTGCTGTGGGTTTTTTGGGTTGTGGGTCAGGAATTTGCAGTTCCACTGAGGCTCATGCAGCCATCTGAAGGGATGTCGAAAAACTACCGTAAATTTGTTTTGTGTGTGGTAACTTTTTCATGAAATATTTGCAAGGAAAATGTAAGTTACACATACTTACGATGTACGTGTAATGTATGGTGCCCTAGCGTCACACTCTTGTCATTACTAAAGTGCGAGTACTGGTTCCTTACTGACCGTGCTCAAATGCTGCACGCAGGTGTGCAGGTGATAAATAAGTACCACTGACCGTCTATTAGAACTGGACACATCATCCACTCCCCCCTCGCGTTCCAAATAGGAAGTACCCGCTGGTCGAAAAAAGCCAAAATCCCAAAACAGCAGTTAGTCAGTCATTCTATTGGTCAGAATAACCATTCTTGCTCTAGTACCTCTTTTTGACATGTTCTTGATAACCCTTTTTTTTCATCATATATTTTCTTTGTCGCCAGTTATTCAAGTTATAAACTGGCCAATCAAATGCCTCAATAAAAGCATGTGGTGCCCGCTGGCCGCCACCTCCAACATTCAAAACATTTGATTGACAGATTCTTCCAAGCCTTTATTCATTGGAAGGGGTGTGCCTTTCCAACAAGCTTACTCCTGATTCGCGACAGTGTCAAAACAATTATGACTCAGACCAATCACTGCTTACGTCTGGTTCCAAAATGACGAGGTCTGCACCACAGAAAAATGGTGACTGAATTGACTTCATTTTGTTGGAACTGGAGCTGAGGCATTTTCTATGGGTGACATCACTATTTGTAAAAATGGTTAAGTACCCATAGGACGCTCTTACAATCTACACTCTGGTTACTTAATTTCCAATTTCTAAATTTCTAACAATCAGGCTACAAACGCGGAGCACACAATGGACCCATGAGGGCTCAACCAAATGGTCTAAGCATTTTGTGCAGTTCATTTGCATGTCCCTTACAGCTTTGCCCCCAGACAGTCTGCATCCATCCACCCATAAGGGCAATTGTGACTAATGCATAATTGACACATTTCTCCAAATAATTACTGGTAATCCAATTTTTGCAGCAAATTCCAAAGACAAACACTCCCACGTATGGTCTGAACAGATTTTATAGGGCACGTAAACAATGTCTGGAGGAAGCTCTCCGTGAATACAAGAGCAATAAAATGTCTGATTGTTACCGCACGTGACTCACTGTTGGAATGCAAGACCTTAGGGGTAAATCCATCTTTGCCAGTGAAACTCTGGGGGTTTATGTCACACTGGCTTGACATACCAAAACAAATGTACGTTTTGTGTTCTCGAGGTCTTCAAGTGGAAAGTGTTGACTGACTACCCCGTGCACGTTATGTGATAAAACACCACTTGAGTTTGGTTAGTTAGACGCAAGAAAAAGAACAAAAAAACACTTAATGGATCGTCTTGTTTTGCAAGTTGGCTCATATGTAAGTAATTCTAAAGCAAAAAAAAAAAAGTGAAAAATAAGATCATAGATTAAAATATTTCTATGATAAAGAGCTTAGAGACTAAAAGCTCAGTCAATAGGCAGCATTATGGTCACATTCCAGGACACGCTCATATTTAACAAAACAGAGGCCCAACTCTTCGGCGTGTAGAAGGTCCACGCACAAATTTTCCCCGCTTTTTAACATTCTTCAAATTCTCAAGTCAGTCACACAAGACACCTTTAGATGACCAACAAACAGCCTTGATACTAAGACTCAATCCTTTGAGACACACAGCAGTAAGGAACAACTCAGAATCAACATTATTTGAGTATTTTTCAGGGGATTGTCCCTTCTTTTAATGGTTTTAGAAGTTTTACTGCAAATTAAGTTTTAAAATTAGAATACCGGGTCTGTCGCTTGATTAAATGTAAAAACGACTCATACATCAAAAGAACTAGCACCAATCTTAAACAATGAAAAGCAGCAACACTGATACAGCCAAGGGTTGCCGCCAAGATAAGAAGTCGAAGACGAGACTTACCTATACAGTGATCTTTAACTGCTTTTTAATGCACATAAATAATAAATACACTTTTAGAAAGTGTTAATGAGGAGACATTTTACATTTTTTATGCAAGGCAACCTGTTCAATTAGTTCAAAATGATAGAAAGAATAAAACTCTAAATGTAAAATGTAACCTCCAGTACAGCTGCACTTTCACTCATTACCCTAAATGTGCGTGTTTTGGCAGGTCGGTTTTTTAAAAAGCTGCTAAGAATGCGAGCATTTCTGAGCTTTTCCTTGTTGTACCACCTGAATGCATCAGTAAATCGTATCTCCGACTGAATATGTGGGCTTCATATGGAAAGAATGTCATCACAGATCTCTTTTCTCCATTAGTAGGGTTGTTTGAAGGGGCTGTTGGATCAATGTGCATGCATCCGCAGCTTCTGAAGCTGCATGCTGAAAGATATTCCCCCACATCCCACTGAACACTTTTTTGTTTCTATATTCCTAAGGGTTATTTCAGATGTGTGTATTTCCACTGGGATTTAAGTTAAATGGCAGATTGGTGATTAGGATTTAAAGTGCGTCGCCTCTTCACTATGGGGCCTCTGTGGAGTGTTTCTTTTAACAGGAACTGCACTTTAGTTGCATTACCTTGAGTCCCTTCTAAGTTTTGAGGAGCTACTATACGTCAGGGTGCTTTTCTGTTGGTCAAATTCCATCTATTCCTCACCTGAATAGAGTCTGTTCCTCTCCACACTAGAATCAGATGATAAAGTTCTATTCAGCCCCATTCTTGAAAGCTTTAAATGTTGCACATGTGTTGCAGCTTTGAGAACCTGAGCATGACAGACGTCCTTTTTTCTCACAAACCCTTTCCACTTTGCTTACTGAGAGATCACAGTGTCAGGCGTTCTTCTCTTCCATTCATCTTGACTGAAAACCTCTTAAACACCCCTTTTAAACTGCTTGCATGAGTTGTTTGACCAAAACTGGAAAGCTGTAGACAAACACACTGATACACCTGTATTATATGAATGTGCTTTGATTCTCAACCTTTGTATTTTCTGACATGATTTTGCTTAAGACAAAAATACTCCTCTTTTTTTCCCAGATTTCCTTTTGTTGTCTCGATTTCTCTGTGAGATTTTACAAAAATTCCATTCTGCCCCCTAGATCTGGAATGACCTGAGAGGCATTTTCAGCTCAAGCAATGTTTCCCAGCAGCTCCACTTTGAGTTAAAAAATTCTGAACTTGAATTCAGTCATCTTTTGAATTGTTCATTGTGATCTTTTAATTAAAATTATGCAGCTTTTAGCCAAAATCCATAAACTGTGTTGTTTCCTAGGACATAGTTTCTGCAGAGCGGCACAAGTTCATTAGAAATTCACCCCTGAGTTGTGAGAGGGATCGTTGCTACACACCAAACCCGTCCCCGTCCCCTTCCCCTCCCCATTACTGAGAGCTCTTTGTTTACATGCTCCTGCTAGCTCACAGCCCCTCGCACACTCAACCTAACATTATCAATGCTACAAAAACAGCGAACAATATTGGAGATATCCAGCCGTACAGTTTTCAGCCAGATTCCAGCTCCTAAAAGGAATACAAAGACATATATGGATCTTGTCGTCTACAAATGATAAATACTTATATAGTGCTTTTCTACCTTCATTAAAGGCCCAAAACGCTTTACAGTTACGGTTTACAAGGGAAAGGACTTGTGAAAAAATAACATTTTCATCAGAGAGTGCCTTTAAGAACTGTTGTAGCTTACAAGGTAATCAATAACATCACAGTTATCTGGGAATTTCTAATAACAATGGAACCTTTTGCCAAACCTTTTGTGAAAATAATTTAAAATTGACTAAAGATCTCTAAAAAGACTGCAACATTGCATGATAAGTAAGCACGATAACGTGCTGTTTGTTTTGGATTTGCAGCTCAGCGTGTGAGTGATTGTGCAATAGATAGCGGGTGCATACAGCAGAAAAGATCTGACAACTTAAGGTGCAATGCTTGCAACAATCAAACACTATTATTGTCTTTAGTTTGGCAGATATAAAATTAAGGATTTAACCATCAGCTGTCTTTGCAAAACCTGCATAGTATCCCAAAAATGTAACAACCAAGGACAGTTGCTCTAGATTTTTACCTGCAGTGGTACAATTAAAGAAAAAATTGGAACCAGAAGTTTGTTTTCTCTGTTGTCAATTGGATCATTTTACATTGGAGCGAAAGGGAACAGAGCTTCTTGTGTAAGAAGCCATAGAGGGGTTGCCCTGTTAGCAAACCTGGTTCCAGTTACTTTCATGTTCAAATTCTCCAAGAGATAATAGGATATGGGATGGGCTCAACGCTTTTACTAAAAGTGCAACAGAAGCATTGTGATTTTTCCCAATCCACTTCATGAGATCTACATTTATTTCAAATTACCAGATTTAGTTGAGAGATTTGGGATTTGCTTATCACAACAAACAAACATGTTGAGAGAAACAGATGCTGAGACATCATCTATTGCAAAACAAAAACTTTTTTGCGCAGATTTTGTCATACTTACCTCAAAAAGATGCTCATCCACTTGGAGGAGTGCTGGTGAAGGCACAAACCCTACTTAAGACGTCACAACAATTTTAAACCCTCTCCAGGTCAATAATCCTGGTTTATATTCCAACTTCAACTGACACTTTTATCCTCCGTAATGAATGGAGACAATGGATAGAAGAGAATGACGTTATGTCTGTGGTTATATCAGAGGCCCGGGCAAAAGAGTAGATGAAGAGGACAAAGTATGCAGCACAAAGAAGGCTTTCATCTACAAGACAATATCAGGGCCTCAATTAGTGCAGGCCAGACTACAGTCTAGGGTGCCAGCGCTCATTGTTTCCTCACAGGCCACTTCAGCACAAACAGCCCTCAGGTCACAGTCTTCCTCTGTTTCAGCTTAAGCAAAGCAAAAGTATGTTATAATCCGCGTGATGAGGATTTGGTGAGCCGGTGTGCCAACCTGATTTAAATCAAGTGAACCGAATGAACCGGCTTTCTAATAAAGAATATTTTGATCCAAACGTCGAAATATATTGCTGTGTTCTCTGCACTAGTACTACTCATTTTAACTTTTGAAAAGTCAAGCTGAGCTCATTAAGGCATGTTATAATTGGTGGAAATAATAATAATATGCTAATATAAATTACTCCTTCATCCCTATTTATCTTAGAGTGGAATATGAAACATTTCAGTCATGCTGCACCAAATAAGACTTATTTAACTTGCATTTGATATGATAACCATAAAATTCTGCTCAATAACTTCAACAGTATGGAATTAGAAGAGTGGCATGGAAATTTATAAAAAGTTAGTTAACAAAAAGAAAACAAGATTTTAACATTGAGCAATGTGCATCTACTTATCTGAAAATTACTTGTGGTGTTCCTCAGGGCTGTGTATTAGGACCAAAATTGTTTAATATCAACATAAATTATATTAACGTATCTTATTTATTCAGATTTCTATTTTTTGCAGATGGCACACATATTTTGGAGTGATAATAATTATAATAACCTTATTAGCAATATAAGTAATTAACTATATTTTATTTTAAAATGGCTGGACAGCAATAAATTATCATTAAATATAAATACAACAAAAGCCATATTTTTGGCAATTCTAATGAGAATTTGGAGCAACAGTTAAGCATAAACAGAACACCAAATGAAAATGTACAAGAGAATATGTTTTTAGGACTAATAATTGATACTAAACTTTTTAGGAAAACACACATCAGACATATAAGAATAAAAAAATCAAAAAGCATTTCAATAACGAGTAAAGCAAAACATTTCCTTGATTACATTTCACTATGTTTATTATATAGGTGCTTGGTGCTTCCCTAACTTAACTACTGCAAAGAAATACGGGAGAATACCTATAAATATTCATTATCGGTATAGCAGTCATACATATCACAAAAATGAGCAGTCAGAATTGTTCACAAAGTAGGATATTTGGAGCAAACTTAGCATGTTTTTAAGGGTCAAACTACTTCAAACATTACAAATACTAGACAAAGCACATAATAATTCATTACCAAAAATATGCAGAAATGATTCACATTAGGATTTGTTTGTCCGTGTGTGGAGTAAAACTGTTGAAAGATTTGGAGCTGGAACTAAATTAAAAATTGTTATAAGAAAATGGTATTCACAAATGAAAAGAATATATAATTTCACTGACTCTATAATTTTGTCAAAATTATAAGCAAAAAACCAACAATGCATTATTCTTATGGGTTTCAAGCTACTTTTGTTTACAATGTAGAGGATGGTGGCTATTACTAAATGATGATATATATATATATATATATTTGTGTGTGTGTGTGTGGGTGTGTGTATTAATGTCTCTTGAAGGGTCAGACAGAAGGAGAGGCAAAGGGAGAAAAAGGACAAACAAGTTCAAGACAAAGAGCAAGGAGAGACAGGAGATGCAGCAAGTGGAATAAGAGGCAGAGTAAGATCTAAGGAGACAGCAAACAGGCCAAGAGAGGAAAAAATATTGAGTCAACCAGAATTCAGCTTTCTGCTTCCCATGTAGTGTTTGTCAAAAGTATTAAACATGATAGTTCAGTCAGCAGTAGTTAAGAATTGAAAGAAAGCTTTAGTCATCTCTGGCAACCGTGAGCTGGCACAAACATGCAAAAACAGTGTTGTTGCATGGAAAACTATCAGGGAACTGGCAAACAGAGAAACGTTGCACAGATGATAGCAACTGCAAATGTGCTACGTTTGTTTATATTGTATGCATCTCTTGGGGGCTAAGCCCCCCCCTTTCATAAAATCTACTGATGCCTTTGCATTGTCATAATTAAAAGACTACTGGGGTCACTTCTGCATCAGATCAGATCAGAAGATGATCAGACTGGGGCTTTAAAGAGATCATTGTTTTTTATTTGTAAGTAGATGTGTTTTTTTTCTTAACAAAGAAGTCAATATGGCTTTTTTAACCCATTGTGCATGTTTTAGAGAAGCTTGAGTCATTTTCACCAAACAGCAGAGTGACTACTTGTCTCCCTTTAAATAGGCAGACTGACTGATTATGAGTTTGGTAACACCTGTGATGTCAATTAAAGGACACACCTGAGTTAATCATGTCAGTCTGGTCAAATAGTTTTCAATCTTTTATAGAGGTACCATCATTTTTGTCCAGGCCTGTTTCATTAGTTTTTTTTTTTTTTAATAATTATGTCAATCAGCAATTCAAAAGTGATGGCTGATTTTGATTATTTAATTTTCAATAAATTTTTATTTATTGTTACTTTTGTAAGTTTGAAGTGATTTCAGTGAGAATTGTGGGTTTTTCCTTCTTTAACTGAGGGGTACCAATTTTGTCCACGTGTGTATCAGTAAATCATTTTACTGCATTTATATTGACATATTGATTTTTATGTTTGAGAAGTCTACAAACTTATCAGTGTTTTATTTCTCTGTTTTCTGAACTTCACAGCATTCCATAATGGGACTTTAAAAAGCTAAACAGAAAGCCCACAGATGTAATCCCTTTGCATATTTTGGCAGTTCACTTCTCTAAGTTGATGTAGGATGTGTTCAGACACAATGCTGAGTGTGAGTCTGTCGTGTCTGGGCAACGTTCACTGCGTCCAACAAGCTTGGAGGTATAAGTTTACAATGGTAGAGAATAAATCCAGAGCTCATAAACGCTGAGAGTGAAAGACAGACTGTAATACAGTCTATGTTGATGACTGCTGCCCTGAAATATGTTACACGTGATGATTTTCTACCCCAACCCTTCTCTGTGATATATCCTCTGTACTGTTTAAAAATCTTTTTTGTTTTAAGAATGCTTAATTTAATTAATTAATTTATTTATTTTTGGCTTAAAAGCCCATTTAGAACCTGCCGTACAAAAAAAATCACCATTTGTCCAGTTGGGCCAGTACACACACGTATATACATAAATTGGATATTATAGGATTATAATGGCAAAATGACAACCCAGTGAACCTGACCAAATGTTTAGAATAAAATCAACTACCAATTTTAGTCCTAAAAGCAGTGCACTCTCCCCAGCCAAGTTGTGTCCTTGGACAAGACAATTCACGCTCCTTGCCTCCAAAATAAAAGCAGGTATAGAATCATATCAGAGAGGGACAAGCAGAAACAGAGCCTCAACAGCTAATGACTAAATACTAAATCAACTATAACAGCATTTGTATTAATTTTATTTCCAGATAATTAACGATTTCCAGATGTTAATCTATGATTTCTTACCATTGCTAAGCACTAGAACAAGGCAAAGTTGTCATGAAGTGAGACAAGAAATTAGCCCTTCTTCAGTGCTTCACTAAATTAGTCATACCTGACGAACAAATAATTTTGGACATCACTATATCTGGAGAGAAAAGACAAAGTGCTCCAGTTTCAAAGTCTACACAGTCACTACAGCGTGCAAATGGGGGTATATTTCTACCGACTGTACAAACCCCTATAATGTTTTTTGTACCGCTATTCTACTTGAAAAGGTTTACTTCACAATTATTTTCTCTTTTGCTCCTGTCAATTGTATTTGGTTTGGCTTGTTGGCACTCTGTGTGTCGTGCTGCTCCACTGTGCCATCTATAAATTGCTTCAAGGAAACTAATAAAGTTACCAAAATTTAATTTTTAATGAGAGACCACAGGAAGTTAGCTTACAAGCCACATAAGTGCTAATCCTGAGCACTTAGCATCAAAACTTTTTAAAGAATTATACCAAAATAACTGTCATTCTGGAAGACTTTTTAAACTGACCGTTACATCTATAAAGCGGCTTTTCTCAATTCCTAGTTTTGAAACTGATTAAAGGGCAAACAACCAATGTCTTGCAGATGTAGCAGTCAGCCTCAGTAGAACCCTCCCCCACATCTCCCTCTCCAGTGTACAGAAACTTCACACACGAGGCAAAAAATGTTTTTTAACATTTTTTCCCCACATTTTTGTCAGTCACACGGCGTGCAAATGCTCAGGGTTGCATGTTTAGAGCTGTAATTCCCCAATGTTAAACTGCTTTACAATTAAAAAACAACTGATTGTAGAATCACATAAAAAACTTTTTCCAGTTTAACAGAAACACAATTGACTCAGATTGTTCATTTATAGCAAAAAAGACAAATTACATTTTTTAAAATGTTTTAATATACACTGATGAAATGTTTAAAAGGAACTTGAGAAATGTGAATTACAACTTCATGAATGATATTTGAGGTTGAGGCTACGCTTTTTAGTTTTGAACACAGGAACAAATACTATATTTCTTGTACTATAAGGCACATTTAAATTAAGTCTTCATTTACTTTTTAAAAAGACAGCACACCTTATTTACTGTATATATTAATCTGGCTATGCATACTGGTGTTGAAGCTATTATGAGAGGTAAATGGCGCTCGGTCAAAATGTTTAGTTGAGCTGTTATTGTGAATATGCTAAATACACTGTGTGTGGTATTTTTTACGAGTTGGTAGTTAGTGAAGTCATAGATACATTTGTTTTATCATTATCAGTCTGTTTTTTTTTTATGTGTTGTGGGGTTCTTGCCCAAGGACACTTGAGCCTCATTTCCACTGAGCGGTCCGGTTCGGTACGGTCCAGTCAGGAGTGGTCTGGTACAGTGCAGTTAATTCTGGCGAGCGTTTCCACTCAGTTAAGCCACGCTTCCACTGTCCCCATCTCACTCTCTCCCTCCCCGGCGGCCGAAGAATGTCCGTTACCGATCCATACTTATCAAATACACTTCTGATCATGCTTTGTAAAACATTTATTAAAGAACACTGGAGTATTGCTCAACATATAGAGTTATTTTTAATTCAAAACAGCAGCGTACGTTATGACGCAGATGAGAAGTTTACCTGTGTGTCTATGTGCCTTCAAACCAGAAGTGTGTGTTTCCTCCTTTATCAAATAATAAACGCCTGCTCTGGATGATAATTATCCTCTGAAATTGTCTTTTTCAGCATATCGGGATTTTTTTTCTGCTGCTTCTGAGTCATCTGATGCCATCAGGAGGGGGATTGCCGACGGGCGCTCTCCCTCCGCACTCCAGAGGGGGCTCCGCTCTGCAGAGATACACCGCAGCGCGTCCTTCGGATGCAAGAACTTCATACAAGCGTCCTGAGTTGTGAGAGTTTTTGTGACGAACCGTCACAAAGAGTCACATGACTGAAAAAAAATCTGCGAATAAGTAAAAACAGCAAATAATGAAATGTGAGGATGGGAGAGAACACTGTACTTCTGGTACAGTGTGTATAACAGGAATTTTATGATGTTTGAAAAACAATTGCTGGTGGCTAAGAGGAATATTGCCGTAAAAAGTAAAAAAAAAGTCGTCATTAATTTCTAGTCATCATCACTTTCTGCCAATCAGCACGTGGCTATAGAGGCTCGGCCACAACTGTTCCATTCCACTTTTCTATGGACCTACAACTGATGGAGGCCTTCTAGAGGTACGGACCGGTCCTGTTTAATGAGCTAATTTTACAATGTAAACACTCAAAATAGCGGACCGGACCATATCGTACCGGACTACTCAGTTGAAACAAGGATTCAGACACATGGGCAGGAAAGGTGGGAACTGAACCTGCAAATTTCCACTCATAGGTCGACAACTCTACCTCTGCACCACAACCGCCCAACAAAAAAATCTGTTTGCAGACACTTCCTAGGTTTTTTTTCTCTTTACTGGCAGGACAGATTCCTAACAGAAAACTTTGCTCTAACCAAAGACTGTAACACACTAATACGGTTATAAATGGCTCTAGTGGAAAGTCATGGCTTGTTGAGCTTTGCGTTCAACACTTTTCATAAGATGTTTGAGCCAATTGTGCAACTAGTAAGTAAAGGAATTTGACTACTCATGTTTTGGCCCCCGTCTAGCCAGTAAAGTCTCAGTCTGAACTGAAAAATGGCCTTGTAAAGCTTTTGCTGGAGCCTCTAAATATTTATCAGCACCATCAGGCATATGTTTTTTTTTTCTCTAAAGGCCCTCAATGGATGGCACTTTGCCACCTGCAATGTACCCTTTACCAGCCACTGAGTGAATAGAGGATGATCTTTATTGCCTGGGTGCTATTGATTCACATAATTAGCAGCTCCAAATAATGACTGACCAAGTAATTTGTTGGGTGAAGAACTAAAAACATGATGAAAACACATGAAAGATCTCTGATCATAGATGACTATTTTGTCAAAAACTGTTTTTTAATAGTTTGTTTAGACACTAATCACACATGCACATAAAAAGACAGGAAAAAAGGAGTGATAAAAACGGCATCCATTCCAAAATCCACCCAAAAAATCCATCATTTTCTGATCTATCTGCTGAAGACAGTGGAAGTTATTGAATTCCATATGTCCAAGAAAGACTTTATAGTAAGAACTTTGTAAAATCCGTCTTTTGTCCCATAAACTCCAGTTTGATGGTAATCTCCCCGTCCCATAGGAGTCCCCCCACCAGTTCACACCCCCATGGTGTGAGATTGGTGTGGTGTGTCTGCAGACATGGCAGTTCTTAGAGGATATGAGAATGAAAGGAATTCAAGAAAGCCCTGAAAAGCGATCTGCACATCATGAGAGTCAATCAGAAGATAAGCAGATGTGAAGAGAAAAAAAAGGAATACAAGAGCAAAGTGAGGTTCAAGACACACAATGGCATTCCCAAGAGAGGCCTTGGGAAATGCTGAATGGTCTATTGACTGGACAAGAAAAAAAAGAAAAATCACTTTGGGTGGTGTTTGGGTCAACAATGTTCACATCTCAGTGTTTGTTTCTTACCTAGATCTGCAGAGACTTTTAATTTATCATACCCTATAGTCTGTAGGAGAACAAAGACTAAAAGGTTGACAATATAGATTGCATTTCCTCAGACAAGGGGGGGAAATGGAGTGTGTGGGGAGGTGGAGGGCAGCTCTAATTTCATGTCTCTGTGTTCAGCAGGCTGTCAGTAAGGACTAGCGAACACTACCTAAGGCTGAAGACTGGGACAAAGTGCCAGGTACATAGATCCAGTTTCTTTGCAGCAGCCAAATACGACATTGTGGAGGATGAAAAAAAAAAATCTGCACCTGGTTGCCATAGAAACCAATTTTCATCCAGACTGCAGTCAACAGTAATGACAGTTTGCTTCATTTGAAATGCAAAGATTTCAAAAGACAATAATTTGGTGAGCAGATTTGAATAGTTGACAATAAAATGTAATTGATGTTAAATTTCCTTCTTAAACACTTTTCCAAAAGTAAAAAAAATCTGAACCATCTGCACACTAGGAATTTTACATTCCCAACTTTAATACAAAACTTGCATAAAGCAATGGATTCCTGTAATTTGCAGGCCTTCACACCTTTCAATAACTGAAACCCAGATGACTTGGGAAAGACAAGCAAATAAGTGAGGGTTTCACCTAAAACAGGAAAGAAGTGCTGAAAGGTGGGAGAGCACTGAGTGTACCATTAGTTGCGGAGACAGTTGGGTATACAGAGCGAGAAGTCCTACAAATCCCCTGCTCTTGGAACATAAGCAGCAATTACTGTCTCCCTCTGTATTTTTGCTGCTGTCAACCCAACATTTTGACATCAGGGACAGCATGAAAGACCAGTTAAGTGCACCTGAAACACTGAGCGGTCCAAGAGACATAAAAAAAAAATACAAATAACAGCTGTCAGCAACTTTCAAAAGGATGAAAAGCAAGTTGGTAATTGAATTGCAAGTACAAATCCTGTGAAGGATAGCTAACAATATATTTTTGTTGTAAAAAGATGGTGTCTCATACATTTTTTCCCTGCCACAGTCATTTTGGTGTCTTTTTGTGTGGTTGAAAATATGGAAAACTTGTACTAAGCTTTCACACAAACTACACATCATAAAAACACTCTTGAGTTGAAGTGGGTTGAATAAACACCTGTTTTTATTTTGTTTTTTGTCCACCACAAACTCATAAAAATGTGCATGTATGCAGATGACATAAATCTGAAAAAAAGGTTGTATTTCTCTGACTTTTCCAGACTTTTCCTTCAAGCAGCGTAACACCTGAGACAACTTCAACTGTAGTGTTTTTCTGTTTGTCCTGTACATGTAAATACACAAATCCCCTGATTCCCTACAGGATCCAGATGTCTTCAGTGAGGCTCTCAAAGCAGGATGTGACTAGCATACTTGCTTTTTTTTTCTTTTGCCTTTAAGAGGAGATCTGTATCCCCTCCACTGTTTGAGCCCTGAAACATCATGTCATGCATTTCTGTGGGATCATGGCGGTCACTAAACTGTTTGAGCATTTCAAAATAAAGAAAACTCCCATGCATATAAGAATATCCAAAAAACCCACTTGACTTTCTTGGTGACTTCCACCCACAAATCTCACAAACAAACACAAGCACACTAAGCCAAGACCACACAAACCCTTCTGTCAGACATAAACCAGCCACAAAGCTAAAGTCTAATTGACTTTCTAAATGATAAAGGCTGATACGATTCAACAACACAAATGCTTGGTGGATCTTGAGATACTTCTATGGATGCTAATTCTGAGTAAAGTGGGTTTATTTGTTAGAAAATCCAGGGATTAAACATGGCACTGAGTCCATCAGGTCAACAGAATTTGTACAAAGTCGACCCACTTATTCATTTAATGACCCACTAAAAACAAAGCAAGGAGTTAGCATAGGTAATGTAATGTTTGTTTTAGCAGTGTCCGTCTGTTTTTTACATGTTGCAAACAAGGTTAGGAGTTTCAGGAATTAAGAATAGGCTAACGTGGCTAACATGTATCATTGCCGGTCTATTGCTACATTCACACCACTCTCTACAACTGGAGTTCAAGCAGCGATTTTCCAATTAAAACCTGTACAAACGCGCATAGCTAAACACTTGAAGCTCTGCATGTTTCTACGACCATCTTTAGGCTCTACGTAAAAAATGCGTAGCCACTGAATGCACATTGAAAGTTATACCAAGATGACCAAACAGGGACTCAGATTTGGTACTGACGTATGAATGTTGTCGTTTTTACTTCAAGGAAGTGTCAACCATTTGAAAAATAATCATGGAGGAGAAATTAATAATTGCAGTTTGGAATTCTATGAGACCAAGTTTTTCATATATCGAAATATATTTTTTGCATTGGTTTGACATTGCACACCTGCTCCAACTGTAGATGGCAGACATGTGCTACTAAACAGTAAAATAACAGAAGCCCTTTCCTACATGTCCAGAATGTCTTTTTTTTTCAAATCACCATCATGTGAATAAGGAGAAGATGAAAAATTGTAGTTTGAAAAAAAGCATTTTAAGGAATTATAAGGAATTAGTGTAGAAAAAACACTGGGCTCCCTACTCCGCTCTGCAACGGGGGTGGGGGTTGTTCCGCACCAGCAGTTCTGCCCACAATGCAGAGATGGATTTGTAATGAAGTACTGCTACTGTGTAGTAACTGTGTCCTAGAAAAGGACAGTATTTTTTTTATTGGCTAAAAAATAAAAATCATAATTAAGAGACTACTGGGAATGCTTTGAAAGTAGATCAAAAGATGATCAGAGTGGGGCTTTAAAGGTCAAATGATCCAAAGTGGCCCCATTAAAAACAGAAAGCTTAACTTCACTTTTCGAAGAGTTGATTGCTTTCTACATAAGAACTTTTACAGCTCTGGTACGTTTAACGAATTTAAACGTTGATAACATGTTTTCTTCAAAACTTCACAAGACATTTTTTTTTTCATAAAGTACTGTCATTTAGTATTGAAATAAAGTGTGTTACAGCAACTCAAGTGTGAGATCAAGATAAAGGGAAGAAGAATAGACATGTCAGACATGGCTAATATATATATATATATATATATATATATATTCAAAAAATAACCAGACGAATTGAAGCCTGTTGGTTTAAAAATGTAAATTGTGAATACTTGAATAGTGCTTTTAGACCTCAGTAAACTTGGAACAAGAAAACAGCCCCAACAAAAAAAAAGTGTAATTTGATACAATAGAAATGAGCAGAAAAACTGTTGATGTGAAATTATTCTAAACCAAATGTGGCAGAATGCTTCCAGTTGGATTTGGAGAAAGTTCAGACAAACAGAGATGTTTAGAAAAACAGGGAAAAATACAGCTGGGCCAAAAACGTATGTCAGTGTTTTGACAGAACATTCATAACAAAATGCCTGGCGAAAAAAAAAGTGCAACATAAGGAAGGAAAGAAGCAAAAAAACTGAGATTTAAGAGAGAGCTCACTTACAAATGTTTGGAAAAGAGAAGAAAAGTCAAACATCAGCAGGTAAACAGAGGAAAACAAAGTCACAAAGCAGTAGAAAGAAGAAAAGTTGACTAGATGAAAAATATTTCATTAAAACCTTTTAAAAAACTTTCGCGGGAACAACGGGACCAAAATGGCCACCGTAGCCGGGCATCACGGGATGTAAACAGAGTAGGTATGAAGCAAGCGATGAGCTGCGGGAAACGTAAGGCAACAGTGAGTCACGGCGACTCATTGAAATGTGGTCGATTGAATGCCGGCTCATTAAAACAACTTTTAACAAAAGACACATTAGCACCACAGAATCATGTTGTGGTTCAGCCCCCCCATCTAGCCCCTTAATGCTGAGTGTCAGGGAAGGAGGGGGCCTGTGGCATTAGTCCTTGGCCGAACCAGGGATTTGAACCCACAATCTCAGGATGGACACTGTCACTATGACCACTTAGCTTGTTGGTTTTAAAACAACTGACAAGTAAGTGTGTACATTTCTCCTGTGGTGCAATTTACTCTTTTTGTATAAAGCCGCCTAGTGGTTTGCAGGTGAACTGCCTCCAGCTGAAATGAAATGCCTCCAGCTGCTTTCATAAGCGATTGTGCTTCAAACAAGAAGTCAAAGGCGTCCACCCTTGGCCACAACTCAAAAGACACAGATTCTACTGCTTAAAAGCATATTAATCTGACTGAAAACATGTAAAGGATGTTATATAAAATCAGTTTTTCAAAACTTTCTGTCAAACTGATTTGAAAAAGTAGAAACTAGTTTTCAACGATTGCTGTTTTTTTATTGACATACAACAAATCCAAAGATCACCTGCTCTTTGTCTGTGATTACTGCATGTAGTCTCGAATGAAGCAGCTTTCACCTCCGTCTCGTCACTCTGACCGTCATGACTCTGCTAGAAGCCGAGCCAGCTGTGATTCTTAACGTCTAATTCAGCGATTAAATGGCTCAGCAGGAGTTAGAGGGACAGGGGTGGGGGGGCAGGGAGGGTAAACCTAAGGTCGCTCCCCTCCCCCGCCTCCAAACCGCTCCCCTCAGGGCCAAACCATGCTGGGTGCATGTCAAAGATCACATGACAATAGGGATTCCTGACCCAGCTCGAGTCTGAGAATGAATCAGACCTAATTCAAGCATGTCGCAGTGCAGCCAAAGCTCTGCTCTTAAGATAGAGTGGCAGGCCTTTTCAATTTCAAGATCTGGTATGTTAATACGAAAGAGGGTCAAAATGAGAAAAATGACTGTCAAGATGTTCGTTCAATTTGGCTTCCATCATTGTAGAGGGCTGCGTTCAGAGTTAATATTCTCCCAGAACTCTGAAAGTTTTGGAGGCTTCATCAAATATTCATCATTGTCTCAAATATCCCCTAATAAATATTTACTAGATGAAATGTCCAACATAATGAAAACATGAATTATTCAAGACAAAAGTCTTGGATGAAAGAAGGCAAAAGTTGTCCTTATCTCATCCAGAGGAATGTGCAGGATACAAGCTTTTAAATTGAAGGGGAAACAAGTGTAACTTTGATCAGATGCAACGTGGAACAAAGAATGCAAAATGTGGTTAGAAGACACAATAAACTGCAGGGAACGTATTTAGTTGCAGCTCCATAGGAATTTTCTCAGGACTTTATACACAATATCAATGTGCCAGATAAAGTTTATAACAAGAAAGCAATTATGAAGCCCAGTGAGGAGAATGCCAAACAGAGAAATCTGGGGGGAAAAATTCTGAAAATGATCCAAAAGTGCAACAAATTACTTGTTGAGTAACAGAATTTACTGGTGGGAACGTTGTACTTTGTTTCTTGTCTGCACATTTCTGTCAGTTGTTCTGACTTTTTGACTGAAGACGCGCAGGTGTAGCCTTAAACCAGATTTATGGCTCATAGGTCGTGCGTAATTTACTGAGTTAACTGGAGGCATGATCAATGGGGTTTCTTGAGGCAATATTTTTCAACCTCACGGCATACATTTGCGTTATTTTTTATTGACTTTTGTCTTTTTTCTTTTTTGCAGCCCTGTCTTACCTGGCCACTGCGGCGCAGCGGGCACCACGAGCAGCAGGACGCAGCAGACAAGGCGCACCAACCACCTGCGGGGTCAACAGCGCAACGTCAAGGCACTTTCACGCGCAAAGTTGGGGAAAAGTTTGCACATAAAGCTGCAAAAATACCTCATCTTCATCTTCTCCTTTCCAAAGCTGCTGGAGTCACATGGGCTTCTCCGGGGAGGGGGAAAATGCTGAAGGATATATAGCTCTCGGTGCGGCACCGCTGCGCGCCGCCGGAACAGCTGATGAGGACGCGGCTGGAGCCGCAGAAGAGGAGGAGGAGGATGAAGGAGGAGGAGGGCAGAAGAGGAGAAACGACCTGCTGAGCTTCACAACAGGGATTTCCGCCAGGTCCTAAAAGGGAACAGTCACTTTTTGCGCACGATTGAAAAAAGGCATTAAAGGCCATAAAACGTCCACAAGTGCCTTATTATTAAAACCATTAAAATCCTGCACAGGGGCGGAGCTAAAAGAGCCAAACGATATCTGGGGGGCAGGAAGGGGAGCAGAAGACTTTAAAAGGGTGGCAAATGACAACAGTATAGTAGAAGGCCATTACAAATGATGAAAAATACGTATTTCTAACAGTTTTATTATTCTTATTAATATTAAATTAGCAGTTATCTTAGTTAAAGTGCTAATACTAATGCTTAAATAACCTTGTATCAATGATTTCTTAATCTTTGTCAAAATGATGCTAATATTAACATATTAACTCAACATGCTTTTTGTTGGGCAGTGGCGCCCCCTTTCTCCACCCTCTAGCTACGCCCATGGCTACGGTTAAATAAGCCCACAGAATGAGCAGTGAAGCCGTCATGTATGTGCTACTGTCAGTCATGTAAACTGAACCTGGCACCGTCTCCAGAGGGCTCAGAAGAACACACATACATGAACACACATGTTCATGAGGAAATCAGTCTGCCATGCTGCAGTTCTGACAAAAATCAATGGTTTCATAATGAAAGCAAATTACAAGCTGTTTGATTTAATAATATGTGTAACACAGTTCAGATGTTTTCTAGCTGCAACATTTGCACATCAAAGTCAAAAGGACTGATGTAATTTGAGACCTGAAAAGCCTTTGGAGTTTTGCACCACTTCCATCCCACACACTACAGATGGAGTTTAGTGCACTTACTAAATCTGACCACTAGAAGGCACACTTGTTTTTCTTTTTAATTCACTTTGTTTGATCAGTTTAATCCGTAAATAAACTGAAAACACGAAAATGGAAAAATCAGAGGGAACTTCTCAAACGTGCAATTAAACCCACCTTTTACTTTACTTGCCCCATTTGACTTAAAAATAAATTGAGAAAAAAAAAAAAAAAAAAAAAAAAAAAAAAAAAAAAATATATATATATATATATATATATATATATATATATATATATATATATATATATATATATATATTTATACCCCTGACTTTATAAACAATGTTGAGTTAATACTGACTTAATTTTGATTAACTAGGTTTATACATTTATGTTTGAGATGTTTCTATTCAGTGAGATCACTGAATAGAACAAGTTTTTATACCCCTGCTGACACTACAATATATTAAGGTCTTATGTACTCTATCCTCAAACAGAACTCAGATTTCAAATACTATCAACCCTTTTTACCAAAGTTTCATTTTCTCTGATTCCTCTGTTTGTTTTAGTTATGCGTAAAGCATATTTTTTTATGCCGTACAACAACGTTTATTAGCCATACAAAAGGGAGTTGCAAAGAAAGTCAATTTTTATGTTTCAGATTCTATTTCTATTGAATCATAAACCAATAGTCGTGTTCAGGTTAGTATTAGTAGTAAGTATAGGAAAAAAGAGCACAGCCCACAAAAGTAGACCTAAGAAATAACAAGAGAAAATGCCGTTTTTGACTTGTTTTGTTGGAGTTTATTAATTTCAGTGGGATGATCCTATGTGCCACAGAAAGCCATTTGTGCCTGGTCAGAGCAAAACACCATGACATAATTACAAAGTCAGTTCAATTCAATTTTATTTATATAGCCCAATATCACAACCATAACTGTCTTATGGGCTTCACACCGGTATTTATGCAAAGAACATAAATGCAGTCATAAATTATAAACAATAACTGATTGCTACACTAAACCAAACAGACTAAGATAAACTGGAATTCCTGTACTTAGACCCTCCTTCTCTGTGAAAAAAAACTCGTAAAAAAACCATACCCTGCTGAGCGAAAAAAAGAAGAAACCTCAGGGATGCCTACATGAAGTAGGAATCATCTTCCAGGACAGACAGGTGATGTGCTAGAACGGATAAAGAAGAATTTGCCTATTTAACTCAAAACTATTTGTTTGAATAACAGCTGCATGTTTAAATAAACAATGGCATCTACAATGGGCATCAAGGTATTACAGTTGTTGGCGCTCTTGCCTCAGAGCTAGAAGGCCCCTGATTCAAGACCTGGCTGGAGGACCTGAAACAGCATCACTACTGGGGGACCTTTCTGTGTGAGTTTGCATGATCTCAGCGTGTATGCGTGGGTTTTCTCTGGAGACTCCAGCTTCCTCCCACCGTCCAAAAACATGATTCAAGGAGCAAAAAATGCAATGGCCAAGCACTGGTTAACGCTGACCTGGAAATGAAGTCACAGGAACAGCATCTTCATTACTTCCCATCTGCCCTGCTGCTGAATCAGGCGACAGGGCAGTGTTAGCCAGATTTCCGGCTGGCAGCCGCTCTCATTAGACGATGTGCAAATGTCTCTGGACAGCAGCCGTCCATATCAAGTGCTACCGGCCACCAGCTGCCTGGTAGACCAGGGGGTATATAAAAAGGCCATTCTTTACCACTTTCAGTACACATTATAATCTTGTCAATTTACACATTTTTAGACAACGTGTCCCCTGTTTGGTCTCCTTCATATTATTCTCAGCATCAACCGCAATTCGTCAATATCCAGGTTCCGGAGTCCCTGTGATGCTATTAACTCAATGATGAGTTTTGTGCAGAATCATTGCCATTCACAAGTTGGATTCATGGTGGCTGGGATTGGCAGATTGAGGTCTGGTCATCACCTGGCCCCCAGGCCATGTCAACAGCCCCTCGCTAAGTGCCTATGCTGTTGCCATACAATTTCTATCAATCTGACAGTGGCAGTGGAATGGCAGCAGGGGGGGCGACAGTCTGAAATCAGCCGATCATCAAACAATTATGGGGACCCTCCCATCAGTGATTTATCATGCTCCAGGCTTCCTGCCACCCGTCTGTCACTGAACTGCCACTGCGCAACCTCCAAAGGCGCCAAGGTTGCCATTGAGAGATGTAAAAAAAAAAGAAAATCATCTAGTCACAGCTTAATTTGAATATTTTTCCTTAAACCTTCGTAGCTATAAAATGCAATTGCCACCTCCCGATTGCAAATGTCACCAATTTTGCTGGAAATCTTGCATCAAGGTCGCTAAGTGGTGGCATTTTAGAATATGTGACCGTAGTCAAAGAAATTAAAAGTGTAATTGATGATTTATTACTACAAATGAAAGTAAAAAATGAAAGTAAAGGTGCAATTTTCACTAACTTAGAAAAATATATAAAATCAAATATTTAATTTTTATTCATCCTTATACAACACACTCACACTGTTTGGAAGAAAAGCAAAAGGAAAACAACTGTGACGAAGCAGCTGTGGCATTTGGATCCATATGGAAACCAATTTATTAGCATTAGCAAACAGGCAATAGGTCAATGGCAAGGAGCGATGCAGGATGGCGACAGACAGGCACAGGTCAAACACGGAGACACAAAAAAGACAATAATGCTCAGACTGTAAGACTGTGAGTGCAAAAAAGACTTTGCGAGGAGTACAATGTTGAGCAGGCTAATAAAAACAACACTGATGAGCCGGAATGAAAACAAGCTGGAGTGGTCCGGAGAAGCAGTCAATACTCGGGAGATAACTCCCTCTGGCGATCGGAGGTGGAGCTGAGCAGCTGAATCCTGACAACAGCAGTAAGATAACAAAAAAAGTCTTGAAAACAACACTGATTGGATCACAACAATAAACTGAATAATGTCATCACATTTAATCATAAGATTAAAATCAAACAAAAATAAATCAAAGCAGCAAAGCCCCAAAAAATGATTTAAGATATCTGCATTGTCAGAAGCACCAACAGTTAGCAAAATCACACAAATGTTTTTTTCTGGTGAAACAGACAAACTCAGGAATTTCATATTAAAGGTAATCTATGTGTGAATTCTCATAGATGTCAGTTAGAAAGCTTTTGTACTTTGTAATCATAGGTAAAATAGATTTGGCTGTACGTGTGGCCGCAGTGAGTCAATGTTCCCTTCAATCTCCAGCATAGCTTTCTTTATGAAGGCTCATTTTGTGCTGTCAGAACATGCTCACAGCTCAGTGGATGCATGGTCGGCCCGCATTCCGGTGTCAGGTGAAGAAAAGACAAACTGCAGGATCAATTGCTATTCTGTGAAAAATCCTCTACTTCCCTGAGTAATTGAGCATGCAAACTGAATGTCTATTCTAAAAGTGTAGGATTGGAAATGCTATCGTTCTGGTTAGTAGTTTGTTTCTGTTAGTAAAGAGTGTATCAACTGATTTTTAATGAGCACAGTCAAAAAAAGTGAAGTTGTGTTGTTTGTTCGAAGTGCCACAAGTGGGTTTGATACGAGAACATTTGGTGTTTATTTCAATCAAACTAGCAAATTATTCTATTTTCAAGCAAATCAAGCTGGAAACACCATGAAAACCTTTAGGGTGTAGAAGTGGTTAACTATGACAAAACTGTATTTTCTCCTGGATCTAAGAATCAACCATTATGCCACAAGCCTCTCTTGTTTTTTTGTTTCCCTGTTTTACAGATTTTTTCAGTGCAATTTTATATTTTTTGCTTGTTTTTTTTTAAACATTACACTGTCCTGATTGGCTGTTGAGCTTGTCAATCAATCTCCTATGTCCCGTGTCTCCTGTTCAGAATGTTTTCAGTTTGCCACACTTACATAAATCTTCATTCAGAAGCAAATTTTTGATTTCATTCTATAATACTCGATTCATTTTTCTAGTGTTAAAAAGTGTTAAGAGTTTTACAGCCTTTAAACTTCTGCAATCCTACTTGGTAGATTTCACCTGGCTCACAAGAAAGTAACCCATGGAAAAAAAAAACGAGGGACCACTGTACTCTAAAACAGTGGTTTTCAATCACTGATAGAAAGCAATGTGTACCATGGGACATTTTGCAGTTTTACACAATTAGTCTTTTTTACAAATTTGCCCATACTTGGGCATGGCGGTGTGCCACACATTTCTTAAAGGTTGGCCATTGGTCCTTCTCAATGGGCTAAGCAGTCCTATTGACCTACCAGTGTTGCAGCTCACTACGAGTGTTTTGACTTATCCGTTGCCTTCAGGGTCCAAAGCCACATTTACAGTGCCCTTGGCAACGGGCGTTAAAGTGGCCACTTTCGACAAATAGTCTATGTAAGAGTAAATAAATGGGCATTTCGGGCTTCCATGTATAAAACACTTGTTTCCACATAGCTATGCGCATTTTTAAAACCGTTCTTGGGCTCTTCATACAAAACACCAGCTGAAAGTTAAACCAGTCGAGGTAGTGACTCCCCTTTTATTTGAGGAAGTGCCAACCGATTGAAAATTGATAATGGAGGAGAGAATAATAATTGTTGTTTGTGCCCGTCCGGAATTCTATGACACCAAGCCTTTAAAATATCAGAATAGAGCTGTGAAAGAAAAAGCCTGGAGCAAGGTTTTCAAGACTTTTATTGCTTTGACATTTTGCAACAAGCCTCTTCTAGGTGGTGGACCTTTGTTAGTAAACGGTAGAGAAAGAAGAAGAAGCCCATCTCTGCTTGTTCATTGTGATCACCATGTGCTACACTTTCAAGAATGAGCGTCAAATGCCCCGTTGTGAATGTAGCACAAGCCAGCAAGACCTGGTGGGACTCCTTTAGCTTGACAGCATCCCTTACTTCCTGTGTTCACCATGACTGGATTGTCACCCCCTGAGCAGGCGCCAGAAGCCTTGTGGCTCCAGCTCCGATTACAGTAGGGCAAAAAGTATTTGGCAGTCATCGATTCTGCAAATTGTTCCACACTTTTTTTTCCCAACTTTAAATTAGATCTAGAGTTAGTTAGATCTAACGTCCACCCTCCTTTTTGTTGTGAGTTGAAGCTCTCCAAAATGTGGAATTTGATCACAGTGGGCACACAGTACATTTTGCCAGTCAGTCCAACTCCACTCCGTCAGTTGGTGATCATTTTACAGCTCTGTCCTTCTCTACACCCCAATGCTCAAGCTACACAGCCGAAGATCAAATGTTACAATTACAAACTCGGTTCCAGAGCTCCTGCTTATGGTGCTAGCTGCCTTGTGCACTTCCAATAATAGAACATCAATCAGATGTTAATTCAGATCAAGAGGGAGGGCATTTTCTTACAATGTTACTGTCATTCTCCACGATAATAACAATGCTAACTGTTTTAAAGTGCTTTTGAATGATAAATAACATGAAAAATAAGGACAAATGATAAAAAAATGCATTTAAAACAAAAAAAGAAAACAAGATGGTGATCATCTAAGGTCAACATAAAAAAATGCTTTTAGTTTAGACCTTAAGGCAGAAAAGAAGTTTGAGTTTCAGATGTCGTTGGGCAGCCCTGAACCGTTGCACCAACCATGGTACTGAGGGTACTGAGGTACATGGGCCAGAGGGCAATGTGAGGCAAATGGAAGAAAAAATAATTTGAGGGAATGGGAAGGGGTGGCACTGTGCAGGAGTTTCAGTTGGTATCAATGGACGAGGTCGCGAATAATCGTGGATTAGGAGCATTGACCTGAGAATTGAAATTTCCGTAGTGCTAAGCCACGGCTAAGAGGCCATTCTTTGATCTAGAGGCAATGGTGCACACCCTGTTTCATTGGCCATCCCCTGATTGGCTGAATACACCCGATCCAAGTAATTAGTGGTTCAGGCAAGGCTGTTTGGAAAGCACATTGGGACACCGGCCCTTGAAGCCTGAAATTGCCCCACTGCTGGCATTAAACCTAAGAAACCCCCTCATCGCAGTACAGTGGCAGTTCAGGGAAAGAATGAACATGATGCCTGACCGAAAAAAATTTTCTCAACATATTTTTTCATCTGCTCCTGATTCACAACAACTTGAATAAAGAAAGACATTTTAAGCTTAATTTTCTTTATATATGTTCTCCATCAAGAGGAAAAAATGCCACAAGAACGTGTTAAAAACACCAAAACCTCAATTTTCATTAAATGTGGTCTTTAAGTTGTCCCTCACTCTTCAACACAAACATTTCCCTAACCAGCTAGAAGAGTTTGATGTATATCAGGTTACTTCCAACAGCTGAAATGAGGGAGGTGGGAGTGTCAACAATGGGGCCACCAAACAGCTGAAGGGACAATGCAGCCAACCTTCATGATAAGACTGACATCAATACTCCTGATCAATCAGAAGCACAAACACACTTCATGTACAACTCCAAGTTTAAGCAAGAAAAAACTTTAACCATAAAAAAGCACAAAACACAGTGAGCTCAAGAGCCAGCAATTACAGAAAGTGTTGCATCACAATAAAACTTAGCTAACTTTAAGGCAGAGTCAAGTCTGATAAACACATATTTTGTGTTTTTATTATGACTTTTAGTATATATATTAAACTTATACATATAAAAAGTCAAACAAATCAAAGCTTAAAGGATGAGTTCTGTTTATATTGTGTCTGTTTATTCCATGGTTCTATGGTCTAATCATTTCAAGTATATTTGTTGAAATACCCTGAAATAAAAAAAAAATCCATATATTTTAAGTTTACATGGGAAAGGACATACTTTTAGGTCAACTAAAATCAAAGATGAAATATCAAGAACAAAATGTGCTCCTCTAAGATATTTATTACAAACCTTAAAGCAAGCTAAAGGGTCTGCAGTGGGCAAGCCTGCAGAACTATCTTTAGCCCCTGCTGGCAAGTGAATGGAAGTGCCTGACTTATCCTCACTGCTGTCATCAAGGCAGCCAGTATTTTTAGAAGACAGCAGCAGCTGCATAAGCATTTAACAGTATTCCATGAACAATGACACTTGGGGTGTCTAAAGTCTAAACGACAGAGAGTTTGGGGGAACCACTTCGCTCTGGTTCAACGGGACTTTTGAATGTTTATTTATTTATTTTTTTGTTCCACCGAGCAACGTCAATGAGGGTGAATAGGAATAGAACTTGGGATATTTGAGCTTAGCATGTGTCCAAATCCAAAGTCAACTTGGGACACTACTTGGCCTTCAGGAAACGGGCGGCGTTGCTCCTTAACTCGGACTTCGATTGCAATTGCGGAATGTATGTTGATGGCGGTTCCTGGGGACTGAAGCGAGGTAGGGTGCGTGAAGGCTGCATTGCCCCATCAGGGGCAGAGGTCTTTCCGATTGAACCATGCAAGTTAACACAGGGGTTAATCTTATATCTTTAAAGCACCACAGGGAATACTGAAGACATTTTAACCACATTGTCTTGGCTATCCCAATGAAACACGCCAGACAGTAAATTCATTTTTGTGCAACCGATAAACATGGCAAATTTTATTATAGTGATATGTTAATGTAAGCTTGATTTGAGTAGGACTTATTGCATCTCCATATTTTAAGATTTTGATGGTGGCTAAGCCTGCTTGATAAGCAGGAATTTGCTTACCTGGTCATCTTCTGAACAAAAAGCCCACATCATCAATCTTCCACTTCAAACCCACCATATTTTCAGTAGTGAAGTACCAGCAAGCCAGCAAAAGTTAAACATTTACCAATCCCTGATTATATGTCGTATTATCTGAAAGATTATTTCTAAATACTAAATAATACTATCACTAAAATACACAACACCTGAGAGGTAGTTTCTTGTTTAACATTTTAGGCTAAACAATTTTTCAAATTTTTGAGCATTTCTTCAAATATTTTGAATGTTTTCTTACTAAAATACTCTACTAATTGCCTGTGATTGTGAAAAAATAAATTTTAAAGCATGCCATTGTTTTGGACTGATTTTATTACAAGAGCTTGAACTGCAAAATATTAAAGTTTTCCTTTTGGGTCACCAGTTTTTCTATGATGCACAGCTTGACCTAAAGTGAACTCGCTGGGATGTTCAGTCTGGGTTCAGAAGTGCAATGAAAAGAAATCCAATCATGTGGGGAAAAAATGCTTAAAAACCCTTTTCCAGCATTAAGGGCAGCATAACCAGCTATTTTAAAAGACCCCCTTCGATAAAAATTCTGTTTTTTGTGTTTTTAAGATGTTTTTTGTATCCTTTTTCTCGTGATGTTAGGACATCAGGACAAGACAGAAAACTAGAAAAGATTAAAACTGCATTTCTGAGTATTTCTATATTCTGAAAATGAAACGATATCTCATTTACAAAAGCTTGCAGCTGTTACACTATTGGCGAGGCCGTGGTGCAGTGGAAAGGGCAGTCTGCCTATGATCGAAGGATTGCAGGTTCAATTCCCACCTTGCCCGCCCATGTGTGTCTGTGAACCCCATATTGCCTCTGATGGAAGGTTGGCGCCAGTGTTCGGCAGCAGAGCCACCATCAGTGTGTGTGAGTGGGTCTGTGACTGTAAAGCACTTTAGGCCTTCAATGAAGGTAGAAAAGCGCTATATAAGTATAAACCATTTACATACAAACTGCTCCATTCTGATTGTGAATTTGGTTAAAAACAGCATAATCATAATAATTTACCAGTGGAACAATTTTAGGATAAATTAAAAGCTCATGGAAGTGGGACTTTAATATCACAGAATTATTATTTTTTTTTTTATTTTAGTCTTGCGTTGAGACAGATAAAGGTTTAGACCAGTAAACCTCTAAAACTTGAGGAGTTTCTTTTACTTAGATGTACTATATTTTCCACACTATAAGGCACAATTCAAATTCAATTTTATTTATATAACCCAATATCCCAACCATAGCCCTCTCAGTGGGCTTCACCAGCGGTATATAAGAAACTGAAACCAACAGTACATAAAGTCAGTCATAAAATATAAACCATAGCTGGTTCCTCGACAAACTAAACAGACTACGCTATTAAAAGCTTTTTTTTATCCCCAAAAAGCATTAGTGCATCTTATAGTCGTCTGTAGTGCCTATTATATGTATGAATTCTGGTTGTGGTAACTGATGTCAAAGTGATTTTGAGAGGTACAAGGCACTCTGCTAAAATGTTTGGCTGGGTGTTATTGGGAATATGCTAACACGGCTAATGTATAGCAGTGTTGGCCTGTGCTTTTCTGCGTGTTACTGGAAAGATTGGGAATTAGCTTAATCACAGTAATGTTTATTTTGGCGTCATCAGTCAGCTGTTTTATGTGTTGCAAACAAGGTTGGGAGTTACAAGTATTTTTGATATGCTAACATGGCTAACATGTAGCATGTTATGTTCTATATAAGTTCTAGAGTTACTGTGAACACAGTTAATAAAGTTTGACTAACAAACTTATTTCGGACTCTTTTGTCTTAATTAATGCATCTTATAGTTCGGTGCGCTTTATTTGAGACAAGTTCAAAAATAGACCATTCATTGATGGTGCGTTATAATTTTTGGTATTTGATTAAAAGTATGTGATAATATTTCACTGCTGTTTGCCTACTTAAAAACTATGAGGCATTTTTACATTCTGTTACTAATCTAATTTTAAAATACTGCAAGATTTTTTGTTCTTTGTCCTCTGAGGTTTGTTTACATATTTTTATGACTCCAAACAGGTTTGCTATTATACATTTGGTCATTGTGATTGATCACTTACAGAAAAAGAAAAATCAAAAATCAATTGTATTAACTTTTGCAAGACTACTAAACATTTTAAAGTTTGGATCTCCCTGGTCAAGTCGCAGGGCCACCTTGAGGGAAAAAAAAATACACAAGTAAACATGTGGTATCCTCCACCTATGTGTAGTACAGCCAGCTACCTCATAAACATGCTTTCAAGTGTGTGATGAAGCCAGAGAATACCCAGTCTCTCTTCAGGAGGACTTGTTTCCTTCCTTAAAGAGGCCAGCAGAAAGGCAGGAAATGGAAGCCTTGTTTTGAGGAAAACATGCATAATCACTTATACATGTACTAGCCTCGTGTAGTGATGTACAAACCAAAAAGTCTTTCAAGTTCTATTTAGAGAAAACAACAGCACACTGTAGTCCAAGCAACAGTAGAGCAAAAAACTTATTTTGAATAAAAAGGTCCCTTTTAAAGACTTGTGTATCATCTTTGGCTAATAATTATGTGAAAATTCTGGTTTCTCAGCCATCTTTGTGATACATGACACACATTCCTTTCACAAATCTTTTTTAAGGGTTTACTATATTAAGCCCTTTCCCACTGAAATACAGCACCAGCTGTACTGGCCCTGTGTTGTTGCTGCTGTTGCAACAGGACAGGCCTGTTTCTTCCAGCTCACCGCGTCGTGCTTTCCTCTTTCATGCAGATAGAGCAACAGTAATTCAATTAGGCCTAATAACCATGCCATCTGCTTGTGCTGAAACACATGCACTTAAAGGGGGCAAAGGCTGAACATTGGCATGACAGAAATCATGTTTTACATTCCAAATGACGGGGCTTAATTTCCGGTAGAAAACTGTTAAGCTGAATCTAAACGAAAGTGCATGGAATGTGGAAATGGTCTCAAAATCTACACTAGTTGTAGTTAATGTTGTGTTCCCCATGTTTTTCAAAAATACTCCTTGTTTTTTGCCAAATAAAAATTCATTTTCTCTTTTTATCTCCAGAAACTTATAGCCGGAAAGTAGATTTTCTTGCCCCACTGAAGCAACATTTACCTACCTCCAAGACTTTTTTGACAAAGAGGATCTGCCCAAGAAACAAAGATGGATGTGTTTGGCGGTGCCCCACGCTTTCTAGCTTATCCAAGACCTGTTGTCGTGCAAAGCGGAACTGATGCAGTCCTGAAGTGTCAAATTGGCGGCGATCCTAGGCCTGCTGTCATCTGGGAGCGAAACAATGAAAAGATCGACCCACAAGGACGATACAGGGTCTTTGAGGACGGCAATGTTTACAACCTTATCATTTCAGCCGTCACTATTGAAGATAGTGGCCAGTACATTTGCAAAGCAAAGAACAGTATTGGAGAAACATACGCTGCAGCCACGTTAAAGGTGGAAGGTGAGGCACAGGAGATGGAGCTCCGAGAGGAGAACAAGCCACGTTTCCTCATCAAGCCCCTATCCACTCGTGTTGGCCGAGGGGAAGATGCTGTATTCTCTTGTAAGCTTTGGGGAAACCCCAAACCTGAGATTGTCTGGGAAAAGGATGGAAGAAAACTCAATGATATATTTGAGACCACACATTTTAATGTGGGTTGCCAGGATGGTGGATGGTTCCAGCTCAAAATCTTTAAGACTCGGGCTCCAGACGGTGGTGTATATACGTGCAAGGCGAGGAATGAATTCGGGGAAGCACTGGCAGGAGCAGTGTTGCTCGTTGATGCAGGTCCAGGACATGAAGAGGAAGGGAACCGTAATGGCTACACAAATGGCCACTGGAAAGTCCACCAAGGAAAACAAAGGAGTGGTAAACAAGTCCTAAACAGACTAAAAGACGAAACGATAACCAAGTCAACAAAGGTAAAGATGTTTGCTGTCACTGAAGGCAAACATGCCAAATTCCGCTGCTTTGTGACTGGCAAACCCAAACCAGAAATTATTTGGAGAAAAGATGGCAGGCTCATACTGTCTGGAAGACGTTACTTGTTATATGAGGACAGAGAGGGATACTTTACCCTTAAAGTCCTGTACTGTAAGCAAAAGGATAATGGAGTCTATGTGTGTGCTGCATCAAACACTGCTGGGCAAACCCTTAGTGCTGTACACCTCTCTGTCAAGGGTAAGTCAAAACTATCATTTTTAGTGGTTTGAGACTGTTATGAACATGAATTGTGAATAGAGCTGACCTCTTGTGATGAGTAAATGCAATGCAGCACACGCTTGCAATCCCTTTTTATGTGAGTAAATGACTGAGTAGGGAGTGGTGTGTTGTTGGATCTGGTTTCTGTTCATGTGATGCATGGATGATGTCAGTAAGTCTAAGAGAGGAACTGAGATCATTTATTGTAGGAGATCCAAAGACACATGGGAAATGAAAAGACACATGGGAAATGAAACTTGTGGGCAAGCTTTCTCTTGCAAGTTGAAAAATCAACAGTTGCTCAAATCCCTACAGGATTATTCTCCCCATAGTTTGAGCTTTGCTTTAGGTATCTGTTTTTATTTAGACTTAAAGGATTTCCATGCTCAGTCAGCCTGTAATTGATACCAGTTATCAGTTTAATTTGGGCCCAAAGAGAGGTTAATCAAATGTTTAGAAGTTGCAGTGCAATGTCTGCAAAGTTCCTCCTTGCAATATGATTGAAGGAGTATCCATGTGATACAAGACTTTAAGTAGAGGTTCATATTTCTCACATGGCTAAGAGGAGTCTAAACCCACTGAACGATGAAACTGTTATGACCTCCATACTTTGGTCAGAGATAGACGGCGTGTTAATGCACAAACAATTTGGACGCAGAAAAGGAATTTGTGTATTGGCAGTAAGCTCTAGGGTAACTGGCCTTTCCTAGAACATTTGCAAGTTAAGGAAGAAGTGAGCTTTGTGCACACGCCATCAAGTACAGTACACAATTTGTTGTTTACAGCTGTCTGGTACTGTCAGATGGTGTCGCTTACAAACAGTTTATTTTCTATCCAACACCCCAATGTGTTAATAACCATCCAATTCCTCAACTGAAAAAGTTTCCTGTGTCATGATTTTTCTCATCTTGTTTACATAACTTTCACTTCATGTAAAGCATGTTTTAATTTCTTGTCAAGAAAATACAAGTTCTAACAGTACAAAAATATTTGTACAGTGAGTTTTACAAAGGTCAACTTGCTATAACAATTAAGCTACGAACACACTGGGCATATGTGGAACACAATGAACATGAGTTCTTGAATGCACTTTTAGCATATGGTGTTCATACGGTATCCAGGACGAGAACATGTACTCACAATCGGAAGAGGCTAGGTGCAAAATGTCAAAGTGGTGCAAATGTTGCTCCAGACTTTTTCTTTCACAGTTCTATTCCTATATACACGTGTGCTTTTGCGTAGACTTTTCTCATAGGAAGCAGTCACTTGAACGCGCATTTCTGAGCCTGGTGTGAACCCAGGATTACTCTTTTACACTGAATCTGAAATGCATCTATAGAAAATTTGAATATAAGTACTTGCCTTTTTCATTAATATTTCTATAAATTACCTTAAAGATGTTGCATTATATTAATCAAAGTGTGCTCTGCCTCTGATCCCAGAGCCGCCAGTGCGGTTCAAGCAACCTCTCATTGACCTAGAAGTATGGGAACGAGATTTAGCCATTCTTGAGTGCGAAGTTCCAGAAGACTCTGTTCCGATCACATGGTATTTGGAGGATAGACGACTGCAGCCAGGGGCCAAATATGGAATGGAAGAATGGGGAACAAAACGGCGACTGACGATCCGTGACATAGGAATTGATGATGATGGGATCTATCTATGTGAGATGCCAGATGGTGGTCGAAGCATTGCAGAAGTAGCTGTAAAAGGTAAAACATTTTAAAGATGAACATTGATGCAAAGAGTAGTATTTATGATAATGATAATAAAATACCCCCAAAAATATTTCATTTGTAAGCACATGTCATGTTGTATGAGGTGATCTTACAAATACAAGATTGAGAGTTTCTGAGGTGAGTAGCAGATTGACTAAATGTTCTTCACCCCACAATGGAAAGACATGCAGTGAAGATTTCAGGGAGACAGAAAGGAGCTAAGTTGTGAAGGGGTTTAAAAGTGAGGAGAAGAACTTCAAGTCAAAATGGGCTGTACTGTAAGGAAGAAAAGCTTCTTAAGCACAGCAGTGATGTGTTTTTGAGATATTATCCAAGCAGCAGTTTTACACCATAAAAAAAGAACAGCAACCATGCTAAACTCCACAATAATTAAGAACTGGAAGTTTATTTAATATTATAAAGCATAAATGTACAGAACTTTAAAACAATAGTTTGCAAAGAATTTGGAATCTATCCTTCAAAAGAAAAGAAAGATGCCTGGCAGATGTTCAAAACTATTAACAGAACATTGGTCAGATTGCAAAATGCTATGAAAAACTGAAAAAATGTTGGTGTCTACAAAGTTCTCATTAGGATTTCAAATAATAATTTAGAACAGGACGGAATGCAGACAACCCAATTGCTGCTTTTTCTATTGCAGGTACAATTATGCGGAAACTTCCGAGAAAAGTTGATGTCTTGGAAGGCGAGAATGCTGCCTTTTGTGTGGAGGTTGAAAAAGAAGAAATGGACATCCACTGGTATAAAGATGGCGTAGAGCTTCGTGAAACCCACCAGACAATTCTCAAGTCTTTTGGTCGAACTCACATTCTGGTCTTTGTTAATACAATGCCTCAAGACTCTGGTCTTGTCACGTTCCTTGTTGGCAGATCCAAGACTTCATCTCAGTTAAGAGTGAAAGGTAAGATCTAGACATGTGGCAGTATTAAGCAGGAGAATGCATTTTGAACGTTATTCAGAAAGTTTTTTAATTAAGTTAGAACCAGAACTTTAAAAAGTAGAGTTTTCAAGCTGTGATCTTGTTCCAGCCGCCAGGCACAGTCCACCAAGTTGTCCAGTGGGAGTTCAAATGAACACAGAGCGTGCAAATGCGGCTCTTCTGTCATGGGTTCCTGCCCCAGATTCCCGAAAGAACCCTCCCTCTGGATATGTGCTTGAACGGCAAGAAGTTGGCACAGGTTCACAGGAGTGGGTTCAGTGTCTGACCACCGACTCTGCCACCTCTGTGGAGATCCTTGGTGACAGTGTCCCATGTGAAGCTGATTATCGCTTTCGAATTTGCAGTGTGAACAAATATGGGAAAAGCAACAATGTTGAGTTCCCAAAAACTGTTCACTTAGGTAACCAAGCATTGTAATATACACACGCTATTGTTATATTTAATGTTTTTCAGTTGAGATTATAACTTGGTAAATCGAAACTTTCCTTTTCAGTTCCTGTGGCAAGAATACAGGCTCCTTTACAGGATGCCTTGGTACCAGAAGGCCAAGACGCTGTCTTCTCAATTGAACTGTCTGCATCGGTTATTGGAACATGGTTTTTAAATGGGACACAGCTCCAGGACGATGAGCGTTACTCCATGCGCCGGTCTAGAACCCACCAGTCTCTTCGCATACGAGGAGTCCGCGACGCCGACAATGGGGCTGAGATAACTTTTATTGCCTATGGTATTCGCGATTCAGCAGCACTTTACATTCAAGGTACACACTGCTTATTCCTAAGTGTATATATAAGGTTTTCTTGAAAAAAGTTGTTTTGATTGTGGATTTTCTTAACTTAAATGTACTTAAAAATGTTCTACACTATTGCCCTTGTTGATAGAAAACAAAAACAATTGACAATAAGTATCTTTTCCTTAAATTTACAGCTCCACTGGTGAAGTTTTCCCCACTGTCTGAAATGGATCGCAACAAATTTGTGGAAGTTGGGAATCCCATAGTTCTATACTGTGAGCTTTCTGACCCTACAGCTCCAGTTCATTGGTACAAAAATGGGGTGGAATTACAAACAATGGAGGGCCTTCACATCCAGTCAGAAGGCACCATGAGACGAATAGTCATCCAATCAGCAGAGTTCTCTCATTCAGGAGTGTACTGCTGTGATGCAATTGATGATGTCATCAGGTTCAATGTGGAAGTAGAAGGTAAGAATCTTAAAATATTTGTATTATTTATTAAACCTAATCATCTTCCTGCTTTGTATGCCCACATGAAATATGTTTAAATACAAATATTTATTTGTGTAATCCTGAAAATGTCATAACAAGTCCTTGTAATGTGTAAATATTTGTAGCCCCACCTGTGAGGTTTGCAGGAATTCCAGATGCCGAGAGAAACAAAACCATTCAAACAGGCTGCCCCATTGTTTTACAATGTGAGGTCTCAGATTCTTCTGCCCAGGTGCACTGGTACAAAGATGGGTCAAAGCTCCTTCCTCAAAATGGAATAGATATTATAGCTGACGGCTTGATGAGGAAACTGGTTGTCCATTCTGCAGAAGTTACCCATTCTGGCTTGTTTTGCTGCCGAACAAAGGGTGACACCATCACGTTCAGTGTGGACATCAAAGGTGATTTTACCTTGTGTCATGTGAATTTCCTCTTCAGCCAAGCAGATACCACTTGTGATGATCTAGCTTGTTGTCTGTCACCAGTCTTATTGGCACTTTTTACATGTGCAACTAGATTCTCATCTGTTTACACTGTCACAGCATGTTTGAAGTTTAGATGTCAGAGTGTGGCTGACATGAAGTTCAACTATGACTGACACATTTGAACATATCTATAGCTTCACCGTTGAAGTTCTCAGCTGTTCCTAAAGACATGAGGACCAAGCAGATTGACACTGGCTGCCCAGTAGTGCTCCAGTGTGTAGTGTCAGATCCTGGCGCCTGTGTTTACTGGTACAAGGAAGAAATGCAACTCACTTCCAACTCTGGATTAGAAATTCTCTCGGATGGCAATACAAGGACATTAATCATTCAGTCTGCAGAGCTGCACCACTCTGGTTTGTACAGATGCACCACACAAGATGATGCCATCCAATTTCAAGTGGAGATTAAAGGTGACTTTAGACTTCTTCTTTTCCGCCTTCTTCTTTTTTGTAACTCCAGCCCCTCTTTCCAGGTGCCACTAACAATCCCTGCTTCAACCATTCAATTTAAAGGACTGATTGATTGACATAACCTTTAAGAACTGTTACTGAACTGGGTGATAACGCTTTTTATTCAGTTGTTCATTGACTCTTTGAAGTGAAAGTCTCCAAAGTCTCTTTTATCTGCTGCTCAGCAGTTGTATGTTTGTGGCAAGCCTTGAGTTTATTCAGCCGTCTTGCATTTCCAAAGCTAGTTCCATCAGTGACTTACTCTACTATATAGTGAAGCAGACAGAGCCAGCACACTTGAAGCCTATTGCTGGAATGTGAGTTTGCAAACTCTTCTTTGTCTTCTAGTTTAAAGATGGTCAAAAGATTGGCTTATTGAAGGATTGGGGTATACAGCAGTGAACCATGTGATGACCATATCCATTTCACTGTCAATGTACATATACGATATGTATTTACACTCAGCGCCAATCTTAAATCTTTCTGGAGACTACATTTTACTTTTAATATACATTTCTGTCTGTCTTTAAGCTGTGCTTTGTGTGTGTGAAAAGTCTATAAAATTAATCAACATACAAAATGAAACAAAATAAATAATCGTATTTTTTTGACAATTCTTTTCTTATTTAGTCCAAGATGTGACAGATGTTTTCCTTATTTTGTGGAGGCTGAACCTGTAACTCGTTTCTTCAGTTATTATTTGTAACAGCTCAGTTACATTATGAATCATTATCTTTAGCTCCATTGGTGCCATTGCTGCTCCTCCAGAGATTGTGGAGAGGCAATCACTCAAAGCAACCTGTCCCTCTGTACCCACCTGTGCAACCTCAGACCCTCAGTCTTGTCAGAGAAAAAGAGAGCCATGTTCTAAAAGAAAGACTGATTTTGAAATGGAAGTTATCAAGGAGAAACTTGTTATTGAACCAACTCATCCATCAAACTCTGGAACATACTACTGTGCAACAGCAGAGGATGTTGCTCAGTTAATAGTTAAAAATCAAGGTGATTGTTTAATAAGCAAATGTGTGTTGTGTTTTAGTTGTCTAACTCACGCTTTAGATTAGTTTTAACTCTATGTGTACAGTTAAGGTCAAAGTTATTAACACTTTTTTTTACATTTTCATGGAAAAATCTCAAAGCATGAGCTATTTAAATTTAATAAAACAATAGTACCATATCAAGAAATGCATAATATTATTGCAATCATTTTTTCTTGATATATTCAATTTTGCTGACATGATCACAATGTCTGTCTACATCAGGAATCGGCGACCTTTAAAGCTAAAAGAGCCACATTTGGGCCAGTTTCTTACGATCAAGAGTCGCAAAGTCGCTCTTTAACATTTTAGAAAAATACACTTTATTTATATTTTTGTGACCAAAAAGTCACGTATGTATAACAAATAGTATGTTAATGTTTACAATAATTGAACTATAACTGTGTTTTATTTCTATCATATTACTTTTGACAGCAGCACATGCAAGTTCCTTACAAAATAAAATACATTTTGTGTCAAATAAGTGTATAACCTCTGAGGGTCAGCTACAGTAAAACTTACCAGTAGACCAGTAGGTTCAACTGTGACCGTATTAACTTTTGCTTTGAAAAATACCTAAAAGAGAAAGACGACAAACCACAATATAGTTTAAATTAGCTGCTTTTTATTAAAGTAGACATATATTAACAATACAAATATATAACACAAACAACAACAAAAAATCCCTGTTTGGGTTAATCTTGTTAATTAGATCGACAGGATTTTTGCTTCAACCTAGGTTTTGTTCTTGAGTCAATTTTCAACCTTTAGGGTGGAGATCTAGTTTTTTCTATGTTATGGTTCTATTTTGAGTTCAAGTTTCTTACCCAGTTCTGTGTAAATTCTAATTTTAGTTCTGTTTCACATTCTTAGTTAAATTAAGTTTCCTACATCTTAATTGTTCCTCCTGAAACATTGCTTTGACCAACAAAACAATAGTCTTCTGTTAACAGAACTCTTTTAAGTTACGCAGCACACAATGGCGGATGGAATGTCTTGCGAAGCTTACACTTTTACTCGCCAACTTCTACAACTTGACAAATAAACATAAAACAACAGAAATGTACCACCTTAGTCTGCCATTTCAAAAACTGACCAACAATAAAATTGTTACATAACAATTGAATGCAAATAATACATATTTTAACACTCACCAAGTCCCATTTGGTAAAGGAAAATTTTTCCAGGCAGGACAGGTGTGAAAAAACAAAAAACCTACCTTCACCAATTTAATTGGAACAAAAACGAACTCTGACATTGTTGTCTCTCCTTTTCTCCCTCGTTTGTGAGGCTTTGCAACAATGGTTGCTTCCCTAACGCACATGAAAGCTCTCTCCTGTGATAGGCTGTTCCCAGTCACATGGATTACGTCAACCAAATAAAAAAAATAAAAGTCTATCAACTTTTAAAACAATTTTACACAAGTTTACGATACAGTAGATCTAATTTGCAATTATGCATTAAGAAATTTTGCCTCTGAAAAGCAGCTAAGCAAAAAATAAAAATATGAGTTAAAACGTATTCTAATAATAAACCACTTCAACAATAGATCAAACTTTTACCATCCTTTGGTTTAGTTGTCTGACGTGCATTTTGGAGGACTGGCAAAGCTGCCAATGCCTCCTGATGTCTAAAGAAAACAAAACAAAACATTCAATGTCACTTCAGTTTAAAACCTAAAAATAAACTATAAAGCTAAACCAACAAACCTAATATTTATTCAAATCATGAGCATTTTCTTAAAACAAATTAAAGAGCCACAATGGAGGGATAAAAGAGCCTCTGGTGGCTTCAGAGCCTCAGGTTGCAGACCCCTGGTCTACATTTTAACGACTTTAACCACTGTTTTTCTGTGCAAACAACCAGCTTGGTAGTTTTGCTTCAACTTTGTCCTACAGACTCAAGACTGCTCTAAAAGCAAGCAGCACAACAGCAGAAACTATGACCTCATGTTGGGCATGTAGGCACTCTTAAGGTAATATTAAAGCAAAAGTCTTGCTGGGTCATGTTAGTGTGTCCTTGGTCATTATGGCTATATGGTCAAAGTAGAAATATCTTTACAGGACATATCTATTAAATCCCATACGGTCCAATAATGACATTTGGCTTTTGATGCTATTTTTGACCGATGAGATGTTGTGCTGATTTCCTAAAGATCTTTACTAAAAGTTTAATAATTGACAGATGATGTCCTTTTAAAAAAAGAAAATAGAAAGTCAATATTAAATACAAAATAGGACGATATTACACTTTTGTGAATGTCAGGACTGCTGCAACTCAGAAACAATTGATTTTACAAAGGCTTATGATTTTGATAAGAATATTGTAGACCACCACGCAAAGCAAAAACTTTGACCTGAACTCTACATTGATGTAAAAGCTTTGTGTACAGCTTAGATATTTATCTAAACTGAATGATTGATTCCCTCCCCAATGAATGTTTGTAGTGCCATCTCCAACATATGTGCTTGACCCTGAAGAGATGACCGGGTCTGTTGATGAGAGCTTCCCCATAGTACAGCAATTTGAAATTTCAGACCAATTGCCAAAGCCTGTTGGTACAAAGACGGAACACAGATATATCCAAAAAGGAAAGGCGACAGCATATCCCAGAGAAACCAGACACCGCCGCCCCAATCACAGTGCATGTCTGGTGATAGCAGGATTGACTGCGAAAGATCTGATGAAGCACAAATAAATGAGGACATAAAAGGTGTTGTTTTGTTTTTTTGCTTTACCTACACATTTAAGAGTTAAGACCTCATTTCAGACGTGACACTATGTCTCAGCTCATTGTTTTCTCTTTGGCTTTGTCCAAACAGCAGGGCACTGTCACTTCTGTGACGAAATTGGTGAGGTAGCTGATGCATCAGGCCAGTACAGAGTGGATGTCAAAGGTGATTTTATATTTCAACACTGGCCATCTGTGTTAACCCAACACATACATGCCACTAACAATAGTGGTGTATTCCACCGTTATCTCAATCATCTGCAGATCTCTAAAGTTGCTTTGTATCACACTGTCATCCCTGTTTTAGGTCCTTTTTTTCTGCTGTTTGGCTTTTAACCAAACATGAGTGTTTGGTACATGTTCAGCTGTTGGTCACACTAACATAAATGTTGTATTTGTCCATTCATTCTTCATTTTAACAGCCTTCCTTGCTTGAAACTTGCAACTCTTAAAGACCATCTTAAATCTTTATCATCTCCAGATCCTCTCATTCATATTGCTGCCCTGAAATTCTCCCCGTTGCAATGACAATGAACACTAAGGCGTGTAATTGGTGTGCTTTCTAGGTTTTAGGAAGCTTCTGCACAGACTGATGTTGTAACTGTAGTCATTTTTAAGGGGGACATATTGAAGTTCACTTTCAGACCAATCCTGGTCGACCCTCTTGTTTGTCTTTGCAATGGAGTCTCCCATAACTTCATGCTAACCCACACTGCTGTAAAATTCTGTTGTGAGAAGAAGTATTGAAACCGCCAACAACTGAAAACCTTTCTCTGTGTACGTCACAATGCTTATAGCTGCATCGCCAAGGCTCTCCTCAGACCAAGAAAGGAACAGGTCACAGCAGAAGAGGCTTACTCTGATCAAGATATCCAGATGTCCTCAAAATGCAATACTGGAATCTTTGCTGCAAAGGATGGAGATGCACTTGATGACCTTACTGGACCTTTTTCAACTCCTTGTTCAGAGTATGATTTCATGACTAACTGCACTGCTGCAGAACTGGAATTCTATGGAAACCAACAAATAATAAAGGCCCAATCTTTACTTCATTCTCCCTCTGTAATGAAATCAGCAACTGAGCCTGGCACACACCTTCCTATTAACATGCCCACAAAGCCACAAGGTGAGGAATGTGTTTACTCTAATGGGCTTATAGACGTCGAATCTGAGGAACTACATCATTCCCTGGAGACAACTGGACAGACAGATGAGTGTTGTAGCTGCTTGATAATCGACTCGGAAGAGTCCACACTCCAAAAACTAACAGCTCATTCAGAAGAAGGACAAAGTACATTAAAGATGCAATCAGCACAATCACAACTTTGCAAACAGACTTCTGTTGGTGTGTCAACACCTCATACTAACATTTCAGAGCTATCAGCGTTTCAACCAAAAAAGTTGTGTGGCTCTTTAAAGTCTGAAACACTTCAGTCAAAGGAGCATTTTGACTCTTTATCGGGAATATCTGTCCAGCCAGTGATGAAATCTGGATCCAAACAGATGTCAGAAAATCCTCTAGATCATTCCCAAACTGGTGGTCTAGTTTTAGTGAGCCCATGTGAATTGTTCCAATTTGCCTCTGACCAAAACGAAAACAACGATAGACATTTGCTGAAATCTGCTGCCTTCTCCGAAAAACTCAGTGACCATTCAAATGTTCCGACTCTTCAAAGAAAGGAAAAATCAAAAACAGAAGAAGCAGATTACTTTCCAGGAAGAATATAGCAATGAGTCTCCATCTATTAAAGTGGATGACTTCCATCACACAAGACAGACACCTTTTAATTGCTCACAGTTGCTGTGTAAGTCACGTCAGGAGGCAACAGTTCAAGCAGAGTGTCATGACCCAATTGAGACTTCAAAAGATCAAGAGGAGAGCATGGTTAACTGTGCTGAAAGATCATCCAAACACTTGGCAGACCTTTTCCACACCAAGGACGCATCTACTCCCCAGTCAGAAGAGATTTATCTATCAAGAATGTGTGACAGTCACTGGGGTGACGCTGTCACTGCAAATAGGTGGCTGTTGAAGGTGATTTAAATGGCTAGCATTATCAAACAAAAACATGGACGGGCACAATGTTCACATTCTGTTAAATGCAAAATTGCTTTGTGCAGTTTTTGGTATTTTGACTATTTTTTATATCTATTTATGTTGTTTCCCTTCACTGAAACCTCTTTTATAGTAAAAGAAAAATTGAGCTTGGATGGTATGGAAAAAAATGTAAAGAACAAAAGAGAAAGTATTATGTCCTAACTTGAATGCTTAGTTATCTCCAGTCTAACCAATATTTTTTAAGAACTAATAACCAGGAAAATATTTGTTTAATTGTAATGTCAGATTTCATTGGCATGACTAATCTTGATTTGGAGGTTCTGTCATTTTGATGTTAAGATATAATATCTGTAGTTTTCAGCTAAAGTGATGAAACTTTCTCTTGATGTTGCCTCAAGCATCCCCATCTCCTGTGGGAATTACCATACTTTGTGAGGCTGAGAGGACAAAGTCTGTTGAAGTTGGTCAGCCCATAGTGCTACACTGTGAACTATCAGATCCTGACGCTCAGGCAACTTGGTATAAGGATGGAAAAAGACTCCATGATGAAGCTGGGCATAAACTGCTGGCAGATGGTTCCATGAGAACACTGGCTATTCAAGCCGCTATGCTCTCTCATGCTGGGGTTTACAGCTGCAAGACAACAGACGATGCAGTCCAGTTTCATGTGGATGTCAAAGGTGACACAAGCAGTTTTCTTTTCCGTTAAACAGATTTTAGTGTGGATTTGAACGCATCATAAACATTTATTAGTTAAAAGAAAAAAGCAAGCCTTAGAAACCATTTGAATGACCTTTAATAACTTTAAAACAACTAATGAAAGCAAACCTCCCAAGCTGTATTCAGAAACAGCTTAGACAAAGCAGCACCTTGTTTTCTAATTGTTTAAGAGATTCTGAACTGGGATGATCTTATTGCAGCAAAGAAGAGCAACTGAGAAAAATGTCACCACTTTTCCGTCCTTCACTGTCGTAACTCATTCAAACTTTAACTCTAAACCTACAGTCACACTGCTCTTGGCAACGTGTGTTTAAGGAGATACTTGCAATGAAAAGTCAATGTAAATGCACGTTTCGCGCTTCCGTAATCAAAAATTGTGTTGATACATAGCTCTGCAAGTTTTTACGACTATTTTCATGCTCTAAGTACAAAGTGAATGGCCACTGAATGTGCGTTGTAAGTTAAATCAGGTCGGACTAAGATCAATTTGGAACTCGAATTTGGTAGTGAGGAATGGATGACATTCACAGAGGTGCTAACTGTTTGAAAATTGATCATGGAGGAGAAATTATAATTGCGTTTTTTGCCCGGCTGCAATTAAATGACACAAAGTCTTTCACATATTGGAATGAAGCCTGAAGTAAGAGTTGCACTGCTTCGACATTTCACATCAAGCCTCTTCCAACAGTAGGTAGCGTATATGCGCTAGTCAACAGTAGAACACGAAAAAGAAGAAGAAGCCCCTCCCTACTAGTCCAGTGTGAACACCATAGGTTAAACGAGGCTTCAAGAACCCACGTTTAGCACATTCTTGAATGCATAGCTTTAAAGTAATGCATTTTGTATCTGTTGCAACCAAACATTTTTAAGTATGATGCTGTGTATGTATGGTAGCTTTAGGCTAGAAAATTTTCAAGAAGCCAGTTTAGCATCACAACACAACTGGTTAACATCTATAATTCATGTTGATCAAATGTATTTCATATTCCATCCTGTAGCTCCTCCTCAGACATTTGCAGCTATACCTGAGGCTGACCAAAAAATGACAGTGACAGCTGGCTCTCCTATAGCCCTAAAATGTGAGCTGTCAGACCCCTCTGGACAAGTCAGTTGGTACAAGGATGGAACAAAGCTCTTGTCTGAAAGTGGAGTTGACATCCAGTCACTTGGGAATTTAAGGAGCCTAGTGGTCCCTTCTGCTGAGCAAGCTCACACAGGTGTTTACCGTTGTGAGTCAAAGGATGATGACATCCATTTCTCTGTGGAAGTAAAAGGTGAAGCACAAAAACTCATTGGTGCTTTTCCAGTCTTTGCACTGCACTAACAGCAGGCACTTACTGTATGCTAATCTTGAATGCTTGATTTCCTGTTTTTCTAAGATCTGTTTTTAGTTGACTAAATACACCAAATCTTACTTTTAATTTACTGTAAATTAATCACTAGAAACAAACAAAATGGGATTTCTTTCAATCTTTATGTCTTCTTCTGATGAATTTAAGGCTTTGTGGGCCTTTAGGAACAATCGGGAAAGTATTGGGAGTGTAATTCTGTGAAACTAAATGTCTACACCCTCTGTTGCATACGCAAAAGGTTGAAATTACTTTGCCTGTCTTATTTGTTGTTTTGTTCTTAAATATTTTAACTGGGCATGTGAGGACACACAACTGACTCTTCTTGACATGCTTTCTGTTTATTGTCCTTTGCAGTGTTCAAAGGAGCCTATTGCTATCAATTTGAATGTGCCACTGCTTTTTTATGTTGTCTGTAAAACTTATTAATACTTTGGGACATCTTTTTCTGCAATATTTAAAGCTGTAGCACCCCCTGCAAAGTTCTTGGAGATGCAAGAAAATGCCAGAAGCACATCTGTCCAAGAAGGCAATCCTCTTGCTTTGAGCTGTGAACTTTCTCATGATCCCTCCACTCCTGTCAGCTGGACCAAAGATGGGGTAAAAATCCTACCTGAGAAAAACATGGCAATACAGTCAGATGGTCTGACAAGGACTTTATTCATCCCCTCTGCTGAAAAGATACATTCTGGTGTATATGAATGTTCAACGTCAGATGACACCATCGCTTTTCATGTGAACGTAAAAGGTGATTTGCTTTTTCTCTTCCTTTTACTGTCTTTGTCCATGTTATCCATCTTTTTCTCTGGTTTGTTTGATGCAAATTTATTTTGGGAGTGACTAGATTTGCCTTTTGTTCAAATGTTTGTGAAATAGTTTCTTATCTATACCATGATTATTTCCCTCTTCTAGGCCAAATGCCTCAGATTATGCCAATTCCACCATCAGAAAAACACAAGGTTGTTGGAATCGGTTGTCCAATTTTCCTGCAGTGTGAGGTCTCAGACCCTGCCGCACAGGTTTCCTGGTGCAAAGATGGCACTGAGCTTTTTAGCAAAACAGGCTTTGACATGAAAAGGCATGGCAGGCTGAGAAAGTTAATGATACACTCAGCTAAAGCCTGTGACTCTGGCATCTACAACTGTAGGCTCCTTGATGACACTGTGACTTATCATGTGGATGTCAAAGGTGATCATGTTTTCTGTTATGAATATTTTTTTATAATATTTTTAGCAGTTTTGATCTTAGTTGTCTTGAGTAATAGATTGAGAACAGTCTAAAAGAAAAAGAACCCAGACGCTGTCAGTGTCACAACAGTCTAGCCACACTTCTGATGTAAACGCTACTGAATTATTTCATCTGAAGTGAACAGAGGTCTGCAACTGTTATCAATTTTATAACACCCTCAGCTGCTCCAGCGATGTTTTCAACACTACCAGACATAACAAGAAACACATTTGTTGAAGCAGGCTGCCAAGTTAAAATGCAGTGTGAGGTGTCAGAACCAGCTGCCCAAGTCTACTGGCACAAAGATGGAGACCCACTGCCTCCAACAAGTGACCGTGGAGTCCATTCAAAAGAAAAACTAAGAGCCCTGGTTATTGAACCAGCAGAAGTGAAACACTCTGGGCTTTGCTGCTGTGAGGCTACAAATGACCATTTAGAAATCAAGGTGGATGTCGCAGGTGATCTACATACTTTGAGTTTTGTTAGATTTACTAACTGTCAGTTAATATGTTTTCATTCAACTAGTTTAGGTTACATCATCTGTTAACATTTAGAAACTAATCTTTACTTAAGTATCTTCTAACAAGAGTTTTGGGACAGTGAAAGTGAGAGTTGGAGTTAAAGGTTTGTAAGACTGATAGAGTTTTGAGAAGGACAATGTAAAGTTTGTTGACATAACGTCCAATTTAACTGAGTACAGCTGTATACAAAAATACAATACAATAAAATAAAAAAAAACTGTTCACAACCAAGGTTATCCACACAAAAAGAAAAATAATCTGAAAAAGCTTTCTTAATTATGATTGTTACACTCCAATTTTCTCTCTGTAATTCCATCCAAGGCATTTTTGGTGCAGTTCCTGTACTGAGCAAGCAAAAGGTAATAGTGGAGAGGAAAAAAAATTCAAAATGGAAGATTAGGAAAAAAACATCCAGCAGAACCAGTCTGAGTTAGGAGCAACCATCTACTGGAACTGGAGTTTGAGAAGACAGAAAAGATACACACAAAAAGAACAACTGACAAGCCGGCAGGTTGATAATAAAGGAAGGAACAGATGGAAAGAAAGGTAGCAAGGTTTACAATTAAAGGCAGTGCTCGAGCTATTGGGTAACAATGTGGCTAAACAAAAAATGGAGAAGGAGTCGGGGTGAAACGATTCATTTTAACCATTTCATTCATTTCATAATGTGTTGTTGTTGATACAATTCATAGTCTATTTTAGTTCATTTGAAACCATCCGATTCACTGACCTAAACATCGATCCAGAACATCTTTAGCCAAGAACTGAACTAGGTTGATTCGAAGATAAATACCTGGGAACTGAACAGTTCAGGTGAAGTTTTCCAGATTCCTTGGATTTCTTGCAAGATAATCAAGTATAATTTAAATATGTGTACAAACAAGTAAATAAGAAGTGATGACAAATCCGTTCACATTTTAGTGTCATAAAGTTCAGACCATGTTTTTTTCACATCAAAATAATACAAATGGAACATTCTATCACAAAGATTGATCTGGTTGGATTGTAGAAATAAAAAGGAATGTATCAATTAGGTTGATTACTTGTTACACCCCCAAGTAGGAATGGTTCGAAAATTTTATTTTCTAGAAATTTTCTGTATATGCAGAATGCCTAGTGGGGTATGGTTCAAGGTGTGATGTGGAACTTGGCCGTGTCTCCATGTAACTGGCAAGAAAGAGAAGGAAACATTCTAACAGAAGTTTAGAATCCCAATGAGTTATGGGTAAATGGACACAGTGATGAGGGGACTGGAAGAAGTGAGGTTTTGTTTCAGAAAAAAAATACAGAAGTAAATGTAGTGGTATTTAAAAAAAAACAAATACATATATTTATAGTAAATACCTGGTTCCCTGGGAGGAACATGGAATGAGCTATAAAAACTGAGACCGGATTACACAGTTAGGTGACATTTGTGTGGGGATTTTTTATCAAAAAAGTGACAAAATCATCATAGAGGAGGGATATAGGCCAGCAGCATAGGCATGTAGGATGACTCTAGATGTGAAGATGATAAAAACATGAAAATGACAGGCATGAAGGCTAAGCAGTGCCATGAAAAGGGTCAGTCCGCTTTCATGAATTCATGGACTGATGGTCAGAATTTAGCTCTGAATGACTTAAGGAAAACTACAGTCTGATCTGGGAAAGGAGTAGTTTGGTATTTCATGTGGCCTCTGAAAAAGATTCTCGTGTAAGGTTTTACATTGAGGTAAAACATTTAAAGAGAAGATGTAGCGAAAATATTGATGAAAGCATGTTAAGACCTGCAAGGCAGGATGTGAAAAAGAATGTTAAGTTAGTTGATATGAGAAGAGGATTTGAAGTTTAAATCAAGACAAAGTATCCTAATTTATGGGAAGAGTATGAAGTTGATAAATGTTTGCTTTCTTTGTTACAAAAGTGTATTTATTTGTTTAAGTTGACTCATGCCATTTTTCCCCTGTGGTTTAGAGCATGGTTTTGCTTTTTAGCATTATCATTTGACCAATATTCATTGTTTCTTTAAATCCAGCACAGCTCCAAGTACCAAACATGTGATGGTCCAGCTTCTAGCTAGCTAAAAAATTAAGACTCTTAATTTTGTTGTGCTCCTATATGATGACAATCAAGCATTCTTTACTATGTAGGATCTCAAATTTCAGTAAAGTAATTGTATGTTGTTAATAAAATGTCTACTCTGCCTGCTTGTGTCTAAACAGACTACTGACACACTAACACTGTGTGAAAAATGAAAAATCTAGGCGTAACAAAGATGCTACATGCTAGCAAAATAAGCAACCTAACAGCTTTTCTCTCCGCTAACCTATTTGACTTTGGATCTCTGGCTTTAAAACCTAAATATATATGTATAGGACATAACCACTGTTTTTTTCTTCATCGCCTTTTTATTAATTTTAAACTGAAACTCCTATAGTATGGGTTTGATTCTCAGCTGTTCCAGAGGCTAAGAGGAGCAAGCCTGTTGAAGTAGACAGCTTGGTCAAACTGCAGTGTGAGACCTCTGACACTTCAATCCAGAGCTGCTGTTATGAGGATGGAGTAAAAATCTTACCAGAATCAAGTGTAAAGATCCAGTCAGAGAGCAAAATGAGAGATGTGAAGTCAACCCTATCTTCATGCTCTGGGGGTTGGGTTTGTAAAGCCGATGATGCATATCACAACGATTTCTGTGAGGAGGTGAAAGGTGATACTCCAAGCGTTTTCTTTAAAAACAACCTTTTCATTCATCAGTTTCACTTTAATGACTCCATGCTCATAGAAAAAATTTTGAATATCATCACATTTCGCCTGGTTCTATAGTGTAACTGTCATAAGCTGCTTTAAATGTACATTTTCTCCATTTAATGACATTGTTCTTAGAAAATATCATAACATGTTTTTTTTTTTCTTACTATGTTGGTAACAGCATTACATTCATTTTTTCCCTCAAATAAATATTCCAACTCTGTTTTCAGTGATGATTAACACCCGTCGTCATACTGTGTGCTAATGAGATGTTCTGTAACAAGTTTGGAGATCAGCATGTTAAACCTGCATACAACTCAACATTTCTGCTGCTGCTTTGTGTAAATGCAGAACTAGGAAGATCTTCAATCAAACAGCAACTCATTTCTTTGTCTGTTTCATTTGTTTCAGCACCACCGGTAACTTTTGCAGATGTCCCTGAGAAAGACCTTTTTCGGAGTGTGGTGGAACAAGAACAGCTTACTTTGTCCTGTGAAGTGTTAAGGGCCGACGGTGTTGTCCAGTGGTATAAGGATGGAGCTGAAATACAAACAAGCAATAACATCACAGTTCAGGCAGAGAGCATCAAGAGAAGTTTGACGATTAATTCAGTTCGTCTTTCAGATTCAGGCACCTACACATGCCGTGCTGGAGATAGCATTTTAAGCTTTAAAGTAAACGTAAGAGGTAATACAAAAATTGCGCCTATTTCTTTTTTTTTTTTTTTTTTGTGATTGTCAATTTGAAATTATGTTCCAACTACAGAAATTACTATTTAATTTTGTGTATTTCTCTCAAAGAGCCTCCTGTGACGATAGTCTACCCCAAGGAAGATGTGCATCTCGACCGTCATGTTCCTGAGGAAATTATCTTGAGTTGTGAACTTTCACGTCCCAATGGAGTTGTCAGTTGGTTTAAGGATGGTCAAAAACTCCAGGAGAGCGAGAACATCAAGCTCAAGGTTGAGGGCCCTTATCGACGACTTAAGATTCTGTCTAGTCGAGTGGAAGATTCAGGAGAATATGTCTGCGATGCCAACGATGACTCAATCTTCTTTCACCTGAGCATTACAGGTAAGTCACTGCAATATTTTGGTGTTGTGCATTAAGTACCATTCAGATTTTTGTCTTTACTCTGTCGGACTCTGTTTTCAGACCCTCCAGTGCAAATTCTATCGCCAAGTCAGTCACAAATGGAGCTGTGCCAGCAGACCTCTGAGAGGATGGTACTGAGCTGTGAGATCTCACGACCTAATGCAGTAGTGCGATGGTATCGAGATGGACTTGAGGTTGAGGAGAATGAGAACCTTCTTCTAGAAGTTGACGGTGTCTATAGAAGACTTATTATACCTGAAACTACTGTCAAAGATTCAGCAGAATACGTATGCGACACGGGAGATGATTCCATGACATTTTTTGTAAATATAGCAGGTAAAAAAAAAAAAAAGAAAACACTGGAAAGTAAGAAAAAAAGATTAGCTTGACTTGAAACTAACACAAGGTTTTCCTGTTGCACAGAACCTCCTGTTCGCTTTATTCGTCCACGAAAGACAGCCAGTAAGGTAGAGAAAATGACTGGAGAAACTCTGGTTCTTGACTGTGAGGTTTCCAGATCAAATGCTAAAGTCACCTGGAAGAAGAATGGAGAGGAAGTTGAAGACTCTAGAAATATAACTATTTTTGATGATGGCGTAGTGCGTCAATTGACCATTCACTCCTTAACAATGGAGGATGCCGGCCAGTATATGTGCGATGCTAAAGACGATGTGATGGATTTTAATGTAAAAGTGCAAGGTAGGTTGTTTACTTAAAAGCAGAACATTGAAAAAAATCATTTTAAATGCTCCTTTATTGCCTCTCAAAGTCAATAACACAAATATAATTAATGTCCTTTTTACAAAATAGAAATCTACTTCATAGGTACATTGTTGGAAGACTAAAATTAAAGTTAAAATTTAACATTTTAGCCAAATTACTCAAAAAAGAAACTCACAAGAAAAGGCATAATACTAACAGTATTAATCCCACATTAAGATGTAATTCGTTCTTTGAACCTTACCTCACTGGCCGTTTTTACTGACGAAAAACCAAGAATGTGTTCCTCTTTAAAAACACTTTCTCCGTTGCTTTATTTACAGAACTGCCTGTAAAAATTGTTGGCAAAACAGATGCAAAAACTGAGAAACAATTTTTAGTGTCAGATGATATTATTCTTGTGTGTGAACTCTCGCGACCCAATGCCACAGCCCACTGGTACAAAGATAATCAACTGATTGATGACACTGAGAGATACTGCTGTGAGGAGCAAGGAGTTTTCCGATCCCTGGTTGTTCTAAATGCCGGAGTTGAAGATTCAGGGGAGTACACCTGTGACGTAGTGGATGATAAGATGGCCTTTTATATTACAGTTAAAGGTAGAACCGTACTGCTAGATAGCTGGTGTTGGCGTTTTTTTTTTTTTGTCCGAAAGAAAATGATTGATAACATTCTGTTTTATGCTCAGAGCCTCCTGTTCAGATCATTGGAAACTCTGGCATCCCAGAGCATCATATTCTGGTGTCAGGAGATGATCTTATTTTGGAGTGTGAAGTATCCCGACCAAACGCAACTGTAAATTGGTTGCACAATGGAAAGGTGCTCACAGCAAGTGACAGAGTGAAAGTTGACAGCCATGACGTCCTGAGGAAGCTAGTTGTGTCTAAACTTCAACCTTCGGATTCTGGAGAGTTCATCTGCGATGCCATTGATGACAAGTTAACAACTATTCTGGAGGTTCAAGGTAATGGCTTAATCACAAATGCCCCTTTTGGCAATCAGCAGGCAAAAACTGGGTAAACCTGTAGCAAGCACACAGGTCGCCCACACAAAGTAGCAAGGTTGTAGACCACTCTTTGAACCCAAAGAGTGAAAAGGCACGTTTCCTAAGGGTATGTGCGAACGACAGGTTGTAGTGTAAACTTAAATAACCCTCAGGAGCAAGTAAGGATGAAGAAGGCGAGACCCAGATGTATCGTACAAACACACACACACCCCACCACTGTATGACCCTCCACAAGCGTGAACAACCCAAAACCCACAGTTCCTTTGGGAGTCAACCCCTGTATGCATCCATGTGATTATACCTGTGGATCCAACCATTTTCCAAACTTACTGAATCTATTTTGTGGTCAGGAGGCTGCTGGAGCCTAAACCAACTACTGTTAGACAATGGCGGTGTATACCTTAGGCAGATCGCCAATCTGTTGCAAGGGAATACGATTATCTAAAAACTAATGCTGTGCATTGACATCATACACAATTACTTTGTGTCCGATTTCTTCACATGACATGGGATATATGGGCGACTTAAACACTTTAGTTTTCTTTTTCTTTCCAGATCCACCAGCCAAGTTTTTAAATAAAACATCACAAAATAACATGTCTGCTCACGAAAACGAGAGCATTACCATGTGTGCTATTGTGAGCCATGAAAGAGCTAAAGTCCGCTGGCTTAAAGATGGCAAGCTACTGAATGAGAACAACATTCATATCTCCAGTGAGGGTAACACTCATAAGCTCACCATTAATCCCCTTCGGCTCTCCGACTCTGGAGACTATGTCTGTGACATAAGCACAGATGAAATGTCTTTCAGTCTTACAGTCAAAGGTAAAAATAAGACAGGTTTCAACAAATTAATTTATTCTGTTTTTGATGTTACGTTTGAGATTTTTGGTTTGTGTTTTTCCATAAGAAATGAAAGTGAAATTTATCAAACGACTGGAGAATATGGAGTGTCTGATGGGTGTGAGCCTGACCTTGCAATGCGAGGTTAACAAGTCAAAGGGAGATGTCCAGTGGCTCAAAGACGGCAAAGAAATCTCTCCAAGCCGTAAATACACGATCCGGGCACAAGGCAGAGAGAGAAGTTTGACCATCCAGCAGCTGTTGGAAGAAGATGCTGGAGAATACTCTTGTGAGTCCACTAATGACAAGACTTCAGCAACTGTTACAGTAAAAAGTAAGTTCCTTTCATTTTGAATTTAACTCTTAAGCACAATAATCTAACATAAAAACATGTTTTTTCAGCCCCACGAGTGGTAGAATTCATAGCAGAACTTCGAAATATCACCATCCGTGAAGGCGAGGATGCTGTTTTCAAGTGTGTGGTTTCACCAGCAGACACTAAACTGGTGTGGAACCTTAATGGAAAACAGGTTGCCCTGAATGAGCGCACTGTCATTTCCCGCAATGGACTGTGCCACATGCTGTGTATCAGCAACTGCATAGTTTCAGACAGTTGCAAAGTGACAGCTGATGCAGAGGGGTTGGTATCAGAGGCAGAACTTCAAGTTCAAGGTGAGTGGTTTGCACCCTTCCAATATCATCATACCTAACCATTTGTTGCACCATAATTCAACTATTGGACGCACTTTGCATAGAAAGTGACAGTTAAAGTTATCTTAAGTCATACTGCCACAAACAAAAGTGAACATCTACTATACTCACCATTTTTTTTATTGATCTTCTTTTCCGAGACTATAAAACATAGTTTTGGAATTGTAATCGCTGCATGAAGTACTATAGCATATCAATGTAAAATGTACATATAAATATAGCTGAAGTTGAAAGGATGTGCCTCTTCATACACGATTTGTCTACAAATTCTTAGCTAAACTGGGAAGAACTTCACTTATTGGAAAACTGGGTGGAAATGTAAATTCTTATGAAAGTAATTTATAGTACAAATAAGACAATAAAATGTCAGAAAAGTTTAAATTTTTAGGTAAATTAAATCCTTCAAATTTCTCAAATTGCTTTATGTAGACTGAGGTATTGTATTTTACCCTTTTCTAACTGGTCTTTGCACTGGCAATTTAAAGGCCCATGCCAATGAAAATTGTGTTTTTAACACAAGTTGTAGCGTTTTTCTAATGATAAAGGAAATTTGTAAAGAAAATTAAGATTAAAAACTGCACTTCTGAGTACAAAACTTAAGACAAAAAATGCTGTTGGAAAAAGCCTGTAACCATGGCACAAGTGCTACAGTCAGCTACAAGCTCTCTACTCGGTTCCATCTAGGCAAAGGGATGAGGGGAAATGTAGGAAGGCTCACTCTGTAGCAGTTTCACCCTCAACTCAGAGGCAAATGAACTCCTGTCGCTCTGCAGAAACTATGTCCTAGAAAATGACACATAAAAATTGATTTATTTTGGGTTAAAACAACATAATCAAAATAAAAGAGCACCGGGAAAGCTTTTACATTTAAATAACTTTAATGATGCTGTGCCAAGGGCAATTGGAGATTTTTATTTTTATTTATTGCATTGATTATTTCACAGTGTGTTTCAAAAGTAGATCTGAATTTAAAGCAGAAGACAATGTATAAGCAAAAAGCCACTGAAACTATGTCTGATCTTCTCTGACAACAAAATTCCCTATTAAGAGCAACAGGTGCTGTTCAGCAAGAAAATGACCCCTGTTGTAGCCGAAGAGTATAGTGAGGCAACTCTAGAGGTTGAGTTGAGTCTGGATTCAGGAGAGGTGCAGTGGATGAGACAAGGTGTCCTGATCCACCCTTGCGCCAAATATAGCCTGAAAAACAAGGGCCAAAAACGAAGCCTCACCATCCACAAACTGGCTGTGTCTGACCGGGGCACCTACAGCTGCGAAAGCCTCCACGACCGCACACAAGCCCAGCTCACAGTGCAGCGTGAGTGTGCACGTCCTCTCACTATGCCTTGGTGTTGTTTGTTTACCGCTGCTACCAACAACTCCTCCTCCGGCGTGCCCAACATCACTGATTCTTGTGAGGTCAAGCCTCAATTAATGGAGTAGGAGCAATTCTGGCGATTGGAGGGTGAGGCTGCACCTAAACTGGGCTATGATGGTAACCAACAGGTGATCTCTCGGGTCGGCTAGACCCACTCTCTTGACGTACGAGCAAATCTCTGATTTCATTAAAGATACTATCATCAGGATTATCAGTCTGCTGGACGAGAGCCAAGAGGCTGTTGTTGATAGCAAACTACATTGTAAAAGAGGATGGGCACCAGTAATACTGTATCACACAAAAAGCTTACAGTGATTAAAGTGTACTTATGTTTTTATTTGTTTATGCACATATGTCTTAGACCTGTGACCCACATGGGAGTGGGTGAATTAAAGGCTCTTCTTTCAACACTAGTGTCGGTGGACAGGGGGAAAGTCAGGACTTCAGGCTTCTGTTGGCACCTCCTATGAATTTGGATCTCCTCTCATTGCGTCTAAATTTACACCCTGGCCTTCAAAACTAAGGTTGTTGTCATCGGGTCTCCAAAATAAACACTCCCTTTTTCCATCAGCAACGCTGTTAGAATAAGCAAAAAAATTTTGGTAATTTCAAAACATGCTTTTGTCTAAAGCCAAGAACTCAGAGGGATAAAAGCGGCTTGTCAATGTGTTCCAGCTTGCAAATATTTAACAGAACTCATTCCAGATCTGTTAAGTGTAGGAAAAACTACTTTGGAGCTTCACAAGGAAACAAACAACGTTTTTTTTCTTGATTTGACTTTGTGATCGTAATTTTTTTAACTTGTTAATTGTTGCTCTGTAGCTCGGAAAATTAGCATCAAGAAGGGACTGGTCGACATTAGAACAACTGAAAGGGAAACGGCTTCTTTTGAGTTGGAGCTGTCTCATCCCAACGTCCCGGGTACCTGGATCAGAAATGGAATTCAGCTTAAGCCGACAAATCACTTCCGTATGAGTGCTAAAGGACAAGTCCACAGCCTGACCATCTCCAACCTGTCAGTGGAGGACACCGGCACCTTTGTGTTCTGTGTAGAAAATCTGAAGACATCTGCACGGCTAGTTGTGAAGGGTAAGTAAATCCGTAAGAAGGCTTGCTGTATTTTCCACACTATAGAATGCACCAGAATATAAAGCGCACCGTCATTGAATGATCTATTTTCAAAATGATGTCATATATAAGGCACACTGAACTATAACGAGCATTAAGCAAGACAAAAGAATCAGAGATGAGTCCTTCAGCCAGTCAGACTTTAGTAATTGCTTTCATAGTAACTTTAGAACTTGTCTGTAACGTGCTACACATTAGCCTCATAAGAAGTGTTAGCCACACTAGCATATTAACGATACGTGTAAATCACAACCTTGCTTGCAACACATAAAAAAACAGACTGATTGGCCTACCGGTAAAACAAATGTTACTGTGACTTTGCTAACTTCCAACCGTGCTGGTGAGACGTTAAAAGAAAAGACACAGTCCGACATCGCAACATGTTAGCTGCGTTAGGGTATTCAGAACACATGTAACTTCTTCCCTTGTTTTGCAACAAGCAAAAACAGACTGATACCAACACTGTGGTTCAGCTTATTCCCAACCTTCTTAGTAATACGTAATAAAAAACACAGTCTAACACCACTGCCTGTTAGCAACGTTAGAAGCGTTAGCCACTTTAGCTTATTCACAATACCTGTAATTTCCAACCTTGTTTGCAACACGTTAAAAAAACAGACTGATAAAGCTAAAACAAACAGTACTGTGACTACGCTCTCAATCTTTTTAGTAGCAAGTAAAAAACACAGTTTGACACTACACGTTAGCCACATTGCCATATTTACTATAACACCCAACCTTGTCTGGAACTCCTAAAAACAACAGACTGACATTTTGACAGAGAGCCTTGCACTTCTAAAATTTCCCTTAACGTCAGTTAGTACAACCATAATGATTTCATACATAAATCTCGCCGGATTATAAGGCACTCGATTTTTTTGGAAAAAACTTAAAATGTACTTTATGCTTTTTAATGCACCTGAAATGCTTTTTTAACACATTTGGTTTGTGTGGTAAAATTCCTTACCATGTTTTGTTTCTGTTCTTTTGATTTGTTTGAAATTAATTTCAATAGGAATAAATGCACATTAAACATAAAATGTTTAAAGCTTGATCAATTTTTTGTACTTTTTGTCCAGCACATTAAAACGGACTTAGATTTGAGACTCCACTTGCTCTCTGCCAAAAGCCCCAGAGACATTAAAACAGAACCAAGAGATTCTTCTGCTACAATTGCTTTTATCCAGGGTCACATTTCAAACACAAGATAGCCTTGACCAGTGCAATGAAAAGCAGTAGCTTCACTCAGTGTTTTCAGACAGGTGTGAGTTTGATCTCATCCTAAAAAATAATCCACTCCATGCCCATCACTCAGCATGCATCAACCCCTTTGAGCTACAGATGAAATAGGCAAGATGACATTCGAATTAAAATGTCATCACATTAGCCATGCACGTCACCCACCGTAAATAAGTGGCCAGAAATTAAGACGGGGGGTTTGGGGTGTTTCTTCCCCAGAGCCTCCAGTGACCATTTTCAAGAAACTGCAGAGCCAGAAATTTCCTGATGGATCAGTGGTCTCTATAGAGTGTGAACTGTCAAGGCACAACGTTGATGTGAAATGGATCAAAGTAAGTGAAGATTTTTCCTGTTACTGGTTATCCACAAAGCATCATTAAAATAATATTCTAAAATATTCTGTGTTTTAATTAAAGGATGGGGCAGAAGTGAAGCCAAGTAAAGATTTACGCATTTATGCAATGGGAAGGAAGCGGTTTCTCCAGATCATGAGATGTCACGTCACCGACTCTGGCTTGTACACCTGTGATGCTGGAGATGCTAGCACATCCTGCACAGTGGAAGTCTATGGTAAGGAACCGCAAATGAATGTGTGTCTTATAGATCCTCTCTGATGAAAATAGTGTTTTGGGTGTTTTAACATGTTGTTGTGTGTGGTTTTTTTTAAAGATACATATATGAGGAATATTAAGATTTGATTTGCATGTCTTCTTTTCTTTTTTCAAATTCAGGATCAGACAAAAAATTGCAGTTTGAAAAAGATTGTATTTGTGACATAGAAAATATGCTGTGCGCGTCACAAGTTCTCTGCTCTGCTCTATTCTGATGCATCCACTTGTAGACAACTAGATCCATATGCATCTTTGTTTTCCTTGTCTGAGCTGGCATCAGGCTCACAACTGTACAATCAAATAGCTCCAATATCACTTGCCAATTCTTCTTGCACCATTAATGTTAGGTTTGAGGTGTGAGTGTCTGTTAACAAGTAGTAGAGAGTGTAAACAGAGCGCTCAGCTTTGGGTGACAGGAAAAGGGGGCAGAGTTGCTCTGCTTTAAATTTTCTTCTTCAGAAACTGCAAACTGTTTTATAATCTTACGCTCAAATAAATTTGGGGCACGTACCTAAAAAAGTCAGAATATTAAACATACTTCTTCTTTTTCTGTGTTCTTTTCTTAGTGAGTCAGATGCTCAGTCTGTTAGCCTAATATGAGGTGATATTCACTCTGTAAACAGTTGTCTGTAATCTAACACTGAAAACTGAAAGTATCTTCTCAGGTTTTATATCCAGCTTAAGTGAGCATAGCCTTTGAAAAACTGCTCAACACTGCCATCTGTTGGTAATGGATTGCCTACAAAAATACACTGGACATTTCTAAACATATTTTCCTCATGTTGTTTTTTTTTTAAATGCCCTACTACTGATATCAACGAAAATGTAAATACATAATAATTAAATAATATAACATATAAATAAATTATGTAAATATCACGTTGTTTTTTTTTTTTTTCCCTAAATGTGTATATGTTCAACGTCCAGAGCGTGAGCTGGTAGTCCTCCAAGGCCTTGAAAATCTGGACATCCAGGAAGATCAGAATGCAGTGTTTGTTTGTGAGGTCTCTGTGGAGGATGTGCCAGGAGAGTGGTTCAAAAATGGGGAGAAGATGAATCCAACGAGCACCCTAAAGATCCGCCAAGAAGGTCAGCTTGAAAAACAATGTCAAGGCTTTTTGGTCTGGTTTGCTGGTGATTCTAAATATATATTATATGCATCTGGGTTTTTTTTTTTTTTTCAGGAACAAAACATTTTCTTCTCATGTGTAATGTGCGAGCAGAGGACTCTGGAGAGATAAAATTTGTTGCAAGAAAGGCAGAATCTGTGGCTCACCTAAAAGTAAAAGGTATTTGACTTTTGCACCATGAAAAAATAAATGAAGTTCCATTTTTAACCATTCATTTTGAAGTACTGAGTTAGCCGACTACCCTGAAAGATGAACACACTAATTAGCGAAGCTAGCGAAGAAATTGATATTTCAGACAAATCGTGCATTTTTTGGTACAAGCACCAAATTTTGCATGGATGCATCTTAAGAACCCCTCTTTCAAGAAAAACAAATAGTTGTTAGCCAAGAGAAAATCCGAAATGGCAGCCATTTTTAAAGATGGCGACCATACAGTCAGTTGTTCCAAATATATTCAATGTCTATTTACCCTGGTCTGAAAAATATGGGCTGTTCATGTAGAAAATGCAGTATTTAAACTTGAGAGGTAACTATAGAATCCATCCATCCATCTATTTTCTCTACCGTTTTATCCCTTTCTGGGTCATATGGGGGTGCCGGAGCCTTACCCTGCCACTCGTGGGCGAAGGCAGGGTACAGGTCTGCACAGGTCTCCAGTCTGTCGCAGGGCCACAATCACACGTCCATGCACACCTAGAGAAAATTCACCTATTAACCCATGAAACATGTTTTTGGATGGTGGGAGGAGGCCGGAGCCCTCAGAGAAAACCTGCACATGCATGGGGAGAACATGCAAACTCCACACAGAAAGGTTCTCCATTTGTGATTCGTTTTTCAGGTTCCCCAGTCAGAACCAGGGCCTTCTTGTTGCAACAATGCAGCTCATTATAAGTATATTATATATTAATAAATTATAGGTATTTTAAAATCTTTGATTTTCCCATGGCTGATGTGCTTTTCTGAAAGAGGAGATTCTAAGATACATCCATGCCCAATTTGGTGCTTGTACCACAAAATGCACAATTATTTCATCAATCGGCTTCACAAAATAATGTAGAATTGATCAACATTCTCAAGGGGTTTAGTACTGCTCATGGCCTTTGGCTTCAAGGGCGCATACCAAGCAAAATCAACTTTTTGAGCTTTTATGTGTATTATGATGTTTACTTCTCACTATAAACAAAGCAGTATTTTGATCCGTTCATGAGTTTCTGAGTATTCCTCTAAAATCCTGAACTCTGAGCAACAGCGCCTCCCAATCCACAAAAACAAGTGTGTTTTCACCATAGACAAACTTAACTAACATACATATGTTATAAAAATAAAATAAAAATAATAGAATACAATAATAAAATCCATATGAAAGTAAGGAACAGCCCCTTCCAGGAAGACTGTGCACTGTTAAAAGTTATAAAACCGATGTGTTTTTTCAAAGCCTGGCAGCTAAAAGCTAACATAGATGACTGGCGACTATTGATGACATCATCAAGGGTTAGTAACGTTGCAATTTAAAGGCACTTTTTTTCCATATCTCTCCACTCGGAGAACTAAATTTTAGGGTAGAGTAGGAATTCGGATTTGACTGTCGTTTGTTTTTGTGGGCGAAGCGCAGACACGCAGCAGAGGTCGCCTCTAAGTTTATATTGTATATGAAAGCAACATAATATATGATTCTTTTTATATATATAGATCAGGGGGTCTTTAACCTTTAACGCCAAAAGAGCCACGAAAACAGTCAAAGTCAGAATTCCTCCTATACCTTTTTGACTTGCAGTTTTGATTTTTTTTTTTTTCTCAAAATAACAGCATATATTTTAGATTGAGTTTTACCGGATACTTTATAAGCTTTTATTAAAACTTTATTAAAACCTCTTTTTTTTCCTTTCCAGAGCTTCCTGTCAGCATTGTAAAACCTCTTCAGGATAAAACTGCTCTGGAGAAGAGCCGAGTGATCTTGGACTGTGCCGTCTCCAACCCCAGGTGTAGCATCCGCTGGTACAAAGGCAGCAACGTCATCCTGCCCTCAGAACGCTTTGAGATCAGCAGTGAAGGCTGTTATCGTAAACTAATCATCCAGCAGGTGGCGCTAGAGGATGAGGGCCAGTACAGTGTGCAGGTTGGAGAACATACATGCTCTGCCAAACTGACCGTAGAGGGTAAGACCTTTGTTTTTGTAATATGTTTGTCTAGAATGTACTTTTTTTCCCCCACATTTAGTTTTTTTTTACTTATTTTTAAAATCTTGTTGGAAAATCAACCAATGAAAATAATTTTTATTAGCAGTTCAACAAAACTTAAGGCAGAAAGGTTAAAACTACTGAATGCAACTTTGATTGGTTGAGTTGATGCCGCCCTCTAGTGTCGGAAGTAAGCAATTGATTTTCTAACATCTCGTTGAAGAACAATGACCCTAAAAGCATCAAGAAGTGAGGTAAAAAGAAAATTGTATAAAGGAAGTTCATGGTTGAAGTGAGGAAGAACATGAAGATGTGATGGGATGGGGGCATATGATTGGCTGTGGTGATTTCAGACAGGAAAAGATGTCTCATGTCTAAAGAAACTTGTTCATTTGAAAAAGCATGCAACATTTTACAAATTCAGTATAAGGAAAACGTTTTTGTTGAAGCTCTGGGCAACATGCATTCAAGTGACCACTTCCAATGAAAAATTGATGTAATTGTGAGTAAATGCACAGTTCAGACTTCTACGTTCAAATTCTTCGCATAGCTACATGTGTTTTTAGGACTGTCTTTTGGCTTCGCGTACAACCCGACAACGTACAATGCGTTCAAAGTTAGAACGGGTCAAACTTTGACCAATCCAGTTCTCGGTTTTGAAAGTGATTTTTGTGATTTTCTCCACAACACTATACCTATTAGATGTAAGAATATGAAATATAAAGCTACGTTCACACCTTGGCAATGCAAATTCAAGGGACCACTTTCAATGAAAAGTCGACGTAAGTGTGTAAATGCGTGTTACAAGTTTCTACGACTATTTTCAGGCTCTGCGAACAAAACGTGCAGCCACTGAACACGCATCGTAGGTTAAATCAGGTCAAACTTTGACCAATCAGGGACTTGGATTTGGAAGTAATGTATGGATGGTGTCCTTTTTAAATTACGGAAGTACCAACCGTGCGAAATTTGATCATGAAGGAGAAATGAATATTTGCAGTTTGTGCTCAGCTGGAATTCTATGACATCAAGTCTTTCATATATTGGAATAGAGCTGTGAAAGAAAAGGCCTGGAACAAGACTTTCCAGATTTGCGCCACTTACCCAACATCTTCCAGCTGTGGAGGCAGAGGTGTAAACATTAGAAAGAGAAAAAGAAGGGGAAGCTTCTCCTTGCTTGTTCAGTATGAACACCAAGAGCTAAATGCGTGTAACAGGCCCAGTGCCAATGTAGCTTTATGCCACACTTTATGTTAGTAATGTGTTGCACATCGGTGCAAGGCCGACATGCAACACATTACTGAAAGCCAAGGTGATTGATTGAATTACATGGATGGCTAATGCCCCTCCTTGTCTTTTATGACTTTGCACAGTCCAGTCTTTGATGATGGTCAGAGAGCTGGGGGACGTGGAGGTGGTGGCTCCCGATGAAGCTTGCTTCGAATGTGAGGTCTCGGTCCCAGTCCTGAAATCCCCGATTTGGAGTCTGAACGGAGAGGCCCTGCAGCCGAGCTCTCGCGTGCGCATGGAGAAAATGGGCACGGTTCACAGGCTCACCCTACGGCAAACCTCGCCAGAAATGAGCGGCGTGGTGGAGTTTACTTCCGGGAAAGCAAAGAGCAGAGCCCAACTTCAAGTCCTAAGTACGTTCCAACAGATTTTTCATTTTTATTTACATATAGTTTGAATTTAATCAGGGATTATTGTTCATGGGGGAAGAACTGCAGTCATTTGATGGACCTTTAAACATAGCAGGATTTCCCAACCTTCACAAATTGAGGCAGGTTCAAGACACAAGAAGCACCACAACTAATAAAGGGAACCCATTTGTCGCCCTTATATGTAAATATTAGAATAAATATATATTTTAAACACATTTTTTAATGATATTTGACTATATATTTTCAAATATATATTGAATAATTGAATATATAAATACTGTAACTATACTATTTATTATTTTGTGTAGTTTTCGCTTTTCTCACTAGAGGGCAGTATTATAAAAGAAAATGCAACCCATGCCAAAAGTCATAAATAAAAATGGTTGATCTTTTTATGAAATAAAAAGCACTTTAATACACAGGAGTCTATTTAAATCAAATCCAACCACAAAGGCTCAGAATATAGTAAATCTAATCTTAAAATGGTTTAAACTTATTCTAGAAAGGATTTGTACCAATAATAATGTAAGTTCTTTGCCATACATTTTTGTAATTATCTGGATGACGAAATTTCACTTTTTTGTGTCAGTTTTGATTCAGAATTTAATGTACTGTCAACCCTGTAAAAAAAAGAAAACTGCTACTAAAGATGTCTCAAGGTCACTACAATCCTAAAAATTGAAATTAAAATAAACAAAATGTAAGTTTTTTTAACTAAAGACTTTATGTTTGTTCATGACCTTTCTTTTTTTTTTTTTTTTTTTTTTTTGGAAAAAAAATCATTGGAAATGCAAATGTGGCCTTAGAGCCTCAGGTTGTCCTTTTTAAATAGACTTTGTTGTTAATTTTCTACAATATTCCACAGATCTGTGATAGTTATTTAGAGAAGAAAAGCAAAGCACAGGTGCACTGAGTTCTGACAGGAAATTGTGCTAAAGGACTTTGCACTGCATGTGCTGAACATAGCTGTACATACATTAAATGCCTCGGCTTCCAGGGTGTTGTGCTCGGTCAATAATGTAAGGGTGTTTACTGTCCCACTCTGCAGCTTTCTGTGACCTACATACTCATTGACAGAGCCCAGAAGTGCAAGGGAGTAAACTATATTTGGTTTATTATGTTGGCTTTGAATGAAAGGGGGTGTGATTTATCCATCTGACCCACATTGTGAACCTGTTGTGAGTTAACATGCCTTTAAACTGAGCGTGTGGTGCCGTTTGGTCCAAACTCAGGTTTATAAACAGAATCAAATGTGTTTGAATGACACGACTTTTCTTCCAAATTTTACTTTATTCTCGTAAATTTTGACTTTTTTTTCTTACTATTTTACCTTTTTGCACTCATTATTTTTTTACTTTTTTCTCAAACTTTTACCAGTTAATTTTAATAAAAATAACAACTTTTTAAAAATAATTTTACAGCTTTATTCTCGTAGATTTTTCCTTTTTTTAATGTACAACTTTTTCTCATACTTTTATACTTTTATTCTTGTAATATTTTGAATGTTTTTTTTTCTCCAAATTTTATAACTATATTCTCACATATTTTTAACTATTTTTCTCCTAGTTTTATAACTTCTCGTACATTTAACAGTTTTTAATAATTTTACTTTCATTTTACAACTTTATTCTTGTAATTCTTTTTACTTTTATCTCATAACTTCATACGTTTGTTCTTGTACATTTTTGACTTTTATTCTCTGTTTTTTAATAACTTTATTCTTGTGAATTCTGACATTTTTCTCCTAATTTTACAACTGTACTCTCATAAAAATATGACCTAAATACCTTAAATCTTTTTTCTAATAATTTTAGGGTTTATTCTTGTTAATCCAGACTTTTTTTCTAATAATTTTATTGCTTTTTTCTTGCATATTATGTAGTTGTTTGGACTTTATACTCTGTCGTAGAATTGCCCTTTAAAAATAAAAATCCAATTTTAAAAATTTATTTAACTTAGTCTTGGTTTTTGCACTGTCAGTTGTGGTTCTTAAAGTACATATGCCTGTGTGTTTGCGTAGTTCTAATAAAGCTTTTCTTTACTCTGACTTCACAGGTGGTCCCTGAAAGAATCCCATCTTCTGCCGTCACCCATTTGGCACAGATGTATTATTGTATACTGATGATTTCATAGCATTGTAATTATTAATATCCACCGTCTTCCAGAATGGATTAAACAGGGTTGTGATGAAGTGTTACGTCTCCTCTGTTCCTCTGCTTTCATATGAAGTTTGTCAAAGCATGTTTGTATTTTAACTCAGTTTATTCAATAACTAACTGCTTCATAAAGTATTAACATTTTTTTAGAGTGACGTTTATTTGACTTTTAACTTTTAAAACGATTTAAAATAAATATCTAATGCAAGGGATGCTAAAAAACAAACTTCTTTTTGGGTGGATACAACAACATTTGCAGCTTCTATTGAACTTGAATTATTTAATATAAACTTACAAAGAGGGATTCAACATGAACAAGTCATAATGCAAAACAAAAACACACCTATATACCTGTGTGTTTTTGTAAAATCTAAATACAGGTACTTAAATAAATATCTTTCAATAAAAAACTCAACTGAAATTTTAAAACTCACCCAGACTTGTATTTTTTTAATGCAAGATTCATCTCATTTCTGTTTACTGTCTGTATAGAAGCATTTTTGAATGTTTTGTTGAGGTTTGAATGAGGACTTTTGCTACAAGAGGCTTGTAATGCAAATACATTGGGCCAAAAATGGACTTTTTTAAGGACAGCATTGGGTGATGGTTAAGAGTTTGCTTTTCTTAATGAATATATGAATATGAATATTGCATGGCTGTGATTTGCTAAGTAAGGAGATGTCAGTTTAATAGTCTTCCTTGTTTTTGGTCTCATTTTTAGCTCTCCTTGGTTGTGAAAATAAGTCCTGTGATGAAATGTGTTTTAATAAATCATCCTTTTTTTGTGCCAAAAGTTTTGTATTTTTTTCTCTCTCAGTCTCAACATTCACTTATTTCTTATTATAACACTTATTCACTTATTCCAGCAAGGATTCTTGATTTAAGTCACAACAACAGTAAAAAACACAAATACCTTTTTTTTCAAAATATGTCAGTTGTTCACACATAAGTAATAAGTCCTTAAAATACAACAGGCATATTGGCAACACACTAAATAGATTCAATCAAACCTCAAAGAATGTGTGAAACTGAATACAGAAACAACGTATGTTTGTCAGCTAGAGACTTAGAAACTCATCAAACTCAGAAAAAACCATACAGCCTCCATCTGAGCTCCTACTGCTTTGGCAATACAACCAACTGAAAGCATGAAATGATTCCAACATTCCGAAACAAAACAAAGAAAACATTCAAAACAACCACTAACTTGTTAAATATGTACATAGAAATACAAGCCTCCTGTTTTCCACTGCGACATGTTTGCACTTTGAAGATCCAGTGGTGACGCCAAAAGCTTTCTGTGGTGCTTTTCTTTTGACAGCTCTTCAGCAGCCCTTGGCCACCGAGTTTAACGTTTTGTTTTTTGACCTAACTGGATCAAAAATTTTGTTGTGCCTCTATTTGCATCAGTCACTCAAGATACAAAAACGTTTTTCGATGCCAGATAAAAGCTCAATTTAATTATTTAAAAAACTTTCAGAACGGCTGTGTTGCCAGATTTGGTAAAAACACACATTTAGACACATCTTCAGTCACTGGTTGTCTTTGCATGTGCCTGTTTGTTTTTACACTAGTGTTGCTATACAAATGTCATATTCAAAGCTAACTTTGCAGTAGACTTTCCCCATTGTCATGGCAACTGAATCATTGTCATACTCACTACATCAACTTCTATTACTGCAATGGATTCGAAATATTGCCACACCTGTTTAGCAGCTTCACGCTAAAGTGCAGATCTTACATCCCAAACAATTAAAAAAATGCATCTAGTACAATGTAAAAACATGATATTGGATCTTTTTTTATTTCTATTGGGTTTTTTTGGGGGGGGTTATGTGGTCCTTGTGGTGAGAAGCACTATGGAGCTCAACAGCCTCCGTGGCCTCGTGATGACGGTCACTGGTGATCTTCTTCCTCCAAGTGACCTGTGTTTGTTAACTGGAAATCCGCTGCTCCCTCAGATTGTCATAGATGCCCCCTTCTTTGCTAAGCTTCTCGAAGAAAGGGATGAGATCCAGGAGCTCAGTGTCTGACGTGTCATCAAACCAGGACTCGACAGGAACCTGCAAGTAAGAAACCAGAATATGAAGTTAACGTCCACTACATCATAGAAAATATACCATATTTACTGTAATTATGTTTACGTAGCACGTTCAAATCATTGTAAGCGAATATTTTGTTTGATATAAGACATAACAATATGACATTAATGTAAAATAATTCCTTTTTTGATGTCAAAACAGCTCTGATTTGCACTCTACTTGACTCTTTAGGATCTAAAGTTAGGACCCTTTAAATGCTGGGCTGGACTTGTTTACTTTTCAAATATCTCATTAATCAACTTTACTAAAGATTATTGAATTTGAAGAACATATTTACACCTTAAACTAATTACAGTTGCCCCCCTAACCATTCCTGAAATAACTTTTTCTTCAAAGCAGAGCTGATTATCCTGCTAAAAGAGACCACAGCCATTAGGAAATACAACTCAAAGCTGCACAACAGTGTCAAGTGGATGAGATTGCACACGACAAATTATGAACAGCTGCATCTATGTTTTTCCAAGAGAACATCACCCCAAAGAGCTGCTCTGCTCCAGTCAACTTGCCTCCCTCCTATTATAGTTCAATCTGCTGCCACATTTGGCTAAAGTTAGTGACGCATGACGCCACTACGAAGACAGGATAGATACCCGGACTGATTCACGCTTTTACACAAAATTTACAACACGCTAAAGAATTCTGACACTTCTTTGGTGACCTACTTCATTGGTCTTTTTTTTAACTTCTGTTTTTGTAGCTGTTGGTTTCCTTGGCACAGGCTATCTACTCCATTCTATTTACTAACAGCTTTTACGTTGATGAAAATAACCAGTGGAAACAACCAGTCCCTGACTGGTTAAAAGTTCAAGTGGTTTAACTTGCAGTGCATGTTGAATAGAAACGTGTTTGTATGTAGAGCCCCTAAACTTGCGTAGCAGTGTATGAACGTGTGAGTTTTGAACGTGCATTTGCCCGTTTGTTGCTGAAGTGTGAACGAAGCTTTAGAGGTCATAACCTTATTTACATCCAATTAATGTGTACGTACAGTGTTGTGCAGAAAAACACACGTAAGTTGCATACTGCATTTTCAGGGTGGAAGATGTAGGAAGCTGGGGAGTTGTCTATGATGATAACTCTGTTGAGGTCCCGTCCTAAACGGCTCAAGTCTTTCACGTAGTTCCCTTTGTGAAAGACGCACGCCTCTCGGAAGAGGCGGTTCTTGAACGCTCCACATTGATCCAGCATGTCTGACACAGGATCTGCATACTACAGGGGATGATGAAACAAAAGGTTAATGTGTTAAATATTTTGGCTAAATGGTGCCCAGTGAAAAAGGGGGTAATTTTAAAGATTGCGACAATGTTCAGAGGACAAACATCTTAATGTTAGTGAGTGCGATGCTTGTGAAGCTGTCTTGACTCTTTGGGTCAAGCACACTTTTAGGTAAAAGTTCACAGACAAGACACATGTAGGAATGAGGAAAGCCTTTTGAGTAATCCCAGATATTATATTGCATAGGATTTAAATGCATAAATATCTAAAGGGACTTAATGTGGGATCTAATGTCTTACCCAAGGACACAACTGTTTATCTTGGGTTCAAATCCCAAGGCAAATCAATTGACAGGGTGGCTGCTGAGCTCAGTGAGCAACAGACAACCTCTAAACTAAGCACGCAGCACTGTAAGTGTCCTTTTGCACTACGTCTGCAATGGATCTTGGGTAAAAGCAACCTGCGTTATCGTGTAACATTCACAAAAATATGACTACAGACACAAAAGTTTGAGGACAGACCTTTGATAAGCTTGCAGTGAACAGAATGCATTCAAACAATTCTCCCATCCTCTTGAGGAACTCATCGACATGCGGCCTCTTGAGAACGTACACCTAAACAACAGACACAGGAAAAACATTACAGATAATACATCTTCCAAAGATTTAAACAGAAATGAAATTGTCCATTTACCCAGAAGTCTCAGTTTTAATGTTTTGTGTGTAGATAAATGGCCAAAACATGACCACAAGGGAGTTCTTGTGAGCCACAAACTAAACTCTACAGACACAAGCAGAGCTGGAGAGAATTTGCAAAACTTGAAGGATTTATTTGGTCTATGTGGCCAATCAGGCTAGTTTTTCCTGGTATTAAAAGTCAAGACGATTCTTTTTTTCTTTTTTTTTTTTAGTGTTAGTTCAGCGGCCATGTGTAGAGTGTCCACCCTGTGACTAGAAAGTCAAATCTAGGTCAAGTCATACCAAAGACTTAAAATGGGCCTCGATACCTAACTGCTTAAGACTCACCATTAAGGGGTTGGATTGGGGGGTTAAGCCACCAAATGATTCCTGAGCGCAGCTGTGTCTGCAGCTCACCACTCCCCCAGGGGATGAGTCAAATGCAGAAAACAAATTTCAAACAACTATGTCCGTGGCAACTAATAAGAATTGAACTTTTAGAGCAAAGAAAGAGAATACAAGAGCGATGCTAGGGGGCGGTGGGAACAGACGCATTCAGATTTCTTCAAGGTTAAAGCAAATCTACCATTTAGTCCCTTAAGTCTTTTGGTGATGCCATATGTTACCATTGTGTTCCTTCCATCCATCTTTTTTTTAAACCCACAATACCCCTTTTTTGGTCATGGCGCTGACACAGCCTATCCTGGCTACTGTTGGGTGAAAGCGGGGTACTCCTGGACAGGTTTCCAGTCTTTTGCAAGGCCACACAATCACACGCGCACACCAAAAGGAAACTTAGCATCGCCACTATGAAGCATTATTTTGTGAGAAGGAGCCGAAGTGAAAACCCACACACACAAGGGAAGAGAACATGCCAACTCCACATATCATGGACACAACAGGGATTTGAACGCTTCTTGCAGTGGGTCAAGAGCGCTACCCCCCCGTGCAGCCCTATTCTGTTCCTGACTGCAGTTCAGTTATTTCTATGAAGATGCTGGCAGCCTTGTTTCTGAACCAAGTCATCCTGAATAGGCCTCTCCACTTTCACAAGCCTATCCTGGAGTACTTGAAACAGACCCAAGCCTCAAGCAACTTTTGTTGTCCAAATTGATTGTTATTTCTCATTTTCTCCTCTTTTCTTTACCACTACCCCTTTACATTTATTTTCCTCATTCTGTTTAACTGTACCCCCACCCCCAAATCCTCTTCTCTCATTCACCCAATCCAGGGCTTAGAGGCATTCAACCTTTTTTATTAAATCAACTTAACACTCAAACACAGATGGGAAACAATAAATGAAACGTTGTTAGCTCAAGAACTTGATAATCTCTGTTGTAGCTTTAAAAAGGCTTTCAGCGTCTATCTGTTTCAGCTACTGCACAAAAACAAATGAAAAAAAAAAAACACTCGCTTTTTGGACGTCTTCTCTATAAGTCCCAACAAACTGTTGGTACTGAACAGTCAAGGTCTGTAGCTTAAAGTCCCGCTCCGATCACCTTTTATTCGATTTGAAAAGCATTCCCAATTGTCTTTTAATTATCATTATGTCATTTTAGCCAAAACCCAAAATAACCTGCAAGGTTTTCTGCAGGGCTGCAGTAGTTATTTAGAAATTCACCTCTAAGTACCCCTTTTTTTCCAATTGTTTACTCTCTATTCTGCTAGCTTACAGTCCCTCAGAACCCTTACGTAACATTAGCAATGCAACCACAATGGTGAACAAAATCTGAGCTATCCGCCTGTACAGCTATGAGCCAAATACCAGCTCAGACGAGGAAAAAGAAGACGCACATGGATCTAGTCATCTACAAGTGGATGCACTGGACCTGAGTGGAGCAGGGAGCTTGTGGCATACCGACTTTAGCTTCTTCGTTACAGCTACATACTTTTTCCAGTGACAGTCTTTCATCTGCTTCTGATTCAAATCCGTTTGAATAAAGATATACACATAAATACAATTAAAGCTGATTTTCTTTTTTTTATAGAAGTCCTCCATCGTGAGACAAATGCCACAAGAACATGTTAAAAACAACAAAAACACAATCTTCTTTGGGGTGGATCTTTAAAAAGCTTCTGGAGCCAGGTTGGTTTCATGGTCAATGAGTGATATTGTGATGGTATGATATACATTGCAGGCTGAGATTGATAGTTCATGAGAAGACTGCCAGACTCGCCTTATTTCGTCAGGTCACTGAAATAGGCACCTGCTGCTAGGAGCCATCAACAGAGATGGCTGCGGTTCTGTCAGGCCGCTAGACGAAGAATCTGACTGATGTACCTTTTGATGGGTTCATCTAGTTCAAATGAGTGACTGAGCTTTTTCCAAGAACACTAGAAAATACCACACTATCTGTATGCTGATTATATGTAGATAGCCTGCACAAAAGAAAAAAAAAATTCTCAACAGCATACCTGGTGGAGTTTTCCTTCGATTTCCACTGGAATGATAAAATCTGGATTATTCAACGGCTGTTGGAAACAAAAGCAGAGACAGAGTCACCCATGTTATCATTTTAACCACAGACTTCCACCTGTATCAAAAAGAAGATTTAAAAAGTTGAAAAGATTCCACCAAGTGTAAATGAAACCCAAGCATTACAGAAACAGACAAGGCTAAAATATCAGATTTTTTGAAAAGGTTTCTCAACATTTGAAATATTTTTCTCAAATGATAGCAGCATCTGGAGCCTGTTACAAATAAATGCTGGGAGGGGTCAAGGAGTTAAAAAATTAAAAATAATAAAAAAACATGAAAAAAAAAACATCAAAAATATCTAACAGATTTTAGTAAGTATTGGAATGATGACTTAACGTGAAGTTTTAGAAAGGAAGTTTAAATGAATTAAAACTTTTTGGTGTTATCTTTTTTTTTTTTTTTTCTTGTTTTTGCAAAATGAAACATTTTCCAACAGCTCTTGTGTTGGAAGGATGTTTAGTTGAAATGTTGGGATATCCTTCCTGTCCCTCATCATCTCACCACCTTAAAATCAGTGTGCAAGCACACACACATGGTGTTTGCTCCTCCCCTTTTTACCTATAGTGCATGAGTCACACCCCTACCTAGAATACGGGAGTCTGGTTCATGTTAAACCAAGAAAAGGGAGAACTAATCAGGTCTAACATTTGATAACACCGTGCCCGGTGTCTCTGGTCATTAAGGATAGATTTGAAGAAGCCTCATATGGTATATCTACCGGGGCTGATGGAAACTCAAATGTGGCTGACCTGTGTCCTGAAATGGTGGAACATATAGCTTTGTAAAAGGAAGGGTTGAGTCTCGTCTTTCACTGATCAGGTCCTGTAAATAAGGTGTCACTTCCCTGGAGTCTCTGGCTTGTCCTCAAAATACCTTCCTCCAGACAGGCTCACCCCCAGCCTTCAGCCAGTAGGCCCCCTGCTCATTTCTGACAGAGCCAGTCCAGTAGTTTTCCTTCATTAGTATGAGGTTTGGCTTAAAGTAACTGACTTTTATTCTGTTAATATACGCAAACTCCCTTTAAAATCCTTTTTATTCCACACTTTAGTCCATAAACCTGTTCTACAACCATGGTTACTACAACAGGCTCCTAAAGAAGTCTTTACCAGCACCAGTCCACTTAAAATCTGGAACTAAATGATGCAAACCAGAGTTGATAAAGTCTGGTAAAAAAAAAAAAAAGACAGAAAAAAACATAAATATCTGTATAAATAACTATAGTGTTTTATTCCAAACACTAGAACCACGTACGCTAGCATATCAAATTCTGAGAATTTTGAATATTTCTACAGAAAGAAATACACAAAAGCTCATTTTAATATGAGATCAAACCCATTTTATTAATAATAATCTATTTTTGTTTGTTTGTTTGTGTACCGCTTTCCTCCATTAGAAAACTAAACTGGAATCAATGGGAACTATTAATCTAAACATGAACATTTTGAACAGCAATGGGTTGCATGACAGAACTAACTAACAAACTTGTCTGCATCATGTTAAGGCCAATTAGACATCTGCATTGCCAAAACATGTTTTGAGGATAAATGAAACCACATAAGAGCATTACAGTTTGGCTTTGAAATGCTGCACTTTTTGGAAGGAGAGTCCTTCATTTTCTAGAAAAAACATACACTTGTTATGTCCAGGTGTGTGGTAGTATCATGGTGAACGTGTACATTTGTGGTTAATTTGAAGTTTGAAAGCATAGTATTCCTGAGATAATATTGGTAGCAAGTGCAATGCATCCTATTATGGACTGATTACTAACCTACGCTTCAGCAAGAACATGTCTACCGGTACTAGGATTTTCAGGTTTCTAGCACAAAAATTCAGAACTTTAGCTTAAATTTTCCTATCTACTAATAGTCAAGTGCATTGTTTTTTCTTCTAGCAAGTTTATATGTTTAATTACCAATAGAATAACAATATAAGAATCATTTGGATTTATGCAAAACATTTTTTGTGCTCTTAAAAAAACTGAAAATAGTTCTCTTTTTGTCTAAATATAGTAAAACTTTGTGAACTTGATGCCCCATAACCATGAATGCCATGTGGCTTTCACATGACCATTGTACAAAGGTCAAGGAAGGTCACTTTATTATCAGTAAGTGGGCTTAGGAAGACAAGATTCATGTTAGGCAAACCTATTAGCCAACATCGTGTGATATTTAATAAGTTACTTAACACAATTTTTTAAATACAAAATATTATTATATTTATTAAATAAAAAGAATACCAGAGACATGTCTCATATCATTATACTACCACCTCCTTTCTTAACATTGAGAATAATTTTCTGAAAGAGATGATGGACAGATAGATAGATAGATAGATAGATAGATAGATAGATAGATAGATAGATAGATAGATAGATAGATAGATAGATAGATAGATAGATAGATAAGTTGATTTACTGAATCATCTTGCTTATTTTAGTTAAAAGTTTTACTTGATCAATGTCACACAAAAGCTATAATAATTTTATATAATAGTCATGTTATTATATAATAATAATAATATAATATATAATAATTTTGAGCAATATCTCTCTTTTTTTCACCCAGACTGGGACAACTTCTCCAACTAACAACAGAAATTAGTCACTACAACCATCCATTCTGGTTTCTCTTCTTAAACGTTTGTCTCTCAAAAAAAAAAGGTTACAGAGGTCAACTTACCTTGAACGAACTGTGTACCAGAGTTTCATCGAGATCAATGACCACACAGATCTTCCCTGCATCACTTGATTCCATTTGGGGTAGGAGCGGTTTTGCTTGAACCTAAAGACAATTGCAGTAAATGATCTTCTGATGCAAATATTTGTCTAAACCAATAAGAACCTAGACCCATTTTCCTTAAAAATAAAATTGTGTGGAATATACCACAAGTGGGCCACAGAACAGAATTCTGACATTTGTCTGATATCTGATGGGTTTTTATGGGTCACTTCACCAGTTTTGGCTGTCTAGAAGTTTGGAAAGATGTAGCATGATCAAGGTAAAATGTAACTTTCAATGTATACCTATTAAAAAGATAACTCAAAAACCGCCTTTGTTTGCTGTACAGCTCATGTATGCATGCTTGTGAGTGTATGTTAACGGCCACTTTGAGACTCTGAATTGTGTTGTGGTGTTCCGGTGAGTGCTTACAAGAAACCCTGGATGCTACAGCTGCTACCATGTTGATGGACCATGTAAGTATCACCCCATCGAGTGTCATCCTTCAACAAGTGGTGTGTGAGCATGGCTAATGAATGTGATTCTGCTTCTAAAAACAAGCTGGCATTACCAAACAGGCGGCTTGACGGGGATGTATATGTTTGTCGTTGTGGAGTCAACATCGTTTGATGGGAACGTGGCTATCGTTTACAGCCATGGTCATGGTGTAGCAAGCAGACGCGGCTTCAGTAAAGAGCTGCTTGGTGTTTTGCTTCACTTGTGGGGTTTAGAGGTGGATTATACCTGTTGTGTTGAGGGAATGCAGCGTTCGCATTCACAGTGGTCGTAGGAGTCATCGTCACTCTGCTCCTCGTCTGTATCCATGCTTTGTGTGGCCTCATAAGAATGCTTCAGGACAATGCTGTGAATAATATCAAGTGGAGGGTTCATTTCTCCAGAAATGTCACTCAGCTCACACTCATCATCTGAATCATGAGGGGATTCTTCTTCGAGGCAGGAGCTCCACTTTGACACCTCACTTATTCCAAATCGGACTGATCCATGCTCATCTAAGAAGACCGATGAATCCTGAGATTCCGTTTGTCTCAGAGATAATAGTACCTCTTCAGTTTTGTCATTAGAAATATTATTTTTATCAGCCTTGGTCTCCAAAATAAATCCATACAGAGTTTGTTTCTCAGATGTTTGCAAGCTTTTGATCTGATATGCAAAGTATTCCTCCACATCTGGCTCGCAAATGTCCTCACCATCCAGTAGTGCCCAGTATGGCTCCGTTTCTGAGCATGTCGGATAAAAAGTATCGTCAAGCTCTGGCTCATCACTATCCTCCTGATCAGGGCTTGTTTCCGATGTATCGGCTTTGTCGTAAGACTCATGATTCTGACTCTCTGGGAGCTCATAAACATCTCCTCCCATGAAGATTTCATTGGCACACAATGCAATCATATTGTCTTCATGGTCCAGACAGACCTCACATTCATCATCACACAGGACAGACTCACTTCTGTCAAAGTTGCAAGCTTCATCTTTATCCAAGACCTCGTTGTCCTCTTCATCCTCAGTGTTCTCTGAGTTAAATGCAAAAGTTTCATCTTCATTTTCTTCAACTTCTTCTTCTGTTGAATCTGTTTTTTCAGTCCAGTCTTCAAACTGATTCTCTGAATCACTTAAATCACTTTTGTCTGGTTCTCTAGGATCGACTTTATTAACTCCTTCATCTTCATCAGTTTTACTTTCATCGTCTGGATTATTGATACCCGTAGTGTTGACCTCACACCTTTGAGACTCCTCTTCACGGTGCAAACGGTAGTGAATGTCCCCCCCTTCGAAGCATGAGATGTAATGGTGCTTTTGCTCAAATATGTGGCCGTAAGAGTCTGCTCTGTCGAGCAAGTCAAAATAGTCTTCAGTCAAGACATCGGCAGCGGTTGGGTTCTTTTTCTCTCCATTGGTTTCATTGGTGTTGTTTTGCAGTGTTTCCTCATCCTGCTCTTCGCTAGAAACTTCCTGAGCTCCTTTGCCAGATTCCTCAGATGAATCCCAGAAAGAGTCAGATGAAAGAGCACTGTCCTGGAAACAATCTTCTTCATCAGCACAGGTTTCACTGTTGCTCTCACAGTCGCTCTGATCAGTTGAGTTAAAAAGATCATCTCCACTCTTGCTGTCCTCTTCCACTTCTGTTGTGGAAGCTGGTTGGTAGCTGTCTTCTGAGTACATGCATGTCTCAGCAAAATCTCTCACAAAGGTGGCAAAATCATCAAAATCGACTGGGATGGAGGTGTCCTCGGGGAGTTTGGAAGAGTTTTCATCTGGTCGTCTGGTCTCTACTTCGTTTTGTTCCGATTCACAGCTCTTGTCTTCTTCGTCCCCATCGTTATCTGTGTATTCTACATCAGCATGAGATTCTTCACAATCCCACAACACAGCACTCATATCCAACGACTCCAGCGAGTCAGAGCTCAGTCCGTAGCCTTCCTCTAAATCCTCCGTTGATGTGTCTTGCTCATAGTCAAAGGAGTCACCCTGCCGATCCAAGGGCTCGTACTGTTGAAGCAACTCCAAGTCATCTGTGCATTCAGGAGTTATACTGTCCTTTCTACAATTAAAGTTTTCACAACTCTCTTCCAGTTCATCTGGCTCACCATCGGAAGACTGTTGATTATCAGGGTCACATTGCTGGAATAACTGGAGGTGATCTGGACAGCAAAGGCTGCATTCAGAAGCTAAACTATGATTAGCACTGTTATCAGAGGACTCACAAGGTTTAAAACACTCACAGTGTTGAGCACGTTTGTCAAATGGCTGGCATAGCTCCACAGGCCCACTCTCATCGAGAATCTGTCCGGATTCAAAACATTCAATGTTTTCAGGATGCTGCTCAAAGCTCTCAGCTTGTCCCTTACAGTACACGCTGGATTCAGCTTCCGCTGTGTTTAAATTGCTGTTTTCCTCGCAAAGGAGAGGACGGTCCATTTCTCCGTTGAAAATCTGGCCGGTGTATGCCATTAGGGCCTTGATGCCCAAGTCAGTGCTGTCCTTTGAAGATCCACTGAAAACAGTGGCTTCTGTTGCTTTAGGAATCACACATTGTTCAGCAAGGATGACTTCAGCAGACAGCTCTCCCTCTCCAGAGACTTTGCTTTGCTCAGAGTTTTCCAGATACATTTCCAAAGCTGGTTTTCAGTCAGGACAAGACTGTTAAATCGTCTTTACTCCATGCATCGGTGTGATAGAGTCCAAACAGCAGGTAACTGTAAGATCCATTAAGGGAGAGATGTTCACGAAGCTGGAGGGGGGGGGGAAAGTGAGATCACAGCACGCCCCAGAGAGTGGGAGCAACAGGAGCAGCATATGCACATTGACATGACAGGTTGTCACAACCAAAACTGAGACTAGCACTTGACTCGGCCCTCCCTTTGCCAGACACCGTGCAACTTATTTTGGGGGCTTGGAAAGATGTGATAAATAACTTCTGGAAGATCAGATCTCTACGAAAGGCTGAACTCAGGCATAAATCTGAAACGGACACTTGAGAACATTTTGACATTCGATCTCCCCGGACCAAAGCTGTCAGAAGATATGTTATTTTCTCAGAAAACCTGAGGTTTGTTCAGGATAAGTATCTTGTTATTCAACAGGAATGTGTGATTTTAGAAGCAGAGGACCTCATGGTCATCATTTATTGCTTTGCAACAAAAATGTTTTTTATTTCCTCCTTGCAATAAGTTTTAACTGAAAAAGTCAGTTGCATTCCTTTTGACACAACATTTTGTTTCCTTTCTGTGAGCCGTCTGCCCTTGAACTTGGAGCATCCAGTGTTGTTTGTCTTACTCCATAACCACGCCTGTGGTAGCTCATCATATGGTCCTTATGGTGTCCTCTAACTCCATGATTGATGTCTGAACATAGAGTACTTTTCGTCACCGCTATTCGTTACAATCCTGGAAAGATACTTTAGGACGCATGAAGAGCTGGGAGCCATAAAAACACGTGTTACGAGGAACTGACAACACGCAATCCAAAAGACGCTGTGATGATGAAAAAATCTAAAATGATTGAAAACTTTTATGAATTATTTTTCTACTAGAAAGAGAAGATTGATTTGGATAGAGTGTAGATGTGTCTCTGTGACCTAGAAGGGAGCGGAGTCAATAGAGGTGTGTTTGAGACGGAAACCAACATGATAGAGATTAAGTGTAAGCACACATTTTAAAGTTGATATCTTTTAGAGTGTATATTTGTGGTACCTTATTTTCTCCCCAATGAACGGCACCAGATTACAAGGCTTGCGGTCATCAAATGGTCTGTTTTCAAAATGATCACCCTTTCATCAACCATGTTAGCTGTTTTAATATAAACTGAAATTAAGATGCAGACATCTCCTTCACTGTCAATTATGTTTTGCTGTGTAAGTTCATCAATGCAAAAATGACTACATTGAAAAAAACAGAAAACCAAAAATACAGAAATGTTAAACGTAACAGCTTTAGAGAGGATCAGCAACCAATTATTCAGTCATTAGAGAGGCAGTTCAGGCTCCTAAATGTTGATTTCCTACTTCTCTGTGTATGTGTGAGGATCATGCTCTTTGATTTGTTTTTGTCAGTTTTCTTTCCTGATGTTTGATTATGTTCTGTTTTGATTTGTTCCCTCTGTCAGTTACACTAGGTTTCGGTTGCTAATCATCCACCTAATTTGCATTAACTGCCCTTTGTGTATTTAAGTGTCCTGTTTTAAGTTCCTCTATTGTTAGTTCATCTGCTTTGTCCGCCTTAAGTTGCTCCATGGGTTTTGTCATGTCTAGATCATTTATTAAAAAAGTACATTTCTGCCACCGAGACTGATGTCCTCCTGCATATTGGGTCCTACACCGCCAGTTCCTGACAGAATGCACAGGTAAAGTTACAAATAGATATTGTATGTGAATGTAGTACCGTAGCTCTAAAAATGAATAAAATCCTTCGCTATCCAATAACAATTTGTTTGCAAAACATTTAAATAACAAAGCTTTAGTGTGAGTTGACCAACCTTGACCGGCCATTTTTTATGTTAAAGTATAATTTGGTAGATTGTAATTGTTTCAACTTTCTGTAATAGAGAATAGGAAATGTGTATGCGGGCTTCATTTAGCCCTGGTCCGCATGGGAATGCCTGACATGAACTAATGAAAAACTACTAGATTCTGCTACTTGTGTTGTCCTTTTGCAAACAGTTTTTTTTTTGGCCATGAAATAACCTGACCTAAACGCACATTCTTCCCGCTACCATGCAGCACAAGAGTTTACAGATTTCTTGAATGTATCACATACATACACCCCACATAAAAAAGGAATGTTCTTTGATGCATCTCAAATTAAAGTGAGAACAGCCTCTAGTTCACAGGAGATAACATCCCCTCAGCTGGCATCTGAGTGACGGGTGCCGATGTTCTGAAAGAAAGAGAAAACTCATACAGATTAGGTGAGCCTTGATGGGCAGTCAGGGCTGTCAGCTCTGGCTTTAGTGTGCCTCTCACACCAAACTCAACCCGTGTCTTCACTACGGGCTACTGGGTGGATCATGGTTCTACAGTTGTTTTGGTTGTAAATGAAGAAGGAATTTGAAGGTTCCTGTTGTGGGTTTTGGCTTACTTGCTCAGCAGAGTTCATACATAAATATCTATTTTATGGCAAACTGGTCTGGATATGTCAGCACTATCCAAACTGCCTTAAACTGTGACCAGATCTACTCCTGCCAGATTCTGCTGGTCAGTTTTGTTTCTCAGCTTGTGCCAATAGTTTATTGGCTGAAGTGTGGTGCCTAAATTCATCCTTACTTTAAAACTTAATCATTAATATTTAAGATGATTTTAAAGCTCATAATAAAACTGATTGATAGGTGTGCTACTTTACCATTACAAATATATTTGAATACCAAAATATAATTTTAAAAGACTTCTCCGATATGGAACATCTATTTTAAACTTAACTTTTATGACCTCATTATGAGGCTCAGCGTCCGTTTGACCTACTTTCAAGTGATATTCCCTGTGGCGCTTGCCTGTTGACCGTTTCATTCAGCTGGAGCTGAAAGTGCCCCACGGCGCTAAAGACTTCTCATTATGGTAAGGCCAGGCTGTGCTTGTAAGGACATAACTTTCTGGTTATGAGCAAAACATATGTGAAGGAACTAGGCAGGTGAAGCATGTGGCTTGAAGCCAGTTTAAAAACCATATCACGATGCCCAGTGAAATCCTTCCTCTCATATAACACATCAGAGTACTTAAAATAGCCGACCAGAACAGCTCCCAACAGCCGCTAACAGTCAAATCTGGCTTGATTCAAATCTGAAATCCCTGCAAACACAAAGATCCAAATCTTTTATTTATCGTACGATTTGTGGCCCAAGAGCGAAACATTTTTTTAAAGACCACTATTGCAATATATCAATAAGTTCAACTGGTTTAACTTTCAATGCACCTTCAATGGCTGTGCGTTTTGTGTGTAGAGCTCAAAAATGGTTGTAGAAACTTGCACAGCAAATGCGTGAAAGTGAGAGTTTTGAATGTAAACGGGCATAAATGCACGTTTACATGGACTTGTCATTGGAAGTGTTTGCTTGATAATGCATTGCAGAGAGCGGTGTGAACTCAAAGGATGAAAAGTAACATAAAATAAGCTTTATAGTCATTGTCCAAAACTCACAACTTATTTCAGATAGGCCAGCAAAGTTAAAAAGATACGGTAAACGCAAGTTGCAAAGTTGTGACTTAAAGTATTAGAAACTAACAACTGCAACTGAATGGGATTTCCGCTGTTTAGTCAGGCAAAAAGATGGAAGCAAAAATCAAATGCAAAAGTTAACAGAGCAGGGAGTTAGAGTGTGTGAGGTCAAAGGCTTTGTAACAAATTTGTAGGAAATTTGTCAAGCAATTGTTGAGCTTTCCTATGCAGGACCAAAGACGCAGCACAGCCAGGGAACCAGTATTTCAAACTGTACAAAAAAAAATAATCAAAAGTTTAACCTTGATGTATGTATTTCCTCAATGTGTTAGAATCCATCAGTCAAAATCTCTAAAATGCAATGAATGTCTTGTACATAAGGACTTTTTTTTACAACTTTTTTAATACAATGACATTCATGGTGTTCCTTCTAAAGGAAAAGAGAGATTAAGTCATCTTTCTTTCACATTTTAGTGTTTCTTTTAGATATAAAAATGTAATTCACCTCATAATTCTGTCTTCTTTTTTAAAGTTTTGACCTCACTCAACTCACACTATTATTTTTTTTATCACATGTAGACTGCTATAACTGGATGGCACAAAAGTAAGCTGCAAACTTTGCAACAACAAGCCTCACACTCCCCCATCCAACAGGCTTAGCCACCGATAATGAGGTTACAGCATTACAGAAAGGCAGAAACGACCTCGCACCACATCAGCATGTTTCAGCCCACTTAGCTGAAAGCCGTCTTTTCTGGGACCCTTTCATGCAAAGGCTGGTTCTATTTTGATCCAGACACGGAGAATGAGGACCTTGCAACAGACTTTTGCCCGCTGTGACACCTGATAGTAGCCACACTGTAAAAACTGGCCTCACGTCTTCTCACAGAACTGGCATGGAAAGTTCCAAATGGTAACGCTGGAAGATGAGAGTCTTGCAACTGGAAGTTCAAGCCAACATTTTGCAGAATAAAAAAAATAAAAATGAAAAAAGCCACAAAAAAGGGCTTGGTATTATTTGGTAATACTCAATGCAGCAAAATAAATACGTGTCGGACTGAAATATTAAGAATATTTTGTGCAGTAGATCCAAAGATTCAGCTTGCTAGCAAATAGGCTCCAAAGTTACTAATTTTAGCCAAATAAGAACTCTCCTATTTCTACTTTAAATTGTAAGCTGGACAACATCACCACCTTATGGTTTAAATTTGTGTTACAAAACAAATAGGCCTAAACAAAGCAACACACATTTTAAAACGGAATATTTTTCTTTGCATGTTTAGCTTTCTCTTATGTGGCTAACATTTTTAAGCTAAAATGAGCAGGGGAACTGTAAGATATCTGCATTCCCTTTAAGATGCAACCCTATGACCCTCCGTGGGCCCGGGTAACCCGTGCAGTCTCCCCTTACATATAGTCAATGACTGAAACTGACTTAAGATCAAGAATGTAGGCTCATATCATGAGATCCCACTCTCATCCGTTGCATTATTCCAACTCTGTTTACATTCCATAATGCTCGGCTACGGTGGCCACTTTGGTCCAGTTTTTCTGCTCAGGGAGCAAATTGTATTCAGACTAAGGAGTCTCAGCCCAAACCAAAGGGTCTGCTTGATAATATTCAGACTAAAAATTTGTTCCAGTTTAATGGGGAAAAAAACTCTGGCTCACTTTAAACAAACCAAATGTGTTCAGTCTGAAAACACCTTAGTCATGCATTCTATTTGTGCAAAGGTGGGCTGACACTGGTGCTCAGGTAGGCGTTTGTGTTCTACTCAGGTGAAAGAGTGCCCGGTCATCCCCACACCAAGATCCCCGCTGAAGCAGCAGTGGCAGTCAGGGCCCCCAGACGGCTGTTCAGGATTGAGGAAATCCACCCACCGGGCAATTCCGTCAGCCACACAGACCAGCGCAAGCAGGACCACCACAGGGGCCCCCAACACCAAAGAGCAGGGGGCGCACAGGAGCACAGAGAGTGCAAGCTTCAGCCCAGCTAGAAGACCAGCCCTCCAGCCTCACCCCCAGAGAGCTCCCCCCAGCCCCATACAAGCATCCCATCAACACCTAGGAGTTTCGAGCACCCCCCATCCCCCACCCCCACTCCAACCCAGGCACAAGCTTGGGCCCTAAAGGGAAGCCCGCTCCAGGAAACCACCTGACAACCCTGCCGAAGATCCAAGAAGGGGCAAGGCTGGGGCCACCCACCCCTGCCCAGGATGAGGACATTCAAAAGAAGTGGGGGTCCCCAAGGAGCATTGTAAACATGTGCCGAAAAGGCTCACCTGCTATTGGCATATTAGAGAGACCCAGCGCTCAAGGACCAGAATGAGTACCACAGAGACCCCCAAGGTCAGATATGATGTGATCCCCAGCTCACGGTCTTGAACTCTGGGATCCCTCTTCCTGCGTGGAGAGAGGGCCACCATGTCCACGAAGCCAGCAAGGGACACGGTAACCGTTGCTAAGTGTCTGGTTCCCCCCACCAGGGGAAGGTGGGAGACAGAAGATCAGAAATCCCACCTTCCTTGAGTGTGTGTGTGTGTGTGCTGGTGAGATTTAAAAGGTGTGTGTAATAAGGGGTGCAGGTAAGATTGGCAGGTAGGACACTAAGTACATCTCCTGCTTGCTGGCAGGGATGTTCAAGCACACACACAAACACACACACACCCCCACCCCCCACCCCCCCAAAAAAAAGGGCAAAGGGTCCTACATGTCTAGAGTACAACTGACCCGAGAGGGGAGGGGCCCAAATCAATGCATTGACCAAGAGGACAAGGATCACTCCAAGGTAGCTCTACCTCCAAGGTGCATCGCAGGCATCCCAGCCCCCCCACCTTCAACATTGGACCCAGGTCTCTCCAGCCCAAGAGTCCCATGAAAGACAAAAGCTGACCCCCCGACTTTTATTTAATAAAAAAGTACCACATTGTTTTCACTTTTGTTTTTATTTTTCACAGCCTCAAGAGCTATCATGCCATTTCCATGCCAGTTTCCTAAACAAATAAGCAGAAGCTGTAACAAATACAGTCACCCAATAAATAAATTGGTTTGCAAAAATACACACACACATACAGACACACACAAGGCAGACACGTAATTATCTCACTAAAGAATCCTCAAAAGCCTCACACACATCAGCAAATGTCCCGAACAACTTTGTATTTTAATACAAAACATAGAGAAACCCTTTTACCTTTGCAATTTGATTTATTTATGATAAAATATTAAGTGGATATATTAAAATTCAATGCAACATTGCACTTTCATGCTTTATATTTTCATGTGAGTCATCAGGATGGCTCTGCTTTTGTACCGCATAGGAAAAGAGACTAAACTGAAAAGACAAGGAGCTGCAAAAAAGGGGCCATGTTGTCCAGCGAAAGCATTCAAATGCAACTAGTCAAACATTTTCAAAGACATACTATCAACCTCTGAACATCGGTAGATTTCTCCTTAAACTGTTCATAATTTGCATATTCAAAAAGAAGCATCAGTGACTTACCTATTCATATTTATTTTCAATTTGATGAATTCTGAATTACTTTCAAATGTGCAAATCTGTGCTTGATGTGAATAAATATGACTATTATCATAAAAAAAAAAAAATTCCATGCTTCTCTGAAAACTGAACGTGTCTAAACTGATCTAAGGGAAAAATCAAACCTATTTAAGCCCTTTGTTTTCAGTAAAGGTAAGTGATCAGAATTGATGAAAATACTCCTTCAATAACATTTCTTGGAATTGTATAACCAATCAGTATTTTTGCTTGTGTCATTAATTATAATACATTTTATCCTTTGTAAATTTTTATTTGTTCTACCTAAATTTCTTTAAAAACTTGCCAACACATTTTTTTGATTACACGCAAAATTAAGCAATTTTGTCTTTATAGGAGCTACTCAGAATTACATCTAAAACAGCTAAAAGCCCACTCTGTAATGTCCTCAACTTTTCTTCTACATCTGTTATTTAGCTGACTGTTTTCTCCTAAACTCTCCTAGACTTTCCAAAATCTCCTGACATTTAGTTTGCATCTTCTTTGTGCATGTCTGGCATCCATCCATCCATTTTTAGTATCCCTTAAATGCTGGAGCCAATCCACCTACTGTTGGGTGAAGACATACTCCAAACAGAAAGGTCCCTGCCGGGATTTGAACCAGGGCCTTCTCGCTGTGAGGCACCACTGAGGCATGGAACAGCCTGCATCCCTGATGTTGCCTTCAAACTGTTGGTAAAAAAACGTTCTGTAAAATTTAGAAACTATCAAGAAAATGGCCTGGTTCCAGTAGAAACATGGGAGCAGTTTGAGACTTTTTTTTTAGAATTTTTGCAGCAGAGGAATCCGGGAGCCCTTGTGCACATTACTGTTGGAAGAAAATAGCCTTTCTGATCAAAAATCGCAAACTGCTGTGGACTACTGTTCTGATCAGGTAGCCCTTGAAGAGAAGCGAGCGATGCATCCTTGACCCATAAAAAACATTGGTTGAAAATGCCTTTTCTGCTACAATCTCAACCACCACAAAGTTGCTACACAATAAAAAAAAAAAAAAATCTTTTCATGAAAACAATCTTTACTTTTTTTTAGGATGCTGTTAATTTGGGAATCTTCATGAAAAATGGCAGTTAAATTCTGGTCATTTGTTTTATCACCACATCACAGATGGAGTTTTAAACAGTCATTTTACAACTTTCCTCTGGCTGTGCTGTTATAAAGTTGTGCTGTTTATCTTGAAATTATTTATCTACTGATTGTACTTTCCGTCAACAAATAACTCCTCTTTACTGGGATCATCCATAACAGCCACTTTAGAGCCTTGCATGGTAGGTTGTTACACTCATAAAATTGCCTGCAGGAACTGTAGAGGTATTTCTTTTTTTTCAGAGAAAAAAGTGAGTAATGTCAAAAACTTCTGTAAAAGTTATGCATTTTGAGGTACAAAGCCAAAGACAGCATCACCAGTGCAGGAAGAAGTCTCAACAGCATAAAATAAGGTCAAAGCTTTTGCAGCTTTATCATCGACATTCCCGTATGTCCAAAAGCTTTTTTGGAATCTTGTTTGAAACAAAAAGACAGTTCATGTCATCTTTGTTGACGACTCCCACCGTTTCATGAGTAAAACTCCTCTGAACAAGTTCAACAACTCAGATCTGATGAGACCACTAACACCTCTTGACCGCTAGTCTTGCCCCAGTCTGAGGAGAGCTGCCCCCATAAGTCCTGCCTGTTGGTGATTGGAAGCCCATTTTTACTGGGTGACAAGAGCCGAGGGCGCTGTTGGCACATTTGGCGTGATGGTGCTGGTGGGAGTTTGCGGTGAACTCTGGTAGGATCGCAGTAAGACCTTATGCTTGGTGGCCTCCTTCTCTCGCTTGCGCTGCTGCTCGGCCAGGAATTCCTTGAGAAGGGTTGTCGTAAAAGTGAGGGTCTGCCTACGAAGGCGCATCAGGTATGCATCCTGCAGCCAGGAGTTACTAAAGCAGTCCTTGATGGAAGGGCGAGCCCTTTTGAACAAAACAACACACAAAAAACACAATTAAAGGCTTACTACAATAAAGGAACTTTTTTTTGCATGTAGCAGGGATGGAAACTTGAGTTGCACTTTTGTCATTTATGCAATGACCAAAACTGACTGATAATTTTTACTTTAAGCACAACGATTTTGTGTTTTCTTTTTTGGAAGCTATGGAACAGAACCAGTAGGCCTGTACACTCAATGTTCAAACAAAAAAAGAGTTTACATATACATATAGAAAATACATATAGAGAATACATATAGAAATATTAACGACAGATATGCAGATTTACAAAATACAATAAAAACTGCATATGTGTATTATATCTGTAAATATTTATAAATATAAATTTGAATTGTGTAGGGAAGTGTTTGGGTGTGTTGAGATTAAGATTTAAATAGTGTCTGTACATGACATTGTGTGTCAGATGGTTCTTTGTGTATATTTATCTAAATTTATATATGAATGACTATAATAAATAGTGGGTGCACTGAGTGTAATGAGAAAACTGCTAAAGGGTTTGGGGGTGAGAGCTTATAAGGCTTTTACTTCTTCTCGCTCTTTCCTGTAAAATTTTCCACACTACAAGGTGCACTTAAAACCCTTGATTTTTTTCATACAACAAATTCTGAGCCATTTATATAATTTAAATTATATATATGAATTAATTCAGATTGGGCTTAATGATGTCGAAGTTTGTCAAAATGTTTGGTTGAGTGTTTTGTAAATATGCTACCAGCAAGGTTGGAAATTAGTATGGTCAAGTAACGTCTGTTTTAGCATCATCAGTCTGGATTTTTTTTCTACATTACTAACAAGGTTGGGAGTTACAGGTATTGTAAAAAACACTAATGTGACAAACATTTAGCGTGTTCATACTGTGAACACAGTTAATAAAGTCTGATTGACAAAAGGACTTTGAATCATTTGTCTGGCATAATTTTATAGTTTGGTGCACCTTGGGCAGGGGCAAGGGCAAGGGCTCAGGTTGTTGGCAAGAGGACAAACAAGACTTTGCACTGAGTAGAGCTCGATGCCAGATTGAATACACATGTGATGATTACTAAATGAGCAACAGCTGGTGGGCGGTCCAGACACAGTGAGAGGTGGTTGGTGGGAGATGAAGTGTGTAGAGTAGAATCCAGGTGAAGGTTAATGTTCAGAGGATGCCTCCCTCTGGGAGCCCTGAGGGCACTGACTCCTGACACAAACCCCAAATGTGAGGATTTCTGGCAAAAAGTTATGTGTTGCTCACCAAGGATAGCTACAGAGGATTTTCTTCAAAAACAGGGAGGCACTTTGGGACACATTCTGGTAGAGTTTAGAGAGGTCAAGCTTTGCTGCCAGGATTTTAGCTTCAGTCTCCTGAGGATTGATTTCCATGAAAGGCAACCTGCCACTCAACCTGGAACACAGAGAGGATCGGAGTCAAAGACATGCAGAAAGCATTTCCTGGCTTTGTTTTTATAGTTAAAGATGATTAAAGCAGCAAAATTCTTACATCATGTTCAATAAATGGTAACAAAATATTAAGTCTGACCTTTATGGCAGAAATACACAGTTCTATTTAAGAAGGACTTGCAGGGATGAAACTCACATGATAAAAGTCACCACGCCTAAACTCCATATGTCAGCTGGAGGGCCCACAACATCTCCTTTTAACATCTCTGGAGCTATAAAAAGAATAAAGTGAAATGTGAGGCCTACGTGATCTGCAAATGGCTCCTGCACGACATACAAAACAAATCTGAATTGGATTTTTTAAATTATTTTAAAGCAGATTAAACAGACATATTGTTGTAATTGTACTAATTCTATTTGTGTGCTGAAAGGTGCCTGTGCAAAATAGTCATATGCTCAAGTAGTGTCTATTTTGATACTTTATCCTTGAGCCCAATTCTGTTCTGCACTTTTGGTTTAAACTCCTATGTGAACTTGTTGAAATGTCCTCATTTCTAAAGTAAAGGCCTTAGTCACAACGGCCCTTACAGGGAGATACAAGCCATCTGTAGGTCGAAAATAGGCAAACCTACGTGTAGGCAGCTTTCAGGAAATACTAAAGATGTACACCATTTGGTGAGCCTGTAGAGCCAAAATGGTAATGCACATGTTTTAAGGGTGAAGTAAGTGAAATGCAGACACAAAGTACAGGTTTTAAGTATGCGTTCCTTGTGCGTTCCTTGTTTGTTCCTTGTGCGTTCCTTGTTCCTTAGTGCTTTGGAAACACACGTGTTTTGAGCTTGCACCTTCAAATCTCTCAACATTCATACGTCATAACACTAGTTTTTAAGTCAGTTTTCAGACTCTATGTACAAAACTTGGGGCAATTGAAGTGAACTGAAAGTTAAACCAGTTGAACTTCGACCAATCAGGGACTCAAATTTGGTAGGGACGTCCAGGTAGCGTCCCTTTCAAAACACAAAACTGCGTACACCATTTACACATGGTCAATAATAACCTTACTAATGACTAGAGTCTGGCTTAAGGGCACTGTACTACAGAATCACCCATATGTCATAAGTGTGTACAACTGAAAAGTTTCCTTACAAATACTTGACGATACACTTACCACACGCACGATAATGGTACATTCCATTTTCATGATGTTCATTTAGATGGCTGCATGAGCCTCAAGGGAACTGCAAGATAAATCTGTGCTTCCCTTAAGATGCAACTGCTCCTGTCTATGACCCTCTACAGACCCGGAGAACCCAGAAACCCAAGGCACCTGTTTAACAGTGCATGTGACTAAGGCTTAAAGTAGGGTGTGTTAAATCAAGAGATCGTTCTGAGGATGTAGGGACACAGATTAGAATAGTGTCTTCCCAGTAAAACACAAACGACCCTTTTAACTGAAAAAACAACTGAATTTTTTTTTTTTTTTTTGCAGAGCAGAACCATAAGATTGAACTAATAGGTGGTGCACTGTAGGTCTTACACATGTACTCCAGTGTTCCAATTGGCGGGCTAAACTGCTTGAGGAAGAGAGGGTTGTATGTCTGAGAGCTTCCAAAGTCAATAATCTTGATGATGTTCATGTGGGTGACTATGATATTTTCTGGCTTGATATCCAGGTGTAGGATGCGCCGCGTATGAAGATAGTCCAGACCCTGCAGAACCTGCACTATATAGGTCACCACATCATCCTCAGAGTAACGGAACCTGAGAAACACCAAACAAACGTCTTGTGAAATTGCTTTAGCAGTTTTTTTTTTAATGCAGCTTTTTAAAGAGGATTTAGTCACAGAGTGACTCACCTTTCTGTGAGACTGTAGAGAAGCTCCTTCCCACTGCAGTATTCAGAGATGAGCACCAGGTAGCGTGGTGTAACATAGGCTTCATGTAGAGCCATGATTCTGTCATGATGAAGTGACTTTAGGATGTCGTATTCCTGAAGCACCGCCTGCTTGCTGTCTGCCTCGTATGGAACAATCTTTGCCAAAAAGAGGTTGCCTGTGGCATTTTCACGACATTCCCGGATCACGCCAAACCGACCTCTGAGTGAGAAAATCACCATTAATAATAACAAGAGGGAGTGTGAAAAGCTCAAATGCTTCTGCAAAAAGTGAATCCTTTAAGTCTCATGAAGGCTTCCAAAGAAATGTTTAACAATATTTACTAATAAAAGCTCAAAGCTGAATGATTCCCCATGGGGCCATGTGATCATAGAACAGTGTGATAGTTTGCATTCACATTTAATTAGGATTCAATTTTTCAAAGTGGTTTGGAGGTAGGTGGACTAGTGGTTAGCGCTCCCTGGTTCGAATCCCAGCTGGGAAATTTCACTTATGACGTGCTCATGCCTGTGCATGTGTGGGTTTTCTACGGGAATTCTGCCTTGCTTCCACCGTTCAAAAACGTGCTTCATAGGTAAACTAGTCTCTGGTTAACTGGTGTGTGCAACACCTTTGCTCAACAGTGGCTTTGGCCCCAAATGGGATTCAGTTGGTTCTGTGGATGGATGGATGGATGGATGGATGGATGGATGGATGGATGGATGGATGGATGGATGGATGGATGGATGGATGGACTTGAGGGTTTATTCTATTATTGTTGTGATTAGCTCAAGGACACTCTGACTGGGAATTGAACCACTGACAACCTCAATGACAACCCAGTGAGTGCATCCAAGTAATTAGGGTGTCGAAAAAGACATGAGCAAAATAAACCACCGTGTTGTGATCTGGCATGCTAAAAACACTACCAACAATTTGAATCTAAAAATTGTTCTAACGTATAAAGTTACATTCTGCAGTAACACATTACAGCATGTTATTATAGTAGAACACATCATTCAACTATTCTTTTGGGTTTTTTTGTCCAAGGAAAATGTTGCCAAACCTATGGGCCTAAATTAGTCCATTAACCAACTGTTTCAACCCAGTGAATCTAAGCTGACTACATTTTTTTTAATTCTGAGTGAATGTCACTGTGTGCGCTTGTATGTTTCTGCAATGAACTGGCAAACCAACCAGGGTGCACCCCGCCTTTGCCAAGAAGTGGATAGGATAAGCTCCAGCAACCCCATGACCCCAAAAGAGATTTGGCAGATTTATAAAATGGATGGTTTAAAGGCAGTAAAGTAGAACTTGTTTTTAGTTCTGATAACATTTTTATGAAACACTTCATAATTAATTTTAGACCCATTTGTATTTTAGTCCTGAAAGGAAAAACAAAGTGATTTCACACCATGGTGCACATACTTCTGTTTGTGGAAAAAAAGTTGCAAATTGTAAAAGATTCCCAACACTTTTAGGCATCTTTCAAAGTTCCACCTGAGCTTTACCTTGCTTTCTCATCCATAAATGTGTATGGTTTCTGTGGAACTCCCTGGCGCAGGGACCCCTCCCCAGGCTTTCCCAGTGGTGTTCTACGTCCAGAGGGCGTGACCCGTCCTGTTGGAGTGACACGTCCCGATGAGGAGCTACGGCTGTCTCCTCCCAGTAAAACAGGCGTCAGGCTCTGCACCACCACAACAGGTGGCGAAGTGATCACTGGGGTGACTGCAGGGACTGTCGTCGTTGGAGGAGTTGTTGGGGAAACAGCTGGAGGCGGGGGCGTTACACGAGCTGTTGCGGTAGGAACGTACATTGGGATGGACGAAATAGGTTTCCCAATTACAGGAACTGGTGAAGGTTCAGGGGACGGGGAACTGTGTGTAACTGATGGGAATGCATGAATTGGACTTTGGGGTTTAGGTGGAACAAGAGGGGGAGGTTTCAATTGGGGCTTGCTTACACTGATGCTAATAGTGGTCTTGGCTTTGGGTGATGTGATCTGAGCAGACGTGATGGTCTGGACAGGAGCTTGTTGGATGGATATTGTGCTATCGGACAGAGTCACGGGCGGCTGGCTGACAGCAACCTGCACAGCAGCTTTGTTGGTCACTGGAGAGGCAGGTTTAGACACAGATATTGCTGGAGCTGACGATGATGGAGGGCCTGGCTGGACATTTGTTATTGTTGTGGATTTAGGAGGAGCGGGCTTCATGGGGCGGACTTTCATGGATGACATCATCACTACTGGTGGAGCTGAAGTTCCTGCAGGAACAGTTTTTACCACCACAGCTGAGCTAGTTTTAGGAGTTTCTGAAAAGACACATCAAATGACTTTACAAAAGCAAATCTTACATACAGATTATTTTTTTTTATGGAATGCATACCTAAAGAATCCAAATGCACCACCTCTGACAGGTTACTGTAAGGGCCTTGGCCAGCTTTGTTGACACAGGCGACCCTAAACCTGAAGGAGCCCCCTGCTGGCAGGTCAGTCACATTGTAATAACAATCTGCAACTCCAGTGGCAACAATCAGCCAGTTGGTGTCACCTGATGACAGGAATACATTCAAGATTAATATCATTTTTATGTTACCAAAGAACTAAATTACATACAAATCAACACTATGAGCATTATACTAATAACGTACAGTCCAGAAACATGTTTTTTTGGTCATTTGGTGATGCCAAATTGCCCCATAAGAGTTGGTTATTAGTGATGGGGGATACTGCACTTTAAAGATTCAATTTGATACCATTAACTTTTTACATAAAATATTCTATACCAATTACAGGTAATTTCCTATTGATTTTTTTTTCTCAAACATATTATTTCTCATCCTAAAAACAAATACTATCAAAAATTGGCCAGGCAACGACTTTAATCTGCAAGGGTAAAAACACAAAACTGTTCTTTCTAAAAACACCTACTCATGCCATGCTGTGTTGTTGCTAAGGGTAACACGCACAACTGAAAACTCTGAAGTGACTCACCTGATAAATCAAAAATATCTAGAAATGACATGTGCACTTTTATTCTGAAAATGTAATAATTAGTCCTTAGTCAGATACTTTAATGGAGTTGTTGATACCAAAGCTGGTGTGATGTAGAAGTATCTACATTTTGATACCTTGGTATTGATATTCCTTTCACTATGTGTGTGTGTCCTGCACCTTCACTTATCACAATGGTTGGGATAAGCTCCAGAAACTTTACAACAAAAGGGATGATGCATGGATGGAGTTAGGGTGTATGACTGTGTTTTTCTGATGACCTGTACCCTACCTTGTCCTCTAATTAGCTGGGATAGAACACAGCAACCCTCACGACCTCACTTAAGATGAGGCAAGTAGTTTCATAGATTAGATGGATGTTCTTTTAAAAAAAAAACAAAAACAAATGGAATTCTATCAAATGTGTCAATTGTGGTTTTGCTTTGTCTATAATTCTTTTTTGATGCAACACTGAATTTGTTTAAACTATATCAGTCTGCATTTCTCGACATCTTTTCAAAGTCGAGGTTTGGTTGAATGTGTTAAATAACCTGTGGTCATTTATCAAGAATATAATCTTGAACGCTATGTCACAGAACACACTGACCCTCGGCTTTTCTCTCCAGAGAATAAGTGCAAGGCGCCATTGTGTCAGAGGGTCGCCACAACACCAAGGCTGTGTTGTTATACTTCTGCGGAATCTCTGGAGTCCCGGGGCGATTGGGTAGACCTGTAAAAATTTAAATTATCACATCACTGTGCAAAATCTGTTGAGGTGGTAAATATTGCAGCAGATTTTTGTACTTACGAGCAAGAGAGATTGTACATGAGCTGGACACTGAAGCCAGAGGGTTGGTAGCAACACATTCATACACCCCTGCATCTTTTTTGGTTGTCTGCATGATCATGAGAAGCTGCCGTCCATCAGGGCAGGAGATCATGTTCATCCTGGCATCAAGCTCCAGCGGCTTTTTGTCTGACAGATTATTTATGCATAAAAATGGAAATCTGTTATGTAAAAGTAAAGATCAGTTTGCTTAAAAAAACTGCTGTTTAATTATCTCTTAACAATTATTGCCTCTTTATTAGAGTCAGGGTGTTATTAACAATTAATTAAACAGTATTAGGGATATATTAACATATTAACTTATATGGTGTTTGTTGCATAGTAATGCATATTGCAATATAAATAATATTTTAATTTATTATGATTTTTTGCTTAGAAATGCATGATTTAAGGCTACGTAATAAACATCACTTAACTGTTTACTAAATAATAAAATTATGTGCATAAAGATGTAAAATGATGCTTAAAAGCAATTAATGTTAGTTTTTATTGAATAAAAGTGTAATAATGCACTAACAATAATAAAGACACCCTTGTTGTGAAGTGGTTCTAAAGTTTTTTTTATTTTTTTTATTTCAGATTGCCAGCAGCTAAATAGCACTGCCAAATACTAGATGTTCACACCTTTCTGCCAGCTGATGTGTGGGTGGGGGCTTCCTGCTGGAAGACAGCTGAGTGTCACTGGATCACCCTCCAGCAGGACATGGTCTCTCAACTTGATATGGAAAACTGGAGGGAAATCTAGTGGTCAAAGACATTCAATTAAACATGAGTATGCTGCACAAAAGCCTTAAAAAAACTGTTCCCTGAAATCAGAGCTAAAACGTTTATGATACCACAGCTTAAGAAGTGGCGTAAAAATAGAATGTTTTACTGATACTGACACACTGTAGAAGCCATGTCCTAGAAAACAACACCGTTTTTTTTTTTACTTTGGCTAAAAACTGCATAATTAGAATTAGAAGTCCAGTAGAAACAATTTGAAATTGATCAAAAGGTAATCCGATAATCATAGTATGTCTTAAAGCACTGAGTTATAAAGTTGTATGCACATACCATTATTTTATAGTGACTTTTTGGGGGATATCTGGGTATTTTGTAGCTTTGTTTTTGTGTCATCTATATTTCTGCCTCTTAAAACTTCTTTGAAAGATTTTTAATGCATTTGCTTAAAGTACAATGCTTGAAGTTATGTTTATGAATCAATCTTTTTTCTTTAAGAATGATTCCTTTACCCACCAGAAGCAAGTCTGGAGTACTGGTTTGAGCGTATGGCGCTATTGTCAGTGTAGATGGCTGTTGGTATGTCTGGCTGTGAAACTGTCTTGTCTCGCCTCCCTCTTGTCAGGCCCCATCGATCCCAGCGGGATCTGCGCTCACCTTCCAAACCTTTGCAACAAATGAACACACAAGGAGAATTAAACCGGCTACATAAGCTAGCTCTGATGTGACATCTTCCAGAAGAGCTTTAGCCTCTTACCCTTTGTTTCTGATTTAAGACTCGACATAGAGTCTAGAGATTCTGAAGAAGCACCATTTTGGGCCTGAGATGCCAGTTGATTCTGGGGAACAAGAGGAACCTTCATGGCTCTGCTCTCTGATGTAGAACGTCGAAGCATTGAAAGAATGGGCGTTCTCTTAGATTCCTTTTCTTCTGATGTTCTCCTTTCTTCTGAGTAGCTGCGAATTCTTGTAGAGATTCCAGCCACTGTTGATTCAATCTTTCTGCGCATTGCCAAGACAGGAGACTCACTTGGCTTCTTGAGTTCCTTTTGATCCTGCTCATCTATTTGCATCATGTCACCTTCCTTCTTTTCCTGAGACCCTCTTCTGCCAAGAGTCCAAGAAAGTCTGCGAGTCGAAGCAGCTGAATCATCTGCCTTTGATAGGTCGTCCTTCCGCTCTGTTGATGGAGTTCTTTTCAAACGCATTGAGAGCCTTCTCATGAAACCTTGGTCTTTTTGAGCCTCACGTAGATCCTGGACAGATTTGGACTTCTCAAATCTCCTTGAGGCAAATTCCAATGGTGCACCGGCTGGCCCCGGTCTGTATATCTCTTCAGGTGTCTCTCCAGAGTCTGAAGGAACAGGTTGCGATTTGTCATCAGTTTTAGAACGTGACAGAAATTTTAGGCTTCTAGAGAGAGAGGATTCACGTTTCTTGAAGCGGGCCTCAAAAACTTCCTCGGATGTAATGTCTTCAAATTCAGCTCCTGCTGTGATCTCCTGTTGGGTCGATGATTGCGGTAAAGTCTTTGGTGGAGTGGGTTCTTTTAGCAGCACTTCTGGTGACGCCACTCTGGAGTATACTGCAGGATGCTCGGTGGTTGATATGATGACTGGGTTTAGCGAAACAGGCAGCTGAGAGGAAACAGTCACTTGTGAAGATGACTCATGGGACATTGAGGATAAGGTAGTGGACGGGGAAACAGGTGCAGATGACCCTAAGGTTGGTTCATTAACAGCTGGGACCATGATGGTCTGCATTATACTAGCATAGGCTGACATCCTTCCATCTGGAAGAACGACTCGTGCAGGAATTGAAGGGGTCACATACGTTGAGGCAACATGTCCTGGACTGTGAAAATACTCCTGGGTTGGTCTCACGAAGACTGAACTTGTGGTTATACTTGTCTCAGCAGTTTTTATGTCCATTTTGTTTTCTGAATCCATCACAACAGCTTTTGTAGTTTCTTCATGGCTTAAATCAACATTTTGGTTTCTTTCTCCTGCGTCTTTTCTAATCTCTTCTTCAATTTCTTGCTTCTTTTCTTCTTCTTCCATCTCTTCCATTTTCTCCACGGGTTCAGTACTTTGACCTACAGGGGGTGGCGTAGGGATTCTTGGACCCATATACTCCGATTCATTAATTGGTTCCTCAGAAATACTCATGTCCTTCTCTGAAAACCCACTTGTGCTAGACCTCTCATCAAAATTACTTTCGGTCGTCAGTCCATCCATCTTCTCATTGGTGGTTTCATCATTCTTTATTTCTTTCTCTATCAGATAGTCATCACTCTCTGTTTTTATTGGACTTTCCCGCATAACGGACTCCGGAGTTGAAGGTTTGGGTGAAGGGTCTCTGGGCGTCACAGGACGAGAGTCAAACTTGATTTGCTCTGTCAAAGCAGACATAGATATGGCTTCCTTGAGCTTTCTCTCCTCTGCCTGAGTCACAGGAATCTCCAAAGGAGCTCCTGATCGCCGATGTAAAGGGATGGGCTCTGAGTCTCCTTGACTGAAAGAAGTACTTTTGCGTAAAATCTTTGGTTTGGGCACGTCATCTCTCGGGAAATCACTAGATGCAGCTCTAGTTAGCGGAGGTGGACCAAGTCGAGTGGTGCGAGATGACACGACTCGTTTTTCATCTCCCAATCCTAATGTTTCCAACAGAGGTCCTCTTAGTCCACTCATTTTGTTATCAACAGATCCACCACGGAGCAATCTTTGTCTCATCAGCTCGAGCTTAAGGGCATAATCTTCTTGACTCATCTTGGCAGTTCCTGGGCTGGTGCTCCTCCTTGGCAATTCCATAGAAACTGCTTTCTTTAGAACTCTTCGCCCTTCTTCCCGGTTTTCTTCCTCGGTTCCCTCCTCAGCAGGAATACGGAGCAGCAACGCACTGTCAGCTGAACCGCCGCGTCTTAGCTCTCCCTTTCTTCGTCCTCCTTCTGGTTTGTCAGATTCCACACTTGAACCTCTTTTTAAAGGTTTTCTACATTGTTCTCGCTTTTCCGGCAAATCCGCAAGTGTTTCATGAGTTAAAGAGCGATCATCTTTCTCTTGAGATGGTCTTTTCCAAAGCGGATCTTTGCATGAAACTTCAACACTTTTTTTATCTTCAGAATCACATTCCATTGCCTCGTGGACTTGAATGGACGATTCAGACCGCTTACTTGTTCCATCTGGCTTCCCAGTGTCTCCCTCATTGCTCTGAATGTCAGTCAACGACATCCATGATCTGGAGAATTCCATGTTAACTGGCATAGGGATGAAAGGCAGTTCATCAATGTCTTCATCTGAATCAGATGATGATGATGGCAAAGCCGAACTCTCTTTAAGCTGTCTTGGAACTGCAATGGAGACATGGCTGGAGGAGTCATTCAACAATTCTGGGATGGATCTCATGACCATTTTTGATTTATAGCTGATTATTGATCGCTGAAAAATAAAAATGTTACATGGTAAATAATAAACAGAAAGTATAAAAACAAGGATCAAGCATTTTCCTCCTGAGTTGAATAAAGTTTTCATATTTTGATGAAAACAGAGTTTCTCACCTGCCATTTTCTCCGAGACACAAACTTTTTTAAAGCCTCCGTACTAATGGCCTTCCCTTTACTAAGCATCTGTATAAAGAACAAAAAGTACATTTCAAAATAAAATTTGAGACCATTATTTCTCTCAGAATGTTAAGCAGCTAAATGATTTGCACTGTAAAGCTCAATGCCAATGGCTTTATTTATACAGGGTTCCCTCGGTACAACACGATTCACCTTTTGGGGTTTTGCAATTTATTTTTTTCCATGCAATTTTTTGTGCCATTTCTGCCATAGAGTGTGTTCAGTTTGCCAAATTTACATAAATCTGTGATCACAAGCAGTACTTTGCTTTATTTCTATACAACTGGACTTATTTTTCTTTGCACGTTTGAACTATATCCCGTGACAAATGAGGAAACACTATATTTTAATTGTTTTCAATATCATTACCTTAAACCAGGGGTGTCTGAGACATTCTTGAGAATCAGGTCTCCTGAAAGAAAATAACATTAACATGTTTTAAGGAAGACTTTTACACGATTCAGCCATCCTAGAAACAGTATTACGGAAGATTAAACTGTAACTGTTGGTGTACTATTTTACTTCAAAGTTTCTGGTCAAAGTCCCATTAGCTGTCACACAGCTTGATGTGTGAAATTTATTCTCTGTATTTGACCCATCCCCTGTGGGAGCAGTGAGCTGCAGACACAGCCACGCTCGGGTACCATTTGGAGGCCTAACCCCCCAATCTAACCCCTTAGTGCACAGTGTCAAGCCAACCCATTTTCACTCCCAAGTTGTTACATCTTGACGCATGGGTAAGGACCCCTCCGCGTCAAAAACTGACACTTTGAGTGTCCCCAACTTGTCGTTTTTTTGACCCCCTGGCTGACCACAAGGCCACTGAGCTGGTTGGAATAACCAAACTACATAACTGTTATTGAGGTTGTTGAAACGATTGTGTTTAAATATATTCCTAAGATTTGATCCTCTAAACCAGAGTGTAGTGTGTGGCAGAAAAAAATGATAAAAACAATGATATAGACTCATTCTGAGTTGGAGTGACTAACAAACACACATTTTAAGCTGAATTGTTTCATTATCAGATAGATAAAACACACTTTTTATAGTGAAACAATCAAAGGTAGAGTTCCATTAATGTTACTTACAGCCTGTCTGCTACCAGCAGTTTTATGATGAACCCTTTAGCCTCTCTGCATAGATCAGCAAACATGGTTTCCTCAAATGCCACGTTGTAGTTCCTAATATTCAATACTGAACTACGATCATTCTCTCCAGCAAAGGGGGATATTCCTGTCAGACTGAACACATAAAATAACCACTTATATACAAAGAACATTAAAAAGCATTTAAATGACAAAGAATAAAAAATGAAAATATTACGAGTTACTTACCACAGGTAGGCTATAACTCCTACAGACCTGAGGGGAAAAGAAATATATTAATGCGCTGCCAAGCAAGACAAACGCTTCAAATTTGTATTTTTTACCATATGTCTGTTGCCTTTGAAACAGGGGACTGATTGATGATTTCTGGAGCAACAAATTCTGGTGTGCCGTATTTGCAATATTGGGCCTCATCAGATTTAATCTCCACTGCATTGCCAAAATCACAGATTCTAATCTGATCACTATGAGGGTCTGCCATGAGAATGTTTTCAGGCTGGAAAAAAAGGCATTTCAAGTTTCAGCCAGTGGAGGAATCAAATCTTTTTAGCTAAATATTGAGGATGAAGCATGTGACAGTTTACCTTTATGTCCAGATGTATGATGTTCTGATGATGGAGGTAGTCCAAACCTTCAAGCAGCTGTCTTATGCATGATCGTACCTGTTGCAATAAAAATACATTGTTTTTTTGGTCATACTGCAAAAATAAGACGTCCACATATAACTTAAAATGTACTCTGCCTTAAAGCAGAAAACTTACATCAGATTCCAAAATGGCGGACTTCTTGGTAAATCTGTCGAGCAGCTCCTCATGACATCTGTAAACATGAATTAAGGCTTTTGGTCTGTAAAATTAATCTTTGACTAAAACCTTTAGTATTTTTAACCAGGCCCTTCTTCCAATCCTCTTCGTAAGCTTTCGTTAGCTTATCAAAAACATTGCAAGTCAAGCCCAAAACTGTTTGTCTCCCTGACAAATGTAACTTGTAATTACTTTTATTCAACCAGCAAGTGTTTTTTTGATAGAAAGTCAAAAAAGGCAACTACCACAAGGCAATAGGACAATGTTTAAGAGGTGGCATTCTGAAGAAAAAAAAAAATCAGCTATTTGTTAACATTTGAGCAAATATGTCCAAATTTTCAAACTCAGATTTTATCTGTCCCATACATAGTATAATATGTAGTGTAATCAATTGCCCAACTGTCCAATTCAATAATCTTGCCAGGAGTATGAATAATTATGAGCTTAACTAAATTAACATTGATTGATTGGTTGGTTGGTTGATATTTGGAGGAGTGATCACTATTGCTGTAATCTTTGTAATAAGTACTTCTATATTTTGGCCCCATAAAGCCTACTTGTTCATCGGACCATCAACACCTTTTTTTTCATAAAACCTTTAACAAAAACCAGAATTCCAGACTATGGATCAGCGGTAGCTACCATCAGAAAACACACAGAGGTCTGGATGGAGGCACCACATTTAGTTCAATTTTGCAGTTCATCAAATGAACACTAGAGGCAGGTTTAAAAATTGAGCAGCTTCCAGTTTTTTAATTAGGCTTTTTTTTTACGTTGCTTTATTTTTGTGTTTTATTCATGACAATTTTGAAGCATGTACATTATTTTCAAATTAGCCATTTCTCCCTATTTTTTATTTTTTAATAATAGGTAAAAAAAATCACAACTACATTCTCTTAACTTTAACCCCACCTATTTTTGGAAAAATGTTGATTTTGCCAAAGTAAATGGCATTCAATATGGCCATCCTACGTTAGGGTTATTTTTCATTGTTTAGTAATAGAATTGAAGCTCAACCACATTTTGAAAACAAGCAATAGTTCTGTCCATTATTGAAACACAACTTTAATTATATACAAATTTAAACTCTAGTGAAACCAAAAAGCTAGTTAAAAAAATCTACCCCATTCCTTTATTAACAGAAAATAAAGTAATGTAGAAAATAAAATTTACTGTAAATCAAGTTTTTTTGTGTAAAGTTGGGGTTTTCAATGTGTCACTGAATGAAAAAGTTCTAAAACAGCTTACAGTGGTTATGTGTGGAACTACGATACTTTACATTTTCTAGCTGTCTTCACAATTGAGAGCAAATTGTGGGGTCTCCTCTAAAACAAGTGAACGTATTTTCTATATTCACTTCATAGTCGGGTTATGTTAGCGCCTTCCTTTGCTCTGAGGATACTTTTCTGTGATAATGATGACCGCGTTCTTCTTCTCAAATGCATCATGAAAGTAAATAATTCTCTCATGGTCGAGTCTGGAGAGCAGATTCATCTCTCTCAGAGCAGATGTCTTCTTCTTGGCCCGGGTGGAGATAAACTTTGCAACATACTCTATCTTGCTGCCCTTATGGGTCACACGCTTCACGTAAGAAAACGCACCCCTGAGGAAAAAGACAAAACAATCAGAGAAACTTTTCTTTCTTATTGATCTGGTGAAATCGGACAGACGAAAGCATGACGACAACCTCAACAATAACATCTTTTTTCTTGTGGGCTCATGAAACAATACCTCCCAATTTCCTTGTGGATGTCATAGTAGTCTGTCAGTCGTCGCATCTTTCTTAGAATACTTTCTTCATCTTCCATTGAGTCCTCTTTGTGTTTAGCTAAAGTGAAAGGCAAAAGAAAAGACGGAATAAAGTACAATTTGAAAACACAAAAAGTAACAAAAAGAGTTGAATCACTAAAGAACAATGTCTTGTAAAGTAAATTGAGATATCAATAGTTTTCTTTAACTGTGAACTCAAGTGAAAAAGCAGGAGTGCACAGCATGTTTTGTAGAACTGAAAGCCCAGCTAACACAGCTTGACTCACTTTTGAATATGTATTTATTTTTGTGTAAATAACAAATGCTGATCAATTTCACCATCCCACAACAGGCGTCATTTTTGCCATTCAAAATCCTATAGGTGACATCTAAGATTATCTATCCAGTAAATATACACTACCAGTCAAGAGTTTTGAGATGCTTGGACAAGTGTTCCTGAGGTTTGAACTGGTAATAGATGTCTATGGTTGTCCCCAATGGCACCGTTTAGCATTTAGAGAATGGTTTTGGTTTGAAAGCTGTTTGTTTTAAACCTGGTTTGCCTTGCATCTGATTTAGAGTTCAGTGGCGCCAGTGCTTTGCTCTTACCTTCATGAACAGTGAGTTCTGCTTTACAAGACACAGATCCTGCCAAGTTTCGAGCGGTGCATGTGTAGACTCCGGAGTCCTCGGGATGTGCATTTAGAATCACCAGGGAACATTCATTATCATCGTACACAAAAGTGTAATGACTGCTCTCGGAGAGCAAGTTGTCACCCTGAAAACAAACACAGTTAGTTCATACAAAAGTTTACAGACATTCAAGTGGGCAACCACCAACAAAGCTTCTTTTGGGTTATCTTTTTATAGGTATTTTTTTAGATTTGAACAAGGATTTAATCAGTATGGAGTTTGATATAAACCTTAAACCAGAGGATGTCAGGAATGGGTTTTCCCTCCACAACCACAGCAAAGCGAGGAGTCTCTCCTGTGCAAACATCCAAGTCCTCCATGATGGTTTCAAATGTTGGTGGAGCTATAAAGAACATCGCAAAGATAGAGTGATCTACAGATGACTGGATATAACAAACTGATTCTTTTGTTTTCTTTTGGGGGGTTTGGGTACCGTTATACCTGCCATCTCCACATTGAAAGTGCAGCTGTCACTTCCATACTCGTTGGAGGCCACAAATGTCATCTCTCCCACGTCGGTGCTCTTCACTTTCAGCAGCTTCAGTGTGTGCTGGTCATCATCCGGCATTGTCATCTCATACAGGCTCGGCTTGTTGGCCAGAGTCACACCTTTCCTGAGGATAAGTGAATGTTAAGCAGCATCAGGATGTTGAAGTCAGTCACTGTTTGTGTAAGTCAGGGAGTAAAAATAGGCTTCTTTGATGCTCTGAAGTTTTAGATAATCACTTGGATTAAAACAGCTGTCTGCATGCATTGCTATGCACTGTATTAATAGTAGAAGCTAGTTTTGTGTTTTAAAAAACTAAAAGTTTAATAGCAAATTGCTAAAGTAAATATGGGCTTCTTCAGAAACACAAAGAAAAATAATATAATTGGCTTTAGTGGTAAAAAACTAAAAGAATTGTATGGGTGAAATAGGTGAGAAGCAGGCATGTCAAATGGACTTTTTTTTAACCCCCTAAATCCTGCTCACTGTTAAAGTGATGAATGCACACCCTTTGCTCACTCCTGGCACACAGCCTGACTGTTGGACTTTAGTCACTCATAGTGTGGTGAGTGTAGTTTGTATTGGCGTCAAGCGAGCACTAACATATCACAAGTAAACGCTATGCGTGTGGCTTTTGAGGGTGGTCAGTAAGAGGCCAGTACATGTATCTGATGAACGATTAGTGTGGCGTTAAGATTTGTTGACACCCCCTGAGCAACATGTGTTTAAGCAATCACTTTCAATGAAAACTCTATGCAAGCGCATATAAATCTGCTTTTCGGGCTTCCGCTTTGAAAACTCAGGGCATTGTATGATAACATCACCTCAACATCAAAAGCAATTTGAACTTGCCTTAAGAATACTTCACAACACACTTATCAGAGGTATGTTCCATTTTTTTATAAGATTTGGCCAGAACGGGTGCTTGTGACTAAGACTTAAAGTGACCAAAGAAAGTTGTCTGCAGTCAATATCTACCTCTTCCAAGTAACGGCGGCGTTGACATGATTGATATTTATGGAGATGGTAACCCACTGGTTTTCAATCACATACACTACATCTGGTTTGTCGATGATCACTGGAGCCTCCTGAAGGTATGGACCTTGAGGTGGGAAAATAAAAGTAAAATGGATTTTAATTATCAAAGTTAAAACCCCCACATTAATTCATAAAGGAGTGCAACAAAACCTGAGAACCACCTCGGTCTAAGAGCTGGACTGGGTCAGTGGCTGGTGAGGGTTTGCTGAATGCCTTTGAGGTGATAGTCAGGACCCTGAAAGCATAGCGCACACCCTTGGAGAGAGTTGTGATGGTGTAGATGGTTTCCTTCAAGCCAGAGGCTATGATTGTCCACTGAATGGAGCCTAGAGCTTGTTGTTGGATGGCGTACATCAGGGAAGTAGGATCTGACAGAGAATAAGTTCAGAAGTTGCAAGTCTTAAAGTTTTCACACATTTAATGGAAAATGTTGTGGTCATTTAACTACAAAGGCAGGGGGGGGACATAGTAACAGAAAGCTGTTTTTTTCTGCATTCCCAATGCAAAATTATTGTAAAGAGATCTTTTATTTTCAGACTCAAAAGCAATGTTCTTGGGCTGAAATTAAACAATAGACATGAACAATTTTCACAAATCCACATCAAATCTCAAATCAGGTCTCTGCATGTGGGACAAGTGTGACTCAAGTCTGAGTCCCATATTGCACTTGAAAATAATAGTTTTTGGCATGTTAGATAGCATAACTTTTTTTTACATAGCTTTGGTTACATAAGACTGTGTATGTCTGTTCTAGATAAAAGTTATTTTTTCTCAAGGGGTATGGTTGGACTCGTGTGAAAGCTCACAATCAAATCAATCATGGTCCTTCTAAAAATGAGGATCTTGGTTTGCTTGTTTTGAAGTTGGCACTAACTGATTTTCAATGGTGGAGTGGTAAAGCAGACTGAACCAAATAAATATAGCACGTGCTTGGATGACTATTGGAAGTCTAAGTGACTTTCTTTGTCTAAAGTACCCTCAGATAAATTGTTGGTGTCAACAATTTTGCTGTTTGTTTTTTTCTAAAAGACACATCAAATCCCATGCACTTGCATACCAATAGAAGGATCTAATCTTCTTGGTTTCTTCCAACTCAGTGTGATGGTTTTACCAGTGATGGACTCTATCACTGGGGTGCCATCAGGAGGATCAGGAAGGATGTCTGTAGAGGAAAAAAGAATTGTTTGTTCATCCTAAGATTCCCAGAGATCAACTTAATATATTCTGTTGAGTTAGAAATGTGGTTATTCTTAGTAATTGCACAAAACTGTGCAATGAAAACATGTTTTCTTGAAGTAAATACAAGTCACCTGTAACATAGAGGTGAGCGTAGCAGGTGGCTTTTCCTACTTTATTAGAGATCACACTCTTATAAACACCTCCGTGAGCGTGACACACAGAACGGATGACCAGACTGTGGACGTCGTGAACTTTAGAACCAAGAAGAGACACAGAGACGTAAGGATTTAGCCGAAATCAGAGACAACATGACTTTTCTTTTTTTTTTTTTTTTAACTGACTTACACTGTGTCATTTTTCTGTCCTCTGTACTTTCAATCCTTCTCCCGTTGTGGAACCAGGAGATAGTTGGATATGGCAAACCGGCCACCTTGCATTTCAGCACTGCCTCTTTTCCTTCAATCACATCCAGATCATAGAGGGGTTTGATAAAGTCAGGCATGGTAAAGCGCTCCACTTCATTCTCGGGGACCTCTGGCTCCTCTGGGATAGATGGCATCTTCTCAAGTTTAGCCCTGAATTGAATGGGGAGACATTGCCAAGAAACATTAAAACACATTGTTGTTCACCTTTCTGCATATTCCTACAGGGGTTGCCACACTGAATCAGCTTTCACTGAGTCACACATTTGGTTTGGTAGAGATTTTTATGCTGGATGCCCTTCTTGGCCCAACCCTGTATTTAATCTGGCCTGGGGACCGTCACAGGGAGTCCCAGACTTGGCCCCCCTTGGCTACACAGTTATTCAGTAGCATAAAGGGTCTTGTCTACAGACCTCTGGAAAATAAACACTGGTTCCCCATGCGTCAGTCCTACACGCAGCCAACTGAGCCATCCAGCAGCTCAAACACTCAAACATATTGACAGTTTTTATGTATTTTGTAGTGTAACACTCATATGACAGAACAACACACTTACAATTGGGAAGAGATGGCTGGCCGTGGTTCCTGTATGTACAACTCAGAGGAACTTTCTGCCTCGCCATGGCAGTTTTGAGCTATGATGGTGTATAACCCTTCATCCTGGCTGGTCACATGGGAAATGACCAGGGAATGGCGTCCACTCTCTTGAAGAATGCGAATATCTTCACTCTCTATGAGTGACTGGTCTGAATTTAAAAAATAAAATGTATGTCATTCAAAATACTGGATTCATTGCACATATTAAAGGCCTAATGGTTGTAATGTAGATCCAAACGGCTTTATGAAGTGTGGTCCTACCAAAATGGCTCCATGTGACTTTTGGAGGGGGTGTCCCACTGATTTTGCAGTCGAATCGAGCGTTTCGCCCCTCAATCACTTCCAAAATATCTAACTTGCGAGTGAACAAAGGCTCTAAGGAGGGGATGACTTTGAGTTTACCAGATGATGTCAGTTCCTCTGAAAGTGAAAATTGATAATTCTAATAAAGAAAAGAACATCAATATAGCATGGGCTCTATGCACAGAGCTGCATTACATTTTTCCGGTTAAAGATAAGACCGCTCCTTTATTTCCAGTTGTGGCTAACTGTATGCAGTATAGACGTACATTGCATCCAAGGCTGGATTTTGTTTTTGGTTGCTTGTATTTAAACTTAAAAGTCTCATTAACTGTCATGCACCTAGGTGTGTGAAATGTGTTCTCCGTATCCGGAGCGGGAAGCTGCAGACATCCAAAAAAGCAAAGTTTGCCTTCCTGAAACACCAAACACCCAGAACTCACTAAACGCTACAGTGTACTGTAAGATCACATGACTTCTGGAGATGAAACGTAGCAATATTAGAACATTTAAAACCTGTTCAACGGAACTTTGAACATTTAATCGAACTTTAAAGTGACTGCTGGTTCTACTGCCAGCTGATGAGGAGCCTCTGCCTTCTACATAGAGCGGCAGCTTGAATCGTCACCTCACCTGTCAGACTGCTTTACCTGACACTGAAAATTACATTGACAGAAATGTAGAAACGCTCTGCTGTGGAGGAAGGAAAACACAACTAACAGGCCATAAAGATAAAGGTCATTAAATAGGCTTTTTATGCTACTTTTTTTTGGTTGCATGGACCCAGAGGAAAGGTAAGGATTACGATTAAGGTAAATATCCCAAATGGTTCTGGAGTTGTGTCTGTCGATCACTGCACTCTATGCTCTAGGTGAGTGACAGCTAAACGGACTTTAACATTAGTTACGCACGACTAGGAACAACATTTAGCCTTGGAAGCACTTAAAATACGTGCAGCAATCCAGATATCTGCATATTGGCTTCGCGTATTACGTGTCGCCATCATGAGTTTCCATCAGTTTTTGAGCTGATTGAACATGAGAATAACATCAGCCTTAGGAAATTACCTTCAAAGTTTGCTATGCAGGATGAGACAAAAAATCGAAATCCTTTTTGCCTTTTATTTTGGGGTGCTTCACTGGAAAGATGAACAAGGCGCTTAACTTACTTTACAGTGACTCTGGGTAGCTCCAAAAGACATTTGGTTAACTCCAAATACTCCACTAGTTCCATGTACACATCATAACCAGAAATGATTGAGCGGTCAAGGGCCGAATACGGAAGTAGATCGTGCATAGAGCTCATTTAAATATCTTTTCTATTTTGACAGAAATATTTTTTTCACCTTTGGCTGTGCTGAGTTTGCACATGTATGTGCCACTGTCATCCTCATGGACAGAATTGAGCAAGAGCCTGCACTTCCTTCCATCAAAGTGCATCTTGCAGTTCAGCAGTGCTGGCTGGATCAGTTTTCCATCTGCAAGCCAATCCACATCGGTGTCTTTTGGTCCAACAACGTGACACTCAAACAAAACAGTCTCTCCAGCTTTGGCCGTGATGTCCCTCACTGGCCGGATGATGGCTAGACTTGGCTCTATGAGTGGGGCTACACAAAAATGACACAATTTCATTATTAGACAAGTGAAGAGAAGCTTGGAGGAAAAGAATGAATACATATGTAAATATTTTGTAACAAACTTAAAACTTTATTTATTTGTACAGCACCTTTCCTTTAGTTGAAACTCATGGCGCTTCACATTATAAAAATAAATAAATATATAATAATAATAAGAATAAATAGTAATAATAAATAAAAAATACTGTTAATAATAATAAATAAAAATACAGTTAATAATAATAAATAAAAATACAGTTAATAATAATAAATAAAAAATACAGTTAATAATAATAAATAAATAATAAAAACCATTTAGAACAATGTATAATACAGATACCCTACAGAAGTAGTACATGGAAAACAGTTTTTTTTTAATTATTATTATTAAAACAATTGCGAATGTGTTCCCTTGATATATGGCAAAATTCTGTTGGTTTTGTTTTACATTTTGTTTTTTATACACAGAAAACTGTGTTCTGCATTCTGATTGGCTGTAGACCTAGTCGCTTAATATCCTCCATGCTGTGACTCCTGTACTTAATGCGTTCAATAAGCTATATCAATACAAATCTTCAATCGTGAGCAGATATTTGTTTCTATTCCATAATACTGTTTTCTAAAACGGTTTGAACTTTGAGAATTTAAACAAGAGAGAAAAGTGTTTATGTGTTTATATCTGTCTAAGAAAAGAGTATTAAGCGCATGATGAAAGGTTTTACAGCCTAAAACATCTAAAATCCCACTTTACTGATTTCATCTATCACAGGTATCCCCCGTGATAAAGTGGGAACACTGTAATTATGTCCATCAGTGGCATTTTTTACATTTTACCTGATGCAGAAAATCCTCTATTTTTTGTAGTTTGTTTGGAGGACAGGTAAGAGATTAGGTACTGCGCTTATTCATAAATAGCAGATTGAAACCAAGAGAAATGTGCAATTTTTATTCAAACAAACAATTCACCCTGTAGGTCAGTTATTTTAGGTCACGTTTGTTCCAGTGTACAGAAAAACTCTGCAAACTAAAATATTACCTTCTTCCAAAAGAACCAATGACCTTATTTGTACTCCCAAACACCTTTTTAAACCAAGCAAACACCATTGGCTGATGCAAAAAATGCCCTACCATTGCATAGACAAATGCTTGCTGGAATTAAAGCAAAAGGTCGCCACAACATTTCTGCCTTTGAGACCTTTTTGCCCCTCACCGTTGGGGCAAAGTTGCATCTTTACCACAAATTTTATTTCAGAAATGAGCCTTACCTTTGACCTCCAGCCTCGCTTCGCACTGTTTTGTCCCATACTCGTTGATAATCCTGCAGGTGTAAATTCCAGCGTCTGACCTCGTTGCCGACTTAATTGTCATTTCAAAGGTGTCATCTGTCGTCTCACGCACTACGTGACGTGGGCCTGTTTTCACAGTCACTCTGTCTCTTAGCCTGTGAAGAAATACAGTTTGTACTTAACACATTATAAAACATGGAGCATTTTCTAAATGAATGTCTGCGATGTCTTATGATCACGTTTATTAAAATCAACAGCTCTCCATCAATATAGAATTTTAAGCAACAGAGGTTTGCACTGAATTTAGCTTCCTGGTATGTACAGCCAAGCTCATAATGAGTCTAACCTTTAACTTATTACAGGTTACTTACAGGTTACTTTTTTCCAGATGTAATACTGATGTACATCAATTTACAGTCATTCATTCCCAATCCGAAAGAAACTTTCTACATTAATATAATTGATTTTGAAGCCAAATTGTCCATGGGTATTACATTTTTTTGGCTTAAGTATGTGTTTAGCCAAAATTTTTCTATGTTTTGAAGTCTTAATAAAAACATCTTACAGACCCACTCTGATTTAAAAAAAAGTGTTTTTAACAAGTTTTTGTGGCATTTTTCTGATTATAAAGGATAAATTAAGAAAATTAAATTCAAAGTTGCATTTCTGAGTATTTCTTTTTTTAATCATTGTGAATCAGGAGCAGACAAAGAAACTCAGTTTGAAAAAGAGTGTATGTGGGATCTAGAGTAAATGGGCAGGTCACAAACTCCCTGATGTGACTGGAAGGGGAACGGGGCTGGAGTTCTCTGCACCAACAAACCCACAAATCAGAGACACATTCTTAATTAACTACCCCGGTCTGCAGAAACTATGTCCTAAAAAACGACAAAGGTTTTTTGATTTTGGCAAAAAAAAAAAAGGCACAATCATGACTAAAAGATCACTGGGAAGGCTTTAAAATAGTTCAAAAGGTGATCAGGGTGGGACTTTAAAACAAGGTAGCCATAACTGTTCTCTTACATGAATGGTAAAACATGTACAGTCAAGACATTTAGAATTTGACAGTCTATTCATTTTATGCAACCAAGCATTAGACTTGAAGGGACATACCAATAAAGCATGGGTTTTGGCTGTCCACTTATTCGAACGGACATGGTCACTTCCTGCCCTTCTATCACAGCTTGGTCAGCCATGGCCACCTGTTACAAATTCAGAAGTGTGAGAAACAAAGTTTGGATTTGTTGTACTACGTCCACACCAGGCTTGGAAACGCATGTTCGAGAGGTTTCTTTCAATGCAAAGTCTACGTAAACATACGCCTTTCGGGTTTATGCATTAAAAATTCACATTTACAAGTTGCTACGCAAGTTTTTAAGTACATTTTCAGGCTTTACGTACAAAATGTGGGGCGATTGAGCGTACATAGAAGTTAAACCACTTGAACTTTGACCGATCAGGGACAGAGATTTGGTAGTGACTTTTGGGCCTGAATTTTACAAAACACGGAAGTTCTAACCACTTTAAAATTAATCATGGAGGAGAAATTAACAATTGTGGTTTGTGCCCAGACGGAATTACATGACAGCAAGTATTTCACATCGGAATAGAGCTGCCAAAAGCTTGGAAGAAGATTTGTGAGATTTGCACAGCTTTGACATTTTGCACCAAACCTCTTCCAACTATGAAACATGCACTTGTATCAGGTAGCGACCGACCTGTTACTAAAAGAGCATACATAAACCTGCGTTAACCGTGTTCTTGAACGCGCCATGTGTCCTTGTTCAAGATATAACGAGCAGACAGCTGTTGGAGTTATTATTTCATTATGGACACTAGAATTACTTTAAGGCTGAATCATGATAAATTCTAGTTCATGTTGAATGCTAATTTTAATATAATAGTATTGTAATCAAACCTGACCATGCTTACAATCCACTCATTTCTTCCCTAAAGTCTCACCATAAATGCAGGGGGTTGTCTGAACCGTGAGTCAAAAGTCCGCCTTGGCTGTTGAACTCCAAAATCCATAGCCTCCTCTAAGGGACTCAGATACTCTTCATCTGATGTAATAGGGCTGCTAATATCTCTTGGTAAACCCAGGGTTCCCTTTGGCTCCTGCACAGACTCTGAAGACAACAGACTCTATTATGTTTTCTCTCTCTCTCATTTTTGTGTTTGCTCGCAGAAAGATTTCTAATGACTGCTTTTCGGTCTATCTTTCTACACTAAACACAGGAGTTCAAAGAGTTTAGATGCACTCATCTCCCTCCCCATAATTACAATCTGACTCGCAAAATGCGAAATGCAAACAATAGTTCATTTACAGTGAGTGGAGCCAGCAAGACTCAGTGGGCAATTTATAGGTTCAGCTTCACCTCTTAGTTGCTATGGCAACTATCAGTGAGGTTATTCAACTAGAATATATTGCACACACTTCTTGCTTAGGAAACGATAACAGAGCTGCAGAGAAACACAGTGTCAAGGCAAAACCCCAGAAGCCATGTTCGGACGTGTGTGTCAGTCATCTGTTATGCAATGTTACATCACTTTATTGAGGTTTTCAGCATAAATGTTTCTATTATTTGTCACCATGGAGTTAAAAAAGAGGGTCGCAGTTGTAGGAGTTTACCATGTGACCATCAGGACAGGAATGCAACTTAGCAAACAGATGTGTGTTGAGAAAATAGCTCTTGTTTGAATTAGCCCAAAATGAATGAAAGCATAAGACAGAATTGTCAACATACAAGACTGTAAATGATTGTTGTTTTAACAAGTGTAGGAATAGAAAGTGTAAAGTAAAGCATGTTTGTCAAATGTGGACTACAGAACTGTACTTTGCTATTTTACTGCCTTTTTAATTAGCAGTCAGTGTATTATACTATGTGAATCATGTCAGTCTGAGTGGCAGCAACACTAAATGACAGTAATTTGGTGATTCAGACAGAAATGTTATAAAGTTATGGTAAAGGGTAACCTAGAAGGAAAGTCTTCACAGTGCATTTGCTATTTTGTCACTATGTTTTGTTTCTAGAAGAATGGACTCAGTCTTGCACAAATACGAGTTAATTCACTTTGAAGGATAATCCAGATACCACATTCTGTTGTAACAGGCACAAAACTCAAACACAAGAGTTTTAGACCCTAAATTTCAAAGTCGACCAATGACCTTAATATTAGGAGTACAGTAGAAGCCCATTCTGATTACAACTCTACAAAGAACAAAGAGTGTACAATGGTGTGACTGCTGATATCTCACTTTTTCAACTCTATGATTGTCTTACACCTGTCCCTGTGAATTTTTTTCTCCAAATTTTATTTATCTCCTGATAGATCATCACCTGCAGTCATAGGAACTATTTGCTGATTTAAATGTAACTCTCAACAGTACATGGTCCAATGGTTATACATAGCACTTTTCTACTTTTATTAAAGCCTGCACACATTTACAATTCGAGGCAGAAAAGCATTGAATACATTTTTCTTTTTTGGGGATCACCATTGACTGTATAAAAGAAATGGACTGCCAAAAATCCCATAAACCTCTATTAAGAAATGAACAGCTATTACTAATTGTATTTGTCAGAATCACCTGTTTTTAACATGGTCTTGCCAATTCAAATCTTTCAGACCGACAGACCAATCACTGCTTACTGACGTTGACAGGCTTCAATATGGCATCGACGTTTCACAGAAAAAATGGCGACTGAATTGATTTTGTTTTGTTGGAGCCTGAGGTAAGCCATTTTCTATGAGTGATGTTACACTCACCCAGTCAGGTTCTCTTATACAGTCAAAGGGTATGACATAACTATGGATTTGAATCTAGCCTCTGAGAGACCCTCCAGCATTTGGTTACTGTGGTGGTTTATAAGCAAATCAGCAAAAGGAAAATCATCCATTCCATTTTTACCAATGGCAAAACAAATATTCAGTAAAAAGAGAAATAAAAAACTTAATTCAAAAAAGTGTATTTAAATGTTTCCAAATAGTAGCTTACCTGCTTCAATTACCACTGTTCCACAGCAGGATGTTTTGCCCACCTGATTGACTGCAGTTACACAGTATTTTCCACCGTCACTTGTTTTTGCAGATTTGATGAGCAAGCTGTGCCGTTCACCCTCCACCTTTACTAAAAAATTTGCATAGCCTGAGACATCAACGTTGTCCTTAGTCCACGTAACTTAAAGAGAAAAAAAACCAAAGAAAATGGTATCTGCCCACCTGAACAGTCAGTGACTTTTTATTCTGCAGTACAATAAAAAACATGGTACCGGTTGGTATGGGGGTTCCAGCGATGATAGTTTTCAGTAAGACATCTGCACCAGCAGATGCTACAGTGTCCTGCAGTGGAAACTCAAACACAGGCGCCTCCATTGGGTCTTCTTCAGCAGACACATAAGAGTCGTCCGAAGAATCTGCACATTTTAACAGAGAGAAAATAAAAAGTTATTGTTCCTTTGATTGGTAATGTGCACGACTTATTACACCCTTAAACACTGGAGATGTCGCTGGCAACACCTAAATAGCACAGTCTTTGACATATAGTAACTGTTCAACCGTTCAGGCAATCTACGTGATCTCATTCTAATGCGGAGAAAATTGACTTTGCACTGATGTACAATGCATCACTAACGTAAAGTGTTGCAGGATGGTGCAAAGCCACTTTTCTCATGACAGAATCAGCGAATATTTGTTGATGGCATAAGCACGTCACTACTGTAAAATGTTACGAATCAGAACAAACTTTCATTTCTCCACTTTGGAATCTGCTGGAGCTTTGTTAATCGCGTGAGCAGTTGAAGAGTTACGGTGGTCAGTAGCTAAAGTTACAGTGTTTTAGGTTTAGGAATTGATCCCACATACCTAGCTCTGGGGACATGGGTCGAGTGCGTCGGGTCTTTCCTTTTGTCTTCAAATGCTGCCCCTCTTTGACTGTGGTTTTCCGCTCAGGTTCTGCTGTCTTCACAGTAACATCCACTTCCATCTTTTCCTCTTCAATAACAATTGTTGGGACCTTTGCTTTAGAATCAGGTCTGGTTAGCTTCAGTTCCATTTTCTCTTCTGTTGGGGTAACCAGTGATGCCCTCGGGGCTTTTGGAGGTTGCTGAGGAAGAGGATCTTGCAAAGTAAAAGTCCTTTTCTGGACCAGAGGACTCTCCGGTCTGTTTTCAATTTTTCTTAATGCGACCTCCACTGGTGTTTTTCTCCCTGAAGTGTCGTTTTTTTGTGTGGACTGGACAACCGATTCTTGAATGAGATGTGGATCTTGCATTCGTGTTACCCTTTGAACAAGTGGACTTGGTGGCCTTCGTTCGACCTTGCGCAAAGTCATCTCTGTAACGTTTCTAATTGGTGACCCCTCCCTATGTTGTTGGGGAAATGCTGGCGAAGGCGATCGCTGAATGATCTCCGTAACTGGGCTTACTCTGTGTAATTCTCTCACTAATCGTTGTCCTGGTAAATCTGACAACTGCATTGACTCCGGAAGTCTTGCTGCATCCGGATGTCTACTCAACGTTACACTTGTTGAGCCATTATTTGTGGTACTTTGTAACTGGGATTGATTTGTTTTTTGTGGTGTTTGTTGTGACTGCTTCATTGGTTGCTCGGCTAGCTCCTTTTCTCTCTTTTCCTTTGCCCACTGCATACGCTCTCTCTCTTGAAGCTTATGTAGGACTTGGGGAGGAATCGGCTCAATTTTCCTGAGAGGTTGTCGCTGCTTGCTCTTTAGGGTAAGTTGCTCAGTAGAGAAAGATTTTTTCAAATGAGGTTTTCCAACAAGCTTTTTAATTCGCTGGAGCTCTTCTGTGAACTTGTTTTCTATGTCCTGTACTTTTTGGGTGTAGCGGGGTTTATCCTCCAGTGAGGCTGCTCTCTGTCGAAACACGGATCTCCGCTCAGCAGCATCCTCTTTCAAAGCCTCCCTAAGATCTTCTCTGGAACTTTCCCTGGAGATGCCCAATCGGCTTCCACCATCATCAGAATCAACTGAGCCAGCAAGATTGAACCCTGCCCAGGACCTTCCAGAGACAGACCCTTCTGGTAGATCGAGACTTCGCCTTTTCTCCTCTAAGCCACGGACCTTTTCAAAAACCTTGGAGCTTGCTCTTGTAAGCTTCGGAGAAGGTCTCAGAGGAAAATCTTTCCGGGAGTATTCACTTTGCGGAGTCTGTGATCGAGAGTCAGGGGCATTCGTTTGAGGAACAGCCTTGGGCTGCTTCACTTTTTCTTCAAACTCCCCAGGCACTGTATCTTGGTATTCGGTTGACAAGATGATTTTCTTACGTGAACTGACAGGAGTTGTTGAACCAGAGCGACTTGGCATTGGAGAGGTTGAAATGCGCTTGACCAGTCTTGGGGATGGTGTGGGAAGTACTTGGGGAGTAGATGTTCCTGAAACCTCAGACTGATTCCTGAAACAGTGCCAGGGGACTTACTCAGTCAGTGTATTGACAGGAAACCTGTTTTGTAATTCAAAGCTAAAAACTTTATTTAAATATCAACCTGTCTCCTTGCCTGGTGGAGTAGTAGTCATGTCCATGTGGTGTGTCAGTGTCCTCTGCACATCTTTCCATCACTGTTGATCACAGAAATGAAAATACAAAAAACAGACCTCAAAGATCGTTTCTTAGGATTTCCCATAGAAAACGGAATTAAGTGAAATGTGAAGAATGCTACACATGTGAATATTCTTCCATGGAAAACTGGACTAACGAGATTTTATAATGACCTCAGTTGGAATTGCCTTTACATTCATCCCTGCTTCTAATATCTCATGTGTATATCAAGCGTATTTTAAGTGTCTCATGAATTGTTTGTGAGGATAATGGAAGTTAAACGAACTTATGACACACAGGTGATGCTGTCGCACTGTGTCTTATGGCCACACTCTACTGAGGTGTGCGCACTGGCTCCTTACTAACTGTGTGCAAATGCTGCATGCACAGGTAGTCCCAGTAGAATATTAATGTCTGCAGGATGCCCCTACAAACTACACTGTCAATTTTTCTCATTTCTAACAGGCAACTTTTACTTACCCTTACATGTTGCTAAGTGTTCCCTATGACCTGTCACCCACAGTATTCCCATATATTAACAAAAAAAAAAAGTGTATGAGCATTTTGTGCCTAACAAGCTTACTGAGCGATCTACACTCTTAAAATTCCATAAACATGACATCTGACCCTTTTACAGGTTTACCCATTTTTTGCCCACAGACAGCCAGTAAGGGCAGTTGTAACTGAGGAATGATTAACTTTGATTTTTTTTTTTTTCAGTCTAGATTAAATTTTAAGCAAGGAAAAACTGAAATTAGAAACACAGCTGTCACTTGTAGGGGCAGTCTGACCTTCAACATCTCCACGGTCTCCTTTGGTGTCCAACTGGTCTCCCTCTTCATCATCTGTCGATTCAGAATCTGAAGACAATGCAAAAAAAAAAAAGATACTACAATAAATACTTCAATTGTAACACCATGCATTTAGTAAGTACTAAACATTTATAAAAACATTAGTAAGACAAGTCCAAAAACTTCATTTGTGAAAAAACTGGAAGATATCTTTTAGTTTAATGTTTAATGAGACATCTGGAGAAAAGGGTTACAAACTCCAAAAAGAACTCTCATTTGAGGCTGTTTGGAGGAACAATCTCAGTTTTCTCCTTTGTGTCATTCTGAAATAGCTCCGGCATCAAAGACAGAGAGAAAACTCAATCATCGACAGGACTTAAAATAGAAAGCTTCAGCTACTGAGTCACCGCCATCCAAGCAGCTCTCATGAGGTGTTTGCTTCCATGTGGGTGGGATCCTAAAAAAGACAAATCATTGTTCTCTCTCAGTAATAGATCAACAACAGAAAAACTGCTTACTTTAAAAATGGCAAAAAAGTTTATCTTTCATCCGTTCTTTTAATTTTGCCACTTGTACTTTAGAGTAGGATCAAATCAGGGATATAACAGACTCATGTGGGCTTCTTAAAATGTTATAAAAGCTCAGGTTATTTGTTCCGCTTACTGTCCTTTTTTCCACCACACAAACTCAAAACATCAACTTGTGAACATAAGTGTCGCCAACAGATGCACCAGTTCTAGTTCCATCCAACAACAGTTTCAAAGTTATAATGAAATTTTATATATATATACTATATACACAAAAGGCAGAACAGGACAATTTAGTAACCATGAAAGTGGTGAAGCTATTGGGGGGAAAGAGGGGTATCTGCCACCCCAGCAAGTTTTGCTCCCCCCCACCAATTTTTGGGTCAATATTAGTATTATTTTTGACAAAAATTAACAATAGTCATAATAATACTGTTTGAAATACATTTTTTTGATCCTTACATTTGTAGTGATATTCCATTCTACTGTTCTCATTTGCCACCCTTCCAAAGTCTTTTGCCGCCCTTTAACCCCCTCCATATCAAAAGTCCACCACTGTAAGAATTCATGATGATGATTTAAACTAAAATGTATTCTAATCATTCGTGTTCAGAACCCACTGAATCCCTTTTGGGGTCACGGGGTTGCTTGAGACAACCAAGCTACTGTTGGGCACAACCTGAACACACCACCAGTCTGCTGCAGGGCCAAATGCACACTTAGGGTAAATTGATAGACAGCAATTAACCATTGATGCATGTTTTTGGACTGTGGGAGGAAGTCAGAGTGCTACGCATGCACAAACAGAACATGCAAACTCCTCACAGAAAGGACCCAGTGGGGATTCAAACCACGGCCTTCTTGCTGTTAGGCAAGAGAGCCAATGATTGCACCATCATACAGCCCCTGTAGTCCAATCATCTATTTTTCTTAACCGTTAGCCTCCTTCGGGGTCCCAAGGTTGCCTGAGACTGTCCCAGGTAGTTAGGCAAAGGTGGGGTGTACTCTGGACAGGTCGCCAGGACACAATCACTCCCCACACACCATTTACCTTATAAGTGTGGGAGGAAACAAAGTGCCTGGAGACAACTGGGCATACATGCACAGGGAGAACGTGCATATCTCACACAGAAAGATCTCAGCCGGGATTTGAACCAGGGCCTTCTCGCTGTGAGGTGAGACTAACCACTGCACCATTGTATGACTTGTACTCTGTTCAATTTCACTAAAAATATCCTGGAACTCAGGAACAACTTTCTTTTAGGCTTTTCTAGTTAGTTTGACTTTTTATTGTTGTTGTTGTTTGTTCATTTTGGAAAGCAGCAATTTACAGCTGGCAAAAAAATTCAAGAGCAATACAAATAAAAAAAAAATGTAATTAAAAATGAACTTAAAAAAAATAATAAAACAAGAAAACCTGTGGCTAAATTTGACCCAGTGGGTCCTCTACGGTTGAAAATACAAATGAATCTCAAATTTGTTGTTTGTGCATGTTCATTTGTTCTCCTTTCTTCCTAGTTTTTCCGAATAGTTCTTTTTTTCTTTTTTTTCATATCTCAGATTCATGTTTTGGGTCCTTTTTTTGCTGCTGTCTAAATTCCTACCTTGGATGGAGCTACTCTGTTATAACATTTTCTATTTAGGACACCTCTGTAAACCTGGACAAAGCAGAAACGTGATACACCTACATTTTGTTCCCTAAAAATGGCATCTTTATATAAATTTGACATTTGTTTTTTCTGTAGTTCAGGGTTATGTAAACCTGCTAATGCTTTTGAGAAGTTTCTGAGAAACCACCAGATCATGACCTCCTCTGCTTCGGGTATTTTCCCTCCAGCTGCTCTGGTCAGTGCCACAGATTTCAAATTAACATTTCACCGCATGCTTCCAAAAAGACAAAGTCAACAGATGTAATATCTCCATATAAGCTTCAAAGCAAGAGCCCATGTGGCTCTGAAATGCTTAGCCTTTGTCCATCAAAGAAGCTCTCTGGGGTTTTAATGAAAGCTCCAGCATCTTTCATTAGGAACTACCAGCTGAGAAAACATGGCCACTTGTTGGGCTATCATGTCAATGTGATGCTTCTGTCAGTAGAAGGCTGCAGATATTAAATGAGGTTCATAAAAAGAAAAAAACAATTGCAGTTAGTTAATAGTTTTTTCTAACATATTTTATTTTTCTGATGTGCTCGCTGAGTTTTTTTCAATTTTTTTCTTTTCTTGGTTTACATGCAGCAGCAGGGTATTCCCCGAGATACGGGGGATCCGTGCCACCACCATGCGCCGGAACAAGAGAAAGGCTCTGTGAAGTCATCAACAATTTTGATGCATAGGATTCAATGTCTTATTTGCTTTTAACTCACCTAAAACAAAGATGTAATCCTCTCAAAATAGAGGAGAGAAAAAAAGGGGGGAAAGGCACTTATGTCCGTGGCATAACAAGTTAAAGGCTTGGCTACTCGTCTGTGGGAATGACAAAAAAGAGAAAAACCCAGAGAGAAGACCATCTGCAGATGGAACGCATATTATCCACTATAAAGGAGTCCCCCCTGTCCACACAATGGCCAGCGACAGTGTAAGCATCTTCCCTCGCCGAGCTCCAGCCTACAGGCAGTGCATGCAGATAGGCAGGGAAACCAGTGGGAGTGATCCAGCCCTCTTGAGATCAGCCTTCTACTGCGCTGGTTTACATTTTTCATTTTTCCCTTCCTCCTCACGTGTCTGTGTCTTGTTCTTCAACTGGTATAATGAGCAGATGTGGCGTTGCCAGGAGCGGGAGGAGAAAAAGAAGAAAAAGGACCTCCTCACTCCTCTGCACTGGCAGAAGACTGCTAGCTCTCACAGCAAATGTGTCTGCGAGTGTTTACACTGACCACACATACTTCACTCACTGCTGTTTACAGGGAAAAATATCAAGCAATTTCATGCTTTTGCACAGCTATTGCCTTTACTTCTTTGTTTTTTGCATTATATTCTGTACTTTGCAAACATTTTTATACATAATTGTGTCACATGTATCAATAATGTCCCATTGACACTGTATACCTGAAATCTTTAGCATTCAGCTTAACACTACAAAATGCATTTTTTATAAAATTGCAACCTATAAATGTAAGCCGAATGCTGATGAATATTGAAACAGTCATAATCATGAGGATGGTTTGTTGATTACCCATCTTAGGTCATATAGAATGCCTTTTTTGTTGCCTTGGCAACTGATATTCAGCTGCTCTTTTCACATGGATGGGTTGTCAACATCTATAGGGACTGGCAAAAAGCTTTGTATTTTTCTCATCATAGACCAATTTAGCGCTGACTAACAACATTTCCAAAAACCATAAATAGAAGGGTTTTTTTTTGGAATGGTAGTTTGTGAGGAATGCATTATGCTGTAACAGCTCTTACTCTCTGCTGCTGCTCTGTTTTGTTTTTTAGTTTTGTTGGGTGCGAATTGCATTCAGAGCGAAATTTCAAGTTGAATATCCAAGTTAAATGGAGATGTGAGGCTTGTGAAAAACATTGGATTTCAGTCACAGCTGTCAGAAACAGGCTGTTTGGTTGTGTCTTGTTTAAAAAAAAAAACGCCTCCGTGCTACAGGAGAATTGCCATTGATTGTACCACTACTACTCAGAAAACATAATTAAATATGTTTTTAAAAATCAATAAAAGTTAACTAGAAAGTGAAAGCTATGTTCCCACGGCCACCGCTTCCCATAAAAAGTCTAGGTAAATGTGTTTCAGGGTTCTGCATTCAAAACTCTTGTTTCTACAACCATTTCTGGGCTCTACATGCAAAACATATGGCTATTAAACGTGCATTGAAAGTTAAACTAAGTTAAACGTTGACCAATCAGGGACTCTGATTAGGTGGTGACGTATAAATGGCGCCCCCTTTCGTTTACAGCCTTTTTGAAAATTAATAATGGAGGATGCATTAATAATTGCAGTTGTTGTTGAGCTAGTTTTACACACCAGGAATCTGTGGCTAAATAAATACACATCCTTGAGTAAAACATCTCCCATTGTTTTTTTTATAATACTCTTATGACGACTAATTGATTCAGTCAAGGTGTAGATAAGTTATTTGATTATTTATATAAAATGTTACCCTTTTGCATTTACCTTTTAGAGTTCAGGTCTCACAGCCCTCCAGAGTGGTGTAAACCATTAGGATATATTGTCCAGTGGAAAAACAATATCAAATTCTGCGTGTTGATTCATTCATTGGAAACGTCATAGTAATGTAGGGGGTTTCCGTGGTGTAACTATAGCTGCACCTGTTCACTCACAGGCATGTTCCTGGAGAAAAGCAACATGTCAGGGAAGCTATCCAAGCTCGCTGGACAGGAGCCACTGTCACACTCTGGTTCTGTCTAAAGTTCCAAAGACTCTTTAAATCATTACTATACAACCTTCAGACGTGTGGTTTCTACAAGTCACTCAGTTAAAAATCCAACTCCTATTTGATTCTGGTATTCAAACATTTCGAGCGATTATGAATTCAGTTTGGGTTGGCAAAGCTTTTAGTCTTCCAACAGCAAACAATTATCAACATCTTAGATTAGTGTGCATTGGGTCCTTCTATTGCACAGCTTACCTTTGGCCTTGCTGTTGCATAGACTTTTTTGTGCAATTTTGCATGCTTTTTTTATTTACTCAGTGTCCTGGTTGGCTGTACACCACTGTCAATCAATATTCTCCATGTTGTCTCCTGTACAGGATGCAATCTCAAATATCTTTGTTTTCAATCAGATCTTTGTTTTCTTTCAGTAATACTGGACTTCTTTTTTTCTTTTTTATTAAACTTTAAACTTTGAGAGTTTAAACAAGAGAAAAAAGTGTGAAGATGTTAATGTCTGTGGGAGAAGTGTATACAGAGATTTCCACATTATCATGCAAATTATATTTTTATATATTTGTCCTAAATACTCAATGCAAATGACCGTCAGCATTATTTTTAAGTCACTAACCATTAGAGAATATATTAAATGTTACTGAACAAACCCCCTAGAGATAACAGGATTTAATTCAAACTGCAATGACTGCAATTTTTGTGAAATATCCAGTGTTTTGTCCACCTTGTTCAAGACAGTCAACTATTTAATGCTTTTCAGCAGCAGACATCCTTTCTCTTTCCAATATTGCTTGAAAATGTTGGCCTGCTTAATAATTTAAAGATCCTTCTTTAGTAGTTTTTCCTTTAATTGAACTCACCTGCAAACTAATGATCACAGGTGTCTGAGATTGAGTTCAGTGATCCAAAGAGCTCCGAGGCAAAATATCATCCATGAGTTTCATTGAAAAAGAAAGAATTGTTTCTTTTTGACACTTAAATGCAATTTGCATAATCATTTGAAACGCATTATAAAGTGTAAAATGAAGGGTTTTACAGTCCTGAGACGTCGACAAATATTGTAAAAAATCAAGATTACAACTATGTATTAGTTTTAGAGCACAACTCCTGCAATAAATAAACTGTAATACATTTTACAAGTTACATTTTAAACAACTATAATAACTCCAACATTGTTAGTGACACTGTGAAACTGGTTCATCTTCACCTGGTTCTCATTTTTCAATGTTCTTCCCTGCAAGACAGAAAAAAGAACTTGCAGGTTGGATCACCTCCAAGAGACTATGTTAAATTTGAAGGTTTTTGGAGCCAACAGGATTGCTCCTGAACTTGATAGTATTTTTCTTATTTGCATCAAGACAGCATCATACTCTTGTTTTTTTTTCCTTCCTCAGACTAATGCAGGACACCAAGTCATCAGACTAGCTTACGGAACACAGAAGTTCTGCTGAATGCCGTCATTCCGACCCAGCTCCTACAGTAGACGGTGAAGATCATTGTAAAAAAAAAAAAAAACTTAAACATAATAAAACTCATAATTTGTGTCATTTGCATTTTAAATGCGATATACGGTCAATGCTTCCACGTTGCGATGAGGTAACTTGACGGTAGTTTATGAACACATGTTTGGACAAGCGTTGAGCATCAAACAGACGTGCATTGAAAGAGTGGCAGTGGATGTGACCTTTCATCTTGCTTGGTAGATTTAATCAGAAGCACGTCACTTTTGCACCAAAAGTGTGACTTATAGTTCTGTTTTTTGGCTCCTGAAATGGATACTTTGGTACAACTTATATTCTGGAAAATATGATAAATGCTATGTCCTCCCTCGTCTGAAAAATGCCACAAGAACATGTTGAAAACACCAAAATTACTCTTCTTCTCTCTCCTTTCTTTTCAGAGCGGTCCAAAAAAGGAATGCGTGCAAATATGACTGACATAAACAAAGTTCAGCCTAAAATACAAAAGGGGTTTAGACAAGTATATGCTGGATGTGTCCACAGATTGATACCCTCCTATTGTAACAGTAAAAACTGTCCTACACAAGAGACCATCAGCTCTTTTTGCTTAGCTGCTGCTGGACATAAGTAAAAAAAAAAAAAAAAAAAAGCTTATTATGAAAATGATCAATCGTACCATAAATTAACTCAGAAATGTGATGGATTTTTTTGCGTTTCTGCATATGTAAACTTGCAACAACTAAAAAACTAGAACAATCGGCTCACCGCAGTCAATTCTAAAAGGTTAAAATGTATCACAAAGAAGTGAGACGTATCCCACATTTCACACGCGTGTACCCGGATGATTCAAACCTGTTTGATTCTCTGACAAACAGAATGAGAGGGGTAAGTCATGGAGGGCTTGGCTAAAATTAGCAGTGATGTCTTGCTGTGTAATAAGAGAAACGATGGTCTGCTAACATCACAAAAATCTAACGCCAGGCACATTCCACTGTATAAATAACTACGGAGAGATCGTGGACAAGGGGGGGCCGAGAAAAAGAGATGAACGGAGAGAGGAAAAAGAAGCTCATTGAGTGATGGGACAGCTGAAGTAGACGCGTGGTAACCCAGCAGAAATCTGCATCAAATCAAAGGTGAAATGAAGCATCAAAAGAACATTTCCCATCATGCATGTATTCTGTGGATCTAAAAAAAACCTCTTTTTTAGCTTTTCAAAACAGAATTCATGATGTCACACTTATCTGTGTTTGTTGGAAGTGATGTCTTTTCTTTAACTAATGTCTCTTTCATTTCCTCTCAAACAAAATACATTCAAAGCAGAAGGACTTGCTAAGGCTGAGTCTACTACCTCTTAGACAAGGTCATTCCTGTCCACCATCACCCTATACATTCTTAGAACAGGAGATTTTTTACAAACATAGATTTTGGACCTCAGTTTGGACTACGCTAACTTCCAGCTTTGTTAGTAACAAGTAAAAAGCACAATCCAAAACTGCTACACGTTAGCTCCGTCAGTGTATTTACAATAACACCAAACCTAACCTTGCTTGGAGCTAATATCAGGTGTTCTGGGTTATAAAACACACAGATGTTGTTTTTTGAACAAAATTGAGCAGTTCAAGTGCATCCATTAAGTATGGAAAATACAATATTAAAATACAACTCAGCAGTTTACTCCAATTTGAAATAAATAATGATTCATTTACTTGTTGAATGAATTAACCAATTAAATGAAGGTATTTCAATAACTTGCCATTTTTTAGTTCCAAACTTTTTCTGCATTACTTAAAGCAGTTTGTCCTCAGGTAATCCATGCAGGAAGCTAGAAAAATCACAACAATGTTCATGGTAGATGTTGGTGTAGACTGTGGTTTTTCATGTTAAACAGCCTGCTCTCTGTATTCCTATGTAATGTGTTGTTCTGCTTTGCTGGTGCCTCAGATTCTGACAAACAAGGAAGGGGGGTACAGCAGATTCCAAAAACTACATTTGGAAATCTCCTCCAAGAGGAGAGCGCACCCTAAAAACAAGAGCTATGTCAGAATTCCCTCCATGCTCCCTAATTTCCCAAAAACTATTCAGTGTAGGAAACATCAAGTCTATTAGATTTTTACCATTCACAAACCATTGCTCATTACTTTTTTTAACACCAAATGTGCTGGCACCATTTTCCCGAAATAAAAAATGAACATTTTACAAAGGCTGTTTATGATTCCAGTGTTCTGATGATGAAAACTTAGTTTATAAAAAAAATAGATTTGAAAACATTTTTATTTCACATGAAAAATCATTTAAAAAGCTTAATGGTCTATATTCGCCTATCTAGTGAGCATCAATGCATACTAGTTTTTTGTAGAGACTTCTGGGAAATTTCTAGGGCACTGGATTTGGGATTTGTAGATTTGGACAGCTCCTATAAAATGGAGAACGCCATATAGTGCACCAAAAAGAGCAGTGAAGGATTTCTGACACAACCAAGTACAACTTCTTGGAACCATAAGGCTAAAAAAGACTTTCTTGTTGAAAACAAGTCACAATCCTGTAGCTCTTTTTGAACAAGTGAACATTTTAATGACAAAGGCCTTAGACTTTGCTTAATATATATTTTTTGCTGTTAAACAACTTGTTCTGAGGATGTAAAGCCTGGTCTGGTTGCTCTAACCTTATCAAATTAACATAAATGGCTTTAAACAGAAAGTTTGCTTAGATTAGAGGTCAAAAACAAACCACAACACGAGGATAAGAATGACTGCTAAAAACAATATGAAAGATGAAACTCTGGATGCTGTGACATTAAAATGAACATTGAAGAAAGGAAGAGAGTTATGCATTTCAAATTAAAATACACAACATGACTAAACAAGGCCCCTAAAGTATTGATAAAGTTATTGCACAATATCTCCTTAGGTAATCTTGCAGAAAAATGTAACGTTATCGATGGGCTGAGGTGACATAAATCCCATACATTTAAAAATAAAAAAGGATTGTACTTTACAAAAAAATCTGACTGTTGCCCAAGTGACGACACTTTTTTAGTACTTTTTTATTTTCTCTCCTGAATTTATGACAAAGGTGTTGCTACTTCCATGATGTTTTTTTCTAAGATGCATTAGGGCTTAAACAGTGGAAATGACGTAAAATGACAGCAACTTTTTTACTAAACAGACACAGACTAGAGAAAAAAGGCAGTTCTCAGAGCTGTAATTCTATGCTGCTAACTTAAAAACAATTGCGTCACAACAGAAAATTGAATGTGGTGTTTTTGCAAGTGATATTGACAAATGTTTGTGTAAATTGTGTTTTTATTTGAGATATACATTAGGAAATTATAATTATATAAAAAGTTTTGATTTGTTTTATTATTATTTTTTAACAAAAGACCTTTTTAGATGCTTTCTACAAAAATGGAAATTTATTTTCAAAACATTTGTCTCCTTTGGCTTAAAACTTCCAGGTTAACATGGTTCATCGGTTTATTTTTGTGTATTAATGCCCACATGTATATTTTTATCTGGACTGTTTTTGCAACTTCAAGAAAAAAAACTCCTACTGCACAAAGTGAATCAGAAACTGAAAGAAATCTCAATCATAAAGGATCACAAGCCTGTTTGAATCCACACCAAATAGCTGATCAATATTTTGTTTCTTAGGTTTCAGAACATTTTAAAATGATTCTTTTCCTGCTGTTACTAATTTTCTTGACGTTCAGCTAGATCAGTATCTACTTATATAAAAAAAGGCCTTTCAAGTAATTTTTCCAGCAAAGGGGGGAATCGAAACAGCTCTAATACTTACTATGGTCTTAAAAAACTGCTTGATGTTCGCTATGATTCAAACTTCAAATATATTTCCTCCCTTTTTAAAACCTCTTCTATATATCAAGTCAAACGTTGTTTGTACAGCACTTTTCCTGCTAATGTGACTCAAAGTGCTTTGCATAAAAACATTTTCCAATTTGAAAAACCAAAAGTAAGAAAAAAAAAACATTACACAAAAATACCCCCCCCCCCACACACACACACACACACACACAGACACACACAAAAAAACATAAGGAAGCATAAAATTTTTTACTAATAAGATGCACAGTAGAAAGTGGAGCAGAACGTGGAGCATGGTTCAGATTTATTCTACTGAGAAAAGAACTGCCATTTATTCAAAATGCAGGAAATAAAAAAAATGTTCAGACAAGCCAAACGCCTGGTTCCTGCACCAAGCTGGATGCCAGCTTCTAAAACCCCAGACAGTCTTCACAAACGCTTAGTTTGTTTGTTACGGAGGAATTGTGTATTGTGGTGACATTATAAACGCCTAAACGCTAAACCATAAATATAAGTAAAAACAAAAAGAAAATGCGGTCAAGCTTAAAAAGTGTCTGAATTAAAGGTGACCATACATGTGTTTTATGTGTGACATCATCAGTCACAGCTCCATAGTGTCCGTCTGTGTCTGTGAGTGATGGCCAACAACAAACTTGTCCTAAAGATTGAAAGACTTAAAATGTTTTTAAAAGCTACACAGTTGGTTGTGTAGATTTTACCTTCACCAAGGTCCAGGACGGCCAACACAGCGCTAGTGCGAGCCTCTCCAAGGTGATTGTTGGCGATGCAAGTGTAGAGACCGGCATCACTGGGTTTGCAATCCCTAATCCAGAGTCCTCCGTACTCCTGGTTTTCCATGTTGAGAAGTGCATCGTTGTGGTACCAGTACAGGGACGGCTGAGGGTCTCCAGCCACAGTCACCTTCAGACGGATGTCACAGCCTGTCCCCACGGCAGAGTTCCTCATTTTACGAATGAAAACGGGTGGAGTTGGCGAAGGATGTCTGGGACCTGGAGGCTCTGGTACAACCTGGTCAGGGTTCGCTTTGGACCGTTTCGGGGGTATGATGGGACTTGAGGGGGCAGCTGCTTCCTCTGCCCCCTTCTTTAGGGACATTTGGACGTCAGCCTTCCTCATGGTCGAACTGACTTCCCAGGTGTATCTTCTATGGGCCAAGCGTATCCGTTTGAGACAACACTCTCATATACAAAACCCAGTCAAGTTGAGTATAACTCTTCACCATCGGACAAAAAGAAAAATCAAATTTTTCTGTGAAAAATTATAAATTCACAAAAACATTTCTGTAATCAAACCTGTCAAACTTTTGTGTGAGACTTGAGTTTTCTAAAGGAGAACTAAAGAAATTGTTCATCAGGTAATCAAGTAGCTTCCACTCTCCTGCACAGCAGTATTTTTAGGGTAAGACCCACCAGCTCATGTTGCATTAACAGCAGCTCTCTTGACTTGTCTCTTGAAAGTGAAGGCCCTGCTTCTTCTGATCCTTTTTCCTGATGTTCACCTGTATTTCTAACATTGAGAGTAACAAACGGTTCACGACTACAATCAGTTTCTTAGTTATTCCGCTACAAGGCTGCTGTGTCTTGATCTGCGTCCGCTTTGGCTTCCAGTTGGGTAGCGTCAGATCCAGTCCGGTAAAGTTGCTCGCTAACCCCCCCACCCCTGCTTCCTTGTCCCATGCGCTAAAGTGCCCCACTCATGATCACCCCCTACGTCTGCTGGTGAGTCTGCTGGGAGAAGTGACAGTTGCAGCCTTGCTAGCCTTACAATGACAGCTGCGTGGTCTGTCTGCCCACTCACGACAAGACGCCCGCCCCCGTGTCATTTTTAGCCAAACTGAGGTCAGTAGATCATGGTGCAACACTTGGCACAGAGGAAAGGGCTGCGGGTACAAGACAGATATTCAGTTTGCAAGTCATGTAGAGGCCAGCGCTGGTTACTCTTTTTACTGTAGAAGCTGCAAAATCTTTAGGATAAACATGTTGGTTGATATTTGGACTCAGTTATTTTTTGTCTTTGGTTTATTTGGAAATCCTACATTTTCTAAGGCACTAACCAAAATGGTGCAGGTTTTAGCAGTCTGTGATCCTAGTAATTGTGCATATTGGTTGCACGAAGGGGTGTTACGATGAATCGACGAATTGATTTATCCAACCAGATCGATCTGACTGAGTGACATCTGACTGGCATCATTTTTCATTAATTCTTGTTTAATTGTTTGTTCGTACACATTTACAATTTATTGTCACTCTGGTAAAATTTTTTGCTCAAGATTTTCTGGATCGATTTTAGGTCAGGGAAGCGGATCGTTCAAAATAACCCAATATTGACTATGAATCCGATGGTTACTCCCCAAGACACTTGATTTTATTCATCCAGCATAAAGTCAGTGAATGTTTCATACTTTCTAAGAAGGTTATCTCATTCAATCCCTACAACACTTTTACATCCTTGGAATGTCAAATTCTTGTGTGGGTAGAGTTCCAGTTTAATGTCAGTCATGGGATGAGAAAGCACTGTTTAAAGTCCCACTCCAATCATCTTTAATCTATTTTAAAGGTGTTCCCAGTGCTATGCTGTTTTTAGCCAAAATCCAAAAACCTGCATCTTTTTCTACGACCTAGTTTCTGCAGAGCAGCAGGAGTTTATCAGAAATACACCTCTGAGTTGTAGTCGTTTACAAGTAGATTCATCAGTATGGAGCAGAGCAGGAGCTTGCGGCCATTTTTATTGTCGTGGGTCTTTCAACAAATGCATCTTGTTCCAGCAGTAATGAAAATGAAATGTTGCTCATCACCATGCCAGAGACTTAGGCAAATGGTGGGGCCCCAGACCAGAAGGGGGGCCCAACAAGTGTTTCCCAACTTTAAAAATCGGAACATGAGTGACAAAGTGGCGAGACAGTGGTGAATTAGTGCAGAGCGCCTTAGACGGGCTTTCCCCCAACCTCTCACAGAGTGAAGTACTCCTTTTTTGTTGTTGTTGCAACAAACAAGTTAGAACAGTCAAGATGGAAAGTTTTCTGTTTTGCAAAGAAAGACCAAAAGAAGAGGAAGTTCAGATGAGATTGCGGTTCATTTAGCTTTGAAAAAACAATGTTCTGCTCAGACTGCTGTGCTGGTACTGATGTAACACTGATGGTAACAGAGTTACCTGAGAGAGTTTTAGCACACTTAACATAAAAAACACACTTCTTTTTGGTGTTTTTTTAAAAGTTTGATTTGAAAACTAAACAATTATGATCTCACAGTTAATTGACTGTTAATTAATCGTCAACAAACACTTATTTAGGGGGCATCCTGCATTTGGTAGAAGCCTCTAAAAATCAGAGTGTGGGTAAATAATAAATGCCATGGTACTCACTGGTGCAATATCTGAAATAGGTGAGAAGAGGTGAAGTTGAAAAGAATGATGGTAACAAACATTAAAGAAAAGCATTGATGTTCTGGACTTAGCTCCTCATAAAAAATGACACCAAAATCCCACATTTTTTGGATCAAAGTACATCCCTCATATGCCTGACTGAGAATATGTACATATAATATATATTAGGACTGTCAACGTTAACATGCTCGATTGATCATAAAAAAATGAACAAGTAAATATATATTAACGCTGATTGATTACACTCCACGAAGCAACCGTCTCCTGCCAGTAAAAATACTTCATCGGGGAAATCGCTTAGAACATGATCACTTACAAAAAAACTTTTTTTTTTTGTGCTTTATTTGTATTTATTTTTTAGGTTTAGATCGCTTTCACACAAAAGGTTGACTATGTGATACGTAATGTTTTGTCCACATCATGAAGGAAACATTTGTTTTAAAGAAGCCTGCACATATAGAACATTGTGACCGAACTTCTTCTGGAAACACCCAGCAGCCAATCAGAATAGAGGATTCACCTGGACCATTTAAAGTGCAGAACCACAATGTCTGTTTTTTATGGCTGTTTATCAGCATCTTTGCTTTCGTGGAGTAATACTGCAGATATAAACATCTTTCCAGTTCTGCTTATCTTACTGTTGATGTGTTTTGTTCGCACAAATGAAACTTCTGAGTTAACACTATATAAATGTAAACATTTCAGACAATAAAAAGAAGGAAAACATTTTCTATTTGGCCTTTTTTTTGTTTAAAAGTTGCATATTATTGTATAAAATGTATCTTGTAAAACATTGTGGTTTATCTGATTTTTTTTTTTAATCGATTGACAGCACCAATATAAAAAAAGTCTCTTTCACCCTCCGTGGGTGATACCTCACCACAAGCTCAGGTCCTCTACCAGAGGCCTGGGAGCTTGATAGTCCTCTGCAGTATATTAGCTGTTCCAAGCACTGCACTTTTCTGGCCTGAGATGTCTGAGGTCTTTCCCGGGATCTGCTGTAGCCACTCCTCCAGCTTGGGGGCCACAGCTCAGAGTGCTCCAGTTACCACGAGCACCATTGTCACCTTCACCTTCCAAGCTTTCTCCAGTTCTTCTCTGAGTCCCTGGTATTTCTCCAGTTTCTCATGAGTTTCTCATGTTACCATCGCTTGGTACTGCCACATCCACCACAACAGCCTTACCTCTGTTCTTTATCCACCACTACAATATCTGGTTGGTTCACCATCCTGTCCGTCTGTATCTGGAAGTCCCACAGGATCTTCATTTTCTCCTTCCCATTATGACTTTGGGGTTTCCAGTCCATATTCTGCACACATGTTCCTGTATACTATTCCAGCCACATATGGCGCTCCATGTATATATATATATATATATATATATATATATATATATATATATATATATATATATATATATATATATATATATAAATGACAGACTAGCTGAACTTGTTATTCAACATTTCTAAACACAATTGGCTTCCTCTGAAAAGATGTTTCCATAAAAAAGGGAAATGTGGCCTTTCTGACCTAAAATTTATGACATTTGGGTTTTCAAGTAATAACAACTTCTCTTTTTTTTGTTTTCTCTAATAACCTGAAAGACAAAAACTTTTTTTTATAAAAAAGGAAAAACAAAATTTCTTATAAATCAAGCGACTCAGAGATGATTGGTTTTTACAAAATGAAAGAGCAGAGATTTTCAAAAATTTTATTACTGAAACTGTACACATTGCCAAACTGCCGTCAGGCAAAAAGAAGACAAAAAATATTTACAAAAAGTTTGACATATTACTTAAAAAATGTAAAAGAAGAAAGAAGACAAGAGCATCATGCTTAACCACTAAACATGGAATTTTTTTTTCATTTACATTTAAAGACCCACTCCGATGAAAATTGTGTTTTTTACAGGTTCTTGTAGCTTTTTTTCCATGATGGAGGACATATTTCAAGAAAGTTACGCTTAAAATTGCATTTTTTATTGTTTCTTTATTGAAATCGCTGTGAATCAGGAGCAGATGCAAAAATGCAGTTGAAAAAAAAATGAAGAAAATACGCTGGGAAGTCCACAAGCTCCCTGCTCCTTATTCTGATCCACTTGCTGACTAGATCCGTGTACGCCTTTGTTTTCCTTGTCTGAACTGTCATCTCACTCAAAACTATACGATTGTATTGCTCACCATTTTGTTGCATCGGTAATGTTAGTTTGGGGTTGTAAGGGCCTGTGAGCTAGAAGGAGAGAGTGTAAACAGGGAGCTCTCAGTTACTAGGATAGTAGGGGCTGGGTTTCTTTGCGCCAACAATTACGCCTACAACTCAAAATTTCTAATGAACTCCTGCCACTCTGCAGAAACTATGTCCTAGAAAACAACAGATTTTGGCTGTAATGATGTAATCAATACTACTGGGAATGCTTTTAAAATAGCTTCAAAGATGATTGGAGTGAGTCTTTAAAAAATTTCATGAAATGGTTCCTCTGGTCACTGCAACATTTCTGAATGGATGCTAGAGTCAAAAAGGCTAGAAGAATCACAACATTTTAGAACAACTCGAAGAAGTTCAAGAGTTCTTCTCAAAGCTAAGAAATGTTTCTTTAAGGCAAGAACTTTAAAAAGAACTTTACATGACTGTAGATGTGATTTCTGATGATAGGGAAGACCTGCTGTTTCTGCTGGCTGAGCCTCTCTCCATAAGGCCCATCTTCCGTATCACCTGCAGCAGCCTCCTTCTGAATTTCTTGCCCACAAATGCATACAACACTGGGTTGATGCAGCAGTGAAGCAGCCCCAGGCTCTGAGTGGCAAGCATGGCCTGGTCTACCGCCTTCCTCTCTGGGCACTTGTAGGGAACAATCTTTGCCCTGAAAAATGTGTCGGTCATCACCGTGACATGGTACGGTGTCCAACAAAGCAGGAAGGCGGCGACAACACACACAATCACCCTCATCGCCCGCTGGCGCTGAAACCCTCCGCGGATGTGGAGGAGGCGCTGGATGGTAATTCCGTAACAGGTCACCATGATGGCCAACGGGACTAAGAAGCCCAACATGTGACGCAGAACTCTGGTGGCCAGCCGCCATTCATCTGCGATCTTGGGATCGTAATACTCAGCACAGACCATAAGAGTGCTATTTTTTGGGAGGAACGAGGAGCTGAACAACCCCGGCAGAGACAGAAGAACCCCAATGGTCCAGACAGCGGCGCAAACCCCCCAACTGATCATACGATGGTTGGTTTTGCGGGCCTCCGCGGCTCGCACGATCACCCTGTAACGGTCCATGCTGATGCTCATCAGGAAGAGGATGCTGGAGTAAAAGCTAAGCTCTTGCAGGACGGTGACGATTTTGCACAGGGCGTCTCCAAACACCCAGCCCACTGAGACGGAGGTGGCCCAGAACGGCAGCGTGAGGGCCAGGAAGATGTCTGCAACTGCCAGGTTGAGGAGGTAAAGATCAGAGGAAGACATCATCTGCTTGTTCATGCTGATGACCACCCCCACCACCAGGTTTCCGGGAATCGCCAGCAAAAAGATGAGGACATAGAAGATGCTAACAGGGATCATCACTGCATCAGGTAAAGTAAAATTGTTGCAGGGCTGTGTGTCCGGGTCCACTGTGAACTCTGTGTAGTTATACGTAAAGTTGAGTTCATCATAAATGGAGCTGAAGTCATCCATCTCAAACTTTGAGAAAGAAGACACATTTAAAGCTGTGGAGGAAAGAAATGTGTAACTTATCATTTCAGAATAAGAGCATATCCTCCCACATCTTCTTTAATACAAGTGTGTAAACACTTACCAGTCATTGTTGCGTTGTCTCCACAGGCAGAACTGTGTGTGTCACAAGATGACAAGAAGTAAATGTAATACTTCTCTTCCCACCTCCCATCAGACTTTTTAGCTTTCCTCACTGACCAAGACTTTGGTTTGCTGAAGACTTTCTAAGGGGAGGTGTCTGCTGCCAATCTGAATACACAAAGATTAAATAGAAAAAAAAAATTTTTTTTTGTTGCTCGTGTCATAAATTGCTATGTTCATTAAAATTTACTTTGGTAAAAATTGTGTTGGACTATAAGAAAACTGTTATGTTTGGGTTATTCCACAAAACTGAAAGAGAAAGGAATAAGTCGCTTCAGTTCCCTTGAATAAAGAACACAAACTTAATAATAATAATCATAAAAAAGAGTATTTTTGTCATTTTTCTAAATTTGTACAATTTCAGCTTTAGTTGTATACCCTTTAAATAAAAGTATACTTTTAGGAAAATATGGAGGATAAATTCATTAGAGAAAAACTATTTGGAGGGGGAGAGCAGACTAAATCTGAACTTCCCACGAAAGCAACAACATTAACAGCAGATGATACGCTCATCTGATTCATTGCTGCTGCTGAGAGGAAGTCCCCAGCTCATGACATGTCTGTTGGCACATGAGTGCATCACACTTCCCGCCGCACTTCTCATGTGTTTCAACTAAACAGTGTCACAAGGGTTGTGCATAATTTCTCAGCAATAACCATAAAAATGTAAACATGTTTTGGAAATAAACTTTAGAGAAATATGGGAAGAATCAGCCTTATGCCTAAATGCATGTGTTTCTGTATAACTCATTTCAAATGACTGTCTAAAATTAGCTGTAATATTAGAAATAAGGGGATTTTTGTTTTTTCTATCTTTATGGTGTTTTGTTGCTTGAATCAGGCAAGACAGCCTGATTCAAGATAAAAACTATAAGAATGCAGTGAAAACTGCTCCTGATACATAGTAGTTGTGTTCGAGCTTACTTGAAACCAGGAAAGTCTCAAAAGCAGCAGAAAGTCCTAAAACTGACAGTGTAATGCTACGTTCACACCGGACATGTGACGCACACTCAAGAAGACCCTAAAAGCTAAACGTGCCTTTAAGAACATGATAAAGTGTGTTCGTGAATGCGTGTTTAGTTTAGCTTGTGTCCACCACAATTGAAAGAGGCTTGGTGCGAAATGTGGGGAATTGTGCTCCGGGGCTTTTCTTTCGCTGTTGTATTCCGATATATGAAAGACTTGGTTTTGTATAATTCCAGCCAATAACAAACTGCTTTTATTTGAGCTTCAATGGTTTTGTACGTAGGGTCTGTAAACAGTCGTAGAAGCTTACAATGCAGGAAGGTGAGTTTTTTGAAAGCCCGAAACACGCGTATTTACATAGACTTTTCATTTAAAGTGGTCCCTTGAATGCATGTTGCTGGGGGTGGTGTGAACATTGGTTAAGCTGGGAACTGAGCTCTTTGGCTGTGCCAATTCATCTTCAGACTAAGTTAACTGCTGTCAGGATGAATCAATTCTTCCAAAATTCTGAATCGATTCATGCAAGTCCTCAATGTTACTTAAAAGACATAAATTGAAGAATTGGGGCACTAAACCCTTGTGTTGGCAGATCAAAAGTGACCCACTTTGTATAGGAATAGGTAAAAAAGCCTAAAATCTATCCTTGTACAACTTTGACTTTTCTTAAGTGGCTTTCATCATTAGAAAAAGTGACACTGTTTTTGTTCACATGTGATTTGGACACCAATAAGGTACAGTGGGTCATTTTAGATCTATGAATTATAAAAGCATTTGAACGTCAGAAATAGTTCAAAGAGCACATACGAATTCTCACAGAAAATGCTTCCTCTTTGTGAGAACTGGACTAAGTCCTCAACCCTCATGTTCAAAAACCTGAAATCCTATAGACTATTGGGAAATAAACAGCTATTTGTCAGAATAATCGTTATTCCTCTACTACCATTTTAAACGTGTTCTTGCTAACCTCTATTTTTTGTTACAATGTTATTTTTTTTTTGTAGTACAAAATAATTAAAGTTCTAAACTGGCCAATCAGACAATAAAAGTATGTAGCCTTACACTAAACGTTCAAAACATCTGATTCTCCTGAGCCCGTTCTTAAGCGGTAGGAGTTTGGACTTGCAACAAGCTCAACCCTGATTGGTGTGTTTGACTCAGACCAACTCGGACCAATCACTGCTTTTGACAATTTCTGGTTCGAACATGGCGGTGCCTGTATTGCAAAAAGAAAAAGAAAAGAAAATGGCAACTGAATTGACTTAATTTGATTGGAACCAGAAGTTAACTATTTTCTGTGGCTGATGTCACACTCACTCAGTCCAGTTCTCTTATGCAGTCAAAGTCAGATGTGTGAGCACACACACACACAAGCACAACACTGTGTGCTGCACCTGAGGACTATTTCTGTACATCATTCTCCCATCTTACATTTGAAAACGTGTTAAATATTTACACATGAACATTTTTCAGAAATTCAAAGAAACTATTGTTGTTGTGTTATGATTCACTTCCTAAAAAAAATTGTTGACAGAACTTTCAGATTGACACCTTTTTTTTCTCATTTCCATATAATTAATTTGGAAATACTGACTTTACATTTAGATAATACTAAAAAATAAACCTTTGCAGTGTGAAAAGAAAACTGCTGGTTTTTAACGTAAGTGTAATGTTCATGGGCGATCATCTTTTTGTATTGCATTGTATATGCGTTTTCTTCAGCTTCAGGTAAGCAGACTGTTGTAAAAACCAGGGAGCCTGAGGGGTTAGAGGTTTTCACAGTAACTTCAGCTCATCTTTGAAAACTTGAAAACCCAAAAGGCTTTCATTCAAAACTAAAATCTTTCTCTGAAAATAATCACATTTTCTCGCCTTGGTTTTTTTCATAATGCTGACTCTAAAAACGTGGATCAAAAGTAAAAATGGGGCAATTCTAAGCAGTTTGCATGTTTATAGGTGCTTGGTGCAACAAAGGCTGTGAAGAAACATGGGGGTTTAACATTGTATGCAATGTGTTGCTTCAACCTTAAGCACTTCTTGATACCGTCTTAGTCATAGGCAATAGAAAAAAAAGCTTTAATTCTTTTACTGTGACACTGTGAGAAATTAAATACGAAGCGGTTACTTCCTCACTGTACACTTTTCAGAAAAGCAATACAAAAAATATATCATTTCCTAACACTAGATGGAGCTAATGAGTTAAAAAAAATTAATGGCGACTTCTGTTGCTGAGCTTTAATGATGTAGGGAGTTTAACAGCGTGTTGATCGAATTTCAAAATTCTAGCTCGCAGAAAAATCTTTACGTCAGGTTTAAAAAAAAAAAAAAATCTCAACAAGGTTCTGTACAAGGCAGTGAAACAAACATTACAATGTTTTGACATTAAGAGCTAATCGGAAATTTGTTAAAATGAACGGATTAAAAGCAACTAACACCTTGCTTTTCACCGAGCCACTTTGTAAAATTTGGTTAAGAGCAGGGAGGCCCCTCGAGTCTTCTCTTGGGCATTGGATCTCAAAAACTCAACCACTTAAGGCATTTACCACTTCAGAATGCAAAAATAAAAAGGAGAAACTAAAGAAAAGCCAAATTTCAACATAAATTAAGAGAAGAAAGTGCATCAAGTGTTCAAGTAAGGTGTAAAGTTTAACTGAACAAGAGGAAGAAAGGGGATATAGATGATGCTGGCACAAAACTGAGAAAGTTCAAACATTGAGATGACAAGTTTGGACTCGGAATCAAACCACCTTGCAACCATTGTGTGCATTGCAGACGGTGTTGCCTGGTTTGGCTTATTGAGAAGTGTACTTGTACTCCAAAAGACTAATGACACATCTGATCACAGAGTTTTGGGCTTAAAAAAAGATCAAGAAGTAGATCATTCATTATGTTGATACAGGTTGTGGTCAGGATTGAGCCAAACTAGAGCAAAAGGAAACCATTGGACCCCCAGCCCGGCACACTCCAAGGCTCCCAGTTTCATCTTTTGGCGCGGCGTGGGTCCCTGCCATTGCTAATAGTAACTGAGGACTTTGTGGCTGCTGGGGGTCCAGCTGTGTTCACTGAAGGTGCACCGTTGCCAGGTGACCGGCCATTGGGTCGTCCAATGATCCCAAATGTGGAGTCGCGGGGTGTACCAGGTGGTGGGTTGTTTGCAAAAGGTGGCAAGGCACCGTTTCCTAAAAGTTAAAATACAGAAAACTTCTCATGAGATCATGAATCTAAGTTAAAAATAAAAGCTGTTATGGTAAAAAGTCTGCAAAACTGAATGAATGCCTTCTGAATATCAATCATTGCAAAAAAGACAGATGATAAAATTTTTTTAGTGATCAGTTTACCCTGTTTTGTTAAATTTAAAGACCCACTCTGATGAAAATTGTGTTTTGAATATTCTCGTGGCATTTTTCTGATGACTGAGAACATAAAGGGAAAAAATGTAAGCCTAAAATTGCATTTCTGAGTCCTTTTTTCTGATTGTTGTAAATCAGCAGAAGATTTGTTTGAAAAAGCTTGCAATTGTGACAGAAACTATGATCAAAAGGCCACAAGCTCCCTGCTCTGCTCCATTCCGATGAATCCACTTGCAGACAAATAAATTCATGACTGTCTTTGTTTTTCTCGTCTGAACTGGCATCTGGTTGAAAACTGTACAGCTGGATAGCTCCAATATTGCTCGCCATTGATGTTGCCCCAGTAATGCTGGGTTGCAGTTGTTGAGGGCTGTCAGCTACAGGGGGAGAGTGTAAAACGAAAGTGAGGGCAGGCTGGCTCTGTGTTGAAGGTCCAGCACATAACTGAGGCAAATTTCTAAAGAACTCCTGCTGCTCTGCACAAAACATGCCTGAGAAAACAGCAGGTTATTTTTTGTTAACTTTGCCTAAAAACAGCATAATCATAATTTGAAGACCACTTGGGAACACTTTGAAAATAGATCAAACGATGATCAGAGCGGATCTTTAATCACTTTGTGAACTTTTTTGTGGAGAAAGAGCTATAATAATAAACTTTCTTATTTATTTAAAGGTAATAATAGATACAAGTCTTAATCAGATGAGCTGGGATACTGGCTGCATCCTGAAACAACATTACACAGAAAGTCTTTTCCTCATAAAAAAATACTGACCTGGTGGGGCAGGTGTACCTGAGTTCTGATTGGGGGGAGAGTTTCCTCGCTGGTTCTGGTCCGGCTTACCCTATGAGGAACAATAACTATCAAATACTCATATAAAAGGACAAACGAATGTTTGAAGAGGATACAGACAACAAAAAAAGGAGAAAAAAAGACCCTTCTAAGACAGCAGTGGACTTCTAATTCATCCTTTGGTTACCGGTCATAATGTTTTACCACGTAGATGTGATTCCTATGGAGCAGTATTGGCCTAAAGTGATTTAGGTTCTCTTGCCATATTGCGCAAAGTGTCCCGAGTAGCCGTTGACCTTGTCAATCAACTCGTCTGTGCAGACTCTCCCATACATAATGTGTTCAGCTTACCTAAAATCTAAATGCATAGGTTAAAGCTATACACATCTCTGATCATGAGCAGATCCTTGTTATCATTCAATAAAATTTGACTAATTTTTCTTTGACTTTAAGCAAGAGAAAAGAGTGAAAATGCTCATGTCTGATAAGTGTGTTGTGAAGAGTTTTATGGCTATTTTGGGTTGATTTTAGAACTCCGTGATAAATAGGGCAACACTGAATTTAAACAGGCCGGCTCTAAAAAGTAATTTGGCCAAATGTTGGTCAATTTGAGCCAAAATTGGATTGCAAAGAGAAAATCTGAAAAAATTTAAGATTAAATGTTTCAAATAGGTTTGAGATGTATAAATGCATTTTGTTTTGGCTTTAGTCTTTTTGGATTGTTTGATATAAATGCTCGATGTAAATCAATAAACTAAACTGCAAAATAGCGATTATTATCAGACCACTTACAGACTTGTTTTGCTGGTTTGCTTGGGCTAGCAGCTCTGGATTTGGTTCACTAAAGTTGGGCACTTCTGAATACACCATACAAAATCTGAGGACACAAATATTCAAAAAGTTACAATATTTTATGCATATGTGATACAATAAACAATTACAAACATGTGAGATTATGTTCAGTGTAAATAGTGGCCATCAAAAACATACAAAAAAATCCAATGAATAGTATTGCTACTCACTCTCCAATCTTCTGCAGGTCTCCTCCTCTTCCAGTGTACAGGGTCAAGCAGCCTTTCCATATAGATGCATAACTAATACAGATATTGCACAAGAACTCGATATAAATGCAAGCATTGATACACTTGATGTCATAACAGTATTATTCATTTTATAAAGCAACAAATATGATGTCCTACCCTCTGGTAAGTTTGATTATGTCTCCTGGTTGAATAAGACTACCGAGTTCGTCCCAAACTGAGATTGCTATGCTACCACTCTTGTCTGCCACTTTGCATGACCGGACTTCATGGCCATCTTTCGTTTTAGTCACCCGTCCTTAAAAAAATAGATAAAATACGATTAGGGGAAAAAATGATGTTGCTGGACGCGTTTGCGTGACAAGAAGCAAACAGCGTCTACGTTTGGACAAACAGGGACGTTACACCCGCCCCTTTAAGAAAAGGGATTCGAGTCCACGGAGGAAGGGGGTTGACTTAGCCTTACAATGCATCGACTTACCTATTTCCAAAACGATGAACACGATATTCAAATTTTTCGACCCGGGTTTCACATCCTTTATCAAAAACAAGGCCTCGTTAGCAGGGGCTGCCATTTTTCTAAAGAGAAAAAGTGAAACAATAAGGGCAGCTTCGGCTCGTCTTCCTGTTACTTTAGCGCCGTCTCTTAATCAAATTTGGGACGCTACGAGGCTAGCGCATACCCCTCTAAACCAATTAGCCTGTTAGCCAAATGCTAACTGAGCCCTCTTCAACAAACGACTACACCGTATGCAAGCGTTTTCCGCAGTTACCGTTGTTTGTACACATACAGTGTAACACTTTCACGGCAATGTGAATTTTGGCTGAAACGTTATGATTCCCGACAGTAAGGGGAAAGGAGAAAAATCAACATGCTAGTAACTAATTTAACCTCGTACTTAGCTAAAGCGTTTGCTAACTGTAAGTGGACTGCCGGTCGTTTTTATAGATTGTGGCCGCTACCATTATTCAATATGGAGATGGATCCGGAATGCGTACTTCGTACTCTATCCCAAAAATGACTAGTCAAAACCAGTTACCCGAGTTAGCGTTTGTTTAAAGTGTGTTGCATTTACAGTAGAAAACAGGCTCCACGATTACGATTATTTTGCAGCACAAAAATGAAAACGTTGGTTTGTTCCACAATGATGTTGTTTCCAAGAAACGCGAGATTATAGAACATTAGCGAGGTTTGGTACGGATGCCTTATGATTACTGAACACTTTTTGTTTTGACTTTTTCATATATTAGTTTAGTTCGGCTTTCTACCTGCAAAAAATGAAATTGTCGACTTTTCACTTACCAAATCATCACCAGTGGCAACGCCACGGACAGAGATATAAATCAAGTTTCAAAGGAACATTTGAGAGTTCCCAATCAATCTATCACGTGTGCTTTTGTGCCATAGGGATACCAATGACCGGCAATGTAATATAAAATATCTAAACAAAATTATATCTGTATGTTTATTTCAAATAAAACGTTAAAGGAAAAACGTCACGAACAGGATTCGAACCTGTGCGGGGAAACCCCATTGGATTTCGAGTCCAACGCCTTAACCTCTCGGCCACCGTGACGAGTTACACATTATATACTGTGTAGGCATACTATTTAACCAACAAAAAGAGTTCTTTCGACAAATGATTTGTATGATACATGTATATGTTGGATGAACATAAAACATATAATAGATAATATTATTCATAATATTATATATGTGTTTGCCGTTTCTGATAGGGGGAGACAAAGACTCAGACACAAACGAGACAAGGTGGTCTATTTAATACCGATTCTAGTTTAAATTCTACCCAGTCAACAAACGTTTTTTGGGTTGTTTTTTTTTTTTGTTGTTGTTGTTTTTTTTACATACTACTGGTAATTTGTTTTCCCGTTTTTCAAGCTCAATTATATTTAAATGTATGTTTCCGAAAAAAGCAAAAAACAAAATAACAACACCAGGCAAAACCCAAAATGTGGTATTTAGCAATCAATTCAAATAAGTTCTTGTCTCCTCATTTAAAATATGACGGTTGTGGTAATTAGCCAATCATTTATAATTCATTGTTTTACGGGTTTAAATTATTGATATTAAATGAGGAAGTAAATTCAAAGTACATATTGCTCCGTTGCGCCATCTTGAACGGGGTGCTGCTACCTTGCTAATTGCCATCATGTTCATCTTTCAAATTTGACAAGTTGTTCATTGAACGTCATAGGTTTAACAAAACGAAATAAATGAATGACAATGAACCTTACACTTCATTCATGTTTTCGTCTTGTATTAATATTGAAGTCAATACTTCACCGCTCTTTCACAAAACACAACTATCCCCAATGCGCATGCTCACCTGAGAGGATGGAGTGCACACGCCGACGTTTTTTTTTTTTTTTTTAACTTCTTTTGGGCAAAATAAAGGCATTCTTTTGAGTAAATGCTTTATAATGAATACATATATAGATAAATACATAAACTTAAGATACTAATAATAATAATACCATAATAAGAACTTACAATCAATCCTAGGAGTGACTAATAATGACAATAAATATATGACATTGACAGTGTTGGGGGTAATGAATTACAAAGTAATGAATTACTGTAATTTAATTACTTTTATCAGTAACCTATTGACGTAACAAATTCCATTTCAAATTTCAGTCATTAAATCTCAATGACTTCAGAAGTCCTCATTACTTTTTTACTCAAATATTGGTGCAGTGAAACTTGTGTATATGGTTGGCTCTAACATTGTTTCTTGGTTTAGCGCAAAGATGGACGTGGACAAATTTGGCCACTGAAGATGTTCAAATGATTTCCAACTTGTTGAAAACAAAGGCCAAAACATTTCAGTAAAGTTCAGCCATGCCCCAGAGAGGAAGTGTTTCCACTGCCCTAGTGTCACTGAGCAACCTGTCTATGCAGACCACCGTTGACTATACAGTATCCACATATACATACACTATGTAGACTATGCAACGTACATTTTCTCATGTTCACTTGTTGAAATTAATGAGGTGGTGCCAAAAAATCGGATTCCCCTTAATTATGTTTTCATTTCATGGCTTTTAAGGCATCTTGTTTGTGCTAGCTTAATTACCTTGGTAATTTGTTGGTGAGTGGGAAAAAAAGTAAAGCAAAGTAACGAGTACTGAATTACTTTTTTACCCAACACTGGACATAGACTACCAAAGATGGGCATTCAAAAAAACATTATTGTTTTGGTTCCACTTTAATATTTGGGTAGGATTTTGATTTACAAAGCATTTGTTTTAAAAGCAATTTATACTTTTTAATACATAAGTCGTCCTTGGATGTTTTGCCCATAGACCGAATGAACAATGGAGGTGTGATGTCACCCATAGAAAATGCCTTACCTCCGACTGTTACGAAATTAAGCCAAATCCATCCCCATTGCTTCCTGATTCGTGCACCACCATTTTGAAACCAGTCGACAGTGATTGGTCAGTCGAGTCACATTTTCAGGGGAACTATAGTCGCCAATCATGAGTGAGCTTGTTCAACGTCCACACCCCTTCCACTGAAAGAGGAGTCTGGAGAAGCTGTCAATCAAACGTTTGAGGTGGGGCCAGCGGGCGCTGCATGCTTTTATTAAAACATCTGATTGGTCAGTTTATAACTTGAATTACTTGTGATACAGAAAAATATTTTTAAAAATACAGGATTAGAAAAAAAGACATTAAGAAGAAGGTATCAAGCAAGAATAGTTATTCTGACAAAGAAAAACTGTCTATTTCTCAATGGGCTGTAAGCCAGCAGGAGAGAGTCTAAACAAATGGAGGATGGGAAATGAGGGGAGGCTTACTCCACACCAACAGTCCAGCATGCAACTCAGAGGGAAATTTCTAATGAACTCCTGCCACTCAGCATAAACTATGTCCTAGAAAACAACGCAGACTTTTCGATTTTTGGCATAGTCTTAATTAAAAGATCACTGGCAACATTTAAATGACATCAAAAGATGATCAGGGTGGAATTTTAATTAAAGTTGCCGCTTCCTTGGGCATCTGTGAAATAAAAGGTGTTTACATAATTTTTAGTTTGGTTAAAACAGATTTTATTAATGAACGAGTGAAATGACAGACTTAACAACAAATAAAGATATATTAAGTTAAAACAGAATTACAGTTAAAAACAAAGAAATGTCTCAGAAAGTAGAAATATAATGTTAACTACAGTGAGACAAAAGTCTTGAGCTATTGACAGTTGTGCATTCTGGCCACTCCTTTCAATGAGACAATTCCTTGCCAACCCTGTTCGGTGTTAACTGGAATGGCCTACGGAGCAACCAGTTCAACTTCAGCTTTTCATTGGTAGTATAGGAGGGAGTGGCAACCCAAACAGTATACAAAATCAAAAATGAACGATAAGAATCTTTTTGAAACATGAGATCCATTTACTAGCAGCAACAAATGGATGACAAAAGACAACATTTAGTCTGATAAAAGCTTTATTCATGTAAGTAAAACTACAAGCCTAACAAAGAAATGCTCACAGGGTGAAATTGTGGCTCTTGAACTAAAAGATGTTCACTCAAGTGGCAGGGAATCTTCTGCTGATAGGTGCATGTCTTTGGTTTACGGGTAGAGGGCGGTGGTCTAAATTAACGGGAAAAGGTAAAAATAAGGATGGGTTTAAAACAATATTCTTTCCTGACAAGGCAAATGTTGATTGAGAGATTATCATATGAACCTAATTTCATAAAGAATTGTAACAAAAAAAATATAATTGATGAACATGTTTTCAGGATGTGAAATACACAGTTACAGACAGAACTAAAGTCAATTAAAACATTTTATAGAAAAAAAAACAACTAAATTACACAATGAAACCCAGTGCTCAATCCCAATGTGAGAAGTTCAAAGAAGAATTAGAGGTCACAGAACATTATAAAAAGTATGTGTTTTTTTCCCTTTTGTAGTTAATTGTCAAACTTGAATATATTCAAAGACAAAAACAAACACAAAACCATCTCTATAGTTTTAAAGTTATCAAAGGTCAAATACGTTTCTTTATTAAAAACAGTGATTAAAAAAAATGATAAATGTATTTTTTTAACTCTTGCATTTTTACTTAGACTTTGTTAATTTTGTAAACCACTGATGAAAAAAATACATGTAGCAAAAGGATTTAGTCCCTATTTGATATATTCTCATCTTTTTTTCCACCATTCTAGACATGCAAGACTTCTGTACATCTCTCCAAGAAAGATTTAATCAGAGTGTCTTGACATAAATAAAAATACATCCTAAACATTGTAGTTGAATTCTTGTGCTAAAACACCCAATGCAATAAGCTGTAAACCCTACCAAGTCGCATTGTCAAGGAAAAGTTTTGTGAAACTGTGTGTTCTCACACAAAGTCCAAGATCTGCTCTATTAATGGTGTGTTTTTGTGGCAAATCAGTTTAGATGCTATTTTTATAAATGTTCAAAAATGTATAAATATTTCTATTTCTATAGCATAAAAGAGCTGGAAACAAACAAACTTTAAAACTGCACTTAAACAAACGTAAGTGGATGATTCATAAGTTTGAAAGCCATTTCACAACAGTGTTCTTCAGCTATTGGTATGCATGGATCTTAAAAATGTCTCTGTTCTCACCGACAGATGTATGATAAGACTCTCCCAACTTCAAAACCTCACATTTAAATGCACACGTTTTAACAAAAGCTATCATTAGCATCCTTTACTTCAATTCTCATTACAATGTGTTCTTTTTCCACCTCTAGCTCGCAGACATCAGCAATCGAGCAATACACCTGTGGCTTTTCACAATAAGAGACCAATTGTGAGTCAAAAATAAAGAGCACGTGTCATAGTGTACAAACTTGATCCATTGCTTCTGATCTGAAAACCAAATCATTTTCTTTTAATTCCTGACAAAGCATATTCAAACATATTTCTTAAAATATTTAAAATGAAAATTTTATTCAGGGCACTATTTTCTGTTGCTGTTGAAACTGAGATAAATAGCATTTTAACATGGAGCTAAAGGGAAAAAAGTAATTTTAATAGTGTAACCTGCTTATCATTTCAAAATTCTTATATATTTTGGGATAACTATTGGATTGAAGGAATTCCTCAAAGATAAGGTTTTCTTTGACTCTTATCACTAAAGACATGAATCCATCCCTTCAGGTGTGCAATCAACCAAACCAGTTAAAGGAAGTGTATAAGCATGCACAAAAAGCAAAGGAGGGTTTAGTAATCTTTATACTCAGTAAAAACGTACTTTTAAGTCAGTTACATCCTAAAAACCCAAAACGGAGAACATTTCAACTTGCAATTCAAAGATCTTCCCTCTGCAAATCAAATTCCCTGCTAGGAAGAAACTCAACAAATAATGAAACAAGTCACAGATAATCTTTACTGAACAAATTTGCATTCATTATATCTGAGCCAACAATATTTAAGGTTTATAAATCCTTAGTGAGTAGCAGAGAAACAGATACTGTATTCTTGTACCAAAACAATAATGGAAATGTTGTCAAAAGACAAATATGGTTGAAAAGGTGGCACAATCTTGAGTCATGATCAGACTTTGTTCTTTATTTGTAATTTGATTTCCTTCATTTGCATTATTGATTGAAGAGTGTTTTGTCAACAAGTTGTTTCTTTTCTATTCAGACGTTGTACAGAGTCATTTTCGGTTGAAAACCAACTATCCAACATTGTGCTAAACAGAATAAATTGTGTCACTGGGGAAGACAAAAAAGCAAGCCTATAACCTTCACAATACTTAATGCATTTAGAGAAAAAAAAACTGGAAATTTAAGAAAAGGCAGTTGACTTTCTCAATCCACTATAAAGAAAAAAAACACCACATGCCTGCTCACTGAAATAAAACAAACTCATTCCCACTCGTCAACAACCTGGCAACCCATTGCTGAAGCAGGTTATCGGTTGTGCTCCTTTTGCCAGAGATTTACCGTTTTTCACTAAAAGAAAAAGAACAAAAAAGGTTGCATTTCAATGAAGGACAGAGAGGGGAGCAGTTGCAGACACACACAGCAGGAGCAGGATGGTTGATCCACATGGTTGCCTGGGAGATGTGCGCCTACCAGCTGAACTGTGGGTCTTCTTCTTTGGGGTCCTAACAATAACATTTAAAGAGTTGCATGGAATCTAGCTTTTTTGTGTTTTTTTTTAAAGTTCTAATTGCTGGTACAATCATGGCTAGATTTCTGCTGATAATTGAAGACAATGTGGCGGGCAAAGTTCAGGGATGGAATATCAGAAAAAGTCAGGGGTATGTTTCCATTTTAAACAAAGGAAAAGCTCTCAATAGCATCAGTGTAGACAATTAAGACCTACTGAGACTTCTGTAATTACAGAGCCAAAGTGGAGCTAGTGTTTAATGGAATGAAAGAGTTAAGACACTTGCTCCACAGCAAGTGCTCCTGTGGCAACTGGAGCATCTACGGTTGTCTCGTTGACGGGTGTCTCATTGACGGCTGTGTCAGTGGCGGTTGTCTCATTCTCGGTTGTCTTGTTCGGGGTAGTCTCGTCTGCACTTTCCTGTTTCTCCTCATCTCTCTCTTCCTCCTCTTCATCTTCACCATCTTCCACTTGCTCAGGAACTGCCAAGCCGGCCAGATGCTCGCCGTTCAGCTCGCACTCGACGCTTGATGGTTTTCCATTGATTGATACCTCTGCCTTCGGACTCTCGTTTGCGGTGAGATTGAGTGTCTCCTGAATCTGCCCTGCAGCATCCTCCAGGGTGTGCACCTCTGCCAGGGAATTCTCACCATCAATTCCGAGAACCGGAATTTCGACATGAGCCTCTTTCTTAGGCGAGACATTTTCTGGTGTAGGGGTCTCCCCAGCTCGGACTTTCTTGACTGTGAACGTCATGGGAGCCACCTTAAAAGACGAGCTCTTGGAGGTTGGACTCTTCGGATGGTTAGGGGTTAAGCTCTTCTTGATTTTCTCCCGCTTCTCTGGAGGTACAATCTTGGTGGTGATCTGGGCCATCTTCTTCTCAAAGCTCTGACGGGTGAAGGCCTTCTTTAGGCTATCGACCTTCTTCAGACTGTTGCGCTTGAACCTGTCAGCCCTTCTTTCAAACTGGATGGGAGTGACCCCAACAGCCTCACCCTCCAGCATCTCATCATCTTCTCGGTGGATTACTGAAAGATCTTCATCTGAGGAAAGGCTAACAGTCTGCAGAGCCTCATCTTGGGTGCGAAGGGGATCCACAGAGCCTGCTATAGATGGAGTGGGATGGATGGACTCTGCATCATACAGGCTTGGCAGTGGGGTCTTGGGGGAGTCCTTGACCACCACACTGGTTGGGATCTCATTATCATCCTATTTGAAACAGAAAAATAGGAACATAAATTATAATGAGGTAGTTATCACTGGAGATGCTGTTAGACACAGGACCCCTTGTGTCTACACAGGTACACTCATTGCACCCTCTGGGAGTCGATCTCTGATTTTCCATGTGTCAGTCCTGCACCAAACCAACTGAGCCATTCAAGCCAACCATGTCCCTCAAACGTATTTGTACAATGTGCAAAAAAGGTGTCCTCATCACAATAGTCAAAGACGTACTGAGTGAAAAGAGATACATCTTAAAAGCACCAGGATGTAGTATCAGGCCTTAATGGGTTAACACACTTTCAGGCTTGATCTGCCTGTTGAGAGAACTGAAGAAACCAGTCCCTGCAGTCCCTGTATGCCTGCCTGAGTTTCTTCTTAGGTCAATTTTTTTTTGTTTAATTGCAGAAGTCAATAATTTCTCTTCATTTCTTTATTCCAGCCACCCGTTACTCTTAAATCTCAATAGAACACAACTAACACAAAGAGTTTCATTGAGTTTCACTCTAGAATCTTGTTTATTCACACCAAGCTGTGCGCGATAACGCAACTACACCCACACAGGAGTGACTCAAAGGTTGTCTTTAGTGAGAATTTAGGGTTTAGAGTTCCAATTATTTTTACAACTACAGCAAGTAAATGTGCAGCTCCAGTGGTGGACATTCTCAGCTACATGCTTGAAATCTGAGCTTTTAAGTTGAGTTGAGGTATAAAGTGTGAAATACATCCATGGGGCATTTCTGTGTACTTGACATAAAAGACCTACTGTGATAAAAGTCATGCTTTTGGTGGTTTTTGTGGCATTTTTCTGATGGAGGACACATAAAAAGAAAAAAAAGAAAAAACATTGATAAATTAAAGAAAATTAAGCCTGACATTTAACTTCTGAGTATTTCTTTATTCAAAACATTGTGACTCAGAAGCAGACAAAAATGCTGTTTGAACAAGAGTGTATTTGTGATGAGAGACCAAGCTCTTCGTAAGAGGAAGAGGGGCAGGGTTGCTCCACGCCAATGGTTCCACCTAGAGCTCTGATGCTACACTCACACTGGCCTCAGCAATGCATGCTCATCTGGCCACTTTAATAAGTCTTAGTAAAAGTGCATTAATGCATGTTCGGACTTCCACATTCAAAATTGGTTTTTAAGTCCATTTTCAGTCTCTATGTACAAAACGCAACGCAACTATTGAATGCATGTTAAAAGTTAAACCAGTTGAACTGTATTCACCATGATCAGATTATTTAAAAACAGTTGGCACTTCTGCATTCACCCATATGTCACTCTGAGTCCGATTGGTCAAACTAATAATTGCGTTTGTTTGTCTTTGTTTAATATCTGAACAAAGTTGTGAAAGAAAAGCCCTGGAGCAAGATTCTCAAGATTTGAACTACTTTGACATTTTGCACCAAGCCTCTTTTCAACTGTAGGTACATGTGTAGTGACAGTCCAGTGTGAACATTATTAACTAAATGCACATTCAAGAACCTGTGACACATGCCCAGTGTGTACGTACCATGAGGCGAATATCTAATGGACTACTGCTGCTCTGCAGAAACCATTTCCTAAAAAACAATGACTAGACAATGACTAGGTTCTTTGATTTTGGTTAAAAACTGCATAATCATCATTAAAAGACCACTGAGAACATTTTAAAATAGACCAAAAGATGAATGGAGTGGGACTTAAAAGTGAAAAATGAAGCTTTAGATTCCCACAGAACTGCTTGTTAAAAAAATGCTTATTTACAATTTGCACACAAAGTAGGCATGCATCAAAATCGAACAATTTCAGGAATCCAAGGCAGCTCTTGAGACGCCATAAAACAAAAAAGATTCCTTGAATTGCTGAGAGACTATAAAATGAGTCTTTCATTCCAAGTGAAAAATTAATACAAAAAGAAATTGACCAATCACACAAACAAGCTGATCTACATTGTGTCTGAATAGTTGTTGGTCAAATGGGTCAAAAAAGGCGAGTTTGTAGAACAGCTTGCTGACACCTGATATCTTCAACCCAAACATGCAGCTGTGGTTAAGCATTCATGCATGTCTGGTATCTGCCAGGTAAAATAAATACATCTGTCAGTGTGTTTCTATGAGCAAAACATCAACCGTTAGAACAACGAGATGTGATGAGAAAGGCAATAAAACTTTACAGTTCACAGAAAATAAGTTCATTTGGGTTTGGAAATAATAGTACAGGTTCTTTACTAAAGTTTCTCTGTGTTACATTGTCAAAACAGACAAATAGATCCTATGATAAGAAAGAACTAACCAGTAACTGTTGTTTATCTCCTGTTTCCTATTTTGTTTCACACCAAACTTTTAAATAGAAATAAGTTTTCAAACAAAAATAGAGCTTTACTCTATTCACTATTTACACGTTTTTAGGTGTAAACAATATCTAATCATCCTCTTTTTAAAAAAATCACTTTTATGAAATAATTCTGCTTTACTCTCTGCAAAACTAGCAATACGTCCTGACACGCAACTATGCGGTCCTTCTACAGGTCAAATTTACTTTGATATTTAAAATGAAGGCAAACTGCATATGAATTATATATATATATATAAATGCTTCCTGCTCAACTCAATTTGCATTTGTATGAACTGAACAGGATGTACATAAAGAGTTGGGTATTTATATACCATGTTCTGAACTGGCTCATTAGAAGCAAAATATTTGAAACACTTAAAAGCTTCATGTCTTGGATAGTTTTTTTAACAACTAAAAAGGACAAACACTGAAACTTTACCAATCATGGTAAGATAAACACGATCTTGTGTAGTAAAAATTCAAGTTTGTTTTTTTCTGCACCTTAAACCATTGTAATTTCCTGTAACAAATATATAAAATTATTAGAATTCTCTTAAATCCTCTCTTTTTCATCCCAGTTTGAATACTCTAAGATAGTACAGATCAAGCATGCTCCGTTGGTTCAAAGGCGTCCTAGGATTTTAGCAAAATCTGCCTGCTCCAGTCTGGGCATGTTGTAAACCTAAACCCAGTTCCTCAAACAGGTTTTGTACAGCGTGTGCTGAGAGTGAAGTATGTGTGGGAGACGGCAAGTTGAACACAAATTTGAAAGAACGCAAGAGTGTCATGCAGATCAACAAGAGCACTGGCTCCACAATGCTTGTTATGAAACTGCTCTTTAATTGTTAAATGCATGTCAAAAAAGTTAAAGATGAAACTTGCATGATGGAACTTATTGACCCACTTCGATGATAATGGTGTTTTTAACATGTCCTTGTAGCATTTTACTGATGGCCAACATTGATAAAGAAAACTAACTGAATTTCGGAGTATTTCTTTATTCAAATAATTGTAAATCAGAGTTAGAAAAACGCCATTTGATAAAGATCATATTTGTGATGTAGAAAATACACTGAGTGGGTCTTAAGGTCTTGTATGTCTTTGTTTTCCTTGTCTGAGCTGGCATCTGTACAGCCTCATAGCTCCAAAATTGATCACCTTTTTCTTTTTGCACCGGTTATGTTAGGTTGGGTGTGTGACGAGCTGTAAGTTGGCGAGAGAACATGCAAACAGAGAGCTCTCAACGACGGGAAGGGGAAGTGGGCGTGGGGTTGCTCTGCAGCAACAATCCCACCCACAACTCTGAGGCAAATTTTTAATGTACTACTGCTGCTCTGCAGTAACTACGTCTTAGGAAATGTGTTTTTCAAAGTTTTGGCTAAAAACGGCGTGATCACAATAAAAACACTGGAAACACTTTTAAAATAGATCAAAAGATGATTGGAGTGGGTCTTCATGGCCAGTTTTTGTTGGTGAATCTTACATTTTTTAATGTGTCTTATGTGAGTTCAGAAGCGCCAATAATTTATCTTTATGAAACGTTGATGTCCCACGTTTATCCCTGTTCAGACTCGGCATGCAAGATCAAAACAAAATTGTGTGTATGTGTGAGTGTATTTGCATGTGCGTGCGTCTCTCTTTGTGGCTCTGTTCTCTTGGGAACCTTGTTAATTAACAAACCCCTCAAGCAAAGACTCATTAACCACTAAGAATGTGATACAGTACGTGTGCGTTTCTGCGAGGCAACACTGTGGACCGCCACGCCGAACACTCACTGTTGTTTGAAGATAGAAAGCGTTTCAAAGAACAAGACAAAAGCAAATACACTGTGAGAAGACTCAAATTATTTACTCTGACAGCAAATGTATTGTGCCAGAAAGGGCACGTACGTCAAAACTAACTTACTTATGTAATGCCGGTCACAATCTCATTGAACAGAAGCCCGGAAAAACTGCCCTCTAATTGCAAATCCTGCAAGGTGTTAGTAAGCTAAAGCTTATGTAAGCCAGTTCTCTTAAGCCTTTTGTTGGGCTCAAACGGATCAGAGCACGGCACACAAACCGCAAAAGTGTAAAAGAGCTAAGTTCAGCTCGTGTTACTCAGATAATGACTCTATGTGCAAGGCTAAACCGTTTCCAATGCTTTTGTTAGCTTAGCTTTGTTCCACTTTGAATGGCTGGGTGTGTTCAGACTTTTGCCTGGTCTTGCTGTCCCAGTTGACCTCATCTGCAGTGTGGATTTAGACCAAATTAAAAACATTTAGCATCATGTTTCATCCGAAAAAAGAATTTAGGATATAGTATACTGAAGATCACTTCAACTGTATTTTAAGCAAGATTACATTTGCATGATTGCGTTGCTGTTGAGCAGCCACTTTTGGCTAGTACTCTAATGGTGCTTTTTTAAAAGAAACAAAAAATACTACAAAGACAGATTGTGTTTCTATTCACCCAAATACTGGAGTTTTCCAGCGTGTTTGTGTATCCACTAACAATCATTTCAGTTTTTTCTGCTTCTTCAGACAGTGAATTCAGGTTTCCTTCATCCTACCAGTTAGACTGGTGGCCCTTTGGACCAGTTTGTCTTGTTTGCAGCCTGTTCCAGCTAAACACTGCGCTGCAGCTTTCAAATGAATCATCAAGTCGGATCTGGTCCAATAAATGTGATCATTTTTGCTTTTTATGATAAAGTTTCCATGACGACAAACCCTGCTTGTGAGCGATGATGATTTTTTTCTGGAGCCTGGTGTGTTTATCTTAGTGTTGTTAAAAAATAAATCCCAGAACATCATTAAAGGTGGCAATAGATGCCACAAATGGAAAACATGGTTTTATAGATGATAGCAGATGTAGTTGCAAAGAAAGGTTTCTTTTTTTCCATTTTCACATTTGTGTTTTAATTATTGATGCTATTGCCCTTTTGCTTTTAATAAAGAAGAAAGTGTCAGTTCATATGGGCTTTCGTTGGCATTGGAGAGTTTTCTACAGTTCTAACCCTTTATAACCATTTGTATGATGATCATTTCAAAATGGCTGCTTCCATGAAATCTCAAAAACACTTTTGGCGGGAAAACTTTTGACAATTTTCAGAACTTAATGGTGAGAATAACTCATCTTTTGTTATTCTTTTTTTTAAAATGTCTACTTGCTGTATTGAAAGAATGCTAATACACATTTCTAATACACAGAGTGTGAAATGTATGAATCACATTTGGGATGGTGGGTAAATAAGGTGCTTTTTTCCACAAATGCTCATTTCAATATGTTTGCATCTTAAACTAACATTTTTGTGAGCAAAAACGTAACATATCACCCAACTATATATCACATCAAAAATAAAATTGCAAACTTTTTTGTAGACTTTATCAAAGGGTTTAAAAAACATCCTTATTCCCCAAAAAATAGTTTTTTTAAGAAGTAGTGGGCTTTTCAAGATTAGGAACAAAGTAAAGCTTAAAATAAGTAGAATAAGCAAAAAAATAAAAACAAAAACATACTGCGTCTGATGTGTCCCCCCCCACCCCCCCCCACACACATCAACTATAGTACATGAGCCATCTGTGTGCACAGGAAGGAAAGAGGAAAGGATGGAAAGGAAATGGAGTTCAGTAGTTATAGGACTGTGATAGCAAAAACAACGATACTGCATTAGAAAGCTCTACATGTTAGAATTTCTGTTTCAAATAACCAACACATCAGTGAGTAACAACATTCCTATTTGAAGCCAGGCCTTGTGCCCTGCTGCTGCAAACTTCTTTTGGACTCACACGCTTTCCATTTTAGCCACACCAAAAGGAAAACACTAGCTGTTTACTGGCTCTGTGGGCTTACGCAATCACACAGTACAATGACCAATTGAGGAGGGATGTCATACTGATGAGCTGGTAGAGTGGCAACAGCTGTAATCTAGAGAGGCCACCATCATTCCAGCTGACAATAATGATCAGTTTGGATGACTTATGGAAACTCCTCGCAGGGCATCAGGTCACACAATTCAGATGATGATAGGTTACACCTTCTGAGTCATGCTCCTAATTAATTTTGCCGTGACATGATACCCTATCAAACACCTGGGTCTGTTAGCCTTGTCTGTCATTTTATCTGCAGCAGTAAGATGGCGGTGCCTTGCTTTAAAGCTGCACACTCCAGGCGTTTGTGGCACATTACAGAACGTGCTAAATGGGCATTCTTGAACCCATTTTTAGCATATGGTGTCACACATGTCTGTTGCTCCCCAATACTAGCGCATGCACTAACAATTGGAAGAGGCTTGGTGCGAAACGTCAAAGCAGGACTTGATGCAGGATTTTTCTTTCATGGCTCTATCTTAATCTATGAAATTCTTGGTGTCACAGAAGTCCGACCGGGTGCAAACCACAGTTGTTAATTTCTCCTCCATGATTAATTTTCAAACGTTTGGCACTTCCATGCTTTAAAAGGAGGCCCTGTCACTACCAAATCCGAGTCCCTAATTGATCAAAGTTCAACTGGTTTAACTTTTAGCGTGCGTTCACTTGCCACGTGTTTTGTATGAAGAGCCCAAAAATGTAAATAAAAACTTGAGAAAATGAGTTTTAAACTCAGAAGCCTGAAACACACGTAAGTGGACGTTAAAATAGACTTTTTATTGAAAGTGGTTGCTCAAACTAACATTTCCGAGCTTAGTGTGAAGTGGCATAACAGTTTGTTTATGAAGCATGCCACAATAGCAAAGAAACCTCTCTTGTAGAACTATAGTTATGATCATGTTTGTGCTCACTCTCGTCTGTCCAAATGTCCCCAGATCCCCCCTCTGCAGCTGCAGCACAATCCCATTCAGCGAGCCATTGTTTGATAAGGGTTGTGCAGAGATACCACCAGCATTTTTGATAAGTCTGTTTACAGTAGGGACAATGTTTACCCCACATTCGGGCTGGAGGGCATACGTCTCCACAGCAGAACAAGGAAATCATCGTCTTATCTTAAACCATGACTCAGAGTTCTGTTTCCTTAAAAGTTATCGAGGAACAACAATGAAAGCTGTTTCTCTGCTAACTAAAACAACTGTGAGAAACTTTCAGGGAAATAACTATATTTCTGAAGGTCTTCGTGACAGAGTCATGAGCTCTGATACGACAGGCTGTGCTGTTTAGTGCTTCTAATACAAGGCACACCCACAAGTATCATAGTTGCATGAAACTTTAACGTGTGTTACTAGGAGTTCCCAGACAAAGAACTGCACTTTATCTGGGGATATCCTGCAGCTACAAGCACAGCTTTGATGGATCATCCCAGTTATCTTGAAAAACTTCAAAAAAATAGACATAATGATACAGTAAAGAAAAATCTCCACTCCCAAACCCCACCGAGAACTGTAAGAAAGTGTATAACAATAATAACACACTTGTCAGGTTGCGGTGAAATATTTAGTCCTACATGATTGGAGTTTCAGCTCCTTACTCTCCAACTTTGCCATTGCTTTTGTCTGAACTAGTAATTAGCCGGAGGAATGTGCAGCTACAAACTTGTCTTTGCCTCTTGGGCTGAAACTATTGAGCAGGCGTGTTCAACCTGGATACAAAAGGAAAAAGAACTGGTAATGCTCCAGCCTTTTTATAAAAAGCCTGGGTAATCTTATACCCAAAGTCACTCTTGGGTTGTTTTTATAATGAGCCTGACAAATGCGTGGCATTAGTTCATCTTCCATGCCTGTCCTCATCTCGTGGTTTTTCTTTCTATATTTGACTGTTTTTAAACATGCAGCCCGGAAGGCCGGGGAACCCCATGAGAAACAAACCCCAAAGGAAAAGTGAGAATGCTAATACAGGAGGAAACTCATATTTCAGGCCTAGCAGTCACTATGGACTTTTGTCAACACGTTTCTTTATTGTTAATCTTTAAAAAAACATTTTAAAACCAAAAATAACCTCTAGAAAAAGAAAAACTCCGCTTTTTTTCTAACATTATCCACGTTTTACAGACGATGAAAAGAAATTAGCAGCTGCAAAAGCCTCCTTCAGCCGTCGCGTTACTAGCTTGTTGCCCAGGGATAAAAGCTGTTGACTCGTACACCTGCATATTTGAACCCACTGAGATAGCTAGCATTGCTTTTGGCTACATGCTGGTGTAATATATTACCTGAAGTAGAAAAACAGCAATGCAGATGCCTGCGATGTGCAGCTTGCTTTAAACTGCACACATCTGATTCTACAGTGAACTCTATTTACCTGCAGTTGTCTAATTAACTGTGATCAGATATGAACTTATTGGATTCCTATGGGATCTTTGATCATACATGAATTAGTTTTTTAAAGATCAACTTTATTGAAAATTGTATTTTTGTGTTTTTAACATGTTCTTGTAGCAATTTTCTGATGATTGAAGACATACCATATATTAAGAAAGTTACAGTAAAAAATTCCATTGCTTAGTATTTCTTTATTCAAATTGTTGTGAATCTGGAGCAGATAAAAAAACATACAGCGTATTTGTGGTGTAGAAAGTGGGCGGGCCACAAACTTTCTGCTCCATTTGAGATTAAAAAAATAAAAATAAAGAAGTGGAGACCAATCAATGAACAAATAACCTCTAGGGGTTTTCTAACAAGTGAATTTCCATTTACTTCTATCTTTCAAGTCTCAATGCAATCATCTTTCAATCTATTGTAAAATTGTTCCAAGTGGTCTTTTAATCATGATGTCATTTTTGGCCTAAATCAAAAAACCTTTGCCGTTTTCTAGAACATAGTCTCTGCAGGGCAGCAGGAGTTCATTACCTCCGAGTTGTGATCAGGACTGGTGGCTGGGAGAAAGCCCGCCCCTACTTCCCATCATCCACCTACCTAAACACTCTCCCACTAGCTTAACCACCACACACACACACACACACACCCAACTTAACATTACCGTGCAACAAAGAAATTGCAAGCAATATGGAGGCTATCCAGCCAGTTTTGATCCAGATTCTTGCTCAGACGAGGAAAACAAAGACATACATGGATCTATGTGTCTGCAAGTGCATGTATCAGAATGGAGCAGTGCAAGCCATAATAGTTTCTAGCTCACTGCTACAAGCTTTTTCCAATGGCATTTTTTCATCTGCTCCTGATTTTCTTCATTTATGTCAGCCATCATCAGAGCAATGCCACAAAAACATGTTAAAAACACAGCCAAAAACAACCAAACAAAACGTGATTATCATCGGAGTGGGTCTTTAAACCTATTTATGGCTAAAGTTCAAATGGATACAAGCAATTTACAACTTCCTATACAACATCTAAAAAAAAACAAGCATAAATAGGCTGTGGCGTTTATGAATGATGTTTCCTGTGCCTCTCTCAGTTGTTGGATGAGGAAGAGAAGGTCAAGTTTTAGCTGAATTTTTAATCCCAACATCATTAACCAATCAAAAGATTGAGGAAACGCTAGATCAGAAGTTTGCCAGAAGTTTAGAGCTTGAGCTGCAGGTTTGAAGTTTAGGTTAAGTTACAACTTCCATCAAGTGAAGTTACACCAAAGCTCGGTCAAATGTGACAGCAACGAAAACGAGAAAGACAAGTGAAGCCGGCCTTGAGTGTGAGGCGGAGGCGCGTTGATAGATGGAGTGGCAGTTCAAAAATAGGTTAAAAATGAATGGTTGACCCGCAGCTAAGCTCCTTCCAAAGCACAAAAACGGGTTTGCAGTCAGTGTTTATTTTAGCTGCCGAGTGTTTCTCTATTCTCACAGAGATATGAATGTACCTTGATAGTGTGAGAGCCTGATAGGGTGAGAGTTGTGCTGCCTTCTGCCCAACCAAGATTTCACAGAGTTCAGTTTCTGTTGGGAGTCAAACATCTGACGGCTCAATTCTCGAAAGGTAACTTTCTGCCTTTCACTTGTGAAATTCCACTGTGAAGGAAAGGAGACAGCAGCCTTATGATGTACGCTAGAGCTAATTGCTGCCATGACAGGAAATTAAATTCGTTTTACAGCCGTATATCAGGTGGAACGCTGATGCAGATAAGATAAAACGATCCTTATGTATACTTCAGATTATGGGCTTTTGAATACATCTGCATAACTAATAGGCAATGCACATGAAAAAAAAAAAAATGTTTTTTCTGGATTACATCTTTTTTTTTTGCAATCGAATCTCACGTGGCTGTGTTTTTTGGAGTGTGTGCTGGCCCAAAGAAAAGTGAGGCCAAAATGGAGACAGGAAAAGAGCAAAGAGACAAACAAACAAGGCCCAAAGCAGCAGTAATTAAGCCCTCATTAGTCCTTGTTATGCACAGAAATGCAGCCAAGCAGCAGACGTGGCCGTCAACTCTGACCGAACATGGTCAAAGCCTGGAGCTGCGCGGACCTCTGCGGCACTCGCATACTCACAGGGCCCTTTTGGGTTTTCCACCTCAGTTGTCAAATACAGGAAAATGGCTGTTTTGGATCAATTGGGTTGTGTGGAGAAAAGGAAAAATAAGGCCCCCTCTGGCTAAAAGGTTTGCTTTATGGCTGCACACCTAATGTGGGTTATCGCAGGGCTGCATGACTGCATGCTTTCATCAGAGTTTACAGGGAACCAGAACAGGTGGCTCAGCTGGAGATGAGACAGAAACAAAGGAATAGAGCAGCAAGAGAAGCTAAAACTGCAGAAAAAAAGAAAGAGGGATCTACTCAGGCAGAAAATAATGGACACAGGAAAGAGTCAATAGAGGTAAAGAAGCGAGGGCTACACTTAGTTCTTTTATTACCTCCCTCCCCTCAAGCACAGCAGCTCTCATTTGCTCAGTCTTTAACTCCATCCACATGCACACACTTGTGTGCACACACCCAAAACTATCCCTACCCTTACTCCACCTGTTTGCAAACACGTCAGGATAAAACCAAATTAACTTTAGACTTTTATTCTGAAATCCTGCCCTGGAGTTACAAAATGCAACGCTTTGGGAGAAGAAAAAAGGGGTTGATGGATTACAAACTTGTTGTTTTTATCTAACTTTTAAAAAATTAACACGTAGCTTCTTCCGAAAGTGATGAAAATAAATGGATGTGCCGTCACCCCGCCTGCACACACTCACAGGCTAAGGTGTTGGCACTGGCTGAACGTTAACACATATCAGGATCTGGGAAACCAGACAAGAAGCTGGTAAGAAGTCACTCTGCTTGTGTCAACAGTCCCGCCCCCTCCCCATACCTGGGTACACAAGACACACCCACAAAAGGCGCCCATGAACAAGGAGGAGAAAGAGAAAAGTTTAAGTCACTTAGAAAGACTTCAGCACATGAAAATGTCTTTAAGAAGAGAAAGAAAATATGGGAAACTGCGAGTTCTTTTCTTATCTGAAAAGATCAAGTTTTATGAGGGGATTAAATGTTTTCCACCTGCAGCTTCTACCAAGACTTTTTTTTTCTCTCCCAGGGGTGAGATGGAAGTAAGGAAATCCATCCAAAAGCCTTCTGTCTGACTGAATTATAACTGTGGGGTGTAAACAGATCTGGTAAGAGTCACCCCCCCCCCACACACACACACACACACACACACACTGTTATCCACTTTACTCCAAGACACACCCTTCAACTCTCCCTGTGCTGTTTCTCTTCCCCAAACTTTTCTAAAAGGGGCTGAACATATTCAACTGAAGGAGTAAAATTTTGTAAAGAAAAACATATAAACATCATGGGATGATGCCAACCTAATATGAATGCAAACGTGTCATGCACTTGTGCAAAAATATAGTTTACATCAGCTCCACTGATTTTTTTTAATGCAACTTTTACTGCTTTAAGCCACGCATTTGATGTTTAAAATGAATGGAAATTGTAATAAACTTTGCAGCTTTAGAAATGGCTGCACACGTGACCTTTCCTGACCTGGGAGATGATGACTTTGAAGTGGTTCCTCTTCAGCAGGTGGCTGTGGTTGGCCTCCAGCTTCTTCACCTGGACGGCCTGTCTGTCCAGGCGCTCCTTCACCTCCTTCAGCCCCCCGCTGACCTTGTGGGAGCGCTCCAGCAGCTTGCTGACGCTGTTGGAGGTGACGACGTGCACCTTGGACAGGCGCGTCACATCGCCCTGCACGACGCGCACGGCGTTCTCCAGGTGGGCCTGCCTCTGCTCCATCCGCTGCTGGTTGTCCTGCACCGACTCCAGCATGATCTTCAGCTTGTCGAGCAGCGCCACCACGGTGATGGCGCTCACCTGGCCGCCAGGTGGTGCGCCCGCCGGCGGCGGGCTCGTGGGGCTCTTCAAGCCCAGGCGGGACAGGGTGCCGGTGGCGGACGGGGAGGATGGGGCGGAGGACGGGCTGAGGCTCGGGGTGATGATCTCCAGGTTTTCGGGTGGTTGCTGCTGGGGGGAGATGGCGTGGGTGCTGCCCGTGCAGCTGCCGGTCTCGGCGTGGGACGCGTCTTCCTCCATGACTGTCAGCTGGTGGAGCGGCTGCAGGACTGAAGGAGGGCGTGGGACGTCGTGGATTGTTATTCCCTCTCCGCTCCTCTTTTTTTTTTTTTTTTCTGCTCCACACACGCTGAAAACACACTGTGAAGTTTCAAAACACCTCCCCTGCAAGCGGGAGGGAGGGGCCACGTTGCTATGGAAACCGCGCAGGCCCAGCCTTTTTGACAGTGCGGTTCTGTGTGTGCGCTCTTTCCTTGTGTGTCCATGTGACTCCCATCAATCCCACTCTGAGCATGCCTGGTTGCTTTTAACAGAATAAAAGCTTGTTTTCCCCCAAATGGGTCCACAGTGACAGAACCTGGAACCACAGATGGTCTCACATACCATCATCCAGATCACTCCAAAGTTCCTGTCCCCAAAGTGGTTGCCCCATGTGAGCCCCTTCCTCACCTCGCCCCTGTTGTTAGAGCTCTGTGTCATGGCACTGGGGGTGCGCCCAGTCATGGAAACGTGAAAATCCCTGTTTCAACAACAATGGTGTGCTGAAACGTGTGCCCCTGTTGTTCCTCCCCGGTCGCTCTCCGGCCTTTACTGTTTTGTCACCACAAGCCTAAATCTTACAGCAGCAGGCACGTTTTCTTCTATTTTTTTTTTTTTGTTTGTTTATTTTAACTCTTGCACGTTTTCAAATTGAAGGCATATGTGGGGTTTGTAAAGAATGTGTGGGTGTGTCGCCGAATGAGTCAGTGTGTTTTGCATAGTGTCAAAGGGAAGTGTACGCTTGTCTGCAGAAAACTGATGCCCCAGAGTTGCAACAGGGCTTTTTTTTTTTTATCAGTGCAGCATTCAAGACACACCTTCAGCTGATAAGGTAACCGATTGGTCATTGATTTTCCTCTACTGTCAATATCTGCACACATGAATGCTACGATTAGACTGTTGCTGCTGTTGACACACCCAAAGTGGACTGATTTAGTTGTCCGTCCAAACCTGAGAAAACTTAAAGTTGTCCACGGCAACTTATCATACCATAAGCATAATAAAATGCTTGGACACATTGCTCCATGCTTTTGAGGTGAGTTATTAGAAACATTATATTCAGTCACAATGGGTTAGAATGCACAAATTAAGGCCCCTGACTGCCAAATTGCAACAAAAAAAACTTGGCAATCACTAAAGGTACTAAAATGTTGGTGGTTGCTGGGGCCAATCCCACACCTCAAACATAAATCATTGTGTCTGTCGTCACGCTGCTCCTCCCTGTTGACAATCGAGTCTCTTCTGCCTTTGTTACATTAATGCACTCTTAGAGAAGGTTTATATGAAACTTGGTTTTTACATGCTAGAAAAAGCAGGTTTTTCTGGCAGAAATCTACTTCTGAACTGCAGGTGTCACCAGCATGAAACCAGGTGACACAAACCAGACTTCTATGACACTTTTATACACTATAAGTTTCACATAATAACCTTTGTTTAAAAAAACAGGCCTAATATATGGGTTGATTGATGAGTGTACTTAATAATGTTGAAGAGATTTTGAGAAGTACACGGCGCTCTATCAATTTCTTGGTTTTTTTTTTTGCGTTTTTCAAAACATTTTTAGGTGGCATAGTGATTACGCCAATGCAGCTCACATATAGTGGTGTTGAACTGTGTTTATTACTTGTTACTAACAAGTTTGGGAGTTAGCGTAGTCACAGTGACATTTGTTTTAACAATATTTAGTTTTTTTACAAGTTGCAAACAAGGTTGGGTGTTGTCAATACCCCAACATGGCTAACATGTAACGGTGTCAGACTGTGTTGTTTTACGTATTACTGACAAGGTTGGGAGTTAGTTTACTCACAGTAATTTCTGTTTTAGTGGTAATAGTCTGTTTATTTACATGTTGCAAAAAAAGGTTGGGAGTTACAGGTACTGTGAACATGCTAACGTGGCTAACACTTCAAACATGGCTAGTGTGTAGAGTGTAAAGTACTAGAATTACACAGTTAATAAAGTCTGACTGATGGACTTATCTCTGACTCTTTTGTCTCGCTCAAAGCGCCTTATTGTTCCATGCCTTACGATGCCATATGACAAAAGTTCAAAAATAGACCATTAATTGACGGTGTATTTTGTAATCCGCTGCACCCCATAGTGCCAAAAATACAGCATGGCAGGGCTTTAAGAGTGCTCGTACGCTTCTACCTGGACCTTTTACCCGGACAGGTAAGAGTAGAAACAAAGCCGAGCCACTAAATTATATAAATCTCATGCATTTCGAGTAACGGAAAATGAAGCCCAAATAGTCAGTCTGTGTAAGTTAAAAAACAAAATAGTATAAAATTTGAGGAAGCTAATTGGAGTTCGGTGAGTGGCTGGAGGCACTTGAACCTGTGAAACCCACAACATCAATTGGCAAAAAAATATTTTTACTTTTTTTATTAAGATATTTTTTAAACACTTTGATGAAATCCACAAAATAAATGTTGCAAAATTATTATCTATGAGATAAAGATGGTATTAATTATGACAGATTGGGTGATTTGGTAAGCTTTTGGTCACAACAGTGTCAGTTCATGATGCAAAAATATTGATATGTGTTCAGCAAAAAAACCAAAACACATTTTTTACCAACGTCTCAAATCTGACCCACACATTTAACTCAGCGTAACTGTATTATAAAGAATTAATTATTTAGAAATTTAGCATTCTTTCAATAAATCAAGTTGGTATTTAAAAAAATGAATAACAATAGATGAGTTATTCTCGCCATTAAGTTTAGAAAATGAACACAATTTTTCCCGACAAGTTTTTTTGAGATTTCATGGAAGCAGCCATTTTGAAATGAGCTGGAAAAGCACTTCTACTGCCCCTAGTGGAATGATGATAAACTACAGGGCAGAAAACATGGTCCAAGTTACGGTGTATACAATGGGTTTAAGGAAAGTTTAATGCTAATGACATAGAGGTCTACCAAATGGATGTATTGAATATGACATGAGCGGTCTGTTTTCTTCTTCGTTTCACTTTTTCCTTCCGGGTCATCACTTTTTTTCGGGTCATATTGCCTCCAAGTAGGCACCTATTGAAAATGCACAACTTTTTCTTGTTCGATACAAGTTTACAGGAATGTCCAACTGTAAACGGAAACAAGGAAACCAAGTAACTTTAAAAAACAAAACAATTGTAACATGGTCAGTTAGGTGAAGGATACTACGGACCACAGAATCTTTTTTCTGTTGCAAGTCTTTTTATTACCGGTATTGTGCAAACGTGCATCGTGATTACATTTATAAAGGACTGATCAGTCATGACAGAGCAATTCCTTCTTTTTAGTGTTACACTGCACTCATTCTGTCTCCACTGGGTTTCTGTGACTGAGCGTAGGGGTTTTTTCTTCATGATCCAGTGTGGTGGAACCCTAATGCAGCCTTGGAGGCACAGACCGGAAGATTCCTTTAAAGACAACATTATTTTTAGAACAAACAAAAACAAGCCAAAAGCTCTGCAGGAAATCCAGAATGATTAAAGTGGGGTAGAAACAAAACGAAAACAAAGACGGAAACAAAGATGAGGATGCTGAACTCGACAAAAGACACTTTGAAGAAAATATTCTGAGAAACTGGTTTAGAACTCCAAAGCAGGCGTGGCTGTTGACTGTTAGAGTGGACCCAACAAAACGATAAAAGATGGAGCGCAAAGAGGGATTCAACAGATGGCAGACTAAACACTTCACAGGGAATCAATTTAGATCCAGAAGTGTTTCAATTCCAAATGTGTCATAAATCTTGTCTGGTTTCTGTCTTTTTAACACCTGCAGCATCAGAGATGTCCCAAACAGATTTCTGCTGCAAACATTAAAGCTGTCGAGGAAGCAGGGAAGTCCTAGATACACACTTCCTTCCTCCTCAGAACCAGAACCTCTGTCGCTCCTGCCTGTCTCTGTTTGTTGACACAAAAGCTCAGCGTTCGCTCTTACTCTTGAACTTCGACTTTTTCCACTTTCACCCGTCCCACGCTGTGGACCAAAGGCAATGACAATCCCCTTCCTGTCATTCTTCCATCTGACCCATCCTTTTCTTTGCATACTTTTCCTCTGCCCACCCATCCCACAGTGACTTATCTTACACTTTCCTGAATCCTTGCAATGCCCCTTGTTCCTGATGGATTGCTACACACTTCACAGCTTCACAATTGTCTGTGAAGTGATTTTCTTCTGCTTTGAACTCTTAATATAAATAATCTTTTACTGTTCTGTGATAATCACTAAAAGCATGTTACCATTAAATCAGAACACCGGGCACATCTGCTGTAGAAAAGAATCCTAAAAGGAGCAATGAAAGCTGACACATTTCTAATCAGTTTGAGGGAATTGACATATTACCCCCTAGAGGCTGAAAGTGCAACTTCAGGACATGGATTTTAATCTTCTGTCGAAATTTGACATTTAAAAGTCTTTTTATTTTATTTAAACACACATTTGTAGGTTAAATGCGTATTCATTTCGTTTGACTAGGATTTCTTTTTTATGAATCCTAAACCATGAAGAAAATGTAACTCTAGAGGCTGAATGGGAGATGAATGCAGCTCAGACGTGCTGCAGCAAGCTGAGCTGCGCTTTTTCTCCAGGGAAACCTGCTTGGGCGTGTCAGAGAGGGGAGCTGACTTCCAAGAAAGTTGATAAGCAAGTTTCTAGTGATATTGTGCAGTGCAGCGCTCATTTGAACCAAAAACATTCACTCTGCCCCTTTTTTACCCTTTCATTTTTTAAAATACAAAATCAAACAAATACGGCAAAGAGAAAGTTTCCCAATACACCACGCCTCTTTCAGTGTTTGTAGATATAGTGTTCCTGTTGGGTTTTTTTTTTTTAACTTCATTTGTATGTCAGATTATGGGAGTTGACTTTGGTTTGCATGAAAGTTTTGATCCAGTTGCTGTTGCTAAGAAGGAAAAATCTTCCCATCATAATGTGTTCTGAAATAAATAAAACTCAAGGTTTGCACACAAAAAACTGCAAAAGGTCTTTTGTAAAAAATCTGTATATTTGTAACAAAATTGTCCAAATGAAATTTTTTCAAATAGTAAACTTGCAGTCGAAAAAAGTTTGACACCTTTTTTAAAGCTGAAAACTTGACAGTTGCACGCCTGTTAAAAAGGCTGATGCTCTTGTTAATCTCTCTCAGAAAGATCGAGCCCTGCTGCAAACTTTAAAGAAATAAACAACTTTTGGGATCCAGCTTTAGTACATCTTTTAGTTTAGTTCATCATTTAGTTCATCTAAGAAGTATTCTCATGATTAGAAAACAACAAATAACTTTACGGCAAAAATCAAATCTATTTGAACAAACATTTTGTAATCTGATTGGTTGGAGACAGGAAAAAAATGATTGATCCGTTTGTTGACTGTATAAAAGAACTGGACAGGCTGAGTGTCACATCACTCATAGAATAAGGTTTGCTAGCGGCTCCAGCCACGTGAAGTCAATTCAGTTACCATTTTTTGCATATGGGATGTCGCCGTGTTAGAAACAGAAATTCCTTGAGATTTATAAAAGGCGTACTTTATAAAGACTACAGGACCAGCATACAACCCGGGACTGCTATCCAGGTGCTTTTATTGTAAAATTTCCGATTAAAATAACTTCAATTTCCGCCCCAGGCAGCCGCCCGTACTTCCCGTGCCTGAGCACTAAAGCTATATTTGTGGGCTGTACATTTACAGCAAACAGCCCCAAAAAACAGGATTGTTCCAAATATTTTAACAGCAGCAACAGTTTTTTTTTTTATTTGCATTTTTCGTTTTTTTTTTTTTTTTTTTTTTTTTTTGAGATGCGCAAATTTTGTTTTTCAGATACTAAACTTGTTAACCACTGTGGACCTCAATTTTTTAAACTGCTAAAGGAGTAAAACTCTATATATGAAGTCTTCACAAAATAAAATCTTCCTTTTGCTGAGATGACCAGGACACATTCATGCTGTCAAGCTACATTTATTACGAGACACCTGTCTGCTCGTGGGGTTTCTCCATGGCCAAAATAAACCATTGAAAGCTCATTGCTTAACGTTTGAAGGCAGAATGAAAGGCTGCCTTCATACTTCCTTTCGCCCGGCTGTGTGACATCAGCCACAAACTGGTCCCCTGATCCGTCTCAACATTGTTGATGTCCAACACAGCGCTCACACATCCAGGTGGCCATCGCTCTGACGATAAGGAGCCATGCCCGGACGCTTTGATTGGTGTAACCAGCTCAGACTCGACGCCTCGTTGCTCAGCAGGGAAGGCGTGTGCAATTGTGTAGACTTTTGTTGCTAAATCAAAGGCCCCCACAGAGGGGGAAAATGGCACGTCGGCACCAAAACTGATGGGGATGAATCTTTAAACGAGCCTTTTGAAATTCCCCCACAGACCAGCATGCGGTGGACACACACTCCTTGCACCTCCTCAGATGACTGTATGTGCGTGCACTTTCTTTGACACTATCAGTCGTAGAGCTAATGGAGCCATTTTCAAGGTGCTGAGCCCTCCGCAACACGCCTGGAAAATGGGGATTTGTTTGCTGGCCAGAGTGCATTTGTTTTTTCGGGTGAACAACACCATCAATTTCTGAACCACTGGGGCGACTCCGCTCAGCAGAACAGGTCAAGCTGCGGCTTGTTGATTGGGAAATCAATGTGAGGGCTTTTACATGGATCACGCTTCCTGACGTGAGGGTCCTTTGGGAAATAGCCTGTGACTGCGAAGGCTAGCTTTAGCAGGGATTTTTTTTTTTATTCCTCCTTAACTCATCGCCTGTTTCTCACAGCTTGTCTAAAGACACCTTTATTATCAATCGGCATGTAAATTCCCTACACGTTGAAGGCCTCGGGGAGGCGGCATGTACATTCCTGTATGCCAGCTGCAAAGACTCAAACAAGTGGTTATGCATTTCTGCAGTAAAGTGTCAGATTCCTGTCTTGGGTGCCTTTCTGTTTGACTAATTGGGTCATGTGTTGGGCCTGTGTGTATAAAGTTTACGTTTTATCCTCCATTGTGGTTTCGTCCTTTCTGCAATCCAGTTGGACTCACGGTAAACTTGTAGTTATTATCTACAGTACATGCACAGACCCTTTCAATCTAAATTATGTAAAAGTGTATTCACTTCCATAATACTGTTCAAAAAAGGTAATTTCATAGAGTATAGATGGATTTCAATTTGTATAAGTTAATGTTGGTGTTCCAGCTCATAAAATCCACAAAAACAGAATTAAAAAATTAGAAACTATTTCGAAATCTTCAAAAGCCACAAATGTTCCAGGAGGCTGGCTATGCTGTGTCCAACAGTTCAACAAAAACTCTGACGGAAGGTGTGGCAGGAGAAGAAGCACAACCGTGGGCTACAGCCGATTATCTGAAGGACAAGATTCAAGAACCTGCAGATGTTCAAAGAGGGGAATTAGGTGGAGAAGGAATAAGGACAAGAAGGGCTGGACTGTTGGCCAGTGGTCCAAGCTCTGGTTTTCTGATGAAAGGAAAGTCTGTCTTTTATTTATGAATCAAGGTCCAAACATTTGGAGGAAGACTGGCGAGGAAAAATCCAAATCCAATCCCTAGTTATGACTGCTTATCTGGTTCAGGTGTGTCCAGCCAATTAGAACACGGCAGAGTGTGGTTATTGGAAAACATGCAGGAATACGGCCCTCGAGGCCTGGAGTTGCCTAGCTCCGGTCTAGCAGAAGGTTCTAGAGGACTTCATGATTCCTTCTGCTGAAGATCCGGATGAAGGGGCAGATTTTTGTCTGGCTCCTGCCCAGACCTTTTAAAGTACTGAAGATGGATTTTAAAAATGCTGTGATCATAATCTCTGTCTTTATATTCTTTGCAAAAACGCAGAAGTAAATGGAGATTTTGACACAGGCTTTTCATTTTCTGAAATTCTGTTTTTGTGGTGTTAAAGAGCTGGAACCTCAATTTATTTAAAAACAAACACTTAAAATCAATCAAATTGTGGGTCCTGAATCTGCATTCTATTAAAGTTATATTTTTTGAATGGAATTATGGGAAATACATGGAGTTTTTCTGATTTCTATGTTTTTGCAGTGGTTCTGTCAGTACAGGATGTTGGGACAGCAGAGTACAGCATGAATCTGGGTGGGGCTGATTGATGCAGCGCTGGCTGAAGTCATCGATACTTCCATGTCAAGTTGACTGCAAATCAGAGAGCAGGATCTGTGTGAAACAAAACAGGTTTTAATTACATCATCCCTGTTTGTAAAGCCAGCTTTCCCCCCTGCAGCTGGAGTCTGTTTTCATGTTTTGGCGCCTCTTCAGTTTGTGTTTTCTTTGATTGACATGCAAATGTGGGGAATATTTGAGCAACTGGCAGTGCAGGGACAGCAGGATAGAAACATTGCTTTCTGGTGAGTGATTCAAACTTCAGTGAAGCAGCAGAGAGCAGGGACTTGTGGGAACTTTCACTTTACAAAGAATGCAGAAAAGCTACGAGAAAAAGCCTGACGGTGGGCTTCAGCTCCGCTCGGCTCAGCAACACGTTATTTCTCACAGAAGCAACAAGTACAGTCCATGTAAACAGTACGCTCTGGGTTGCTCCTCACAAATGGTCCCGCCCACAATGCAGAGGCAAATGTCTGATGAACTCCTGCTGCTCTGCAGAAACTATGTCAAATACAACAACACAGTTTTTTTTTTCATAATTTAAGACCACTAGGAACGCTTTTACAATAGTTCACAAGATGATCAGATGGAAACAAAGTTTGGAGAATATTTCATCAGCAGTTGTGAGGTAGAAAGAAGGTTCATATCTGAACACATGATGGGCAGACTGCCAACAGGAGTCATGAAAATTGGACTGTACAGCAAAAATGAAGTGGGTTGGGCATGGATTTTGCCCCACCCACCCATCTTATCTCAACAGGGTGCTGAAAATGAGGATCTGGTGAAAAATCTGTTGAGTCTTTGGTTCACACCTGACCTTTTAAACATGGAAGTGAACAGGAAATTTGGTCTTTTCTGAAACTAGCCTCTAGTGGTGTTTTGAAAGAACTGCAACGAGCTTCCAGCTGTTGTAGCAGTTGGAACTGCATGATGTTTAATGCTCTCATGAAGGCACCACCTAAATTAGATTAAATTAAATAAAGGGCTAAAAGATCTTTAAAGGATTTTGTCATCTTAAGTGCGAAAGTAAATCAAACCAAACTAAGTTTAAAAGCTTTAAGTAATCTCCGCCCATCTAAATTGCACCATACTATTCTAATGTGAAACCGCTCAAAGCCTGTAAGGGATATTTCCCCATCTAATCTCTGTTTTTAATATGAAGGATGCTTTTCATTTGTGATGCAAGTGGCAACTTCTTGCATTTCTTTAAACGTTTTGGTTTTATGCACAACTTTCAGACTTAAATACGTTTTTGGTTTCAACAGATCATGAAAAAAAAAGATCTTGTGTCTGTGACCTTGTGCTTATCATGAACAGTAATCACTGCATTCTTGGGTTTCAGATGAGAGCTCATCCTCGGGTTACTTAGACGTTCACACACGTTTTCTTCTTGCTCCTCCCTGGCCTCCAGTGCCCACTGGATTTAAGCCAAAACCAGCAGGAGAGGAAGGGATTCTGAGAGGATTATACTGATGAGATCTGTGGGGTTCTGTGCAGACAGACAAGCCTGTGCAAACAGGACTTTAAGATCAACTGCATGGGACTGTAAAACTTTATGTTTTGTGCTTTAGGGGAGTTACAGAGGAGGTGGAAGCTTAAGATAAAAGTATGAACTGCTGGAGTAGCTTTGCATTTTAAGGGAATATGACTTCAAACTACGGAAGCCGAGAATGGTCTACCTACTTTTTTATTGCTTTCTCGTGAAGAGGAGATAATGAAGAATATACTACAGCGTCCCGCTCTCCCTTTTCCGCACTGAGACGGTACTTAATCTGTTTAAAGTCACTGTGGTTCCAATGCAGGCCAAAAGCAACCCCTTACAGCTTGCACCAAGAACTGTAAACAAACAAACCATCACCAATAGTTGTTTACTTTATCTTTTTTTTTTTTTTTTATAGCTGGAGCAACGCTCCTTAAGGAAAGTAGGGTGGGCCGTTTTCGGCTTCCGTATTAATCAGACATAGACGGGATAAATGTGAGGAATTCAAGTCTGAATAACCAGAACGTACCACTTTTTGTTGTCGCTCGATCTTATCACACTACTGGTAGGTATTTAAAAAAGGAAAAAGACTTATTTTCTTTTTTTCGTACAAGTAAACATATGTCTAAGAAGTATATTAATATTTTAGAATGGATTTATTTCAAAATGACAGCGTATACTACTCAAAGCTACGCGTAGCTCTTAAAATAATAGCTTTGGGATGCATTTGTTTTGATCTATCAAAGTCACATGTTAAAAAAAAAACGAAAACGTTGTCGGCAGGATTCGAACCTGCGCGGGGAGACCCCAATGGATTTCTAGTCCATCGCCTTAACCACTCGGCCACGACAACATGCCTAGTAGTGGATAGTAATGCGTTTGATAAACTAAAAATTCTAGACATGTTTTCATATGAAGACAGAACTCAGTATTATTCATTATTTAATATCTTACAAATAATTGTTTTGGATCTGAAAGAAAGGCCAAGGCCCCATGTAAAAGCAAAAACGAACGATGCCCGCTTTTGTACATTGTACATACAAGACTGTCCTGATCATGGGCGCCATCTTGTGTTCGTAGTGGCTTTTACATGTCTCTCTGTCTCTCTCTCCGTGTCTGTCATTTGTGAGGAAAAACACTTTCCTCATACAAAACACGAAAATAATGGCAAAAAAAGTACAAATGTGTTACTGTGACTACCTTTAAGTGTTGTCTCTTGAGTATAGTCTGACACCTGCCCCACTTTTTGTCTTTCTTTATTGCAATAACTCAGCTTGATTAAGGATGATTGATGTATTATATGATTTTTAGAAGATTGAAATATAGTTATCTTCAAACTGATGCACATCACAAATTTTTGGATGTAGCACATTTCTTGGAAACTGTAAGATAACATTCAACCCAATAAAGCACAAAGTAAAATAAAGAACCCATTCTTGAAGAATGCCTTGTTTCAGTCGTCCAGAAGGTGGTTGGTGAGACAGAAGCTTACCTTTGAGTGTGTCATTGAACCTGAGGGAACCGGAAGGGCAACATTTCAGTTTTACCGTGAGTAAATGTCGAAAGTTCTGACAGCCTGATTGAAGCAAACAAAAATCTGTGGAAGGATGTGAAGAATGTTGAGCACCAGCAGCACCCATCCAGCTGGAAGGGGCTGAAGCTTTTCCCTGGTGAAGGCTGTGCGATGTGTCTACATCACTCAGTAGAAAGATAGTTGGTGGTTTATTTACCGTCCTTGCAGTCAAACATGTGTTGGGTTTTCTTGGACAAAAATAAATTCTTAGTCACATGAACCGTAGGGGGGGGTAAACCTGTACGTGTGCTGTGGGTTTTTGGGTTGTCCGGGCCTGTAGAGGGTCGTTGACAGATGCATCTTAAGGGGAACACAGGTGTGTCTCGCAGTTCCCTTGAATGTACCATTGTTGTGGTATGTGTATTGTGAAGTATTTGAAATGATAATGTAAGTTACACCCACTTATGACATACTGGTGATGCTGTTGTACAGTGTCCTTATGCTACACTGTAGTCATTAGTAAGGTGAGCGAATTGGCTTCTTCGGGACACATTCTCACCGGTACGGGTACCCTAGCATGGTCAGTGCCTGGATGCGTCCAGTACCTGTACCAGGTTATGGTTAGGGTTGGGTACCTGGTTACGGTTAGGGTAGCGGTGCGGTACTGGACCTGGAGATTGAGGACCCTTGATTTAATTGTATGAGCTAGCGTGTCAAAAAAAGATGAGTTGGGTGCACCCAAAGTGTACATTTTTGACGTGGAGGGCTCCTACCCATGCGTCAATAAGTGACTTGGGAGTGAGAATGGGTTGGATACGGAAGTGTCCTGGAATGCAGGACACATAAACTAATAATTTTCTACATTACAACAGCTAGGCTGTGTGCAAGGAGCGTGCAACGGGGGAGGAACAGGTTCATGGGCGCACTAATCAATTGAACAGCACCACTAATGGGTGTCTTGTGTTTAGAGCTTAAAAAAAGGAAAGATCTGTTTTTTATTGGGGCTGCATCTCACCTACTTCACCCTTACATGTGCAGGTGTTCACTACAATCTGTTGTCTGCAGCCTATGTGGTCTATGAACTTGAGATTTCCTGCATGTCCTGTACAGGTTTGCCCGCATACAGCCCGTATCCACCTATAAGGGCAGTTATGACTAAGGCAAAAACAGGAAAGCAGGTTTCTTCAAATACAGTAAATTTAGTCAACAACAACAAAGACATTCTACAAACATGGACACACACAGGGTGTTACATTTCGTGATATAAATTATTTATTTACATTTACAGAAAAATGATCCCATCAAGACAACGTAGTAATAACTATTGGAAATAGAACTCAAGATACAGTAGCTGACGTCAATTGTCACAACCAAACAGAGAGCTCTAAAATAGCATTGTGTCCTCTGTCAGAAGTCTCCTATAACACAAGGTGCAAGGCATCACGTGTACCCCCCGCCCCCCTCCCAACTGAACAAACACTGCAGTTAAAGCCCCCCACCCCTCATCTACAGACCACGGACATCAGCTAGTCTGCCTCTACCAAAGCGCACACGTCTAACAGACACTCACACACAGTCAAGTTCAGTGTCCTCAGTGTCCTCCTGGGCCCCGCCCCCGAAAAAAAACCATAGTTCAGTTTTTCTGAGAAAAACCTCTGGAAAAAAAGGTGCAAGGAGGCTCTTCGGCATCTGGAAGGACGGAAGGCAAGTCTCTGTCTATGACGCCGGCATCCTGCTTTAGGAGTTTAATGGTGAAAGAATGAGGCGAAGAGTGGCGGAAGGGGGACGGATGCATGTTCTCACGGTTGGCCTATGGGGAAAGGGGAAGATCTGGTGCCAGGGCGGCTCTGTGGCGTAGAAGAGGACTGTCAGGTGTGTCTGGGCTCAGATAAGTCGAGTGGAGGCGCGCATGGTGTTCTCAGAACTGAAGTGGACATTGTTTTGCTTCTGCCGGTTGATCCTGTTTGTTCGCGGGCACTTCCTGTAGAGATCGAAATAAAGGCATGTTACAAAGATGAAAAAACACTCATGTACAGGAAAGTATGTTACGGAACGTTAGCTTTGTGCCTGACCACAAAAGATTTGATGCAAAATATTTTCAGACTTTTCCCAATGTCGACAATTCAATCTTAAGAAATAAAGTATCCAATTAATGAGGTTATTAACCTTCTCCTCAGAGGTCTGCTGTCAACTCCTAAATAAAGAAGCCTTAAGTTGTTCCTTATTTTGTCTCCATTATGTCTAAAAGTTGGATATTTTTTTGCCTTGGTCACTTGCACCGAACATGCAACAGGTTGTCCAGGCTTGAGGAGTCTTGTAGAAAGAGTGGTTACATATTAAGGGGAGCGCAGGTGTGTCTTGCAGTTCAGTTGTGGCTCTAGTGCAGGGGTGTCAAACTCCAGGCTTCGAGGGCCAGCCTCCTGCTGGTTTTCTAGAAATCATGTCTCAGCTGGTGCTGATTACCTGGATCAGGTGTGTTGGCCAATAAGAAGCTTCAGTGGCAGGTTGGTTGGAAAACATGTAGGGCCGGCCTTTGAGGTGTGGAGTTTGACACCTCTGCTCTATATGACATCATAAAAATGGAGCTTACTATTGTCCTGCGTGTGGTAATAGTATCGTGAAATATTTGTAAGGATAACGTAAGGGTGTATTCAGACTGGACAAATCACTTTGTTCGGACAAGGTTTGCTTAATTTGGTCCTGCACCCTGTGTTTGGTCTGCATTCAGACTGCCATCAATTGAACTAATATGTTTGAACTAAAGCCGTTAAAAAATCACCACGTGACTAAAGACCTCTTCTGTCATTGGCCAGGATTTACAACGGCTGGGTAAAGCATCACCACAAGGAAATATAGAATAAAAAGTTTTTTTGATGGGCCTGCATTCATCCAATTACATTTTAATGAGTCGCTGTTGCATCGCTGCTCCATATTTTTACGCGACTCTGCTTACATCACGTAAAGACCGGCTACGGTGGCCGTTTTGGTTCGTTGTTCTGAGCACAGAGCGTGGTCATTGTGATTCCTTGTGTACAAATAAGCAGATACTGCGGGCCTTGAGGCCTGGAGTTGCCTATCCCTGTTTCAAATGTTTACATCAGGGTAATCATGCCTCCACTGAATTCTGTTTTATAGCTTTATTAACTGACAGTTACTTTCCAAATCCTGCAGCTGTGACCACACAGAGCAGCTGAAGATCATTTGATGGGCAGGTTTGCATTTTTATCAATGCCTCCATTCTCTACCCTCCTACTGATTTACATATTTGGAGCAATCAAATGGACTCGGGGGAGAGCGGGTGAGCATTTTTTTTAAATGTTTTGCTATTTTCGGCCAGTGGAATCTGGACGGGTACGAAGTGGCATCAACATGGTATTTTGCAGGGAAGTTTCTCGGAGCAGACCTTTTCCGAGATGTGACAGAATGTCATACAAGGGAGGCAAAGCACAGATGTGACCTTTTCCGCTCCCACCTGTTTGTCCTTTAAGTGAGAGGGAAATAAACAAATCCTGTAAGACTCCTGCAACATTTACAAAATGCAATAATGTCCTGCAGAGATGAAGTACCTCTGTAAGCCTCTGGCCTGTTTGGTTTTGTTCAAGTAGAAGCTACACACCATACAGTGATAAGGCTGCTTGAAAAACAAAGATAAAACAATTAGAGATATCTCAGACAGTGCTTATCTACTGTCTTATCCTGCTACTTTACCCAGAATTCCACTCTAGTTGTCTTCATCTTTCGTCTTTTTTGGAGTTTTTCTTCTGCTGTGTATAACAGCGTACAGTGAAAACAACAAAAAAAAAAAAGCACGAGAGGCTGTTTGTACCTGCTGCTTTGTCATTTGTGTGTGAGAGAGTGACCGTACTTGCTCTGAGTTGTGAAGAGCTAGATGACCTTTTTTTTTTGCCATATCCTCCAGCAGTCCTTAGAGCTTTCCATTCCCAAATAACATGGGGCGTACTCTCCCAGACTTGTGACTACACTGTGTTTGTGCAAGCGCTTGTGTGGTTATGGGGGACTTACATTAAAGAGCACATCTCGACCAAAAAAAAGGGAAACAAAGCCCTTCTAGCATTTTGAGGATGTGATGTGCAAATGTTCTGAGAACAAATAGTGTGGTAAGGAGTGCACTGGAGTTGCCGTTTAGGCCACATCCCCGATATAAGTGGGACAAACACACCTCATCGGAACACTGTCATTCCAGACGATTTGACAGTTACCCATCTTTTATTCCACAGTTTATTGCAAAAGCAAGAAGGAAGAAAAGACATGAGTGGTTTTATAGCTTCCTTTAAACTGTTTGGTGAATTTGATCATTTGACAGACAGGTGAAGCAGAAGAGAAAGATGGTCTTTGGATTGACAGAAGACCTTCAAATTCTACAGCTCCAGAACAGCTATGTGTTCCAACAACTGTCAGGTTTATTTTTGTACTTGTTTGTCCAGTTTCTAAAAAAAGACTTAGTCATGGAGATGTTTATTAAACGGAAGGCTCAAAAACAGACTTTTATTTTGTCTTTTACTCTTTGGAACCAACGGATGCCCTGAGGCGTCCTGCCAAGCAGCTGTGAGATCAGCATGTTAACACTCACTCGAAGTAAACTTTAGCTTATTTTAATGTTCTTTGATTGATATTTTATTTACTGAAATTATGGCAGACAAAAGCAATCTTTTATTGTAAGAAATGAGGCAGAAGATTAATGTCAATCAGACGGCTGCAGCGTGCAGAGAGCCCGGTGTGGGGGGCTGAACGGAGCGAAGTCGTCTGCTTTTAGAAATCCAATGACAAGGAAACCCATCGTTATTTTTTGGGGGGATGGGGACCAACAGGAATTTTCAAGAATGACGAGGTCCAGCATTTGCAAAAACTCAGTGGTCCACCACAAAAGACCTGCCCACTGTTGCAGGAGGCAAACAGTTCCCCCTGAATACAGCAGAGGAGACAGACACACCTCCACCTGTGAGCAGATTCCAGCCGAGCAGAACAACAGAAATCCAGCTGGATCAAACTACAGCCTACTCCAAAAGGTGTTTTTTTTTATTCTTTTCCACTGACATAACAAGGAATATTTATGAAAATAATGAAATAAAAAGCTGCAAAAAAATCATACTTCCAGGAAAAATGTCAAATGGACTGGAGTGCAAGCTGAAGACAAATTCAAATGCCTCAGGTGGCCTGGAAGCTGAAGCCACACAGGCATCGCTGCCTGTATGACAACTTAAGAAAGGTCACAGCATGGAGATATGAGGCCTGTGATGAGCCTTTGTCTTCAACTGAACATGTAGAAGATCTTTGTGGCACAAAGAAATCTGTGAATCTCACCTGGAAAATGTTTCATTGTATTTTCATTCAAAAACATATAAATGAGTTGGTTATTGTTGTTTCTATGAAAATACATCTAAAACATTCTATGCTTTAAAAACGGCCTCCACAGCAACATTAATCACTTTTTCCAGATGGAATTTTGTAAGATTGTATTCCTAGAGTGTGAATGCAACATGAAAAAAAATAAAGTTAGTGTCATATAGGTGACATTGTGCTGATTAAAATGATACCAGGTAAGCCAGCAAGTAGTCTTTCAAATTCAAAATAAAGAGGTAAATATAAAGTAGACGAAAACTGAGTTTTAGGAACTAAGTTCCAAAGGGTTAAAAAAACTTGGAATCATTTTAACACACTATTTGCCTCGAGTCCAAAAAACAACTTTAGTTACACATTTAAGAAGCATATAACTTTTTCAATGAATATACTCATCATAATAAAGTTTTTATCTATGTGGCAACCCAAAAATGGCACAAAAAGTGACTTTTGCTTCGATAAAACTTTAATAAAAGAAAAATATTTCATAGATACACACCTCCTTAAGGTGATAACTCACCTGGTAATGCAGAGCACCACCACAGAGATGATGGCCACCTGCAGAGCACCGATGATGGAGGCGATGAGAACATAGCGCAGTTTCCCCGAGCCCGGCACCACATACAGCACGTTGTACTCTTTTATATCACACTTCTTGCCGGTGAAGCCTGAGTGGCAGCTGTGATCACACACACAAGAGTGAGGACAGAAAGCCATTTCTTAGCACTGAAGGACAGGCAAATTATTTTCCACACTTGTGGTTGGAGTTCTTGTACATTTTTGATAAAAAGCATCATAGCGACAGCGTTTCACTGTGACTGTTTCAATAAGAAATGACTGATGGAGTGTGAATGTGCTTATGTACGTGTGTAGTAAAAGGGCAAAACTTTCTCAGCACAGACTGTGGGCGTTGTTGCTTCTGAACTTCAGACAATAGAGGATTATTAATAAATAAACAAAGTAGCACAATGCTAGTTTTTTTTGTAACAAAGCATCAATGCACCAAGATCTTTTTCCTGCAGTACGCAAAAACATGCAATATAGGCATCAAACCGAGCAAAAAGTAAAAATATCTGATCGCTTTATTCTATTTCTATGTAACTTACTGTTGATCAAATCCAGTATATTTCTGGGCAGACATCTGAGCAGATTGTTTTCTTTCCCCACCTTTTTATATCATTTTAATGACATTTTTGTGTTTTATTGTACATTTTATGGTCTGGCATTATGTCCTGATATACTGTATGACCTTTAATTTTTATCAGTCATAAATAGCATTTATGCAATTTTTTTTGCCGTAAATGAAAAAAATCAACATAAAATTGAAGTCGTTTATCTATACATTGTTAAAATAATAAATAGTTAAAAATAATAGTAAAAATAATAAATAGTTAAAATAATTAAAAAAAATATTTATTTTTTCTATTATATTTATGCATATTATAAGTCAATGTTCTGTTTTTTTTTTTTTCCATCAATGATGTCATTTGGTACAAACACAATCTTGCACTACCCTTGAGACATTTTATGTACTTTTCTGACAGAAATTGTGTTTTTGGTGTTTTAAACATGTTCTTGTGGCATTTTTGTGATGATGGAAGACATTTAAGAATAAAATTAAGCTTAAAATAGCTTTTCTGAGTATTTCTGTATTCAAGTTCTTGTGAATCAGGAGCAGACAAAAGAAGTCATTTGAAAAAGATTGTATTTGTTCTGTAGAAAATAGACCCCTGCGACAGCCTGGTGACCGGTCCAGGGGTGTCCCCTACCTCCGTCCATGAGCGGCCGGGTTAGGCTCCAGCAGCCTGTGACCCCGAAAGGGAGAAAACGGTAAAGAAAATGAATGACTGAATCTGTTCTGATGCATCCTCTTGTAAACCACTAAATCCATGTACGTCTTTATTTTCCTCGTCGCGGGCATCTGGTACAAAACTGTACAAATGGATAGCACCAATATTGCCCGCCATTTTTATTATGGCTATTGCTATGTTGGGGCTGTGACAGGCTGTGACGTAGCAGGAGAGTGTATAGATTGAGAGCCCTCGTGAACAGCAAAAGCCGGGGGAATGGAGTTGCTCCACACCAACAGTCGTGCCCACAATTCAGAGGTGAATTTCTGATGAACTCTGCAGAAACTATGTCCACGAAAATAACACAGGGTTATTGTATTTATTTAAAATGACAACATTTTAATGAAAAGACCACTGTGAACACTTAGATCTAAAGAAAATCTTTAAGGGATTTCCTCTTTATGGTGTGTTGTCTTTGGGCCAAAAAAACCCTGCAAATATTTAGCAGGCACAAAATATGCAAATATAAAACGTTTACAAAAACATTAAAAACATATTTTTTCCTTTTTCTCCTTGAATTCAGAGACAGAAACTATGAAATTATTTTCTGAAACAATCTTTATATTTTTAACCACTTAACCACTGAATGTTTTTTAGCTGGTAGAGTGCCATCATAGTTGGAGAAAACACATAAAAAAAGCATGGCAACACACATCCACACCAATAGATGATCTTTGTTCTCGCAGACGAGCTAAAACGGTCCCCTTTTAATCTCTCTGATTCTCTGCTGCTCTTCTTCTTCTTCACCCTCTTTTCCTGCCTGTAGGGAGGTTGCAGCCCACCAACACTTGCACATCACTTTCTCACACACACACTCACAGAGTCTCTTTTACATTCACCATCCCCTTGACCTGACAGTGGGAGATGAACATTGCAACCTTGTTCTGTTTGGGGGAGGTGTACTGTGTTTACACACTCAGACACACACCGCTCCCTCTGAGACTGCGCTCACTCTCCACCAGATCAAACTCCTATTTTCTCACAACCAGCAGGGGGCAGCAAAGACCCTTCATGCTTTCATCTGGAGAGTGCCGCTCAGTAAGCTGCAAAGACTGTCTGGCCGAGTGAGCTGGGGCGATCCGGGTTAGACAAAACTGGGAAAGATAGAGATCCAGACCCCCACGCTGTGACGCTATCAAGCTGTAAAAGATGGCAGACCTGAGCGGCACACAGGTGCAATCACTCTGTGTGTGTGTTTGTGGTGAGTGGGCGGTGGGTTTTAACAGCAGGCTCCCTCGTGCCTTTACATGAACGCACATCCATGCAGTTTGTGTTGAGTTGTATGCTGGAGGACTGCAGAATCGTGTTTGTGATGTAGATTTCCTGTCATTTGCATTTGTTTTTCTCCCGACTGGTGAAACGCATCCATGTGGGTAAACATGTGCGTCTGCTTTTCTGACATTTTGATGTACATCTGCACTTCCATCACCACGGTTCATAAAAAAATAGGATCACCAGGAAACTATTCAGCCCTTCTGGGAAATTAACGCCTCATAAATCTGAAGCGGCTAATATGTTAGCAGAGGTCCATGTGGTTTAGATTTTAGCTGCTGATTGAGTTAGCTAGGAGGTGGTTGGCTCCAAATTTGAAGAAAACATATCAATTGGTTGGAAAACAAAACAACAAGTTAAAACCCAGCAGGGGGTGCTTTTGAAACCATAAAGGGACTAGTTGATGTTAAATACACTTCTAAGAAGGTTTTGGCTTGACTTTTTAGAGCAAATTAGTCAGTGGGAACACATGTGAAGTAATAACAATAACAACACCCCTAAAAAAAAGTGTCGTATGTGGGTGGTTAGCATCACAAGAGCCCAGCAGGAGGCTCTTCTGTGTTCCAAAGGCAGTCGCAGACTTCAGCTCGTCCTCTGCAAAGAAGACGGGCACCAAAGGTCAATCCTGCCCACAAACATAGAAAGATACTTCTCATGTGGATAGATGTTTTTCTATTGGAACACTTTCATTTCCCCCGAAGGGATTAATAAATTATCTTCAAATTGAATTGACTTGCTCTCCTTCCAGTAGATGAATTTAAATCGGGATCAGAAATTAATAATTAATGTGGCTGAAGTGGGAAAGCTGCTTAATCCGCCTGCCTTTATTTATAATTGGATGCGAGTGATTCTCACAGTATCTGTCATCGGCGGCTGTTTTAAGTTCTTGATGCGCTTCATTAAATCCTGCAGTTATCTGGGGACAACAGGACAGATGTGTTGATGAAAACGGCAGTTTCTGATCTGACGTGAGCATTAGCAGACCTCTCAGCCATGATGCAGCGGCGGTCCGCCGTGTTTATTTTCGTAGCATCACAAGATGTCACAGAGTAAAACCAACGCCAACATCTGCATGCATCAGACGGAAGGCCTGGAGCAGTTCCTGAATGCGCCCTCTTTCCTTTTGGCAGCCTTTTTGAAAATCTTGGAATGCGTTTAGAGTTTACTGTGGTGTGACCATTTGTAATGTTGGTTGAATTACTGAACTGAGGCTTTTCTGTGAACGGATGAGAGGTTTTTAGTGAGAATACACTGGTCCTATTCACATTGCCTGGCTGCACCTAGGAGGCAACACTAGCACTCCCTGCCTGAAGGATGTTTCTAAAAAAAGGCGACCACAGCATGGCCTCGTACTAGGGGTGTAACGATTAACTGGTTTAATCGATGAATTGGTTTGTATTCCTACAATTCAACCAGATCAATCTGTCTGAGGTCTATCCCAGCTACTGCAGGGTGAAGGCAGGCTAAACTCTGGAAAGAACGCCAGTCCGTCGCAGGGCCTATGTTGAAATCATAAAAGCTTTAAATAACAAAAAAATTAATTATAAATCATATTAACTCTTTAACACTTGAGATGCCACTGGTGACATCACTAACACATGCTCTTTGACATACCGTAACTCCTCAACCGTTTACATAATCAATGTGAATCAATTGATTCTGACACGGAGAAAAGTGGCTTTTCATATCGGATTCACACCAAAATGCAACACTTGATGTACGGGAAGTATTGCATATCAGCGCAAAGCGGATTTTCCCCGCTCCAGAATCTGCTGGAAATATATTAATTGTGTCAATGGTTAAAGTGTTCTGTTAGTCGCAAGAGCTAAAACTCCGGTGTTAAATGGTTATGATTATCATTTCTACAGAATATGTTTCCACAGGCTCCTGAAGACCAACACTACCCAGTAGGACAATAGATTTTTCTTCTACAAACCGTAAAAAAAACTAAATCATGTTGGTGTCTTAGAGCCACAGCAAACAAGCTTCCAGAGTGTGAAGGTTTGTTGTTTTAAGGCACAGATGAGTGACAGTACTTCAATGCAAACTCGATCGCCAACATACAGGAATTTGTCATCTTCAAAAAAACAAAGTAATTGATGAGGTTTATTGTTAGGAACCATAGACTGCTAAACATTTTTGAGATTATGCAAATAAAAAGAATAATTGTCAGTAGTTGCAAAGTCAGGACAAATGTTTCAGGAAAGAAGACCCAATTAATCTGTTTCCTCTTCTGATAACCTGTGAAAAGAAGGGGGAGGTGTTTCTCTTTGTTCAGTAGGAGAAGTTTCACAGACTCTTAAATTAACATATAACTATTATGAAGCCACCAGTGCTGTGCTGTGAAAGCCAGTAGAATATGGATAACAGATGTCATGTGGTACCAACCAAGATTTTGGCATTAGCTGTGTTTTTGTTCACGTAAGCACGTAGAAATGCTTGTTCCAGCAGGATCTAAGGAGTTTGGAGGTCAGGCCAACCCCATTATTTTTTATTTTTCTTTTTTTAGAACTGTTAATGGTGGTGTGTTGTTTCGCTAAGTGAGATTGTAACGCGACTGCCAAAAGATTCGGCATCTTTTGCAACAAAACAGAAGAATAGTGAAGGAATGTCAGGGGTCTTAAAGTTTCCTGGGAACAACATGTGTCTGATCTGTATATGGTTACTCACAGCTTCACCCACCCTTCTTCTCACGCTGTACTACCACACATATGCAAAGCACTGTGGGAGCTTTGATTGCTGATGCCCACACAAACCCACTAAGCACACAGGAAAATAAAGAACCCCCCAGAACAAAATTTGTGACTCAGGGGTGCACTGGCATCCCCATTAGGGAGAGCCACATGTTTGACTGGTCAACACCCCTTTTTCACTGGAGCGCTGCAGAGGGAGGGTTAAACCCCCCCCTGCTTTCCCCCGCCTTGCTTTCCCCGCCCTCCTCGAAGCATGCAGGCTTGTTTTCACTGAAGATAAGCAAGCCTGATTAAAAAATAAACGGGTGCCGGCACTTGCCTTGCAATTGCGAAATTTTACAGCTGATTAGCCATTTTACATTACATGCTTTCTTTGAACGTCTGCAGATCACAGAGAGAGCATCAACAAATATGTGTTTATGTTGGGGGGGTGAAGCATTTGTTTATACCCAGAGCTAATTTGTAAAAATTGAGTTTGAAGACAGAATTATATACGAAAATGCCCATAGCTCAAATATAATTACACGATTACTGTTATCTTGCTATTAAAATGTAGTCATTTTGCAATAAATGAAGAATCAATGGTCCTGCATTCATTGGCTTAGAGCTAAAAAACATTTTTGGAGCAGCATTTGGTTAAAGCTCCACTCTGATTATCTTTTGATCTATTTTAAAAACATTCCCAGTGGTCTTTGAAAAAGAATTTTGTTGTTTTTAACCAAAAAAAACCTGTGTTGTTTTGTAGGACGTGTTTTGCACAGACTGTACTTCATTAAAAATTCGGGATCGTTAGTGCGTAGTAAGCCCTCCCCCATTTCCCATCATCCATCTGCTTACATGCCCCTTTGCTAGCTTTACAACCTTAAAATAACATTACCAGTGAAACATTAATGGCAAGAGACATGAGTTTTGAGCCAAATGTCAGCTTGGACGAGGAAATGAAGACATACATGGATGTATTTGTCTACAATGGATGCAGATGGATGGCAGAGGAAGGAGCTTGTGGCCCGCTGACTGTAGCACCTACGTCAATGCTACAACCTTTTTCCAGTTGTATTTTTTTCATCTGCTCCTGATTCACAACAATGTGAATAAAGAAATAAAAAGAAATGCTATTTTAAGATTAATTTTCTTAATTGGATGTCCTCCATTATGCCAAGAATGCCATAGGAACATGTTGAAGACATCGAATACACAATTTTCATTGATGTGGATCTTTGGATGACTTATAACAGCCTAACCTGCAGGACAGTTGGGGATGTAAATGACACTCTCCATGGACACAGAAGTTCTGGTAATTTTCTGGACACTGGATATATTGATCGGGTGCCAGTCCATTCTTTGGCTCCTCGTTTTCTCCCACTAAAAAGACAGAAAATCGTCGTAGACGACGTTGAAAAAAAGTCATGAACTCAAGTATTACTGTGCTGTTTGAAAAAGATGGATAAAAGAAAAGGTGGATGTAATAAAAGGGAGGTAGAGGACAGAAGTGAGAGAGTGACTTGCATTCAGTTATGACTGACAGCACATGTTATTTGCTAATCCACCACCATTACAGAAGCACTCACCCGTGGGGTTGGTCCGTGCAAAGTGTTCATCGCCTTTGTTCCCAGTTGGGATGGCTCCTGGAAAGGCCAAAGACACATTAAAGCTGATCTAAGGTCACTGTAACCTCTTCTGAAGCTGCAGCCTCCATCCATTATGTGTTCCAAGTTCAAATTGATACCGTTGTGGAGAAGAGGCCGGGATGTGAATTATCATCTAACAAAGGTCTCCTGCAGAGTGCACCTCTCTGCTTAATATGTATAAACGCAAACTATTCTCATCAAAAGAGCGAAACCGTCCGTCCTTTCATGTATTATACTGAACCGAAGGTAGAACGGAGTAGAATCAGTTGGGAAGATCAGAGTGAATAATGCATTTTCACTCACCTTATTGATGCTGCATTGACTTCCTCTTTTCTGAATGGCCAGACAAAGTCTCCCTCAAATCATTATCATATTATTGCCATGGATTTTTTTTTTCAGGGGTGAGTGAATTCATGGCTTCAATTTGAGACTGTGATAGTATTTTCCAGTTGTATGGTGCCAAGAAAATGCAGTACGTTTTAGGACTTATAACTATTTTTTTCAGATGCTTTCTTCCCTGCCAAAAAAGTAAATCAAAATATATTTTTTTATGATGTCAGTTTGGAGAAAAAAAAGAAAATATGACAAAAAAATGTCCAGAAACGGCAACACATCTTTCAACAGAAGAAATCAACCTTCTTTATGATCAGACATCTAACATATGAATATATTTTGTTCCTAAAACAGTAACATTGTTTATATGAGAACTGGACCCTTAATTCCAACTCCAAAAATGGAGCCAATTCAGTTGCCATTTTTTTGCAATACGGACGCTGCTGTGATGTCAGCTGTAAGCAGTGATTGGTTTGAATTGGTCAGAGTCAATGTGTTTATGGCAACAACTCTTGCCAAGCTTGTTGGGGGTCACGCCCCTACCACTTGAAAGCAGGATTGGGATAATCTGTCAATCAAACATTTTGTGATAAAAAAATAAAAATACAAACACTCTTAGGAACAGAAAAATGTTGTCATGAAGGGAACCCTAACAGTTTTTAGAACCATGAGGATGGATGACTTTGTTTGTTTGATTTTTATGATTTCTATAGTTAAAATGACCTCGTCTAGTAGTTTTATTATTTTAATCCTTTGATACCTTTTGGCTTTCGCAATGTAGTTTTCACACCTGCTTTAACATATCATCACAGTTGTAGTTTGTTCTTTAACTATTCTCAAAGTGAATGTACACCAGATCATTTTGTTGTTGTTATTGTTTTTTCTTCATTGAAACCATTTGTTTTGGATTTTTGATCTAATTTTCTACCTTTTAGTTTCAAGTTTCACTATATTTTTCTGTTTTTTATGAATCAGCTAAGCTTTAAAAGACCTGTAGAAACCAGTAACTTATCTTGTTTCAGTTTTCTCAGATTTAAGTTTTTAAATGGCTATTTTAGGTGTCTGATAATCTAGTTTTTGGTTTTTAAAAACATCAATCCCTGACATTATTGATTCTCAAGACACAAACACTCAACACTTTTCACGCCTTTGTACTTAAGGTTTAACATCAGGTCTAAAATCATTGAGAAAGCAACTGGCTTTACTTTACTCTTTTAAAAAGTACACTTTATTGGCGTGCTGACTCGCCATTGGTCAAATGTTATTGAATTAAACCCTCACACAATGGAAGCCACTTTGGCCTTTGGTAAAAACTGAGCAGAACAGCAATGGAGCTGAATCATTCAAAGTCAAATAAAGTTCTTTTTTTTTCCAAAGAACTACTTGTCTCCTTTGTTGTTGACTATTCAACCAGGTGTTGAATGTAAGACAAGCAAATGGAGCACCAAAATACAAACTGAACAAAGCCTAACAAAGAGTTTTAGAGGTAGCTCTTCAGTAGAACCATTAAAGCTATAAATGCCATGGAGGATTTGGAAGATTATCTTTTCAAACAACTGTAAACAAAGTAAAAACTTTTTTCAAACATGAAAAGTGGCAAAAAAGCTGGAGGATGGAGATAGAGTCTGTTTAGGTGCCTCTTTTGACTCCACGTTGTCACGTAAACACAACGCCAGCCTCTGCTTACACAGATTACCAGCTTCCAGCGCATTTGGGAGGGCGCCGCTGCCTAGTTTAGTTTCAGAGCATGCATGAATTTCTGTCTTGAGTGTCGGACCTGGGCAGTTTCCCAGGCTCTTGACTTCAATGCGCTCCTGCCTCTGACAGGAGGCCTCCTTCACCTGGCAGGGGTTGTCATAGGAACGACCGTCTGAGGCACACACCGGGTTGAAGCTGATGTGGGAGCAGTCGATGTTGCAAACACACCTGCAAAACAAGAACATCTATTAGTGGTGTGTGACACAAAGGCTATGCCGATAGGAGAACGGAAGCGTCTGTGTTCTGGAGTGTAGAAGAATGTTTACCCTAATTTATGAGGGATTAAAAGTTACATAAGAAGAATATAAAGTAAAAGAACAGCTTTTGCACTCTGATAGAATGTTGGGCCACGGACAGTAATCCCATTGGAATTGTGGTTCATCTCATTCAAATTTACACAAAAGCAAATGGATTTAGCTTCTCAGATTGAGACTGGAAGGACTGAAGTACTTATAGACAAATGATGTGCCCTTCCAGTGCAAGTAATAATGAGAAAAACAGAAACATGGGCAAATATTGTGATCACTCAAGCTTAACTTTTGATAAGATCAAAAAAAGAAAGCAATCGCTCATTTTGTGAGATGAATTTAATATAGTACATTTTGCAAGCAACCCAACATAGCCCTTCAACAAAACCAACCTGCCTAAGAAACTCTGAATTGTCACTACATGTGTATTAACCTCTTGACATAAGAGATGTCACCAGAAACACCGCTGGAATTACGTTAATTGCAAAAAGGGTTTCAAAAGTTACAGAAGTCAAAAGAATGTAAACACTGTAGCTAAAGATTTGGTGCTAAAAGGTTACTGTTGAACACTGTGGCTTGTAACTTTCCCGAAAGAAATATAAGTTTTAACCAACAGAAGTCAATTACACTGAAATGTATTTCCTTTTGGCAACAGAGTCTTTCTTTAAGTACAATTTGTCATATTTTAGAGATTGGACATGTTTGTCTAAATTACAGAATAAAAGTCAAATTAAAAGCCCATTTGTCCACTTATGTAACCGCTAACATTTCAAAGACTTAAATTAGCCAGGTTTTGTGTTCTCTGCCTAATGAATCATTTACTCCCTTCCATTAGGCTGCTTCCTTTTTTTTTGGTGGGAAGCTGTAATGCCTTCACTTGTCTAAAAATCAAGAGCTTGCTTGATGGTTTTTGGCTCTTCTAAATTAACCGCCTCATTGAGACCATCATCCTGTGTTTGTGTGTGCCCGCTGGGGTTCTACCACACAAATCGTAATGTGTGTGTCCTGGAAGATGTGTGGTGTGACCCCTTAAGTTTTGGGGCAGGCCTCATCAGCAGAAATTACACCCAGTCTGCCTTCCCCAGACAGTCGCTGCTGAGGAGCGCAGAACACAAGATTCTGTAATTACAAATCTGTCATTGCCCTACACAATGTTTTTCTGCGACGCCGAGGTCTCGGTTGAAGTGCCGGCATTTGGCTACGTTGGGGCTGCATTTGCATATGGGCTCACAGGGACACCTGCCAAGGCATGCACGTGCGCCTCACAAAAGGCAGACACCTTCACAATCAGCTGTGATGATTGGTAAATGCTGACACTGGTGTTGACTGAAACGGCGTGCAGCAAAGCGTGGCAGAGCTAATGCCGTAACGATGGATCAGCAAACTTCGAGTGATGTGGAGAGAAAAAAAAGGCTTCGGTATGCATCAGAGAGGACTCAGTGGTGGTAAAGCTCCAAATCCCACATGACGCTGAAGGTGAGCTGTCACAGCTGTGAATGACCTGCAGTGCAGACGCTAACGCAACAAGACAAGCAACTGCGGGAATTAAAAAAGACATTTCACTCAAACTGCAAAGAATGCTTCCACTCCTGTTTTTATACTTGGGAACAAAAAAGTGACACAAGGATACATCAATGAGTTGGTTTAGAAAATGGACCTGTTGCCACAAACATTTTGAAACTAAATTAATGCAGCCTGCTCATTTAAGTCAGTTGTGTTGAGGTAATAACTCACTTAAAGATCATTGCTCAAGAATTATTTCCTAAAACTACTTGGATCTGAGCTTTGATTCAACATTCAAAGACATTCAAATGTGTCTGCCTAAATCAAATCGCCAATGAAAACTTTCTTTTAAAAAACTCTTTCTGTTTAAACCGTTCCAAGGCAAACTTTACTCATGACTAATTATTCCAGTTGTCCAGTAGAACCATCATCAAGACAAAAGGCTATATCAACGTGTGACTTTTACTACAGGTGTATTTTATCGATTAGGACAAATGGTGGGAGTGCTCCACAATTTGAAACTTTAAACACCAGAGTTTTAGCTCCAGCCTTCGACTATTGCAACTCTTAATCGTAGTTAGCATAATTCCAGCTGATTATGTTGTGGAGAAAAACGGCTTTGTGCTGTGGTTTTCTAGGCACCAAAATCAGCTGTTTCATGTTGATAGTGTAAATGGTGGAAGAGTTATGGCATGAAACAGAGCAAGTGTTATTGAGGAGTCACCTCTGGTGTTATTGGGTGGAGGAGGTTTCGCGATACGAGAGTCTGACAGAGTACTGAAAGTCTTTCATGTTCATTTAGTTTCCCTTCACAGAGTGGACTAAAACACCTCAAAGCATGATGAAGTCAGAGCAGCTGCTTGTTTGAAGATGGTATTCTTATATTTGCCCTTTTTAGCCTTCCATGTGGATGTTCAGTTGAGCAAAGCTTTGTCAAGACTTAACCTAATAGTTGGTGTTCCAGAGTGAAAGTTGGGGATTGATGTCAGGTTTTTAATTATCTATTTCCTGTGTTCTTTACTTATCAGTTTTTATTTTTATAGTTAAATTTAGAGGGACAACAAACTAGTTGAGTGTTTGGGTGGAGTATTTAGATTTAAAGCTAAAAGTTACTGTGCACTAAATGCTCCAAAAAGCTTTTTTTAAACACAGGTCTGACTATTTTTATTGTAGTTGATCATTACCTACTTGGTTTTTGCTGATTTTAAAATCTTCTTACTGTAGCCACACTGGATTTATCTTTTTTGCCTTAAAGCAACTAAAGCCATCCTCTGTTTCTTTTGCTCTATATTCAAGGGTTGAAATGCAGCAAAGGGTTACAATCTGCGTATCTAAATTACACTTCTCGATAATGAAGAACACTACTTTTCTGTCATGCGGGTAAACCTTTAAAGATTATGCAACACAAGACTTTGAATTTGCAAAAGCCCCCCCTTAAGACAGGATTAGTGGTATAATTAAAATGTTCACGTTATCAGGAAAGAGGATCTAAATAAAAAAAAAAAAAACTGTTTTAGCATGAAAGGAAAACTTAGGAGACTTGAGTGAAAGCGAAATCTTAGCTTCTGAGCTAAGACATTTCTTAACATCCACACATAGACAAGCGGATATTAGGCTAAGCATCACATGAATTCATGCACGCTATCCTCCACCAATCCCACCCCCCTATCACCAACATAGAGAAGCTTTTCATCCCTAGAGGCTGCTGTTTGGTTGGTGGCTGATGATAGAGCTTCATGCATTTTTAATGAGACCTCTCACTTTCTCCACAATAGGCACTATACCACCTGACTGCAGAGGGTCTACACATCCAAGCAGACACCAGTGCACATGCTAATGACAGAAGCTGCCTCTCGATAATCCCCATTTCAGATGCCTTTTCACTCGTGCAGCAGTGCATTCCTTCACACGTTCAGCCAAGACGTACAGAGGGGTGGAGAAGTGTTAAGTGGATGTTATTGGTTTGTGTGTGAACATGTGGAACAGCAGCTCGGTGTGTGTGCAGCCTCGTGTGCGCATGAGAGCCCTTTCTTCGCAGGATGTGTCATATTGATTGGTTTTCCTACGACTTCCCAACAATCAAAGCCTCCCCACCTGCAGACTGTCTGCAGGCTCCCAGCTGAAGAGTCCGCTTCACACATACACACAGCACACGCGCACAGTTCACACGCACACAGATCCAAACTCACACACAAAAGCAGCTGAGGCCAACATATCCACTAACCGCCTCATGTTGTGTACAAATCCCCAGCAGCAAACCTCGTTGTAACCAAACACAGCATTGATTTTCATAATCCTTAGCCTTGAATTTCACTGTAATCCTTTGAAAAACAGAGCGAGGGAAGAAAACAGACAAACGAGTGGAGAGAGAAGCACAGCGACAAAGGCAACGGAACAGAATCCATTGGAGCAGGAAAATATGGGCGAAACAGTTAAGAAACCACCAGTAAATACCAGTAAACACCCACACAGGACAAGAACCTTTCATTGTTTATGGGGCTCCATTTCGCAGTCCAAAGATTATTGATTGATGACTGCATGGAGCAGAGTTGGAAAAGGCAACTCCAATATGCAGGACACAGGTTTCTCAAACTTTTACGTGTGCAAACCAAATCACTTTGACCTCCAAAGTTAGAATAAGGAATTGCCAAAACAGAACAAGCAGCATACTGAAAGAAAACTGTAAACTTTCTAGATAGCATATGGAAACGCTAAAGACGCTAAAGTTGAGTATCGTCAACATCCTTTCGACTACTTCAATTCTTCAACCATTTATGCAATTAATATAATTCTAATAGATTCTGAAGCAAAGAAAATCAGCTTTGTGATGAACTGCAACACTTACAGTAGTGAAGTTTTTACGCATTCAATGTAAATCTGCTGATGCCAAAAATTCATTTTTCATTTTTTTTACTAGATTAGTGCAAATTCTGGTGAATTTTCGTGCAAGTGGTGGGGGTAAAATTTTGACTCAAAGGCGCAAAAATGTTTACAACTGCAAAAACAATATGTTCCTTGCAGTCAGGAACTGCTGCTGTGGGCCATAATTATTGTCCAGTGTCTAGAAGGGATTGTAGAGTCTAATAGCTGACAGGGAGATCTGTGAAAGCGTTCCCTTTTCCTCAGAGGATGATCTCATCAAGAGGATAATGATAAAGAGTATCGTCCATGATGGATTCCAGTTTGGTTAACATTCTGCTCAGCCACTACAGTCACAGACTCTAGGGAACATCCCAGACCAGAGCCAGATCGCTGCCTCAGTTTTTGATCCTCTTCCTGTTTCTGGCTGTACATCCAATCCCCCAACAACACTCTGTAGAAGAGGGCAGATGCAAAAACGTCATCATAAAAAACTTTATAAGAGTCCTGCAAAGTCTGAAGGACCCCATTCCCCTCAGCCTCTCCGGTCGCTTCGTCGTCATTTTGTTGTTGCCAAGCGACAACAGCTGATTGTGTATATGATGCACCCAGACACTGTTTCAGACCCACAAAAAAAGTGAAAAAAGCCCCAAAAAGGAGTAGTAGGCACGCCACCTCACCCATCATGAGTAAAACTAATTAAAAGTCCATGTTCCTCAAAAACAGGTTAATAATGAGAAAATAACAAAACAAAAACAAGTACACTAACACAGAGCTGTGGTAACTGGCAGCCTACTGATGCATGTCAGCCCAAAGCCGATAAAAAAAGCCGCTAAGCTCCGTGTCAAAATCAGCTGATCGCGCTGATTGCATAAACAGTCGAAGAGTTATGGTATGTTATTTAGGTGTTGCTGGTGACGTCTCCGATGTTAAAGAGTTAATATTCCCCGTCCTAATAAATGTTTTAAATTTAAACCTGTAAGCATCTATTTGCCAAGACAAGCACAGGCTTGAAAAAACGTATTTGCAACTGTGTCATTTGAACTAAAAGAAATAGAGAAATGCTTTTCAAAAGAAAACAGTTTCAGGAAATTCTTTAAATGTTTACTTTGTCAATGTTTGTCAAGGTCAAACATTTCAGTAAAATACTCTTAAAATATAGGGTTTTTGTTGAGAACTACAATGAGAACCCATCCATCTACCCACCCCTCTGTCACTCCATCCTTCCATCCATCCACCGACCACTGTCTCTCCCACCACCTTCTCTATTTCCTGTAAAGGGACGCCAAGTTGAGCGATGTAATCTCTTCTGCAAGTCCTGAGCTCGCCCTGAGGACGTGTGCTAGCGGTGTCTGAAACAGTTCCTCTGAAAACAGTCTGGAGGGCAGAACGATCAGGTGTTGTTCAGAATGTAGTGCATAAGACATCCTGACCTGATGCCCAAACCACTTTAGCTGGGTTTCTTTCCGCTGTGAGGAGGATGCAGCTATACAACAAGTTGTTTACCCAGATAACTGAGCTGTCTGGACTGGATCTCAAAAAGCCCAGTTACCCTTTGGAGGAAACTCATTTTAGGCAAAATGTGACCAGTGTGATAATATCTATCAACGTAAAACTCTGTTAAACGTAATGCGGTTCCTGATTTCTTTGCAACTATGAGTAATTTCATCTGGTCATAGTGGCAAAGTAGCTTATCTTCGCAATAATCTGCCACAAAGCAAGGTCCAGTCCCTTACAGGGTCTCGTCCCTAATACTTTCTAGAACAAATCAAATTGTGCAAATGCACAAAGAGCTTTCTTTGCATTACAGTACATTCATCAACAACAACAACAGTAAAAAAAATATGCAGATATTGGGAAGTAACTGAAGCGTATCGGCTCAGAGGGTTCAGACGAGGGTTTGTGTGCAGTGGGAGGAAGATGATAAGTCACGGTACGTTTGCTGTAGAAGGTATCAGGGAGGGAGTGCAGGAGCAGGCTGAGTTCCTCCAAATATAGAAAATCAATTTGGGCTGTATGAAGTTTTATTGTGCTGTGTGCAGCTGGAATTAAATGAACGCATGGGAAACACTGCTGGGCTCTGACTGTGTTGGCCATAAACAAAGACAAGTCTTGCACGCTGCAAACAATTTCTGCCACTGAAAGTCTGGCAGCATCGGCCGTCATATAGGACCGTGCTGTGGAGTTATCAGTTTGTTCTCATACTGCGCTCTGAAGCTTTACCCTCAGTAAGTAAGGCAGTTATCTTAACTGTTTCTCAAATATCTGCAGACTTTTCTGACTGTTTTAAAGGTTTAATGAAAAAAATATGGTAGCTTAAATAAGTATAATTCAGGAGGTTAAGTAGGGTGAACAAACTGAGCTGCAGTAGCATGATGGCCTCCAGCAAAACCCAGAAGTTACACCGAATCCAATGTAAAAAAAAAACAACTTCTTTTCAGAGTATATGGTTGTTCTTTTCTTTTCTTTCTGCATTGTTCAGCCAGAGGTACAGCTTATATGTGGTTAAAAAAATAGAAACAACCACTAAAGGGGACTAAAGGTGTGTATCAAGAAGAAGAAGGAGAAGAAGCGGCGCCTTACTTACGAACTGTCTTACTTACAAACTGTCTTACCGACGAAGCGTCTTACTTACGAAGCTTCTTCCTTACGAACTGTCTTACTTACAAACTGTCTCACTTACAAACTGTCTTACTTACGAACTGTCTTACTTACAAACTGTCTTACCGACGAAGCGTCTTACTTACGAAGCTTCTTCCTTACGAACTGTTTTACTTACGAACTGTCTCACTTACAAACTGTCTTACTTACGAACTGTCTCACTTACAAACTGTCTTACTTACAAACTGTCTCACTTACAAACTGTCTTACCGACGAAGCGTCTTACTTACGAAGCGTCTTCCTTACGAACTGTCTTACTTACAAACTGTCTTACTTACGAAGCGTCTTACTTGACGGAATTGTTCCAAAGCGACACAGAAGGTGAAGAATTCAACACATTTATTCATTTGAGGTGACACAAGCATGTTCTTTATGCTATGGTTATCTGAATAATTGTTCCTATGTTGCGCTAATATACTAAATTAAAGCTAAATAACCATCAATGTGCTGCTGTAATGAAGCCTGCATATATTCAGTCTATTATTGGTTATTTATACTGTTGTTATGATTAACTTTCAAGATAGAATCTCTGTTCTTGTTCCTGTATTTTGTTAAATAAATTTCTCCCCAAAAAGAAACTTATTTGACTTTTTCTTCTTATTTATGCATTTTTGGCTGCTCTGAAAAAGGCAGCATATTCTATTGTCTGAACTTATCATTTATCTGGTTTTACACTTTTTTTCTAAATAATATTCATGTTAGATCCATTTTTTTCTTTTGTTGTTTTCTTGGCTTATTACTTTTTTGTTTCTTTGCGTACATGTTGTCAAGCATGTCTAGTATTTGGCTCCATCTACAGTAACTGTTATAAAAGTTGCACAAAATCACAAAAAAAGTGCAAAAAAAAGGCGAATCATTAAAAAATAACTACAAAAAGGGAAGGAATTGAACAAAATAAACTAGAAATTATTTTTTTTAAATTTGTTCTATTGCCAACGAGGTAGGAGTATGACTGTTTGAGTATCAATATGGACCATTATCTAGGCCTCTAGAGTGCCACCAATTTGGACACACGTGCGGCTGTATTTTTCAAAGGTGCGCCTAGAAAAAAATCCATGGTCGCACTGGTGCACTCAGCCTTTGTATGGGGGAAAAACAAAATCTCTACAATATTATCATTTTTTTTAATTAGTATACATATCTGAGTTGTTCAGTTTGGATCCAAGCACACATGCCCAATGCTGGCGACAGTTTGAGCAAATGAAAAAAATCAGTTAAAATCCTATAACACTGGAGCTCCTATGTTGCAGTAGTGTAAAGCCAGAAAGAAAAGCAGCTTTTCTCCACATCAGAATCAGTTGATCCAACCTGATCGTGTGAACGGTTGATGATTTACGCCATGCCCTAAAGCCAAAAATGTACTTGTCACTGTGACATTGTTGGTGCTAAAGGGTTAACTACAGTGGCCCTGAAGGTTAAATCGTGTAAAAGAATCCATCAATGCAAAACATTATAAAGAACACAATGACATTAAATACAAGTAATATAAGCAAAAACAGATAAAAAAACAACAAGGTTTATAAATGAAATCAAAATTCCTCAAAACAATTACCAAAAAAAAGGAAATGTTTCAAAAAACAAATGTAATTTTCAGAAAACCAAAATGAAGTGTTAAAAAAAGTAGTCAAAAAAGAAACCTCACTGACTGGATGAGGACGTTTGACCATCATTTTGACAGACAGTTATTTGAAGCGCCTTAAACCAAAAACATGAATGTTCATCAATTCAAACATAGCTGCTGTTATCAAAGAATGTTTGAATCTATGGATGGATCTATTTGTCTACAAGTGAATGAAACAGAATGGGCGGAGCAGGAAGACTTGGGTCCACCTATTTCATTTGCTGTCACAAATGTAAGCTTTTTTAAACTTCACATTTTTTTAATTGCAAAATAATCAGAAATGTAGTTTCAATTTTAATTTTCTTAAATTAGGTTCTCTATCATGAGAAACATGCTACAAGAACATATTAAAAACACCCAAAACACTATTTTCATTGGAGTGCATCTTTTAACACCAACTTTTTCATGTAATTTATCATTATTGTGTTTTGAATAAACGGCTTCATGTTTACCAGTTTGTAAGTTAATCATTTTCAAGTCTTAATGCTGATATTGACAGCAATTGAAAAGGAAAAACTGCTGAGATAAATGCAATGTGGTCGAAAAGGTAGGCGCAATAAACTTTTGTGCTGGTGCATCTAAGAAAAGAGGTTAGGCGCACAGGTGCAACCAGTGCAAAATATTTAGTCTAGAGGCCTGCCATTTTCTCATGAGCTGACCTAGCGAGCATGTAAAAGGCTTTCAGAACATTCATTCGTACACTGTATGAGAATCCAGCTCAAAGACTACTGCTGCAAAGGCTCTTTCCAACATTGGATCTTGGCCTTTGCCTTGTTCTTTGTCTGCCTTTTCACTTTAGTTCCTTTTATTCTCTTCACACAACTGGCCTCAATGTGGACACAAGTGCTGGCTTTGAAAACTCCCCTTATTCTTTTCTCAGGGGATCTAATGCTCACACAGCAAGTGTCCCCCACAGCGCCATCACTAAGGCAGCCTTTCTATATGCTTCTCCTCTTGTAATTGTATTAACAACGATGGGTGCTATTGATGGGTTTGAAAGCATGGATTTTTGTGGGTAATTACAGTTTTACACCACAAATGGATCTAAATTGGTTTTTGTGACACTCTATTGATCCCTTTGGGAGCAAACTGGCATTGTTTTTGCCTTCAGAGTAGAGAGCCTCAGTAAGGAGAGGTGTAGATAACATAGTTTTGAGCTGAAGTCTAGCCAAGCTGCTTCATTTGGGGGCATACATCTGATCTTACTGTATTAATCATAATCCTGAAGTCATTTTTATTCAAATAGAATCAATAAGACTTTTATAAACAAGCTTAAATAACTATGTTTACTGAATTAAGCATAAGCTCTTATTAAATCAGACAAACACACATTATTTAATATTGTCTGATCACTAAATACAAATTCTATCTAAAAATGACAAAAATGAAAGTACAAATACAAAGAGGATACAGGTGGAATGATTTTTCATCTAGGCTGCACAGAATAATTTGCTGCCTTCTGTTGCGACAAACGTCAGGACATTTGTTTGCATTATTAAAGTAAAGCATTTTGGAGATGTTGTTCCTTGATAAATGCTGTTTAAGTCACCCGTATTCTTTGTAGATTCGCAGCCTCCAATGAATTCTAAAACTTTCAGAGAAGTTTTTGAGGGCACGAAAGTAAATATTCACATTCTTTCAGGAGTGTTTGAGTTTAAACCCTGCCTACAATGTAGTTCCAATGAAGCACGTCCAAACACGAGTGGTTTCCTTACATGTGTGAATTTATTCAAATTTAACAAACACACTGTGAAAACTTGTTGGCTGTGCACTTCCACAGGGAATTTCTTCTTGTTTTAGCTCCTTCATTGAATTCACAATGATCTTACCGGATTGTACTTTGTTGACTTCTTCTTTTCCTTTTTTTGGACTTGACTACAGTGCCATCTGAAGGTGGCGTCAAAACTGCATATAATAAAGCAAACCCTATAAGCCACACATGAAAGTGAACATTTAAAAATGGCAGTTACAGATAATATTAGCCACATGTAGCACATAATTTGGATCATTTTTTGAGCTATTTTAAAAGCATACCAGTGGGATTCTAATTATGATTATGCCGTTTTTAGCCAAAATAAAAAAATAAAAACTGTGTTGTTTTCTAGGACGTAGTTTCTGCAGAGTGTCAGTAGTTCATGAGAAATTCACCTCTGAGTTGTGTCTGGGACCATTGGCACCCCACTCCCCTTTCCCATCCCAATTTTATTCTTAAACTTTCAAATAAATCAAAATATGTCAAAAGCAGCACGTATAAACTGACAACAAAGTAGGCTGCTGCATCAGGTCGGTTTCATCTTAGTTCATGGTTCTTTCCTGTCTGTTGTTCTACTGAGGTTTTCCCAGTTCAAAGGTAGTCACTCCTCTCCCCTCACTGCCCTACGATCCCTTTAGGGGGAAGAAAGGATTAAAACACCACTTTCTATTCAGCCTTTGAGCCTCTTTTGCCATCATATAAAATAATTTTACCAACTGATGTACATTGAATTACTGCTTTGCTGTTACTATCTATTTTTCTCTTTAGTCCTGTGAGAAGACTTTTGCTGTAACTTGGGACTCTGTTGTCACATCAGTGATGGTTTGGTCTCTGTTTTTTTCACCCCCGCTTGCTTCAAGCTTGCTGTCTTCTGTATGCAGGAGTCCTGCAGTGCACTCTCACAGACATGAGTAATTTCAGGGCCAATGATCTGCTTCCTGTGGTTCTCCTCCGTCCTTGCAGCTTATGACTGGCTAAAGACACCTTATCCAGGTAATCAACACAAGGTAGGGTTTGCCCCTATTGCAGGGCTTTTATGCAAACAGTAGCAACATTCAAGTTTGAAGTATCTTTGTTTACAAAATCGTGAAAGCTATACATGTATCCACCATCCACTTAGCTAGGCACACCTTCATAGAAACAAAACTGACCCTTTTTTCCTCAGAGTTACATTTATTTATCGCAGCAGTAGTTGGGTGAGCTGCTGTCATGACAGGCTGTGACTCTGCCCAGTTTAGTCCTCCTCTCATCAGCAACTATTGGATGCACCCTGATCCCATCCTTAAAAACCTGCACCTCTCAGCATGTGATCCTGCTTCCTTCCTGAGTTGTGAGTTACTCATGTCAAAGATTGATTGATTGATTTATGGGACACTTCCTGTTTGGATCTCTTTGTTTGGAAGTGGACTATTTGCACCTCAGAAAGGATTCAACCCAGTTCTCCTGAGCTCTGCTTCCCCCTTCTGTCCTGCCCCTGTTGCGTTGATGCCTGTGCCCCCCGTGGTCAAGAGGGTCCACCCCAGTGAAGCACCTTTGTTTTTTTTTTTTTTTTGACTACAATAAAACCTATTCTTACACTCTGGGGCCTACTAACCTTGGCTGTGCTTTACCCCAACCTGACAGCTCCTTATAGATCCAGTTTCCTATTGGGAGCTACTGGAGATATTTTGGACAGCACATCAGTCAACCCAAACAGGATTCCAGGATTCTGTTTGTTTGAGATCCTGTGACTGCGGAGACCATTAAAGCAGTCATGTTTAGTGGGCCTTTGATTTAATGTTGCCTCTCTGTCATCTTGAACCAGTTCTGCCATCTTCCTTTGACCTCCAGCATCACCATGCCATTTTCTCCTGGAGAACAGCTCATTTTTGGATGCTCTCTTTCTTGGTGTTTTTTCTGTAATTTGAGACCAATAGTCTCACTAATTTTAAAAGATCACTTTTTTTTTATTTGAACGTTTAAAAATACCACCAAAACCTGATTGTACAAAATCAAAAACTAATGCAAAAGTTAAAAAAAAGTGGTCTGTCTTGAAAAACTGGAAACAGTCATTTCTTTAAACTTGATCTGAAAACTTTTAACACGTTTTTAGTAAATTAGATTTTGACTCATTACATATTAGTGGACCAGTTTCTCAAATAGCTAACTGGGCAGAAACACTAACAGGTGGATGTAAACAAGTGTGTTCAGTACAGGATGGCGCTTCTGTGTCAGCAGCTAATGCAGCTCGTCCTGTTGGGCTTCTTTTGGAATGAGACAAATCCAGCCTCAGCCAGTGGTTTTAACTCCGCTGAGGCTGGGAAGTGGCAGCATTAAAAGAAGCACCATCTCTGATATTTTAGCTTTTTGTCTGTGAGTGAGCCTACAGGAAAAACAATGGTGGGAAAAATTACAGCTGGAGTTCACTGAACGGTTTATGTTTAAAAGACTAAAAGAATTAACTAAGATTTTGTTTTAATTAAAAAGAGGCAAACCTATTTTTAATGTGGTGTGCAGGAATTGATTTAAAACATGTGGCCTGTTTCTGACTTTTGTTCCTTGTTTAGTTGTTATCATGACATGAATGTGATCAAGTGGACTAAGGAAATCTTTCACCTTTGTCTTTAGTTAACTGATACCTATAAAGACAAAAAAAGAGTCAAATTTTTCCCCTAAGAACTCAGACTCTACCACTAAATGTATTTCTGTTCTGCTGTTACACTGATGTTGCCACGGATTCTTATGAGTTAAAAACAAAACGGTGTTAAGACAAGAACAAGGACAAAATCAGTGTTGCTGATTTGTGAAAGTTAATGCCTAAAGGTCTGGTGACAATAAGAATCGAGGGCCGTAAGCTGGTGGTAGAGCATGTAAACAGAGGGCTTGTAGTAATGGTGAGTTGAAAGTGGGGGGGGGGAGTAACTCAGCCCCAATGGTCCCACCCACAGAAACGATGTCCTAAAAACGGCTTTTGATTTTGGCTAAAAACAGCATACCGTATATCTTCCAATTCTGACTCGTCTCTAATTGACTCTGGTCTCCAATAGTGGCTGGGCTGCTTTAAGATCCGCCCATCCTACCCAGATTATGCAGAAGCATAACCGTGACATAACGTGTCTGTGGTATTTATGTTGTGAGCCAATGTAGCGATGGTCAAGAGACGCTCATTGGATTTACTGTTTAAATTTCATGCGGTGGCATTTGCCAAAGAACATTCTGGTGAGGAATCAGCATCACATTCTTGGGGTGGATGCTAAACGTGTCAGAGAATGGCGCAAGACGACTGCAGAAAAAGGAGCAACAAGAAGACAATTTTCTGGTGGAGGTGCAAAGAAAGAAAGGGACAAATTAGAAGAACTAGTTTGCACATGAATTATTGAGCAAAGACGGAAAGGTGTTTGTGTCCCCAGGAAAATGATTGACAAGAAAGCGAAGAGGATTTTTGATTCAGAGATTGATGACGCTTCAAAGAGAAAAAAAAAAACGTTCACAGTCAGCGGTTATCAGAACAGAATACAATGTTCTCATCATTTCAATAAAACCTAAAATGTTCATCTGGCGTTATCTAGTGTTTGACCGAATTTCACAGCACAATGAATACATTACCCATCACCATTCTGTCTATGAAGACATAAAAGCCGGTCTACGGCTGGACGATTTTTAATTTTTCTATCACGCTAATTTAAAAAAAAAAAAAATCAGGCGATAACGATATATATCATAATATAAATGAAATAACTATATCTGTCAAATTTGAATGCTCTGTGGCTCATAAGAGAAATGTGTAATCATCAGCAGGTTGTTTAGATTAAAATATTTATTTTCTATCATACTTTAAACATAACAGAACATGATGCAACAGTTTTATTTTAATGAACTAAAAAAAGGCATAAATATTACAAACTAAAACAAACAGAAAATTAAAGCAAAAGTTTCAAAAGAGAACATAAAATAAAACAGAACACTAAACTGCTGGATAAGTTTCAATTAAAAACAGCATAAATCTTACAAATAAATTCTAACGTTTCAAGTTTTACAGAACAAACATAACATTGACAAACATTTTTGTCACTATTCTGTGACAAAACTAGGATTCTAGAAATACCTCCACACAGGGGCCAAACTTACATTTTTGAATCAACAGCCAAGTTGGCCGATAGATTTAAAAAACCTACCGGCCAACTTTTAACAGCCAGTGTGTATCACTACTTTACACAGACATAGCTATGGTGTTTTACTTTTTTTTAAAAACTTTTTTCCTTCTTTTAAAAAAAAACTAAAATAGCATAAAAGTGATTTATAAATGGTATGAACTCGTCTTTATCGTCATCTAACTGGAAACTCAAATTCAAATAATCTAAGAAAATAGACTCGTTTTAACTATTGAAAAAAAGTTCTATCGTGATATCGATAGCTATCGTTTTCTCGCCCAGTTTTTCCCCCGTCGCTAATAAAAGACAGGCCAGCTACCACATTTTTTGAATAAACGCTGGGGCTACTAGTAGAAGTTGTACGGTAATCATAGATGAAAAAAACCCCAAAACACTGGGAATGCTTTTAAAATAGCTCAACTATGATTGGAGAGGGTCTTTCACACTTTTTTGCAGATGTATTGTTTATTTTTAAGAAAATTATAAATATTTTTTAAAAAGAATCAAACACACGCTCTTCATCTGAGAAAACGAATACAGCCGAATCAGAAACATGTATATACATTAATCAAGACTTGTATGGAAATTTCGAGTGACGCATTATAAACACATCACTTTACAATCACCTGGCTGTTGATTACAATCACCTCCCCCTGATCACTCTGTGATTAACTGACTGTTAGATTAAAACCAGCTGCAGCTTGATTGGAATGACCTCCCATTTTAATCAAAATGAACTTATGCTGCGCCAGTTGTTGGCTGCTATTTGATGAAAATTACCCACTGTTGGCTTGCAATTACCTGCCTGATTATTCAGCAGAAGCATTCTTATCAAAACACCTTGGGGGGAAATTTTAAAGATTAAAGAGAACTTGTCATTTCCGTTTTACAAGTAGAGGCACTGAAATATTTATTTGTCTGCTTTAATATTTATCTTTTTATTAATTTTTTTTAGTCAGGTTCATTATTTATCCAGACTGCATCCCTTCATCTGTTACCACCTCCCATGTTGTGCCGTGTGGGATTGTCTTTACTCCGTGTTGGACTTCCCTTAATGCTCACTGCGCTGGTTTTTGGTTGATATCTTTACAACATCGACTGCGCTTTTGAGCTCAGGCGTGTGCAGGAATTCTTGTTTTGGGCATTAAGAAAATGCCAATGAATCAATTTCTACATTTTAGTAGCATATTAAGGTGCATTTACAAAAGTGGGTAGCGTCGGAAAGAGTGGACACCAGCTGTTTAATATTTTCAGCGAGGCTGAAGCCATTCCTTGGCATTACAGTTATTGCCCACCAGGGTACATTATCTTTCCATTACATCAAGCAGTCTGATGGAGTCGTACTCTCAGGGCGCTTCTAATTTCTAGCGGTATACATGTGGGATTCTTTATGAGCATAGCTTCCTTTTACTGATTGGGTTCTGCAGGAAAAATCTGCAGCACTGCTTCATTTAGATCTCATTCAGGCTGCACAAAGCGCTGGTTTTGGTGCAGTGACAATTCACCAGTTGAGCCTATATTTAATTGGGTTCTTTACACAGATGTTTTTATGTAACCCTTAGGCTGTGCTGCTTCCCCACTTCAACATAAGGGAGCCAAAAATACATTACCCACATCCATTCCATCTGGAATAAATGGTTAGCTCTATGACAAACGTTGTTTCACGACTGTGCTACTTTTTCTTGTGTGAGTCAAAGTCGTTTTTGGTCTGACATTGTCAAGTCCTATAAAGATGGTAATTGGATTTCCAGAATAAGCGAAAATCTCCTTTCTCCCCAGCCCTTCTCTGGTAATTGAGGTTAAATGAAATGGTCAGCCATGCACTAAACCCCTCAGCGGGGGTTTGGTAGTGGGAGTGGATGAAGAGGAGCTCTGTGTAACGTTCTTTGTGTTCACACTTGCTCTGACTCAAAACAAGAAAGGGGGCATTTGGACAGAGCATGCTCAAAGGAACAAGGGCGGTGTCGTGCTGCGTAAAATGTCAGGGTGTGATACTGACCAAACATCCTCTGCGTCCACATCGCACTCTGCCCCAAACTGGCAAATATCACAGGTGGACGTCTCCTTTTGGCCAGTCTCAGCTGAGCCTTCTCCACCTGGAAGAGACAGAAAAAAAAGAAAAATGTCTTAAAAATGTTTTCCTAATGTTGAAGTTGTAATTCTCATATAATTTTTTGGCTTAGATTACGTTCAACCTGTTGCTATTACACATGTATAAGGACAGGCGACACAATCTAGTTTGGATTCTAACCAGAAAAGACAAGACAAGATGTGCAGATAATTAACATGTGATGATTTACAGTATGTAAAAAATAATAGGCTAGATAAGCTTCATTTTAATATTTAGTAGTTATTTTACATAATTTAAGTATAGGCAAATATATTTGTTTACATATGTCTATGGTTGCATGACTAAACAAATAGGAAAACTGTAATTGGTTTTTCATCAGTCTGCTGGTCTACTTTTCAAGTGCCGAACAAATGGCAAAAGGGTAAAAAGTCTGTGTGAGGGTGTAGATCAGGAATAGGCAACTCCAGGCCTCGAGGGCCGCAGTCCTGCATGTTTTCCGACATACCTAGCATGTTATAATTGGCTGGACAGACCTGAACCAGGTAATAAGTCATATGCCGGGCTTGGATATCTGGAAATCATGCAGCCACTGCGGCCCTCGGGGCCTAGAGTTGCCTCTCCCTGCTTTACACCCTCTTGTATGATACCTGGCATAACATACTAAAACAATATTAAATAAATGAACTTTAAAACAACACATGTGTTTGACATCTTAATTGTAGACAAAATCAAATGTATGCAGTGGGGATGCACAATTCGGTTTAATGATGTGACATATGGCTTGGTTTTAAACACAGAACTGTGGAATCCTTAATTCCAACGGACTATGACACTGAGAAGGCAGCTTTGGGTCGATATGCAGCATGTTACAAACAGAAACAAGCTTTTCTCTTTAAAATCACTTGTTTTATGTTGATTGTATGAGAATGCTTATGCTGTAAGAGCATGTTGGCGAAAACTGCTTTTCAGTGTCAGAATTCCATGGAATTACAAAGACTGTGTAAACGACTGAGAAGTTACAGTGTTTAAAAAAGTCAACACTGGAGCTAAAGCTCAAGTGTTAAAAGGTCAACTATAGTGAGTTTTTTTAAACACTCACTTTTGTTTGACTGTAAAAAAAAAAGAAAAAGGAAAAGTTTAGAGAAAATTGTGAAACCAAAATTCTAATTGTATTTTTTGCTGCAAAATCACGAAGATTTATTTTTAGTATTACAATGTTGTAGCTTTACTTTGGTACAGAGTTAACTGTACTGTGAAGCAAACTTCTGCTTTTGCTTAATTAGTTTTGAGGAGAAGCTGCCTTGTTCAGAACAGTTTGTAACGTCACTTTGGGTAAAAATGTTTGGAATTTATCAATTAAGTGAGAGAAAATTCCTTAGAAAATTTTGCATATTTTTTTTTCCTGTATGCTATTTTTCATCTCAGTTAGAAACAGAGTTTGGTGACTAACATAACTAACCTGTGATTAATAAATCCTGCAAACACTGTAAAAAATATCACCACAAGACAGCAGTTGACTGTAAAAAAAATAATCTTTAAGACAACTGGGATGCATCTAAATTCTGTCAAGTTTTGACATAATACCAATGAAGTCATATCCTTTATTCAGCCACCCCCCACATCCTCATCTATCACTTTCATATCCCTGCTGATCTATTCCTGAGTTCCTCTTTTATTTCTTCACGCTGATTTTGTAGTGCTGTGTGTGAAATGAGTCCTTGGTGGTGATGTGGGCACTGGCGTCAGGCTTAAAGCAGCTCAGGGACCCCGGCGTCCCACTATTGCATGTCACGCTTTATGAGCGGCTATGGGGGAGAGGATAAAAAAAAAAAAAGAGTAACTATCCAGCCAATCCCAAATTACATTCGTCTCCCAAAGAGGACTCTTGGAGACGCTTTTGCTCTTCTCCCATCTCTGCTGGCCCTTTTCTCTATTAGACAAGCTCTATTTTAAGCACAGTAGGACCCCTGAGAGCAAATTCTGAAAAGAGGTAGAACTTGGCATCATTTCCTCATATCAAATCTTTAATCTTCACCAACACACATATTCAAAAGCCCACAGCAACACTCTCCACACCAGGCGCTGCTCTCTTGTGTTTTGTCCCTTTGACAGTTTGTTATTCATTGTGTTCCCTTGTGAATTCCAAAGGACATTGTAAGTATACCAGATTTTTCATTCTTGAGCCCCAGATTGGGTCCAAGTCTTTCTTACATCAGGAAAATTCTCTTTTTTTTTCTAATTAAGTTATGGCACAATACGCATCAAGCTATATTCACACTGCCCTGGGCAACGCATGTTCAAGTGACCACTTCCAGTGAAAAGTTTATGTACAGTATGCGCATTTAGGCAGGTTTGTGCTTCTCCTTTAAAAATGATCATTTCCATGTATAGCTATGCAAGTTTTTAAGTCACTTTATGGGTTCTTCCCACAAAACGCGTGACCATTGAATGCACGTTCAAAGTTAAACCAGGACAAATTTTGACCAATCAGGGGTTTGGATTTGGTGATCATGAATAAATTATGTCTCTTTTATTTCACAGAAATGCAAACCGGTTGAAAATTGATCATGGAGGAGAAATTGATAGTTGCGGTTTGTTAGTTCAAAAGTTTACTTGGCCAAAATTATACAACACCAAATCTTTCATTTAATGTATTTGTTTTAATAGTAGCCTCTGCGTTTATTCTTAAAGTTTCGCAGCCGATCCGACATTTATTAAAAACAGGGGTCTATTGGAGACTGGCGTTCATTCCATCACCTACGGCCACAAATGGAAGATATCGGAACGGATTACGATATCAGAAAAGAGCTGGGAAAGATTGAGTCAGGAGAAAGTTTCACAAGATTTGCTCCACTTTAACATTTCACACCACTTCTTCCAACTGCAGATGGCAAACATTCACTAGTGATCAGTAGAAAGAGAACAAAAAGAAGCTCCTCCCTTCCTGTCTGGTGTGAACACCATGTGCTGAAAGCATGTTCAAGAGCGTGCATTTAGCATGTTCTTGAAAGCGTGTTTTAAATGCCTGGTTTGTCTGGAGCTTCCTTGGTGGAGTCAAAATATCCCCATATCTATATATTATATTTTTATATTTTTAAGTCTTTACAGAAATCCATTTCTGCCTTTTTATTCATGGTTCTCCTTTTCCAAGCAGTGCCTAAAGCTGCAGGTGTTGGAAAGCTGCCTGTTGGTGAAACTGCATGTTACTTCACAGATGAATACCTGATGCAACACAGGGATGCACCTCTTTCCACATCTTGATGCTGCCTTGGCTCTTAATTAGGTAAACGGTGAATGTTCGCAATCCAAAGTAAAGATGCACACTCAGCTTTAACGCCTTTCCCTTCAGGTTACCGGAGATGAGGTGTGAAACAGAACAGTAATGAAGTCAACCAACCAGAAGACCTTTAAGTGCACAGAAAAAGACAGATTCTGCAAAGAATCGTTTTGATGTTTTAATGAGAGAGAAAAAATAATCTCCTTTTGTTCAGATCAGGTTTTTGATTTCTTTACAGGTATACGAGGATAAGCATGCATGTTTTTGTTTACTAACAACATTAATTAATCCGTGAACAGTGAAGGAGTCACGTAAAAACACGGGCCAGTTGTTCCAGTTTTCTATTTTTAATGAATATTAATTAATTCTTCCATAAAAGCCCTGGTAATTGTGGCACACTCATTATTATGCAAATCCTTAATAGTACCAGTTCTCACAGCGTGTGTAGGAATATCTTAGAGTAAAAGCCAAACCCTGTATTGCTGTTTTTTGATCATTATTTTTCATTTAATGAGCTATTGATGTTCTATACTGTTGTCATTCTGACAGAGATTCTGTATAATAACTGTAAATGCAGACACAGACAAGACTTAAAGGTTGTTGTCTTTTTTTTCCATTCAAATTCCTCCAGAAATTTTTCATTCACTTCCTTTTTATCGTTATATATAAAAGGGTTTGCAAACTACTATGTGGTCATGGCTAATGGCGTATACTCATATACCGTTTTTCTGCCTTTGTTGAGGACCCAAAATGTTTTACAGCCCCAACCTCATTCACCCCAGCACTTGCATTCACACACTGACGGTGGCTCTGCTACCTTACAGTGGCCCCAACCTACAACCAACAGTCTTGCCCAAAGACACTTCAGCACATGGGCGGGCAGGGATGGAACCAAACCAGCGATCTTCCGGTCAGAGATTGACTGCTCTACCTCTGCACAACGGCTGCCAATGTAATGTAACTTTAGCTCCAGTACCTCTGAATGCAGGCTGACTGTGGAAGTTTGACCGAAAACAACATTGCAGCAAAAATAATTAATTTTGTACTGCTAATCATGAGGGAAAAAGTAAAACAATTTTTGTCCCCCTATACTCAGCAAAATTCACAGGCACATACATCTACCTTAAAACTGCAATTATAGACGATTGTGGTTGAAGGAGTCCCAATTTTTCCCAAGTTTGTCAAACACTGCAGTTTTAAAATACCGTATTTTTTTAGACCATAAGACCCAATTACAAGGCACAGAATGGAGAATGAACATTTCCTACAAAAAGTGTATTGGATTTTAGGGTGCAATAAGTCAAACCAAAAAGATGTATGATTACACTATCCAGAATGCCTACATGGGACAGATGGAATTTGGTAAAAGGGGTTAATGGGAATGTCTGTATTTGTCACAAATGGGCAGACAACTGGTTCCACTTGCAGCAGGTTTATTGGTGCAAACAGGCAGACAGGAGCAAAGCTCAGCTTAAAGTCCACAAAGCTAAACTGAGTCAGAATCCAGGCAAAAGGTCTCGGCAGGCGGCAAAGAGGCAGTCAGGTTTGAAGTAGGGGCAGGTAAAGTGACATCTGGGAAGTGTGCGCTGGGGTTGCTGGGAGAATAAGTGCTGTCGGTACTCTAGAGACGGCTCCCGCCGGTGACCAGAGGGGGAGACAGAGCGCTGCCTCCTGACAGTATGTTTGTGGTTTAAACTGTGGGTTTTTTTGTTCTCCTAAAGAGGATATGGAACAGCATTAAAAACACAAACGTGCACCATGGTTGGTTTATTGTAAAGTTTATAGTCATTTGGACAGAAATGGCAAGAATAAAATCTATCTGCAGTGTCTACTTGAATTGTCTTCCTGGTTCCATTTCAAAAGTCAACTGCCCATTTCTTTATTTCAAAACTTTTCAAAAAAGACAAACAACAGTGAGAAGTGCTTCCAAAAAATGGTTTGTGCATCCAGGGAGGATGTCTTAAGGCCACCTCCCAGGTGTTTTAGACATGTCCCACCAGGAAACCGCTTAGAGACTCAGCACTTGCTAGAAAGATTGAATCTCTAAGCTGGCCTTTAAAACGCCTCTACATTCCCTGAGTAAGGGTAGCTGGAGAGAGGAGGACAGGAGATTTGTGTTGTGGTTGTTCCTCACTGGAGTGTCACAGCTCATAACAATTTGCTGATTCAATTTGCAAATGAAATCCCAAAACACTTCCAGGGTTCTACATTTCTTTGTACTATCGTCATGTTTTTACCTGTTTTTGCCATGGAATCCTGAACTGTTCAAAGTGGAAGACAGTGGCTTCTGACTAATTATTCTGATTAATCTGCGTTAATGAATAATATCGCATTCATTTTTAAAAATTAATTGTGTGCATTGACGTTGACAGCTCTAGAAAAAACCCCACAAAAAGTCATAGAAAAAATGATTCCCCCCCCCTATTCATCTATCATTTTGTCCATCCATCCATCCATCCATCCATCCATCCATCCATCCATCCATCCATCCATCCATCCATCCATCCATATGACATATTGTGCCTTAAAATTACATATTTGTTTTAGAAAAATGCATTCAATGGGTCTATTGAACCAGTTTTCCTCTTCAGTCCTTGAGAGGTACATGTAGATATTTATCACCCTAATGCTGATTACCTTATGACCAGTTAAATGATCCTTATGTAAGAAATAAAACAAAATAAAGCAACCAAAGTTTCCCTTTCAAACACACACTTCTCCTGTATCAATATGCTTTCAAGAACCCAAGTACTCTGCAGCACATGACAGTTTAATTAGCTGGACTTAGCATTCGTCCTACTTCAGGACTCTGGGTGCTGTCAGTGATTGAGTTAGTGAGCTGCGACTTTGTGTCTATTGATTTGAATGTACATTCCCTGATTTCCACATGTCCTGCATGTTGCAGTGTGTGAAATTCTCTCGCCCCGATTTTCAGGTCCTGCAGGCACCACAGTCAGCCTGCCTCTCTGGCCTCTTTGTACTCTGTCAAACGATCAGCTCCGCATCAATGCTCGCAGGCAGGCGAGCATGTGAGCTTCTCCCACTACTCTTCTCTCCCACACTGAATGTACGAAAGGGGAGGGGTGGGGCACACATACAAGTAGAGATCACCAGATTAAAAAATGTAGCATGTGTGCGGGCGTGCATCCGAAATAAATAAATGCAATTTTTCTTTTCTTTTGATTTTTCCCTCCAATAAAAAAATTGGTTTGTTTTTCACTTGTTTTTAGTGGCATTTTTTTCATGATGGAGAACATTAAAATTAAATTTAAGCATGAAATCGCATGTCTGAGTATTTCTTTATTCAAATTGTTGTGAATCAGGAAAAGGACAAAATAATGCAGTTTGATCCACGTACGTCTTTGTTTTCCTTGTCTGAGCTGGCCTCTGGCTTAGAACTGTACAACTGGATAGTTTCAATAAAGCTTCCCATTTTTGTTGCACTGGTAATGATAGGTTAGGGATGTGAGGGAGAGTGTAAATAAATCGTTCTCAGCACCTGGAAGGGGAAGTGGGGACGGGGATACTCTGCACCAGCAGTCCCACCCACAACTCAGAGGCATATTTCTGATGAACTCCCGCCACTCTGCAAAAACGATTTCCCCGAAAATCATCAGCAGTTCTTAAAGTATTTTTTAAAAATTTTGGTTAAAACAGCATACATCCCAACTAAAATACTACTGGAAACACTTTTACAATAATTTAAAAAGTTGTTTGGACTGGGTCTTTAACCCTTTCAAGGCAGGCGTTGCAGATTTGCTTCAGCTAAATACTGTTACTACGACTTAATTTGGCCCTGAAGCTGGTTAACAGTGGAACCAGGGTAAGATGGGACGGATACACTTCCTGCCAAATCCTCGCTTGCAGCATTGCAGACACAGTTACTAATAGCACCTGGGGAGAGACGGTGTTTCTCTTCCCTAAATCCCCAACAGTCTTATGTAGCAGTAACACCACATCTCCCCTGTTTGTATATCTGGTAATCCCTACGATCAGGGCTCACAGTGGAGTAATGACTGAAATGATTAGCCCTTCTCCTGCCACCTCAATCACCCCCTGCCAGCTCCTGCATCACCAAGTATCGATCCACACCTGGACAAGAGCAGGCGGACTGGTCTCCTCTGAGGAAACGGTTATTACCTCATTTTATCTCCAAATCCCCTCTTCCTCGATTCTACTGTTTCATCCACTTTGGTTTAACATATTTAAGTGCAGTCTTTGACCTCACAGCTGAAGGAAAAACGAGCACTATTTAAATAAAGACCAACGGGAGATGAGGGTTAGGATTAAATTATTAATCAGAATTGAGGAGATTAGAGTTAAATGGTAAAGTAATCATAAAGGTATTGTAGATCTTCATCACAGCTTTACAAGGTAGCTTTAATTCCAAAAGTGATGTGCGGAGATTGACCTTTCACCTACCTAGCAACACTTGTATTTAAACAAAAAAAAAAGTAAAATTTCAAAGAACTCATTCCAGACCTGAAATATTGAGTTTGTCAATAAAATAAAAAGAAAATAGAAACCACATAGTGGCTAACCAGGGGAACATATGTGTTATAAAGTAAGTCAAACTTTACATTGAGGTTGAATTTTATGGCACAGATTTATGCTCAATTACTGTATTTTCTGCACTAGAAAACGCACCTAAAAAGCCTTTAAAAAAACAAACAAAAAAAAAAGTCCCAAGCGTCTTTAAAACTGATTAATTCTGGTTACTGATTTTGAAGCGATTTTGAGAGGTATCCAAAATGCTCTGTCAAAATGTTTTCTCGGGTGTTATAGTGTACATGCTAATGCGGCTAACGTGTAGCTGTGTCAGACTAGGTATTTACACAGCAGGGAGTTGGCAAAGAAACAGTACCATATATTTTACCAGTATTGGTCTGTTTTTACGTGTTACAAACAAGGCAGAAAGTTACAGGTATGAATGCGCTAATTTGGCTAATGTATAGTGCAACAAGTAAATTCTAGCGTTACTGTGAATGCAACTTATAGTTTGACTGACTGACAAACTTATCTCTGACTCTTTTGTCTTTTTTAAAGCCTTATATATGACATAATTTTGAAAATAGACCACTGACAACGTGTATTAAAACATGGTGCGCCATATAGTGCAAAAAATATGGTAATTTGTTTCTTGCTGGTCACTTAATGAAGAAACTTCGTATATAATAGTTTTCATCCCCAATCTACTCAGACACCCCATTTTCTCTGGATTGTAGTACACTGAAGGCTTTTATTATGATAAATCTGAAGAGTTACATTTCACACAGTGACTTATAAAACAATAATCAGGAATTCATTTATCCAAAGAAGTAAAAATGTTTTTGAATCAGCTGGATATGTTTAGTTTTTGTTGTAAAGTTTCAATGATTATTTCAGTTATAAACCCTAAGGAAAAGTGCTTGGTTTAATCCAGATTGAAATGTCTTTAAAAAAAAACAATATAAGCATCAAAACAAAAAGTGAAGTACACTGTCGTTAACAACACATTGTAGATCTTGCAGAAAATACTTTTTGGAGTGGAAGCACTCGCTCTTGTTGGCAATAAAATATGCTTCAGGTACAACTCAAGAAAGAAAGTGTCTTCTGTTCACCTCTTACAACAAGTCAAAGTGTAAAATTAGTGCATAATTGGATTTATTCCCCTTTGAAGCACATGACGTTGCGTTCTGTCACAAAGCAACCAGATTGGCAGATTTGACTGAAGGGGGACAAGGCAAAACTGTGCAAAACTCGCCGACAGGTTTATGCTTCATTTTAGGAACTCCCTTTAACCCTTTCAGGGCCACAGGGTTGCTGGAGCCTAACCCAGCAACTGCTGAGTGAAGGTGGGGTACACCCATTGACTGGATATGAGAACTGGACTGAGTTATCCCCTCCCCCATTGCATCTAAAATAGTAAGTGTCCGTTAGGTCCAAGAAGCCAAGATCCAATAGACCTCTAAAGAGAAATAAACAGCTATTACTCCGTCTCTCTATTTGTCAGAGTAACCATTCTTGCTCTGCTAGCTTTTTTAACATGTTCTTCCTAACCCTAGTTTTCATGCTATGTTTTTCTTTGATGAATTGAAGTTTAGTCAATGAGATGCCTCTATAAAAATATGTGGTCTCATATCAAATAATTGAAATGCTGGATTGGTAGTTTTTTGTAGCCTGTTTTCAAGAGGTAGGGATGTAGAGTTCAAACAAGCTGACACCTAAATGGTAAGAGTTGTTGTCATAGAAATGTTGACACAGACTGAGTCAGACTTATTACTGCATACTGACAATTTCTGGTTCCAACATAGCTACATCACAAAAAAAGACAACTGAATTGAGTTCATTTGGTTGGAACCTGAAGTAAACCCTTTTCTATGGGTGACGTCTCACTCCCTTGATCCAGTTTCCATTTACAGGCAATGGGTCCACCTTGTGTAGGTTCCAGTCCATTGCAAGGCTACAAAGTCACTTACACACCCACACTCAGTTATTAAGTTAGTTATTAACATAGAATTATCAAATAACATATGAAGTATGTTTTTGGACTGTGGGAGGAGGAAACAGAGAAAACCCACATATGTATGAGATGAACATGTAAATTCCACTTGAAAAGGTCCCAGCTGGGATAAAAACCAGGATCTCCTATCTATGAGGTGGGAGTGCTAATCACAACCAAGTAGACGATCTTGGATGAGTTTGCTGCTCTATGGAGGATTCAGTGAAATAACTTTATGATGCCCAAAGACCAACTCCAGTCATATTTTGAGCTATTGTTAAAGTGTTCCCAGTAGTCTTTTATTATGATGATGTCATTTTTTGCCAAAACAAACAAAAAAACTCTGTGTCGTTTTCTAGGACATAGTTTCTGCAGAGCAGCAGCAGTTTATTAGACGTTCGTCTCTGAGTTGGAGGCGGGACCATAGGCGCAGAGAAACCTTGCTCCTCCTTCCCCTCACTGTTAAAAAGAACTCTCTGTTTACACCGTCTCCCGTTAGCTTACAGCCCTCACACCCACAACCTAACATTACAGCATTACATAATTACAGCTAAGAGGAGGAAAACCAAGACGTAGATGGATCTAGTCATCTACAAGTGGATGCATGATAGTGCAGGGTGCTTGTTACCCGCCCAGTGCACTTTCTACATCACAAATAAGCTATTTTTCCAGATTGTATTTCTTTTTCTGCTCCTGATTCAGGAGAATTTAAATGAAGAGTTACTCAGAAATGCGATTTTAAGCCTACTTTTCTTTATACATGTTCTACATCATCAGAATAATGCAACCACATGCTAAAAACACCAAAACCACACATTTCATTGGTGTGGGTCTTGAAAAATGGAAAAGATCCAAAAAAGCAGGAAGGTGGCAAGAGTACTTTGAGTGTAATAATTTTTAAAAACAGCCAGCTCAGTTTAAATCAGTTTCCCATTTCATCGCCTGCAGGCAACCTGACAGAGGCCAAGTCCTTTAACAGAGAAGTATAGAAGACAATTTACAGTGTTCAGATTTGCCAAGCTGATGTAGACACATTGAATGTGGACAAAAGCTGCAGCATGCTGCCAAAAGAGCCCCTATTAACTGCTGACTGACTGAATCTTCTTCCCCTATTCTCTGTTTCTCATCCATCTTCATTTCTTCCAGAATTATCTGACTGGTCAGAGCTCCTCTCGTAATATTTTCCCACACGAGCAGATATTACACATATTACATTGTAAAAATAAAGACCTAAGTCAGTTTTGTTTGCCGTTTTTCTGCATCAAACAAATAAAACCTATAGCTTGGGAGGCAGTAGAATCCTCTTTCAGAGGAAGGGAGAGTCAATTTCTTACTGTTAGCACACACCGATGCGCGTGCACAGGCTTTCATGGACGAAAAAAAGGCACACACCCAGAACTAGACGGGAGATTTAGGGGACTCTAGTGAGCAGCTATCATACCGATGATGAATGAAGCCCACACATCCCTGAAAAACAGAGCACAACCACCGCGACCTTGGCTGCAAACACACCGGGGGAGAGACTGAGACGAGCGGTGAGGGATAGGAGAGAGATGCAGGCCGATATATCCGACATATACAGCTAGCTGTGTGTGGTTGCAGAGAGAAGAAAGAGTGCGAACCCCTCATGGCTCACAATTTTTTACCAAATCAAGCTTGAAAACAAGATTTTGAGCAGGTTCAGATACTGGTGGTGATTTATTCCAACTTCCTTGCCACATTTGCTGTATTTATTTGGCTCAGAAAGAAAAATGGGGAGTTTTTTTTACGTAATATTGTAACGTGAAACTTGATTATTGACAATTACTGCTTCCAACCATAAGAGTCAAACCAGCAGAAGCAGGTAATGATTAAATGACAGAATTCATTTATATCAGATAAACAGAAACCTGCCAAACAACAACAGTGACAACAACCCACAGAAGGTTAACGTTAATGAATGCGGTCGGCAAAATACCGCATAAATCAAGCGACCATGCAGAATACACTGTGCGGTAAAATGAAAACCTCATCTTACTGAAAGTGCTGGCTTTTTTTTCTTTTTAACATACATTATTTAGCTTCATGTACCCAACAAATAACCAATTATAGAGATATTCAATTTCACTGAGTGTTCCAAAGTGACGCTGAACAATACAAATGTTCTCCACAAACAAAACAAAATGATTCCTCTTGGCAGGTGTGATGAATCGTACCACAGGCTGTTCTCTTCCAGTAAAAGGACATGCGATCTGTGAAAGGTGATACAGGAAGCAATGAACATGAGCCAAAGAGCTGATAATGGCCCAGGATGAAGAACCAGAGTCTATCGCTCAGTCACACTGTATCAGCATAACAGTGCAACCGGTACACGAACTTTGAACTCTGACTCATTCAAGATGTGATCTCTCAGTCATGAGGGTGGGAGCTCCATTAAAGCGGGATGGCGCAGACAATTAAACATTGAAAGCCATCAATCAAAGTGACATTATCAATGGGCCGCTGCCCCAAGTGGCCGATTGTGACAGGCTGAAAGCCAGGTCAGAGAATAGAAGATAGCCAAATAATCCATAAACATAATAGACATCAGTATTGAAAAGATGACAGATGAGACTGTCGACAGGGGCCAGGATTCAATTTCCATTCTTTTTTTTTTGATGCAGGAGACCATATCGCTTTTCACAAAGTCATTTGTCAGCCTTAAGGCCAATGACGAGAAGCCAAGCTCCTCCAACAAGTGAGCCAAGGGCGGTTGTTCCAAGTGATGCAAACGACAAAATGAATCAGGCGCAGTACAATAATGAGCGCCATAGAAGTAATGATACCATCAACCGCTTTGTGGGCACCGGCGCAGAATCACGAAACATGCAGAGCATGCGGTAACAAAACAGTGATGAAACACAAAACCCATCCAGCAATATTTTTCTGAGGTTTGGAGTGAAAGCAAAACAACCAGCACTTTACACTCACTATTTACATTACAATAACAAGACATAGGCAAGTCTAACTGTTGGAATCCATTACTTCAAATGTTCAGTGACAATGACAGAATTAAATGAAAACAACTTCAAGTGGAAACTACGAAAGCTGACAATGGCCTACCTTGATTTTTTTTCGCCTGCCTTCTCGTGATAATATTTTTTTCTCAGTAAGTTCTTAAGTTATTTACGCTCCCCAAACATCTTAACTCCCTGTCTCATGCACGAGCCTCCCCATTCCCATTTTCAGCCAATAACTGAAGCCTATCAGTCCAAACCCCCAACAACAGGTTGAATGACAGCACCCAGGCCCAACAAGCATCTCTTCCTGGTGTGTTCACAGAGTTCTGGAAACTAGAACATCAGCAGAACTCCAACAGCCACTCAGCCCAACCAAATAAGCTACAATACTTCTTTCTTTTTTTCTACAGAAAACAAAACAGTTTGTCAGACAAAAAGAAGTGATCAATTTACAATTGATTACTTTAATCAGGGTCTAACTCAGGTGGAGATTGTGCTGATGTCATTATAAACAATGTCCAAATCAGTCATTGTCATAAAAAAAAGAAGATTGGCCCGGCTACAGCTGCGCAGGAGGCTGCAGTTCAGTGATCCTGCAGTTGTTGTCAATTTCCTCAGTTACCAAGTGAAGGGACCAGGCTGTCTACATGTTTACAAAATGATGCATGAGAGGTGCAGGCTGGAAAGACTGCATCACTCAGGACTTTGTATGTTATCACGAGAAAAAAATTAGTTTTTTTTTTATAAGATGTCATTATCAGAGGCAGAGTAGACCATTCCTGGCTTACATAGGAAACGATTCTACCTTGTTTTTTTTCTTCCAAAACATCTTTTAAGTGATGGTTTCCTTCTTTGTTTCAATGGCTGGATTCAAAACCATTAGCAGCCGGATGCCAGAGGACTCCACTGTGTTTTCTCAGCGATAAATTTTGCTTGGTCAAGACTGACTTGACAACATCATAACTCAGGTTGGGTCCACACCACAGTGAAATCCCAATTAGCTGACTCATGTTTTGGCATGCTCCAATCAGAAATGGCAGCTGTCAGTGGAAGATAAGATGCACGTGCATGCGCATTATCCAGTCATTTGTTGGAAAAGTGCAAGCATTTTATAAAGTTAGAAAAGCTTCATGAAGGCTTTTTGACAATTATTTTCTTCAATACACAGCGGCAAATATCAAATTGTGCTCATGTTATTAAGCAAGGAAACTATTGCTGCATGACTGTAGTTAGTGATTATCTAAAGGCTCAACACTTTGCTGGATGGAAAAACTTCAAGGAGATTGTTGAGCATTAAAAATATGCATGTTATTGAAATAGATGTGACAGAAGCATGAAATGAGACGAGAAAAAGATAAAAATCCATTTTAAAACACAAAAGCCCTGACAACTTGAGAGTCTTAAATAATAATAATACATTTTTCAAATTGACCGGAGATTATATCATCACTGTTGACTGAGTGGAGAGGAAGTTTGAACTAAATTGAGGAAATTGTAATGATTGTATGAAAATTGTAGGAAATTATAATGATCACATAACTTTATTTAAACCTATATGTTGAACAAGAAACTCAATGATCTCTCAGTGCACTGCAAATAGAAGATGTCCATTGACAATTTAATCATATACATAGGTTCAGGTGTCCACTCAGATTCTGCTTCCCGTTTAGATTGTTCTTTGAAAATGTTTTCATGCAATATATATATATATATATATAAAATATTTATATTGTATAATATGTTATATAATAATTTTTATTATTAAGAATATGCTGCTTTCGAACCAAAAGAAAGGCCAGAGATAACATTTTTCCTTCATTTATATTGTCTGAAATGTTAATATGTTTGATTCATAAAGGGTTAAGTTTGTGTGCACAAAAACACAAAGGTGGGACAATGAGAACTGTAAAGACTTTTATGTCGGCAGTATTACTCCAAGAAAAGAAAAATGTTAATATTCTGCCATAAGAAACAGTGTGTTTCTGCACTTTAAATGTTTCGGGTGAATACTCTATTCTGATTGGCTGCTGGGTGTTACGGAAGAGGTTCATGTCGCAATGCCCTATATGTGCAGGTGTGTGGAGGTGAACTTTCTCTCTTAACTGATGCTTTGTTTAACCTATCGTAATGATCAGCATATGGTGCATATCACTTTTCAGTCGAGGTCTGCTGGCTCAGCGACACATTGTGTTACTGTGACGGGCTGAATTGTGTATCAAATAGTCTGCCTTTTGTCAAAAAGTGATCTAAACTTGGAAAAAATAACAAGAAGTACTAAAAATCGATTGAATATTTATTTCTTATATTTTAACGGGTTCATTTCTTAAAATATCTTAAAATCACATGAACAGCCATTGACAGCCCTAATATATATATATATATATATATATATAGAAGTATGATATATATAAGTATTTTGATCTTTGTAGTTGTACATGTTTTGTGGTTTTTTGTGTTCTGCTAATATTCAGAACTTCAGGGTGAGAATATGTCAACTACAGTTATTCCGTTTTTTTAAATGATTACTTTCTTTATGGAAATTTATTCTTTAAAATAAAGTTTTACTATGTTAAAAATGTGTGGATACAATTTCTGATGGTGGGCAAAAAAGTTTTTTCTGAAAACGTCAGTATTTTTACATCTTAAACTAACATTGTTTTAAGAAAAACACTTAGTAATTCAGCCACCCTATCCAATCTCAAAAATGCATTTTTAATGGTTTAATAAAGGCATTCAAAAAACATCTTTATTCACAAAAATTTGAATTTTCTGTCAATTCTTTGATGTGTGCGCTTTACAGGGTTAGAAGAAAAATTGATTTTCGTAACCTTACCCCCAAATAGCAAGTAGAAGGAGATTTAATGTCATGTTAATTCTCCTTACTGAACAAAATAAAAATGCACTTGCACTTCCTAACACCACTGCTGAAAAACATGTTTGACTCCAATCCTAATAGCATTGATCAGTGTAGTGTGGAACCAACATAATGCTTTTAATAATCTTGAAATAATAAACATCTGCTTAAAGTCAATTTTATTTAATGTAAAATCTTCTTGTATGTATCATTTTTTTAATGTCTTCACTGATTAACTTATGAACTTCATAATAATTCTGAAGTTAAACCGACACTCAGCAGCAAACTGAAAAAATAAGAAAGTAGCAGTCAGTCATACACAGGTGGAGAGCAAAGTTTTGCAATTTTGGCTGTGAAGGTGCAACAGATATACTATGAACAAACTGGAATGACAAAACATAGTGAAGAAAATAAAGGATCAAAAATAAAGTTTATAGTTACATCTTAGAAAAATGTTATTTTTCTTTTTTTATTCTCTGGGGAATTTTTTTTTTCTTAAGTGTAGCCGCAAGCACTTGGTCTCTATCTAGGCCTGAAACTCTGAATAGATTAAAAAGAGGAATTGTAGCTTGAAAACATCCTTCTTTTCTGCTTTGAGAGGATTAAACTGCATCTCGTTTTTCTCTCCCTGACTGTTACCTATAATGTCTGCAGTCAGCTCAAAAAAAGCGTTCTGATTACTCAGAAAATTTGAGGGAAAAGGATTTACAGAGAGCTTGCATAATTTCCTGTGTGGCTTATGTATGCATAAAATGCGACACATATCTTATAGGAGCTCATTAAACATTGCGCGCAAAACTACCAAAAGTATTGGCTCACCCATCCAAATGATCAGAATCAGGTTTTCAAATCAACAAATCACATTAATTTATTTCAAGAAGATAAACTAAACCAACATTTAACTTGCATTTGTTTGAATAAATCTTTGGAAGGCTCTTAATCAGTTATTTCAAAAGGTCAACACCTTAACTTCCTGTCAGGTTTAAGCGGAGAAGTTGCTAGCGTCACCTAAATAACACACTGTCTGACATATCGTAACTCTTCTACCATTTAGACGACCAACGTGAAGCAGCTGACTCTGATGTGGACAAAAGCGTCTCTTCTTATCAACTTTGCATTGATGTTTAACACATTACTAAATAACACGTTTTATAGCAGAACAAAGCATTTCAGAACCCTCTGGAATTACATTATTGCGTAAAAGATTAAAGAGTAACGTCAGATTTACACTGTAGTGCATCTCTCCTGCACTGTGTGGGGAGTTCACTGTGTTTCTGGTGCCCCCCTGGTTTTAAGAGGAGTGGTTTGTCTCGCCACCCCCATGTCGATTAGTTCATCTAAAAGTTTGACAATCAGGCCGCATGTCCTGTCCTTCCTTACCGAGTCCTTGTAAAATTCTTAGTTTGTGTCATTAATGATGGTTTTTTTTAATTTACTTCCAAAGTTAAACTTTCACCGTTTATGTTGAAAATTGACGCTGGTGTTATATGTATATTATTGCATGTGAACGTCACCTTAAATATAAAATAAAACTTTATAAAGTTTTATCTTAAAAGTACAACGGAAATTTTTATTTTGAAACTCAGACTTGTTTCCGTTTCTCTGGCTTTTGAAGGGTCAACAAACTGGAAATAGAACTCCTGCATAAAGCTGCCGTTGCGAAGGGACGAATGTCAGATGGAGGCAATGCAAACATGCCAATTGATAAACAAACGTCCTATTTTTCTGAGTCAATGTAATGCAACAGAGATACACTGCAGCCAGACTAGTGTACTCTCCCCATTGACTTCAATAGAAAATTAAGTAAAGCTGTCCTTGAGTAGATTTATAAACTTTTTATAAGGTTTTATTTTTTAAGTTAAAAACTGAACTCAAATGTTGGAGCGGTCTTTTGATTGAAGGATCATTCTGGAATCTCTAAAAATGCCTTCGTGGGGAATGTTTGAACCACTGGCATTTGGGGCTTTTCCTGCCTATTTTGTCAGCCTTTTTTTGGACAGGTCAATACGAAATACGTTATATGAAATACAAAATCTAGCCAAGTTTGTGACAATGAATTCCAATTGGCTCAACACAAACAAATGAGTCACGTGACCACAAACTTTATCCAAGCTGCTTCAGTCTTTGGTTAAGTTCCAGCCAAGTTCTCTTTATCCACAACAAGCTGAACTAGACTTCCTATGACAAATGCAAAAAGCAAATATCTGAATCTCTGCTCCTTTTAAGTTGCTTTACAAATAAATAAGGCCACAGCCTCAGCATTATACCAGCAACCTCAACGATTATTAAGTTGTGTAATTCATAATTTAGAAACACTGAATACATGTTTCTACCTATTACCAATCATTTATATATAAATGTAGCTAGCATTTCAAGCAAAATATCAGCAATTCCATTATTTTCCTATTATGTTTTTCTCTTTCTTTATTCCCCCTTTCCCCCACTACTCCATTACTTGTCCTCATACACATATCTCACAAGGATTTTGAATTTCCTATCCACATCTCAAATCAGTATGCTTGTTGGAAATTCAATTAATTTCCCTCTCAGCTCACAGCGGCAGCAAGACCCCTCTAAGCTTATCATATTTACTCTCTGAGCCCGCGCACAGTGTGGAGAATACAGGAATGAGCTGAGACCAAGACACAAAAACCCGGTGCTCCTGTCCGTATCCTTTTCTATTCACTCTTGAGGAGAAACACCATGCACTTGGGATGAAAATTATCGGTTATTTAAAAGGCAAACAAAAGAAATATGATGAAAAAAAGGGAGTAAATTGAATGACATAAACAAATTAAAGCAATTTTAGGTATTTTTGGAAACTGTTTAGCTGTTAACCCAAATAAAAAAATATGAAGTCACTGAATTCATTAATAAAACAAAAAAGTAAAGTCAGCCAAGCTCTAAAACAGTTCAATCAGGAAACATGAGAAGAGTTTCTGTTGCTGCTAAAATGTTCAAAAGCATTATTTTTTTTTATTTTGCATCAGGAGAACAGAATTTTTATAAATATATGTACAAGATTACAGTTGCAACATCTGACTCATGCTTCCAAACTAACGGTGAGCAGGGCATCCGCAGGGCAACATTATGCTTCCCTTTGAATGTCCTCTGTATGCTTTTCAAAGGCGCAGAGTTAGATGAGACGCATCAGGGTTTTGGGAGGGCTAGTCTGACTTATTGCTTCTCTTAAGCTCAGTCTCTTCATATGCTGTTACTTTGATTTCAGTATTTTTTCTTTCTTTCACATGACGTATTTCCTTGAAAAACTATATTTTTCACAATAAAACTAATTGTTTCTTAGTACTTTGAAAACTCGAACATATACCTATTAGTTTAACCTGTTGATACAGGTAACCTTTTTGATTTTCATCCTCCACCATTTAACACCAAAGCTTTAGCTCCTGAGTTTGCATTCTTTCGACTACTGTAACTCCATGCGATGAACATACTTTGAGCTGATTCTGTCACAGAGAAAAGTGGCATTGAACTGTTATACAACACTTTACGCTAAAAACGTGTTGCATATTGCTGTAAAGCTGATTTGCAAGGCCACTTTTCTGCGTGTCAGAATCAGCTAATTCACGTTGATCGCATACATGATTGAACAATCACGGTATGTCAAAGAGAATGTGCTATTTAGATGTTGTCAGCAACATCTCCAGTGCTAAAGGGCTAATAACTATAAGTTTTCCCCAGTCTGTTTCTGGATAAAGGTTGGTTTGTTGTTTTGCATAATGCATATAGTAAGCACTAAAATGCTAAGGCCATCCAATTTAAAAATTCCAAACATAAAACGTCTTGAAACGTCTAGGGCTGCACGGTGGCGCAGTGGTTAGCGCTCTTGCCTCACAGCAAGAAGGTTCCTGGTTCAAGTCTCGGCTGGGGGACTTGAAGTAGTGTCAACGATGGGGACCTTTCTGTGTGGAGTTTGCATGTTCTCCCCGTGCATGCGTGGGTTTTCTCCGGGGACTCCGGCTTCCTCCCACCATCCAAAAACATGCTTCATAGGTTAATTGGTTACTCTAAATTCTCTAAATTCTCCCTAGGTGTGGATGTGAGTGTGCGTGAGTGTGTGAATGTGGCCCCTGTGACAGACTGGCGACCAGTCCAGGGGTGTCCCCTGCCTTCGCCCATGAGTAGCCGGGTTAGGCTCCGGCAGCCCCGTGACCCCAAAAGGGATAAAGCGGTTCAGAAAATGAATGAATGAATGAAATGAATGAATGAATAAAACGTCTTCAAATGTGTCAAACTCTACATCACCAAATTTTGCAAGAATTGATTTACAGTAAATCATTAAAAAATGAATGAACACAATAGCAAATACACAGTTTAAACTTTTTTTTCTTTCTTATTACCAAAGGTCTTAATCATTAATTGCCGCTCATATTTTTTTACAGTGAATAAATCCCCTTTTCTAGCCTAGAAATTGTGACCATAGAAATCGGAAGCAGCTTTCTTTGTCTCTGTTGAAATGTGTGGATTGTACTCAAAAAGAAGCAACTGCAAAATGGAGAAAAAAATACAGTGTGTTTTCTCCTTTAGCCCATATAGATGAAGTTCCCCAATGAGCGAGTTTCTACGTAAACATGCACTTCTTACCTGCTTTCTCTGATGAACCTGGCACTTTAACACTCACAATATGTGGTTTACAGTTTTCCAAGCAGGGACTGTTTGAGAAACAACTTCCCACCCCTGGTGCTCACAGCTGAGCAAAGAAAAAGAAAATTCTCCCACCACCTGTGCCTTCCCTGAATTATTAGGCACTGGCAGGAGGAAATAGAGCAATAAGCTCAACTCCATTGAAAGCTGTCTTATTGCACTAATTTAGAATAAAGATAAGTAATGTTAAATGAACTATTGAACATAACTATTTGAAGCATTAAAGAAAACACGCTAACCATTTCTCTCCTTTTAACGTGTGCCAGATGGCAAACAGTGACTTTAGGAGCATGGTGCTATTATTCTCAACCAGCTAGAAGAACATTTCTCGTCTTCATATTTTTGACTTAACTTGGAGGAATTTAATAATACTAGCAAAAAATGATTTCATTCAAATTAGGCTGACTAAAAAGAAACAGGCATTTACCACCGACAGTGCTTAAAAATAATACTAACAAGTACCATTAAATGTTTTGTTCAGCAAGTCTCCTTGTTTTGTGTTGACCCAAACTCATCTAATATAAAAGTGTGGATACACACTTTCTTTTGTCACTAACACAAGTTTAGAATTTTTAACCAAGCTAGTGAAATTAGCACCATGCAGACCACTTTTGATACAAATGTATTTCATAAAATACCAGGCCCATGTACAGACTTTTCTTCTTTAAAGACAAGTCATAATAATCGAATAGGTAACAGCAATAGATTGAATATATGCGGCTTCACTACTGTAACTTAACTTAAGCTTCATAAGGAATTGACTTAGTGTCTTACATTGTAGCTCAACTTTTGAACCATTATTTGGATAACTGCATCATTATTTGGATAACTGCAGCATTATTTGGATAACTGCAGCATAAAGAACATTCTAACAAATCAACTAAAAAGCATTGAGTTCTTCTTTGTCTTTGTTGCTTCTGAACATCTCCACTTCGTCTTCTGCATTTCTATCACTAGAAAATAATGATACACACACCTACAGTGTCCAGTAATGGTTGTTAGTTTATCCCTTAATTAAAAATAAATAACACATATAAGTCACATTCCTGGCAAAACTATGCAAAAAAAGTTTAAATGATACTCTGAAAAATACTGTACAACTCTTTGTGCAAAAAGGCCCAGAAATGTTTTCAGGTGTTGTGGACGCTGTTCGGGATTGTCATTATTTTAAAAACAAAAATATGTCTGACAGCAAGAAAACTACAATTTTCTGAGTCTTCTCATTAAAAATAACAATTTTCCCCACTTCCTGACACTCACATTGTTTTAAACAAGAGGTTTTTTTTCCAAGAGAGTTAACTAGAATGTCTTTCAAAGTCTAATTAAATCTTTGGGTGTACAAGTTCAAGTTAATGCAGAATGTTCTGTTATAGCACCGCAAACTTATTTTCACTGTTGCAGATAGGAAGAGCAGTTACTAGAATCTGTTGTGCCTACAAGGACTTTAAATTTCTAACAGATGTTTGGGAAACTCCACTTTCAATTTGCTTCTTGATGCTCTGAGCCATTTAGAAGCACTTCAGGCACTTGCAAAAAAAAAAAGAAATCTGCTGAGCATATCTCTCTGAGAAACACAAATGTGCTTTTGCCAGAGCTTTCAGATAACAGGGCAAAACGTATGTATGCAGAAGTGCTACTTTGGTAGAGTTAGAGCTGAAGAGCATCAGCGTTTTGTAATATATTGCAGAAAGAGTTTACTAAAATGAGAAATGTATTGTCACTGGTCTGTAATGGCTAAGTTCTAATAAAAATCAATATCAATGCAATTTTGATCCAGTTATGTGCCTGTCACTTTTTCCTACAGTCAAGCAGAAGCACCTTTATATAAAAAGTACTTTTATAAATATATATAAACAATATAAAAGTGACACCATGGAGTCAAGCACTTTTCTGAAGACAAGCGCGAACACCACGGATCCACGGCTCTGGAAACACACAGTGCGAGGTCACCAGATGCTTCAATGTTACAGAAAAACTTCAAAGTTGCTCAAATGACTTTGAAAGTGAAACTAAGCCAAGGTGAGGGGAAGATGTCATCAATCTTAAAAGACGAAATCTATTTCAGTCTTGTTTAAAACTTTGAAAGTGATATGTTCAGCAGCATTGTTACAAAAGTGCATTACTACAAACTTTTTATCAAAAATGGTCATTTAACTTGAACAAATTCAGAAAAATTTACAGAAAGAAATGAAAGTTATGATTGGATGAAACCCAGTTTCCCCTTTTGTCCACAGTATAACATTTTATGACAGAAAAACAAATAAAGGTGTAGGACTCCCCAGGACTTTGAATAAGCACCAAGAGTTACTTCATAGGTAACCATTGGTATTATCTACAGCCATAGTTTTTTGATAAGCCCCTGTTCTTTTTTATGTTCTCTTTAAATATAGAGTAAAAGAGAGAATTTGTAGAATTTAAATGTTGAATGTATTCCTAAACATTATAATACTTTTAAAATGCAAAGCATGGTCCAATGCAGTGGTACCCAACCCTTGGACCATGGGACAGTACTGGTTACTTGGTACTGGGCCGCAGAGAACAACGTGCATAACTTACATCACTTCCATTTTATTTCTTCTCTGACTCTAAAGGAAGGCTTATTTTTGTAAAACGGTAGGACTTTCTCCATTACATCCATTTATGATTTACTCTTGACGAAAGTCAAGATGTTCTCCTCTGTCACATGTCTTAAATCCATCTGCTGCATTCCTAAAGCAACTGCTCCAATGGCTAAGTTCAAATCTCCATGTGTCTTTGGAAAGTTTCTTTGCACAGTAAAGAGCCAGAGAAGAAACAGAAGAAGACTCTGATTTCAAAGCCAATTCCGCATTTAGTTTTATAACATTTATACTTTTTTTTGCCAAAATTGCTCAAAATAAACCAAATCAATGAGTCAATAATACAATTCCTTCTAGTCTTTTTAGTTTGTGTTTTGGCTTAAAACTGTTTAATTCTAGGAAATAAAGAAAGAAAAAGATAAATATGTTTTAGAAAAAGCTGACTAAAATATCAATACCAAGATAATTGCTGTGTAAATGTGCTACATAGGATGTTTGAGACAACACAAGTGTCAACTTGATTCCTGCTCTGATGGACACAAGCTCCTCTGAGTGTGAGCTCTTCCTCATTGGACAAAGTCAAACATTGGTGACTTTGGCACAGCGATGTCCCTGCTGTGCACATCACCTGCTTGCTCTGTTATGCAGCAGTGACAGAAATTCTTAGGAATTGTCAGCCCCCGGTCTGCAACCTCTCTGTATAGACTCCAGCTGGTTGCCCAATCAGCCCCAACATGCCACTTCTAATCTCGCCCCCAGCCTGTTGGGCCATTCTCGTATCAGCGGAGGCTTTGACAGCTGGATAGCTCGCGAAGAGAGCTGGGAATCTCGTCTCCGCGCTGGAGAAAAAGAAGAGCTCGTAATTATTCCAGTGTGTGCACAAGACCACCAGAGATTATTTGTCTGGGTTAAAGAAATATAGAAGGCTTGGAGTCAGATCAAGTGAAGAAAAAAAAAGGGGGAGAAAATGCAGGAAGTTGTGTCAGGTTGTGGAAGGCATGATTAGAGGGAAAAGCATGGAATTTCGCATCATTATTTTTTAGCACATTGTAAAAAAAAAGAATCTTGAGTTATAAAATGTGAGCTGGAATAGCAACTTTTTGTAATGAAGCCACAAGGAAGCTGCAATATGTACAACCTAAAACCATATAAACCAGCTTATTTTTCAACTTATTTCTATGTAGAATGTTTGGATCATGCGATTTATATAGACAAGAATCAGAAAGAATGATGTAAATTTACACATTACAACTTTGAACATTTCCATTTGTTTTTTAACTAGATAGTCTCCTATTTTGGGAGGCGTGAGAGGCCATCTGAACTCTGGTGTGGAACCTAAAGCTCTTAAATCAATTGCAAATGAACCATGGCGCGCTTTACCAACTATGTGCCTGCAACAAACTACCCAGTATCACAGTAGTAAAGTGGGTATACAATCAAAGTGAATCAGCTGGTTTTGACTCTGAAAATCCGCTTCTGTCCACGTCAGAGTCAGATGACTCACATTGATTGCGTAAATAATCAAAGATTTAAGGAGTGTGTGCTATTTAGGTGTCGCTGGTGACATCTTTGGTGTTAAAGGGTTAAGCACCAGACTATTTTTAACACCAGGGTGCTTGAATATTCTTTTTGAAAAAACGTCAGTACTGTGCTTCACTTTTTTCTATTCAATCTCATGTTGTAATGTATTCATCCAGTGAGGTAAATAAGTATTTGAACCCTTGTGATTTTGCAAGTTCTCCCACTTAGAAATCATAGAAAGGTCTGAAACTTTTGTCTTAGGTTGCATGTCCACTGTGAGAGACATAATCTGAAAAACAAATCTGGAAATCACCAAAGATTTTTTAAAATAATTCTTTAGATGAAACTGCAAATAAGTATATGAACACCTGAAAAAATTACTGTTAATATTTGGTACACTAGCCTTTGTTTGCAATTAAACAGGTCAAACTTTTCCTGTAGTTTTTCACCAGGTTGGCACACACTGCAGGAGGGATTTTGGCCCACTCCTCCACACAGATCTTCTCTAGATCAGTCAGGTTTCTGGCCTGTTGCTGAGAAACACAAAGTTTGAGCTCCTTCCAAAGACTTTCTTTTGCCTTCTTCTATGCTTCTTACGGAGCCACTTCTTGGTTATTCTGGCTGTGTGCTTTGGGTCATTGTCATGTTGGAAGACACAGCCGTGACTCATCTTCTATTCTCTAACTGAGGGAAGGATATTGTTCCTAAAAATCTCGTAGTAGACTTCTCCTCACTCGAGTTTGGAGATCATTGCATTTCCTTACATTCCGCAGGGGATATGTCGGACTGATAAAAGATTTTGTGCAAAATTCAGACGGATGTAGGCCAGCATTGATGGCATGACTGGCAAAACATTCAGTTGACATCTACCGTACCTGTTTTTCAAGCTTATGGTAATACCATGTGCTATTTTAATTACACTTTACTGCTATAATGATAATTTTCTTAAATTGCGACATGTTCATCCTGTGTTGTTGCCTACATTTAGTGGCTGTAAATTCGATATGGTACCATATTTTACTGCCAAAGAAACACTCATAACACATCACCATTCCATCTCAGAGAGGAATCAAAGCCGGTCTCCAACAGCCACCGGTTTCTTAAAAACCAAATAATCTTTTGATTTAACTTCCAGGCTACTGGAAGATTTGCAAAAGACATTTTTTAATAATAATTAGAAAACAGCTCTATCAATCCATCCATTTACTTTGCATTGGTTCCCTTGAGATGCCAAAACCAAACGCATACATCTGTACAAAAAGTGTAATCTCTGAGATGTGACTGATACATTTATTAATGATGTGATTTCTAAAGCTGAGTTACAAAGCTACCCTGCTGTGAGAAATGATGTGTGGAGCTAAACAGTGTTTTATGCTCAAGATCAAAACCTATAGAGAACTTTATTGTTTCAAAGAATGACTTACGAAACACAGTTGAAATAGTGTCTGTTGAACTACCGTAGAGCTCATTAAAAGGCTTTGGGTGTTACTAAAGTTAAAAGAGACAAGATAAACTGATTTACTTGAATCCATTAAAACATCACATAAAATAAAAAAGTTAGGCTAGACATAAAAAGGGAGGGAGGTGTCAAGTTGCAGTGTATTTTTCTATGGATAAACATCTCCTGATGTATGATAATATTTAGACAATTGACTTTTTCATTCAACCTTACTGTACCACCTCTGTGAATGCAATTTCAGTGAGTAAATTAGATTCAAATAATATCGTTAGAAAACGATCTGCTACCGTGATGTAAACAAACCACCAAACATGTTGGGCTCTCCCAAATTGCAAAATAGAAGTTCTACTCTTCAAGCCTTTAGTCCCCCCCACCACCCCCTTCACCGCCATGAGGGATTCACCCGCTCCTCCTGAGACAAAATGCTGAAACCCACAAATAAACAGCCTTTAGACGTTTACATATGGAGCGCAACTCTGTCAAAGGCCCCCAGAGAGCGAGCTCTAAGCTCATTTGCACAGTCGATGTGAGACGATTCAGGAATGGCTGCTTGAGTTTTTGATAACTGACGATGAAGGAAATATTTCAGATGGAGAGGACTGGAGGGCTTTATGAAACCAACGCTTAAGAAACACTTTTACTCGTTTAGGTAAAAAATACATGTGTCTTTGACTGTAAATACATGACAATAAATTATTTCTACTTGTGTTTTTATGCAAAAAAGTTACATGTTAATGACTGCATTTCTATATTACACTTGAAAAATAAAGGCATTTTTGAGGGCAATAGATGATCATATGAATTACACACATAATATATCTAAAATTAATTAGTAAAATAAATGAAATAATTAGTAAAATAAATAAAAGAAAATCAAACATTTTTTACTTTTAATATTTAAATCATATTTTATTTAAGACTTAGTTTCCTATAAAATTTTAAGGAACCACTCCAATTATCTTTTTGTGTACTGGTATTTTGAAAGCGTTCCTAGTGGTTTTTTAGACATGATCGTGCTTTTTTTAGCCAAAATTAAAAAAAAGGAAATATAACAAATTATACTCCAAACCCTCCTCTACAAAGGAGGCGGGAATGTAACATAGAAAGGGCTCCATTCAAATGGTAAACAATGTGAAGGGCTCTATCCGATTGGTCAAATACATAAAAAGGTTCTGTTTGATTTATTAAATACTTAAAACTGCCATTAGATTGCTTTCATGTGTGTAAACCTTAAACATAACAATTTATCACAGCATCAGTTTGTGATAAATAGCACAGGCTGTTCTCATTGATATATTGCATATATATTATAATGTTGTTATATAGTGTGATATATTGCAATAACGATAAATTGGTGAGTTATCTTGCAGGCTCACCCCAAACCTAGCATTACAGGTACAAAATTGAAATTGGTATTATTGGTAAAAAACTGGGGAGCAATATTCAAGCCGTACAGTTTTAAGCCAGATATCAGATTAGATTGAACGAGGAAAACTGAGACGTGCTTGTACATATCCAGTCATTTACAAGTGGATGCATCTAAATAAAGCAGAACATGGACCTTGAGGCCCGTCCATCTTATTTTCTACATCACAAAGAAACGGCATTCGTTCATCTACTCCAGATTCATCATGATTTGAAAAAAAAAAAAACCTCAGAAATTTAATGAAAAACACATCTTTCATCAGAGTAAGTGTTTAAAAATGTTCCAAAAATAATATAAATGATAAATAAATTGCTGCAGTTAACCTATAGTCAAGCAAATGATAAAGTGTTCCTTGCCCCTCTAGCTGGAGCACAAAACACCTTTTTCCTAAATCCCATTCTTACTCTTTCCCTTCCCTTCCGCTCTCCCTCCTACTCATCTGTCTGAACCTGTTACTAGAATAGCTTTGCTAGCATCATTCAGGCACACACGCTATCTAATGAGCTATTCTAGCCGGCAGTTGACAAAGAAAATGAAAGCTGGTGTGATTACAGAAATCTGGGGCTCTGCCGAACTGCAATTTGTGGAAAATGATCGGGGCTACCTCGAAACTCTGAAAGGGGCATCACCTGAGCTGCTCTGGAAAAATGAAATGGCAGAAGTGCTTACAAACGCGTTGCAATCACAAATCTGATATGTACATGATAGTGGTAATCCTACTCTAATGGGACACAATGTCAAATCCATAAATAATCAAGGAGAAAATGCTTTTTTCCCCTTTTTTTGTGCATTCCCAAATGTTTTAATGAGAATTACATAGTGTGATCACAAATCTACGGGGAAGGGCCAAAAAGCTGAGAGGATTTCTCCACCCCCGCTGCATGAAGGATTATGAGCCCTCATTTCGAATCATTCTGTTTTCCAGATTGCAGGCTTTGCAGTGCTGGAAGAGGCTCCGCAGGAGTGTTTAGCAGGTTGGTAGAGCCAAATATGTTAATACCAGTTGAAGATGAATCTCAAAAAAGTCATTTTTTTAACAGTTTTTTTTACATTTAACACAGCGACTTCACTTTCCTGATTTTTTCTTGCGCTGGATACAACGGTTCACTGCTCCCTGCTGCCAACTGACACTTAAACATGAGTGGACAAATCACAAGGGTAGCCATTTCAAGTCTTATCTCTAGCCAACTTACCACGAACACACACATATATGGCACTGTTGACATCCCATCCAAAAAATGCCTACCTGATTCCCGTGTTCCTGCTCTTATTCCCTGCCAAATCCCACTATTACAGAAAATAAGTCCACCCACCCCTACACTGTTTTTTTCTGTCCCAATATCTGCCTTATTTCTTTCTTATTTTTTTTTATTTTGCACCCGTTCCTGTGCCACCCTTCCACTCTGCCTCCTTCCATTATTTCTGGGATGACAAAAAATATATATATGACAATAAATCCCCAGTGAGAGTGAGAGGCGGCACAAAGGTGACCCTGAGGTACTCATCAGCTTCCATTCGCCTTTTTCCACCACTTTTCACCAAAAAGCTTGAAGACACAGCAGCTGCCACTCACCGCTTCCATTACTCCCTCACACCAGATAACATCTGAACCTCACCGCCACCCCTACGCCAGTTCATATCACACAGAGGCACAAAAAGTCCCCCCCTATGCACAAAGGCAAAAGGAATTACAATAACTCAAAAAAGGGGTTTGACTGAATATGTCCTCGTGGAAAGATGAATGGAAAAGTGGAAAAGTAGTGGAAAATGAAAAGTAGCTGAGGTGGGAGTCGGAAATGGAAGGACGTGAGTAAAACTGTAAGGAGACAGGGATCTAGCAACTCTTCTTCCATGTCATTTCCACATCCTATCCCTCTTAGTCTAGATTACATGGTTATTTCTAGTGCCAAAAAAAAAAAAGATTAAGGAGGGAAAAGCTTGTGTGTTGTGTCTGAACGTATGCTTAGTGGGACTGGCAGATGGGTTTGCTTTTAATACTTTTCCTTAAGCGTGACAAATATGATTGCTTGTGTGTATGTGTGTGTAACATGTTATCCCTTAAAATCTTCATTTCTCCATCATCACTGCTTGGGATCTGACCAAATTATGATGCAGTCTCAGTGGTAATGCCATGCTGGAACGTCCCAAACATCAAACTTTTATGTTTTACTCCCCTTAAGAAAATGAAGATTTGTTCACATCTTCATAAGCTCCTCTGGTACTACTAATTGCTCTCTAGAAAATGTCTATTACCCACAATGATATTAAAAAACATTACACCAAAATTTTGAAAAAACTGTCACAACTGATTAAAGCCAATTATTACACTGAAAATTATTTTTTAGTGAGATTTACACATTTACAACACACACAAGCTGTAATTTATTAGCTTGTCCTTGATAAGAATTTGTTTTTCTATGTAATATGATCTCTTTTGCGACGGTTGGAAAACAAAAAATTGTTGATAACTCTTTGACATTTGAGATGTCGCCGGCGACACCAAAATAACACAACCTAGTTGACATATCGACATACATTGTTTAAGTGATGAATGTAAATCAGCTGATTCTGACACAGAAAAAGCTGCTAATCAATAGCAGCTTTGCACCGATATGCAACACATTATTAACACAGTGCAGAATAAAAGCACAACATCACATTTTTCCACGACAGAACCAGCTGATCTATGTTGTTGCATTAACACTTCACTACTGTAAAGTTTTGCAAATCAACACAAGGCTGCTTTTCTCTGCTACAGAATGGGCTGGAATAATGTTAATTGCATTATTGGTTGAAGAGTTTCAGTAGTCGAAAGAACAGAGTTAAACCTTAGGTGTTAAAGGGTTAAAGATAATCTCTGTTTGGAGAATTGCAAACTAATGTTTATTACTGATGCCTTTGTATAATAATCCTGCCTTTGTATAATCGTCAACTGCATCATAAGCTTCAACTCAATAAATCATGTTTTTGTGGTTATATACGGACAGAAAGGTGCTTGTCAGCAAATTGAAAGGAATACAATTCAGTCAAGATTTCCTACTTAAGCATTGCAATGATATTACAATAGATCTTTATGAAGTCATTCATTTAGGCCTTAACCTTTGTTTTCTTTTTTTTTTTTTTTGCAGCCGTATGAGGCACTAATAAACTAACGTGTCTGTTTTGAGGGGGTGTCTGAAGAAATTTGGGACTCATTTGGAGAGAAAATCCTCTCATTGCTGATGCCTAAAAGCCATCAGCGAATAGCTTTCCAGGCAGTTCATTACTACTCAGAGGCTGACCACATGGGATGTAACATAACACTGAACTGGTTAATGGCCCAACTTCCCTGGCATCTGGGAGGAGTTTAACTGCTGCTGCTTGGCCTCTCCAAAATGCCAGCTTGTTAACTAACTGGCCATTCAAAGCTTGCCATTGGGTCTATTTCCATTAATGGTGGTTCCCTTTGAGCGCATTGGTATGGAACTTATTAGGCCACCTCACAACAATGGATGTGGATGTTGTTTTTACAGTTTGGAGGACTTGTGCATGGTGAAAACTGAAGTCAAAACTTTCCTACAGCACTGCCATAAAGGCACAATTTCAGGTTGTTCACCAGTTAGAAACCATTAGAATGGTTTACTAATTTTTTAATATCATGTACACTATATTCATTCAAACAGATGTGTCAATCTATATGACATGTATCTATTCATCAGGATCAATGTAGTGTAAATTAATACAATTGTTTAATGTCTATATAATTTTTATTTCTTTAAAAAGATGCTGCTGTTTAATAGGAGGAGCTCTTCACCAGTTTGATGTTTCAAAAAATACACTTGAGCTTCATTTGGGAGTCCACACATGAAAACAGTACAAAAAAGATTCAAAAAAGTTCATATTTATAGCATTCATAGTACATTTTAATCAAACTTAAGTGAGATTCATCGTGCCATTGGTTGTTCCATTCTTTTTGCTCTGCGGATGAATCAAAAGCTTTTCTGTGGCTCAAAAGACAGCTAAAAAATCTGAAACATGTCACGAACTATCTAACACACTTGGGGTGACAAGCTTCAAAGCAGCTTGACAAATATTGCTTCATGATGACGTTGCACTTCAGTGGGTGTTCAGTTAAATATCCATGTTTGTAAAATTAGAAAAGCAAGACGAAGAAAAAAAATCTATATTTTATTTTAAAAAAAATACATTTTTATTAAACTGAAAACATTAAAAGACATTTTTCTAACTGCTCGGTTTTGTTTCAATGATCTACTGTGGCAAAAAAGTGGAATAGTTTCAAGAAGTGGTCATTCTTGGTGCCATGTAAGGTGTGTGGGAGAGAATGCTGAAGGCAAGTTCCTTCTTAATTAGGTTGCAGTGCAGATTCAGCAGCCCAATTTCAAAGTAATCTTTGATCAAAGGATTACACGCTGATGTTAGGTGCTATATGAGATGCAACACTTTTTTCAATTTACAACAAATCCTATACTTAATATGCCCTTTAGTAGTAAAAAAAAATAAATACTTTGCACATAGAAACAAAAAAAGTTAGGGTTGTTGAAGTATTTTAGAAATATTACAAACTTTTTTTGGTCAATTTTACCAGGCTTACAATGTACATAAAATATGAATAGATTTAAACAATCTGAGGTAAATCATAAGATTACTAGGTGCCAGGACACATTAGGTCATTGAAATGAGACAAGATCCAACCAGAGAGAGGAGACACAGATCTGCAACCTGTTGTGAGAAGTGCACTTTTTAGATTGGGATATTAGGAACAGATATAATAGATTTTGAGCTACAAGAGAGACCGTTTTCATCTCAAGGTGTTGTTAAGATGCAAGATGACAGCAGTCAGAAGGACTGCTGAGCGGTCTTTGGGTGAAGGATGGGAACATCATAGGATGCCAGAAACAGTAGTTGTGTGAATCCTAGTGTTGTCTTTGAATTACAAATAGATTGTATTAAGATTTCCTACTTAAGTGTTTCTAAGATTTAACAATCAAGGTATGGGTGTTCTTGCCAAAGGTAAAAACATGAGAATGACATGAGAATTCATGTTCTTGAGGTGTTCTGTTCTGAAACCACTACCAGAACTAGAGTGTTTGCATCCAATAATCCATTTTTTTAAACTGATGTTTTGTGTTGTCATGTTTTTTTTTTTTGTTTTAAGGTTTGGAATTGTCAGAGAAACTAGGGGAGCATGGATTAAGGAGACTTAGTTGGAATGGACAGTGATGCCAAATTCCTAATATTCAGGAAAGCCAGAAATGAGGAAAAGTTACTCAATTGAAAAAAAAAAATGAAGCTTAATGGAAAAGCTGAGTTACCAGCTGTCTGAGGACCCCACTTCTGATCTTTCAGCATTTGCTCACACAAATGTTGAAAGATTCTGACTGGTTCTTACACTTGTTGTGACCTGTAATCAATCAGATGGCGCCATAGATGGCTGCATTCTTGCTGATACAACCAAGTTTTTTCTTTATCTGTTTAATACTTTTTTATTGTTAAAGTTTTAAATTTACCTCATATTGGCTCATTGGATTAATAAAAAGACAAGGAATGAATATATACTTGAAATACCAAAAATGTAACAAAAAATGTGAATGCAAAATCTAGTTCCAGAGAACAAAAAAGCACATTAAGCCAAAGACAGTAAGAAAGTAAAAGGAAGGGCACTAATCCTGACAGGAAAAAAAAAAAAACAAGGTGAGAATTAGAGTAATCAATAAATGCTCTAATACATATTTTTGGAGAAAAAAAGGAGAGTAGCAGTGGTAGCTTGTTTTCTGAGGTGGAGGGGTTTGTTTCCTCTCTTTTTTCTTGGCCTATAACGATTTAGAGCAACACTTTTCCAAACAAGCAGGTATTTGTAACTTTGTGACATTTTTAGCCAGTATAGCCCACTCTCAAGAGAACAGTGTGAAAGCAAAACAGACTTTATGAAAATATGTCATCTTTCAACATTTCCTGTCTGAGAAATAGAGAATAGACAATCCAAGCTTCAAATTTGCATTAATCTACAAACAAGACAGAGTGGAACTATTTAAATAAAATGTTTCTCCTTGATTTGCAGCAGAAGAGGAATAAAAGTTTGTCATTACGTTCAATCATTCAACCAAATATAATGCAGCGGAAGAGACATTTCTCTCGAGGTAATTGTTTTATGCTTTCTTATTTTTGTTTTTTTTACAAAGTCAATTTGCTTTCTTGTAGAAAACTGGAAACTTAATTTACAAAGCCAGTGAGCCAATTGAGATAATAGCCAATAAAATTTTATAGATATTTTGTAGTTAGTATTAATGGTTTTGTAACAAATATAACATACTCCAATGAAGCGTAAAGAGTCCTTTATTGTTGAAAATAGAGCTGCAAATGCCAACGTCAATCAGGTCCAGGATTCTTGACAAATCTGAATGCTTACCTGCCCTTCGGCTTTCCCAAACCTATTAAGGTGGAACATATGAGTAGACTTTATGTGTTCGTGCATGAGAGAGAAATGATGATTTGCAGCGCAGAAAAACTGAAAAAGGATGTACACACACATACATGCACACACACCTACACAAAAGTCAGTGGGCTGGTAGTGGCTAGCCTTATCACTGTGCCACAAAGTGGGAAGATTAGATTACTCACTTCTCTAGACCTCCAACTTGGTTACCATGGCAATAGCAATGTGACTGGGGCAACAGCTCACCACTGTGGATGCTGCTGGATTGAACAATCATGGAGGATCTGCAGTCAGTTTGCCACTTAATTTTATTCTTGTTCCATTCTATTTAGCAATTTTACTGCATAAAAAATGTAAAAAAAATCAAATTAAATTAAATTAATCTTAACCATAAAAGTGATCTGCAAAGTTTTACTAAAACAAAAGTGGGGCAAACATTATAGAGTTAAAACCAAATAGAAATAAACACGCAGGTAGGTGCTGCATTTCAATTGAGAGCAGTCCCCTCTGTGAAAACATTGGAAATAGAAAATGATTCTAAAAGGTTATTGTGGTGGGCTGAAATGACCTTCTGTACCAATCATTACTGCAGTGGAACCAAAAAAGGATGCAGCTAATGATCCTCTGTTTGAACATTTTAATAAAACCTGTAGTGAGAGTGTTTGGTCTTATCTTTAATGTTTTTACACTTTATGCAACAGTTCCTCCTAGATCTCAGGTAACCTCCAAAAAAAAAAAACGATGCCAAATAATTAACCTTCCGTTTAATTTAGAAACTGTGACTGATGCTGCTGCCACTAAAGATAATCGCTATTAAGGCAGCCATTTTCTTAATAAATGTGTAGCATGCTGCTACTGGCATTAAATAAAAACAAAAAAAACCTAAATGTGGCTTCTTTGAGACGGGAAGAAAGCAAGGGTAATCCATTCATTAAGACCGTTTGACCGTACATTTTTTTAATATATCTACAATACCTAACCTGGAGGTCTGAGCTGCATGGTGAAGCAGTGGTTAGCGCTCTTGCCTCACAGCAAGAAGGCCCCCAGTTCAAGTCCTGGCTGGGGGAACTGAAACTGAATCACCACTGGGGGATCTTTCTGTGTGGAGTTTGCATGTTCTCCCCGTCGTGCGTAGGTTTTCTCGGGGACTCCACCTTCCTCCCACCGTCCAAAAACATGATTCATAGGTTAGTTGGTCACTGTAAATTGTCCCTAGGTGTGGATGTGAGAGTGCATGGGTGTGTGATTGTGGTCTTGTGACAGACTGGCGACCTTTCCAGGGTGTATCCTGCCTTTGCACACAAGTGGCCGGATTAGGCTCTGGCAGCCCCGTGACCCCAAAAGGTACAAAATGGGTTCAGAAAATGGATGAAATCTTGTAATATCAGATAAATCTGTGCATTTAGGAACAGCCTGACAGTACATGGTGGACGAAATCTTTAGACGAACACCCAACCTCCCATTTTCTCCAATTCTAAGCAATCAGTCTGTCATTTTTGATAAAAGTTTTTCCTGAGTGCTATTCTGTAATAACATAATGTGAATGAATACATTAAAAAGATTATGCTTTTTCAGCAAAAGTGAATCCACGGTGGTGAGGTGACATCATGGACAGCGTTTGTGGAGGACCTCAAAGTAAACATCTAAGTGAAAAGTATTTGAATGTATGCCTAAAGTGCAATTTATGAATACATATGTGACAAAACAACTAAACTTAAAAACAAAATTGAACTGTGAGAAGCCTGCAACAGATGAACCCTAAAAGGGATGTACATATGGAGGACTTGGCACAAAAACAAACAAACAAAAACCCAACCTCTTAAATGTACTGACAATTAACTGGAACAGCTGGGAATGACTATTACTGAAAGGGGATGTGTAGTGACTGAGACAAAACCATAAAACAAAACAAAACCAGAACAGGAAAAAAAATATAGGGCTTAAAATAACATAAAAAAATGCCAAAAATGGTAAAGAAATGGTGCTAACCTCTAAGTGAGCGTTGAGGGTCATTTTGATGTGAAATGTTTAATTTGAAATAGTTCACTTAATATAAAAAAATAAATGTACACACTCAACATTAATGTCAAGAAGCATGTGGGAACAATACCAAAAGTATTACACACATTATGTACCATTATCCTCACTTTATCAAAACTTTCTTTCAGATTTTTGCATAAAAATATAGGGGTGATAATATCTGCTAATGTGAATTATTTCCAGTCTTAATCTGAATCTCTAGCTACCTAGACAGCTGTTTTGAGTCCGCTCCGAATAAAATTGTATTTTTGTGTTTTTAACAAGTTTTGTAGCATTTTTCTGATGATGGAGGACATAAAAAATATTAAGCTCACAATTGCATTTCTAAGTAGTAAGGATAAGCATAAGTATAAGTAAGTACAAGTAGTAAGTATAAGAATTAAGTATAAGTATACGTATAAGTATAAGTATTAAGTATTAAGTATAAGTAAGTAGTCCTGGCAAATTTCTTAAAATTAGGGGTACAAAGATTCATTTTAACGATTTGATTCAATTGGATATTTGTAGTTGACGATTGAATTAACTTTTGTTTTTGGCTCATTTGGAACGATCTGATGCGCTCTGATTCACTGATTAAGATTGATCCAGGACATCTTTAGCCAAAAAAACAAGCAGTGTGACTGAAAAAAACCCAAGGGAATTGAACCGCTCAGATTGAAGTTTTCTAGAGTCCTTGTATTTGCTGCAAGATAATCAAGTGTTTATAAATATGTGTACAAACTAACAAGTAAACAATATTTAATGATAAATCCATTCACATTTTAGTTTAATAAAATTCAGCCCACTGTTGTTTCCCACTTAAACATAATAAAACATAAAACATAACAGAACAACATTAGAACATTCTACCACACTGTATGGTCACGTCTTTGCTAAAATTAGTAATTTATAGTATTTCCATACGTTGGACTGTAATGATAGCTTGTTCATTTTTTGCTGCCATCACATGTGTGTTATCCACTGTGATGGACGTTTTTAAGGTATATTAAAATAAATCAAACACAACTCAATCCAAATAGCATTTTCCCATTCGATTATCGATTTATCTCATTTTGAAATGATTTTATTTAAAGGTATAGGTTAATTGGAGTCAATTCTACCTCAGACAGATTAATTTTGATGGATCGTAGGAAAAGAAATCGATTAATCGTTACACCCGATACAAACTAGATCAAAATATGATTGGAATGAGACTTTAAAGACCAAAGACATTTTTTGGCTCTCGATCAGTCTGTTCTGCCTTCTTCTTGATGCCTGAAAGCTTTTAATTTCATTTTTGACCAGAGTGGAGCTAGTTTTTGCTCTTACTTCCTTGACCTGAAGCTTTTCTAGCACACCTCTAAACAGTCCTTGCATTCCTCTTCCCTGAAACTCATTCTGCTTGGCTAATCCAGAGGAAACACCTCAATGTCATCTTGCAGATGATCCAAACAAAGACACATTCAGTCTGCAGCCTCAAAGAACCCAGTTGGTTTATGCATAACAGTAACTGTGTAGGCGGAGATGAGGATTACCAACCTTTTCCATAATGTTAGTCAGGCAGATGAGTTGTAAGAATCTCAAACATTTGCATGAAAAATGTTTTTTATTTTTGTTTTTTTTCTTCCCTTGTGCATCTTCCAAACAAGTTTGAAAAAGGCGTAGAACACTGAATCTCCAAACATCACCATGAATTCCTTCTGTCATTCTGTTTGTACCATGTCAAAAACTATGCTAATGTTACACACTGGAGCTCATATGCTGCAAATATAGCAGGAATATTCAACACTTTGGGTACATAAATTGGCTGAGAACTGTCATGCTTGGGAGTAGAATCACTCAGGTCCAGAATAACACCTTCCCCCTGTGAAGACACACTTGAATCCTGTACTCTTACTGCCCCCTCTGCAGTCTATTCTTGCTCGGAACACTACAGTATTAAGGAGTGAGAGACTAGAATTCGTTCAAGCAGGCAAATTTTAGTTTCGGCAAAAAGCTGTTGAGAGCCTCCCATGTTCCCTGGTTTTTTCCAGTGGATCTCAAAATTCCCTTCATGTTAAAAAAGTCCCTGCTCCCAGTTTTAGTTCTACTCTACGTCCCCAACATCTTCACTTTGAACTGTCAAGAACTGAACGTGTTTACTGCAATATGAGGACTTGGAGAAACTTTTTCAGTTAATATGACAACTTAAAAAAAACTCCACAGCCAAGTACAATTTTTAAGTGAATACTTTTTGAGATCGGAAATAACACAAGAGGAAAATCACTATTCCTTATTAAAAATCTGAATGAATATTTTACTTATGAACATAAAACGTTCCTTTAAACTTTTGTTTTTCAAAATCCTTGAATAAATTAGTGTTTGGTACTGCTTCACAACAACTTTGAAAGTTGCTGCAAAAAAGTTAAGTCATTTAACCGGAAACAGAGTTCAGAAACTTTTGAAATGCTGCAGTGGTTAGCGCTCTTGCCTCACAGTAAAAAGGCCCCGGTTCAAGACCTGGCTAGGACTTCAAATAGTGTCACCAATGGGGACCTTTCTGTGTGGAGTTTGCATGTTTCTCCCTGTGGATGCATGGGCCTAGAGGACAGGATAGAAGCACTCATCCTGGCAACACAGGAACAAGACCTGAGCATCACAGTGGGTCAGACAGAGTCAGAGGGTCAGCTCTGTCACACAAGACCCAAGGAGTAGGCTGTGCAAAGCGGCGCCTGAAACAGTCCAGCACAAAACTGCAGGGTGTACGATGCTAGCCGGAGATATATGGAACGCCACAACCAATGTGTGCAGAGTATGGACTGACAAACCGCAAAGACCAAATGGGGAACACTTCCAAAAGTGATAGAAAATGAGAGAGCCTGTGGGACTTTCAGATACAGACTGACAGAGTGGCTATGGCAAACCAACCTGACACTGTAGTGTTCTCGGTTCATTTCCAATCGAACTTTCCTCAGAGTTTGAGTCTGAGTTGCTCTTAGTTTTTCTCAGTCTAGGCTCCGTGCTCTGAGCGGAACAACTGGACCAAAACTGTCACCATAGCCAGGCATTATGGGATGTTATCAGAGTAGGAAGGAGTTCTGATGAATCTTGGACAAACATGGAACAACAATGAGACACAGCAACTCACTGAAATGTGGTCGGATGAATGCAGGCTCATTACAACAGCTTTAAAAGTGATGGACATTAATTCTCACACTTTCCTGACAATCTATATGATTGATATGACACTTATCAGCGTACCTTCATAGTCGTCGCATCTTTAGTAACCATCTTGCAGCATGCCTCCGCCGTAAAAGCAGCAAGTAAAAAAGTGTTGTACCTGACCTTGATACAGACGTTCAAATTCGTCATCCAAATATAAAGTTTGAATAAGTGAATTATCCTGACAAGGATTGCAAAGAAGTTCCATTATTCCTTCTCTTGTTGTTTTGCCCCACCCACCATAATTCCTGGCAAATGACAGCAGAAATTATAAGTCACATGCTTTTGTTTACAAGCTGTGGTTCAGAGCAGAAATGTCCAGTTGACGGCAGTCTGTATAGAGTCTAAACGGAAGGTTCAGGACACAATCCGGACCAAATTAAACAGACTTGCTCTGGACCAGCAGACTTTTTACCCTAAGGTTACAAAAAAATGTCCAGGTTTCAAAAGCATGAATTTGTTGGTGCAGTTTTCTCCTTTTTGTTGTGTTCATTCACTGCATCACAGCGGATCACATTTTGCATTTTTTCCACCTCATTTCGTATTTCAAACACAGTAAAGCCGCTGCTTCCCAAAACAATCCCTCCCAGTATCCTTTAAAAATACACTTGAATTGAATTTGTTAAGACATGTAGAAATGTTTTAGATCAAAGCCTTTGCTTGTCCTTTGGATCCCTCATGATCATGTGAGAGAAATTCAATTTCCTCATTGTACAATTTGATTTGGACAAATGTCTAATTTGGACTGAAGGGGCCATGTGACTAGACTCATGTCCAAAGGCTTTTTTCCCCTGCACAGTCGACTTGTGTTCTCACTTATCTGATAAAAAATAGCGAGCACACAAGAGAACGCACTCTTACAAGCCTGAATGCACTCATGCACGCATGGCTGCTGGTCTTCACACTGCACTCACATTGACACATACTGCCCACAGACAATGAAGCTGGCAACTTGCAGGCTTACCAAAGTTTTATGCTCGCAGATTTATTACAACCCGTTAAAATAGATTTGATTTTCACTACAACGACTCTTTTGCGCTCCCTTCTTCAGCAAAAGTCAAACCTGCCTTTTACTGCCACTTACTTTAACCTTCCCCCTCGCCCATAAAACACCGGCAGCTTCTTCCACCCAAGCAAGACCCTGTTTCTTCTTCCCCTCCACCACTTCCCACAGCTTCTAAACATCTAGTTTAGTCTCCGCTATGATTTTGTCTTTATGAACTACATTTGTTTTTCTTTTCCAGTCATCCTTGTCCTGATCTTTAACCCTCCAGCACCTCCACTGTGCAAATATCCTTTCGTCCTTCATGTTATGATGTATTTTAAATAAAAATTGTCTCTTTTCTCCTAAATGGTCGATTCCTCATAACCATCTGGCAGAGGAGGTATGTTGATGTTGACCACATAAACTGAGCCTCCATGGAGGTATCCAAAGATATAAATTCCTCTTATTTTGTTTGCATTTTTTTTTTTTGTTGCAACCCTCAGTTTGACTAGTTTTCTTGCATGTATCTATTAAAAAAGATTAGACTAGGACAAAAACATTTCAGGATTGATCTGGAGGCTTGGTTTTGATAGGACAATAATTTTCAAAAACGTACAGTATTTTCTTCTGACTATAAGGCCCAATTTATCATACAGTGAATGATAAGTCTATTTTCATACATAAAGTGCACTGGTTTATAGGGCGCAATAAGCAAAACAAAAGTTAGATGAGGTATGTGATACAACTACATTACCCAGCATGCCTATGTGGGCAAGACCTATGCTATTGGTCAAAAGGTTCGAAAGAAAAATGTTCAATTGAACTGTCTTTTTATTCAAGTTTGATTTTTATCTTCAGTAACAAGCCTTTGGAGATAGGGCAGCTCATTGACTCATTCACTGTATATGAAAACTGGACCAAGCGACTGTGATGTCATTCATATAATTGGATGGCTTCTGGCTTCAATGAAATTAAGTCATTTCAGTCAAAATTTTTTTTGCGATAAGGACGCCGCCGTATTGGAGCCAAACATCATCAGTAGGTGGGGATTGGTCTAAACTCTATCAAACATTCTGAATGTTTGACATTCAAAACAAGCACCAAATACCTTTGTGGAGAAATCTGATTGGCCTCAATATAACTTGAATAACTGACACAGCAGAAAAAGAATATCAGCTGTTCATTTCTCAACAGAAATCAATGGGGCTCCTTGGAGCCTGCAGGTGTGAGGTGTGACGGGAGAGAGGTCACTCAGTCCAGTTCTCATATACAGTCAATTAACCAGACAGATATGTCAAAATTTTATTGATAGTAATTCTTAACATTGTTTGGTTGTAACACAAAATACAAAGCAAAACACATTTTTTCTGTTATGTTGAAACATAGTATATATCACTCTGGCAGGCTACATAAACTACAATGCTCCAACAATCCATCAAGCGATGCGGTCATTCTTTAAGTTGTACTAAAACATTTTTGACTGACTTTTGAATGCCATGTACCACAGAAATCAGTTTCAGGTCACAATCAGAATTTATACGCAAGATGTGCCAGATTACAGGGAGCACCATAGATTTGCGAGAAATATTAAAGGATTTTACCCTTAAGCTTTATGGTTTGAAAATAAAAGAAAGCTGGTCATAATTCTCACGTTTAAATTTTATAGATTTGCACTATGAGCGCTTATATTTTGTATTTTCTATTCGTGAAGGAAAGAGTTTTCATCACTTAGTCTGTCTAGGCTATTTTATGCTCTTTAGTCTGCTGGACGTTCCATCTGCATTCACACTGGCACTTAACTTTCTAGGGTTCACTTGCAAGCAGACCGAAAGGCTCTTTTTTTTTACAGATCACTTGTTTGGTCCAATGAGCTTTCACAGCTGACAAACCAAGTGGAAATGAACTCTGGTGCTGATCAAATAGACCCATGTGAAAGCACCCTAAATTTGCTCCAGTTAACTCAACAGCTGCTTCTGACGTTATTTGTTCCTTCTTTTTTTTTAGCATGACAAATTGAGCCAATGCAAGCGGAACCCTGTTAACGTTCCTCTAGTTCAGAACGTTGCAGATGAATGTTTAAAAACAGCCTCGGGAAGCGTGATCCTCTATACACCAGAGCACTCAGTTAGACACAGCAGACAACGCATTACAGACAAAGCATGATGTTAATGCTTGTGTCACTTTGTATAATCCATGTGTGAGTCTACCATGAGAATTTATTATATGCCTCGTCTCACATGTTCAGAACCCTGCGCTCACTGAACTCACAAATAAATATGTTTTATTTTGTTACTCCATCCTCATTCCTCTTGTCTCTTCATCTCTTAGCAAGTGTTCTTGGGTTTTTTTGTTCCATTTTCTATTTTGTCACTTTTTTCTGACATTTTTTTTGTCCAGCTCCTCCTCTGCATTTCCACTTTCCATTTTCTTTATATAGCTGATCACTCGTCCGCTTCGTTCCCTCTTTTTTGCTGATGTCTTTCTGCTGTTTGGTATATCTGGTATATTTTTTTCCTTTTTATTCTGTTTTCCTATATAAATGCCGAGTAAATCTCAGTGCATTGCAGATAACAAAGAAAACTACATAATTAAACTCTGGGAAGGACACAGATTAGAAGATGTTATCAGAAAATAAGATGTACAAACTTAAGTTTTCAAATAAGTTTCATCCTAGAAAAAAACACATACGCATCAGAGAAGAGCTGGGTAATATGGCCAAAAAACAAAAATCTCAGATTTTTTCACACTAAATTTGATTTTCAATTTTAATCTATTTTTCCCTTCTTTTACCTTCTTTAGAAAAAAATACATGACAAAATATATTTTGACAAAAATTATTTTATTTTAAAATCTCTTTAGGAAATAAGTTTGACTAAACACAAGCTGTAAACATGTTTGTAGATCACTGCAGCAGATGTTTTGTGAGCTACAGCTAGCTTAAGCATCTCATAAAGAAAAACACTTCTCAAACTTGACAGAGTTCCTGTTTCAGCTGATGAAACAAACTTGTTGAATTCCTTCTTTGGCAGCTACAAACTTCAAACTGATGTTGTTGTGTGTGGCTTGATGCTCCAAGTTTGAGGTCATAACCCCACTGGTCACTATTTCACTTTTCAGTCAGGCACATATTTCACCAGACAAATGATTACATTATTTTACAAAGGAAAACTATAGGTGTTTATTTAAAATATATATTTATCATGTTGAATGCAAAGAGAGAGAATTTCAAAGCATAACAAAAACATAATATAACTGTTTTAAGTGACTCCGATTTCTATTCAGTCTTTGGTCTCTGCTTTTGGAATTCTCACATGGCTTATGATGTGTTTTATTTTGTTTATTCTCTTTAGCACAGCTGAAAAGGGCCCCTGTGACCCCAATGAGGAGAGCTGTCAGTGAGTCACCTTTACTCTGAACCATGGACAGAGAATAAAAAGGATTTTCATAAGTATAAAATAAAGTAATATATAAATAGTATCAACACATCTTTAATGTCATCTAACTATTAACTCAAGTTAAAACATGATGAATAAACAAGGACAGATTTACTACAGGGGAGCAGATTGACAGAAAAAAGCTTTTTTCCCCTATTCTGCCTCCAGTCAGCTCAACGCCGGCTGTGTAATGTTTGGCATTTTTTATGTAGTTTCGCTCATAGAGGATTCACGTTTGTTATTGTATTTAAAAAAATCAGTTTTTATGAATGTCCGATGAATTAAGTATGTTGTGCTAATCTGTCAAGTCTTAAAGTCCACTCTGCTCTCTGACTTGAAACCAGTTTGGGGTCACAACCAGGTGACATGCGTTAGCATATCATATAGCATTGTAGCATGATAGCATCACAACAGTGGATAGGCTCTGCATTAAGATTGAATAGGCAAAGGAACTGTACTGAGGGTTATTTTTTTATCCCTACATTTTGCTTTAAAATTACCATGATAAATGTCCACAAGATAGATTTGACATAGTAATTTGAAAATGTTGTGAGGAAAAGTTCAATGCAACCTTGCTCAGTACCCCCTTAGAGAAAAAAAAAACCTCAGGATGTAAGATGGCTATGTCTAATAATTAGTTTTTTGCAAAAAGAAATAAAAACTGCCTAAAGTCACAAAGTTTCAACACCCTAATAGAATTAGATGATACAAGCTTTGCATATCCTTTTTAAATCTTTCTCCAGTTTTTATCAGCTGTCCAAACACAGACCAAAACAATAAAACACAACTTTCTTGATCTTGAGGTGTAATATGGAGTAATAGTAACAGTTGTACCCGGGTACAAATAAGAAAGCTAAATAAAACAGCTTGTGCTGTTTCTGTGACAATGCATGGCCTTTATTTTAGAACAAAAGAAAAAAATATATTGTTACTTAGATAGCTTTGGAGCAGAAAGACTCCAAAACATTTTTAAAAATGTCACTTTCAATAAGACCAGCACTGAAGGCAAACCTTTGTGTTGCCAAAATAGTTTTTTATCTCCAGACATTACATTCTTCAAGAAAGTCTTACTACAAAAAAAATAACAAACGGCTATTTTAACTCATTTTAGCAGAAGATCTTGTGCTAAATCTCAGCTTCTGTAATGCATTAGGCGGTTCTTTTTCTCAGTAAACACTTACTTTGTGACAAGTGAGCTTGAAAAATAAATAATGGAGGTCATGAAATAAAACGCAGGTAGTGTCATGTCCTCCATCTTTGTGTGCATAAAGAGGTAGCTTTTTCTGTGCTCAACAGCTGCTCCAAAGCTGAGCAAATTCAAAACAACTAGAAAGACGCTTTCCCTGTTTGTGTAGGAAGGGTAAAGGCCAGTTGGCATCATGCTTAAGCAGTAAACAGCACACTAAAACTCAAATATACCAAGATCAAAGTGTTACTGTTCACAATATCTAAGACAGTTGTGTAATTGGGCAATTATTGTTCAACACAGAAACAAAAGTGGCCACCATTTAGGGTTGTGTTTCCTGCTAGACTTATAACTAAAGTACAATCAGAAGACCTGTATAGGACAAAAATGACACGTGAAGCTACGTTCACACCGCCCTCAGCAACGCACATTCAAGCTGCTACCTCCAATGAAAAGTCTAAGTAAAAAGTCTATGTTTCAGGATTCTGCGTTCAAAACTCTCACGTTTACACATAAGCTATGCAAGTTTTTACGATCATTTTCAGGCTCTGCGTACAAAAAGGTGCAGTCATTGAATGCTCGTTGCAAATCTGGTTGACCAATCAGCGACTTGGATTTGGTGACGTATAATTCACAGAAGTGCTAAGGGTCTAAAAAGTGACTGTATTTTGGAGGAAAAATGTATAATTGCCGTTGGTGCCTAGCTAGAATTATATGACGCCAAGTATTTCATACAGGATATCTGGAAAAGAGCTGTGAAAGAACACGATTTGCGAGATTTGCACAGTTTTTACACCAAGACTCTCCCAATTGTAGGTGATAGAGATGGAATAGTAGGCAGTATAAAAAGAAAAAGCCCCTCCCTGCTTACTCATTGTGAACACCATGGGGTAAGTGCTTGTTCAAGACTGGGTATTTATTCACATGCTCGGAGTTTAGTGTTGGAGAAACATCTCAGATCTTAGTCACTTGCAACTGTGGGGGGTTAATCACACTTGTGCTGCAGGTTTCTAAGCTGTCCTTGCCTGTGGGGGGGGTTGAAGGCAGAAGGGGCCACATTTCAAGAAGAGCGCAGGTGTCTTGCTCTTTCCTTAGGCGTGTACGGCGACCTCAGAGGACATAATGAAAATGGAATGTACCACTGTTATGTGTGTGGTAAGTCTATTGTAAAGTATTTGTAAACACAGTGTAAGTTACACGCACTTATGACATACAGGTGATGCTGATGCATGGTGTCCTAATGTTGCACTAGCATTAGTAAGGTGTGCATACTGGTCCCTTGCTGAATGCAAGTGAATGCCGCATGCACAAAGTGTGCAAGTGACACTTTTTTTTGACTGTTTTTGACATCAAAATTTCTCATAACTTTACCACCTTGGGAAAAAAAATGCGTATCCTTTTGGCTTCTTTGTCTATTGTTAAATTATGAGACAGGGCTTGATTAACTTGATCTAAGTTAATTCTGTGAGGATGATTTTCCACGTAAAATGAAATGTTTTTTCCTTTTTGTTAGTTTGCTAATTATAGTAATGTACATTTTCTGAGTAAATAAAGTTGTGATCAGCTGTAGTGTTAATTTTAAAACTTGCTCACAATTCAAATTGATGTTTGAAAGAACAGAAAGTATGGGTACAATGTAACTTTGTTTGGTTATTATTCAACAAACTATCTATCTATCTATCCATCTATCCATCTCTCTCTCTCTCTCTCTATCTATCCATCTTATTTTTTTTATTTTTTTATTCCAGCTTCTTTTACAAAGAGCATGTTTTATGTGTTGCCTAAGAGCATGTTACAATTAAAAACAAACAGCAAAATACAAAAAAGAGAAAAAAAAAAAATGAAACCAACCCCCCCCCCCCCCCCACACACACACACACACACACACACACACACAATTCACACATACACCCATGACACCCCCCAGCCCCCCACCCCAACATACACAATGCATACAGGTAATAAATGACTAGAATTGTAAAAGAAACGTAAGGTCTGCCTATGCTGTGAGGAAACAATATACCGGTAATCTTTTTTACCAGGAGCAGCTCAGCCACAGAACATCGCAACAGCGCCCACCCACACCAGACAGCAACAGGATCCACTCCACAGCCGTGAGGCTGCAATATTAGACCCCAGCCTCCCCAGCAATAAACACGGACCAAGCTGGCAAGTTCCGGTACAAAAGATCCCCATATGATAACATAACTTCATAAATGTCAGCAAAGCCAAAAACATGACCAAAAATTCATCTGGGCAGTCATAAACGTGCATAAACAGCTTGCTAATCAGCTTCGCTCTTTTCCATCTTGTGCACACGCTCATGTGCCATCCACAAACACCGGCTCATACAGCTCCACCTGTCATCTCACCGGCAACAGTTTCAAAACACAGTTTTAACAAAACACAACGTTTTAATTTCAACATAGCGTTTGTTTTTTTCTACGGTGTGCATTATTTTAACCCTTCAGTTCATGAAGGCTGACATGGAATGTAATGTACATTATGTGAAACAAGTTTTATTGGAAAAAAGCAGCAGTTTTTAAACTCGGGGGTGGGGTCAGTAACAGCACTGCGTTTCCTATAAGGGAAAAAATCTCCTTGGGAAAAGAGATTTTTATTTTTTCAAATCTGAAAAATACTAGATTCATCCTGCTCACAGCAGGAGTGCATTGTGGGAGTTAAGTTAAATCCTGTTATTTATTTTTTTTGCACCATGAGTGAAAGGGTTATTGCCAGGTATCATCACAGCAATGCTGTCAGGTAAAGATGGAATTTATGGCTCTTTATAGAGAGCCAGATCATTTCAAAAGACTAGCTCTTCTGGCTCTTTTAGTATTTATTCATTTTCAAGAAGCCAACCTGAAGGCAATTTATTTAATCCTGGAAATAATCAAAGGGTGGATTGATGGACTGAAATCAGGAGCAGAATAATTCAAATTCGGATTTCCCACCAATAATTGAGTTTTATTACTTTGAAATATCAATTATAGCTTCATTTAACATCTGTAGACAAGATGGTAAAGTCTGATATGGAGTCAGTGTTTACATTCCACTGCCAGCATATGCTGCATGCATGTATAAAATGTGTGTATGTGTGATGTTGTTAATACAACAGCTAAACCAGGGATCTGCAACCTCTAAAAGAACCATTTGGTCCAGTTTCTTACTGACAATACTGAGCTAGAGCCGCAAAATCTCAATATACTTTTTATAAAAACACAGTTTTTTGCAACCTTTAGCTTTTAAATGTTGTTACAACGATTAAGCTATAACTGTGATATATTCTTCAATAGGCTACATAACAGTTTGTATTTATTTCAATCTAACAGCTTCACGTTCAAGTTCCTTTCAAAATAAAATGTTCTTCTTTAAAGATCCTTACAGATTTTTTAAAGAGAGGAAATATCTGTAAAACACACCTGAGTCTCACCTACTTCACCCTTACTTACTGTATCCTTTCGTGTTAAGAGTTCATTACAACCTATCACCAGCAGCACGCTCGTAGAAAAAATTGTGCATGAAAATTTTCACTCAGTTGCCTCACCGAGGGATCTACGATCTACAAATTTCAGATAATTAAATGACATTCTCTATTTACACGGGGAAGCCTTAGATTAATGCCCCCATTTTTTAAAATTAGCGTTTGTTAACGTGTAAACGTTGACAGCCCTAATACATATATATATATATATATATATATATACTAACTCAGGGATCACTGTGAAAACGACTATACAGACTGATGAAAGCAAGTTTTTAGACCTATTTTGGGCTCAGCGTACAAAACGCATGGCCATTGAACATGCGTTGCGAGTTAAAGCAGGTCAAACTTTGAACAATCAGGGACTTTATCATTTAGAGGCATAACCATAGTGTTGGAGAGGAAAACCACAGGATTCAAGCCCAAGAGTAGAAAAAAAATGTTCTCCCCGCCACAATAAGAGATTGAAAAGAATAGGAACAGTTGAGCAGGACAAGTGCAGTTTTTGGTTCAACAGATGTGTCAGATGGATGATTGTCCACAGGGCCAGGAAAAAAAAACATCTTTTTCGCTGCCTCGAGAAAAAGAAGGCATTCCTCTGCTCTTGCTGAGTTTAAAAAGGCCTTGAAAAGTTTGACACCTAAAGCAAATCCTCCTTCAGGTTTGATGTTCCTAAAAAACTTATGCTTACAAGCTTTTTAGCTCTCTGCTAGTCAGTAGCAACTAAGGATACTAAAAACCAGAAATGTTCAGGAGGATTAGGAAAATCAGCTAGTTTACCTTTTCTTCATCAAGATCCTAACGCTGCACAAACTTCAGATACTTGAAGTATATGTCAGTAGATGCTCATAGGTCATTTTTTTGCTAAACCAACTCAAGTTTCAAATGTTAAAAGGATGGTGGTAAATGTCACTGTGGTATTTTAAAACAACCGGGGGAACTAAAATAATATTTTTTTATATTGCATCTGTGCACAAAAATGTAACACAATAGAATAAATTCTTTCACTTTCACTTTGAGGCCATTTTGGGAACCCAACACACTTCACAAAGTAAGCACAATAAAGCTGTTACAAAAGGGAACCTATCCACATTCATTTCATTAAATTCATTAAATGATCTACCTTTAAAACATTAAAAAATTAAAATAAAAAAAACACGTGATTTGCTTATTTTTGTTCCTTGTGCAGGTGGTGTCAATTGTACTTGTGGTAATTTTCTTTTATTACCCAATATTTCTTTTTTAAACCTATATCTAAATTCAAAACAGTGTTTGGTTGCTTGAATTGGGCAGGCAAGGCAGGAACCTTACTGATCAAAGGTAGACCGCTCTACCTCTACACCACATCTGTCCCCAACCATTAAAAGCCATCATCTACACTGCATTTTTTTTAACACAGAAAAACTTCACAGAACCTTCACCAACTGAAACTAGCATGCAGTCAGGTCTACCCTTCAGAATCATTTACAAAGAATAGGAGGGATTTTTTCTACAGACAGATTTCCAGTGACCTGCACTTTTTTGTGTCTGTTTATTCTAGAGGAACACACTTTCTGCCAATGCAGGCAGATATTAAAAAGCAGCACATGTCGAGTTAAAATAGAGGTGGTGGAGGAGGACGGCGTGAGTAATCTTACCATCGTCTCCTGATCCTGAGCCAGCATCTGCAGGAGAGAACAAACACAGATATTAACCAGAGGTTGGGACGGCCGCAGGCATTAGCTAAATAGGCGTGTGCCTGCATATGTAAGTACGTGTCTGGGGCTGCTTGGGCATAAGCTTGCGGTCGTCTGTGTAAGGAAGAGACAGACAGGTTTGTGGGTGTGGTCAGGCATATGAAACATCTCAAAGGATAGAGCGGAGAATCTTACTGAGGACTAGATTTGAAAAGAAAACAGCCGGCTGTGTGGTAAGAGGGATGCTGATGCAATGGGAGGGTGGATCGAGGCCGTGAGCATCCTGTCCATCTTCTGTAGACGCTCTCAAAGGCAGCGGGATGCCATAATGTTTCCAGTTGCACATCTGTTTATGTGTCAGTGAATCCTTTTCCATGGCCTTCCCACTGAATCTGTGTAAAGCCCCTTCAAACACTCCTGAGCTTACAGAACTGTTCAACAATACAGCGGCGAAACAGACACTCACGAGCACTCCGAAGCTCCGTGTAATTCGATATGGCACATAAAGTGATCTGCTAAAACGCACAGAGCCAGAGACCAGACAACATGCGAGACCTCCAAGGACAGTAGGGGGATAATAGCTCAGCTCCATATAAATACCCATGTGAGATGGGTTTATGAGCGGAGGAGGCCCATTTTGGCCTGCGCAACACATGGAATATGAGCGCCGACACTGAATACACTGATGGCTTAAGGTTTCGGATCAATAAAATACATTTTCGGCCAAAAACACTTCGAGACCGAGAGGTTTTAGTGAGGTCAGAGAGGAAGACGGTCACGCGCACCGAGGGAACAGAACTCTATCTAAATACTCTTAATGTGCCAGAGCTTCCGTTTTTTTTATCGAACTCATGTTTGCACATTACGTGTTGGTCAATAACTTTAATATTGTATAGTGTTGCTAATGTGTTGATTGGCTGAAGCCCCCTTGTGCAGAATTGGCAGTACTAAATAATAAATTACTCTCCAGAATAGCTAAATATTCCAGTATTTCTCTGCAACCTTTGGGACTTAAATGAATTATGCCAAGATGAGATGAACTCCTGTCCTTTTCCAAACTCAAAACAACTTTCTACTTGAAATGTTTGTAAGAGTTTAAAGATGGCATTGCATCATTTAATCTGTCTACAACCTTAATTTTTGAGATCTTTTTCATGGTTTACAACATTTCATATTGAATTTTACTGCAGTTTATCCAAACTTGTAGGAATTTTTGATTTCCTTTTTTTTCCCTTATGCTGCGTTCACACTGAACGCAACTCGCGTGTCAAATGTGCATCCGTTGCCTCTCCTTCGACATGTATCAAATTTACTGCTTGACGCCTGTCCAAAAATGTGTTCATAAACTTGATGCTTTGCCAAATTTCAATTATTTTAACTTCGAAAACATACAGCATTGCTAAAAGTGCCCCGCAACACCTGAAACGCAATACTATCACACAGCCGTGTCTGATCCTCAAAATGCGGGGCAGGACCTCAAATTGTGTTTTTACATTGACTGAACATAAAAACTGGACGCCATTGGCGATCGTTAAGATTCTAGCTTTACAACTGTCAATATTTAGTGGCTGTCTTAGGATTTTCCAAAGAATATAAACTTGCATGATCAAGTTGCTACTATTCAATGTGGAAAAAATGGTGAACTAAAAAACTTCAATATTTAAAAGGAAATTAATCTTCTCAAGTATAGGAGTTTTATTTTGACATGTGATTGTATTGTTTTTCTCAAATATTTTTCTAAAAGATTTCTCAGGACTGCTTTTTTATTTTATAGTATTAAGTAATCTGAAAAATGTCAGAGAAAGAAAAAAAGGAACACAACTATAGAGAAACATAAGACAGAGTTAATCTTTTTTCAGTAATATATAAAGCAAATTCTAAACCAGCAAGTCTATTCAAAAATAACAAATGAAGAAATTAATCAACAGACAATAACCTTTCTTTTGGTTTACTCTTGTTTGTGCAAAATCAAAGACAAAGGGAGTTTTGCTTACAATGTAAATTCAACAAGTAAACACTACGAAAAAATGAAGGCAAATGAAAAATGTGTACCAAACAAGTGTTTTTAACTAGGATTTTCGAGGATGTCGTTTTTGCAGATTGGCTGTAGTTCCTTAGAAATTTGCCTCTGATTTGTGGGCGGGACTGTGGTGCTGAGCAACCCCATCCCTCCTTCCCGTTACCAGTGTTGGGGGTATAAAAGTACAAAGGAATGAGTGACTAATTCATTTACTTTTTGTCAGTAACATAGAAACATAACAAAACTGTTTCTGTAATTCAAGTACAATTACAAGACTACAGAATCTTTCATTACTTCATTACTCACGTCTTGGTTCAATGAAACCATAGGTGACTAATAAAACAAATTAATTTATGTAAGTACTTGGCTCTTGGTTAAATGAAACAAAACAGGTCCTAATAATAAAAACTGAGTTATTGACGCATGCGAGCACACGTGCGCTAATGCAGTTGGAGATGGTCCAAGTAAGATGAAGAGAGTGTAAAAATGGATGTGGACAAATTTGTAGGGGCATTCAGCAACTGGAGATATTCAAATTATTTCCAAAACAAAGGCAAAATAAATTCAGCTAAGTGCAAGTTATGTCCTGGAGATGAATGGTTTTCCACTGCCCCGAGTGTCAATGAGCAACCTGTTTAGACACTATGTAGATTACTATATGATGTACATTTTCTCATGTTCAGGTGGGGAAATGAATGGGATGCTAAAAAAAACCTGATTGCCCTCGTGCAGCCTCTGTTTTTATTTTGTGGATTTTAGAAGAGAGACTTGTTTGTGTCAGCCTTATTCCCTTGAAAACTTGTAGTTGAGTGAGAAGAAAGCAAAGTAACGATTAGTGAATTACTTTTTAAATTGGGAAATGAGTAAAGTAAATTAATTACAGTTTCATCCAGTATCTGAAGTAATGTGATCAATTATTGTTTTAAAGTAGTTTACCCAACACTGCCAAAGTTACTAACTAACAAAGTTACCCATTGCTAAGAGCTATCTGTTTACACTCTCTCCCACTAGCTTACAGCCTCATTACTCATTACTCCAAACTAACATTACCGGTGCAACATTAATGGCAAGCCACATTGGAGCTATGCAGCTGTACAGTTTTGAACCAAATACCAGAACAGACAAGGAAAATGTCAACATAGATCTAGTTCTCTATAAGTGGATGCATCAGGATATTGATGCCTTTGTCCTGAAAAAATGAAAACAAATATGTAGAAAACAAACAGGCAGATTTTTTACAACGTTTATTGCCTTCTTTGTCATTGGTTTCTGAATGGATTTTTTTTTTTTTTAAGTGTGAAAAATAAATAAAAAAGTGGAAACATGTCAGAACAGCCCTTCTCCTGCCTCCATTCTACTTAAATCTTCAGAATTTCATTGACCTTGGGGAACGCGGGACACAATGTGTAGGATTTTTATGAAAAAGCTCCAGCTCTAAGAATCAGGCTGAAGTCAGAAGGGGTTCATGAAAGATCAATGAGAACCTTTTGTGCATGTGCAGGAGGGAAGGTCAAAGGAGAAAAAAGACTGCTGCCAAAAAAGAAAGAAAATGAGCAACAGCTTACATTTTCATTTACATGCGACGTTCTTTTCATCTAAAAGTATGATTGGGGGCAGTTGGAGTTTTCAACTGAAAGGAGCTGGACGGCAAAGCGGCACTTTTCTAATGGGCAGCCATTCTGCCCCCTGAACAATGGCCTCTGTGACAGTCGCAGAGATAAAGGGAAGGCTGAGGTTTTCTGTAGGCTTTAAATTAAATGATTACAAGAAGAGACAACAAGAGCTGAGGAGAATGCAACCTTATAGGGACCTCCAATCTGAGCTACTGATCTTACTTTTGTACATCTTCACCTCAAAGGACAAAAAGAACTGCAAATACTAACTGAATGACTGAGTCTATCAGGCATCTATAAATGAAATAGCACACATCCTCAATTTGTAGAAAAGTATCTTTATTTTACTCCTGTTGCAGCAAATATGTCTGGAAAGTGTAGAATTCTGGATGAAATTTCTATTTCTAATGGACTGTTCTGTATTTTTTGCACTATGGGATACACCGCATTTTAAGGCGCACCATCAATGAATGGATCTAATTTCAAACTTAACTATCAAGCGAGACAAAAGAGTCAGAGATGAGTCCAACAGTCACTCAAACTTTTATAAGTGCGTTCACAGAAACTCTAGAATTTGTTTTACGCTCCATGTTAGTCAAATTAGTGGCGTTACCTCTCAAGATTGCAGCAATATCAACAAGAACAACCAGAGTCAATCTATATATGCCACACAGCAACTACTATTATTCCAAATGTTGCCTTTTTTCCTTTTTTACAATTTCATTTACAGCTAATAACAATAATTAAATATTTTCCAATGTGTTATTTTGCACTTTGCCTTCTCTTAGATTCAAGGTGACAGGAGCTTAAAAGAACAAAAACAGATTTATTTTCACAAAACTCTCTGATGTGTTATAAAAAACATATTTGTCTATAGCACCCCCAAAAAAAACACAATAAACAAAAACAAAGGGCGGCTATGTTTGTACATGTCTCAGTGTCATCACTTAGCATGAAAGTGTCACCTCAGCAGGCCTCCTGTTTACTGTTTAGAGTAACAGAAGACTCTAACTTCTGGTCTCTTGGCAGTATGTCGGACGTTTTGAGAGACCATCTGAAATTGCTCAGGAATAATGCTACCATGCTGAGTTGAATGCAAGGAATGACCTGTTAACACCGCAAAATGGTTAACAAAATGGGTGAGAAACACAAGTTTTATTGAAAAAAAATGAAGATCTAAATATGTTTTTTTAAAACTATTTTCAGTCTTGTGTTTTTATGTCATCATTTACTTTATGAAAAGTTACCAATCTTAAATTTAGAAATGCAAATTAGCTCTTCGCTAACAACATATCTGTGTAATAGCATTGATGTAAGAATTGTGGGTAATAAAAGTGTGGATTTGAACTGAAATGAGACAAATGTTTTTCCTTTTTTCCTTCCTTTCCACGCAAACCTTTTCCAATGATTTTGGACAAATATACACTCAGTTATTTTTGTCACTTAAATGAGTTCATATCATAATGTTTTGGCCAATGTGGTTTGATCCAAATGCAGAAGCAACAATGAAGGACTAGCAGTTGTGTACCCAGTTTCCTGCTTTGTTCATTTTGCCCATTATAACGGTGCAGGTTAAGTTGATAGTTCAGACAAATCATTTTATGGTACAAGCACCAAATTTGTTATGGATGTACCTGAGGATCCCCCCTTTCAGAAGATATACTAGCCTTAAAAAAAATCTATAATGGCGGACATTTGTGAAGAAGGCGGCCATTCGCTCATTGCAAGTCTTACCATGTCTTAAAAAGCAGCTGTTTTAACTGTGTAGTGTTTCCAAATAGTTTATTTTCTCAAATTTGAAAGCAAACTAAATGGAGATGTGAACACATTTTAACATAACATATATTTATGTGTCTGAAATATCCACAAGTACTGCATCAAATAACCGTTACTAGGACAGGTCATCTGACGCGCAACTATAGAACCTAATGCAAAGTAGAGCTTTTTACAAGGTTACAGATTCCTGGTTTTTAATTTAATGAGGAAGGTGATTATTCTACCGTTTACTTTTTGATGGGGTCACAGAGGAGGATAAAGTTGTAACAGCATCATTTATATTAAGAGCTTTTTATAATTAATAAGTCCTTTACATTTCTGAAAAGGAAAGTCCTTTTTTTTTTTTTTTTTTTTTTACAAAGCAGAGTTGTATTGTGGGGAAAAACACTTCAAAATAACAGGTGACCTCTTTCATTCAATATCAAGTTAATACATGTGGAATTGCATTTACAAATGAGGTAATTAGGAAGTAGAAACTAGGTCAGGGATAAAACAGTTAAAAGACCAGCAGTGTTATAAAAAAATCTGTTGTGCCTGTTGTTGCTTTTGATGACTTTTTCTACAGCTTCTTAATTTGCTATTGAGAAGATTTCCCTGATCAGTACATGGGATTTATTGTAATCATGTGTTGCTCATATGTTATTTTTCATTGATAGCTATTGTTCATCATCTTCACTTAATTGTGGCGCCACATGAGGAAATCACAGGTGTTGGTTTAAAGGTACAAAAGGAACATTTGCACATCTATTAATTAAAATACAACTTTTTTTTATATATATTCAAATTAAATCAACTCTAAAGAAAAAGAAATACAGTACCTTCTAAAGAATGTGTATGCAGTTAAACATATATTGTGTCAAACTGGACATCAAAATCGCTGTCTTCCTGTTTCATAAGACTTTTGTCTCCTGTAAAGAATGCCTTCAGCTTGCAAAATCTACAGAAATCTTCAGTCGCGAGCATCCATCCATCCATCTTCCTAAACTGCCACATCTCTGGCAAAGGCAGAGTACATCTACAGGTCGCCAGTCTGTCGCAAGGCTTAATCGCAATCTTTGTTTTCATTCTGTAATATTGGACTTATTTTTCTACGAAGGTTTGAACTTTGAAAGTTTAAACAAGAGACAAAAGTGTGAAAATGTGCATGTCTGTCTGAGAAAAGTGTAGAAAGTGATCTATGATAGGGATCCACGACAATGACTTTTTTACAAAAGATACCAATACTCGATATTTTCCTGCCTCTTGTAGCCAGTACCGATATTGATACTCAACCAATATTTTTAAAAACACTAGAGGAAAAAAAATTTTGTAAGTACAAAGTAACACCGTAGGGCTCCTAATGTTTTCCAACAAATTTTTAGAACTAGTTTTACCTGCAAATAAATTGAACAACAGATAGTACAAACACGTTATTAGCCTTTTCAGTCTGCCATACATCTGTGAACAGTGAAAGTGCATTTCAATGGTCAGAACAAATGTTATTGTTCATCTGACCATAGAGCAGTCATGTTTAGCATGCTAGCATCAGATGTCCAGATGTCTATTGTAAAGCTGGCATAGTTTCCGGTTTTAAAATTTAGTAAAGAATGAATGTGTATCGAAAGGGTTATGTACAACTCAGGCAAACAGCTGTCTGAAAAGTAACGGCGGCTGGGTATTTCATAACGCGGCCCCAAATAGTTTATCAGCAGCCGATAACGTAAGTTCTCCACAAAAGAAAACATGCTATTAGTTTTATACTTTTGTTGGTTATCTCCTTAGCTCGTGGGTCGTTCTTGTTTAATTTCTTACACTTGTCAAACAGTTAGACAGTAGTCACCAGATACTTTACGTTTTTTGTTTTTTTTTCCAAAATGAGCACTAGCGCTAGCAATGACAGCAGCTTATTATTCTTTCCACACATCGCTGTGGTGAATTTTTAAATGGCTTGAGAGATCTGTTGTGTTAAAGCCTGACCTTCTTTTCCTCCCCGTGACACTTCTGTCAAACAAATTTTGCAAACAGCGAGTGAGTCGTGGTCTCCGACACACTTAAATAAGCCCTCACGGGAGACGTGAGATCACTTACATGCGACAGAAGCTTGCCGTACTGACACAAGTAAATACAGATTGGTGAGTGAGGAAGTGACGACAGTTTAAACTTTTAATTATTGTTACATTTTATCTGCAAATTCTTTCTTATTGGAATTATTGACATGACGTCAAAATGTCAACTATGGGCCAGTAACTATCGGTAACCGATATTATCATTTAACACTAATCTATAATTCTACATTATATTTGATGATTAAAATAAAAACACTTAAAAGAGCATTGAAATATTTATAGGTGTTAATTCTATAATGTATAGCTGCATGATTACCACCTTAAATATTTACACATATAAAATCAATCAAATGTAATGACACACATGAATATAAATGTTGATGGATTCAAAAAAAAAATAATCAAAGCACGCAAGTAATACAGTACTAGCATGAGAAATGTCACTCCAGTTGAATTTTTACCAGTCTTCCGATTTCTTCTGCTGAGTTGTTTCCATCCAAGGAGCCTTTAATAGACTTCTGCCTCTAGCTTGTAAGGGGAACTGACTCAGCGCCTGCCTAACTTCAGCAGGAATCCCTATCTTGGTTCTAGCAGTGATTCATGTAGCCTTAAATAGCAGCTAACTTCACCTTGCCAGTAGATTCATTCAGTCCCAGATAAGTGAGTTATTCAGAATTCAGCTCACTAACATCCAGACGTTCCAGCTTTTTTTCCACTTTTTTTTTATCCTATAAATGCCTGTTTTATTAAATTAGTCATTCAAGTCCTGCATGTTTCTTTGGTAAAATCTTATTACATGAAGAAAAAATGTCCAAGTTTGCTTTCATTTGAGTAAAAAACTCAGGAGAATATGTTAAGGAAATTAGTTGTTCAGTTGACATAAAACCTTGGCTGGCTCTGGGTGCAAAAATATTATTGTTTTTCAGTCATAGAATGCATGTTCTCCCAGCAGTCTATTATATTCTTTACAGATGCCAGATTTTTTTTCCTTCACAATCACACTAAAGACTAATATTATTTTCTGCTTTTAAAGGCCTGTGATTTCACTCAGCTTGAATACACTGAATTCAAAAGAATGGGTCATTGCAGGGCCTTCGCATGGCTGGAAGGAGGCTAACCAATTATGCTGAATCAAACGTGTTGGATAACATTTAAAAGATGTAAAGCAGGAGGTCTGTAAGGCTGCTATAAAGCAAGAAGTGTAATCAAAATCTGCACTGCATATACTTGACAAAACACTATTACTCCTTAATGCATTACTAATGGAGTGCTTGACCTTTTTTTATAAGTGAAGACACCCAGTCAGCAGCTTAAACATCAGACATTTCAGCGAACGCTAATCCTAGCTGTGTGACAAAATTAATCATTTTTAGGACTGTAAAAATATAAATAAAGGGCAAGATTAAAGACAAGGTGACCAACGAAAAAAATAAATCAGAATGATGTGACTGAGCACTGGTAATTAAAAAAAAAAAAAAAGAAAAAAATGTGTGATTCTTTTCCATTAAGCGTAAAATGAGATTTTTTTTTAAGGCAAAAAAACCTGAATTGTTATTTTACAGTTTAAAAAGAAACAATTTCAATGCTGTGAAATTTTGATATAAGTTCTATGACTACTGTTTTGCTATCAACTCTCTTCTCTGCCTTTATGTAAAACCAGATGTTAAATATGGTGTTTTAAAGACCCACTCCAATGAAAACTGTGTGTTTTTGGTATCTAGTGGCCATTTTCTCAAAATGGAGGACACATATAAAGAAAATTAAGCTTAAATGTGCATTTTCTGAGTATTTCTTATTCATATTGTTGTGAATCAGGAGCAGGCAAAAAATGCCATGGAAAATGCTTGGAGCAGTGATGTAGTTGCCACGATTGGTGGGCCACAAGCTCCCTGCTCCGCTGTATTCTAATGCAGACACAAATCCATTTATGTTTTCCTTTCCCTCATCTGAGCTAGCATTTGGCTCAAAACTGTACGGCTGGATATTTTTAATATTGCTCGCCATTTTTGTTGCGCCAGTAATATTAGGTTGGGGGTGTGAACTTGTGGGAGAGAGAGTGTAAATAGATGGATGATGGGTAATGAGGACAGGCTTATTCTACAACAACAGCCCTGCCCACAATTCAGAGGCGAGTTTCGAATGAACCACTGCAGAAACTATGGTCTACAAAATGGCACAGATACATTTATTTTGGATTTAAATGGCATTTTCAGTTGGACTTTCTAACATTTCTAACACACTTCTTACTTGATGAAAATAAATTATTATCTTGTGATGACAATCGCTAACCACTTTATCTTTCTTTCTTCCTAAAAAATCTGTGCTAAGACTGATAAAGCATACATATAAAGAATTTAAGAATCAGATCATGGCAACCATTTAATTGAAAAAGGGTAAGTAAATTACAATAAGGGTTATATGCAATTCGCTTTTTCACTCTCCTTTTTAGGTAATTAATCAAACTCTATAACAATTCCTACATTTAATGGAATCAGTGTGTTATGTGTGTGTAGTGTATGCATAAGTGCAAATATGTCTACTTGTGATTAGGAGCAGCTGTAATGTGAAAAAAAGAAAAAAAAGCCTTATTTTATGTAATGTTATTTATGTTCCAATCTATTTATGACTTTATATCTTAAATAGGTCTTATATATGTATGTATTTTTATTTATTTATTTGTCTTTTTCAATATGTTTTTATTGTTTTAGTACTCCAGGTCAATTGTGCCTGTTGGTTTGCATCTACAATCAGTTTGCTATCATCTATCATTGCAAAACCAATCCTTTCATTAAATATTTGCAGTTAAACAGTGTGATTCCACAACTGCATGTCTTCTTTGTATTTTAATAACATAATTAACCACCTAGACAGCTTTTGTCATAAGTAAACATACCCTTAGAGCTCTGGTCTGACTATATCTGCACAAGCTGACACAAAAAGGCTCCCAAGGCTTTTAAGCCTAGCTGTCCATACTTGTCAACGGTTTGAATTTAATTTCTTTATAAAACAAAGTCCATTAGTCCCTTGGCTTTTTCCTGGCTTCTTGCATGTTCCATCTAATGCTGAGTTGACTTTATTGTATTAAGAGCCATAAACACACAAAAAAAGAACTGTCAAAGGACCACACCGTAGTAAATCATTACAAGGACAGGTATTCAATCTTTCGTGAAGATGTTGAATAATAGCGATTTGTTGATACCTTTTCAGACAGACAAATAAACCTACTTTGTAATATTACTAAATAAAAAGTAAAATTTCAGAACATACTTTCTACAACTGATATACCCTGTCACTTTAGGAATGTGGTGCAAAATGTTTAAAATTACAGCAAAGCATTACTGAGAAGTACTCCACATCATCTACTCTCACGACAGACAGATCCATTGACGTGCTGCTCTTATGAGATATTCTACTTTTTTAGGCACAAAAACAACATGACAGTAACCTCATGTGACAACCTGAAGCATCTACATAGTGTGTCCTCAACTTAAACAAAATGAAAAAAATTATTACTGTCAATGACCGATTCCGTGGCGAAGACGCTGCATCACCAGTAGAAAGTTTTCTGCTTCATTAATGACATTTAGTTGGATAAGTTGCATGAAACTTGGTGGAAGTGTCTTTCTCCACTACCTATGGAATCTGTCTCTGTCGTGTGGCTTTTGTAATTTCATTGAGGTAAAGCATTGGCCCATAACTACTGAATCCCATCTCTGGAAGCGTAATCATATTTCCACGACTTTAATATGCAAGCGGGAAAATTGTACAAAGTTAAAATTGGATTGGGGTTTTCATTTTCGGCAGCTTAGCTTTACATGACTGCTTTCATGCAGAGGTAGCAGCAGCAGCTACCACTTTACTCCAGTGTCTCTTGGCCACACGTATTGTGCATTCACCCACTGTGCACAGCGTTGGTGTGTTGCGTGCGTGTGCCTCTGAATGTGTCTCTGTAGGCGCCGTGTAAAGACACATACCAGCAGGACAGTCGCCTTCTGACACAATAAGGATTTCAGACTGCTGCTTGCAGGCATCCTTGCGCAGGAAACACTCATTCTGGTAGTTCTTATTGTTGGAGCCACACACTGGAACATAATCATTGTTGCACTGCAGAGAGAGAGAGGAAAAAAACGTCAGGGGGAGGACAGGAGAGGAGGACATAAAAAAACAGGGAAGAAGACAAGTGTCCATGGCTAAAAACACATTTTTACAGTAACAAATAGGGTAGATGAGGGTGACTAAAGTTGTCAGCCTAATAACTGTCTCATGACTTGGCAGTTGGATCCAAACTCTGACACAACTCTGACACAGCATCAAAACAATCAAAAAGAAACAAACTTTACCAATCAGGTGCAGTAATAAGAAGCTTTCCTTCCAATCCTTGATTGATTTTACTTATCTTATGGTACCTTGCTAAGTGTTTTAAATGTCTAATGACGATATTAGAAAAAGTAATAAAAACAACTTAGAATTGTTGCTTATGCTCTACTTAGGATAGTCACTTCACAGCATGAAGATGTCTTTTGTGTCTAGCACTCATGTGCTTTTACTGGGAATTTTGGGTGTGAATGTGAGGAGACACAGTGAGCCGTGACAAAGACTGGAGAGCTCTCAAGGCTTTTTGCCACCTGTGTACTGCCACTCCTGCTTCATGTGAGCTTGGACAAAGCCAGCGTATGGTAAGAACTATAGAAAAGACCCACTCAGATGAAAATTGTGTTTTTCGTGGTTTAACATGTTCTTGTGGCATTTCCTCAAATATTTTCAAAGAAAATTAAGTTTAAAATTGTATTGATTTTTTCAAATCATTGTGAACCAGGAGCAGACAAAAAAAAGCTGTTGAAAAACATTTGTAGCAGTGTGGCAGGTCCAACAGCAGCTACAAGGTCCCTGCTCCACAACCCTCTGATCCATCCACTGTAGACATCAAGATCCAAGTATGTCTTTGTTTTCCTAGTCCGAGATGACCTCTTGCTCAAAACTATGGGACGTGAATCTTAAAGGATCCCAGCCACTATCTGCGTCTAACAGAAACAAACACCTGTTAGATCTGGCGGATATTGGAGAATGGCGTCAATTAGAGACAGGACACAATTGGAAGATATACCATCGTAGAGGAACTCCCCTCCCCTAACGCCTTCATTCCTGTCATGCAACAGCCCCCTTCCCTTTAGTTCCTATAACTCTGACAACAGGTTGAATGACAGAACCCTGGGATGACGAGCATCTACTTCCGGACATTAGTTTTTTTAATTCTTCATAATCTCATTATCACAAGAAAACGGGAGAAAAAAAAAGCAGGGTAGGCTGTTTTTGGCTTCTGTACAAATCGGTCTGTTTTCGATAGAAAATGTTTGATGTATCACAACAAATCTGGCGTAAATATGCTTAAGCAGCAGATATCCGCTGAATATCCATGGAATTACAACCTATTTTAACATGCTGCATGTTTTATAAGGTTTGTGGTCACAGTGTCCAAGTGATAGGTTCATTCCTACGTTTTTAATTGAACTAAAAAAGAATAGCTGTGTACCATCAGGCTTGATGTAATCAAAAATTAGTCCAAAAATATAGCAAAATGTATAAAGCTAAATAAAGTATTTTAGCATCACCAATTTGAAACGGTCATGTTCACATCGCATCTCTTCAGGAAAAAGCCGGCGTACTCTGCTGCTCCCCTCTCGTTGCTCCACTGGAGCAGTGGGAGGTTAAGTGACTTGCTCAAGGGCACTCAAAATAGCTGTTAAGGTACAGGAGAACATTACTCATTCATATCCCCACACGGTTTGCTAGCTATGGAGTAAGTCAAGATTTTTCGGATGACTGATGGCACTACAGAGCTGACTCGACGACCTAACCCCCCCACACTCCCGCCCTTTTTTTTTTGTTTTCTTTCTTAGATGTGCCGCTCTGGTGGAAAGATATTCATTTGATTCCATATTGATTTTCCGCTGTTGCACTGCAGGAATAACAAATGTGATTATTCAGTTGAAAAATATTACCCAATACTCCCAAGGAAGAGGGAGTGGCCATAAGAGGTTGCACACAAATTGTTGCTACACAGACACAGCACATAACCTGATCACATTTAAACACACTTGGAACTGGGGAAATGTGTTTCTACTGAATGTGACATCACAAGGACAAGGAGTTCGCTGGATTATCCTCACATGAGTAAGGCTAAGGAGCTCATTGCTCTTTGTCCTCTCACTTCTGCCTTTCTTTCTGTCGTTAATGGATTCCGCTGGAATCTTCTTTCACCGAGACTAATCACCTGCTAGTCTCCGGGAATTAAACCATTGATTTACAGAAAAAGGAGATAAGCGTGTAGGTGTTGTGTGCATGCTCGCAGCCTTATAATCCACCAGTTTGTTTGTTGATTGTGAGGGGAAACACTGACGGGATTCTAGGCATGCAATGAAAAACGGAGCAAAAACCTTATGGCTTTATTGAAACACAACAAAAACAAGAAGTAAAAGAAAAACAAAATGTAGCCCAGGCTGATCTTATAGACATTCCCTATGAGACTATATATAATCCCAATTTCTATGTACGAGATAGTTCATGTAATCGTAGCATGATGGTGTAAAGCTGAAATTTAAATTCAAAAATACATGTAATTCTTTCAAAAATATTTTATTGACTTACTGTAACTAAATAAATCATCAACTTTTTCTTAACCAATTGTAAAAAAGAGTAGAGTTCATTGTCTAATATACACACGTGGACAAAATTGTTGGTACCCCTCAGTTAAAGAAGGAAAATCCACAATTCTCACTGAAATCACTTGAAACTTACAAAAGTAACAATAAATAAAAATTTATTGAAAATTAAATAATCAAAATCAGCCATCACTTTTGAATTGCTGATTAACATAATTATAAAAAAAAAAAAAACTAATGAAACAGGCCTGGACAAAAATGATGGTACCCATAACTTAATATTTTGTTGCACAACCTTTTGAGGCAATCACTGCAATGAAGCGATTTCTGTATTTGTCAATGAGCGTTCTGCAGCTGTCAACAGGTATTTTGGCCCACTCCTCATGAGCAAACTGCTCCAGTTGTCTCAGGTTTGATGGGTGTCTTCTCCAACTGGCATATTTCAGCTCCTTCCACAGATGTTCAATGGGATTCAGATCTGGGCTCATGGAAGGCCACTTTAGAATAGTCCAACGCTTTTCTCTCAGCCATTCTTGGGTGTTTTTGGCTGTGTGTTTTGGATCGTTGTCCTGTTGGAAGACCCATGACCTGCGACTGAGACCAAGCTTTCTGACACAAGGCAGCACATTTCTCTCCAGAATTCCTTGATAGTCTACAGATTTCATTGTACTTTGCACACATTCAAGACACCCTGTGCCAGATGCAGCAAAGCAGCCCCAAAACATTACTGAGCCTCCTCCATGTTTCACCGTAGGGACAGTGTTCTTTTCTTCGTATGCTTGGTTTTTGAGTCTATGAACATAGAGTTGATGTGCCTTACCAAAAAGCTCCAGTTTGGTCTCATCTGTCCAAAGGACATTCTCCCAGAAGCTTTGGGGCTTGTCAACATGCATTTTTGCTAATTCCAGTCTGGCTTTTTATGATTGTTTTTCAGCAGTGGCGTCCTCCTTGGTCGTCTCCCATGAAGTCCACTTTGGCTCAAACAACGACGAATGGTGCCATCTGACACTGATGTACATTGGCCTTGGAGTTCACCTTTAATTTCTTTGGAGGTTGTTCTGGGCTCTTTGGATACAATTCGAACGATCCGTCTCTTCAATTTGTCATCAATTTTCCTCTTGCGGCCACGTCCAGAGAGGTTGGCTACTGTCCCGTGGGTCTTGAACTTCTGAATAATATGAGCCAGGACAGGAAGTTCAAGCTGTTTAGAGATGGTCTTATAGCCTTTACCTTTAAGATGTTTATCTATAATTTTTTTTCGGATGTCCTGGGACAATTCTCTCCTTCGCTTTCTGTTGTCCATGTTCAGTGTGAAACACACCTTTTCACCAAACAGCAGAGTGACTACTTGTCTCCCTTTAAATAGGCAGACTGACTGATTATGACTTTGGTAACACCTGTGATGTCAATTAAAGGACAAACCTGAGTTAATCATGTCAGTCTGGTCAAATAGTTTTCAATCTTTTATAGAGGTACCATCATTTTTGTCCAGGCCTGTTTCATTAGTTTTTTTTTTTAATAATTATGTTGATCAGCAATTCAAAAGTGATAGCTGATTTTGATTATTTAATTTTCAATAATTTTTTATTTAGTGTTACTTTTGTAAGTTTCAAGTGATTTCAGTGAGAATTGTGGGTTTTTCCTTCTTTAACTGAGGGGTACCAACAATTTTGTCCACCTGTGTAAAATCAGTTCCAGTCCCAGTCCCATTCACCAATTCACACACACTGATGGTGGTGCAGCTAAATACTGGCGCCAACCTATAACCACCAGAAGTAAGGTGGGGTTCAGTGTCTTGCCCAAGGACACTTTGACATATGGGCTAGCAAGGAGGGAATTGAACCTGCAATCTTCCGATCAGAGGTCGACCGCCCTATAACAGCCGCCCAATGCACCTTATGCACCTTAATGCACCTTTTGGTTTGGTGGGCCTTATGGCATAAGTTCAAAAATAGGCCATGATGGCCATAATGAAAACCTATGTTTTGTTTTCTCACGATACCAACTTATTGAGTTGGTATCTTAAGAATTTAAGCAGGTGATGGGGGTGGGGGTAGTTGCTGTTTCTTCGGCGAGGGTCTTAGTGTGGGGATGGCTGCAGCCCATTCCCATGGGAATTCTCCCTCGTGTTTTTACAATCCATCATCCACCCCAACTTAACACGAACATTCTCCTGAGCACAGGTTTCAGCTCATCTTTGCATAATTAGTTTGAAACGCTTTACTTCGGTGTGAACTGTGTTTTGACAAGTTTGGCAAGTCTCTTGGAGCCAGCAGGTATGTTTGTAACAACTGAGTGTGTGGACAGGCCCCGCCCACTTTAGACTTTCACATTCACACTTGGCTGTAATGATTATAAACTGCCAGCATCATGTTGTCTGTTGTTTTACGATTCTACGCTCCCACTGTAGTCATCCTGTAACTTCTGTAACCCACCCTTTTCCCGTCTTTTGTGCCCCCCCGACATCTCTCTCTCTTCTTCCCCCTTTTTCTTTTCTGTCCTGTTCAACAACAAAAGGATACAAACATAATTAATATAAATACAGTTTAGTTTAAATTACAAAAGGAGTTTATACAAATAAACACCTTGTGTGTCCAATGACTTATAACCCGCGATTGTAACAGTAAAATCTGTCTAACACAAGAGGCTCTCAGCTCATATCTGTTTGCTCAGCTGTTAGACAGGACAAGTTAAAAAAATAAAAAAACAAAATGCATCCTAATGACTTCTTGACAAATTTACTTTAGTGCTCTTTTTATCCTGCTATTTTTGTTTTATTTAAACTTTATGTTTAACATTATATAACTGCTGTAAAGTTTAAAAGCACACAGAAGCAGTAAAACAAACTTTAACGCTTAGAAAAACAAGAAGAAATAAAGAGGCAGGTATGTTGGATACAATCAGTTTGTTGTGTTCAAAGTCTTTGCTGATGAGATAAAAGTAAAAAGAGTATTTTTGTCTGATCCATTTGTTGAATAAACATAAAATAATGCTTTCCCTGGTCTTTCCAAAGCTTATCTTTCCAAATAAAGCAGCAGGTTTTTGAAGACGGTCCTTGTGTGCCATTCTATTCCCATGTTTTGACTGTGATTGACCTGAAAAGGGGTTTGGAAACTCCTATTTAATGCACAAACAGCATTTTGAATTCAGCAAACTCAGTGTGGGATGTGGCGGATATAAACACACACAAAATCTATTAGCTACAATGAAAAAAAGAAAAATATAAGAGTGAAAATAACCATGGCATCGACTCAGGAGCCCAGGAGCATAATAACGATCAAGTGTGAACACCGTTTTTAACAAGCTCAGAGAGCAAAGAAAAGATGGCAGAATACAAAGACAGTAAGAGGAGGAGGAGTATGGGAGGGAAAGAGAAACTGCACACTGGCTCTTGATCAAAGGGACTGGGATGCAGGAAGGAAAGAGGCTGTAGCAAAGACAAGAGGCAAAAGTATTAGGGAAATTGGGCTGAAGGCGAGAAAAAGTCTGTGAAAATGAGGGGAGGCAGAGAGTGAGGAGTGATGAAAGCGAAAGGAAAGTCAGATGCAGATGGTTAAAGGGAGATGCACAACCTTGGCCCCTACAAACTTGGCACAATTTAAAAAAAAGCCACAACGCCTCAGGAAACGGAGGTGCGCAGGGAAAAAGAACAGCATCAAGTGAAAAAGAAAAGAAATGGGGACACAAAAAAAAGAGAAGCACAGAAATCTCTTACAAAGGGGGAAGGGGAGAGAATCAAATGATCCTACAAAGGCACTTGGAAGAGCTTACTGTGGGGTCTTTCCTATTTTTCCATATTCCTACTTCTTTCTTTCCTCTCCTGTCCTTAACCTGGGGTTCCTCCCTTCATGCCAGGTGTGATGCAACAGAATGGACCATTGGGAGTCTCTTTCAGAGCCTCTTCCTGTTTGAGAAACCTCCCCACAAAAAAGCATCCTGATCTTCCTTGGTATCTGGCTCCCGCCCGAGCAGAGGGAAGTCATGAGAAGGTGGAGGAATTAAAACCCTTTTCTCTCTCTTAAGGCTATGTGAGATGGAGGATGTAGCTGCGAGCAAATTACATGTTTTCCAGAAATATTCATAGGTGGGCTTAGAGGAGTGTCTGATGTGTCGAATTAGATGCATTTCTTTTGTATTGCAGGGACGACAAAACCTATCCAAGACAGCTCGAGAACAGAAATAGATTGCCAAACATAAAATGAGCAAGTCAGAGAAAAAAGTGTGAAACAGTGAGCTTCTTTTTTGAGCGAAAACAAAGAAGAAGAAAAAAACTTGGCACGTTTTCTGCCCATTTTGTTTTACCCATCTGAGATTTCTTTTGGCGTGACGGTAAAAAGGTTATGAACTTCAAACTTTTTCCAGCGATCTTTTCTTTGCAAACCTTGTTTCTAGACAGCATATAACATCATATAAACAAAAAAAAAAAAATATTCTACTTAGAGCATGTCAAGGATTCTTCGGCTTTGATCCCAGAACGCCCTTCTAACTAACAGTGGCGCTCAACGTCTGGAAAAATAAGCTTCATCAGCTGTTGCACTTCTTTGTAAAACGGCCAAGATGACAGTTAGCTAAATGGAAATGAAAAAGGCAGAGGTGCCAGGAAAACCTGAGAGGCGTGTTGAAAAGATATTTTATATATATAGGATTCTGAGGGGCTGAAGAGATGGTAATGAGAAGTGGTGAAAGAGACAGAAGGTGAGAAAACTTGATCCTTCGATATTCTCTGCAGACAGGGAAGTTTGGGGCTAGTGGCCAGGGCCATATGGCACAGCCTTATGTGCCCGCTGGTTCAAGCTTTGCAAATGTGGAAGACAACTGCCTTATAGTTCTGCACTGATGAAGCCTCACAGTTGTGGGCGATCTCAGCCAAGATTACAAAGGCTGGAGATGTTTGTGTCAACCTTTGTTAGGGAAGCAATACCCAACCCTGTCCTAGCCAAAGGTGAATTGACATTTTCCCTTTAAGTTTGTTATAAAATACAACTGTTATTTTTTTTTACATTACTCTGTAAAAGACTTAGTAAAATACACCTCTACTAGGGTTTACCTGAACAGGTGCTGCAAGTTTTTGGATTGTCCTGGCCCGTGGAGGGTCGTAGACAGGAGCGGCTACATCTTAGGGGGAGCGCAGATGTGTCTTACAGTTCCCTTGAGGCTTGCACAGCCACCTCAAAGGACATCATGAAAATGGAACATACCATTGTTGTGTGTATTAAGTATATCATGAAGTATTTGTAAGGCTATGTAAGTTACATCCAATTATAGCACAGCAGTGATGCTGTCATCCAGGTACCCTTACGCCTTGTGTTTAGGTGATTTGTAAGTGCCGGTAGAACACAAGGAGCTCGCACTTATCACTTGAACAAAACTAATGGGCTCCTTTCAGACAATTTAGAAGGTTTAGTTTAAATCATTCACTTGTGGTAAATTTTGTGACTTTGGTTACTAGAGGATTTTAGAGGCTTTGACATGAAGGATGTGTCACTTTTACGCCTTTAAACAGCATTGAAACTTACAGCATAGAGCGTAAATATCTAACAAAAGACCAATCTTAACAGTCTTCACGCGGTGGAAAATATCTAATGCTTTTAGTCCAAACAACATGTACTGCTATTGGATCTAGCTTTTGGATCTAGTCTACAACTGACAAACTGCATGTGCATGATCCTGCAGCTGGTTAGTCTCGTTCTGAGGGGAATGGAAATGGGGAAAAAAAGGTTTTGTAACAAAATAATTTCATAATTAATTCATTAAACAAAGACAGAAATTAGGAACCAGCAGGTAGGTTATGAAACCTAGCTAGTTTAAATGTTCTTCTTGCACAAGCGTGGGGTTTCTCTGGCACTCCGGCTTCCTCCAACAGCCAAAAAACATGATTCCTAGGTTAAGTGATTACTCTAAATTGTTCACAGATGTAAACTTGTGACACACTGTCCACTTGCTCAGGGTGTACCAAATCTTTGATTGACAGTAGTTGCATAGGCTCCAGCAAATTTGAATGATGAATGGATGGATGGATGGATGGATGGATGGATGGATGGATGGATGGATGGATGGAAAGTTTGATTCAGTAAAAAAGGCTAAATATGGATGACAAAGTGGAGTTCTCTAGAGATCACATTTAAAAATCTGCAATTGTAACTGGCCTCAAAAAAATTTAAATTGGTACAGTATGTCCCCACTGTCCCACACTTATTTGTGTGGAAGCTTTGTACTTACATTTTTGCTTTATGATTAAAAAAATATAGAGTTTGTTGTACATATTATGGACTTGGGATGCTGTTTACAATGGACAAAGGACCAGTGAAACCTCATTTGATCACTCCTTTGGGTACAGGCACTTTCAAGGGTTAAACAGATTTGTACAGTTATTTTTCAACATACCCAACAGAATTACTAAAATATTTAAAATATTAATATTTTACCAAATTATACTGAATAGGTCAATCCATAAGTAATACAAACATTATAAGGTTGGTAAACCTGTTTTATGCTAATGAGAGTGGATAGGTCAATAGAAATACATTGAAAGCAATTACCAACAAACTCATACAAACAAGGAAATTCATCACAAGGTCTTCCTCCTTGGAACTAAGTTTTAACCTCTTTTTATAAATTAAATGTATGCTTGTTGCAGCCAGTATTTATGTCCTTCCTTCACCCACCTTTCTGCCACCATACATCCAGGGCTAACTTCCAGCAGTGTCCTGTAGGGGCTGCTGTGGCTCTGCCTTTCCTCAGCTGTTTTTAAAGGGTTCCAAATTCTAATTTTGTGGGATGACAGCCAGGACCCGCTGTATCCCTACCATCCTAAGATCCTGTCCAAACACACACATGCACCCACACACACACACACACACACACACAAAAGGAAAGCTACTGATGCATCCACCATTAGAGCACTTTGTGAGAGGAGGGAGGCATCTGCTCCGTACCAGGTCATAACACAGAGTTACCCAGCATAGGATTCACAACCATCATCATTCATTTGGTGCTTCTAAAACAGCAGCAGGTTGACTTCACCAAGCATCAAATCTAGCTGTTGGCTGACAGGGGTCAAACAAAGAAAGGTGATGGAAAGAGGAGGAGAGGCAGAAGGTAGAGTGGAAAAGGAGGCACGAGGGAGCAGATGAAAGCAGAAGAATGGAAAGAAAGATGGACAGAAGACAGGGAGAGGGTTAGAAAAGGCAGGAAGGAGCACACAGGAAGTGAGAAAATTATAACATGGTTAAGGATGATGCCAACGTTAGGCATGTGAGTGAAGAGGGAAAAAGAATAGCAATGTGAAGTGGCGATCAGAGAACCACTACAACAAAAATCACACATGAGCAAGAGACAAAGAGAAGAGAAGGTGAAAGCAGGTGCAATCATTAGTGTGACCACATCACGTATGGAAAGAGCACACCACTATTACAAACGCAACAGGGAACAAGCGTGACAGAATACGAGCACAATAAAGTGGAAAAACAAACAACGCATCGCACTTTCCAGAAGAGCTCACACTTCAGATTTCTCAGACATGCAGAAGATGCGTATTAGCCACTTCTGCGCTAAGGAGCTTGAAAAGTTTGGTACTTTTAACAAACAGCAGTATGAAAGAGTGGATCATTGTTTAGTTAGACAGAGTTGTAAATCTGTGTTCTTAAACAAAGCGTTTCCTGGATCTAATGCAAACTTATTTGATGTGAAACACCCAAAGCTAACCCTTCATAGAATTAGACCATCAAGAGCACCGTCCTGCATGTTTCCACTCAGAAAGCAGTTTTTTGGGCTTTATGAAGGTTCAAAATACCCTGTGTTAAAAGCTTTAGATCTACCATATTTTCCACACTATAGGGCGAACAGTAGCTGTATTTCCATTACACAGATGATCAAAAATGTTTCGACATTCTAGAAATGTAAAAAAAAAACAACACAATTTCACAATTACACTGTTTCGATTAAATCATATTATGCGAATAAACACAAACCAATTCAAGTGATAAGTCATTTAAAACTATGAGGATAGATGAGAACTAGTACTGTTTTAAGCTGATTCACAAAAAGGGAGCATTTGGGTGACGTCACATCTTCTGCAGTGTCACTAGATCATTGATGATCTATATAAATGTAAATAAGCCAGACACAAGCAGAGCATGCTGTTCAGCGGTATTAAAAAAATAACCATTCTAACAAGTAAGCAGTTGGACAATTTTTCTTGGTTTGATAACATAAGGTCCATTCAGATTTCTGTCACGGCTCTAGAGCTCATCGTCATCTGTTAAAGCAGACGTCTTTGCAGGCCATGGATCGACTAGCGTAACCACGGATGAAGAGATTTTGAGGAAATTGTGGTTGGTGATTTTAAAGAGGAACTGTGACTCCAAAAATTCCTTTCGTAGCACCTGTTGTGCAGGTTTCAGTGGAGCCACCTCCATCTAAGAAGCGCTTTTAATTCCAAAAAAGTGTTTCCTTTGGAGTTTTGCGAAATATGTCCAAAAACCACCTCCTTCAAGAGCAAAAATGCTTTTTCGATAAATGCGAGCTTTTTTGAAATTGTGGTGTTTCCATTAAGCCAATTTATCATCGCAAATCCAATTTACGTAATTTCAGAGTTAATGGAAACGCAACTAATGAATGATCTATTTTTGAACTTGTCATATATAAGGTGCGCTGACCTATAAGACGAGACAAAACAGTGTCAAAAATAAGTCCCTACATCAGTCAGGCTTTATTATCTGCGTTCACAAGGATTCAAGTACTTGTTTGTAACACACTACACGTTAGCTTCATTAAAAGTGTTAGCCACATTAGCATATTCACAGTACCTATCTCCCAACCTTTTATGCAACATGTAAACAGACTGATACCACTTTGTGACCACACTACCTTGTTACAGCGTTTGCATGTTCACGATAACACTCAACCTTGTTTGGAACTTGTAACCAAAAAAATAGAGCAATATTTTGACAGGGCGCCTTTAACCTCTCCAAATCGCTTCAACATCAGTAAGCACAACCAGAATTAATCTATTAGAAAGGCACTCCGGATTATAAGGCATACTGTTGTCTTTGAAAAAAAAATGAAGGCTTTTAAGTGTGTTCTATAGTGTGGAAAATACAGTATATGGACTGGGATCAAGTTTTCAACAAATTGTTGTGTAGCTCTGAACACGAACGAGGAAATTACAAATTGCTCCCAACTGCTGTGGCACTTTGGCAAAAGTACTGAGGAGTAGTAAAGGTGGAAGGAGCCCCCTGCTCTTTTACAGACTTTGGAAGTTTTTTTACACACTACAGCTCCCTCAGCAAAGGAGCTCCTTTGAAGGTCTAAGATCAAAGGATCAACTTTCATTTGAGGTGTGGGTGAACCTCTACACTGGTTGCAACTTCATAAAAGATGTCTCTCATTTCCTAACACACTATATGTAAATTTCTAATGTATTATTTTCGTTTAGCGCTTGTTTCACAATACCAGTGTTTTCGAAAATGTGGATAGGAAATTCTGGAAACCAATCAGGATACACGCAAAGGACTAAGACCGAGCAACCCTGACTGAATGCAACAGAAAACAAAGTAACATGCAGTAAACCCATACAGTCGGCATTATCCATTTGCAATATATCTACTGAACTTGTGATTCATATCACGGTGTTCAGTATACTCACTGGTTGGTAAGGCCAAAAGGGGAGTTTGTTCAACTAAGAGCTTACCAATTAACTCCTAAAATTGCTAAACTCTGACCACCTTTGCACTTCACTGATGAGAACATCACCCTTGAGTCTCCTCCAGGCTTGTCTAAAAAACACTACTCAATTGTACTCACTGGTTTCACAAGATTTCAACAATGTTTTCGTAAACCTATTACAAGCACAGCAATATCTCAAACTTAACTGCTTAAACATTTTAAAAAACAAGACGTGTTGTTCCTGGTTTCCAGGCAGCATCAAGTGTTTTAAGTTAAAAAAAGCCAATGGAGAAAGGTTACATTGATTTTCTTACTGACTCCTATGTCAAAACAACAGACATAACAATGAAAAGCCTGGTGTCAAAGACATTTTTTATGTTTTTTGACTTATTTCTTTTCAAGACAAACTACCTCAATCATTGGATCTTCGTATTCCTGCTGCATAATGCAAATGTCTTCAATGACATGTTCCTCACCAGGAAGAACCAGACGGCTATTCTTATTCCACACAACCACTCAATCACACAAATAGCCACAAATGGGCCGTAATTGCCTTTGTTGAATGGGAAGTGATTAGACTTCAGGACTCAATCCAAACCCTGATGAGACAAAATAATGATTAAACTCAAAGCATTGGATACTAAGAATTAAATGTAAAAGTTAAGATGTATATTTACACTTGTTTGCATTTTCAAGACAGCTAAATTATTACATGATTTCAATTGGTGAAAATAACTGAAACACACAAACAACTTAGATTATTGTATTAGTTACATCATAAAACTATAATGCATCTTCAGGAAATATGGCTCAAATGTATTTTTGTGAAACCGTGGGCCAAGGTTTTACTTGTTTTCTCTTCCTCTTACAATGCATTTATCTTTATTAAATATAGCTATAAGTGTTTACTATTTGGTTGTCAAAAATTTGAAAACCTAGATCTTGTATGCCATAAAATAATGTTTTCTAAGGCCAAAACAGAAATAAAATAGCTGAATAAACATCTTTCTAGCATGGCACATTCTCATTTTCTGCTAGAGGCTGTAGTTCAATGTGATGACCTTTTGGGTGCGTCTGCTTCTTGCAACATTTCCTGGAGTCACTAGATAGAAGTAGCTTGGATAAGACCCAATTGTATCTATAGTATGGTCAGTGTTTTATTTTATTTATTTTAACCAGGGTTCCCTTCATATGGCACAATTACTTTTGTGTGTCCAGCATACAATCTTCAAATCTTTTGTAGGATCTTTCCCACTTGCATTAGACTTTAGTTAAATGTGCATTAAGATGTGCTACACTTGCAGAGTATTTTAAAATACTTACACATTTAGATTTTTTTTAATCCCACTGACCATTCTCTTCCCATTTAATAAGACTTAAAATCATCAGACAGTTGTGATCAAGTTCACTATAAATATTTTATGTAGTTTGTCTCATACCTCGCCATATCATTTTCTTGTTTATTTATTTTCCTATGTGTACCTAAAAAAATCAGACATTCTTGATCCTTTGAGTATATTACTACTGACACCACTGACACAGAATTTATTTGTTCTGTGGATTTAATGGGGTCTATAAAACAGATCAAGATTTCTTCAAAGATAAAAGTGACTGAATAGAGTCACAGAGGTAAAAGGGCATCTGGCTCCACAATACAGAGTCGGTTGACTCAATAATAAACTGAAAAACTCTTTCTTTTATAGATCATGTTACTCATGCAATTCATTGTCTCTTTTGAGCCATATTAAAAATGTGGCCTTTGCCAGTAAACCAAACTACATACATCTTTTCAAATTTCACCTCAGATTGTACGGTTTTTGTAAGCATTTATAAAAAAATTAGAAAAAAAAAACACCAGCAAACAGACAGAAATGGACATTGAGACCAGCAACAGCTTCATAATCGACAACCACTAGTTAGGTCCTGCTGTTAGATCCATTTGTCATTCATCAGCAGCCAATTACAAGCTTTAAGTACTGAGCAGATAATGAACTGAAACCACAGACTGAAATTTGCTGTTCGAACTAATCTGTATTGATGGCAATATCTGTACTGTGGAAGCAAAAAAGACTGAAGATGATTGTCTGTTTCATCCATGGTGTTGTATTGACTCATTTTAGTGCTGGGTAGTTTTTCTTCTACATTTATAGATTGCCAAAAAAGCCATTCCATGTGACACTTCTGTAAGTTTGGATTGTGTTTGTTTCATTTTCATTGTTAGAAGTTAAAGGTAGAGCCAGCTGGTGAGGAACAAGAGTCTGAAGAGAAGTTTTACAGTCAGGGAAAGAATGGACAACGTGGACTGCAATTCCTACCCAGTTCAATGTCAACCCTTGTTTGACATTGTTTTTTTTAATTTAATATAATTGAAATATTCTTTTCTAAATAACACATGCTTTTTAAACCACTGTGATTAATTTACACAATTCACAAAAATTCCAGTGAATTCTGACGCAGAGGAACGTAGCTTTGTGTAGTTATCCAACAGTGTTAAGTGTTGGACACTAGTGTTGTTCATTCATTTTCTATACCCATTTTGCCCCTTTCGGGGTCACAGGGCTGCATAAACCTAACCCAGCCTCTCATGGGCGAAGGCAGGGGACACCCCTGGACAAATCGCCAGTCTGTTGAAGGGGCTACAATAACACACCCATGCACACTTGCATCCACACTTACATACAGGTTAGAGCACAGGTGTTGAACTCCAGGCCTCAAGGGCTGGTGTCCTACATGTTTTCCAACCAACCTGCCATTAAAGCTCCTTATTGGCTAAACACACCTGATCCAGGTCCAGCAGCAGATGTTACACGGTTTCTGGAAAACCAGCAGGAGGTCGGCTCTCGAGACCTGGAGTTTGACACCCTTGATTTAGAGTGACCAAGTAACCTATGGAGTTTGTGTTTGGATGATGCGAGGAAGCTAAAGTCCCTGGAGAAAACCTGCAAACTCCACACAGAAAGGCCCGCCACTGCTGACACTGTTTCAAGTTCCCAAGCCAGGACTTTAACCGGGGTCTTGTTGCAGTGAGGCAAGAGCGCTAACCACTGCGCCACCGTCCAACCCAACCCACCAGTGTTGTGTCCAACACTTTCAAGTGTTGTTTAACCACGAATTCTTCTCCATGACAGAATCTGCTGATTCCCTACTGTACAGTGTTGAATTTCAGTGCAAGGCTGCTTTTCTGTGCTTCAGAATCTGCAGGAAATATGTTCATTGTGTAATTGGCAAAAGAGTTATGGTGTTAATGGATTAAAAAGAAATTAGGATTTTCTGCCAATCAAAAGTACTTTTGTCTTTATAAAAGCAGTACATTTGTTAGTCTGCTGCCTGTGTCTGCACTAATTTTCCAACTGTTGGCAATTAGAGGGAAACAGGATTCAAATCTGGTGAAGACTTTCGAACTATTCACTGTAAATAAGGGGATCTACCTCATGTCCAAGTAGGCTGGCTTGTTATGTCACTCCCAACACCAATACCAAATTTAAGGCCTGAACCTTAAACCATAACCTAAGTTTCCCACCTTTTCTTTTCAGTCAATCACAATCATAGTTGTCTTTAAATTCATGAATGTTATCTCTCTGTATTCGAGATGGTTCACCTGCCCTCCTCCAACATGGTCTCAACTTAAAAAATGATGCTTTGGTTTGGTATAGCCCTTAAGCACTATCAGCGTATAGGTTCTGGAGGTTTATTCATCTAGGACCTTTTGAAGTTGCATGAAAAACTGCCCTTTCACATTAAACTTCATTGCTTACTTTAAAAAGGAATCAATCACATGTTTGAATTCATACGTACAGTTAATGGCTTTATCTTTTTGATTATGGAGAAGATAAAAATGTACTAGACAGGTTCCCACCTTAATGAAGAGGATATGATGGTATCAGTGTTTTTTTAAACTTTAGATGAAAATTCTACAATCTAGCAGACAAGGGGAGATCACACAATAGGTACCTTTTAAACTTGAATTCAAATATATTTAGATTTCTGTGAATATTTTAAAATGCTGTTATCTTAAAAAGTTGAAACTAATCATTTTTTAGATATGTTTTCAATAGAAAATAGGAGCATGCCTTGTAGAAGCTTAATGTGTTTATTTTTCAAATAATTGTCTGTATTTTTTGACACTTACTAGGAAGGTGTAAAAATGTTTAAATCTGGATGTCTAAGACACTAAAGGAATGTGACTAATCTGAAGTGACAATTATTTTAATTATTATTTTATTGATAAGACTGGATATATTGAGACAAATTTGGAGGGCTGTGTCGCACACAGTGGAGTCAGGAAATTCTAAAAAGGATAAGTGAGAAAGCCTTAGACTTAAAGTGACATCCCCTGTTTCAGTGACTCATCAGTTCTTGTAACTGGCCTTTTGCTTGTCACCAATGCATGACTGGGACTGTCGCCATTCATGCTGGATTACGATAAGAAGAAAAAAAAGTGTCAAATGGTGCAAATCCTATTACGCAAACATCACATTTATTAAACACACACCTGATATGAATGTGCCTCTATTAGGAAATAAAAAAGTGAGAAAAAAATGTATTTATATTTTAATGTTAACACCTCCTCTGCACTGTGGTGCTTCATAAATTCAAATTCTCCACCCACAGCTGGTGGGCACTATGCCTTCATTAATGAGGATTTCATTTAATCTAAAATCAGATCACTTATCTCTTGAATGTTTCTGCTACACTTCTCCAACAGGAGCGTAGATCCTGCAACTTCAAAGAACCATCACCCAGGATAACCGCAAGTGGGAACAGACCATCAGCTGAATCAAGGAAACCCCAGCACATGATGTTCTGCTTGCTACAGCTGAAGAAATTTAACTTGCCGCCCAAAACAATGGTGCAGTTTTACACCACCATTGTTGAGTCCATCCTGACCTCCTCCATTGCTGTGTGGTTACGCGGGAGCCACAATCATGGACAAACTCAAACTGGGGATCAACCGTTCGCCTTCCAACCTCAAAGGACCTGTACAGTTCCAGGACTCTGAGACTGCAGCAGACCCTTCTCACCATCGACAAAGGGGTTCAAAGGAGGTTTAAGTCCATCCGGACCAGGACATCTATGTCACAAGATCACTTTCTTCCCCCAAGACCAATTGTACTCCTAAACACCAGATAACCGTCACTTGGTTCTTTTTTTAACCTCAGTTTATTTTACTTTTACCTGCACTGGCCACTGTTTGCAGACAAAAGCAATAAAATTCATACTTGGCTTCTTATCTTTTGTGCAGTCATCCCTGTTTGTTTTGATTTAGATTAGTTTTGTCAAACTCCAGGCCTCAAGAGCCGGTGCCCTACATGCTTTTTCACCAAAATACCATTGAAGCTCCTTATTGGCTAAACACACTTGATCCAAGTAATCAGCATTTCTGAAAAACCAGCAGGACGCTAGCTGGCTTTTGAGGCCTGGAGTTTGACACCCCTGATTTAGAGCCTCGATAATTATTAAAACATTGTATTATGGAGAGTAGCAAAATTCTAGAATTGTGAAATCGTTCACTTTCGTTGGAACAGACTACTTCTGATTTGTGCACGTTACAGCTATAGCTACAGCTCCAAAGTTTAAACAGTAGGGTAAAGATAACAGGGTAAGGATGTAGCATCAATTATGCTGGACGATATAAAGTAAAACACATTATAATTTTTCCAGCAGAAGAGAAAACTGGTGAATGGCCCCAAAAAACAGCTATGGGTAACAACAACAAAATGTGCAAGACTCTGAAAAAAGAAAATCTTTTTTGTAAGGAATATTACTTACAGTACTTGTCACATTTCTCTACAGAATCTCAACACCAATTAGAATTTTTTAGAAGCTCAGACTTGAGAAGCAAAATTCTTTGTTTCTCCTTTGTCAGGCCCAAAATCGCACTAGAGGCAAAAAGCAGTCATCTTTTTTCTTTGTGACACTATGAAGCCACAACAATACCAGCTTCAGTTGGAAAGTGGAGGGGGCATTAAAATGTTTCTATTCGATTTTTTTTTTTTTTGCTATTTACATTAATTATTTATATTACACATACACACAACAGAACTACCTACAGGACAATAAACAACTGACAGAAATATCAATTCTGTTTTTCCCTGTGACAGCTTCACCATCCTCCTGAAACTACAGTAACAAGGAGAACTTTAACAACTTTTTCTCATTTGCCCGCATCTCAAGAGAATGTCTGTGTGTGGGACTATTTGCTATCCTGCTAAATACAGAGTCAGTGGTTCAGAACTGCTGAAAAGGGATTTTTTTTCAGCTAAAGGACACTCCTGGGAACTTTTTCTCTTTTCATGCAAGCATCTCAGGCACTACCCAGACATAAAACAGGGGCATGAAATGTTCACTGCGGTGCTCTCCTTCATCAGCATGTTCAGCATATAAAGTGAATTTCAATAACAACTTTGACATTTTCTACGGTGGCAGAAAGCTGTTTCAGGAGAATGAAGTCCACTGATCCTCGCTAGGAGTTAAGACACTATGCAACAATTTATTACATGGCCTTCAGACAGTCCCTTTGATATGTTTGTATGCATCTAAAGCTTTGAAATGTGGAGCTCGGAGCAAATCAGCGAATCAGTGATGTCCACCTAAGGAAGAGGCCCAGCAGTCCCCTTCTCCTACCGAATACGGGACATGTGTCAACTCAATTTATACGGTTATATATAGATTTACATATATAGATCTTGCACAAACACATGGCGCTCACAAATGTGGGACCAGTAAAGGATACATTTCAATAATATCAGATTTGAAGTCAAGTGGTTGCAGCAAAAAAATCCACCTTTCTTTTGGCGGGGATGGAGCTGGCACTCTCCATGCTCCTGTGCCTCCCTGCTCCCTGGCAGTGGGGGCCCCTGCGGCGGTCCCAGTGGCCGACGTGATTGCCGGGTGGGTGGACATCCTCTATCTGCTATCCCCGGGTGTCGGGGGTGTTGACTGGGCACTCTCCCTGTTTTAACATTCCATCATCCACTTCAGTAGAACATAAACATTCACCTGAGCACAGGTGTCAGCTCGCCTTTGCACTAATACTTCTAATTAGATTAATGAATTAAAGGCTTTGAAAGGTGCTGGTTTGTATGCATGAGTATGTGTGTGTGAGCTGTAGTTGTATTGTGTGCTGTTGACATGTTTGTTCGTGGAAATTTTTTGACTCAAAAATTATGTTCGTAACATTTGAGTGTGTGTGGATAGGTCCCACCCTTTAGACTAACAATTACACCTGAAAGCAGTGATGATAAACCTACAGCAACGTGTTGCTTCTGTAATCATCTACAAACTTATTTAACTCCCTTTTTTCTCCCCTTTCTTTTGTACCCCACTCTTTTCTCTCTCTTCTTCTCTTCTGTCCAGTCAAAGAAAAAAACTGTATACAAACAACAATAAAAATAAAATTTATCCTCAAATACAAAAGGGGTTTATTCAAATATACTGTACATCTTATGTCAGAAGATTCATTACCCTTTATTATAACGGTAAAATTTGTCCAACCCACGAGGCCTTCAGCTCATATATGTTTGCTCAGCTGTTGAACAGGGCAAGCTAAAAGAAACAAAAAAAGAGTGGACCAAACTCTTCAATTAATGTTGGGGACCTACAGTTACCAATAGTTTCTGTAGACTCAAGTAAATCTCAAGTCGCCACAAAGACCACAAGCAAACTGTCAGGCATGGCAGAGAAAGGGAGATTATTTGGGCTTCTTCTGTTCCAGGATCTAGTCATCTACACTCCACAATAAGGAGTGTAACTATTAATTAATTGATGAATCTTTTTATATTCTTACAATCAAACTAGGTCCATCTGTCTGAGGCAAGTTGATAATCAAATGGAATCAACCTATACATCATAAACTTGTTTCAAAATTACAGAAATTGACTATATCGATATTGGAAAATACCAAAAAATGATCAAAGAGTCCAATTACAGTCCAATGTGTGGAAACGCGATGAACTTTATAAAGACATGTGACCATACAGTGTATTATAAAGTTCTAATAATGTATTATTTTTACGTGGAACAGCAGTCAATGGATTTGACATTAATTCTTGTTAACTTGTTTGCTTTTACACATCTAAACTGTTCAGTCTCCAGATATTTATCTCTGAGTCACACTGGTTGAATTTTTGGCTAAATATGTCCTGGATCGAATGTAGGGTCAGTAAATGGTATAAAATTGGATAGTTTAAAATAAACCAGTTTTCACTATGAATCGTAACCATCCATCATCTTCCACTCATGCAGGATGGGGTCGTGGGGGCAGGAGTCTAAGCAAAGATCCCCAGACTTCCCTCTCCCCGGCCACTTCCTCCACCTTATCTGGGGGCACCTCGAGGCGGTCCCAGGTCAGCCGAGAGACGTAGTCTCTCCAGCGTGTCCTGGGTCTTCCCCGGGGCCTCCGCCCAGTGGGACATGCCGAGAACACCTCTCTAGGAAGGCGTCCAGGAGGCATCTGAACCAGATGTCCAAACCACCTCAACTGAGTCCTCTCGATGTGCAGGAGCAGCGGCACTACTCCGAGCTTTTCCCGGGTGATCGAGCTTTTCACCCTATCTCAACCCTACGGAGGAAGCTCATTTCTGCCGCTTGTATGGACCTTGTTTTCTGATCCAGAGCTCATGACCATCGGTAAGTACTGGAGCAAAGATCGACCGGTAAATTGAGAGTTTTGCTTTCTGGCTTAGCTCTCTCTTCAACACAACGGACCAATTCAATGGCAGCATTACAGTGGATGCCGCACCAATCCGCCTGTTGATCTCGCATTCCGATCTTCCCTCACTCATGAACAAGACCCCAAGATACTTAAACTCCTCCAATTGGGGAAAGAGCACACCACCTCCCCAGTCAACTGCAAATTATGATATAAGTTGAATTGCTGTTAAAATCAATCATTACACCTCTCGCAACGGCAAGTATGTTCTGAAAAGAGAAGAATTGAGGTGATACAATGGCTTGATGACAGCCCACACCTCGCTTTGCAGCCTTTGCAAGTTTCATAATAAATCTAATTCAAGTCCCTCAGAGTTAGGTCTCATGGTTGTTAAGAGTGGCTGATTCTGACGCTGTGGATTCCATGACATAAACATGTCTATAATTCAAAAAAAAAAACCCACTCCCTACCTCATGGTGAAAAATAGATGTGGTAAAAATAGATTTCTACAATTGATAGAACATTTTATGATAGATAATTTTGCTATTCATACTAATTTTAAACTAAGTTTAATTAAACTATTTAAGCAATCTATTTCCATACCTATCAATTTCTTACCAAAGTAAGAGTGGAGTATTGTGAATCATTTTATTATCTTTAAACTATACCGCTGTAAAGTTTTGAGTCAGATGCCAGCTCAGATGAAGAAAACGAAGGCTTACATGAATCTGGTTGTCTACAAGTGGATGCATCAGAATGGAGCAAAGGTGCAAGCTTGTGGCCCACCCAGCATATTTTGTACGGAACAAATTAGTTCTTTTTTAAACATTTTTTCATCTGATCCATAAAGATTTGAATAAAGAAGCACTCAAAAATGCAATTTTAAGCTTATTTTTCCTTGTATATGTCCTCCATCATCAGAAACAGGCCAAAAGAACATGTTAAAACCACCAAAAACTATTAGTGTTCTAGTGTCTGTACTAAAAACACCAAAAACACAATTGTAACTGGAGTAGGTTTTAAACCGTCAGAGCTCTGTGCACTCACCGGTGTGATTGTCAATCACGGTCGTTTAAAATGACGTAGTAATGTCGCAGACTCTCTATTAGTATACTTTCATGAACACATTGGACTGTGAGCTAGTATTATTACCCAATACTAGTGCATGTCCATTTAGCAAAAGAGAATTGGTGCCAAATGTTGAAGCAGTGCAAATTATGCTCTAGGCTTGGTGCAAGATTTGAAATCATATAATTTCAGCTAGACACAAACCGCAAATATTGATTTCTCCTCCATGATCAACTCTCAAATGTTTGGTACTTCTAAAAGAGTCTTTCTGACTGGTCAAAATTAAACTGGTTAATCTTTTAATACACATTCAATGGCCATGCATTTTGTCTGTAGAGCCCAAAAATGGACTTAGAAACTTTCAGAGCTACGTATAAATGCAAGTTTTGAACACGGAAGCCCGAAACGCAGATAGTCGTATGTTTACATAGACATTTTATTGTAAGTGGCCGCTTGAACGTGTGTCACTGAGGTTGTTCTGAACATGTAGCATTAGAGTAAATTGTGAAGCAGTAAGAAAGAAAAAAAAAAAAAACCTTCAAAAGGCACCTGACTACTAAGGGTTAAGAATGTATTTATGTGGCTTAAGTGACTTACACTCAAAGTTTTTCTTACAGTATTGTTGCAAAGGGGTAGGGCTCTACTTTAGGTATTCTTATTTATTAATGCAGTTTAGCCAGTGTCCAACTAAGCAGATTTGTAATAGAGAGCCCCTGCAAAGTCTTTAAAACTCTAATAACAGGAGCATACCATTGCATATCGCAGTCCTCCTTATGGGCATCTCTCATCACTGACACTCTGTGCAATGGCAGGGTGGGATAAACCGAGGATCACTTTCGCTGGGGGCTTTAGCCCAAAATGTATTCCGTAAACACAAATCTTTCAAAAATTCATGACTCAACCTCAGCACAACTGACATCTCCCTAAGCTGCGTGGGTCATTCCGCAAACTGGATTCTGTTTGGGGAAACTGTTAAATAGAGGTTAAAAACATCTCACTTTACAGTGTTCGTTTACGCAGCAATTTCCTGCAGTACTGCTTTTGCTATAGCTAATTCTTATTTATGCTGAGGACTTTCCCCAGTGTGATGAGGGTGACAATAGACCTTTTTTCACAGAAGTGGCTGCAGTAGGGAAATTTTCCGCTGGAAAGCTTGTACTATTGTGCATGCTGGCTCAGTGTGCAGCTTTTGCCATTGTCACCAATGGCACCAGAGTTTTACCTGCTATAGTAAAGTCCAGAATTAATTTCAGGGGGGGAAAAAAGGTCACAAAAGATTCTGCTTGTATTTTCTAACAAGATTATCAATGTTACGTTTAGGACTCAAAAATCAGAACTATTTGGTTTCCCGCTAATTTTTATATATAAATATATTGTTTTTCTTTTTAATAATAGTTTTCAAGTTTATATTTTCAAAACCTTTAAAAGGTTCCTAATATGAGTGAGTGTTTTTCTCTTTTACTTTTTTATCGCTAGAGCAGGTTCTAAATGTCTTCCAACAAGAGTCTTCAAAGAATATTCCATTTTAACATATTGTTTATGTAATTTCATATTATGGCGAAAAAAACATTAAGCTCTTCCTCCTCCTGTTCCAAACAGGAAGTACCCACTGACTTTCAAGAAGCCAAAATCCCATAGAGTTCTATTGAGAAATAAACAGCTTTTACTCAGTCAGTCCATTTGTCCGAATAAGCATTCCTTCTCTGCAACCTTTTTTAAACATGTTTTTGCAAATCCAGATTTTTTAAATATAATATTTTCTTTGTAGTGGAAGTTCTTCAAGTTATAAACTGACCAATCAGATGACTCGATCAAAGTATGTGGTCTAATGTCAAATGTCCAAAATCTTTGACTGACAGATGCTGCCGAGCCTGCTTTCAAGTTGTTGGGATGTGGACTTTCAACAACCTCACTCCTGATTGAAGAGTGGCTGCCATAGATATGTTGATTCAAACTGATCACTGCTTACGAATGTCATCTGGTTCCAACATGGCGAGATATGTATCGCAAACAAAAAGGAGGATGAATTGACTTCATTATGTTGGAACAGGAAGTAAGGGATTTTCTATAGGTGACATTACACCCCCAGTTCCTTCAGTCGATGGTAAAAACACAGACAAGAGAACATCTATTGTGTAAATTTTGTACACCTCAAACTTCGTCCTTTAAAATGAAATTGAAAATTAATATTGTTATGTTTTATCTATGAATAAAACTCTGTGTGGTCAGTAGAAAGTAAATCAAATTGTTTACTTTCCCACATTGAAATTAAGTGACAGAAATTCCATTAGCATCATGATAGTATGAGAGAGACAGGACATTGCCACTGCAGCAGCTATTTAGCTTTTTGAAGGGCCTCAATCATTAGAATTTAGCAATTGACAACAATTTAAATTTTGTCCATCGATAACCACCACCCTTATGTATAAATTCCTCTTAAATGAAACACATTTTAAACAGTTGTAGTACATGCTGCAAACAAGAGTGTGCTTTTTTTTGTAGTTTTTTTGTTTTAGTTTTGCTCCTTTTACAAAACTGACTTCCGTCCCTCTCGTGTAAGCGCCTCTTAACAAAAAATCCTCCATGTTCAAAAACTGTTAACTTTAGATTATGGTGAAAAATACACACAAAAGGACATCTTCTTGATCTTAATCTAAATGTCTCCAATATATGGAAAGCTAATGCCTAAAGTACTATTAGCATCTTGCTGATATGTTAGCTAAGCACGTTGGTGTCACTGAGGCTATTTAGCTTATAAAAGAGCCTTAAATGTCAAAATTGGCAAGCTGCACGGTGGCACAGTGGTTAGCGCTCTTGCCTCACGGTAAGAAAGTCCCCGGTTCAAGGGGGTTAACCTTAACCAATGGAGGACCTATCTGTTCTGAGTTTGCATGTCCTCCCCGTGCATGCGTAGGTTTTCTCAGAGGACTGTCCAAAAACACATTTCATAGGTGAATTGGTAATTCTACATTGTCTCTAGGTGTGAATGCGCGTGTGTGTGATTGTGGCCCTGCAACAGACTGGCGACCTGTCAGGGGGCCACAAGTAGCCGGGTTATGCTCAGCAGCCCTGTGACCCCAAAAGGGACAAAACGGATTCAGAAAATGGATGGATCGATGGAAATGTAAAAATGTTGTATTGTGACAATCACCACTCTTATGTATAAATGAGTATAATGTGATGAAAGACTTTACATTGTACTGTGCTGTTTATTTGCTGAACATGCGGAAGAAAACTTTGTGCGAGGAAAACAGGAAACCAGCGCAGTTTGCAACAACACAAAACTTAACTTAGTTCTGCTAGGTCTCTCTCCAACCCCCCACCCCCGACTTTTATATCCATTAATTTAGCTAACAAGCTCATAAAATATGGGGCAAAGAGAAACAAATATAAACTTTTATTGTGAACATTATGGAAACAGATTGCTGCAGTATTTTTTGAGGAAACCTCCTTAGGGAGTTTACACTTTCAACAAACGTATTTCCTCAACATTTTGGCCAATGTCACAAACTAGTGTTTGATTAATCAGGACCACACACCGGCAAATTAGGAATATCCTGGTAATATTACATTACAACCCATATTTAACACAAAGACACATAAACATCTTTGTATTTGTGCTCAGAGAAAGACAGAGGTGTACAATCACAGATACATGCTTCATCCGCAGAGACCTGACTGATAGCCTGATCCATTTCCTGTATCCATTAGAGGCGGCTCTAGATTATGCAATTCATCCCAAGGCTATCATCCACCTCTATCAATAATAAACATCTTCACAAATCTAGGGCAAGCCTCTGAGGATAGAGAAGGCACCGCCCCACACATTCTGCTCTTCATGAAACCCTGCTCCTGCTTGGTCAGTCCTACGTTCCACTTTCTCTGTGACTTGTCCTTAGTAACCAAGAAGTACCTCCCACCTTCTCCGACCCTGGTGCTCCACCTTTTCTTTTTCTGACATTCATCAAGCTGCAGCATTATCAGCTCTGACAGAGACATCTTAGGGCTATCAATGCTGCCAAAGAGCACCTGTGGCTCATGATAGGAGACAGACGCTGGCGTCCAGAATTTCCGTTCCTACATCTCGCTGAGAAATAGTTCAAAAGTATCTGACTTCAACAGACTGGTGGGATTTTTAAAAAAGGACCATTTAAAACACAGGTTTCATAAACACATATTTAATTTCAGACATAGAAATGTCTAAAAGTCCTTCATCACATTTTCTGCTTTTTTTTATCTCTTGACAATAAACCTTTCATAATAAAAGAAAAATGCAAGTATTAATTGAACATGTGGGTTTTTAGTTAATCCCTACATACATATTTATCAATTCCAAATAAGATTCTTCAAAATGAAAAAGTAGTTGAAGTACCTACCATTCAGGGACGTGAAGCTTTTTTTTCTTGGTGTAACAGTAGGGTGGCCTTTGCTTCAAGATCCCTGCATATTTATACCTTCCTGTGAAGATTTCCAGCTGTGCAGAATAATTGCCTTTTTCACATCTGATTGCTTATTTGTTGAATAATGCATAAGGACAGCAGGAGCAAATCTGATTGATGGTATTAATTACCTCAATGTATCGTACAACAAATACAGGATAATGGTGTATTTAAATTCAGATATTTAAAATATCTAATTGAAGTTTTATGGCATTTTGCTTTATTTAGTGGTAGCTAAAATAGCTCAAAACACCAACAAATGTATAACACTATGTTTGTAAATTAAAAAAAAATACATTTATTAACTTGATTGTGTTGAGGTGTTGCAAAAAAATAAGACATGTACATAGCAAAATATCACAAATTTTTTAAAGAACACAAAGCAAATCATCAAGAACATAAAAACTGAAAGCTGTTGATGCTGTCTAGCAGCTTTATCCTCCTGTTCAGACTGGATTCAGTTATAAATCGCCACATGTTCCACAGTTTCATCGGTGAAAACTAATCACTACACAGGTTAAGTGACCGTGGAGTGAAGGTGTTTGCTTAGCTCGCATGCAGACAGTAGAGGAGGACAAAAGGAAATTCACCAAAAGAAGAGCTACTGAACTTTTGTCATTTTCTGGGACATTGTGTCTGCAGATTGACAGTGGTAAATCAAAAACTTCCTTATGAGTTTAGGACGGGACCAAGGAAGTGGAGTAAGCCTGCCCCCGTTTCCCATTATTCTTTTGTTTACACTCTCTCTCACTAGCTCACAGCCCCTTCCAACCCCAACCTAACATTAACTGTGCAACAAAAATCACGAGAAACATTGGAGCCATTCAGTCATAAAGCTTTGAGCCACAGGCTAGCTCAGACAAGAAAAACAAAGACCAACATGTATGTAGTCGTCTCCAAGTGGATGAAACAGGATGGAGCAGAGCAGAGCAAGCAGCGCTTGTGGCTTGATGTAGTAGGTCCTAAGTCACAGCTACAAACTTTTTTTGACAGTATTTGCTCCTGATTCACACCAGTTTGAAAAAACACATTCTCAGAAATACAATTCTTTAAAGTTTGTTTTCTTTATATATGTCAACAAAAGGTCTGCAACCAGAGTTTTCAGAGCAATATGCAATTCTTATTTCACTCTATTCTGTCTCTGACAAAAAATAAATAAATAATAGTTATTAGAATTTACATCAATATGGGGGGGTTGCAATTTGCATAAACCTGATCTAAAAATAGCAAATATGCAGGACAAAGTGTAAAACTCTGTGGGCCCATCCACTTGCTAATCAAACAGAAATGCCCAAAATAAACCCTAAGTTTGAGCATAAAATAAAACCAAAATACCTAATAAATTCACATCAATTAGTAACACCTGAGAGCTAACATATTTTTGCTTCATGTGAAATCTGACTTTAGACATCTTCCTGCAGTATTTTAAATGACAATGTGTGTGTGTCGCAGATAAACAATGAAAGTTGAAGCACCATTTGTGTCCAGATTCAAGGCAGCAATCCAGGTCAAGAAGGAGACTGAGGAAGGGGAAAAAATAATAAACAACAAAGCCCGAAGGAGCAGCCTCCAACTGACAGGGCTGTTCTCTGCCTGACACTGCTGTATTCCTCGGACCTCTCAGACAGAAGAGTGTCAACCACTGCCTCTGCAAGTGACAAACTCTTTTCCCATGATGCCTTGCCATGTTTACGGACTGTGGTCAAGCACATACGTTTGTCGGCAGAAAAGAGAAAAGAAAGCAAGGGAGCTCCTTGGACGAGCCGAGGGGGAGAGAGAGTGACAGCCGCAATGTTGTGGAGAAGATGGAAGTAACTGTGACAACAGAAAGATGGAAGGAGATAGAGGAAGACTAGGAGGAGGTTGGCCAGTGCTTCTGCTCTTTAACCACTTGGCAGTCTTCTCTTGATTAGGGGCCTAGCCGTCAGTCCCAGCGGAGTCTCACCAGCTGAATCGCCAGAGACAGCCTCCTCTGTAATAGTGTCTGACAGGCCAGCCAGAGCCACAGCGGAGCTGACACAGATGATCCGTTTTCCGGGAGAGATGCCTGACACAATTCCTTCCAAAGTCCAGCATCTTCCTACTCCACCTGCACGATGCTGACTTCTCCGGAATGAAATGTGGTTATATCGTGTGCCTTATTTTTTTATAATGGTCCAGTAATCTGTGCTGCTAGAGCTTGTGTGTGTGTGTTGGGAGGGGGGCCGGCACACTCACTTCTAGAGATTGCTGTCATGGCTAAAACAATGTGCCATTGGAGTTCAGACATAAAAAAACTACGACAGTGTATCCATGGTTGCAATGGCATTAAATGTATAAAGGGCTTGTGTAGGTAAACAGCACATAGAAAACACATGTTTCACGGATATAATTATTTGAACAGCTCTCTGTGTGGGTGGGTGTGAAACTCCACTCGATTTTGTCATTATTACAGGTTTTTTCTTTAGCTCCTCTACTTTTAAACACTGTATGACATTATCTGTGTAGTCAAGTTCAGTCTTAAGCCTGTGAACGGTAAGGATTTAAAATTCATGGCCTCTGACATAAGACTTTTTCAACTCCAAACCATTAACTACCAAAAGCAACAAAAAAAACCAAGTTTATATTTTTATTTTTTTTGTTAATTTTTTATGATTATTATTATTACTTTTTATTAATTCTCTTTATATATGAGATATTCTACTTCTAATACGTTACATTAAAATGAGGATTAATGCCTAAAGAAGAAGAATGACTTCCATGTGAGAATGTCATCGAAGAGAAAATTATTGACAATTAGAAATTAAAAAATCAAACATTTTAAACATATATTTTTTCTTTTCTTAAAACTGTAAAGAAAATGACACATTTATAGTCAATTCCTTAATCGTCATGTACTTATAATTTCGTCAATTTCTGAAAATACACACTTTCTCACTTATAACATTGTCACTTCCAAAATTAATGAATATTTAATCGATTTTTAGTACTTGATTCTTTTATTTTCTCACAACAAGCTGACTATTTAATTGGTTGTGCGGCCCAAGTGCAGCGGCAAAGCAAAGTGATAAAAATGCTAATCCTCACAAAAGCTTTTTTTTTTCTTTTAAAGCCTTCGCAGTGATATACAAGGTTCTGGCTATGTGACCAGAACTTATTTTTTAGATGCGTGTCAAGACCCAGCAGCCAATCAGATTTGAGTGTTCATCTGGACCATTTACATTGCAGAAACACAATGTTTGTTTCTTATGGCTGTATATCAGCATCTTTAATTTCTCAGCGCAACACTGCAGACATAAATGCCTTCACAGTTCTTACAGTTCTTATACATTATATATACATTATATATACATATACATTATATATATATATATATATTCACATGTTTTCAGGGTCTTCTTTTTTTTTCAGGTAACATTTTTTATGTAATGGGGGAGCTTGTTGTCTGTCGCATTTCTTTTGTAACCACGTCATGTTTTCACAAAACGAAGTGTAAGGTATTCATTAAGGCAGCTTGATCCATTCCTTTGCTATTTCGCCAACTATCTAATGTTCTGTCATCTGAGTCTCTGCCCACAGTCCATGCTGCTGCAGTCTGCAGTTGTTAATGCTGGCCTGAATCTGAAAACAAATTTTCAATTATTCCATTCACGTGACCCTCAGTAAAAAAAAATTGTTAACAAATGCAAATATATGGAATGGGGTCTGCATCACAAGCTTCTATCCGTACCACCTGGGTCTTTGAGAACATGAGTGTGTTGGCATAATCATAGATATGTTATAATTTTACTTTTTTTTTTTATTGCAAACCTATTTTAAACCTAGCGCAGCAATGAAGAAAGGTGGAGGTGTGGAGTAAAGTTGGGGAGGGGGGTATATCAAATGTGTTTGTGCTATTTGAAGAGCATCTACATTTCTAGTCTTGTAAATGTTTCCATCACTTTTTTTAAAGGTGTGCATCAAAATACTTTAACTGATTCTTGTTTAGTGAAATATCAAGGACACTCTGCCCTTCTACCACCACCCCCCCACCCCACCCCACTTTGCCACCTCCATTAACATCACATGAACCAACATTAGTTTGCATTTCTCTTTGATGTGAAGAGAGCTTCGGCGTTCCAGCCATCCAAGACCAAACATTACATGGCTCCCGGCAGGAAAAAGTGGGAGAGCAATTTGAGGTCAGGCATCACTGTGAATAGTAGCCACATCAGGCTGCTGGCGGGGAGCATGTTAGAGGCCAAATGTGCAGCCTGTGTATAGTACTTAATTCTTTTATATGGCCTCAAGAAATATTTTTGTGAGGTTCATTGTAGGAAGGATATAAAAAGATGAAAGGATTTTGCACAAAGAAATGAAGTTGGTGTACCTGCTAAAGAGTGTTTTATAAAAGACAGACAGTGACAACTGTCTGATAAAAGGATTATAATGACAATCCTTTTAGAGAATTTCAAAATAAGGCTTCAGTTGAATGGACACTGAATAAAGTCATTTGATTGGCAAGCTAATAGTTTGTAAGCCTGATATAAACAGTTGGCATCAATATTAGCCATTGTGGAAAAACATTGTTAAATTCAAACAAACAAAACAAAAAATGGATGGTGGGTGGATGGATGGATGGATGGATGGATGGATGGATGGATGGATGGATGGATGGATGGATGGATGGACAGACAGAACAGTTATGATCAATCAAATGGAGTTACGATGGAATAAACATAGGATATACAGATCATAAACTGATTTTTTTTAAAACAGCAATAGATCAAAAAATATAAAGAAGATTTTTTTCTCAAATTGGTTTTAAAAAAACTACACCTAATTTTACAGCAGGTTCCAACAGTAGGAGGTGAGGACATGCCAATAAATCCCACATTAACCCTTTAACATCAGAGATCTCACCAGCGACACACTCTTAGCCTACTGTAACTCTTTGATAATTTCTGTCAATCTGCAGTCCTCTAGTAAATATGTCCTTGTTTTCTCAACATGTTTAAAATTTGACTTTAGATGTCAAAATTAAACTGTCAAAAGTTAAATGGCATTAAAGATGTGTTCATACTATTTATAAACTATTATTATGCTTTTTCATTTTCCTAAAAACATAAGAAAATAATTTGTATTCTCTCTAAACATTTATGTCAATGATTCAGACTAAAGATGACTGACACCCCTTCTCATAGGGTACACAAGGGCTCTTTTTAGCTATGCTAACGAGAAAAAAACACTTCAATTGGTGACTCAACTCAAAAGGCGGTGCCTCAGAGATCAAGTATTTTTATTTCCGGGTGTGAGAAGAGGCCTCAAAAATAACTCATATTTAATAAGTCATTTGTTCTTTAGTATGCCAAAGGTAATACTGTAAAATGTTTAATATTAATTCAAAGATTTTTCTTTTTTGTTCAAATTCAGCTGAAATTACATTAATTGCGTAAACAACTGAAGAGTTGTTATAATATAAAGAGTGTCAAGACTGGAGCTAAAGCTCCTGTGTTTAAGGGTTAACTTAGTAGCGTTATGGCAAAAAGAAATCTGTTTAAAAAATGATTTATTTCAAAGTCAATTTGAAATTGCACTAAGCAGAAAAGTCAAAGTCAAATTGCACTAAGCAGTGAGCTCTAAGCATGAGTACATAGGTGCATAGATCTGATAGAAAGTGTTATCAGAAATTAGTGTAGAAAGTTTGTATTGGTAGATAAAGATTCTTTCACTTATATAACCAACTCACTATCTAACTATTGTATTTAATATTTAATTACTATTTAAATGTTATTATAATAATTGCCCTATTTATTTATACTATTTAATTTTTATACTTCTACACAAAAAAATCAATGAAAGGAGTCAGGTATTTGCCCAAATTATTCCCAAATAACTTGTAAGTAGAATCACTGCAAAGATAACATGTTTTTGCACGACTGACCTCACCGAGACGAGGCAGAACAGCAAAATCCCAGAAATCTTCACTGACCTCACCAGACTGGTCACTTGCAGCAGAGAAAAAGTGGAGGTTGCGTGTTCTCGTCAACGCCATCTGGTTTACTGTCACAAACACCTCAAAACTCTTGTTTTCTTTCTTTGCTAGGCATCTCTTTGTGTCCTGCCTGATGAACTGTAAAAGCGGATCAAAAGACAGCCTGAACAACGTTAAACTCCGACCCAAAAGGTGATGACCAATTATCAAAAGACCTGGATTCAAAGCAGAAGTTCAACTTCCAACATTATTTCTTTGTTGCCAAAGCACCACTTAGACAGAGAAATGACTAACTCACAAGAATCCTGGGTTTCTAATAAATTTACCAAAAAAGAATATAAGTCATCTTAAAAAAGTCATGGACTAGGCAATACTGACATGGGAGGCTCATCGCTCTTTTTACAGCTGCAGTGTTAACATTTTACTCCCTCATCTTCTTATGGTGCAGCCTAAACTTTTGGAAGCCAAATAGATTTTTCCTTCAAATGTGATTTTCCGGGTGGCATAAAACTCAGTCTGTTGCATCACATTTTTTAAAAATTTTAAAAACTGATTTTTTTTTTTGTTTTGTGTTTGTTGTCATTTGGGATTCTTAGGATTATAAAAAAAAACTGTGTTTTGAGAGGTTCTGCTATCCGAAATTTGGTAGTTGGAACCAACTACGAAAAAAGGGATTGGTGTACAGTGGTCGCTTGCTATTTCGCAATTCACTTTTCGCAGTCTCACTGTTTTGTGGATTATTTTCAGTGCAATTTTTAATGCATTTTTTGTAATCAGTGCACAGAATTCTGGATCCTGATCTCCTCCGTGCCATTTCTTGTCCACAGAATGCATTCAGTTTTCCACATTATCATGTACATTTTTGATCGCAAACAGATCCTTGTTTTTATTCTACAATACTGGACTTATTTTTTTGTAAAGTTTTGAACTTTTCAGACTTTAAACAAAAGAGAAAAGTGTAAAAATGTAATTGTCTGTTGAGAAAAGTGTACAGTATAGTGTCTTGTGAGGGGTTTTAAATGTAAAATTTCCCCTATTGGGGCTTATGAAATAAGTATCCCACACAATAAATGAGGGACTACTAAATCTCTTTTGTTTTCTGTTTCTTAAATTTGAACATGTGTGCTTTGGTTGGAACTTCCAGAATGTTATGCCAATGACTCCAATCTAGACCAAACAGACACATTACAAAGCATCTCTTTCTTCAGAGCAACGGGTTATTGTGGATGTTTCCTAATACCATGACTGCTTGTATTCCTGGTGTAAATAAACCCTTTCAGAATAAGCAATGTGACCTGACAAAAACATAGCCAAACCAATAACACCCAGCCTCTTTTGTCAGATAAATGTTACCAGGAACTGTTGAGCGGTAAGTAAAGACTTTGCCATTTCTGAAAGCATGTTGCTTTGCGACCGCTTAACTCTGTTTAGAAAGAGCAGGTCTTGGTTCTTTTAGGAGTCACAGTGTAGCAAGTCTAATGCGTTTAGGCAATGAATAGTGACCATTGATGCAAGCTCAACAAACACTCTCTCTTATTTCAGATTAGTTTTCATTCTTAACCCAGTCCATTTTGAAAAATGAATGCACATCTGTGGCTTTCGATATCCAAGCATTTTTTTTTAAATCTCCAAAAGCTTGGGGAAAAAAACTTGTTGACACTGATTAGAAATAATTGATCATTTTTAGGTTTACAACACTAGGAAGTTTATGTTTATGCTCTCTGATGAAATCCAGGCAGAGCAATGAAGACCCTCCAAACAAAGAGAGCAAAGACGCATAGCTGACATAGTTAACCTCAGACTCCTGGTATCAAGGCTAAAAAAAAAAAATTCTGTGACCTGCTTTTTTCTGAGAGCACACAGAGCGCCTCAGTGTACAATGACAGCAGTATCAGTGTGAGATCTCCTGAAGAGGAATGGAGCTGTAATGTCGTTTATCTACAGGCCTCTTTGAACGGTTGTTCTCGGGGGGAAAGTACAAAAATTGAGATAAAAGCCGGCCAATCGAGTGTCAGCCTGCTTGTGCAGATGACGTGCTGATAAAAGTTAATAAATGGGAGTGCATACTTTCCATCTTTTAAACACGGTAGCTTTGTTTATTCTAAACACTTCATTGGAGCATCTCACAAATGTTATAACAGAATCAATACAGAGCTGACAGGTGTGCTCCTTTTTTAACAACAGTTTTTGTTGGAAAGTCATGTATTTCATCATAAAGAAAGGCACAATTTCACTGATTTATAACATTAAACACAGTCAGTGGTTCCATACAGTATGGTGTGGGAGGTGATTGTTAAAAAAAGGCATATACACTAAGACATACTGCATAGCCCCTGAGACTAATACTATCTAATGCAATCAATCTTACAGTAGGCTGGTTTAGGGTGGAAACACAACCCTTAAGTTCCGCAAGTCATTTTGACCTGAAGAACCCTGCAATGAAACACTGTCAAAAAAAAAGTTGACAACATTTTGGTTGGAACCCTTGATGTATGAATGTAAATGTTGACTGACTGATGTTTTTGATGTGTTTTTGACACTGTTCCAAGAGTACTTTTACAAGCTTTGCACTGTAGTGTACCAATGGTGTGTTCACACGAAATGCGATTCAAGCAGCAGCAACAGACGGTTTCACTGTTAATTCGATATTACCTCACTAAAAGAGGTCTTGGTTAACATTTTGAGCAGCTGCTGCAGTGCGATTTGCCAGCAATTGTAATATTTAGGTGGTGCAGCAAAAAAATTTCCAGCGTAGCACAAATTTTTAAGAGTTGAAAAATCTGAACTTTGGAAACAAGTTGTGGTGGACTGACGAGGTTTTTGGCCCCAATGAGCAAAGGTACATTTGGAGAAGAAAGGGTGCAGATTATAATGAAAAGAATCTCTGTCCAACTGTTAAGCATGAGGGTGGATCAATCATGCTTTGGGCTTGTATTGCAGCCAGCAGCACAGGAAACAGTTCATGAGTAGAATAAAGAATGGATTCCACAAAATGTCAGCAAATTTTTGACTCCCATCTGGGAAAAAGTGGAAGAGAGGATGGCTTCTACAGATGGATAATGATCATAAACACACCTCAAAATCCACTCTGTCTTACATTAAGAGGCATAAACTGAAGGTTTTGCAGTGGCCTTCACAATCACTGACCTCAACATTTGAAAGGGTAAATAATGGAAATAAAGTCTACTTTTTTGACATATTAAAACGATGTCTCATCTGTAAACTGATGCCTGTTAAAGATTTTTCAAGCTTTTCTTGGGCTCTTTATGCACAATAACATAACATTTTACCTGAAGTCCCCAAACTTTTGATCCCCACTAGATGTGAGAAGAGAGCAGTGAAAGAAAAAGCCTTCAGCAAGTTTCACAAGATTTTCACTGCTTTTACATTTCACACCAAGCCTCTTTCTACTGTAGGTGGTGCACATACGCTAGTAAACAGTAGCAAAAGGAAAAACAAAGAAGATGCTTCCATTTTTCATGGACAATACATTCAAAAACCAGCATTTAGCATTTTCTTAACTGTGCATCACATGCCCGGTGACAACTTGATCTGTTTTTTAGCTTTTTGCTTCTTTTAGCTCTAAAGATTCTGTAGGATTCTGTCCGTACATTTTTTTCATGTGCCATCTTTAATGTGAACAAGTTATAACACCCAAATTAAATTGGCATTTCAGGTTAAGCAATAGACTGTGATATGCATACTTATAGAAAGAAGTAGAATGTAAACTTTTGAAGTTTTTGATTGACATACATTGAATTTAACATAAAACAAATCATTATTAACGGAGGAACTACCACTACAGAGCAGAAAGTTGCTCTCACCGCAACCCTTGTGCATTATTACAACATGTAATAGAACCCAAAGCTTGATCGACCTGCAGTTTCTATTTAAAGACATCAAGCTCGTATGAGCCAGCTGACTTGCAGTGTTACACACAAAGCAATCTGACATCAAAGCAAGATGCCAAAAACATGACAAAAGGCTTCTGGGTCTTACCTTCAAATCGCAAATGCACGTCACCATCTCTCCAATTCTTAAACATTCTGCATCAAACTTGCATGTGTTTGTGTCACACAAGAACAGGTCCGTGTCCCGGTCATCAGAACCTGGAGGGCGAGAGCGTAAAAAATACATCAGTGACTAAATGTTTCTTTGTTCAGCCCTCAAGCAACTGTTTCCCAACCCCAAACCTCCTGTTAGTTATTAGTCATGGCACCTAAAAAGAAGAGACACTCTTTGATCAAATTGTGTGCAATTTAAAAAGACAACGGCATGGCCTTTTCTGCCAAAAGGATGAGCACGCTTAAAGAAGCGATGTGGAGTCGAAAGAAGGCATGAACAAAAGCCTCTTCTTTTTTTATTCTTATCCTCAGTTTTAGCTGTTTTCTGATAATTGTTTTTTTTTTTTCACTTCAGGTCCTTCAAAGGTCGTAGCATGAGATAAACACCCCTTTGTTTTTATTTGCTCTTTTTCCACCTAAATATTTGCTTGCGCTTGACAAGGCCAACTCTCGGGGAGCTGTCCTGAAGAGGCAAACCTGGGCTATAAACTGATTCAGGCTGTGTTATGGATCTAAAATGACAATCTGAATCAAATCACAGTGACATGGCCACGAGACGATGCACTGGGCTCCAGGCTATTTGTCTACCTGAACCAATGGCCCACAGAAAAGCTCCTCCGTGTACACAGAGCTTTTTTCAGAGAGAAAATTGGTTTAGATCTGACAAAATTCCAGCTGACACGGAGATGGAAGTTTGATGTTGAGGCAGCAGGAGGTTAAACTTGCAGCCACTGTTGTCGCAAAAATAATGTAATTCATGAGTTTTGGTAAATGACCTCCACATTTAAGAGTATCATTTGAATCTTCAAAGGGTAAAACTTTGGAAAATGAAAAACTTACAAAGACAGTGTGTTTTCAGATTCACAACGACAAACGCTGCTCCTCGTGTTATGACTATTTGTGCAGCAACCATGCGTTGACTTGGATTCACAGGGTTCAGGGCCCGACCAAGAGCACCATATTCTTCCCTTGCTGGAGGGAAAATTAAACTCTATGTAGTCAAAATAATTGACAAAAAAAGCATGAAGGGGTTGCAGAGTGGTATAATGGTTAGCACTATTGCCTCACAGCAAGAAGGTTCTGGTTCAAATCTCAGCTGGGACCGTTCTGTGTGGAATTTGCTTTCTGGGTAATGTTTTCCTTGTTGTGCATGCGTCGGCTTTTTCCAGGGATTCTGGCTTCCTCCCACAGTCCAAAAAGATACTTCAGAGGTTAAATAATGACTACATTTTCCCTTTGTGTAAATAAGTTGTGACAGATTAGCAATCTATCCAGGGTATATCCTGCCTTCACCCAACAGTTGCTGGTATAGGCTCCAGCAACCCTGTTAACCATTAAGCAAGTTTGTAAGATAGATAAAAGCATGGAAAAAAAGGAATTGATTTGAACCTAAAAATACAAATTTTCCCGATCGTATTTCTAATTAAGGGTGTCACAGTCAACTTAATTGATTAATCATTTTATCTTTGAAAGATCCCACCAGATCGATTTGTTTGAGGCAACTTTACCAATATAAAATAATATCTAAATGAAATAAATCAATTATATTAATATTGGAAAATACAATTTGGATTGAGACATTATTTTACTATAAAGTATAAATAAAAGTGCCATCACAGTGGACAAAACACTGTAAAAAATCATCAACCATTATTCCAGTCCAATGTGTGGAAACACTTTGAATTTAGCAAATACATGTGACCATACAGTGTGCTAGAATGTTCTAATAATGTTCCCTTTGTGTTATTTTGATGTTGAAAAACAACAGCGGGCTGAGCTTTATCAAACTAAAATGTGAATGGATTTGACAGTGAACCTTGTTTACTTGTTTGTTTGTACACATATTTAATCTACATTTGATTCTCTTGCAAGAAATAAAAAGAATTTGGAAAACTTCACCTGCACTGTTCAGTACCCAGGTATTTATCTGAGTCAAAATTGTTGTTAAAATGAATCTCTACACCTCTGTTTCTATTTAAAACAATTATTGAATCCACAAAGTGTTGTAGGAAAATTCCTGTTTAAAATATTGTCACGTTCACTCTTATTTACCTTTAGTCAAAGTTATTATAACGAAAAAGGCAGAAATGAGCATGTCCTAAATTTCTAGGTTTATTCTGACCTCCAAAGCCATTGCAAACTTGTTTATTACACAGTATGAGCATAAATTATCACAATTGTCACAAGTGAAACAGCTAATGTACTGTAAAAAGCATGTTGAAGTATATTCTATAAAAGTGCATCCCTGTGCTTTCTACATAAGTTTCAAATGACAGCAGAAATTTTCTGCTGACAAAAAAAGAAGAAAGGAACTAAAGATTCAGAGACTGTGGTGTGATGGAAATTTAGAACTGCACATGGGCAGTGTAAATGCACATCTTTCATGTTAAAGATGAACATCGCGACTTGCGCTATATTTGTCTCACTTCATGCCGTGCTGCCACAGGGGTTCATGACTGAAATAGAAGGAAAGGTGTGCCGCATCCTTAAGCTTATTTAACCTACACTACCAAAAATGACCATATCAGTGTGTTAAAAGTTGATTTTCTCTTAGATGAAACATCTCTTCAAATGTTTGAAAAGATAGTTGGCTGTGATTAATCATATCTCACCAAAAAATCGTATAGTCTCTCTTGCATTTATCTGATATGCTATCCTCTACAAAGTGCACTTTTTTACTCTTACTCAGGATTTTTTTGCCAGACTTTTTCCCTTAAACAACCACAGCGAACTTTCAATATACTTCTGCAAACTACAGAATTTTAAGATTTCCTTTCAAAATACATATATTTTTTAAAGATAAAAAAGGAAGATATCTGAAGCAATCTTAAAGTTGGATTTTTATCTCATTCTCCAGTGTTGCAGAAACTGCTAATATAAAAATGCAGTGTTAAATTAGTACAGCCAATGGAATCTTGCTCCAGCACAAATACCCCAAGGCATGCCCTCTTTACACTTTTTGCAATATTTCCCTCCCCCCTTTCTCTACCCCAAGTATCGATGTCTCAGCATGATGGACACTCATCCACAGCGCAATCTGTAACCTGTGTGTGATTATTAATGTCTGTGTGCACTTGTAAAAGCCCTTCTTCAAATGACACAACCTCAGCAGACAATGCACCTCCGTGAAAGAGAAGTCCACTCCAGAGTGAACCTACAATTTGGCAGACTCCTTAATGACCATGAAGTGTCAGATCTTTGTGGGAAAATACAATGTTTGAGCCAAGACACGAGAGGTCTCAATGCTTTAAATTTACAGACTAAACAGGATTCCGCTTGTACAAGGCCACATGAGGTGCTAGTCGTGAGGGGTGGGGGGCACCGCAACTATTGATTATTTTGGTTGGATCTATTTCAACGTTCTTTTTTTGGATGCTTAATTTAAAAAAAAATGTGATACACGGAAACTCTGAATTCATTAAATAACCCCTTCTGTCTTGTAGGAAATGAAAACAGACTGGTCTTTGACCGCACAGATCTTCATCTAAGGGAAACAGAAATGTAGTATCCTGAGACACAGGGAACCCAGCTGTTGGAAAAATGCCACAATCTGAATAGTGCCATAACTGCCCTTATGACTAGATAATAGGCAGTCTGTGCAGAAAGTGGGAAAATCTGTATGTAGTACACAGGGAGCTTGCACAAAATAGTAAGGTCGTAGACCGCTCAGTGAGCTCTTTGAGAGCTTTGAAACACATTTTTTTCAACAGGCATGCAACAAGTGAACACTTACGCCAGATTTACACTGGTCCATTTGCAGTATGTCTCCCTTGCATTGCATGGGGAGTCCGTGTAAGGACCGCCAGTTAGTTTGCATTGTCTCCGTTGCATCTCCAGTCTGTTCCCCCTCCCCCCTGGCCTCAGAGGAATGGTTTGTCCTGCTACCCTCATGTCAAGTAGTTTACCCAAAACTTTGGCAAATCATAACCCAAGCCCTCTTCTTCCTCACTGAGCCCTTGTAAAATGCATGTTTTGTGTCATGTTATGTTTTTGTTCCTCCAAAATGAAACTTTCTTCATCCATGATGAAAATAGACAACAGTGTTATCCAAAATGGCAACGGGCATTATCCTGTGGGCATTATCCTGTGGGCATTATCATGTGGGCACTATCATGTGTGCAACCTTAAATATAAAATACAATTTTGTACATTTTTATTTTTTAAGGTAAAACTGTATATTTTATTTTGGAACTTGGAACTGTTTCCTGTATCTCTGACTTATTGCAGCAAAACATCAATAAACTGGAAATAGAACTGCTGCGTAAAGCTTCCGCTGCAAAAGGACGGTATCAGAGGCAGACATGCGATGCAGGAGGCAATGTAAACGTTCCATTTGATTAATAAACATTCTATTTTTCTGTGCCAATGCAACGCAACAGAGACACACCACAGACTGACCAGTGTAAATCAGCCTTTATACAAAAGGCAAGTGTTTTGTAGATGAGACACACATGTGTTCTATGGATTTTTTTATGCATTTTTTTTACCCCCCTCCCCAAATCCTACAAACTGGGCAAGGGGGCCTTTAAGTGCTTTTCACGTGATAAGTATATACTTCTTGTTTTAGGTTTGCTCATTTTTCACCTGCAAAACAAGTCATATCTAGGTATAAGGGCAGTTTCCTAGAAAAATTACTAATAACTAGAGCATGGCATAAGGTACAGCATCACCTGTATGTCATAAGTGTGTGCAGCTTATGTACAAATACTTCAGGATACTCTTACCAAACACACAACAATTGTACACTCCGTTTTGAGTGAGTCTCAAAGAAACAGCAGGAAACACTTTCCCCAAAGATATGCCTTCTCTCTATGACCCTCCACGGAACAACCGTGCAACTTGCAGCACCTGTATGTGAAAATAGATGTCAAGTTGTTGAACCCTTATAAAAGAATTTGTTTCTTTTAAATACAAATATTCTTCAAAAACAAATGGTCAACCTTTTGTACTTTTTTTTGTATTTCTCTTGTGTCATAATTCTTTTTTTTTTCTCATAATGTGTCATCTTGACGCTCCTTTGCATCTATCCCAGCAACAAAACAAAAGGCTGTTCAAGCACAAAATTTGGCAGACTGAAGGATACAATAAAGTGTCTCATGACAATACCTGCAGTAAAATTGTTACTACTCCACCACTGGTTTAGATATGTAAGAAAATCCAATATTCTATCCAGTCAGTCAGGTAGATTCTTTATTAAACAGGACGCTATCATTTTAGTGTGTCTTCTTTACCGTTTAAACCAGGTTTCTTTAAGCACCAAGCAACAAAAAAGGGAGAAAAAACCATTAAGAAAAAAAGAAGCTTTTTTTTAATAACAGGAAAAGAAAATGCTACTCCTCCACACGCCATTAAACTATCATACAAACCAAGAAACAGATGTGCAGTCTGGACATTTTTTGGGGGCTTAGAAGCTAGAGAAAATTGTGCATCAGTAGAAAACAATAACTGAGTGGGATTCACGACTGCTGGAGACATTCTCATAGTTCTACACAAAACAGTGCAATCAAGACACATGCGAAAAAACAATCTGTCTTGACCGAAAATACAAAGAAGATTGTCTTCGAAGTGTTTACCAGGCAAAAATATGGAACAGGTTTTAAGACGTTACGTTTTTTGAAAATATAAACGGTAAAACAATAAAAAGGCGTGAAGAGATTATTATTTCTCAGAAGCTATGAGGAGCTGTCGTGGTATAGGCTTAAAGGAAAAGTACAAAACTAATTTGTCAAATGAAAAATGCAGGCTTCAAGCACAACCTCATTTTCACACCTAAAAATGTGTAATAAGACATCTATCCAATTGAGTAAAATGGATGTGTGTGCAACAAAACAGAACCATCTTGGCACCTTTTACAGATTGTAAGAAGTAGCTGTTTACAAAAAATACAATCTTTCCTTTGGTTGTATAGAAGTCTTTGTAATCAATAACGGAGAAGTGTGCTGGTTTGGCGATGGTTACAAGAACATTATAACACATATTTCATAAATACAGCCTAAAAAAATGATGCTGTGACACTTTCTTTTAAGCACAGAGCTTTAGACCAAGATTGTGTTAAAATGTTTAAGTGTATTTACACATCAATCAAGCTTCACAGACTACATTAATACCTCTAGAAATGAAGAACTGGAAAAAATTGTTAAATGCCAATACTTACTTAGGGCTTTACTACCTTCTTAGAAGACTCAAGGTGATTTACAGACCCATTCACCCATACACACACACTGCCTCACACTGGTGTCAACCTATAACAACCAGGAGCAATGTGGAGTTCAGCGTCTTGCACAGGGACACTGATGCAAGGCGGGAATCGAACCTCCAGTCTTCCAACCAGAGGTTGAATTTTCTGCACCACTTTTGAATACTTTTTGAATACACAGTGAATGCTTTGATTTATTCATAGGAGTGTTTCTTTAAAACATGAGAAATAAATCCTCATTCCTTTTTGGTCCGGCTTTGATCTTAGACCAACTCCAGAGAATGTCTCACAATAAATCTAAACATCTGCCTGCTCGTTGATGCCTCGCCTGGCTCCGGAACCGCTCCTTAGATCTGTTTTGACCTGAAAACATTTGGTTTGTGATAGATTTGGCAACCCGGAGGTTGTATGATTGGGCCTGCTCCCGTCCAGAGATCTTTGCCTGCTAGATGTAGGGGGTGGAGTGATGCTGATGTTATAAAGAGCCATATGTCGTAGGAGTTGCAACGTCTTCAAAATTTGCTGATGTTACGAAGCTCGCTGCTCAATGTGAAAAGCTGGCACATGCCCTTGTAATCATCCTACACAAAATCCACAAACTGTGGATGCTACAAATATTTAAGATCTAAGTCATTCTTTTATTAATTCATGATTTTAGACCATATATAATGTCATAGGATGATTATGGTCTTCAAATTAAACAGCTTTATTGCAAATAAGCAGAGTACAGCAAAATGTAGGTATGTTTTACTTCTTAATATTCATCAGAAGACTGGAATTTGCTCAGTGGCATATTTGCTTCCAACCCTTCTCCATGAGGTACCACAAAGTTCTGCACATTTCAGCACTTTTGGGGCCAGAGAACATCCCCATTAGAGTTCCTCTCAGTTCATCCAGTGGAGAGTATGCATTACAGCGAATGCCACCTGTCAAGCTGGCTGACTTCCTCTTGGCTCCTTACAAAAGAATTTTTTTCCCTTCCAACACTTGAATGTTCTAAATGATATTACCCCATTCTAGGAATATAAAAGTTTATAACACTGAATAATGGATTCACATTTTTTACAGCTGGTCTTTATGTGCAAGTCAAATGCTCTTTGGCCAGTCGGCAGCAGGAGATGGACAATGAAATGCAGAATTGCTTTTGTTAGAGGCCAGCTTTCTAAAAAGGAGAATTTAAAACGGTATGTGTATATCAAAAATTTGTCAAGTAAACGTCTAATCTGTTCTTACTTAACTTATGCCTTAGTCGCAACTGTCCTTAAGGCGAAAAATGACCAAAGCTTATTGGCCACACGTGTTTTGAGGAAATGTTAAGATCCTAGATCCCTTGTGTCGACGTGTTCACTTAAGATAGTAGTGAACACTTAAAAAACATGCAAGGGTGAGGAAGGGTGAAGTATGTGAGACGCAGGTATGTCGTACAGACTTCTTCCTTTTTCGATCCACCGGAGTCAGTAAAGAGCCAGTATGTGCACGTTACCCATGCTTCATAAGTGCGTGTCATAAGTACTTCCCACTACATTTACCACAAGTACTTTTAATCGTATGTTCCATTCTCATGACGTCCCTTAAGGTGGCTGCAGAAGCCTCAATAGAATTGCAGATCACACAACTGCTCCATTTAAAATGCTACTCCTCCTGCGTTTGACACTTTACCGGCCTGGACAAAAACCCACAGCACCCATATGAGTCAACCCCCAGTAAGGATTCATGTGACTAAGGCATAAGCCAATTTCATTAAACAGAAATAAACTAGAGAAACAAATCTATCCTCCTATCCATCCTAATCTGCTCATCCGGGACTTGGTCGCACGGGCAGCAGTCTAAGCGAAAATGCCCAGACTACCCTCTACCTGGCCACTCAGGGTCCCCCCAGCTAAGCCCACCCAAGAGTGGGTGGTGGTGCAGGCGAGGGGGCAGGGGGGGTCCATTACACCTATTGACATAGAACATATTTATGGTAATATACGGTCTACGGTTACACATGCAGCAGCAGCAGCAAAACATGAACCAAGTATGAGGGAAAGACAGAAGAGAACACTAGGTGCAACAAGAAGAAAGTACATCAACACAAAAACAAAAGAAACTGAAGGACACTGGAAAAAGAAGCAAAATCTGGAACCATTTCACTTTTATTGATAATAAAAGGAAGAGTGTAGAGTCTGCAGGAAAATCATTCCATGTAGAACCGCTTCCACAGCAAACCTGAACAGACACCTGAGAGTACAGTACCTTCTCCAAAACAGGGCCTCCTTAAAGCCTTGGTCTTCCTCTACCACAACCAGCAACTCACCAGCAGGGCTTTTGAAATGGATAAAGAGTAAGATTCTGTGGAGGACATGCAGATCCGAGGCTTAATCTGCTTATGCTGTTTTTTTTTTGTTTTGTTTTTTTAATGTTTATAATTCTTCCCTGCAGAATGTCATTTTTCTCTGAAGTCTGTTTAAATCAATGCACAAATATTTTGATTATTGTGAGCAGGGAGGACCAAAAGTTCATTTTTTGATTCACAGTTCTATTTATTTTAAATGAAAGCACAGCAATGTGTTGTCTATGTATGACACATGTATAATATACTATATTGTTTATGGTTATGGTGCGGTGAAAAAATATGAATACAGCCTTTAGTTTTACTTTGGACATGTCTGTTTTGAACACAATCTGTCTTTGTTTTGAATACGACTTTTCTATGTCTTGAATACAAATAACTCCTGTTAAAGCACTGTCAAAAATACGTTAAGATGCACAGGCATAAACATCGAGTCCTGGAGCATCGATTCTTCAGCTGCACATGGGTGTCAAAGTTTATTTATTAAAATAAAACAAAATAGAACTTTTAGGAATTTTATTGATCCCATGTTGAGAAAATTGTCTTGATAGCATAGCTCTGTAGAAAACTGGATAAAATAGACCAAACAACAGCAATCTGCAATCGCATCTTTTTTTTCCAGGAGTGCAATGGTATCAAGATAATTTTCCTGCCAATGGATCAATAACAATCTAAAAAGTTTAATTCTATCATTCTCATTCAGTTGAATTGATGAACCGGGACTGGATGTTTATGCCTGTGACCCATGACGTATTTTCGACTGTGCTTTAATAGGAGAAATTTGTATTAGAGACAAGCAGAAGTCGTATTCAAAATAAGGACAAATCGTATTCAAAACATGTCAAATGTAAAACTAAAGGTTGTATTCATATTTTTTTCCTCAAAGTTGTGCACAACTTTGTATTTATGTATACAACTTTTTCAATGTTCACTATGTTCTACGTTGAAACTATGGATACGTTTCTTTTTGACAGCTATCTTACCTCATAATCTCCCAATAGCTCACAGCCCCTCACACGAGCAACGTAGAAGAAGAACATGGATCTAGTCGTTCACAAGTAGATGGATTAGAATGGAGGAGAGCAGGGAGCTTGTCGCCCACGCATTGCATTTTCTACATCACAAATACAACTTTTATTTTCAAACATAATTTCCCTCTGATTCACTATAATTTTATTTAAAAATACTAAGAAATGCTATTTCCCTGTATTTGTCCTCCATCATCAGCATAATGCTACAAGAACATGTTAAATACATTGAAGTGGGTCTTTAAAAATACTTATTTGAATCTCATCAAACTACTAAGAAAGCAGGATGTAGTGACTGAAACCCAAAACAGGTGCACACAATTAAAACATCCGCACTAAAGGGCAGAGGACAAACAATAAACACAGGACCAGGTTAATAAATCAAAGAACCAAGGCCTGAAAAAAACAGAACAAACAAACATAACGTAACAGGTACAGAGTAATAAAATGACTTTATCACACTGACATAATGATTCAGGAGATCGCTGTTTGCACCAACAGTTTCATCGCCGCTCTCATTCTGTCTGCTACCAAATGTTAATCGCTGCTGCAGTTTCCACGGGATCGGAGCACAGCGCCGCGTCAGAGGCCTGGAAAACGGATACTTCCTGCTCCTGCTCTCCAGCTCCAGGAGAAGATTACAGTGCCCTGAATAATTAACGAAAACAAGCTGCCAAACATCAAATATTGAACAGGTGATGTTTATATGTTAACGGTTAAGATGGCAAGCTAAGCACTTTCTTGTCTAAAAGAGAGATGCTGCCTGTCCTCCGACCTACCTGGAATTTCACTCCACTAGGAAGATTTAGGGGTCCTTTTCCCGTGTTTTAAGCATCGTACTGATCAATGATTAACGCAGCTAAATTAATAATGAGGGCAGAAGAACCACAGTGGTCCAACATCCTCTCTTGACCTCTCTTACACAAGTTTTTTTTTAATATATAAAATATATAAATATATAATATATTTATATATATATATATATATAAACTTGCAACAAGTAGTAGTGTAGATAAGGGCATGCAATAAAATAACAGTAAAATTATTCTAATGGCTAACTAGGATGAAACCAAGTTTTTGGATAAGTTTTTCAGTCTAGTTTACAAGCTTGTGAGTTTTTATTGTTTTGTTTTTAGCTGGTTACTGATTTTTTTTTTCAAACAGGCAGCGCCTCAGCCACCCCATCTCCTACCAAATCATCTGTTCACTGTCAAGGGGTGGTGACTTGCATGCAACTCTGGGGCTTTGGACCATCTCAGTGACAACTCTTTGAGGCAGATGGCTAATTCTCGACTTCGACTTCTGTTAAATCACTGCACTAGATGGAATTTATGAGAGGCTTTTGCATATTCCACCCTCATCCTTGTCATTATAACTACCCAGGTATCACACAGGGGCTGACACAGCTAACAATAAATAGAAGTTGTTGCCGAAGAAGAGAATGAGGCTTTTTTTCTGGAATTAACCCGAGTTAGATATGGGATAATGGAAGAGACTTCTACCATGCTCCTATGACAAAATGACAATTTGCGATAAAGATCGAGTTGTCATCAAGAGTTACAGAGGCCTTCCTTCTTTATGCAAGCATTTAAATTAAAGAAAAAACCTGTTTTCAAAAGCTTTTTTTTTTACATCCAATAAAGACTAGGGATGCGGAACCAAACCCAATACCATTTGGTACCAGTTCCACATCATCAATCTTTACAGGACCAAAAGGTTTTTAGCCTTAACGGGATTGTTATCTGTACCAGCGTGGTGCGGCAACAGCGCAGACACACTTGCACTACTCTCTCTATTTCCTCACCGCTTTCCTGCTGAAGTTTAAAGGGGAGGGGCTGCTCACGCCACACGCGCTCTCATATTCCTTCACTGGCCAACGCACGCGGATGGCAGAACTGCTGCAAGGAAAACGGTTTAAAGTGCGGCTTTATTTTTCCTAGGTAGATGCTGACAACGGATTCATGTACGTTTTTGTTTTCCTCGTTTGAGCTGGCATCTAGCTCAACACTCGGTAGCTAGAGAGCTCCAAAATTGCTCACCCTTTTTGTCGCACCGCTAATGTTAAAATTGTGGTTGTGAGGGGCTGCAAGCTAGCAGGAGAGGGTGTGAGAGCTCTCAGCAACAGGGAGTGAAGGAGAGGCAGAGCTGCTGCATGCTAGGAGGCAAATTTCTATGAACCACCACTCCTTTCCAGAGATTATGTCCAAGAAGACGGCACAGGTCTTTTGATTTTGGTTAAAAACGTCGTAATTATCATTAAAAGATCACTGGAAAGGTTTTTAAAATAGCTAAAAAAAATGATCGGAATGGGGATTTAAAGAACATTTAAAACATAAAGTAAAAAGTTGCTACATTTTTAAATAGTTCTTTTTGTCTGCACTCATCATATCCAGGTGAAGTTAAAAAAAGCAAAAAATAAAAAGGGAAAAAAAGAGATTTAAATATTAAGTATCAACAAGTTGTTCATTTCTGCCAGTGTGACCACTGTTGCCAGGAACCTCGATATCATTGAGTTTGAATTCATTGAGTTCTGATAAAGTTTTCTTACATTTTTTATGCTTTTAACCTGATCATCAGGTCTTACATGCAACCACTAGTTAGACTGTAACAAAATGTCAAATTTAGTGTCTAAATCTTTTGAATTAAAAAAAAGAAATTTGAAAACGAAAATCAGATGTTTTATAGCCTTTGCGGGTAAAGATTTTGACTATTGTGAACACGAAAAGCAGAGATATGCTGCAGTAATAAATCTCTGATCCAGCAGCTGTAAGCTATCTAGTCTAATCTACTTGAAGGGACAGTCAGAACTGGATGTTCCCTTTTTCCATGGTTTTAATACAGTCCTTGAGGCCTGTTTTGTGCATGATGCAAAACAGCTGGGGGCCAGAGTAACACTGGCAAAACTGCATCTTTACAGATCCTGGGTATTACATGTATAGATTAATGCGTTGTCTCTTCAGTAGAAACAGAATTGAGCAGAAGACCTTTTTTTCAGTTCAAACTTAAGGACAAACAGAAAAACCTTTATTTATACATTAAAAATGAACCAATAAAATATTTTTCAAAATATAAAATAATTTACCTGCTAAATTAAGAATTCAAGAGCATAACAGCAAGGACATAATAGAATCAAATATTCCTATGCCTATTCCTATTCCCTAGTAACTGCCCATTGGTACAAAGGCAGATTCAACAGCCCCCAGGTGCAACACAGACTGCTTTATCAAAACTGCTGTAGTAATAAAAAAAGTGCAATGGAGATTCCCAAAACTCTCTTTTCAGGCTGAAAGCAGTTCATCTCAAGAGCAGCCGTCATAAAAACAACTCCATTGAGCACCTTTCCCTCCCATCTGCCACCATATTTGTCTAATCACTATCATATGCAGTAGAAGGTAAGCCATTCATTCTCTTGGCAAAAACCCATTAAAATGAGTGTCAGCAGCACTATTATTGTCTTTTTTTTATTTTTTGCGCCATAAAGAATCCGTTTTTCCATGTACACTCACTAGCCACTTTATTAGGTACACCTCGCTAGTACCAGGTTGGACCCCCTTTTGTCTTGAACTGTGTTAATTCTTAATGGCATAGATTTTTGGCTTTTTAGTGATTAGCCAGAACTGCTCTGCATTTTAAAGTTTTTTCTGATACCACACCAAAAGTCATCAATCAAGGCCCCAAAACCCCCCACATCTCCAGAATTGCTTTAGTTAGTACAGAAAAATGTAAAAAATGTTATGGCTGAATAGTTTCAGGAAATCTATTACCACATTCCTGCTAATCAGTACGGGTAAAGACAATGTTAGGTAACCTAAAACTTACATAACAAATATTATGTCTAAGCTATTTTTGTTGTTGTTTTTAATGAAAAAAAGACTTTCTCACAGGAGAAAAACTCTAATATTGTATTTCCTGTTTTTCTTCCCACATCTGTTTTTTTTTTTTTTTTTTTTTTTTTTTTTTTACAAGAACACACTTTTTAAATCATATTTATTATTGAAATCTAGCTGTAAGGATGGAAAATGTAATTTTTCTGCAAGGAAAAAAAATGACTGCCAGAAATTCGTAATTTGTCTCATTATTGTTCTTACTTGCCAGTCTAATCCAATTATTAGGAGCGTTTGGCCTGCTGTCTGTGGTTACACACACCTGCTGGGCTCCTCTAAAAGCTGAGTTAAGAAACTCCTGTGAACCACTTGTGTTATTAGTGCATGTTTCATCTGGAATAAAGACATTTCTCTAAAAGCTTGAGTTGTTGATTTGGTGCACTGTTGTGCTAATTTCTAGTGTTGTTGAGGCAAAAGTACATGCTAATGGAGGTGTAGTCAGCGACGTTTTTTATTGCTGTAGTCATGACAGAGAGAAAAACATGTCTAAGGCTCTACTTAGGTCACAATGCTTGGGTTGTGCAGGGCTAACGGTACCTCTTGGGGCACAATTGCTCGCCATCAATGGCTCCACTCATGAAATCTTTTTAGTGTCAGTGACCAACATGTCCACTGATTGTTTGCTGCAAAACAAGTCATGGCTTATGTACATATAAATGTTCAAGGCCCACTCGTGGCAGTTTGAACATCTTTCTTTCCAACTTTATCGGAACCCTTTTTTTAACCTTTTTTTGTCTTTTATGCTGCATGGTATAGGCGCAAGGTGGTGAAATGGTTAACACTCTCGCCTCACAGCAAGAAGGTCCTGCTTCAAATCCCACCTGGGTCCTTTCTGTGTGGAGTTAGCTTGTTTTTCCTGTGTGACCCTGTGACAGACAGTCATGTCAACCTGTCCAGGGTGTGACCTGCTTTTACTTAACAGTTCCTGGGATAGGCTCCAGTTACTATGATCCCTGACCCTAAAATAAATTAGGCAGGTTTTGAAGATGGGTATTGCATGGTTTGATTTGATATCGCCCACATTTGAGCAAAGATGTATGCACTATCGTAGCATATTATGATACAGTTGATGTCACAGCATTCTCTGTTGCTTCACTCACAGAGTCACTCTCCTGTTCTTAAGTCTAGGAACCAGTAGCATGGCCCACCTTTGCAAGGCGAGAGAGGGGGACAATTCTCAGGGATGACACCAGAGCTGTAAAAGCTCCTAAAAGAGACATAATTAGGGGCCAAAAAGCCCAACTGGTATTCTGTGAGCAGATAGACCCTAAAGATCATTTCCTGCCTTGTTTTCTGTACCTTGAAACCCAGATGCTACCGAAAATTCAAGTACAAATATTCACGACGTCCAAGATCACTGATTTACGATCTTTAAAATGTTGTAGAGTGTAGACAAATATAAAATATGAACGCTGTGTTTATTGCTCTGAAATGCAAAAAAATCCTGGATTTTAAGTTTATAAACCAAAACAAAAAAAAAAAAAAAAAAGTAAAGTAAAACAAGGGAGTGCTTTTTTAACCATTCAAAAACTGAGACCCAAGTTCCGCACACTGACAAAACTTCTAAAATAAACAAGCTTTAGCTCCAGTGTTTACATTCTTTGGGTTATGATAACTTTTCAACAGTTGACACAATTAACGTATTTCCAGTGGATTCTGAAGCAGAGAAAACCAGCCTTGCGCTGCACACTAGTGAAGAGCGAATGTAATCAACTTGAATCAGCTGATTATACCGGCTTTGCACCAATATGTTATGCTTAGAACGTAAAATGTTGCAGAACTTTGAAGATGGAAAAACTGTGGAGAACATTTTCAGGTTATGCTGTTAAATGATCCAAAACAACAGTGATGTTTATGTTTAAATGTTGGTTATGTTACTGCTGAACTTAGCCAGAAGGTGGGGGGAAAAACAAGTATTTAAAGTAACAAACTGTTTCTTTCTATCTAAATTCCTGTGTTCTGTATTAGTTTTGCTGATTCTGATCTCCTGTTCTGAATAAAAGGTATGAAATGTGGAGATCCAATTCATGTAATTTTAATTCTCATACATCCAGTAAAAAGACATATATACAGTATAGCAACAAACATTAAAAAGTAAGAATTGTGGTTCGATTCATGAATCGTTGAGCTTAATTTGTGAGTCGAATTGGATCACCACCTAAGTAACAATCCACAGCCTTACCAAGAAGTCCCTTGTCAATGGATTGAAATATGTTGCTTTGCTTCACATCATTTTCTTGTGATTTTCTTGAAATATTTCGAGTATAAAAATGTCAAATGTAAACTGATATTATGGCATATATAGCACAGTCCTGTGTGTGGATTCCAGTTTTTACACATCATCTTTCAAACTCCTAAATTAAAAATGAATGAATGAATGAATATGTTAGATAACCAACCTGTCCTATAAGAATGATTATTTTGGAATCAGTTTGGTTCATGTGAAACTTTCCAGAAACAGTTTCGTGTTCCTCCATTGCAGTCTAAAGCAGAAAGATTTCTTTTTTATTTTCTAAGTCCTTTTACTCCTTAGAATAAAATTTCCCTCAATACTCATTCAAAGGTGGCATAACTGAGATTGAAACCTAATTTTCCTGCCAGCACAACCCATAATTACGGTTGTCTTATAACTAAAGTGATACTAAACTCATCATATAACCATTTCCCAGTCAGTTCTCCCTGGAAGCAAAGGTATCACATATGAGTGTTACTGTTAGAACACACGTGGACGAGAGTGGATAATTATGGCCTGTCCAATTAGGCTGTAGTGGGTTTATTATTGTTATTAACATTAAAAAGGATTTTATCTTATATACTGAATGCCACTTGTCATAGTCGAGTTATTCTAATTGACACTAAGGGCATACAGGCTGCGCCTGTGTTTTCAGCTTATGCACTTAAGCCTCATTAAGGTGCATTGGATTAAGGTTGGGTAATAAAACGATAGCTATCAATATCGCGATAGTACTTTTTCCTCAAAGTAAAATGAGCCTATCGCGATAGACTGTTATTGTGATCGGGCCGAAATTAACAGTTGCGAGCATTTTCTCCTCTTTGGCGTGTAAAAGTTGGAGGGTTAATCCCCAAATGGTGAGAAAATGTTTGTGTAAACTTAGTCATGTTAATTAGCTCTTCTTCAGGTGAATGTATTTTGTCCTCTTTCTCTACCATCTGCACGCGAAGTAAACGCGCGCAATGCGAGTCACAACCGGTCACAACACTTCGGTCTCTTCACCTGTGCAGCGTTTAGTTTGGCTGATGAAACAGCGGAATATGTGGCGATTTATTACAGGATCCAGTCAGAACCAGAGGATAAAGCTGCTTCACTTAATGCAGCAACAGACAGATTAATTAAATATGTTGATTCGCAGACAACGCTGTTGTTTAACACTAATGCTATGATGCTAGCTTGTTAGCCGCTAATGCTATGCTGCTAACTAACTGTTCTGTGTGTCCTATGTGATCACAGAACGGTTTAAAGTCGGACAGTATTTTCACAGACTGACCTTTAAGACAGGAAGGATAAATACAACTCGATTAATTCATAGGACATTCATTAAAAACTGTATTTTCTAAATAATAACAGAATTGAATCCACAATTTTAGCTGCGTCTGAGTAGCACAAGAGAGTCTGTGTTACACTGAAAACTGTGACCTGTCAGCTGTTGTGCTCAATCCTCCTTAAAGCTGCAGCTCTAATTTCAATAATGATATTTAACAATTCCCCAAAACATTATACTGTTTTCAGGCATTTTTTGTTATGATTCAATATAAAATGTGATCACCTGGAGGCAGAATCAGGAAATCTATAATAATTCTGTCCTCGTTTTCACAGCATGTTTAAATTTGAGTTTACAGTTAAAAGACAGTAATGCAATTTCTGTTTCCTGGGGGGGGGGGGTTGCATCATGTTCCTTTAGTGCATCTGTTAAGTTTAAGTATGACACGAAACAAATATTTAAATCTAAACAACCGGCTGGTGATTACACATTTCTCTAATGAGCCACAGAGCGTTCAAATTTCACAGATATAGTTTCGGTTTATATCGTCATATATATTGTTATTGTCTGATATGAAAAAAAAAAAACAACAATATCCTGATATACAAAATTCACTGTCTCCCAGCCCTACATTAGATTGAAAAAAACTTTTTGAAAACGCATGCAGGAGTGTGACGGGAAGTGGGTGGGAACTGAGAAAATGTGTGTCAGGACAGGATGTGTACCATTAATCGGTCACTATGTGCAAAGACCCTTCACTGTCATCAGCAGGCCAAAGAATGATTCCCTTAGTGAAGTACAGGATTTAACATTATTTATTTTTTTAAATAAAAACTGGTATTGGTATAAAAATCAGGATTAATTTACAGAGAGGTATGCTGATCACTACTGCTAGAAATAAATTCCTGCTGCAGCTCCAGTCATGAGGAATTTTCAACAGAAAACAGAAAACAAGCAAACAAAAAAAAAAATATAATCACACCTAATTTTCCGAGGGATTAACAAAAACAATTTGGTTGATTAATCCTAATTTAATTAACATTTTACCTCCATCAAAATAGCAATTAATTGACTTTATTTCCAATTAGGCTTTAATTCTTGCTTATTCTGAGTCTCATGAGCAACACAGAAACATCTTTTGGCATCTTTAAACAATCCGAGGAAGCTACCGAGACTGAAGAAGTCTCTTGTTTCTTTAAGAACGCCAATTATAATGCAAGCCTACCCCTCCGACTCAAATGGCATCATGACTCCATATTGATGTCTGCCTTTTATGAGCTATAATATCAATACTGCTACTGGGCCTGAGTATGTGATCAGCTGGGAGCTATTTTGAGGGCTCAGTCTTGGATGGACGACAAGGGAAAATATATGGCAACACTGTGGGCTGATTTACAGAGCGAGGAGAAGAGGCGCTGCACTCTGCGCATCCAGCTCCTCTTTTTTTATGGGTTCCTTTTTTGTTGTTGTTGTTTGTTTAGTGGGCAGTTAAGGACAAAAAAGGGGAAAAAGTGAAAATCACCACGTATGTGTAACAACGTGTTCCAGTTGCAAAGGTGGAACAAATGGCATTGCCATCCGTTGGATTTTCCCATGTATAGATTTGTGTGTCTCATGTGGTTTGTTATGATCTGTTTATTTGTGATTTTGCATAATATAACTTTTATTTAAATATTGTTTTTTTAAATAAATGTCAACATTATTGTTACTTTTCTTATTATTAAATGTGTTAACTGTGATAGAAAATCAATAATATTGTCTAACACCTCATTTTGGTTAAACATACAGCAAAACACCCCCTCCCAAAAAAAACATATACATACATATATATATATATATATATATATATATATATATATATGTATGTATATGAGATATGCATAGCCCTGTCAGCATGGGTGTCTTCAACTTGAATGCTAACTATACAGCTCCTATAAAGTTTTGTTATAATGACTTCACAGCTTTAAAACTGAAGCTAAAACTTCAGAGAAAATGTTAAAAATAAAGAAGGAGACTCACCGGAGCAGTTCCAGCCTGTCGGCGTCTGGCAGTCGCTGAGGGACGACGGGAAGGCGCGCAGCTGCTCCACAGGTAAAGTAGCGAGGAACGAGACCAGCGTGATCCTGAACCAGCTTCCCGCGGCGGCGCTCCAGCGGCGCGGCCGGCGGCGCTCCTCCAGCGGCGCCTGCGCTGCTGCTGCTGCTGCGGACGGACCCATCTCTCAGTGTCGCCGGCCGCGAGGTGGGAGAGACACGCGCGTGAGCACCGACAGGTTCCGCGAGGCGCCTAAACACCAACGGCAGACCATCTTCCGACAGACACCGCGCGCCCCATGTAGCAGAGCGGCGTGGACACTTATCAAATCCAAAGGAAAGCGGGAAAGGAAGGAGACTCCGGTGGAAGAGAGGAGGAGGGGGAGGAGGAGGCTGCCGGAGCCGCGATGGATGTGGTTTGGTGGGATGGAGGAAAAAAAAGTTAGCAAGCAATAAGACTTCCGCGCAGAAGAGGATGCTAAGGAGAAGAGAGGGGAAATGAATAAGAAAGAAAAGAAACTTGAAGAAAAATAAAATAAAAACCATAAAACTGTAAACTAAGAGGGTGTAGCCAGAATATCCCACAGGTAAGGTGTGAAGACAGCGGCCGTTGTTGATAGAATCCACGGGTGAGACGAGCGGCGGTCCTCCAGATACTTTGTGTGGTGCGTTCAGGGTCGCAGTGACTCTGTGCTGCTCCCTCTCCCGAGCAGCTGGTTATGATCACGTGGAGTGTGATGCACACACAGAGAGGGAGCCAATCAGTAACAATTAGAAATAGAATATATTGCAGAATTGATAACAGACAGGAGAAAAGAAATGTAGAGAAAAATCACGAGGAGTCGGGAATAAAATACAGGAAACAAGTGTATGAAATCTTCAACACGTAAAGATCCTCTCCAATAAAAAATGTATTTTTGTGTTTTTACATGTTCTTTTAACATTTTTCTCATGATGAAAGACATAGAAAATGAGGACAAAAACTATGTTTCTGAGTTTTCTTCTTTCAGATCGGTGGGAATCACCACTGGGAACAGTGAAAATAAATCAAAAGATGATCAGAGTGGGACATGAAAGAGCCATTTGGGTCGATTTCTAGCTGACTATAACCCAGAACTTTTTTTTTTTTTGTAATTTACTAGAGAGGTAACAGAGGAACATATGCCTCTGGAGCCTCAGATTGCAGACCCCTACAGTAAAAGTTCCAGGCTTAATCCCACAAACTCAGATAGTGAGGTTCATAGCTTAGGAGGAACTAGAGTCAAAGGAAATATATATATATATATGTATTAGTTTTCAATTGGTAAAATACATATTGACTACTGTCAACATGTCATATCTTACAAGTGATGTTTTTCTGTACAGAAAAACAAACTTTTTTCAACAATACACTGAAAATAGAGCAATTTAGACTTACAACTTGTATGTGTTTCTAAGAGTTTGATACTTTGACATTCTGACACAACAATCTGATTCACTATTCTTTATATAGCAGGTTCAACAGACAACAATCCCCAAAGAGTGGAACAGAATAAAATGAAAGTTCAGAAAACAAAGCACTAGGTTAAAAAATAAAAGAACAAAAGATCAAATGAAATATGATGAAAAAATATAATACTGAAAACACATGTAAAATAGATAAAAGACTAATAGAGGACTGAAGAACTTTTATGCTGGATCAAAAGACAGTAAACAAATTAAAAATATTTTTTTATCAAAGACATAAAAAGCCCAGCCTTTGGGGCCATGATGTTCTTTAAAGTCCAACTCTAACTATGTATTTTATAAATCTGTTTAAGATCCCCTGCGACAGGCTGGCGACCAGTCCAGGGGTGTCCCCTGCCTTCGCCCATGAGTAGCCAGCTTGGGCTCCGGCAACCCCGTGACCCCGTAAGGGATAAAGCGGTTTGGAAAATGAATAGATATTTTTACGATAATTCCAGCGGTTTATTTATATTTATGCAGTTTATAGCGAAAATAAAAAAGCCTGTGTCATTTTTTTTTAAAGACCATTCCTGCTGCGCAGCAGGAGTTCTTTAGAAGTTCTCCTCTGGGTTGTAGGTGGGACTGTTGAAGTAACCCTACGTGAATACCCCAGCATTCTTTTGTTTACACTCTCTCCTTCTAGCTTACAGACCCTCACAACCCCAAGCTAACACTAGAAAATATGCATTACCTGCATTACCTAACTAACCCAAAAAAAAATCAATAGATGCCAATTAGCAAAAAAAGCTAGCACGTTGTTAAAATGTCGCCGTAACGTAAATTTATTAGTACTAGTATGAATGTGCTAAAAGTGCTGAACGTTTTCATAGCAGTATTGCACAGATTTTAAAAGTGTCCCAAAAAAGTTGGAGAAATCTGTGAAAATAGTTCGTGAAAATTGCGCAAAAATTTTAAATTTTTTAAAATTTAAGAATACCAAAAGTACAAGCATGAATATGCTGAACGTGCTGAACTTTTGTATACCAAAATTTAGATAGGTTTTAAAAGTGCACAAAAAATAGAAAAAATTTGTTAAAAAAACTCATAAAAATTGCATAGAATGTTAAAAGGCCTAAATGATTTAAATGCCAGAAATGCAAGCACGGATGTCCTTAACATGCTGAATATTTTGACACCAAGATTGCATAAGTTTCAGAAGTGCACAATGTTTTTTTTAAGGATTTGAAACATTTCCTAATCGTTTTCAATGGGGCTAAAAAAATCGCTTAAATCGCGTAAAATCTTAAAAACCGTCAAATTTACTAAGACCAACAGTGCAGGCAGTAATGTCCTGAACGAGCCGAATATTTTGATACAAAGATTGCTGAAAGTATGATTGAGTTTTTATGTGCCAAAAATGTATGGAAGAAAGTAGGTGAATCACTATTGTGTGAATGCTTTGAAGCATTCACACATGCTTTGAAGCATTCACACAATAGCTTAGGAAAAAAGCAGCGAGAAATATGGGAGCTATCTAGTTTTGAGGCAGATAGCAGCTCAGACGAGAAAAATTAAGACATTAATGTATGTTTTTGTCTGCTAGTGGAGTACTTAGAATTGGAGCGGAGCAGGGAGACTTTTGCTCTCCCATGGCAGTTGCTGCATTACAAACCAGAGCTTTTTCAAACTGTGGGTTTTTATCTGCTCCTGATCCAACACAATTTGAAGAAAGAAGTCCTCAGAAATGCAGTTTCAATCTTAAATTCTTTACTGTATGTCCTCTATCATGAGAAAATGCTACAACATTATGTTGAAAACACTAAAATCAAAATTTTTATTGGTGTGGGTATTTTATGCTTGTCAGGAGTCAGCGTTCTGTCTCCCCCTCTGGTCAACAATCGAAGCCTTCTTGAGAGTACCGACTTCACTCAATCCTCCAACCAACCCCAGCGCACAGTGTGTGATGCCTCCCCACCTGACTCTCATCAGTTAATCAGCCACAGGACACTTGAGTATGCTCAGGACCACGCTGAGTGCGAAGTAATAGGTGTGTTTGAGATGACCCAGTGCCTTGCCAGGATGATCGGCGAGGCTAGGCAGGGTGGGGAAAGGCGTCTGAGATGAATTTGAATGCTGATCTGCAGTGAGAATGAACAAAAACAGGAAATTTAGGGTTGTCCTTAAGCTTAGTATGATCTATGCTATTATGTATTTTGTATGACTTTTAGTTTTTGTGATGCCTGTATTTTTTAATCAACAGATATTTCAATTAATCGTCTAACACTTTTTTTTTATATATATATACATTTTTTTTGTTTTGTAGGTAGACAATTTTAACATCTGTCTGGGGAGACCAGATGAAAAATAGCCACTGAGCTCATTTAATGTGAACTGTTCCAGAGAAATATGGAAGTGAACTTTTAAAAGCAATAATAAAACACAAAACCACAGGTGATTTGTGATTCCTGTACTTACGAGTTCCTTTTGTTGCATAAATGCAAATGTCTGCCTGATGTTTCACAATAAAACCAAAATGATTATCAGTTCAAAAAATACAGTGATGAAATATTTTGAGTAAAATATTTTTAATGGTAAAGAAATCTGAGGGATGTTGATTTCAAGTACTACAACGATAAATACATAGATTTTCTTTCCACTAGTTCTTCACAAATTCCAGAAAGAGTTACAAAATACACAGTTTTCACTCATTTTGCACCAGTCATTCCTGTTCAGCATCACGTGAAGTACAAGAACAGTCAGGACACCATTTCCCACAACGCATTGTTTTGCAGTCATCAAGGCGACCTGCAGTTAGTGCAGTACCTACTTTCTGGCTGTGCTCGCTTAGGTATGCACCATTTTCCCGCCCCTTTTTTCACAACATTTTCATGATGGCGCACAGGTGACGTCGGTTAAAAAAAATAACCAGCATGCACCGCAATCCAGGCGATCTGCACAGCGCTGCATCCGCCCGGGTGATCTCAAACACGCCTTTTGTTTGTGCCTTCCCGCCTGCATACTGAGCTGATAACCAGATGCCTGACACTATTTGTACTTAACTGTCTTTTTGCTGCCTTGCCCCAACCTGTTGCATGGATTCTTACTCTGAGTTAGCTTTGTGGACTTTTACATGAGCTATGCTCCTGTCTGCTTGTCTCTTTGAATAAACCGACTGCAAGTGGAACCATTTGTGACAATTCTATTTGTATTATATATTTTTATTTTTTTATTATTTGCTTGTACACAAAACACTTTGTTGAATTTTTTAAAATTTGTATGACAAAAGTTTCGTTCATATTTTTTTTATAAGCTCTAATTTAGACAGGAAACCAAAGCAAAAAATAAACTAAAAAGACCTAAAGAAAAAAAGGATGAGTTATGAAATAATTCAGTCATCCCAACGATTTTGATCTATTTTAAAAGAGTTCCCAATTGTGTTTTATTATGAGGATTCCCATTTTTAGCCAAAAAAAAAAAACAGTTTTTTTCTACAACATAATTTCTGCTGAGCGGCAGTAGTTCATTAGAAATTTGTCTCTGACTTTTGGGCAGGACAATTCACCCATCACTGAGCACTCAGTTTTTACACTCTCCCACTAGCTTACAGGCCCCTAAAACCCCAAGTAACAAAAGCAGTGGCACAGCAGTGGAGAACAATATTGGAGCTATCCATAGAGTTTTGAGTCAGATGGCAGCTCGGAAGGGGAAAAAGTTCATGGTTCAAACTTTCTACAATTGGATGCATCACAATAGAGTGGAGCACGAAGCCTGTGGCCCATTGTATTTTCTGCGTCACAAATACAATCTTTTACAAACTCTCTTTTTTCTTCTGCATTTGAAAAAAGAAATACTCAGAAATGCAATTTTGAGCTTAATTTTCTTTATATATTTCCTCCATTATCAGAAAAATGCCATAAGAGCATGCATGTTAAAAACACCCAAAACACAATTTTCATTGGAGTTAGTCTTTGAGGTTCAACTTACTATTATCATTTCTCTAAGGCATATCCATGGACCCATGTATCTCTTACTCAATGCCGGTCTTGGCTTTTAGTATTCCAAAAGAGATCACATATCAGTCCTTTCTGTTTTTGCTAGCAGTTGCTGCTGTCATGTGGGGCAAGATGTGGTCAGTAATTGACATGTATGGCCACAGGGGGAAGACAGTGTCCAGCATCTCTCTGATTTGAAGAGGTTCAGTCATCAGGTTGAGAAGACTTGCCCTTTGAAACGAGGAACTTGGAAGCCATGAGCATGGAAAAGCCCTCAGGAAGGAAACAAAGAGGGTTGTTGTTGAGGCTTGTCATGCCCATAAAGAAACTTGACCTCATGATAGTATGGATTAAAAGCTGCTGCCGCATGAACACAAGTAAACCTTTTGATGACGGACGACTAAAACATGATTACTTGGAGTTTTTTCTGCTAATTGGGTTCACGATATGCTATAACAACTGGCAATGTGTTACACAAAAAAATGCTCACCAACAGGGGTTTTTCGGGTCAAAATACAGACATTTAAAAAGACATTTCATGCACATTCAGTGATCGGAAATGCAAGTCATCAGAAGTCTAAGGAAATTTGTTTACACAGAAGCTACTGGCATGTAAAAGTAAATGCTCAAATGACAGTAAAAAAATGAACATTAAACATTTAAAAAAGGTAATTTCTAATGATTTGGTTATTGTGACTGAATCAGGGGGTGCAAATAAGATTACCTCATAAAAACTTGTACAAAGAAATGCCAAAAATGTTGAAAGAATCTCTTTTCACCGTGGCAAAGAGCTTAGTTCCTATTAGTTCAATTGTAAAAATGGTACAACGGTGTTACAAAGCTATACATAGGCTTGCATTAAACACATTTTTTTTCTCTGAAATGTTTTTGAGGAACACATGAAAGACACATGTGACGCGCGACAGAGTTTTATACTATAAAGCTTTAGATATGTTTACAATAACCACGATTGACCTCTGGGCCCCAGGAGCCCAGAATGCTTTGGACTCTTAGCATTTTTGATTGCATGGGGCCTTGAACTGGACCTTGACATGCAAAGTGCCCAGTCTCTGGCTGGGCTTAGAATCATGCTCTCTACTCCCTGTGGTTATTTTGACCTTCAGTAGTGCGGCCCCTGTGGCTGTCCCCGTTGACCCCATCTCTACGGGGCTGGTATCTGGGCTGGTGTTCCCAGGCTCCTCGCCTGTTGAGAGCCATTAGGAGTCAAGTACTTGTTGCTGTGCATATGGTTTGAGCCTGGTTGGACTCCCATCTTCTTTTCCATAAATTAAAATCAAGACACATTCTGAGAAACACTCATTGATAACAATAACAATATTCAGGTATGATTTATGAATATGTTCATGTTGACACCAATGGTCTTTTAATTATGATCATGAAGTTTTTAGCCAAAGTTTTAAAAAAAATGTTGTTTTCTAGGACGTAGTTTCTGGTTCATTAGAAATGTTTCTCTGACTTGTGGGTAGAACCGTTGGCACCCTTCTTCCCCTCTCCTTTGATGAGAGCTTGGCGCACAAAGCTTTTGCCTTGCCCAGTGTATTTTTTTTCACATTAAAAAATATTTTTTCAAGAGGAGTTTTTTTCTGCTTTTGATTCACAATGGTTTGAATAAAGATATACTCAGAAATGTAACGTTAAGCTTATGTTTTTATGTATGTCCTCTATACTGCTACAACAACATGGTAAAAACACAAAAAAACATGACACTTTTTTCTTGGAAGTGGGTCTTTAAGATAAATATGCTAAACCATGGATGGCCTCACAGATTCTTGAGTTGATCTCTTCAATACTGCAAAAAATGACAAATAAAAAAAAAAAAAAGAATTAAAAAATTGTCAAGTCCACACAAACCCCAAAAAAGCTAGAAATGCTCTATGAATTCCCATCTTTCTATAAATCCTGCATCTTTAATGATTGCCATCTAAAACTACATCTCTACAACCGCTGGTCTTGACCTTGCATTTGAAAGCGAGTAAAAGTTAATAGATGGACAAGTGGATAAATGTGCAAAAATCTTATATTCGCTCATCATCTGGAATCAAAATCTGTTAGTGCGAGGTGAAAATGGGATATGACTACTTGGTACTTCATTAAAGCAAATGCAGTTTACTCAGTTGAAATAAGGAATTTAATGGTCTAATTATGTTAATTGTGTTAATGCATAAGCCACTGCGCAGCACAGCAACAGAATCAATCATCACTAGCTGCAGGCTCATTCCACTCAATACAGTTTTCGTTGGTAATAGTGGGAGTTGCTGCTCAGACAACTTTGCTAAATGAGATATTCATCTAAAAGCCTATGTATGCGCGTTTTCTGCTTTCAAAACGGTACACGTCTACATGTTGCTACACAAATTTTATGAATATTTTCAGGCTTTCAATACAAAATGCACGGCCATTGAATGTGCGTTAAAAGTTAAATCAGTTAAAAAAAGTTTGACCAGTCATGGACTCAGATTTGTTAAGGTGCATTCATACCGAAAGTGATTTGCGCGACTGATTCGCGTGCCCCGCCCCCCCCGCGCCACGTGGCCAAAAATGATCACGTTTCCAAGTTTGGGTTCACGAAAACATTTAGTCTCCCGGTAGCTACACCACAATTACCAAAATGTTGTTGTCAAAAAGGAGAAAGGCTACCTGGAGTACTGAGCTGTCCAGGAAAAATGTAGTTTTATTTATTCATGGAGCTGAATGCAAAACTGGTGTGCTTGGTATGTAATGAACAGGTCGCAGTAGAATATTCAGCGCCACCATGAGACTCACCATGAAGAAAAGTTTTACCATTTGTAGGGGCAGTTAAGAAAAGAGAAGGTTAAAAAAAAAACAGCAGTCGGCTTTCACTGCAGCCATGACGTCAGTGATGGAGCAGTGAAATCTAGTGACCTTCTTGCAAAAAAGTTGGTACAAATATCCAAACCATTTGCAGGTGTTGAACTTATGAAAAAAATGCACGCTGAAGGCTGCAGAAGTCACGTTCCCCAAAAAGCATTTGACCTTTGCCAACAGAAGTGTGTCAAGGATTATGATAGCAGGTACAAGACCTCTCAGGAGACGTGGGCAGCCAAATGAAGGACAGAGTCCCGTCATTTATTGATGAAAGTACCAACATCACAGATATTACACAACTGTGCATATTTTTTAGAGGTGTTTATGAGACCATCCCAGCAGAGTTTATATCAGGTTACATTACTGGTCTGGCTCACTTGAGATCAGACGGGTTGAATGTGGCCCCTGAACCAAAATGAGTCCGTCACCCCTGCTCTAGAGTGTACCCGCCTTCGCCCAACAGTAACTGGGATGGACTCTGGAAACTGGAGTTCAGGAGAACTGTGGATCAATTCACCATATTGGATGTTTTCTCCCCGATGTCAATGAAAACTTCACGAGCCCAAAGTTTAGTCCCTCATTGGTTGAGGAAATGCAGCCTCCCCAGAGTTCAGATTTTTTTAACCCTTGCCAGCCCCTCAATTCGCACCGCAGAACCTCAACTCGCGTCTAACCAATGACTTTACATTGAAATTGACCGCCTCTGCTGTGTGACTCACATTCGGTTTGTAAGCAACTTTAGCGATGTACATGTTTTGTCCTTGTTAAAACATTGACCTGCTGACTGGTTGAAAATCAATCATGAAGGAGAAATGATAAATATGGTTCATGACCGGCCAGAATTATACAACACAAAGTCTTTCATATATCGTAATAGAACTGGGAAAGAAAAAACCTGGAACAAGATTTGCACGAGTTACACTGGTTTGACAATTCGCAACAAGTCTCTTCTAATGGTGAGTTCATGGGCTAGTATAGTGTAGAAACAGTCCAGTAGGTCTATATACACCATACGTTTAAAACAAAAACCCACATGCCCGGTGTGTACACAGCAGGACAACGTTGTCCTTATGTTTGGGGTTGCAGAACTTTAAGAAACGCTTCAGAATGTTAAATCTACTTATCGATGAATGAAAAAGCTTGTCATACTTTAAAGCTGAGGCGCATAAAATCAGTAAACAAGTGTGGGATGTAGCTGAAACTATGACAAGGTAGCAAAAGTGATAAGCTTAACAAGTAGAGTGGTGGCAAGACAGGCCCAAGGCTGCCTTTTTATTTTGCTAATTTGGGTTTCAAAGCAAGCCTTCTCTCTTTGCTTCCAGCAGTCCTCTAAAGCATTTGGGCATACTGAGCAATTGATGTTTTCCCGGCAACCTTGTACACAATCTAGTGAGTGCAGAAGGAGAAATTGAATTGTGTTCTTCTTTAGGATTGTGGGGGTAAAGAAAGCCAATTTTTAAGCATACAGACCTTGGTTAAAACAAGTGGCACCAGGAACCCAAATGCTAAAGTGATCCACAGCTTGACGTCAGGTTCATATTAAGCCACATACTTTGACATACTGCAAAACATTACTCTGAAACAGCCAAATGTGCATGGGTTACAATCAAAGCAACAAGCAAACCTTAAAAGATAGAAGTCAGGTTTTGTCAAGTTGGTCACGTTGGTTGTTGTGAAAATGTGTTTCTTGCTTTGCAAAATGGCCTGTATCAAGTCAAATACAAATTTATGAAAACTTATAAAACAAATACAGTGGTCCCTTGGTATATTGCGGTTCACCTTTTATGATCTTGCTCCATGGATTTTTCTCTGTGCAGTTTTCCAGCCTTTTTATTTTTAAGTTATTTTTTTAAACAAACTTTCGACAAGCCCGTACATATGCTCGCTTAAGCAGGTAGTTAGACTTTTGGAAAACTTCAGGTTTTCAATATAAGTATATATGTATTGTATGTTACTAATAGTAACTGTGGTTACTGTGTTTTTGTGGTTCCTACTTTCTTCAGTTCATTGATTTTGTGTAGATCTGGGCTGCTTCCTCAACTTTCTCAAAAACATCTTTTCTCTACCAGGTGAGATCTTGCATGGATCTTGAGGTAAAAGGAGAGATTGTCAGTAAGCTTGTATTTGTTCCATGTTCTTACAATTGCTCAGGCAGTTATTTTTTCACCAAGCTGCTTACTTTTTGTAGATTGGCTTATTGCCGTCCTGATCAGTTGTACAACCTGGTTCTTGGTGTCTTTTGACAGCTCTTTGGGTTTGGTCATGGTGGAGAGGTTGCGTTGTTGACATGTGTCTTGTATACAGATAACCTGTTCAAACAGGTGTTATTAATACAGCAGCAAATGGAGGATAAATGAGCTTCTTTAAGTCCCATTCCAACTATATTTTTGTCCATTGGAAAATTGTTCCAAGGGGTCTATTAATTACAATTATGCCATTTTTTGCCAAAATCAAAAAGCCTGTGTGAGGAGTTCATCAGAAATTCGCCTGAGTTGTGGGTGAGACTGTTGGCATGTAATTTAATTTCCGCTGATATCCCATCATAGCTTTGTTTACACTCTCTACCAATGACTTACAGCCCCTCACAAGTAAAACAGAAACAGCTTGCAATATCAGAGATATCTAGTCATACAGTTTTGAGTCAGATACCAGCTCAGACGAGGAAAACAAAGACGTTAATGTATTTATTTGTCTGAAAGTGGATGCATTAGAATGAAGTGGAGTAGGGAGATGTTTGCCAGCCCATTTCATTTGCTACTTCACAAATGAAGTAGCAACCATATGTTTTTATCTGCTCCTGATCCATCGCAATTTGAACAAAGAAATACAAAAAACACAGTTTTAACCTTAAATTATTTTATATGGGTTATCATAAGTGTATCATGAGAAAAATGCAACGAGAACAAATTAAAAACACCTAAACCATGATTTTCATTGAAGTGGGTCAATAAAGAACTAAGAGGCCTGTTGTCAGGAGTCTAGTTACCGGCGGGATCCGGCTCCAGAGTACTGACTGCACTCACACTCACTACACCTCCCAGCAGCCCCAGCGCACAGTTCCTGGATGTAAAGTCACCTGATAATAATCTGACAATCACCCACCTGTCTCTTAAGCAGCACACAGAGCTTTGTTCAGTGTGAAGTATTGCTTGTGCCATTCAGTCTGCATATTGAGCAGTTCTGCATCCTGATCTGATCACCTGTTTACCTGACCCTGCTTTGTATTTGACTCTGCCCCTGACCTTTGCCTGGATTCTTACTCTGAGTTAGCTTTATGGAGCTTTTAGCTGAGTTTTGCTCCTGTCTGTACCAATAAACCTGCTGTTAATGGAACAAGCTGTCTGCGTGTTTGTGACACCTGTGAAGGGCAGAGTTGTCACTTGTTTAGAGAAATTAAATACCATTTGTTGCTCCAATATACAAAATTGATTATTTTAAAAAATCAAAACATGTTTTTTTTTACATCTGTCTCTGACAGTTGAAATCTATTAATGATGAACATTACACGCCTAATTTTTATAAGTCAGACAACTTGCAGAATTTGTTGCTGCATAAATACCCTGTTGCTCTATCCAACCACAAGGCTTTGATGAACCTTTGCTTTTTTATAACAAGCCCCTTGTGGTTTTTCGGTGAACTACACTGGTTCCAGCTAATTTTGTTTCAAAACATTCATCAATCTGGAATTCAAAGGGCTTACCTTTCTAATTTCCAACCCTTTTTGACATAAATTGGTCTATGATGAAAATGTCTTTGACTATAATCGACTATTATTTGTCCACAAAATAAATATCAATTTTGATGTTCCACAAGCTATCATACTAGCTGTTGTTTGTTTGGTCTAAACTTTAGCAGGCCATTGTGACCAGGTACCTGTCATAAAATTAATTAGAAATCTGCATCAGCAAGCAGACAGACATTTTTTTTTGGGCACAGTGTGATGTTTTTCAGCGCCCTGTTGTTGCAATGGATTGCCCTTAATTAAATCATACATTATATTCAGTAGAATTAGAAAAAAACCCAGAATGTATGCTGTAGGTCAGGGTGTCAAGAATAATACATATTTTTTGCTTTGCTTTTAAAATCCTTAACAAAGCAGTCTGTTAAAAAAAATCTCATGTGACCAAAGGTTGTCTTTAATAAGAGCCAAAATTCCAGTAATGAGGGAAACATTAAGTGAAAAGGTCTGCAAGTCAAAATTTAATCAGGTAAATAAACACTTCTTTCTTATCTTTTGCATGCAATACGCATTGAAATTGGTAAGATGAAGAACAACACCTGCAAAACAAATGCAAAGCATATCAAACTCTTACTGCTTAATCTAAAATCCAACTCACTTCCATACCTTCAAAAAGCATGTTCTAGAGCATTTTTGAATGTTCTGCCCTGTAATTTAAAACAATAAATATGTTGAAGTCCACAAATCTGGCTGAACAGTGATGGATTGGTTAATAGCAACACCAAGGGCTGTCATCTCTTGGTCTGTCTATCCTTTATAATGGGTACGAGTGTGCTCGGCTGCACAGATTCTAAGAGTAGCTTTTCAACCAATGCATGGTTGACCAATGAGTAATTTTGTCATACGCTCTGAATCATCCACTCTGAATCACTTTGACTCGAACACCACCTAGATTAATCATCCGCCTGTATGTTTGTAGACTCCGGCCTCCTTCTTGCACAGAAAAATGACAGAGGCACTGCAGAGAAAACGTTTTTTCAGCATCATCCATTTAGCAATGTCCCATAGTACCTATCTTTACCGGATTCTTCTTGTGTTTTTTTTTTAACATTTCATTTTGATTTCAATAAATTCTTTTTGCTTTCTGAAATATTTTGTTTTCTTTCATAACGGGAACCGGAAAAGGATGTCCTATGTGACCATGCTAATTGGATGATGACATTTGTCTATCATTTCAACCAAAAGTTATTTGAGACAAATTGGATACTGTATATCATCGTCCAATCAGTGATGTCCTATAGTAACGACCTTTTACTGGTTTATCATTGTGTTTTGTTTTTGTTTTACATTTTTTATGTTTTAGTTTCTAAAAAAATTGCTTTGTTTTTTAAAATGTAATTGCAGTTTTTTAGTATTTGTTTTGCTTTTTTAATTGCGAAAATGTTTTTGTGTTGAGTGAATTGTTGATGTAATCTGCACTTAAGGGCCACCGCACAATCCCTTTGTTTACACACTCTCCCACTAACTTACAGCTCCTCACACACCCAAGTCATCATCACCGGTGCAACAAAAATTGCCTTTTCTGTTCCTGATGTACTGCAATTTGAATAAAGAAATGATCAGAAATACAATTTTCAACTTTTTTTTATATATGTCCTCCATCATCAAAGAAATGTCACAAGAAAAAAAAAACACCAAAAACAATTTCCCTGATTGGGTCTCTAAGTGACAAGGATCTGCATCTGTATTTTTGAAGCATATTTGTGCTCAGTACATGTTTGGTTTTATATTTTTGTTTTTATTTTCATTTAAATCAAATTTACAATATTTGAATTACTTTGAGCTTTTTACAACTTTAAAGAAATAGTCCTTAAGATGGTTTTATTTTAGATCTCATTACAACTATAGGGATTAGCAGAATTTATAAATAGCTCAAGCTTTGTCTGATACAAATCAGAGATCTTTAATATGGTGGGCTTCAGTTTCCCTGCATTGTTAATGACTAAGCTAAGCAGCGACGGAATCTGTAGTGCCTCTAAACAGTAATTACCACATTTCCTCTTATGTCTTGCCTTTTTTATCTGTACATTAGCCTGACTGAATACCTGATCTGCTATCTGTGACACCCGTGCAGGCTTACTGTGCATGACGTCTCCCTAAATGCAGGCTCGCTCCAGGCAAAAGGGCTAATTACGTTTATGACTTGCTGAAACGTACACCATCTCACCAGAGAGCATTCTGGAACAACACTCAAGCCCGTATTGAATAACTAATGATTGATTCTTTCCTTATAATTACTAAATGTATTAATCTTAATCCTGCACTTTTTTGTTAATCCAGAAGCTGGTGGCTTTATGGGAAGCAGGAAAAATGGAAAAACGATCAGTGGCCATTTTGTGTCAGAATGCATCCCACTTTACAAAGAACATGAAGAGTTGGATCCCATCAAAGCCGTCAGCACAGACGTGGCTGGATAAACTCTTGACAGATCACTGCTCTGTTAAAGGGCTACACAGAGACACACAGCCTCTCCAATTAACCCAACCTGTGTTTTGTTTGGAGGTGAAACTTGGACAAACACAGTCAAGGTCCAGGAAATCTGGCCTTGTCTCTCAGTTGGTCTCTTGGTGCATTCCCTTTACGTCCACACTTCCATTCCCACAAAGTTTCACTTGTTATTGACTCTTTGTGTTACCTTAACAGGGCTAGGGTGTCAACCTGGTTCATCCAACAAGCCCACCAGCAAAATTCTTGATGTTTGTGTCCTGACAGCTCATTATTCCATACTTGTCAACACTGTAATCTGTTACCTGAAGACTGTGGTTTTCTTACAAAGTAATTAGAAACAAATCAATCTTTACTTTGCTCTCAAGAGTAGATAAGTGTCAAAAACATTATACATTTAAAAAAATCAATAAAGTTGCAATAAAATTTTAATCAATGAATGGTAAAATGTTGATTTTTAGTGTTTATGATATGTTTTCTTTGCATTATAATACATTACAGTGAAATGTGTAGCTTATGCTAGTTTAGGCCTTGGTCATAACTGCCCTTTTGGGTGGATACGGACTATCTGCAGACAAAAAATGGGCAAGTATGGGTATGTGTAAGTATGTGTGGGGCACGCAGGTTTCCCACATAAAACATGTTGGTCCATGGAGCCAAAGTGTGTATGCAGACTGTTTTGCACAAACATACTGTGGGGACCAGGTTGTGGTGAACATTTATCACTTGAGGGTAAGAAAGGGTGATTTAGGTGAGATGCAGGCATGAGGTACGTATTTGAGCGCTGCTCAAGGAGTCCATCATGGCTGTCCAAATGTTAAGTGTGCGTACCTTGTGTGCTTCTTGCTCCCAGCGTAACTAAATTGAGGAAATTAGACAATCACAGTGCAGTTTGTGTGGACATCCTATGGGCGTCCCACCTGCACTTGCACATCCTGTGTGCGCAGCTTTTGCTCACAGTCTATAAGAAGCCAGTACACGCACCTCACTAATGACTAAAGTGTGGTGTGAGGACACCACATGACAGCATCCCTCATACGTCATAAGTGCATGCAATTTACATTATCCTTATAAATATTTCTCGATGCATTTACCACATGCATGACAATGGTTCATTCCATTTTTGACATTCTTGAGGTGGTCACAAGGGAACTGGATGACCCACCTGTGCTGCTCCTGTCTAAGACCCTCCACAAGCCTGAACAATCTAAAAACCTATAGCCTTTACGGGTCAACCTCCCGTATAGGTGCACGTGACTAAGGCTACAGTCAGATTTCCCAAAATGCCACTGTGCGGCAACCAAAGCAAAACTTGTAATTGCCGCTTTTTGTACTAGGGACGTGGCTGTGACACATACACTGTGCAGAGGCCACTGAGGTTTTAAGAGAAAGTTAGAATTTTATGACAATCAAACCTACACCTATCAAACCTAATCTAATAATTCTCCATATGTTCCTTTGACTCATTTGGATTGAGTTTTGACGAGTGACAGGTATCAAGTAGACATCCAACATTTGTTCCTCTTGCTTGTGTTACTTTTACTAAAAAAATCAAATAAAATAATCATGCATCAATATAATTAGGCACATGCATCTGGGATATACCTCTCTGAGCATGTATGTGTATTAATTTGCATATGCTCCAATTTAATTATCTGGCGACAGATGTGCACATGTGATCAATGTGCATCATGGCTCGACCAGCAACCACTGCGCGGTGTGCCAAGTGCAGCGGCAAATTTCGAGCGGGCCACATCTCAGCTCTGAATGGTGATTTTGATGAGCAGGTGCTGGGGAGTGAAACAAAGGCATGCAGTAGCTTTTCCTCGTGATTGCAGGCAGCTAAACTCTTTAGGTTGAACAGAACAGGGCGGGGTTCTCTCCCCATTTTGTCTCCTGCTTTCTGATTGCAGAGACTCCTCTGATGTGACAACCTTCCACCACACACACTTCAAATCGCACAAAGAAGCAAACAATACCTAATTAGGGATTTTGTCGTCCTAAGAAGATTAATAGCAGTTGCTTATAAACTGCATTGTAAAATTGACTTTTCTTGTTAGTTCTTGTTGTTTAGAGGAAGTCAGATGATTCTGTGTGTCATGGGCCAGAAGAATTAAAGTTAACACATACATTTATGTGTGTGTGTAAATAAATAAGTCATCATTACATTAAAAAAGGCTAAATTCCTTTCACAAATGCTTTTTATTACAAAGTTGTTTTCCCAATCCTCGGTTAAATGCACACACAGCAGAAAACAAAAAGGTTTTTTCAAATGTATGTTTTGTTTTTTTACTTTTTGTAATTCATGCAGATCAAACAGATTTCGTTTTCAAGCCGGATCATCGTTCTGCCTCATTGAAGCATTACTAAAACAGACAACTGAGTACAGCATCCTTGGCAGAGGCTGTGTACTTTTGGTTTAGGATTACATGGTTCTGTGTATCAAATAACTTGGATTTGATTGATTTTGGGCTGCACAGTGGGGCAGTGGCTAGGACTCTTGCCTCACAGCACAAGTCCTGGTGCAAGTCCCGGGTGAGACATCTTTTTATGGATTTTTTTCCCCGTTGGTTTTCCTCCTGGGACTCCAGTGTTCCTCCCAACGTCCAAAAGCATAGGTTAGTTAATGACTCTAAATTGTCCTTAGGTGTGCATGTCAGGGTGGATGGGTGTGTGATTGTGGCCCCTTGACACCCCACCTTCACCCAACAATAGCTGGGTTAAGCTCTGGCAGCCCTGTAACCCTGTAAGGGGTAAAACAGGTTCAGAAAATGGATGGATGGATACAGAGCTGTATTGGATAAATTTCTTGATCCAAATGTAACTAAATCTCCAGTAGAAGTGTGGAACACACTCTTGTGCATTGTTCTCGTTTATACCACAAATAGGTTCTACATTTTACTCTACTGGATAAAAAAATGTTAAAGTGAAAATCCACATTCAGATATTTCACAAAACCCATAGTTATACTGTGTATTTAGTAATTACATTTAACCTTTTTTATTTTTTTGGAAATAAGATGTTTTTTAAGCCCTTTGATGAAATCTACAAAAACAATTGCAGTCTCATTTTAAAATAAGATAGATACTTTCAACTATGTTAAGTTGGGTGTTTTGATCAGTTTTTGCTCACAAATATGTTAGTTAAGATGCAAAAATATTGACACTAGTGATTAGTAAAAAAAAAAAAAAAAATCACTTTATTAACTCACTGTCTCAAATTTGAAACACAACATTTGAAATGCATTATAAGGAATCATTTTCAACAAATATTGCTTTCTTTCAATACCGCAAGCATTCATTTACAACCATGAATAATTAAAGTTAAGTTACTCTCATCATAAACCTTTGGAAAATTAGCATAAGGTTTCCTTTCAAAACAATTTGTGAGATTACATGGAAGCAGCCATTTTGAAATGACAAGAAAAAGCCCTTTTACTGCATCTAGTGGAATGATGATGAACCACAGAGCAGAAAACATGGACCAAATTGTATCACAACAGGGTTTTAAGAAAAGTCTTGATCATGCTGAAAAGAAAGGGGTCTTTGAAATGTATCAAATATGATACACATATTTACATATGTAATACGGAATTGCTGACTTTGGTGAATACCAAAGATGTGTAATGCTCTGTCTTAAAGCTGACAAATGGCAAAAAAACCTCTTTTTTGTTAGCAGATGAAATGACTAAACACACAAATAGCCGAACCAAAACTGTATTTGTGCTAAGACATTATTACTATGCACCATAGTCTGCGAGAGTTTATAGAGGTTACTGCCAGTAGCTCACATTAGTTTCATAAAAGACTGTGTTGAACACAACTCTTTTAAACCTGCACCCTGGGGTGCCTCCATCTGACTTCAATGCACCATTTAACCACAATCGTTTGGACTGTGTGAAGTACTAAAGAGAAACAGTGGCAGCTGGAGAGGAAAACATTTTTTATAGCAAGAACTGTGTGAAAATTACTCCCGACAGACATTATTTTTAATATATGGCATCAAATATGATTTCGAGGATGTAACAATCAACATTTGCGCATTTTGCTTATTTTTACTGTTTTAATACAGATTCTCATCCACCTGGTACAATAGAAATAAAGTTGTTTATTGTGTGTGCCCAAAACACGCACAGTAGTTGTTGGCTATAAGAAGACTTTTTAAGATAACAATGATCAAAACAGTTTTTCACAGGGGGGTTATAGATACATTGAAAACCTGAAAATGTTATTCATGATATGGGTAATTAGTCAGGACAGGGTAAAATGAGACCCATGGGCCCATACACCTGTCAATCAAAATTAACCCTCCCCTAATTACTCACAAATTTGAGCTCTAATAAAATCAGCTGATAAAAAGATAAAACCACAATTCTGATCTTGTATAGAAAATAAACCAATAAATTAAAATATAATAATAGGCTTTTATGTTCAGGGTGTACATATATATTTTTTGGGTAAAGTGAGACCTTTAACAGGGACAGGGAAACCAGCCTCCAGTGGTCACTTAAGGAACTGCAACATTTGCTACTTCTGAGTTAGTGTCAATCAATTGACTTCCTAGTAAAATACAAAAAAGGATAAATAAAAACAAAATAAAATCACAGGAATTAAATGTGTTTATTTTCTATTATCTTAATGGGACTGGCAGTTCAAGCAAGATAGAACGTGTTACTAATGATACATTTCTAAACCAGAACCATTCTTATCATTTTTCCAGAGTTAAACATTGGATTTTTAGACTATATTTATGTGTGCAAATATATTCATAAATTGGTTATGGCTGCTATTGTCTTGCATCAGTCACCAACAACAACCTAAAAAAGGAATAGAAAGTTTCACACAACAGGGCGGCCACTGAGGGACTGGATCACAGTGAGGATGAAAGAGGCATTTTGAGCAAAGAGCGCAGTGATTTATTTTCCAGAGGATAACCATGGATGCACATGAAGGCTTAGGAAAACACACGGTATCTAACCAGCAGAAACCCATGAATAAAAAAATAATAAATAAAAAAAAAAAACATGGAGTCCTCTTTCATCCCTCCTGCCCAAGCTAAACTCGTCCAGCATTTTTTATGTGTAAATTCTTTACAAGGCTTCTTACATCCAAAAACCATTAATCACTTATAAAAATGATCTATTTACTTGATGAATGAAGTCTAAACCTGATGATGATGAAAGAAACCCATTAAAAAGCGTCATTTTCTCTTAACCTGGTTTTAGGGTTTAAAAAAAACATAAACATCCATATATTTCTGCACCTAGCGTTCCCAAAAAAAAAAAAGGAAAAAAAAACATCTGCATGTGTTCAGGTATATATTCAGGAGCTGTGTCTCAACTGGAAGACAAAACTACACGAGTAAAGAAATCATTCATACATATTCAGTACAGTCTGTAATTAACGCATGCTGTGAGCAAATGTTTACCTTTCCTATGTGAATCCGTTATTCAAAGTGGTGGTTAAAGTGCAAAAGTGCCAATGTATGGTGTTAAGTGTAGTAAAAGGATGGCGTCAGTGTAACGTAGACATCTTTTGTCACAGTTTCTTTTTCTCATTGGAGGATAACTTTAATAAGAAAATAGCACATGCGACAGAGGCATGAGTCATTAAACAGGGGTGTACTTACCTGAGATTCATAGGATCAGATATACCGTAGACACATTTTAAATAATGGAATCTATCACTGCAGTTTACAGCTGCCAACATACAAAAAGTCTCAAAAACAGAGAAATCACAACGATTGCAGAAAAAAATAAATAAATGAAAGCTTCAAGAGTTTGGCTCGCAGGCACAACCCGTCCTCACAGGCTGAGCGGATGCTACACACCCCTCACTCTTCTCATCAGCCCTTTCCACGCTTGTCAAAACTGCATGTGACAAATTTATTTAAAAAATCCATTTTTTCAAATGCAGTTTTCCTGTGGGTTTCATCTCCAAAGCAGCCATTTTATTTTTTGATTGCCAATGAGTGACAACAACTCTATGAAAACTTTAGAAGATTTGGCAAAAGCAGATTTTTGAACTTCCATGGTAACAGGTTGTTTTGTTAACCATGGCAACCTAATACGTTCACATCTGATGTCAATTTGTTTTGGGCAGCTAGAGTTAAGGACTCATAATTGGATTGTTCCTAATTTTCCAGTAAACCAAAAAAAAAAAAATGGCTTCCCAAAGATGCTCAAGGAGTTATAAAGCAATAGATCAATGTCTTGAAAAGTAATAAAAGCTTAAATTTGCAGGTGGTACTAAAGGTACTTTTTAAAATTCAAAATGGCGACTTCTTTCTGAGGTTAAAGGTCAATAAATCTTTGGTTGAGGTGGTAGACCTAAAGACCCACTCCAATGAAAATCCTGTTTTTGGTGATTTTAACACGTTCTTGTTGCATTTTTTTCATAATGTCGGACATGAATGAAATAATGGGAATAAATAGATAAATAAATAAATGGGAAACCAGGGTTTACTTTTCCAGGGGCGCAATGAGCTTAATCTAGTGTGGGTCCCTAGGCAATACCCTTCACTGAACTGCCTAACTGTGTAGCCAAAGGGGAGCCTGGATCAGTCCAGGTAAATTGTCAGGAAGGGCTTCCAGCTTAAAACACTCTCCCAAACCACCTGTGCGAATTAGAGCTATTTATTAATTTTTGTAGCCCAATAAGAGATTTTTGCCCAATTCTTTTTTTTTTTTTATGACGGTGTTACCCGCTGTGATGTAATCATTTTTGGGAGAGTAGGGGTCAGTCACTATGAGTATGTGCTGAGGGCAACATTTTTCAAGTTCCTCATCTGAGACTTTCTTTTTATAAATAATGTCTAATGCAGACAAATTTAAACTTGTTCAAAATTGTATTTTTGTATTCCTAAAACCAGTTAAAATTGGAAGCAATCTTAGAAGAATAAAAAAAGGAAGCTATAAAAATACTTGATGAGCAAATAAAAGCACTGAAACTGTGACTTAAATTTCTTAAGGGCCTTCTATTGTTAAGAGAACCTTGTCGTTTCTTGACAGTCATAAAACCAAATCATCGGAGAACTGCGAGAAATGGAGAACGGCTGTGAAAAAATGAGTGCTCTGACCGCGTGGGCCCCTTTATTTTTATGGGTTTTGCCATTTGCAAAATAGTCGCCTCAAAAAATACATTTCTCTGGTATGAATTAAGGACAAGGTAAAAGCTGTTGGATAAATAAGAGTGAGTCTACAGTTTGATCAGTGAAATGAAAGCTTCTTTTATTTGTTGTCTGTGGAAATGGTTGGTTTAAAGACCCCTGCATAGCTTCGCTTTGCAATAAGGTTTGTAGGGCAAACCCATTTTGAGTGACAGCAGGCTGTTGTAAGAAATGAGTGCAATTGCCAATGGCTAAGGAAGAAACTTTATTGAGACGATGCTATCTAGGTTATATCAGAGGCAAAGAGAGGGTGAGATGAAAAGATTGTTTTAAAACCTGTATCTCTTCTTCTTTTACATAGCTGATTTGCTGTGCTAAATGTAAACAGACAACTTTCCACCCCACGGGCATCTAGGTTGAACGTTTAGCGGTGAATTATTTAACAAAACCACTTTTTTAACACATACCCAATTCAAATCAAACCTTAATGGCAACCTACTAAATATGGTAACTTGATATGCAAGTTATTAAGATATTTACAGAAGTGAAGTGCTTAAGCAGTCAACGTAAATCAGCGGATTCTGCAGCTGAGAAAAGCGGTTTTGGAGAGTTACGCATCACTTTACGTTAGTAATGTGTTTATCGGTACAAAGCTAATATGAAAAGCCAATTTTCTCTGTGTCAGAATTAGCTGATTTATGCTGATCGCATCAAGAGAGCTGAGGAATTACAGTATTTCATGTGTTATTTAGGTATCGTGGCAACATCAGTGTTATAGGATCAATCAACATCTCTCCAGCTTCCCAGCCTGTTTAGTTGAATCCAGATCTTCGTGCCTGTTCCTCCTGCTGACCCTGATGTTCCCTGGAAACTCTTCTGCCTGCCGCCTGTCTGTGCTGTACCCCTGGTTTCATTACAACTAATGTAGTATGGATCATAGAGGGCGGCTCTTTCGAGAGAACAATAGTTGATGTTGGAGGAGGCAGATCTAAAGATGTTGAGATTTTAAGCTGGTGGAACAAAGACAGTGATTCATTTGTTAGAAGGACAGCAAACATATCGGTTTGGAGTCTGAGAAAAAAGTCTAGACAACTTCAGGAGAAAGATGGAGCTCTGAGCCTCCTCCATGAGCTGCTCTCAGACCAGCGAGGAGGCTCATGGGGGTGGGGTAAATAGGACATGAAATGGGGTTGGCACAGTCGAATTGTCCAGGGTGTAACCCTGCCTTCACCCTTCAGTAGCTGGGTAGTCTCCAGCATCCCTGTGACCCCAAAAGGGAATAAAGGCGGTCTAACAGATAGATGGATACGGTTGGCAGGACAAAAAAGTTATGTTGCAAGAAAAAACAAAATGAAAAAAAAAGCCAAAAGGTTAAAAGATAAATTAGTATTTAGACTTTCATTCTTTGTTCTTTAATGGCCATCAAGGGCAACAGTGTCATGCGTTCAAGAACGCACTGAACGTGTGTTCTTGAACGCACTTTTAGAGTATGGAGTTCACATTGGACTGTCACTTCTCAATGCTACCGTATATCCTCTACCTTCAATTGGAATAAGCTGGCTGCAACATTTCATATCTCACTAATCTTGTTCCAGGCTTATCTTTTCACAGCTCTATTCCAATAAATGAAAGACTTGGTGTCATAATTGTGGGAGGCCACAAAATTGTAATTATAATGTTCACCTCATGATCAATTTTAAAAGGGACGTCATCCACACATCACTACCAAATCTGAGTCCCTGATTGCTCAAAGTTTAACTGGTTTAGCTTTCAATGTGCATTCAATGGCTGCACGTTTTGAAGGGCGTGGACCCTCTTGTCTGTGATTGGCTGGTTGATGGCACATATTTTACTCTAAGCTGAAAGTTGTGAATGCAAAATCAAAGATAAGGAGAAAGCAAGATGAAAGACAGCGCATCTGAAAATATTTAGCAAATGAAAGAGAAAAGGATTTTGAAAGCAAACATTTAATCTCATTTGCAACTTTGATAGTTTTGAAACTGAACATTTTGTTTTCAATTTAGGGAATTTTGATCTCAAAACTGGGACTCTTGTTTTCAATGTGGTGGTGCAAATTTAGATTCAAAAACAAAGATTTTTCCTAGGTAATTAATTAACTGCTATATTATTTTTTCTCATTAAACAAGTGCATTGAATGAGAGGCGAAAGAAGACACATGAACTTCACAGAAGTGGTGTGAATGAGCAGCAACTCTTATATATCCTTTAAGAGAAAGATAAAAAAAAGTCCCGCAATGGTTTGAGGGAAAAGGGTTATTGTCCTGATGAAATGACAGCCTTGCAGTTTTCATGGCTTCTCATATATTGGAAGCGAACCCTCCGCAGAGCAGTAAACTTAAAAAAACACCCTGCACCCAAGTGTTGACAGAAAGTTGCAAGAGACACAAAAAAACCCCCTCATAGAACAGGAAGTAACCAACCTAAACACTTCCTGCTTACACTGAGGTCTAAATCGCTTCATTTGGAAGTGGAGCCCACAATATTGGCTTTAGCTGGACTTCACGGCAATTAAAAACTCCCCGCACGTAGCTTTTTTTAGCATCAGCTTCTCCGTATTTAAACGTTCCTCTACAGGTCAATTGGAAAATTCTGTTGTGGCCCCAGAAGGCAAAAAGGCCACGCAATACTCCTGGACCTTTTCAAGTAATTACCGTTGCAGGTGGTTAAAGCGTCCAGCTCCGTCTTAAAATCTCCTAATCTGCGAGGGAGGGGAAATTGAAGACCTTTGTGGTCCGGCAGCAAAGAAGCAGCCGCGGACTGTCATGTCATTTACTTCAGCAGCCCACTCACTTAATTGGATAGGAGGAGTTCATTTGCCCCCATCTTTAATTTGGCTAGCCACAGGGGGATGGGAAGCGAGAGTAATTATGAAGTCAAATTAAATGTAGTTTTCACAAATCACTCGGAGGCGTCTGATGGCTTGAAGTGTGACCACAGGTTTGCTTAATGGCTGGTGAAACTGTCCTCAAGCCAAGTAGTCACCAGTCATAATTTGCTGCAATTTTAAAGTGTGAATGCACGCTCTATAGAAATGAGTCGGGGCATGAATGCAAACAGTTCTTCATCTGCGATCCTAAATTATATGTAGATAAAAGCCTTAGCAGAACACGTCTGCTCAAATTAAAGGTGAAGAAAGCCACTGCTATAATGTTCAGTTCATGAGAAAAGTCAAAAAAAGAATGTTCAAGTTTAAAAGAAAATCTGACAGCAGCTACAGCTGTCTTTGCAAAAGTGATTGTTCAAAAAACATGGAGGTAAGAATACAAAAAGTCTTTCATAACGAGGTGAAATTGGTGAGATATGTATTTCTCTTTTACATTACCTGGCAGGTGCTTCACATGCCCAGTGTGAACGTAGCAATAGGCATGTGAGGAAATTGCACTAAAGGTAAATTCATTTTACCTGGTGAATTACACCATTTCACACACTCTAAGACTACTGGTGGTGTTTTCTTGTTGTTATCGTTGGTGTATAATCTGCCAAAAAAAGATGGGGAGTTTTTCTTTCTGAATTGTAATCTTATAGTTAAACATTGATGATGTCATATTTACTTTTTTTTAGTCAGTCTTATACATCACTGTCATGCCTTGGTAAGATTTGTACGTCAGCCTGTCATGAAGTCCACTGAATCTAGCTCCTGGCTGACCTCTTAAAGGTGGCAATGGTGTATTTCACTTTCTATAGTTTTTAGACTACAAGACTCACTGGATCATTGGCAGCACTAATAAAAAAACCAAACAAAACTGTGATATGAGCAGTAACCGGAATGCCTAGAAGGGCCAAGAGGCAGGAGATTGATCAGAGGGATTAATGGAAAGTTTTTTTTGTGAACTGATCAGCACTAAGCAGCCTTTGCAGAAAATGAAACATTATAGATAAATCAGACTTTATTCACAATAACGCAGAACATGGTTTAGTTGTAACCACTGACTGTGAGTGAGAACTCGATTGAGTGAGTGTGATGTCATATATAGAAAACAGTGGGAGAGAACGCCATGTTGGAGTGTGAAGATGTCAGTGAGCAGTGATTGGTCCAAGTCTGTCCGAATCATCATTTTTATGGCATCCAATCAGGTGTGAGCTTGTTAGAAGTTGACACTCCAGACACTTGAACACGGATTTGGCAGAATCTGATAATGCTTAAGACCACATGCTTTTATTGGGGCACCTGGTTGGCAAGTTTATGACTTCAATTACTTGAACTATGAAAAAAATATCATGAAAAAAACTGGGATTAGCAAGAACAAAGTAGCAGAGCAAGAATTGTTATCCAAACATAATGACCGATCAATAGTTGCTCATGGGATTTTGGCTTCTCTGAGCCAATGGATACTTCCTATTTGGAGCGCGACAGGGCAGGGGCCACTCAGTCAATGCTTGTAACACAAAATACAAAACAATACACTCACTTTTTCAGTTCATTATGTCAAGGCACAGTATATATCATGCCGTTAGGCTCCTGAGTATGATATGCTCCAACAATCCATCAAGTGGTGCACCTTTGTAGTTTACTAAAGTAGTGCTGCAACATTTTGACAAATGTTTTAGCTTTATGTACCACAGAAAGTCAGTTCCAGGTCAGTAAACACAACCAGAATTCTTCCATAAGGCGCACTGAATCATAACATGCACTGTAGATTAAAAAAAACAAAACATGTATTTTTGTTGCTCAAACTTGAATGGATTCATTTGTACATCTTTATTCTGGAAAGTCTTTGTTTTGTCTGAAGGTTTGAATGTTTCAATAACATTTTCATTTTTGTGAAGAACCTATCGGGGCTCCCTGTCATTGCACGTTAGCTGTCAACACTTCTCCGTCCTATAATTTTAGAACTTAGTAGCACAATCATGCGCCTGCAGCACATTCCAAGTGTCACTGATGCTTGACGTGATAAACCAGCAAGGGAAGTGATGCAAAGTGACAGTTGTCCACGTGAGAAGAGCTTAACTGCAACAGTCATCTACACAGATTAAAAAAGTGAGTGCTGGAATGATAAACTGTCGTCCACCTGTTTGCTCACAGTCTAAACACACCGAGGAGTCCGGTTCAGTCAACAGTCCTGAGACTGCAGAAAGGTGCTGAAAAAAGGGTTGGTCACAGCCTTCTTCTGGCCAATTTGGATGAATGTTCTGAATTTACAATCAGCAATGACTTATCATCCAGGATGTAATCTAGTTGTGGCAGGAGTCTTTCAGGGTACACTTTAATGAAATTTCAAAGAAATGATCTGCCCAAACTTTTGATTGGTTTTGTACTTAATGCCATGCACGAAACAACAAAGGGCAGCTCTCTAACCTTCACTCTAACGCGAGTTGATTATTTTATTGACAGCAGTGAAGTCTCAGTGTGTGTTAAAGTCAGCAATGGGTGTCTTTTTTATTGCGTAATTGTATTATACTCTTACCCACGCTGTCAAGATGCCTCTTAACATTCTGGGGAACCCTCTGGGAAGCAAAAACTGCTAAATGTGCAGTATTATTAGAAAGAAACCGCCGCTTTCTTTTCAGCACTGAAGTCAGCCTGACTAAAAGTCAAAATGTACCTCTGAGGGAACATCCAGTTCTTTGACTCTCCGAAGCAATAAATTCACAAGCTTCTTCACAAAAAAGATAGTTATCATTACAGGAATTTCATGGCGTTCTTCCCACCGTCGTTGCCAATGTGTCATCAACCAGAGCGGCTTCAGAAGCTACTGTGCCACTTTGTGTCTGTCTTATGGCGCTCTCTCAGTGTGATCCAACCAATAAATCCATTGATTGCCTTTTTTTTGTTTTTGGACTGTTCTAAATAGACCCTTTTACTTTCAATTTACTGATTTGTTTTCTGTTTTGAACTAGTAATAACTGCACAGTATGGTGGAATGGTCAAAATATCCACCTTAAGAAAAGGAAGATCCTGCCTTAAAGTCTTCTTTGTCTGTTTGTTCATTTTTCTTTTGCTTGTGTCCTTTGGCAGATAAAATGTGCAGACACTTAACACTTAAATGTTCAATGGGCTGTCACAGATCGACGTGTGATGAAAAAAGTTCGAGATGGCACAGAACAACAAGTGGCCTCATGAAAAACTTCAGGGTTGACCGTGATTACTTTTGACTTTGGTGCGCAGGTGGAGCGGTCAGCCTCTCATCAGAATATTGCAGGTTTGGTTACTGTTCTGCCCGCTCTAGTGACAAAATGTCCTTAAGGAAGACACTCAACTCCTTTTTGCTTCTAGTGGTCATAGGTTGGCGCCAGTGTTCTGGAGTGGAGCCGCCATCAGTATGTGAATGTGTGTGCGCATTGTTGAGTGGAACTCTGACCGTGAAGCACTTTAGACGTTCTAGGAAGGTAGTAAAACATTTTATAATTATATGCCATTTACTATTTTCTCCATTCTTTGAGAAAATCTGACAAAAAGTCATGAAGCGAGGCAGACTGTACTCTGTACTCTGGACCTTTAAAGAGCACTTATGAGGCAACAGGTCATGCCAATGAGTTTGCTAAAATGAGCTTTTTTTTTCTTATAACTTGGTATTGTGTGATTGTAATAAAACAGATTCAGGACAATATGCTTTTAAGGTTATTGTCTCCATGAGTCTGAAAAAGTAACTAATAAACCTAATTCAAATTGAATAAGACTTCTGTTTTTTATGAAGGACTATGTACTTTTTATGCAAATAAATCTAGAATTAGTCAAAATTATTTTGATTTTGTGAAGCTAACTACTATTTAAAGATATTGTTTAAAATGAAGTTTGTCTATCCATCCATCTCCCGAACCCGCTGAATTTCTTTGGGCTCATGGAGCTGCTAGAGCCAACCAAACTACCATTCGGCAAAGACGTTATACACCCAGAACAGGATGGCAGTCTGTTGCAGGGCCACACACACTCACATGCACACCTTGTGGCAATGCAGACACCAACTAAAGTATGAAAAAGGAATTTTATCTTAAGATAATCCTTCTCTCGTTTTCTTAAAGAAAAATATGTAAAATAGATCAAAACTTCAGTTTAAATGTTGAAAACAACAAAAAAAACTCACTTAAGGAGACAGCATTTAAATTATTTTGTACACCACTACATTCATTAAAGATAAGTATGTTGAATAATGTGAAAAATGTATTCTTTTTGATTACTATAGTGTAAACACAGACCCTGAGACTCCTATCCTGCCATGGACGCACATTACTGTTCCAAAAGTATTTTTTCACTGTTCTATCGTTTCCCTTATTAATGTCTGCATCCCATTATCTACAGCAGTAGTTTTAAATCACCTCACGCCTTGCCAAGCTACTTCCAGTAAACCACCAGATGATGTTTCTCACAAACCTGGTTCAACTTTAACAAACCCAGCAAAATGGACCCATTTCTTACTGAAGCATGTTTTCCCCTAAAATATCTGAAACTACTTTTAACATTTGAGCACAGATTTTCACTTTTCAGTCTCTGTCCCCCAATCCAATCATTTATTCAAAAAGACCTTTAAATAAATTAAAATGTGAAATTTGATTTGGGTTTCCACTTTGGGCATTATGCAGTTAATTATCAATTTTCCTTTAATGAATAATAAAGATGATCAAATTGGTGGCTCTAGAAATTGATTTTTACTCACGATGCAATTTACTGTGTTTGTGTTGCTTTTTTTTAAGGCAAAAAGGCAAAAGTCACACTATTGATCAATAAAAGCTGCAAAGCTAGATGAGATTTATCAAAAGAGGCCTTTTTTAGCTCACAAGGCTGCTGTTCAGTAAGAACCAGAGCCAGAACAAAACATCTGGTCAATCTGAAATTGATCTGAGTGCTCCTGTGAGTTTTTGTTTGAACAGCTTTTTCAGTAAAACATGAACAGAATTAAAGACCCAATCTATACAAAGCGTGTTTTCAACACGTGCTTGTAGCATTTTCCTCTTAGTGGATGACATATATTAAAAACATTCCGCTTAAGATGACGTTTCTGTGTTTTTCTTTTTTCAAATCGTTGTGAATCAAGAGCAGACAACAGAGTGACAACATTTTCAAAGTGTGTTTGTGATGTAGAAAATACACTGTGCTGGCCACAAGCTCCCACACCATTCTGATGTGATCACTTCCTCAACCGAGCTGGCATGTGGCTCAAATTGCATGGATGAATAGCTCCAATATTGCTCGTCATTCTTGCTGCACCGGTAATGTTATGGCTGTTACCTAGCAGAAGAGCAGGTATTTAGAGAATCAACGAGGAGAGGAAATTGTGGGAGGACTCCCGCAAACAGTGTCTCTGTCAGAGGTGAATTTTTAATGAACTACTGCCACTTTGCAGAAACTAAGTCCTAGGAAATGACTGTTTTTCTTTTTAAATTTTGGTTAAAAACAAGATAATTGTAATTAAAAGACCATTGGTGATGCTTTAACAATAGACCAAATGGTGATGGAAGTGGGACTCTAAAAACTCTTCAAAGTGTTACCTCTAAATGATCAATGTTACAAATTGACAAGTTTGCAATCATTACATTTTATTTAGATTAAAGAGTATAAATCCAAAAAGTTTGCTTTGTTTCCTCCCCGTTTGTCTGCCTAAATCCTGTTTTTTCGTCATTCTGAACAGTCTACGCATTCCCTACCCACTCTGTTGTCAGAAAACATTCAGTGTGCTTGCTCAGACTATCTTTTGATCAAAATGCAGAGTGACACTTGTTACAGAAACTAAAGCACAAACCCGTGAGCAGAGATTTCACGCCGAATCCCTCATGGCGGAAGCTGGGCAGCTTTTTGGCTGGCTCTATGAAAGAGGAGAAATGAATGAACTTCTGCAGATTTTCCTCAATGATCTGACATATGTGCTTCTCATCACTACTGCAAGCTTTGAGCCAGTGATCAAAACAACCGAAAACAAAGATTTTTTTTACTCTACTTTGCCATTCAAGCCCTCATTCTCATCATTAGCTCTCCACCTTCTGTCGTGACGGCCCAACTTCTGTCCTCGATCTTCGTCTTTCATCAGCCAATCTTGTTTTTTTACGGAATAACATAATAAAAACAAACATCATAAATACATTTTCTTTGTTCAGAAACCTTTTTGTGTTTCTCATGTGACATGCAACGAGTTTCCAAACTTTATCCACTATGTCCAAGTAAAACAAATCAAGCTGTAAAGCATCTACAATCACAACACGAGCATTAAACGTTCCCATACTAAGTCAGGATCATTTTTCTGAACCTATTTGAGGACTTTTTAGTATATTTCAAAGCAGTGAATGCAATCAATTATTTAAAAGTAGAATTTTTCAGGTTTCAAATCAGTTAGAGATGTTAAGAGAGTTTTAGCGGCTTCTTGTGAATTTGTTATAATGGATCGCCATAGCAACAGACCTGTGCACATCACAGAAAAGCTTTCCAACATCATAAAACTCTAAATATTAAGTAAAAATGACTTGGAATTCTCGTTGCTCCGACAAAGAGGCATCGCTTTAGCCCTTACTCTGCATGTTTGAGAGAAAGCAGCAGTTTAGAAAAAAAAAAAAAAAAAAAATCTAGGGTCTATAATCTCAGATTTCTGAGGTGCTGATCCAGACAGAGAGAGGAAAGCAGTTTCTGGTGTCTTACAGGGACATGTACACAATTCAGACATCCTCTGGATCACATGAGTGGACAGAACAGTGAGAAACAGCGGATAAAAATGAAAAGAGGAAGGACTGAAGATCATATTAACAACAAATTGCATAACCGACGACAGCAGCAAATTGGTTTCAGTGAAGAAGCAGACTGGACAGCAGCGTTAAAATCATTCACGAAAATGAAAATAAGGAACTAATACAAGAAACAGGTGGGAGACGTGTATAAAAACTCTGGAAGTAGTTCTGGAGAAAATCTCTATGGCGCACGTCATAACAGGCGAGACTGATGATCCAAATTTATGAAGCAGGTGCAGATCTTCTGCAGATAAATCTTCTGACTTGGATTAATCTGTTCCATAAAAATGTATATGGTGATCTAATCTTATGCTTTACTAAAACAAACTATTGCATCAGTTCTATTTGATGTAAATACAGGGTGTCCCATAAGTCTCCATACACAAGAGACATAATACATTCTATACTTATATGGTTCTAACGTATTTTTTTTATATTTCAGATACCTTAGAGAATGCATTTAAATAAACAGCAACAAATTGAAAAGTGTACCTGACAAAATGGCAGTTATATAGGTTTATGTCAAGAAAGGTTTCTTTTTCCTATGTACGAAGACTTATTAGACACCCTGTTGTAAGCCCCAAGTAAAACAGTCTGGAAGTGTAAAAAAGACTGGAAATGTGGGACACTTGGACAAAAAAAAACCCCAACAAAAACAGGAACTCAAAGCATATAACCTAAAATGACTACCGTTTTTTTAGAGAATAGGTCATATTTTGCTTTTGTTTTCTGCATAGTTTAGTCACAACCGCTAGAGTGCACTGTAGGTATGAGCATTTGCTTCTGACAGCAACGCAGAAAAACGTTCAGTCTTACGCTGTTTAGCGGCATTGTTTCAAAACCACACAGGGGATGAAGAATTTAAAGTGATTTAAAGTGATCTGAAGAGTTTAGATGAATTACATTTTCTTTATGCTATGATTATGTTAATAATTGTTCGTATGTTGCGCTAATATACTAGTTTCCCCATATGTTTTATGAAGCGAAATCAACATCAATGTGTTACAATAGTGAAGCGACCACTTCAATAGGAAGGAGCCACTTCAATTAAAATCGTGTTTTTCTTGTTCTTGTGGCATTTTTCTGATGATGAAGGGCATAAATTAAGAAAATAAATCTTAGAATTGCATTTCTTAGTATCGCTTAAGTCAAATCGTTGTGAATCAAGGGCAGAGGAAAAAAATCCTGTTTGAAAAAAAAAAAACTTTTTTATGAAATAGAAAATACGCTGGGTGGGCTTCATAGCCCGCGGGCCTGGATAGCTCCAATATTGTTCCCCTATTTTGTAACACTGTTAATGTTACGTTAGGGGTGTGAGGGGCCGTAAGCTAGAGGGACAGCAGAGCTCTCAGCAAAACAGAGGGGAAGAAGGGGACAGGTTACAATACCGCCTGCTACTCACAAATGAATTTCTAATGAACTACTGCTGCTCTGCAGAAATCATATCCTAGAAAAGGACACAGGGTTTTTTTATTTTGGAAAAACACCATTTGGGAACGCTTTTAAAATACATCAATAAATGATTGGAATGGGTCTTTAAATATTCTAAATAAATATTCTAAATAAAATTCAATATTTTGGATAGTATTCTTAAAAGTATAATTGCTGAGTTACAACATAATTTTTTATTTGCTTGTATTGTAAAAACTAAAATAATCAGTCAAAATTCTGTTTCCTACAGTATTAAATCACTTTATACAGCAGTTTCTTTATCAGAATATCTCATATTTTCATGTGACTTGTAAGACTTAATAGAATGTCAACAGTTGTGATTCTCTGGCACGCATGCAATCAAGCTAACTAAACTACGTGGGAGGAGGGTCGTGCTGCAGCTTTGATACAATCTAAACAGGATTTAGCTTTTGTGCATCAGCTTAGATGGAATTGGTCTCGTTCACTTAATATGATGTCAATTCATTACTTTTTGGCATTCAAATGTATTTTATTTATTTCCCAGTTTTGTTCATCCAAATATCCAGTTATGAAACTTGAAAAAACCACAGAGGTGTGCTTGTCTTTTACACTACAGTAACTTTATAAATCTAAGCATGAGTCAGATATAATAAATGAAGCTCGTGTCCATCTCTTCTTCAACCACATTCCAAGTGTGGCCTATCTCAGATAAACAGAGTTCCTGGTAATTAAACACCTCAATGAACAGCTTACAAGTTTCCCCCCTGTTTGAACATTTCATTACCATTCCTATAATTGGATTCAGAATTTAATTGGAGTTTCTGGTATAAACAGTTTGTGATCCTGGGGTGAAGGGAGTTAGAGGTCTTGAAAGCTGGTGTGACCCTTCTCACTGGTCTGACAGTTTCGAAACACTGGCCACAGAAAAAGACTGGACCTTTTGCTAAACTTACTTGGTAAAAACTGTATCTATCTTAAAGATCCACTCTAAAAAAAAGTGTTTTTTACTTTTTCTCCTTGTATTTTTCTGATGATGGAAGACAGATATCAGAATAGAGCAGAGCAGGGAGCTTGTGGCTTTCGTTGTGACGTAAAATCACCGGCCACTTTCGTAGGTACACCTTGCTAGTACCAGGTTGACCCCCTTTTGCCTTCAGAACTGCCTTGGTGGCACACATTCAAGAAGGTACTCAAAACATTCCTCAGAAAGTTTGGTTCATATTAACATGAAAGCATCACAAATTTGCCAATTTGTCAGCTGTACATCCATGATGCAGATCTCCTGTTCCACCACATCCTAAGGGTGTTCTATTGGGTTGAGATCTGGTGACTGTGGAGGTCATTTGAGTTCAATGAACTCATTGTCAACTATTCTGAGATGATTCCAGCTTTATGACATGCTGGAAGTAACCATCAGAAAGTGGGTACACTACACATAAAGGGATGAACGAGGTCAGTAACAACACTCAGGTAGGCTGTGGCATTTTTACCATCCTCATTTGGTACTAAAGGGCCCAAAGTGTGCCAAGAAAATATCCCCCACACCATTACACCACCACCTTCAGCCTGAACCTGTGATACATGGCAGGATGGATCCATGCTTTCATGACTTTGACTCCATATTCTGACCTTAACATCTGAATGCAGCAGCAGAAATGGAGACTCATCAGACCAGACTACATTTTACCAGTTTTCTATTGTCCAATTTTGATGAGCCTGTGTGAATTGTAGTTTTAGTTTCCTGTTTGAGTTTCTGTTGCCTGTGGCTGCACTGTGGCGCAATAGTTAGAGCACTGCCTCACAGCAAAGAAGGCCCCCGGTACAAGTCCTGGCTGGGAGACCAGAAACACCATCCCCATTTCTGTGTGGAGTTTAGATGTTCTCCCCGTGCATGTGTGGGTTTTCTTCAGGGACTCTGCCTTCCTCTCACCGTCCAAAAACAGGTTAATTGGTCACTCTAAAATCGTCCCTGAGTGTGCATGGGTGTGTGATTGGGGCCCTGCGACAGACTGATAACCTGTCCAGGGTGTATCCTGCCTTCTCCCACAAGAGGCCGCATTAGGCTCTGGCACCCCTGGGACCCCAAAAGGGACCAAACAGGTTTAGAAAATGAATGGATGGAATGGAGTTACTGTTGCCTTTCTATCAGCTGGAACCAGTCTGTCCATTCCCCTCTGGTTTCTGGCATCAGCAAGGCGTTTCCGCCCACAGAACTACCACTCCCTGGATATTTTTTCTTTTTTGGACGATTCTCTGTAAACACTAAAAATGGTTGAAAGTGAAAAATTCAGTAGATCGGCAGTTTCTAAAATACTCAGACCAGCCCTAGCACCAAAAACAATGTAGTGTTCAAAATCAATTCAACCACCTTTCTTCCCCATTCTGATACTCGGTTTGAACTGCGGCAAACCTTGTCTGCAGCAAGTCTTGACCATGTGTACATGCAAAAATGCATTGAGTTTCTGCCATATGATTGGCTGATTAGAAAATTAACGTTAATTGGCAAGCAAGTGTAGATTTCATTGATGAATACATTGCAACATGTTGCCATTGTGGTAATTTCAAAAAACATTATCAGTTAATCAAATCTCTGTGTTACCCTTTACTCCTTATGTGTCGGAAGATTCACAACCCAAGTTATGTTTAAAAAAAGAAAAAAAAAGAAAAACAAATTTCTGTTACCCTGGCTACAAAACAAAGGGGTTTAAATTTTAATCTCAGCACTTTCAGAGAGTATTCTTTTGACATTTTTTTGGTCAAACACCTATACTTTTAATAAAAAAAGTGAAAGCTTTGCTAAACTTTGTAGAACTGAAGGACAGATAAAAGGCTTGTGTTAAGCTATTACGAACAGTAGAAAAAAGACATCGTATTATAATAAAAGTGGGCTCCAGCCGCCTCTGAACCAAACTGACACTAAAACCAGAGGGTTGTGATGAAGGATGACAAAAAAAATACTTCGGAGGGAGCTTTTGTAGAGGTATTGCATTTAGTTTGTGCAAATGTTCACCAAAGATAGCAGCCAGAGTGGCGGCAATGTCTCCTAATTCATTCAGCTTTTAAGCAAATTGGTTTTTTACAGTGGCTGCCTTTTGTTACTTTAAAAAGATAACAAAAGCAAAAGTTTTTTTCTCCTTTAATAATTACTTTTGTTCTGATTTTCATAGAATGTTTCATATTCTTTTAGACAAGAGTTTGTGGTTTGGTTTAGATGTTCAGTGCAAGGTTTTATACAATGTGTGCAGTCTCAATTTGAGGGCACCATAGCTGAGATAAATCTGCTTATTCTTTCAAAGCGAAATTGCAAATGCATTTTTTGTTCACCTATGTTTTTCTTTATTGTTTTTCTATTACAAATACAAAAAAAATCTTCCTATGTTTGTTTTCTTTGAATAACTTAAAAAAAAAAGATGTTTATGCCCAAAACAACATAGAAAACATCAACTGTGACAACTAAACCAAAGTGTTTAGAGTATCAGTAACTGTCAGTATTTTTGTGTGAAATTCTTTCTGAATGTTGCTTCTACTTTCCTGTTGAGAGTTTACACTGTATCCTCAGGGCAGGATTATCCCTTCCCTTGGGTGTCCTTTAACGTAGCGTCACGCCATTACCAAAGCAGATGTATTTATTCGGTTAAACCTGCAGCGTAATGCATGGACAAAAACATGGGCAAACACGCACAGGGCTCACATGGAGCCTGCACTTCTAATATTACCAGCACTCAATGTCCTGTGCAGTCAGCAGGATTTGGGAGGTGGTTGAAAATCTGCAAGACGCACCTGCGTCTCACCTACTTCCTCTTTACTTTAACCTTGAGTTGTATAAGCTAAGTTGTGTTTGCTTTTACCGGTCGCTCACAACATGCCCATAGGAGAAAATGTGCATGAAAATATTCACTTTACAAACTCACGAAGTGGTCCACAACTTTGTTATTTCATATAGGCCACCTGTTTGCCCTGCACAGGTTTTGCATTTTTTGCCCATAGACAGCGTGTATCTCCGCGCAGGAGAAGTTAGAACAAATGCTACCTTCTCTTCTTAATGCTACCACCTATCCAGAACTCTAGAACAGACTAAGTTGCTGAATCTGCATCCTTCTGCTATCTGATAGCAACAACCTCAAATCAAGCATGGAACTGAAACACTCCCAGTTGGGCACCCTGAGGCTGAAAAAAGAAGTCTGGCTTGTTTTGAAGCTACAGTTGTAGTTACTGGGCTGTAAAACTGCTAACAAACAAACTCCTGGTGGGACATACATTATGACTGTGTACAGTACTGTGTGAACTCTTTGAACTAGATCCATTATTAATCATTGTGCCATGTCCTGTGGTACAACTGGCACAAACACAAAGATTTTCAAACATGTCAGTTTACCATGTTTGTTTCTGTAAATCACTTTTCAGGAGTTCATGAACTTTTAACTTCAATATTAACTGTGAATGTCACATAAAGGAACCGTTGCTCTTCAGATTGTGTTTTGCTTTGCTGTTGTACACACTTACCGAACTCTGGTTAGTGATCGTCTCCAGCATTTGAACATACAATGCATTGTTGCAGAGTCCTGCAATGCAGCATCCCACAACTGTTGCACAGTTTTATGCCAATGGGCAAATGACGTTTGGATCCAACTGCAGAAGTTTCCATTTTTAGCTCTGTCTATAAAACAAACAAAATAAATGGTAAATGGCATATACTTATATAGCGCTTTTCTGCCTTCATTGAAGGCCCAAAGAGCTTTACAGTCATGATCCCATTCACACATTCACACACACTGATGGTGGCTCCACTGTCAAACACTGGCACCAACTTTCCATCAGAGGTAATGTGGGGTTTAGTGTCTTGCCCATGGACACTTCAACACATGTGCGGGCAAGGCAGGAATTAAACCTGCAATCCTCCAATCTTAGGCCGACCACCCTTTCCACTGCACCATGGCACTACGTACTGAAAGTTGAAACTTGAACTTTGACCAATTAGTACTGACAAACAGCTGGTGTCCCTTTTAACTTATAAAAGTGGCAACCGTCAAAATTAAAATTAATTATAAAGGAGAAATTAATAATTGTGATTTGTGTCCGACTGAAATTTTATGACATCAAATCTCTCATACATTGGAATAGAGATGTGAAAGAAAAAGGCTGGAGCGAGATTTGCACCACTTGCAGGAGGATCTAAGGGCAGGGATGTCCATTGTCTTTCTAGTTTGGTTCAGCAATTAAGTGTTGTTCATATTTTATGATAGATTATATGTTTTTGTACAATTATTGGTGTGAAGCCTGTTGAGAAAACCGTGTTGTGATATTGGGAGATAGGCAGTGGACATGCGCTAGTATCAAGTAGCTACAGACCTGTGTGAGCATTAGATGAGAACATCATATTCTTGAAAGTGTCTACATAGCTTTATAAAGCCTGTTAAGTTTTCTGTGACTCTGAAACTGCCTGTTCAAACGTAAGCGTGTTTGTATGTGGTTATTACGATAACTGCAATCACCTAAGACATGGTGGGAAACCTTTGACAGAAAACACGATAAACAAGAATGTCAAAAGCAAAGTGGAGAAAAGTAAAAGGCTTAAAAAAAGGAGCATAGCTCGTTCAGGTTTTGGCACAAGACTCAGACTTTCTGGAGGCTCCGGAGCCAGAGATCTACAGACCCAAACCTGACCTCGGCAGAAGCCAACCCTAAGGCAACGCAACTTTAAAGATGTCAATGTACTAGATGGGATAGGTTGCGTTACACACAAAAAAAACACATTCCTGCATGGCACGTAAACCTGCCCAACAAACACAGTGAAGCATCCCATCCATCAAACAGCGTGACAGTTTGATTGCCAAGGCTGTCCTGGAAATAAAAGTCGGTCCACCCATCTGCACAAACAGATAAAAACTGTAGACAGATCTGAATTTTCCTGCCGCTGCTGTCTGATTACATGGACCTTACCACTTTGTTTCTGTTCTATTAGGCTGCTAATTACAACTGACAGAAGTCTTTTTAAGATGAGACTTGTTAAAATCTGGAGGTCTGTCTTATCTGCCACAGCTAATGAGGGCTTTAACGGACGCAGAAATCTGATCATAGTTACTTCTTAAACAAACCCACTCAAATGGACAAAGGCCAGAAGACTGGCAATTTTTTTTTTACCATCACAGTGTAACTGTGCAGCCTTCCCCCACGTGAAACACATCTCCTTTATGAAGCAGAGCATTCAGACAGAGGGTTGCCTCTGGCAATCTCTGAATTACTTTCAAGTGACTTTGTTCAAGGAATCACCTTAGTCTTAACTTGAAAGGCCAGGAATGCAAGCACGTATTGATTAGTGTGCTCCGAATAAATAGGCCCAGGAAGTAATAGCAAATATTTGGCAACAGTAGCTTATCTGTGTAAAGTGTTTAAAACTGTCTCCCAACTTCCAGGTCAAGTTAGACAATAAATATGTAGATGGAGAAAAAAACCCAAAGAATTAATGACATTTTATGGCCATTTACAGCACAGTACTGATGTGTTTTAAAGGAAGTGACATCAGGAAAAGCTTTACTCCAAGATATGCTGGTGCATTAAAGGACAATATTACATTATTATTAATCTTTCCACCAATGAATTCTGTCAGAAAGCAACGCTCCAAAGGAAGTCAGTGTGTAAAAAAATTGTCTACAGGGCATTTTCAACCTCTTTGGGCTTTATATCTCTTTAGATTCACAATTCCTTTTTTATTTGAAGCAGTTTGTATTTATGTGGTGGACTACAACTATTTTACAACTTCTGCACTCGGTTGGATTGTGGTTGAGTGTCAGCCTGGAAGGTTGTAAGTTAAAATTCACGGTCAAGTGATTCCAAAGAATATAAAAAAGGGCCAGTGCCTCCCTGCTTGACACTCAGCATTAAGGGGTGGGATTAGGGGGTTGGACCACCAAATGGTTCCAAAGCTAGCTGTCTGCAGTTCACCTCTGCTCCAGGGTCTAATGCAGAGAACAAATTTCACACAGATAGGTGCCTGACAACTGATGGGATTTTAATTTTTCTTATGTCAATGAATCCTCTGGCCTGTTGAGTAGTCCATGCTCATTCACACTGTCGTAAATGACATCAGGCCATGCACTGATACACTCATTTCCAGGCACCTCCAGAGTTCTCGTTTACTTTGCATCTGAGTTCAGCCGAGCTCCCTACACCAAAGTGGATGCATTTCCAAAGTAATCAACACCAAAAACTCTGAGTGGGTCAGTAAAGAATGGCAGTCACAAGGACAGAATTATCATGGGATTTGAACACGGTTCAGTGGGCGTTGAACAGGAGGCTAAGGCACAGACAAATGCACAACTCCACTGTTGATGCAGAAGTCCATGATGCAACAGGAAGGGTCAAAGTCAGACAATATCCTTAAAAAGGCTGACAAAGAAAACAAAATAAAATGAACAATAGAAATCATTTTCATTTGTTTATACATGCTGCAGGTCACTTTATTAAATGCAAAGTAATCAGTGAAATCAATACAAAGAGTTTACATCAACATTATAGCTTTGTAAAGAAATCATTTAATTATTTTGTTTTGTGACACCGTAGTGAAAGATTCACTTTTTATTTTAGGCTTTATAATAATTCCAGGTAATTTTTCCATACTTCTACAATATATCTAATGCAATCCTTATGTTAGTTTACAGGCAGCTGCATTTCTTATACTAATTAAAGATGGATTTGTATTTTATGAATTAGATTAAAATGATAAGCAGTGACTCTATGAATTTATAATTTGATCCATTCATTTTACAAACCACCTTTTGGTTACTCTTTTGAAAATGCTGCTTTTTTTTGACGTTGACAATCACTTTATTAAATCTGTGTTTTAAAGGGAAGCCAATCAATAAAAGCTCCACTGGCCAATGCTGTAATTTGTCTCCATTAAGTTTAAACAGAACATTCACATTTGCTAAATAAATTTATGCTAAAATCAACACTTACCGAGCACGGAAATGTCTGCACTCAACACCTAATATGGTCACCCAGTTGGCCAGTAATCTATTTAAATCTATTATCACACTATCCGTTGCTGCTTCTATGATGTGTCATAATTAATTTGGACCAATAGAGCTGAAAATAATTGAATTTTCTTTCCATTTTTGTACAGCACCACCAGGCATGACACTTGATCAAAAGGGAGCTCTTTGTAACCCAGAATGCTGACAGTCACATTTCAGAGGCATAATCAGTAAAGACACAGAGTGACTGGTTCAATAGGGTGGGACGTGTTTACATTTTTGCCAAGTTTGCCTGATGTGAGTAAAACGTAAAATAAATCTGTGTACATTTTGTTAAATAGAGGTTAGTGCCATAGTTTCCGCTTAAATGAAAAGTGATTCAAACACAGCAAATCAAACACAAGCATTTGTTTAAGTCAGCAGTGACACTTAGAAAACGCGCTCTTTGACATTTACATTGACCATTTACGCGATCAACGTGAATCAGCTGATTCTGAAGCACCTTTGTGTATCGGCTTTGCACCAATATACAACACATTACTAATGTAAGGTGTTGCATAGTGGCGCAAGCCTGCTTTTCTCCAATAATAAAAATTCTCCAAAACGGTTGAAGAGCTACAGCTAGTCAAAAGAATGTCAACACTGGAGCTAAAACTCTGGAAGCTAAAGCGTTAGTTTAAACGCAGCTGTCATTCCGAAACTTTTTACCAAACGTGTTTCTGCAGACCTTTATCCTGGTTTGCTTTTGTCATGCATGTTTAATTCATATATTTTTCTTCTAAAAGTATTACATGATTAGGTGGTGAGTTTTCATCCTCAAATAAATAATGTGAAAACCTGTAGCAACCAGTGAAAAAAAACCAGTGCAGCTGCTGGGGAACGGGGGGGATGTGACCAAAGAACGGGGTTCTGGAGGGGATGCAGGCATCTGAATTCTAGACCAGTTGGAGCTTATTGAGGGTTTTTTGAGGGAGACCAAAGAGGAGAGAATTACAATCTAGACAGGAAGTGACCAGACTGTGAACACGAATAGAAGCAGGGAGGACAGTGAGGGAGGGGCGAAGGCGATTAATGTTATGTAAATGAAAATGGGCAGACTGAGCAATGGTATTGATGTGAGATTGAAAAGATAATGAACTGTCTAGGATGACACCCAGACTCTTAACCTGCGGGGACTAAAGATGAGTCAATGGAAAGAGTAAAACTTTGGAGAGGGTGGATTTGGAACCAACAGAAAGCATTTCACTTTTACCACTATTGAGTTTCAGGAAGTTTAAGGTGAACCAGTTTTTGATTTGTTTTTTGTTTAAAGAACCATTTGGATGAAAACCGTATACTTGGTGTTTTTAAGATGTTCTTGTCTTTTTTTCCTCATGATGGAGGACAAATATGAAGAAAATTAAGCTTAAAATTGCATTTTTGAGTAAATCTTTATTCAAATCGCTGTAAATCATGAGCAGACAAAACAAAAAGGCTGTTTGATCTTAATTTCTTTTTTTCTACATGCACACCCTTCTGCTTTGAAATGAATTGGTACCACTGTATAAGAGAACTGGACCAGGTGAGTTTGATGCAAAATGGCTTAGTTATTGCTCCAACCAATGAAGTCAGTTCAGTCAAGAATAATAAAAAAAGGAAATAATAACAGTAAAAGCACGCTCAGAAGATCATCTTGCTTCATGCTAACAGCAGTCAGGTTTTTTCACAACAGAACTTTGGTACTTCTTTTTCTATGCCCATATCCGTAATTTTAGATGGTTCTGTGCATGTATGAATGATTCATTCGAATCTAAAGTGTCAGGGATGTAAACGTCTGTTACTATCGAATAAAGTTTTTTAGGGCCCCTGTACACTGTTAAATTCGAATCTGATTATTGATCAGAATAAAGACATTTTGCACATGTACATGCAGCTTGGCATGACTGATACCAACCAGGCTTATAGCTAAGAATATGCAGCAAACTGCAAGGCCTCAGGGCAGAGGCACAGTTACCTTTATGCACTTAAGCAGACAGCATGAAGGCTTGAACATACAGTGTGCGCAAAGTTAAATACACCTTATGCAGTCACTGTTCTGATCATGTTTAACTCTTCTGAAAACTTGATCCATCTGGAGTTTTTAAGAAGGATCATATTTATTTTAGTAGGTGTACAGGATAAAGAGAAAGAGTAATGCCCAACAAACGCATCTGTTAAAATGGAAGGTATGGATAGTTGTGGCATAAATGTGCAGCTTGAAAATGTTACTTAAACATAAAAAAAAGAAAAAAGAAAAATGTTAAAGTGAATCTCATTAGTCCCACTTTATTTCCTGGTGGTCCATGCTGGTAATTTTCTAATAGTGGCTAATTTACAAGTGAGGCATAATTGACTTTCAGAAGCATCAACTCCAGGGGAATTCTGAACTCTGATAGAGGAAGTACTTAAGTGTGACAAACAGTTTGAAAGTGTTGGGCTGAGAATACATTTGCTCACAGTGGGATCATAAGTGACATTCACATACACAATCATAATTGAGAATTGTTAAATGAAAACGTATAAGTTGTCAGCTTGTTTCTGCAAGGAAAGACGGCAGGAAGTGAAAACTTTAGTGTTCTACCAAATGAAGAAAAAAATTATGCTGTTTTGTGGATGCATTGACTTTATGTTTGTAACAAGAACTTTTTCTTAAACATTTTACCTGGATAAATGAATGTATACTAATTATAATGTATTTAGTCAAAGCTATACTAATAGTAGTATTGTATATAGTCAAGCCAAAATCAGGGGGGTGGTTGACCTCCGATCGGAAGATTGGAGGTTTGATTCCCGCCTTACTCACCCATGTGTTGAGGTGTTCTTGGGCAAGACACTGAACCCCACATTGCCTCTGATGGAAGGTTGGCGCCAGTGTTCGGCAGCGGAGCCACCATCAGTGTATGAATGGATGAATGGGACCGTGACTGTAAAGCGCTTTGGGGCCTTCAATGAAGGTAGAAAAGTGTTATACAAGGATACACCATTTACCAAGATATAGTCACATCCACTTTGTGATGGGGGTTGACACGTTTGAGTGCTGAGGGTTTTTGGTTGACCAGGGCCATGGCCGGTTCAAGGCGCATCTCTGAAGAGCACCAGTCTGTCTTGCATTTCCCTTGTGGGTACTTGAAAATGGAATGTAAGATTGTTGTGTGTGTAGCAAGTGTATTGAGAAATATTCAGAAAGGTAATATAAGTGGCACGCAATTATGACATACGAGCGATGCTGTTGTGTGGTGTCCTTACAAAGCACTCGAGCTGTTAGGAAGGCATTAGTAACAACTGCTCATACAGCTAGATATGGGCTGTCTGCAGACAAAAAAATGGCAAAGATGTCTGGTTAGGCACACAGATAGCCTGTGCTTGTCATGTGAACAGCATTGTGAACCTGCGTCTCACCTACTTTTCCCTTACTTACTATTGTGTGTCTATAAGCGTCTGCTACGACCTGTTCCTTGCAGCATGCTGGTAGAAAAATGTACTGTGGGGGTCAAAATCTGAGAGTGTTCAAGCGTTCAAGTGGCCGCTTTCAACGAAAAGTCCATGTAAATGAATGTCAACCCAAATTTTGGGATTCCACGTTCCACATTCAGAACGGTCGTGCTCATGCGTCGCTAAGCAGGTTTTTAAGTTGGGGTTCTATGTACACACGCTGGAAGTTCCACTAGTTGAATTTTCGGCAGCAAAAACGCTGAACTGAGAAAAATCAAGGATTTGGATTTTGTAGTAAGCGCCCCTCCCTGGCGCTCCCTGCTTGTCCGATGTGAACACCTCTGGCTGAATGTGCCTTCATTAAATGATTTATATATGAATCTTGCTTTTGGTTTTGTTACTTCAACATCTTATTTTCAAAGTTAGTCAAAAACTGTACATCCCAATCCTTCATCATTCCTTTAGCATTATTTGTATTTGTAAATACTAAAATCAAGTCAAGTGCTTCCAATGGCCCCGAGGTTTCAAATCTCAGCCAAAAAAACCCTTTTGCAGCACAGTCGCCCCATTGTGACTCAAAAATAGAAAGCCTCGTCTCCAACTGTGTTGATACAGGGGGTTATACATTACACTGACTCATTTCTGAGTTACAGATCCACTCTGTGTGCCACACTTAGCTCCTCTTGTCCTCTCAATTACATACAGAAAAAAGTAACTTCATATCTTCCAGCGTGAATGGATACTGTGAAAAATAAACAGTGCTCCAAGCACGGATGTCCCCCCTGCAGCTGGCTGAGCGACATGGATTGCTTTTGTTATTGAATAAATTCAGTGGTAGCCTTGTTGAAACGTTTCTGCCACTTATAGCTGCATGTCCTTTGGAAAGTTAAGTGAAGGGGCTCATCACAGTGTAACACCTGTCAAGAGGTGGAATATGTAATTTTTGTTTTTCGGGTGACCAATCCATCACAGAGGGGGGGTTAAGGTCCATGTTTATAGGCATCTCAGAATTAAAGTCTTAAACTGCAGATGCACATTTGTGCACCCAGGAAATTACCATGGAAACGCAAAGAAATTGGTCGTATCTTACATAAAGAGGGCTCCAACTGCAGTTCCTTTAAACAGTAAGCTGCTTTGCACACATTTAGGTTATTTTCTTCCTATTACTCTCTGTTCTTTTTGCATTTTAGGTGTGCATGTATTTCTATCCATCTATATTCATGGCTAAACTCTACTTTCCTTCTGTGCATTTGCCATGCATGCATTCTGTTGCTGCAATCTTTATGCCAGCTTTGTTCATTTATGCTGTGACCTTTATTGTATGTGTGTGCCACTTGAAGCCAGAATGTCATCATGCCACTAGCTTTGACATCCAGCTTGTCTAAGTTTCAAGCCTTGTTCTTTTCTGTTTGAATTCTCACTTAGCTTTCCTAAACAGACTTTTTAACTGTCGGTACATGTTATGTATTTTTCAGTGAATAAGCTGCAGTTTATTTTTGCATAGTTTTGACTTATACTCAGGTGGGACTTATATGTGATTTAAAAAAAGATAGAAATGTTTTTGTTGTTTTCCTACCACCAACCTTTAGAGAGCGATGTTGGTGTGTGTGCATCAGTACATGCTACTGACTGCACCGCAGAAGAAGAAACACAGCTCAGTCTTGCACCGAGTTTGGAGGAGCTGTTCCAAAGTGACACAGAGGATGAAGAATTAAATGTATTTAGTGATTTAAAATAATATAAAGAGTTTAGTTGACTTGTTAGGATGTTCTTTAAGCTATAGTTTTCTAAATAATTGTTCATATGTTGTGCTAATACTAAATTCCGTCTATGCTCTGTGAAGCTAAATGAGCATCAATGTGTTATGACAGTGAAGCTTGCTTCCATTATCAGGCTTTGCCTTTACAGATGAAATGTCCATTGTTGTTCCCGTATTTTTCAAATACATTTTTCCTAAAAGTGCGATTTATACTTCAGGGTGACTTGTATTGTTGTTTTCTTACTTATCATGCATTTTGTTTTTGTTTTCTTGGCACCTCTGGAAAGACTTGTGATGCAGAAAATACTGTAACCATGACAAGGTGGATCTACCGTTGCCTATCAGATGTTGGAATTGTTTGCCAGTTAAGGTTAGCAAGCTGCGGGCCTTGTTTAAATGGTGAAAGAGCTGGAGTTTTTAGAGAGAAGAAAGAGGACTTATTCTCAGGATCATCAAGAGAAGCAGCAAGCCTGAGGCCTCATCATCCACCCCATGTGCTTCTAGAAAATGGACTCATTTTGATCTTAATTAGAAAATAAAACAATCAAGTTAATTGAAGTGCACCACCAGTACAATGCCTTGTAGATTCAATGTAACCAAAAGAGAAGAAAAGAGATGCTGGCCCTGCAGTGTTAATGTTTTAGTTTCTGTTGTGAAGTTGGATTGTTGTACGTTTAATACACAAGCCACTGAACCCCTCAGCAAGTCTACAGTTCTAATCCCGTCTTTTCAGTGACAGATGTTACACACCAGTTGCCTGGAAATGTCAGAAATTAGGAAGCTTTTAGGTTGCAAAGCAATTGTCATTAAATGTTGTCTTAAACAGAAGCCAACAGCAGGTGATCACATTTGAAGAAAAGTCGACATATGTCTGATTTTTCTGGGTTAGATCTGGGACTTGAGCTAGAAATTTGTCTTTACAATTATCACAGTTGCAATAAAATACGTTAATGCAACACAATTTATTACTATGTACTGCATCACAGTTAAAAACTGGATGCAGGGACTAAACTCAAACAGTTGTAAAAGCTGACCACAGTGACTTTGGCAGTTTGGCTCCTCCCACCTGAGACTGCAGGATCGATCAAACTGTAGTTTCATATCTGTGTTGACTGAATTCATTACAAGACTGTGATTGGAGAGAATTAATCTAGACTTATTTAATTAAAAGTTGCTCGACAGGTTTTTCTTTCTACAACTTGCCCCCCCCCAGAATAAAAAGGGGAGACAAATAAGAGATAAAGTGTCTCAGTTCCAAGCAGAAATAACAGCCAAAGTTTGTGCTAAACAGTTTATATTCTTCATGAAAGTAGAAGTAAACAGTTTTGTTCTCCTACATTGTGTTGCAGCACAAACCACAGTTGACAATGAAAGAGCAACCACCAAACATACGGGGAAAATGACTGACAGTCATGAAAAACAGATCAGAGACAATAACTGAGGCTGTTGCATCGAAATCCATTTAAACTTCAGTGAATCGAACTAAACTATCAACTAAAATATTTCCTTGTAGCACATAAACACTTTTTTATGTATCTGAACATTTATGACTTATTTTTAAACAAAGTATGCAGGCGTGTGTGTCTGTTTACTGTGTGTGGGATAAAAAGGTTCTTTAGATGGAAAATGAGCTCATTTAATGTGATCGGATGTATAGAAAACGTTTTTTTGATCCCACATTGAGTCAACTTGATAGGAAACCTAATGATCTGCTGACAAACATATGTAAACAAAAGCACCAAATCTAAAAAAGTATATTGTTTTAAAATGATTTTATTAACATACAGAGAGAAAAGGGTTTTACTCAAAAGGATTTTTGCAACCAAAACATATATTTTCAAGTAACGTTTGAGTTAAATGTTTGGAGAAAAATTGAAGTTAGAATGAAATACTAGTAATGCTAGAAATACTAGTAATAACACAATGAAAGTAGCAAGATAGAGTAAAAGATTGACAAACTTGTACGGGTACGCAGGTGAAATGGAAGAAATATCAAAGTTGTAGAGCGCTCAGTGATCCTGTAGAGCAAAAATATTCATATCTTCTTTTCTACAATCATGCTGCGAGCCTCAGATTGTAGCAAACTCTTATACAACATGTAAGGGTGAAATAGGTGAGAAGCAGGCATGTCATGCAAATTTTTCCTTTCTCAAACTGCAAGTAGCCTGTGCTGTTCAAGTGAAAAGTGCACGGTTCTAGCCTGACCATTAGAAATGAAGAAATTAGACAATAAAAGCGTAGTTTATTTAGGCATCCTACAGGTTCTTATGTGTCACCTCCAGACTCCATGCATGCAGCATTAAGGCGCGTCAGTAAGGCGCTAGTGCGCACATCTTACTGATGATTAGAGTGTGGTGTAAGGTCACCGTAAAACAGCATTGCCTGTACGTTACAATGCGTCCAACTTCTATTAGCTTTACAAATACTTCACGATTCACTTACCAGATGCACAACAATGGTGTGTTCCGTTTTCATGACTTCCCTTAAGGTGACCACACGGTCTCAAAGGAAATGAAACAGATACCTGCACTCCCCTTGAGATGCAGTCGTACCTCTTCACAACCCTCTACTCCACGGCCCGGACAACCAAAACACCTGCCGCACCCGTATAGGTCAATCCTCATGAGACTAAGACTTAAGCTAAAATGACCTTGACTGGCCTGGACAACTTTGGGATGATCTACAGCAAAAGCAGATCTTTTTAGAGTCTGAAGTCTGACAGAAGTGAATTTCAATAATGCATATCTACCTCATTTTAAAGTATGTTGGGTTGCTGATTCATCCCTCATGAATTAGTCCTCACTCTGACCCAAAAGCTAAAGTTTTAGGTGCACTTAATGTTACTGAGGCACCTTGGTTAGTCCAGCACACAATCCATGAATCTGGCCGTTTTTGCTTTTAGACGCATGAAATAGTGAGCACCTACATCTGTTCCAAGCTGAAGCAGTAATGGTCTTAAATGCTAATTTATTTGGATTTGACGTCCAAATCCAACAAAAAAAAACCTCAAACCTCTACAATGTAAAAGGTTCATGATAGTTGGCTGGACCAAAAGCAAAGATCCAGTCTTTTATATAAAGGAAAATCTTGATATGAACATTTAAAACAAATATTTTTACCCCCAAAAACATTACAATTGAAAACATCACTACAATTGATATTGCTTATGGACAATAATTCTGCACATTTAAATTTGTTTCACTTTTAATAGGAAGTGAAGCACCATTTTTAAATTGAATCACATACCAAAGCCATCAGACATTATTCTGTTGTGAAAATATTGACTTTTTGTTGAATTGATGCATAGACATGAAAAGAATGACAACAACCTGGCAGCTTGAGTGTAACAAAGTTTTAAAAAAGTGAAACCGTGACTAAAAAGTCTTTCATTTGTTCTTAAAGTGTGTTTTTTTTCCGATTTTCAGCTGGGAAATCTGCAGACGTGGTGCAGCTTTGAATGCACCGACAATGCTGATCATTTGCATCACATCTCTCTGCCTTTGCCCTGCAGCTCTTCATGGAACTCATGGTTGTCAGGTCTGTGAAAAATCCCAGGTCAGCCTGCCATACACCATCTGACAGTTCTTTGTGAAAATTGAATTGAATTGAATTTGTGATTCTCGCTACATGACGGCAAGAAAAACTCACATGTCAGGTAGCAGGTTGACAAACCGCTGCCGTGCGTTGCTGTGGTACAGTGGAATCAGATCAATGCAATCGACTATGGTTCCCCCAGTACAGACTTAAAGAAGTCAAGTTACTAGAAATTCTAATTCTGGTGACTGGTGGTGTAACATGAGAAAAGTCCACGCATTTGTCAACAAGCCCTCGCTAATGGACAACACAATAATAAATGATGAAGTTAGCAAAGTTGGAACCTTTGGATCAAGGCTGATATCCAGTGATCCATCTGCAGTGTGTGTGTCCATCGCTCTGTGTTGGCACAAAAAACAGAACGTTCATTCATCTACTGGAATGTTTAAGTTACCTCCATCATGTCTGCGTCTGATATCCGTCTCTCCTCACCGCATACAAATGTTCCATGTCTTGTGTTTTGTATGTAGAGCCTGAAAAAATGTATGAAGCAAGATGTGAACGTGAGAGTTTTCTATGTGGAAGCCCAAAAAATGCATGTACGTGCATTTACATACTTGTTATTGAAAGCGGGTGCCTGAACGCACTTTAAAGAGGACGGGTTGAATATAATTTACACATTCAGTGTAGCTGATGTGCAATAAAACTTTTGTTCTGTTTATAAACAAAACCCCAAAGAATCATCAATCATTTTATGTAATATTGGTCAAAGCAAATATTTCAGTTCTTTACGTGTCCTTTATACAATATATACACAACACATTTATTTGGGATTTGTAATCTGTTATTTTACTAGTGAAAATCCAAAAGTACTGATTTTGTTTTCCTCTTGCAGAAACACCAGTAAACCCAAATCTGTCAATAATAAAATAATGCATTATGCAGTCATGCATACACCTGCATGTACGTGATTGTGTGCATCCATCTGTATTTAGTGGTATGGGAGAGGTTTGGAGGGGCACAGGTGTGAGATTGCTGGTCTAATCAGACCTTCATTTCCTCAGCTGACAGCTCTTTCACTTTTCTGTCTGAGGTCTGCAGATTCACAAGGAGCCAATATATTACTGTTCCCCAAGCCACAGGGTCGTCTTTATAGAGTTTCAGGCACTTCTTCAGATAACGACTAAAACATCGTCCTTTCCAAATTAGAGGGATACGATGAATCATCTGAGCCTGCATAAACTTCCTATTTTAGTTGGATTATTCTCTCTTGTGTGTCTTTTCTAACATTGTATGTAGGATTTTGAAATGCAGCTGATAAGTACCTGACGGGTAATTCCAGTTTTACCACATTGATTTTGATTAAACATCACATCATTTTTTTTTCAATATTTCACTAATATTTTTTGATTTGTTCTTGATTGCAAATTAATAAACCAAGAAATTAGACAGGACATTGGTTGAATGAAATGAATGTTTTGTGTCAAAAGGCAAAACTGTTACAGTATATATTTTTAAGTTAATTTATGAATTGTCCTGCAATCCTTTTATTTCCACATTAAAATTGGCAAAATAAATTGAATGGCATACAATCAAGTGACGTGTATTAATTGTACTGGTAAAAGCTCCCTATCAGAGGTTTTAAAGACTGTTGTGTGCGATTTCGAGGTCAAACATGATCAAATTTAAACAATAACATAAAAATGATCTGCTGCCTATTTGTCTTGTGTAAAAAAATCTAACAAAAGAGGTAAAAATTTAGGCTAAAGATATGTCTGTTGTTTTTTCTTGAGTGTTAAAAGTGATTATGTATAAAGCGTGGCAACAGAGAGATTACTGGATCAAACATAAGTTGGAGTATTACAGAGACTAATTAATGTCTGAAAACTAGCTCAGTTTTCTCCCTCCTGGTCTAAAAAAGAAAAGTAACTCAATTATTTAGTGACACAAATGCAACCAATATTGAAGTAGATGCACAGTTAAAGCCTCAGAAAGATCAGTATTTTTTTTTTTTTGCCAGGTCATTTAAAAGAATACTAATAAAATCCTTCCCACAGTGATGACTCATTTCAGTCTTTTTAGACTGATGTCAGATCTCCCGCGAGGCATCAGTAAAACAGGTGATGCATCTAAGCTTAAAGTAAAAACTAAGTCTTTGTTTGCAGTTGTTTGTTTGGAACACTGCGTTATCAGCCAAACAGTGAGACTACACAATCCCACTAGAATACCTGCCGTTGATGTTTTTTTTTATTTTAGAAATAATCAAATTACTGGAACGGTTGAACGCTGTGGTTTTTTTCAGGTGCCACACATACAGGAAATTATATTTACTGCTCACTTAGTGACAAATCCGCTGAAAATGTTCTTTTATCTGTTCACCACAGCGCTGTGAATGACAGGTAACACTAGAGCTTTATTAGAGGTGCTAGACTTTTAGAATATTTGTGATTTGACAAACCATGCATGTAAAAACTATTCAATTCAGTGTATTCAATAGGTGCCAATTCACAATTAAAGTTGTTTTAAAGTGCTCAGTTTCTTATGGTTGGTGAAATCCAAACCAGTTCAGATTTTCTATATCAGCATAATCCAATGTAGTCCAGATTACTTCAATAAACCCCAAAATTTTATTTTACTTATTGCCTATAAAAGCGGCCAACAGGTTACATCAAAGGGTGTCTGGTGCAAAACCTGTAATAAATTAATTTAGTTTTCTCAACATTTGATATTTTTTATTATGTATTTACACACACAACTCACAAAAAGAACAGCTATTAAAGTATTCAAACTGTACTTCATACCATCAGGGTCAGCTTCTTCAAATCTCAGCTGTGGGCCTCTTTGTGTGGACTTTGCATGTTACTTCCATTCATGCGTGGGTTTACTCCTGACATCCTGGCTTCCTCCCACAGACTGAAAGCATGTGTTAGGTAATTGGTGATTTTAAATTGCTCTCAGGAGTGCATATTAGTGTGTAGTTGTTTGTGTGTTTGAAGCCCTATGGCGCCAGAAGCTGACCGAACTGGAGCAGAGCTCTGGTGGGGTCTTGCTGAACCCTCCTCCCACTTCCTCATCTGTCGTTCTGGTGTTAAAAATGCAAAGGGCACAACTCTCTGGCACTGCTTTTCAAGACTCCAATAAGTCAAGACTACTGTTGATCATTTTAGTACCTTACGCTTCAAATAAAGATAGAAAATGTGTTTCTTTTTTATTATTTAACGAAGGACTTTAGTTTTGTAGTTCCAAAAGCAAAAGAATAAATCGTCAAAAGACCAGACGACAAAGAAATCAAAATTATGGCCATGAGCGGCGTTGAATGGCTTATAGGCGCTAGCTACCCTCTTTTGAGGTGCCCTGACTGGTTGAACGGCTGCTGCAGGCCTCTCACCCTTCTTTCTGCCCCTGTTACCAGAGCAGCATGTAACAAATTCATTTTAAAAAAACATTTTTTTTTAAAATGGCAACTTTTTTGTTGGTTTTTGTCTCAGAAGCAACCATTTTGGTTTTTTTGTGCGATTATGTAAAAATGGCCAAATTTGACACTTTGCCACAAAATGACCACCAAATCGGAGTTCCCGTGGCCATCCCATAATAGTTTTGAAGCTTTCATATCCACAACGCAAGTCGTTTGTTCTCAAAGTTGATTTTGTTAAGTATTTATGTTATGTTTGTTTTCTTATTTTTTGAGCCCCAGAAGAAATTTTTGAAACAAAGTTTTTGAAAGTTTCACCCTCTGTGATGTCATCATTTTTTTGGGTGAGGGTGGGGTCGTTCCCCATGTCAAAACTTCATTTTCACGAGTTACAACCTCGTTCTTACAGTCCAGGACTGCTAAAATAATCATCTCATGTCATTCCATTAATGATGAAATGAATACATGGAATGTTTCATTGTTTGGTTACTCAATCAAAATGAAGAATAAAAAGGGAAAGGCAGATTGAGACAATGCTCATACCTTTTGCAGCCCTGTGTCTCTAACAAAAGCTCCATATCCTTGTGGAAAAGAAGAAGGACAACCGTTGTTGAAAGTAATCTATGAGCTGAGGACAGGGTTTAATGGTGTGTTTGATTTGAAAAGTGAAAAGTAATGACGGAGCGTCTTCGTGCCTGATATTTCATTTTTAGTACTGACACGTATTTGCCTTTTAGGAATGAGATGAATGATTAAGTCACGAATTGGCGAGATCCATTAACGTTATTGAATAACCACCCAAAAACGGAGGTGGTGGTTTTGAAGACAAACCGTTTCAACAACAAAAGAATGACTGAAAACAGTTATCACTCAAACATTAATGTTACACTTTTGACAAGTTTTGTCATGAAAACGTTTGACTGGGGTTTACAGATGCAGAGCACATTTCTTTCCCCCAAAAGCCTTTGCTTTTTTCTTTGCTATTCCCTCCTGTCTGTGGTGGGGAGGGGGAAAAAAAAGAACAATCGAGACTTTGAGAGAACATTAAAGATCCAACCCTCAGGTAAAAATCCCTGCTGGGCACAGCTGTCAATCAAAACTCTTGTTGCACATCTCACTGAAGGTGAATTTCTGTGTGCAGATGGCATCGGTGATAAAAAAGATCACCCATTTATCCCCAGGTGGTGCTAAAAATGCCTAACAAGGCGTTGTGTTCTGCATGGGGTTCCGCTGTTGATTTGTTGGGTTTTATTAGAAAACAAAGGAATAAAGAAGAAAAAAGGAAAAAGAAGACAAAATCACTCCAAAAAAAGCTCCTCCTCAAAGCTTCGTCTTTACCTGAATTGTTGCGGCGTCGTTGAGTTACAGTGGAAAGTGTCAGTATCCCCAGAAGTGACCCCAAACAATAACAAGAAAAGAAGGTAGCAAGAAATAGAGGAAAAATTCAAATGTATGCATTTAAAGTGAATGGAAATGCTTTGCTGCAAAATCACATCAGTCATAATCACTAAACTTTGCATCTACGAATCATTAAGTGCTTGTAAAACATGCCTGATGGTGCAGAACAAATCTTTTTTCTTCCCTTAACGTGACGCTTGAACTATTCCTTAACTCATTTAAGATTCTCAAAAAGACTTTATTGTCTATGAAATTCTACAATTTAAGCATAAACATGATGTTATAGGAAGTCATAGCATCACGAAGCGATCACTTTCATGATGGAAAATGTTACATTGTTCACGTACACTCAACTATACGCCGCCTGTCAGTTCACAGAGAATCTCTCTTCATTTTCTAACAAACCAGTTCAAGTGGTTCTAAATCATTTGTTTGTTTTGAACTATGACTTTCACTCCAGGTTCATTCTTTGGGAAAACATTTACTCTGACTTGAAATGTTTTCCTGGATCACCTCGTCGAATTGATTTCCCTTCTAGATACCATAAGGGGGTTTCCCACATTTTCTTCTTCCAACAAACTTTATCACACAGCAAAGCAATGGAGTACCTGTAGTTAGCCGTTTGTTCTATACTTACAGAAATATTTTCGCTTTTCCACCCAGCATCTGCTCCATCTTTGTGACCAACTACTCGAAGGTACATTCCCACGGGGCATGTGACCCACGTTCAGGAACGTTCTTTTAGCACATTCTTCAATGTGGGTTTTGCAAATGCTGTGCACACTGAACAGGTAAGGTGGGGCTTTTTCTTCTTGTTCTGCTGTTTACTGGCGTATGTCTGCCACCCACAGTTGAAAGAGGCTTAGTGTGAAATGTCGAAGTCGTTCAAATCTAGCACGTCTGCTTTTTCTTTCACGGCTTGATATGTGAAAGATTTGGTGTCCTATAATTTCAGCTGGACACAAACTGTAAATATGAATTTCTCCTTGGTGATCGGTTTTTGCAAACCCCCGTTTGGTTAAAGTTTGACCCGGTTTAACTTTCACCGCCCATTCGATGGCCGTGTGTTTTGTACATAGAGCCCAAAAGCGGTCGTAGAAACTTGTGTAGTAATGCGTGAATGTGAGAATGTGAATCGTAGAACCCAGAAACATGCATATATACATGCATTTACAAAGACTTTTCATTGAAAGTGGTTGCTTGAGCGTGCATTGCAGAGGGTGGTGTAAACATAGCTTTATACTCCATTCCTGCTCCACCTGCTCTGCCCCATCCAGCAGCTGTACATCCTCTGCTGCCATCATCTCCGGCTCTGCCCCACCAAAGTGGTGCTTCATCTCTTCTGCTGTGACCTCTGACTGTGTTCCATTTCTGTTGTTGTGAGCTTTGACTTCTTACCACCACTAGCAGCCTAAGGCTTTGCCTCCCTCCTTTACAATTCTTTTATACTGACACTTTTATGTTCTGATTCATTATAAAAGCAATAGTCAATGACTCATTGTCTTTTTTCCCCATTGATCGATGAGTTTTCTGAAATGCCTGACCCCTACTAGAAACACAAATCCACTTGGACCCCACACTTTAGTTCAACAGAGCAAATGTTGAAGTAGAAGTAAGGCCAAGGAGGCCTCCATCCCCATACTGCTGTGAAAAACAGCTGGGTGATAATTGAAGGAAGACACTCCGAGGTACTCGACCCAGCTGCTGCTGTGCTGCAGGGTTTAGCTATCTGCAGATTCCCAGAGTCCCCGACCTGCTGTTTTCTATAGTTAGCCACAACTCAGCAGTGAAGACAGACCAGGAAGTTGAGCAAGATCCCCAAGAAAATTGAAAAACAATCAATATTTTGGAAGATTTTATAAGTTATCAAACTTGCTGGAATAGTCAGACTTTACAGAAGTCAAGCAGCTTAGAAAAGGAGGAAACTCACAGATACTTGTACTGGTTGTTTACAAGTTGAGCTCATGTTTGCTCACTAAAAAGGATATTTTGCAGTTTGAGAAGTGTCTTTCAGTGGAATGAACAGTGCACTTCTGATTTAGACAAGCACTTGGTAGGTAAGCACTGCTCCATAATAACGGTAATACCACAATCCTGCTGGTTAGCACACACTAGCGGTCTCTTAGGGCCTGGTCACACCGCCCGAACTTTGCTGGAGTGTACCTAGAGCGGGGGAAAGAAATCACTCACCGCTCCTGACACCATTCACCACCATTTAACAAAAGTTGGCTTCTGTCAAAGCAAAGCCGCGTACGATCGGCCACCGCTGATGTTCCCCGAGGGTCCCTCCCACCGCTCCGAAAGTTTAAGCTGCACAAAATATTGTGAGCAGTGAGGAGAGGTCCATTTCCCCCCCAGCAAAGTTCACCCCTGCTCCACTGATGCAGAGTCAAGGTTTGGCTCTGCTAGATTGTAGACGCTTGCGTCTGCTAGACCAATGCAGAAATCTTGAACGCTGGACCACTGCTGCTTCGCCAGCGTTCGTTGAACAAACGTTGGAGGAGCGGTCAGCGTCTTACAAGTGGACACTGCGTTGCTGGGACGGTGTCGGGCGTTGAAACTTGATACATATCATGCAAAGCTGATCAACTTCCTTTACCTTTAACCCTTTTTGTTTTTAAACACCCATTTCTGTCTACGCCTGTAATAATTTGACAAGCAACCCCCTAGTAGAAAATTGCCCTATACATCCAGGAATTTTCTATTGGTGACATTGGGGAGTTTTCAAGACTCTAATAAACAATGAGCCCGTAAGCAGTGGGTGCTTTCCTCAGCCCCTTCCACATCCTAAAACAGTTAACAGCTCAGGACATCAGAACCAGAAGCTCACAAGCTCCTGCAGCTGAATCTTCCTGATGCCGGTGGTACATTAGATCATCACTGAGTTTTTAAACTGGTTTAACATCTTATTCTTTGTCTTGCATTTCTAATGTTTATTATTCAATCTTACAGAAGTGCTAACACAAGTCGTTGTTGCAAAATCTACACGTCGGAGCACAATGTAGTCCAGTGTAGTAGAATAAAAACAAAGACCTGATTGCGATCACAGATTTATGTGGATTTGACACATTGAATGCATTCTGTACAGGAGGCATGTTTAAAAAAAAAGAAAAGCATGCAAATTTGCGCAGAAAAAAATCCAAAAAACAGCGAGACTGTGAATTGTGAACTGCAAGATAACCAGAGAACAATGCATACATAAAGTGAAGATAAACTGGTTCTTTGTCTGCTTTTCTGTGCACTTTTTGTGGCAAATGTGAAAAGACCCAATCAGAAATCTGTATTTCTTTTTAAAGGACTTTCAAAAACATTGAATTAGTAAGTGATCTTTTAGTTGTGTATACATCCTGTTGTTTTTCATGTCAACCTTTGCAGTTGCTCTAGTGACATAATAGTGCTGACCTCTGTCATCAAAAGGCTCCTCCTTACCATATTTAAAAGTACTGCAAGAAACATGCCTTAACACTGTAACCCAGCACAATTCAGCATTAAAGACATCAACCTGCTGGAGCACCTTTTTCCTTTTTGCCCTTTTTTCGCCCTCTCTTTTTGCTCCCAGCCCAAAAGGCCATGTTGGTTAATTCGGGGTGTCTGTTATGCAGACTGATTTTTCCATCTAGACTATATTTTATCCCTGCTGATGGAAATGAGTATCGTTTGCACTTCTGATTGTTACCAATTCTTTCATGAGAATGGATATCTGTAAGAAGTAATACATTACTCAAACTGTGAGAAATAAAACCTTTAAACAACACGCACAATTGAATGTGTAGCAAAGCTTGAATACATCCTGATAAGCAAGCCTGACTAAAAGCAGCAAATAAATGTGTCAAACAGTAAACACAGCAGTATTCTCGGCTGTGTAAATTCAACTAATTGTTAATGACAAGTCGAACTTATCCTTGTTGTGTTTTTTTATATTGACTGTCCTACAGATCCCAGATCTGATCCTTAAATTGAAGGATTTTCTGTCTGTAGCTTCTTTTAATGCCTTAGAGATTGATTGCTAAACGAGTACCGAGGAGTTTCCCACAAACAAGAGCAGTACATTCTTGCTGATTAACACTCCCACCTTCAGCTGTGATGGCGGTGATGCCACTTGTCCATTACTTTGTCCTGCAATCAGTTTCACTTAGAACAGCGAGTGAGTACGAAAACAACCAAGAAACATAGCTCATTGTCAATGTCCGGCCTGATCTTGTCTGTTTTTGCTGGTCCGGCTTACTCATCACTTGAGAGAGCTTGTCTTTGCAGATGCCAAACCTTAAAGAACACAATGTGATCAGTTTAGGCCTTCTGCATGGTCACAGAATAATACATGATTGTTTTCTTTCATGTCTACAAGAAGCTGTATTGTGATCACCAATGAAAATCACATTTTACGTGTTCTTGTGCTAAAGAGAAATACTATCTTGTGGTCTTGTTATCAAGAGAAAAAAAAGGTAGATGTCATTATCACGAGAAAACGAGAAAAAACAAAGCAAGGCAGTGGTTTGCGACTTCTGTTTTGAAGATTTTTTTAATATAAAAGTGTAGAAAAAGCTTTGTTGAACTTGAATCGGTCTGACTGTTGCATGAAGTGATACAAAGCAATCAGAAAATATTTTGAACGCTAGGTGTGTAAATAAATCAATTATGTCAAAGCAATTTATTGCATTTTGGTTATCTTTAGATGTAAGTCAGGAAAGTAAATGAAAAAATAACAAACTAGTACTCACTAAAAGGATGATAAAACCATCTTAATAACTAAATAAACTCAGATTTTTGTTTTGTCTTGTTGGTTTTTTACTTGGGGCATCCAAGTGTTCTATTTAACAGTGAATTTTGAGTCCACCGTCCTTTTGACTGTAAGGAGATACAAATAGTCTTTTTTCTGCAGTGATATCTGTTTCAGTCAGCGTGGGACTAAAGTTAAAATGTGGCAGATGGAGGTCTGTGGGGGGTTACTGCCCCCCTGCTACGTTGGGTTGGTCAGCTTGACATCTTGATTGGTCAGCAGAGCTGAGTTTAAAAAAAAAAAACATGAAGTAGAACTCCTGCATTCAAGAATTTAGTCTGGTATTAAAAGTATAAAATGTCAATAAAAGACCCATTCACACCTAGGGACAAACTAGACTCATTAATTCACCTAGGAAGCATGTTTTTTGGACTGTAGGAGGAAGTCGAAGTCCCTGGAGAAAATCCACACATGTACAGGGAGAACATGCAAATTTCACACAAAAAGAACCAGGACTTCTTGCTGTGAGGCAAGAGCACTAACCACTGTGCCACTACACAACCCTTGCAAGACAACAATCCTAATGCCATTATTTTCCACTTGTTTTTGGTTAAAACTCTCCAACACATAAAGTGAATTGCAATTCTGTCTTTTGAGTAAATGATCACCACATGTTTTTTTTTTTTTTTTTTGGCTTGTTTGCTTCTTTTCTTTTAAGGCTTTTTGCAAATAATAAAAAAAAAAAACACTTTTATTTGTATTTTTATTCCCTGAGTCTGTTCCAAAACTTTATTGTGTCATTTTCAGAGAACAGTCAGAGTCTCTTGGTCCTTGGTAAGGCCTTAAGAAATAAACAATTTTCTCACAAATGTGGCAGAGAGGCCACAATGACTAATGAGGCTTCATCTGTTGATCACTTAGCTTTTAGACAAACCAACATAACAAGCAACCAAAAGTGGATAAGTGAATGTTTACTGGTGAAAATGAATGGGTAAGTTTGACACATTGAGGAGTATTTGTTTAGTCAAGCAGCCAATCAGGGTACTCCCACCAACCCCCAGAGAGCAGCAGTGATGAAGAAGCAAAGAAGAGAGGAGGCTCCTAACTACAATGGCTGTATGCAGTTGGGCTAATGGGCTGATTCACATCCCTATTGAGATTTTGCCCACTGTGGCAAATAGAAACGGCGTGTTTGTAACATACCATACAACGAGGTGCAACCCTTTTTTTTTTTTTTTTTTTTTTTTTTCGCAAAAACGGCATGTGCCTTATGAGCTGAAGATCAAATCGTCTTACTCCCTGACGGGAACAAAATTCACAAAAATAACTAATAGTTCATAAATTATTTGTTCTTTGTTGTGGAAAAGATAATATATGATAATATATATATATATATATATATATATATATATATATATATATATATATATATATATATATATATATATATATATATATCATATATGTATATAGTTTAGTCTGAAAGACTTAAGAAAAGCATGATGTCGGCCCTTTAAAGCACATAGAAGTAAAATAAAAGAAAAAATAAACAGAATTGCCAGAAAAAAAGACAATTTTTTAGAAGATAAAAGTTTTCTTTCATCCTCCACCAGTTCCAGATGCTTGAGGTTAAAATAAAAAAATATAAAAACACAGTGAACACACTGTGAAAAACAAAGCTAAAGCTCCTAATTTACAAACTACAAATTAATTTCTCTGACCTTTTGTGCGTCTCACTTTCATATTTTACTCTTAAATTAATTACTTTTAAATGATCCAAAATATGATTTAGATTCTCTTTTAATGTGTTACTGCTTTACTGGTGCAAGTCCTAAATACATTAAAATCAAATAAAACCCTTTTAATTAATAACAGCAAAGCAATTAGTTACTCAGTTGTCACATGTAGAGCTTGACTACTTTGAGAGTAGAGGCATTTCAGTTACTGCTCAATTTAACAAACCCAGTCTGGTAGCAAAACCTAAAGAAGTAATTGGACTTTTTTTCTTTGCACAACACATCATAGAGATATTCTTTCAAGTCAGTTGAAGACAACTTATTTAATCTGTTGGATTGCAAGACACAGTTGAGAAACTGTTTAAAGACTTTTCATGTTTTTGTTAGATTGATAGTCCAACTTTTAAGGAAAAAATAGTATTTTAAGTCAATTTAAGGTCTGTGTCAATTTGACTAGTTTGATATAAATAAGTATAAAATGGTGCTACTTTTATGCATGCTTTATATTTATGCTTAATAAGAAAGAATAAGTATTTTACTATGGTAAGCAAAACTAACCAGAAAAAGAACAAGGAATTTATTCCTTTTTTGGTTGCTTCCTTTAGGGGCCACCACAGTAAATCTTCCGCCTTCATCTGATTCTGTCCTCTGTATCCTCTTGGTTCACTTCAGCCACTCTCATGTCCTTATTAAACACATACACAAATTACCTTTTGGCCTATCTCCTGGTAGCTTCTTCCTCAGCATCTATTTACTAACAAAATCATTGTCCATCCTCTCAACATGTCCAAACCATCTCAATCTGCTTCCATTCATTTTTCTCTTAGACAGCTACCATGAGGCATTCCTCTGATGTTTTCATTCCTATCCATCTTCATCACTCTCACAGAAAAGCTTCAGCTCTCCCCCCTTTAACTTTGGTGGATAGAATCAAGTGCCAGTAACAAATACATATGTGCACATTCCCATACTGGAAACCTTAAAGCGTATGTTCTCCAACAAAGATACATCTGGCCCTTCCTTTTCATCCTTCAAATGTATGCAGATACTTCTGGTGTGGCAGTTCTTTTCAAAGCAACCCCTTCTTCTCAAAGAATGAAAATGATCTTTAAAGGTTTTCTTGGATATGTTTGAAATCCACCTGGGTCTAAGCATCTCCTTTGCCTCTTGAAACGAGACACCCAAATGAAATTCAGCTCTGATGAATGTCCAACTTGTTGCTCTTTTTCACAGTAAGAATATTCAGACTTATATCATTATAATGATCTTGGATGCCCTTGAGGGCGTAACTTGCTCCTGCCTAACAGCAGCTGGCACATGCTCCAGACACTCTGTGTCCCCCAAAGTGATAAAGCAAGTTTGGAAAGCAGATGGATGGATGATCTTGGATCTTCTAGTAGCTCAAGCTTTCTTGGTAATGCATCCTGAAGGAGACATAACTAACCTGCACTGAAACAAAAATAGAATAAAACACAAAATAAGGGGCAATTCAAAACAAATACTGCAGCGATGGAAGGAGGACACTTGAGAAACGTGTTTTATGGTTAGGGTTAAAAGTGAAGTCTGCATCAAAAATGACTACTCAGAGTGAGACAAAAGACCAAATTATTGCTATCCAGAATGATTGAATGGTTACTGAGTGAATCCCTGAAGTGCTCAGGTCCATGAACAACAGCCTCTGAGTTTAGTAAAAGAAAATTAAAAGTCATCCAAGCCTTGAAATCTTTATGCTTGAAGCCTTGAAAAATGGGATACATCTCCAGGTTTATTAGATAGGGATAGGTGAGTATTATTGTCATACCAGTGGAAATGAGAGTCGAGTCCTGTCTAATCATGCTAATTGATTATTCTCAATAACAAAAAGCAGCAAAATCAATCGTGTTTTAGCTGCAGTGTAGGAAAAGTCGGACCTTCCTTGGTTTCACATGGCTTCCTTGTGTTTAGAAAGACTAATGTCACTAAGCACAAATGAATCTCAAGCCAACCGTCTATTTCCTGAACCCACTGAATGTGTTTTTTTTTTTTTTTTTTTTTTTGGGGGGGGGTCATAGGGTTGCTGGAGCCTATCCCAGCTACTATTGGATGAAGGCGGTGTACACCCTTAACAGGTCGCCAATCTTTCGCAGGGTCACACAATCCCACAAACGCTCACATCCACACTTTAGGGACATTTTCACATCTCCAATAAACTTGAACAAGGACCTTCTTTGTGTGAGGCGAAAATGCTAACACTTACACTACTATGCAGCCCAAATATAACTGTTTTCTTGAAGAGAACAAAGGCCTATACCTTTTTTTTTTTTTTTGCTTGCAATATTTTCCTAATAAAAAAGGGGCTTTTGGTCATTAAGCCAATAGATACCAAAACACTACATGATCTCTTCTGTCCTGAGAAGAGTCCTTCAGCTAAAACTAAAATTACAACAGTCAAAATTTACTTCTTTGCCACTTTACTTTCCCATTACTGTAAAAAAAAAAAGTCTTCTTTTGCAGTTGTTGCCACTTTCAAGTAATAAAAAAAAGAAAAAAATCAATCAAAGTTTGCTTTTTCTTCTGCCTCCTCTCCTCCAATTTCAATTCACAAACATTCTAACCTAATGCTCCAGACATAGATACATATGCTGTTTGTCATCTGCACCATAATGGCTAAAACACTTTCTGATTTCTGCCAGCAACAGTCTGGAGTGGGGATTTATTAGCAGGAGACAGATGGGCGAGCTGAGAAGGTAAAAGGTGTACAGACCAGAGGCTGAGGAAGCATTAGTGCAAGCTTGTTGGGTGACGGCAATCCCACCTGCTGCTATGTAAAAACCGACAACAAGCTGTACAACTGAGTTGCTATTTAATTTTGTTTTTTATTGTTGGTCACTTAATTAGGGGTCTTGTGTTGGTATAATGTTTCGTTCTAGACTTCAACATTATATATATGATCATAAAAACCAACAAACACACGTAACTATGCTATGTTTACTTTTAAAACACGTTTTAAAGACCCACTCCAATGAAAATCCTGTTTTTGGTGTTTTTAACATAATTTTGTAGCATTTTTCTCATGATGAAGGACACATATAAAACAATTTAAGATTAAAACTGTGTTTCTGAGTCTTTATTCAATTCATGATGGATCAGGAGCAGATGAAAACCTGCAGTTTGAAAAAGCTCTGATTTTTTTAATAAGCTTGTCCTGTCCAACAACTGAGCAAAACAGATATGAGCTGAGAGCCTCTTGTGTTAGACAGATTTTGCTGTTGCAGTCGGGGGGTTATAAATCATCCTTTTTTTGTTAGACCGGACGGAAAAGAAAAAGGGGGAAGAAGAGTGAGAGAGGGATATTGGGGGGGCACAAATGGGTGGGTTATAAAGGTTAGAGGTTAGAGGTTAGAGCCCAACCTAGTGTCCAACCTTGTGCCCAAGTGTCCTTGGGCCTTTAGTGGCCCAAGGACACTTTGACCCATGGGCAGCAAGGCGAGAACCAAACCTACAATCTTCCAATCAGAGGTCAACTGCCCTACATTGGTGCCACGGCCGCCCCAAAGACAAGAAAAACTTTGCAACCCCTGGGAGAGCATCAGCTTTAACTGATGATCTGACGAAATTGATTTTATAAGCTTAAAAATTCTGTCAGTAACAGCATCACTGATTAGTTTGAATTAACAATACTGATGTGGAGCTGTGGAACCATTGATTGTAAATTAGAACTGGACTGAGCGAGCACTCCGCCCCCGCTAAAATTCTATAGACTTCTTCTGAGAAATAAACAGCTATTACTCTGTCATGATATTTGTCAGAATCATTTTTCGCTGTACATGCAGTTTTAAAAAATACCTTTTTTTTCATTATGTTTTTTATAGTTATAAACTGGCCAATTAGATGTCTCGATAAAAGTAAGTGATGCCTGCTGGCTTCCACGTTGAACATTAAAAAGGTTTGGCTGATTTCCAGTGACTCTTTAAAAGCGTGGACTTCCAAAAAAGTCACTCCTGAAAGCTGTTGGCATAGACATGTTGACTCAGACCGATTAGGACCAATCACTGCTTAGTGATGTCATCTGACTCTAACATCCTAGCTTTAACCAAACAGTATAGTAAAAACAAAACAAAAAAGTAAAATAAACAAACAAACAAATATTTTCAGGAAATTTAGAATTTAACAAATTAAACAGAACAACATGGTAACCAACCGGTAGCATGCATTTCTCCAGGATTCCAGGAGCTGACATGGTCAGGAAACTCCTTTAGGAAAACAAACACATACATTTCATTATGACAAACACTTTGTGTCTAAACTTTAGAGCTGGGAAGAAGACTTAAATCTTAAAATGGAGAAAAATCTTAGGGAGGATTTAGTTGTTCACTTGAAGCTTTGAGGTATGTTCTCTCAGGAATCAGTTTCCAAGATGCTATTGTGAGAAAGCTTATATTTCAAGAGAATAAAAAAACAGCTGTACGACTCAACCAAATAAAACTGTGCACGTTATGTGAGATTTATTATGAGTTAAGACAAAACAGATGCATGACCCTGTGTTTGAGAGGCACATTTAAATGTTTATTTTTGTAGATTCAACCTTTTATTTAAACCTGGGAGCTTACTTTCCAAACCACAATTATAATCCATCCGACAGCATAAAAAGAAAAAAAGTCTGATATTTTATCAGATATACTGATTAACATCAATAAATCTCATAGAACAGGACATCTCTTGTGTTAAAAATGTTGTGTTTGGGATTTTTATCTTTCAGGTTCTGATGGAATATCTCTCACACAACTGAAATGAACTCATGGTGATGTGTCATTTGGTGTGCTTTATTGCGCAAAACTGGAAAAAAGTCTCAAAAGAGAGCGGACTGAAATAACGCTTGTCATTGATTAGCTTGTGATGTCACAATGTAAGAATAAATTTGGCTTGAAACAAGAACTCCAGCCGCTGCACGTAATCTAGTTCCTAAAGTTGTATATTAAAGTTGTTCGGGCTCCATTTCCAGATTTTTCCACAGCTAGTGCTTACCACTCACAAAAGCTGCTCTTTTATCTACTATTCTGAAGCGGAGAAAAAGCAGCCTTGCCCTGATATGTAACACGTTACTTTAGAAATGTGTTGCGTGTCAGCGCAAAGCCGATGAGAAAAGCTGGTTTTCTCCGTCACAGGATCAGCTGATTCCCTTTGATAGCGTACATGGTCACAGAGTTACAGTACGCCAAAGAACCTGTGTTTTGTAGGTGTTGACACCTCCGATGTTCAAGGGTTAAAACATTTTATTCATTACTTTCTCCCCTGAAAGAAAAGTGCCCCATTCTGCCTAAACAAAGAAAATATATGCACATTTGTGGCACTCTTGTAAGTAAGCACACCTATTTAAGTTTTGCGTCAGTATCATTTGGTTTAGTCTGTTATGGCATCACAGAAGACATTATTGAACACCATATTTCATCTTGAGACCAAAATAAGTAACAACACTGTAGTTTATACACAACAAATGAACAAATTGCTGTTCCCTGAGGTGAAAAAACTAGAGCAAAATGTACATTGCCTGTAGGCTTTTCAGACATTGAAGATAGTTTGTTCGTGAACGTGATTAAATACAGCAGCGGCGCCTTTATACACACTACTCACATGTTCCGTTTATGTAAATTGTTTTCCAAAGTGTGATAATAAAACAAACACATTCTTAATCCTTTAACCCAGGAGATATCACTGACCACACCTGAATAACTCAGATATTTTGACAAATCCTAATTCTTTGACTATTTTTACAATTGACATGAATCAGTCAATTTCGACTTGAAGAAAAAAAGCGACTTTTCATTTCGACTTTGCACTGATACGGAACATTTTACTTTAGTAAAGGTGCAAAGCTGCTTTTCCTCATGACAGATAAAGCTGATTTATGTTGATTGTGTAAGCACTTCACTACTGTAAAGTGTTGCATATCGGTGATGAGCTGCTTTTCTCTGCTTCCGAATTTGTCTGAGTTACGTTAATTGCATTCACTTTGAAATACTTCAGAGCTAAAGCTCCAGTGTTAAGGGTTAAGCGAGAAACAAAGTGAAATGAGACGGGAAACTTTTAGAGAAGGTTTTAGGAACATAAAATTCAATCACCCATCAATTTAAACTTCCAGTACATAGACTTCTTTATACACATATTTAATTGATTGACTATTTTGCTTAAAAATTCTGGGCAGTTCATGTTTACTATTATCTGAAAACCTCAAGACAAGAAGTTTTTTGTCTGATAAAAACATTTAGACTTGAGGCCATGTTCTCTGAATATTTGTATTTCATTTGGATATTTTTATTCATTCCAGTAATTATCATCTCTTCATTTGAGTAAACCAAGTTGATTTACGACATGCGAGAGTTTCAGCTTTAACTTGGTTTAAAATATGACTACCTCATACTTGATCTATTTTGGCTTCATACAACTTTTTGGATTGTATAACACATTTTTTAAAGTGAGTAACAACAGAATGCCTCCCACCTACAAAAATAATGAAAAAGAAAGTGCATGTAGAAACATCAGTAAAGGCTGTGCTGATACAGTACATTGCATTTTTTAGTGTGTGAAGCAATCTGCAAATATATTCAAACAACTGCCGCAGTACTCTTTTGTCACACAAGTGAATCCTACATTATTTTTTGAAAAAGTCTTTGGATAACATTAAAATCCAACAGTCTGACTTTCAGAGTTTTGCGATTCCTATAAATTATGCAGAAAGCTCCATTATTTCTTCACCACTTAAAAGAGCATCTCCCCTCATGATCACCCACCAAATTAGCTATTGCCACTGGAATTCTAATGAGTCTGTTTGTTTGAGGTTTGTAAACTAAGCCATTGTGATGCAAATTTACATTTGCAACCGCTGTTTGGGACCAAAGAAGGTTTGAAATACCTGACAGATTTTCCCAATTAAAGTGCCAATGATTTGTTTATGGAATAATCCCAGCACACTGGCCCACTTCAAACACTGTAACGATATCAAGACATGGCAAGCTTTGATATGCAAATGTTGTGTAAAGGGATATAAAACAGTTTGATTCCCTTTGGCTCACCACATCGGGCTGCAACAAAGATGCAGCTTAGTCTCATTTCTAACACAAAACACTCCATTAAATTCTATTTAACAACAGCTCTGGCGAACCCGTTTGACAGTACCTCCCACACTAGAGCTGACAAATGCTTTAAACATCAGACTTTCTTGTGTGCTTTTGTGCGAGCTTGTGTCATCTGTGCCCCATACCTTTTTGGTGTGAAAACTTAGCATTTCACAGCAGCACACTGGTTTTTCTAGATAACATTTAATTAAAGGCAGCACTAGTCATAAATACGGCCCTGCTTTGACCCCCACTTGTCTGTGACAACTAAAACTAGTCAAATGTTGAATGATTTTACAGTATTACATTGCCAAGTGTAGTTTTGTGACTTTGTGGGACAATTTTCTAAGTTACAAAATAATTTATTGCATGAAATCATAGAAGATATTGATAAGATCTGCAATTTAATTGTTTTAGGTTTCTACATTGTTTTGTGTGATAATATTTAGGCAGTTCTGTAACAACATTATAAATCAGCCTTTGGTGTTATTCAGTACATATTACGCTTTTTTAAATTCATTGTAGAAAAAGTCACATTTTAGAAAGTAAAAGCATAAACCCTAAATTATTAGCAATCTGCAGTCTGATAAAAGCTCAAGCCCTGTATCATATCTGAGAGTGCCTGAACATAGAAAAAGGATTTGAAAGGATTTGCATTGAAATCATTTCTCACATTTTTGTTTTAATTTTGCCCAGACTTTTATTATACTTAAATGTGAAAAAGGTAACAAAACAAAACAAAAAAAATGACTTGAATTTTGCTGGAGGTAACTAAGATGTTTTTGTGTCTTTAGTTTATCTTCACTGCAAAACCTATTTATTTATTTATTTTAAAAGCCATCCATCCGTCCATCCATTCTTCTAAACCCAAATCATTTATTTATTGATTCATTCTTTGCCTTATCCATTAATTTTTTCATTTACGTATCTATTTGTTTGCTTATTCAAACTTTTCTGCTTAAAAACTTCTTAGCAATAAAAGTTCACAAAGTATGCACTCATATTTAGCAGTCTGTCCCACACCTGAATCTGTTTGATCCCAAAGTCTAACTTATGAGGCTAGTGTGATCATTTTCTTTGTTCCGATAAAAAGTGTTTAATGAGCTGCTCCTTTGGCTGCATACAGAGGTAGACAAAGGCACTTTTAGTATAGACTCTTGTGCAGCCATTCTAAAGTGATTGGTAAACATGGGGATGCGTAATTCTCCAAAGCAGTGATATCTGTTGAGTGACACCCAGACTCCTGTGTCAATTTGTCCAAATGGGCCCTGTGCTGAACCAAAACTGCAAACTCCATCTTTCCCTGCAAGACAGGCCATAGAAGAAAAATCTGAAATATGCATTTATCTCTGTTAGACTGGCTTTTTTCAGGCCAGGAAACTTTTTGTCTTTCTTTGAAATGGCAGATATTGTACTGACACAAAGTGAGCATTCCATTATACATCGTATAAATGTGTAAAACTGTAACATCTGGTCTGGAGTGGTAAGCCCAGTGTAAGGGAGGACTCTGAACAGGGGGATGTATGTGGTGAGACATTGTGTCTGATGAGGGGATCCCCAAAGAGGCCATAAAAATCCGTAATTGGAACTAGAAGGTAGCTGGTACGAAACCTTTGTATGGGTCACCACTGATTTAGTCTTAATCAATAAGATGCATTCATTCCAGGGAAGCTTCAACGCCTGGTGAGCCAGCTGTGAACTATTTGAAACTGAAGCAATGGATCTTCACATTTTCTTTGTTTTTTTTTTACATCAGAGACATTCAGCTTTACTCTAGAAGACAAGTGTGACATCAAAAAATTGACCTACATCACTAAGACAGACAGTGATGATTTCATAATGGCCGTCAGATGAGATGAATGTCTTTGACAGCAGACATGATGAGGCAACACTGTTCATGTTCAGGACAGCTTCAAACACCAGGAACAAACAGAACTAGGCTATAAGGTAACGGCAGCCATGAAACTAGATTTATAAGAGTGAGACGTGCAAGCTGAACAAACTAAACCTGTACCAATGAAATATATCACTATTTCACTTGTCAGAAACAATGCAAAACTGGCTTTAAGAAGACATGGAAAGTGTTATTAATCAATTGTAAAAAAAAAAAAAGAAAAAAAAGACAACAAAACAAGATACTGTAGAATATTATACCTGCAAGGAAGAGAGGACCGAGGACAGGCACGTCCAAAGTCTGGACCATGAGCCAAATACTGCCTGGGTACAAATTTCCACAGGCTTGTAGACTCCTTTCATAAAATCAATAATATCCGTCCACCAGCAAAACTGTCGATTTCTTGATTGTGGTTGGCTAACTCACATTAACTCACAAGCTGTTCTAAACCTGTGGCAATGCTGTCATACAACCCTTCTTAGACACTTTCTAGCTTATTCCTAAAATGTCAACTGTAAATAAAAAAGAAAAGTTGACAGTGACGGCTACTGCTTCCAGCACAAGTGAAAAATTTGCATATTTTTTCGGGGAAATATGAAAAAACTTTGTCAGCCTAATATACCAAGAGACCGTGGCTGCTTTCATTGAGTTCAGTATCTGTTACAGGGATAGGCAACTCCAGGCCTCGAGGGGCACATTCCTTCATGTTCTCCAACATACCAGGCTCTGGCATGTTCCCATTGGCAGAACAAACCAGGTAATCAGTCATGAGTAGGGCTTGGATATCTGGAAACAGGGATCTAAATTAACACCCGCCCACCTGCCAAATGCAAACTTTTATTTGGGTAGTGAAACTATTCCACAAGCCACTTCGGCAGGTGAGGTTCATCATCTCTGACATGGGGCTGAAACTCACAACCATGACTTTTGGTGTCTGCCCTGCCCTCCCAATCACTAACATCCATCGTTTGTTCAAACATTACATTTTTACTTTATTGCGCAGATTTGATCCTCACATTTGCCGTAGCAGGAGGTGCAGCTCAAAAAAAAGTATTTCAAAGAGAAATGAGAAATTGAGAAACGTTTGGCTGGTAAAGTCCAGATGTGGCTGGTAAGTACTAAGCTAGTAAGTACTAAGTTAATTTAGAGCCCTGTCTGGATAGCATGCAGACTCTGCGGTCCTCGAGGCCTGGAGTTGCCTATTCCTGATCTAAAGGCAAAACCAGACGGGATTTCCTATCTACGACAAACTAACTGGAAAAGAAAGATGAGGAAAATGGACAAATTGGCAGCAATTTTGGTGAAAAAAAAATGTGTGTAAAAATATAATTGTCTTCTATGTGAAAAAATAAAATGATGCTATTGCAATAAAATGTTAATCAAATAGATAATTTGCATTCAATCTTATTAAAATAGTTTAAAGAATGTCAGGCTGAATGGTTGACTCTCAAAATTGTGGACCTCACAAACTCTGGCGCTTTTTGTATAAAGTTTGGACACCCCTAGCTTAGGAGGAAGCCATCTGAATTAGAACAGTAGAGTAATAGAGCTACACCATACAAAAGGCAAGTGTTTTTCAAACAATGTGCCATGAGATATTGTCAGGTGTGCTGTGGAAATCATGCAAATGTTACTGTGACTATGGTAACTCCCAACCCTGTTAGTAATTGGTAAAATCTCAGTCCAGCACTGTTACACGTTTGGCACATTAGCATATTTACAAAAACACCCAGCCTTGTTTGCATCTTGTACAATAAATACGGTAGACTGTGTGCGCCTCTCACACACTGCTTCGATTTGATGTTTATATATATATATATATATATATATATATATATATGAAAAAGTAACCCAGTAAACCTGGCATGTGGTAAGTATGGTAGAGTTTAAAAACATGATTTGTAAAAACAGAGCTGCCTGCAAATATCATTGACTGTAACCATGGAACAGTTCAAGAAGAGTTGGTGAATATGAGGGATACTGTATTTGCACAACGCCACAATGGCAGTGACACCAAAGGTGACTTATGCATTAATTTGAGTCACACTCCATAGTGTGTGTGGGAGTGAGCTGCATCTGCTAATGCTCATGCAGAAAACAGAATGTGTCAGCTGATCACAGCAAAAATCTCACATTATTTTACTGGGTATTGATGCAATTTAGCTGCATTAAAGTTATTCTGTCACAGCAAAAAAACAATAGTTTTATTTTTTGTTGCATCTGAATTTTCATCTCTTTTGTTTTGCCAAATAAAAAGAAACATTCATTTATTTTTTATTCTATTTTAACTATTATATTTGGTCTTACTGCTGTTGTTTTTTTCTTTTTTTTTTTACTGTGGAAAGCATTTTGAGATGCTTTGTAGTAGGAAAAGTACTATATAAATAAATAAAGCTGAATAAAACCTGTAATAACTTTTGTTTTTAAATTGGATAAAGCATGGTAACCCTCTGCAATAAAAACACAGGATTTGAAGTTCAGTTAAACGGGCTATATAGTGCATTTTGCTCACTTTGTCACTTGGCTGATATTCTTCAGAATATCAAGCAAAAAAAAACACAAAAAAGAACAACCCTTACACAGTAATTATTGCCAAATTGGAAAAAGAACAAACAAAATCCAGAGTAATCCCCTGAGAAGAAGAAGGACCTCTAATCTGTTCCTCAAACCGGCTAATTGTTCATTTGGTTACATATCCGAGTAAACACAAAAGAGTTCAGTTCTCTTACTGAGTCAAGCGCTGCAAAAGCGTGGAATTACTCATTATTACACTCATTATTTCTGGAAACACTTCTGAAAATCAGCTACGCCAGCAGCCACATTAAAAGAATTGAACCTCAAAAAGTTTGACGTGTCCAAAAGAGCTTCAGTATCAAGACGTTTGTTTTGTTCTTTGATGTAATCATTAGAGGAATAAAATCATACATCTTGAAAATGATCCTTTAAGATGAAAGTCCCAATTAGAGCAGAAAAGAGCAGGTGGTTTTATGACATTTCATAGGTGGAAATTGGCATTGGCTTAAAGCAATCAAAGCAGAAATAATAAAAAACAATAAGAACAACAGAAATTTGTATCTATACAAAGATGTATCAAACATGGAATAATTGGTCATAAAATTGATTGGAAAATACACATCATTCACATCCACTAATAAACAATTCAATTATTACTCTTCATCATAAAAAAAACACATTTGCTTTTTTGCATATACTTCATGACATAAAGAAACTTAACTATTATGATTGTCAAAAGGAGTAAAGTCAATTGCTTAAAAGGTCAAAAGCTTTAATTTGCTTTACTTAACTTTTTTTTAATTATTATTTCTTTACATAAATGGTCAATATTCAGTTCTGAACTTCTGATCAGTCACTTATACTTTATCAATAAAGATTCAGGACATTAAAAAATCCAGAGACAAAGATGAAGTACATAATGATTATGTGAACAGATAAAACGATATTTTAAACAATATCACAACCTATGCATATCAAGTGACAAAAATGTCTGCAGAGTTTTTGTTATTAGAAAAATATCTGTAGAAAATGGGATCATTAAAAAGGATTTTTTCAAATGTTTTATTTGATCCTCATCAGATGTCATTCATTTATCAGGAGGAAGAGTAGAGGGATACGATTAGAAACAAATTAATTTGATCATCTTCAATAATGTATATACTTATTTTATTGTTTTCCATATTTTATTTATCTTTTTTTAGGTTATTTTTAATATTAGTTTATTATATTTGACACAAGTATATTTGTCACAGATGAATCAAGTTGCAGAAATGGTAAGGTTGTGAAATAAAAAGTGGTGGTCGAAGGGGGAAATGGAAACTCGAGGTCTGACACCGCAGAGTTTACCGAAAGCTTATGGAAGTTTTTCTGTTCCATCAGATTCTTAATTTTTAAACCTTTGAATTTTCTTTCGGAATTTTTGTATTTCAGTGGTTTTAATTTCGAGACTCGACATTTCGATGGAAAAAAATTGATGGAAAATGTAGCTTCTTCTGTCTCACCAGAATAAGTAGTCGATCCAATAAAATCATGACTCCGACGTGACGTCAGCTTTTGCTAGCTTGTTGGAGCCTAAAAAGGCAAGGAACCCGCCGGTGGTTCATCGCTGAGTAATTAATTCTTTATATCTACATAGTATCTTATCCTTGACATCGTTTAATAGAACACCAAAACATGCAATTTTTGTTGTGATTTCATTGTATATTTCCTCTATGGCGTTCAACCAATAAAACTTTGTTAGCTTTTCTGCTAACATGATGCGAACGAACACAGAGAGCCAGATGTCAACTATCTCCTTATATTACGCATTAACAGCAGGGCTGATAGTAAGCTGGTACGGTCCGGTACCATTATAAGATCTGGCGGAGTGGCCAGGTTAGGCTCCAGCAGCCCTCTGACCAAGAAAGGGATAAAACATTATAGAAGATGAATGAATGAAAGGTTCAAAAAATCTGGTCTTTTCAAATATGACTTAAATGTAAAAAAATAATAATCACAAGATAAAGTACTAATGATTGTTTAAATAGTTATTTCTTTTGTAAGTGAGTGTGGCATAAGCAGGGTTATGCTCTTCGAAGTGTCCATTATCTGATATGAATAGACTTTGTAGAAGCAACCGTTCAACATGAAGCAGAGGACAGATCACACCTCCGCATCGTCCATTCATTTCTGATACTTGACACCACGTTGGACATTATCCTTTATCTAAACAACTCTTCCATTGTTGATTAAAGGTAGATTAAATGTATCTGTATGCATAGTGCAATCACAACACTCTTGCACACTTGCTAACAAAGTACTTTGAACTACATCTACCATTTTCAGTATTTCTTCTTTCAGGATTTACATAGTAAATAAGTCACACATGTGGTCACACTAGCTGATTTGAATGCTGGAATATGAATTATGGATTCAAATATTGCTTCATGCTTCTCTTTTACTGATAGTTCAGAAAAGCTGCATTTCATTTTTTCTTTTGAGAGTTGAAAAACAATATTTCAAAACATCCTGGTCTTAAAAGGGAAGCTGGTGAGACTTCCATAAAACAATACACCTCAAAGGTGGGCGCCTAGAATAGTTTTTTAGTCATCTTTTTTTGCAAAAACATAAAAGTGAAGGCTTGAACTGTCACACTGCAGAAATACGTTTTTTTTGTTTGCTACAATGAAGCCTAAATGAATACATCTGTGAGATGTAGGTTGTATAACATACATACATATGACATTTTTGATAAATCCTTGCTTTTATTGCAATTCCTTTCGGTCCTGCACTAAAGAATTCCAACAGTATTTAGTAAAAAGAAATAATTGAAATTACTTTATGTTTTTACTCATTGCAGTTTCATGGTTGAATGCAGATTGCTGACACTATTTCCACATGCTGTGTTCTATTTTTCCATAATATAATGACCATTTAAAACACTAAAAAAGAAGTAAAAAAATCAGTTAATAAAGTAAAATAATTACAGAAGATGCCGTTTTCATGAGCGACACAGTGTTTTGCATTTGTACCAGCCTGCTGCAGCTCAGGTTTACTGAGCACAAACACTAAAATTCACTGAAACTAATGAAGTGACAAATTATCTCATAAATGTAATGACAGATTTCAGTAACATGAGCATTTATTTTCCACCACAGCCTCAAAATAAATAACCCATTGTACATTTACCAATTTGTAAATGCACATGTATGAATGTTGCCTGGATACCAAAACTGTGCTGCAAATCCAGCAACCAATGAGAAATATAAGATTAAAAAAATAACTAATTTCTGGTTATATTTAATTGAAAAAGTTTAATCATAACTCAGCTTGTTTACCTTACATAAGAATTTAGAGTACTTAGATTTATATGTATGAGTAACTGCATTCCCTCACAATTAAAAGCAATATACCATGTATTTTCCAATAGTAGAAACCAGCTATTGCTGCTTAAAAAATGTATAGCATAAATTACATTTGATGTCTTTAGTAATATCTTCTTTGTTTTTCCTGTTTTATCTCTTTACTTGCTATGAAATGAAGTTGGTGTATATAAATTGCTTCATTTCTAATATCGGCATCCTTGTTGGTACTTGTTGGTTTTGGTGACTGGTAATTGCTGTAAAGTCAGGAAAAACAGTTTCATGTCCTGCTAGTTGTCACACACTGGGGTGTGGAAAATCTGTTCTTTTACTCATCCCATGGATGCAGTCACAGCGGCACTGAGGCATCATTTGATGGTTTAACCACCCATCCAACCCCTTTATGCTACGTGTCAAGCAGGGAGGTATTGGGCCACACCAGGCCACAGAGCTGGTCAGAAGCAGACATTGAAAAGGTTTCTTTTGCACATGATTATGGTCCCACAATGAGAGATTATCACCTTCACTGGGTTTGATTTTTACACTGAGCTGTGTACTCCAATGCTCCGCCTACTTTTCTTCACTGCACTGAGCAAATGTGTTCTGGTGTTGGCTGTGGCTGATCCCTTCTTCAAGAGAACTTTCAGCCAATGTCTGTGCTCCATGTAAGTTTCCACTGGTCTACAAAAACAGAGAAAGAGGCAGAAAACATAACTGATTTTAAAATCAGAATCATTTATTGTCATCACAATTGTAGACTGTAACAAGATTTGAGCAGCTCAAAAACCGAGGACATCAACTGTGCAAAAATGAGAGGTAGTCACTGTGTGCAAATATGCAGTTGCACAAGGATACAATTGTGCAGAAATGCAGGTTATAAATAGAAAGGGGTAGATGTTATTTAGAAAAATAAAAAGAGCACTAACAAGTGAAAACAAGTCATTGAGTGCAGTGTGTTTATATTAATGGGCGTTAAGTAAGGTGACTGCATGTGGGAAACAAACCTTTCCTCAGTCAAGTGGTTTTTGTCCTGATGGACAAGTCAGGACAACTGGTGGAATGTGATGGGAAACGTAAAACGATATCAGAGAATCCTATCGGCAGACATTTTCAAGTTAGCTCAAACTGATATTCCATTTTCACATAACTATCTGTGGCTAGAAAATGGTTTTATGGTTGTGTAGGTAGTGGTTATTGTTCCCCTCCTCACAGCGGGAAGACCTGGTTCGTATCCCAACTGGGACCTTTCTGTGTCGAGTTTGCAGGGTTTTCTCCGGGCACTCTAGCATCCTCCCACTTCCATAGGTTAATTGGTATCTCTAAATTGTCCCTGGGTGTACACGTGATCGTGTGAGTTGACGGCCCTGCGGCAGACTGGCAACCTGTCCAGGGTGTACAGCTTCTTTGTCCAACAGTAGCTGGGCTGTCTCGAGCAACCCCATGACCCTGAAAGGGATTCAGCAGGAATGGATATATGCCGATAGCGCAGTTTATATCATGCATTCCTAACGTTTCCAGTCATGACTTTCTGCCAATAGTTGTAAGTAAAAAAGAAACAGCAGAACACAAAAATCACAATACAAACACTGATAGCTACTTCAGATTAGCCTGAGCTTGCCCTTGACCCCTGTTTGCTTAATGGAAGCTGTGAACTGCACATTTTTACTGGACAAGATCACAAGTGCAACTGCAAAACAGAGTGCACTTTTGATGGTGTGAACAGGGTGTCCTTGAAACAGAGTGTTGAGTTTTAAAAATGGAAAAAAAAAAAAAAAAAAGGTTTTTTGACCTACAGCCATTAGGAATAGAAACATGCTTGGGATAAAAACAGTTGAAGAGCATTTCCTAGAAATTCAGTGTCAGAACCAAAATAAAAGACAACTAGTAATAGTTGAAGATTAAAAAACAAAACAAAGAGTTTTGCAAAGTAGCATTTTGAGTTTGTATGCTTTGAAAATAAAACTCCTGTTCTTCAGCAACACTTGTTTAACAGATGGAAGGTTGCACGTCTAAGTCATGCTGTCATGACCTTGATTGTTAACATTCTATGCTTTGACTAACATTCTGGTTGAGTCATACATTTAGCTTTTTTCCAAACTGCACTGAACTGCAATAAATGCAACAGACCATCAAAATGCCTAAAATGCTTTGATAGCTGTTTTCCTGCTTGTAAAATAATTAACCAATTATGTGCAGACTTTACCGTCCTAATATCTGCAGTGACATGAAAGTCCACCAATGACGATGGATTTTTATGGCTTTTTTTAAATAACAAATATTGACAAGTTCGTAGGAGCTTTAAAAGTCTGCAGAGCCAGTTAAATGCACAGAATCACCAGCTTAATTTTGAAATATTGCTCCAATCCTTCAACTTTAGCGTCTTTATTTGGAGTAGATCTAGTTTGAGTTTGAGCCAGACGCCAGCTTGAACAAGAAAAACGATGATGTACATGGATCTAGTTGTCTACAAGCAGACGGAGGAGATTAGAGCCGAGCAGGGAACTTTTGGCCTGCCTGTTGTATTTTTAATTTAAACATAGTCCTTTGTCTACTCTCACTTCACAAAGATTTGAATAAAGAAATACTCAGAAATGCATTTTCAACTTAATTTTCTTTTTTCTATGTCTCCCATCATCAGGAAAAATGCCTCAAGAACATGTTAAAAACATCAAAAACACAATTTTTTTTGGAGTTAGTCTTTAACTACTACTTTCTACAGTCAGTTGTAGATTTGACATGCACAAACATGCACTTTCACACATGAGAACAAAAGGTAGTGCTGGTCATCTCCCTCTTTTCATCAAGAAGATATTTCTTCTCAGCAGTTTAGTGAGCCTCTCCTCTTCCTCCTCTTGACTGTCACTCTGCCCCTCATCAGTAACACAGAATGATGCTCCTCTCAGTGGCTCTGCACTTGCTCTTTTTCCACTATCTGTTGCAGCACAAACCTTTCAGAAACAGCTGGTCACATGGACCTAAATTGTATTCACGCAATTGCGCTTTGGGCTTTTAAGGAAGGTAAAAAAGTTCTATACAAGTATATTTCATTTCTCATTTACATCCTTGGTCTGCTTGGCAGAAATCACAGGGTTTTCAGGATAGTTGTTGAGCAAGCTTACAGCAGACCTTAAGCAGTGCAGAGATGGCATTTTACCTTTGGAGGGCCATGGTTTGGGCACGCTGAATGATTCCACCAGATGTTTGCCATGTCAGAGTTTAACAAAATTTAAAGCTAAGGGGTGGTTATAGGCTGCACCAGTGTTTGGCAGTAGATCCGCCATTCGTGTGTGAACATGTGTGTGTATGAATGAATGGGACTGGGACTGTACTTGGCCTTGGGCCTTCTAAGAAGGTAGTAAAGAACTGTATAGGTATATATCATTTTACCATGTCTTATAGAGGTCTATATGTGAGCAGAAGAGGTCTAGTTCTGCTCAAATTTATTTAGCAAAAATCTGATTAGCATCTCCCTAATGTAATTTTTCACATCCAGTGAAAGCAACCTAATATGGCCAACACATTTTATTTTATTTCATTTTACCATCCTGGTTTGAAATGACATATTTATGTTCGGATGTTATTTCAAAAATATTTCTTTACCTTTCTTTTTGCAGCAAAAAGACAACATAAACTAAAAGAAGGCTTACTTGGTCTTAACAGAATATGCTTGCTTGCGTGGACACTATCTATTTACATGGAACAGAAAACTGGTCAATGGTTAATTATGCAGTTTGATAGACACCAATAGTCTGCCGTTTATCTGAGTATTGGAATAACTGTTGTAATTATTCCTGACCATTAGTTCTTGTTGTTTGTCCATTTAAAGTCCATCACTCCTTTCATTGCCAGTGACTCAGACTAAACGTAAATGTTAAAAACTTGCTAAGACCTGCCCAAATAAGAAGTGCAACAGCTCATTATGACTTTCAAAATTGAGTTCAACTCTGAGTGATCTATTAATCTTGTCTATGCCTCTCCCATCTAGAGTCATTCATTTCATTAGGGATGAAAAACAGCCAGAAGCCACAGAATCCATTTCATATTATCAAAAGCTCATCCTTGGGGCCCGTTCAATTCACGATGTAGATTAACATTACCTTTATTATTAGTACATTTAAGTGGGAGACTGCCTTGTGGTTGTGTGTAAAATACCAATCCAACCCTCTGGCAGATACCTTATCCAGGTACAGCTCATCTCATTCAATTACAGCTTTGAGAGAATTCTGCACCTCAAGTATGCATCCTGAGACGATAGATCAAATTCTTGCCACACCATGTGCCTTTAAAGTCACAGGAAAATAAATTAATGTATTTTCCACACTATTAGCGGTATCGGTGTGTTTTTTTGTGTATAAGTTTGGCAGTTATGTATTGTAAATATACTAACGTGGCTAACACATAACAATGTCACGCTGTTTTTGTTTTTTCTTTTTCTGTTAACAGCAAGGTTGGAAGTTAGCCTAGTCGCCTAGTCAAATTAATGTTTGTTTTAGTGGTATCAGTCTGTTGTTTTTTACATGTTGAAAAAAGGTTGGGAGTTAGAGGTATTGTAAATTTGTTAAAGCGGCTAGCGTGTAGTGGTGTCTCAGTGGGATTTTTGTCCAATACGAACAAGGTTGGGATTTAGCATGGCTCCGGAATAATTTGTTTCAGCTGGACCAATCTGTTTTTTTATGTGTTGCTAACAAGGTTGGGTGTTACAGGTGTTGTAAAAATGCTTTGGCTAAAGGGACTAATGTGTGGAGTTTTGCAAACAAGTTCTAGAATTATAGTGAACGGAGTCAATAAAGCCTGACTAACTTAACAAATGAAGAACAAACGCATACTCACAAGCGCCCTCTCTGTTGAGACAGTGCTACTGCATGTATCTCCTGCTGTCTTTTCAGTGCTGTTTTATGAGACATTTTAACACAAAATAAATGATAGACAAACATGAAATACATTACATGTTCATTGGAAGGTGATGAAATGTGATAAAAATGTGCAAAATGATATATTTTTTTAAGTAATGTATTAGATTTAGGATGTTTGGAGTTGCTAAGGAGTTGCTTTGCCAAATTTTGCAGTTGCTATAGCAACCCCTAGCTGCCCCCTGGTGCCGCCCGTGTCCATAGTGTTGTTGTATTGTTGTGTAATCCTCAACACACCAAACTGGTGAGGTTTATGCTCAACAGCTAATCTAACACTGGCTGTCCATTTGGCAGCATACATAATGGACTTGAGCTGAGCATTTCTGCCAAACTTTACTGAAATGAATATATACCTTTTCTTTCATTTTTGAATCAAAACAGTTTTTAAATTCCAAACTAAATTTAATTGGATTTGAACAATAGTTCCACAAGCTGATAACAATTGAAGAAAGACACAACTTTTCATTTAATTTCTCAATTTGAAGATTAAAAGTGAAGAAAGCAGCCTTTTTAATTTTTCAAATCAAAATAAATGCATGAAAACCTGATTTGATTCATTTACTTTGGTATTTTTTAAGATCAGAAATAATTAGTCTTGATCAAGTCAAATTTCTTTTTAGTTTTCTTGAAAAGAGCTGACTCTAGAACAATTATTCAAAGAAAAATGTTCAACTACTCTTTTTCAAATATTTACTCTTGTACAGACACACATGCATGTGTTTCTGTGATGTTTCTCCATCATCACACAACTAGCAGGAGATCATTTCTCCAAATCAGTGGATCAACCGCCCTGAGTCACAGTGTGTCAGAGCAGATGGACAGTTAAAAAAACATTCACGGGACATTACAGCCATTTACAGATGGACAGACCAGAGAATATGGTATACGGCCAGATGACCTAATGCTTTTACTCTGGACATTTAATTTAGACATTTGGCTAAAATCAGCAAACTGCTTAACATTGGTCAGGGAGAGTTTGGTGTTTCAGTTCTTAACCTTTGGTCAGACAATCTATTATCCCCATCAGCCCACTGCAGCAGCTAACACATTTTAGAATAAGCTCCACAGAGTTACATGATAAACGTTGCACTAAACTGTGACATACTTCAAGAGATTTTTTAAAAGCTGCATTCATTTCATTTTAGTGCAACTACCTTTTTCATATTCTGACTTCAGGGCTCAATAAAAGATCAAGAGCATTGAGCGTAGTGTATCAAATGTGAGCCCCCAGTATATTCAAATTGCACTAACGTCTTAATATAGTATAATCTGTAGAACATTTTTATTTCAAAATGATAGCTTGAAATGACCCACATGCTTTCAACTCCTTTGTATTTTGCTCTTTGCTATGACTGTATTGCTTTGCTCAAGTGTTTATGCACACTCTTAGAAGGAGTGAATCTTGGCTTGTACTTTGTTACACAACAATTACTGTATAAATGGCTGCATTTTCTTTGCTTTCTTGTTTTTTCTCAAGGGAGACGAGGTCATAATTTGCTTTTTCTATTGCTTGTTGGAATCAGCTTGTGAACTGTTTAGATTTGAGTCCACATACTGCAGTTATATGTCTGAATTTGCTTTTGTATTATGTATTACATGAAGCTGCAAAATACATTATTTATTTGTTTGAAATACCTGGCAGTTTCTCTGTTATCAGATGGTTTATATATATATACCTCACCCTCCGCCGGTGGTACCTCACCTCAAGCTCGGGTCCTCTACCAGAGACCTGGGAGTATCTTAGCAGTATCTTGCGCAGTATCTTAGCTGTTCCAAACACTGTGTTTTTCTGGAATGAGATGTCTGAGGTCTTTCCAGGTATCAGCTGTAGCCACTCCTCCAGTTTGGGGTTACAGCCTCAAGTGCTCCAATTACCACGAGCACCACTGTCACCTTCCCCTTTCAAATTTTCTTCAGTTCTTCTCTGAGTCCGTTGTATTTCTCTAAATTCTCATGTTCCTTCTTCCTGATGTTGCCATCGCTTGGTACTGCAACATCCACCACAACAGCTTTCCTCTGTTCTTTATCCACCACGACAATGTCTGGTTGGTTCGCCATTACCTTCGCCATTACATCCTGTCGTCTGTATCTGGAAGTCCCACAGGATCTTTGCTCTCTCATTTTCTACCACTTTCAGAGGTGTTTCCCTTTTTGACTTTGGGTTGACTTGGGTTTCAGTACACATCTGCACACATGTACCTGTATACTATTCCAGCCACTTGGTTGTCTCTATGCAGTTATGTGCTGGATTATTTCAGGCACCTCTTTGCACAGCCTACACCTTGGGTCTTGTCTAGTGTGGTAAATCTGAGCCTCTATCACTCTGGTGTTCTTGAGCTGTCTGAGGAAGGACTTCTTGATATCAGCCACTTTTGTTATGGTTCGGTGGTACATCCCATGCAGGGGCTTGTCCTCCCATGAGAATCTGTCCTCCAGGACTGCATCCTCTGCTGTCCATTACCTCAGACATTCACTGAGCACACTGTCAATTGGGGCCTTGAGCTCGATGTATTCATGCATCTTGGATGTTTTATCCTGGATAGTGGCTTCTACATTCACTAACTTACTCGTCTTACTCGTTTTTTGTGATTGTTGGGGTAGGAATTGCTCTCCATGCTTAATTCATAGTTTCCAGGAGACTTTCAGGTGGTGCTTCTTAATTGTTGTTGGGTTAGGGTTGCCAGATCTTTATTCTAGACATGATCTTGTCTTTCAGGTCAGTTGGTGCCTCTCTCAGCGTAACAGTGGTTATTGGAGAAGTGTTCCCAAGTTCTGGTTGGAAGTGTGGTATAGGCTCCTCTCTGGCTCTCTCATTGTTTTACAATTGTGTTGTACTTTGTCAATATCAAGTCGTGATAGCAGTTTCCGTTTGTGGATGTTAGAACATTGAGCTACTAGTTGTTTGGGAGTTAGCCTTGATTGTGGGATACAAAGCATCCATTCACTCCATTTTCTCTCCACGTAACCTCTCTGAGAAGGATTACTTGAGTAGTAGCATTCCAACAGAACCTTCTTCTCACATCTACTCCATTTCCATTTTGTTCCAGTATCCCACTTTCCATCAAGGTCCTCTGGTTCCCCGACACCTGATGCAGACCTTGTTTGGCCGGGCGACGTCTGAGCCGGCATGACGTGCGTTTCATTTTCTCTCATATGTTCTGAAGTCTGAGGTAGGCAGTAGTGTTTAGAGTCTTGCCCAAGGACCCCCACTGGATAAGGTTAATAGCTAATCATTGTTGTGTTAATTGCCCCATCAATTGCTCATCACTCCCTGTGGATATCACCTGGGAATTCGCATTGGTTGAGATAACCTGCTCTACACGGACTGTCTTGCAGACATAAACCTAGCTTTGAAAACTTTGACAAATCTCTCTTTGGTGTCAAAGTTGTTTGAAGATAGAGGGTTGTCATTGTGTTGCAGAGACCAGGTTCAACTAAGAAGCAATAATAACTTTGTTTGGCATCAAACAAAATATTAACTGTATGTTGGGAGCTTGGTTTTGCAAGCAGAACTGTGGAAAAGACTATACAAACTGGCTTAAAGGGTCACGTCTCCATGGCAACACAGAGGAAGGGTCATGAACGGAGGGGGTGCTTGTTCCATGTGACCTGAAGAGGCGGAAGCCACTGGAAAAATGAAGAGGCCATACCTTACCATGATGCCCAGGATGACCAGTTATTTAAATGCATTTTCTGTTCTGTAAGATCTTTTTAGCTGTTTTTGGAAGGCTGATTTGGGACTAATTTACCTTCTTGACATCTAACTCTGTTTTAATCAAATAATACTAAATAATTTGATTAATTATAATCAATAAATCTAAATAATAAATAATACTTTTCCACATGTGCTTTGATAAAATAAATGATACAGAAAGATCCAACCCCCCCCCCCCCCCCACACACACACACACACGCACTTTATGCTTAATGTCACAGATGTTACAAAGGAAATTAAGGTTTTATTGTTGTTGCATAAAAAAGGACACTTCCTATCAGGTCAATATTGGTGGTAATCATGGTTAAATGTAGATAATTTTCTGCAGTGCATTGTTACCCAAACCGATTAACTATTTAAGAAATATAAAAGAAATACATTTTAATTAACCAATGCCTCTTTTGTAAACTATTAGAAACTTTCATAAATGCTTAATATAAACATTTTCCAACTCTCAATGGTTTCCTGGTTAAATTGAATCCATCATCAGTGACTGAGGCTTCAAACAAGAAACAAAAGCATTTCATGAAAAACACTTTTTTCGTCTTTTAAAAAAAATTTGTGGTTTAAATTGTTATTCATAAACAAGAGCAACAATGACTGCATTTACAGAAGCAAAACAACACGTATGAGTATCAAACCTCACATTTGAGATATTCTCCTGAGCACAAGGCCATGGGAGTTCTGTCATGGTTCCATCCCAAATAAGAACTCCATAGAAGAAAGGAGAAAAAAAGATACTGTCATTAGATCTGTGTAAGCAATCACTGACTCATTATTGTGGAGCATTCTAGTTAAGTGTTTGCATCTTTTGATTTATTTGCCATTTGACTGCATGTCTGGAACTTCAAGCATCCAGTGGGGTACAGTAATGTATATTGCTGCAGGCAACCCACAGGCTCCTTGACAGTTATAAGACTTAATAGCTAATGTGCAGCAAAAGAGGATGTAGACAAAACCAGAAAAAAAGGGGGAGAGAGCTGGAGAAAGGTGAACAGACAGTGGCAGTATAATGAGAAGCCAGAAAGCAGGAGCACTTGGTGTCGTGGAAGAGAAACTATGTGGAAGTCAAGTCTCGACACATTTGTTGCCACACACTTGTTTTTTTCACTTTATTACCATCCTGCATCTGCCTGTGCCAGTTGGCATCACAGCAATAATTCCAGAAGGAAAAAGTTTTTTTTTTTTATTGAATATTTATTTATGCGAGGAGGGCCTGATGCAAGTAAACCCCCTGTGAAACCCAGTCGCATAGTTTCACGTTCATGCCCCAACTCACACTTATACATATATTTAAACATACATACACACAATTATATATTCACCTTACTGCTTGTTTTTATCCAGAAGATCAAGAAAAGTTTGTTTTAAAGAAGTATGTGCAATGGTATAGAACATTTGGGTTTTGTGACCGGAACTACTTTTTAAGGTGCGCATCAACATCCAACAGCCAATCAGAATACAGTATTCACCCAGACCATTTAAAGTGCAGGAACACAATGTTTGTTTCTTGTGGCTGTATATCAGCATCTTTGTTTTCTTGGAGTAATACTGCAGACAGAAACATCTTTAGAGTTCTGCTTATCTTACTGTTGATGTGTTTTGTACACAAAAAATACGTTATTGGGAAGTTGAAACATTTCAATAAAAATGAAGGGATCAATCAAAATCAATCAAAAAGATTTGCCAAAAATGTGTTCTCAAACAAATGTACCTGTAGTAAAAATTAATCAGTTAAGTTTAGAATTTTCCTATTCCCAGTTTGATTTTTTTAGATTTCCAGCGACACCATTTGTGATAGCTTTGGGTAACCATTGCATAAGTTGGCATTTGTGTCATGGAAATGTAATACGTCATGCTTCCAAGGAAAGCAAACATCTGACAAAGACAGCAGCTTGAGTTGCATATATTTTTTTAGAGTAATCCTTTGCAGTAAAAAAAAAAAAAAAATCCATAATGAGTATAATGGGGGTGGGGGTGTTACTTTTTTCTCGGTTGTATTGCTTACGACCACAAAGGTGAACAATGATATCAGGGATGCAAAAAGATAAAGTTGAGTAAATATAAAAAGATAAAAGTAGAGATATATTGCCAAAAAAAAAAGACCAACTGAAATAAAAGTGTCACCCGAGTCGTGTGTGTTACCCTTTTAGAACAATAAGTGAAAGAATAAATTATTCCCAGAGTCCATTTTAAATCCATTAACAGAGTTCCTTACTTTGTCCGAGATTCCATATCAATTTATTGAATTGTTTAATGCAATCATGCATAATGCAGGAGGATTAATTGAAAATGCTGCAACAAGAAGTAACATTAAGAGGATACTTGGAATCAAAGGAGCTTTTGCTAAATGGTCTTTCAGTCTTGAGATACAACTATTATAATTCAATGATGGTTTGAGAGGGACACTTTTTTAAAGTACCTGTACCCACTGAGAGATGTTTTATAGGCTTTTTTTCCATTCCTCGTAGAAAGTGGGGGGGTCAAGTAGGAGAAAGTTGAAAAGAAAGAAAAAAGGGCGCATTTTAAAAAAAGAACAGGCTTTATATATCATCCATTTTCCTCCACTTATGTGGGACAGGGCTGCAGGGGTAGCAGTCAAAGTGAAGATGCCTGATCATTGGAAATCAAAGTGAAACAAAGATTGGTCCTTGATGATCCTTGTACGTTTTGGTTTTTCTCAAGTTTCTTTTCAAAAACAAAATTTAAAAAAAAGTAAGAACTGTTTGTAGATTTGTAATTCAGTTAAAAAAAATAAAAATAACAAAACAATGTTTTCTCTTGCTAATTGCTAATTCATTGCTAATTGCTGGAGAACAAAAGCCAGACACGATTTTACAAAAGAAAAAGTCTCTGACGTGCTGGTTACTATTCATCTGTTTCTGCCATTCGAAGAAACAAGCACTTCAAGTATCAGGCAAAAAAATTGAATAGATTTTTAAAAAAATTGCAATTGTTATAATTGCTACAATTGTTAAAAAATGCCATTTTATGATAAATTAACATGAAATCCTGTCCTTCAACATAAAGACCAGCTTACTCTTATAACTTTGCAAAAAGGCAGATGGTTGCAACCTGCTAAAGAAGGCTGCCACAGCACAGCATCAAAATGAATGACAGTTGATTTCCTCATAATATGATGATGTAAATGCTTAACAACCTGACAGAGCAGATCAGAGAAAACAAATAAAAACAATCTTTTCTTCAAAGATAATGGGTCCTACAGCAGAAAAGAAGAAGCCGCTCCCTCACAGTATTTTTTTGTCATATATGAGACCGAGTAAATTATTTACATTTTAAAAAAATGACAAAAATCAAAATAATAGTCAGACATGGAGCATGGATTTGAATAAAACCACAAAATTGTTTTATCAGTCTGGGGGTCCAACAATCAGACAGTGACATGTTAATGATATTCAAAACAAGATATGACAACAAGGAAAGCTGTGGCAAAAATAATTGGAGAGTTTAAGAGCCATAATCAGGAGAAACAAAAGGCTTCATCACAAAGAAGGTTTTGTGATTACAATTGATTAATTTGCAAGATAAAGAGTGCTTCTGGATTGCATTTTGGGGTCAATTGTGTTAGAAATTAGTTGGAGAAAAACACACAGCAACCGGGACGCTAGCAGAAGTGAAGAAATGTGTGTTTTTGTGGAGTTATTCGATCTTTGATTTGTTTTATTATATTTTTCATTTGATTCTGAAATTTAAAATGGGAAAATACGTGATTTATGAGAGGTGTTGAGCCCATGGACTTAAGCAATGGATTGATGGTCTCTGACATCAATCAAAGGATTCTAAACTGTTGGAAAAAAACAAAACACCACTGCAGTGGGACAAACACACTATTTTATTCCACTAAACGGATCTTTAATTGGCAGTTAGGTGGAAAATAGTAAAAGTTTTATTGAAATGTCAAAGGTGTCCACATACTTGTTCAAAAAAGGGAGGTGAATGTGAAGTTGCTATTTTGAAAGCATCTATTTTGATAGCATCCGTCTCTTCACCATAGTCTTGGGTCTCCCTTGGCTCGAGACCCATGACCCCACTGTCATCTGTTCATCAAGAGAACTCACGTTCAAGTCTGCCTCTTCTCAATATCAGTGTCTTCCGATCAATGAGCAACAGAGCATTGCTACCAATGTCCTCAGGCTCCACCATGATCACCATGCCCAACTGTCACTAAGTACAAGTCTCTGCCCCCTCAATATTGGGATCTGCAGGAAGTCTTAGAGAAACAACATACTACACGGTTCTCCAGCGCCTCATTCACTACAACCTGTACACCAAGTAGGAAATGTGAATTCCACCAAACCTCTATTTCCTTCCTTGGTTACATAATCAGAGCACAAATAGTAGCTATGGATCAGGGCAAGTTGGAGGCGGTGCTGCAGTGGCCTCAATCCACTACAGTCAAGGAGCTGCAGCGGTTCCTTGGCATCAAAATTTTTTCTACTGGCGTCTTATCCGGGGCTTCACCTCGGTGGCGGCTCCTCTCACCCCGCTCCTGAAAGGAGCTCTTAAACGACTTGTCTGGAATTTGGAGGCCACCACAGTTATCCAGTCCCTAAAGAAAGCTTTTCCCAGGCACCCATCCTCCATCATTTAGATCCGTCTTTTCGATTTATTGTGGAGGTGGATGCCTCAAGCACAGGGGTTGGAGCCGTTGGCTTCAGAATCTGCTGTGTCCGCCTCTTTGATCCTGGCCCAGTACAGCAGGACATTATGACTTAGCTGGCAGAATGTAACAGCGCTGACCCACCTCCGTCGTCCTGTTCATCCGATCAAGCTTAGTTCCCGCCATTTCATTGGCAACGGGTTTTCCACTTGGTGCACAACATGCACACAATGTGTTGTGCACCAAGTGGAGACTCATTTTCATGTTTTTACCCTTTTTCCTCTTTGCTTTTTTTTTTTCTTTGATGTAGTTTTTGTGGTGCTGTTTCATCTTTTTCTTCAATTTTTAGTTTTATCACAGTTATGTTGCTTTATGTTTAACGTTTTGCTTTCAGAGTAAAGAGTTGTAGGTATAAAGTTGAAGGTTGTCTTGAGAATGAATTGCTTGTTAAAATTGTTTCTTTTTTAAAAAATACATTCCATGTTTGAAGTGAATCTCTCTTCTTCAATAATTAAAAGCTGAGCTGTGTTAGGATTCTCTGAAATTCAATTCAAATTTCTGCTCTCATTTGTATGTATACCAAAGGTGTTTCTTTAAAAAAAATGCACTGATGCTGTAATAGTGTGGGATGACTTTGACCCATGAGGAATATGTTATTTTCTGATATGTTATCATACACCCTACAGAAACTATTGAAACATCCCTAAAATGGGAATGGTAGCAGCCAATTATTTACAATTACATTTTTAAAAATATTTTTTCAATAATTGTTTAATTAATACAAGTGGAAATTTTGTCTTCTTTACACATTTGTCTTCATTTTACAGGGCTGTTCTCACTGTTTTTTTTCTGTGTTGTCCGTTTGATTGATGAAAATATACAGAAGTAATTTACTCAAATAATTACTTGATAAATTAACAGAACTTGGCTAATGTTTAAATAATGAAACAAAAATCTAATTGGGATCTAGGTTATTTTCAAAAAGCTATATAGATATATATAAATATATTAATAAAATGACTAAATTACACTTCTCACAATAAGTTAGGAATATTGTGAAACTGCAGTGGACGTTGTATACAGTGTTTGTTCTACAGATTTTCAAAATGGGGAGGCAACTGTATTTTGGTGATAGACACCATGTTTTGTGTTTCCACATTTATGGTCACACTGAGTTCACTGTGCCTTACTATTTGGAGCCAAATCAAAAAAATTGCAATAGAAACAACTTTTCAATGTGGCATCAATTTCTCCAGTAAGTTATTCCAAGTCCATCATTCAAACATCCATGAACACACAACGTTACCAAATGGACAAGCAGCAACACATAGGCATAGCACTCCTTCAGGTTGGTAGTAGGCAGTCAGATGTTGTAGGTGATCTTAGTTTGTCTCAAAGTGTCATCACCAGACTTGCAAGACAGAAAACTAATGGCAGAGTTTGTGACCCAGGAGTGGATACCTTCCAGTGACAGACCACAACCATGACCAATACCTTGGAATCTATGAACTCATTTCATTTCATTTCATTTATTTATTTATTGAGCACCTTCCACCACCAGCCAAGAAAGCCCAAAGTGCTGTACACAGGGAAACATAGATTTAAAATAATTAAACAAAGAGAATAAAAGCATTAAAAGAATAAAACCATTGTAAAACAATGTAAAACTAAAAACCAGGACAATAAAAGGGCTAGGTTGATGCTAAAATGCTGTAGTGCAGGAATAACTGTTTTTTAAAACTCTCCAAATGTTTGACCTCTCTAATTGCTGGTGGCAACTGATTCCAAAGTTTAGGAGCCAGCACAGCAAAAGCACGGTCCCCCCGAAATTTCCGTTTAGTTCTAGGAACCAGTAACACGCACTTGTCTGCAGAGCGTAAGGACTGTGGGGGGGAATATTTTACAAGCAGGCTGGAGAGGTAAGAAGGTGCAGTACCTGCCAGGGCCTTAAAAGTAAAAATAAGAATTTTCATAAAAATCAGGTCCTGCACCGGCAGCCAGTTCAAAGAGGCCAAGATTGGGGTTATGTGGTCAAACTTTTTTGCCCCGCAAATAAATCTGGCTGCTGCATTTTGGACCAGCTGCAGTCTGGCTATTTTAGCCTTGGGTAACCCAGCACACAAAGAACTACAATAATTTAGTCTGGACAGTACAAAAGCATTGGTGACTATTTCCAGGTTCTTTTTTGAAATAAAAGACTTAATCCTAGCCAGACGTTGCATTTGAAAAAAGCAGGATCTGGTCACAGCATTTAAACTCACAGATGGTTTAGCAAATGCCACACAACTGCAGGCCCGTTTATGAGATGTGAGAGTACAAGGGTTTCCAGACAATCCATTCACTCCACCGCTTTGAGTTGAGCGCTAGACACCCATTCTAACCGACTCAACTGACACCAAAACACTGCCATGAGCGTTTGCAGTGGGCACAAATCCAAGTGACCTGGACCAATGGTCTACAGTCCTGTTCACTGAAGAGTGTCTGGTCACCTTACACAGAAACAACGGTCATCTGTGCTGCTGGAGAAGGGGAGGTGAGCGATATGCCAGCATCAACATGGTCTCCAGGGGTTTTTTTTGGTGGAGGAGATGCAACAGTCTGAGCAGAAGCCATTTGCTTATAGTACCTAGATGACCCAATCACTGCATATTCTTACATCATGGACAACAGCATCAACAAATTCCACCAGTACACCCCCAACTGTCTGTTCTTGGATGACAATGCTCCACCACATTGTACCTGAATTGTCACACCTTGAATTCAGGAAGTCGGGCTGCTTCATATGGTATTGGCAGCAAAGACCCCTGACCAGAACCCCATTGAGCACATCTGGGACCAACATTAAGAACCTTCAGCTTTTCTAAAAATCTGCTGCACTAGTTCTCATCAAGACCAAAAGGCGGCCTCATGTCACAACAATGTTAAGATCCCTACATTGGCTTCTCATCCGCTTCAGGATCGACCTTAGGATACTTTTAATGATTTTTAAATCTCTTAACGGTCTTGAGCCTTCCAGTAAGATATGAAACCTCACAAATCTTGAGATTGTCTGGTCATTCCAACTGTGAAAACCAAAACCTACAGACCCTCGTTTATGGAACGGTTTGCTAGAAGACTTTAGTGCTACAGAGAGCGTAGAAATAAAAAAAAAAAAAAAAAAAAAGCCCAAAGACCCATCTTTTTAACCTGGCTTGTAACTACTTTTATTATAATTTTTTTCATTTATTTTGTTTTTGTTAAGTCTTGTGATTTGACACTGAATTATTAAAAACTCTTTTTAATATTAATTATTTGATTTTTTGTTATTGTTCAATGCTTTTATCAATTTCTGAACTTTTTCTGAAAATTCTAATGATCATTTTTATTTCCAGTGCTTCCTTAGTTGGGTCCTCCCGCTCTGGGTGAGCTGCTGTTCAACTGGGTGGGAACCTGCACCGCTGCTTTGCTGTGGTGAGGCGAGTGTATTTGATAAACATTGAGACCAAATAGAAGAGGCCTTCACATAAAGAATAATATCCCTAAATTATTTTGACTCTAGAATTTTTACATAAGACTGTGAAAAAAGGAGAATATTCAAAGTAGAGAATTGAAAAAAATTACAATATTCAATGCCTAAGCAATTTGGTCAACAAGAACAACACAACTATAGGAATAAATACAGGATGTCATGTTTTACAGTATATAGTCAAAACGCTTTCCTCGTGTCTCACCAGTCAAATACTGATTATTAATCTGTGAGGAGGATAAACAAACAAAAGTTTACATTCACACACAAATACTCATTGAGCGTCTGTGATTTGATCTTCTTGTTCCGCAGCACAATCATCAATTTAGTCTCATTTGGCTTCCAAAGAGGCAGCTTGTAAAGTACACTTGTCCTTCTTTCCGAAAACAAAATAATGATGTGTGCAAAAGTTTGGGCACCCTGCAGAATTTATAGTATGCATTGCTCCCTTTGGAAAAGCTGAGACCTGACAGTGTTTTGGATTGTTCACAATCATCGTTTGCAAAGACCAGGTGATTTTAATCACAAAGATTTGAAATAATTGGAGTCAGCTGAGCTTACCACAACAATCATCATCATCAAAGCAGGAGAAGGCTATAAGAAGATAGTGAGTGCAGTGTTTTCAGATGCCAATATCCTCTGTTCAGAAAGTCATTAAGAAATGGCAGTCAACAGGAACAGTGGACGTTAAAGCAAGATCTGGAAGAACAAGAAAAATCTCAGACACAGCAGCTCACAGGATTGTGAGAAAATCAAGTCAAAACACACGTTTGACCGCACCATCCCTCCAGAAAGACCCGCAGACTCTGGAGTTGTGCTACACTGTTTTACTGTCAAGAGATACTTTTACAAATATGATCTTCATGGAAGAGTCATCAGAAGAAAACCTCTTCTTCGTCCTTACCACAAAATTCAACATTTGAAGTTCACAGACCAACATCTAAACATACCTGATGCTTGATGATTCAATTGATTTACCTCGCAATGCCCGTGCAATGGCCGCACATTTTGTAAGATTCAGATTCTCTGCTCGGTGCTTGTCCACAAATGCGTTCATAAACTTGGTGCTCTTGATGCATGTGGAAGGAGCTAACATGAAAAGTTTACAGTTTCATTGCTACATCAAACATTATTTTTTCATTTGTAATACATGCAAGACATGAATGACGTTGAGCAATTAGGTTTATTTATTATTGAGATCTCAACAAAGACATTGGTAAACACATCTCCATGTCTGGGTTCATGAGATCATTTGGACTCTCCCAGTACAGTGAGGTTCACCACTGTCCTGTGTCTGAATGACAGCCGCTTTCAGCAGGACTTCTGTCCATTAGTCCAAGGAGGGAAAAAAATAAAAGCAAGGATACATTTAGGGCTGCATGGTGGCGCAGTGGTTAGCACTCTTGCCTCACAGCAAGAAGGTTCCTGTGGGGGACTTGAAGTAGTGTCAACGATGGGGAGTTTGCATGTGTGGAGTTTGCATGTTCTCCCCGTGCATGCGTGGGTTTTCTCCGGGGACTCCGGCTTCCTCCCACCATCCAAAAACATGCTTCATAGGTTACTCTAAATTCTCCCTAGGTGTGGATGTGAGTGTGTGTGAATGTGGCCCCTGCGACAGACTGGCAACCAGTTCAGGGGTGTCCCCTTGCCTTCACCCATGAGTAGCCGGGTTAGCCCCGTTCAGAAAATGAATGAATGATACATTTAGATGACCTTTTTCATCAATTCCTGCAAGATATCTTGAAACTGGCCAGTAACTTTTGGGGAAACGGCTGACTTTTGCAGTCCCGGTCTTGAAATTTTCATGATTATCACACAAGCAGTCCTTATTCCCACTGCTGCATGATGCAATTTTGACCCTCACTCGGTCACTGTAGGTGCTTTCATTGGGGGAGAAATGTCAGCCTGAGCCCTGTGACCGGTTTGCAGCTGCACAGCGAGCTGTCACGCGTTGTGTCTTCAGACGTCCCTATATCATAGCCAGCATGATTTTCAATTTGCGCTTCAGTGGCTCTTCTGTCAGGAAGCCAGCCTTTGCTCCCGACAAGTATCCAGGAACCTTGGGTCGTCATGACCTTGTCTCCGCTTGACAAGCTATCCTTTCTTAGAGCACTTTAAACAGATACCAGGAACATCTCACAACACCTGCTGTGTTGCTCTCGAGTTGTGCAGTAATTAGCACGGCCTACGGTCTGGGACGTAAGAGAATAATGGACACATAAGATCATTACATTTCTGAAAGCGGAAAAGTCACTTTGAACTGTGTCCTGCTTTTATTCTTGAAAGCTTAAAGGGTGAGTTTAAATGTTTGGTAGTTTAAAAGATTCAAAACAACTTCAGTCATCTGCCTGTTAGATTTTGTGCATTAGTGTTGCTGCTTTAGTTGCTCAAACATGTAGACTCACTAAAAACATGTCCTCCAGTCTTCAGGGGGAAAAGAAATCACCTCACATGAACTGAACAAGAGGAAAAATGTGATGTTTTTATTTAAACAGCTTTGAAGATGTATGATTTTTAAAATCAAAATCCAGAAATGGACACTTAAAAATGACAAGAAAAACAGAATGTTTCTTTTAAAACAAAAATGAAGAAAGTAAGTTACTGTACACTAAGTAGTTACAACCTAATAACATGTCACATGAGTTGTTACACAGTTATCACACAGATGTGTAAATAATCACACACACACGCACACACACACAAAGTTAGGACAGCTTTGTAATCTCTGCTTGTTTCCATTGACTGTATATGAGAATTGGACTGAGTAACCCCTACCCCTCGTGTTCTAAATAGGAAGTATCTGCTGGTCCTAGAAAGCCTAAATCCCGTAGAACTATATTGAGAATTAAACAGCTAGTTCTCATTTATTATGATCATCTATTGAAACTAATGTTCACTCTTTAGTTTGAATTGATGAAATGGTTTATGTTACATCTCCTGACAGCCTTTTTGCACTTTCCTATTATTAATATTACTATTATTTATCAGGCCATTGACTCATGAGACTGAGACTCTTTACTGGTGTGTTTTACTTTGTTTTTGCTTTTGCTTTGATCAGTGTTCTTTTTTACCATGTTACTTATTAGATACTTTTTTACTTCTAATTGTTTTAAACTTCTAGTGTTTTAAATGCAAGATGCCTTGTTTGAATATTATGTTGTCATGTCAAGGTGACATATAAAAAACATTAAGTGAATTGAATCATGACTCAGGAGACATTTTCATCATATAAATCACAGATATGAGGTCGTCACCAAGTACATCAGTGACTTCTTGAAGACCTTTAGGACTAAGGAAAAAAAAATCACAAACCTTGCAAATATTAGTATAAAATGGTGTGCTGGTGCTGTAAGGACGAGAGGCTGAAAAGGCATGATCAAGTATTATTCAATGTTTGTTTTTGAACAATTTCTCAATAAAAAAAAATTATTACAGTGCTAGTTTTCCTTCAACATTCATTAGAACTCAGATTATTATCTGTATGCATCTGAAACCCTGACACTTGTGCTTGCAGTTATTTAATAACTTTATAAACTATGCATGTAAAAGTTTCAGCAAATCATTCAATTACTGTTGCCCATCTCCAAAAAGACCAAGATTCAGCGTCATCCTATGAAGCCATGGCTGAAAAGTCTGAAATTTGATCTTAAATCCTCTTTTTTTGAAGCCAGCAAGTCATACAACCCTGTGTTTCTCTTCAAATTTACCTACAATTTATGTTAAGTGTGATGTTGTTCCTGGCTCCAACAACAAGCTCCATTTGTGTCTTTGTTGTTTAAAAATCAACTGAAGACTTGCACACATTGTCTACTGGAGAACAAAAGGTTTGTCGTACCAGAGCAAGTTTAAGAGAGAACAAATCACACACATGGATGGTTCTTCTAACAGAATAGGCAGAACGTTTTAGTCCGTTAAGTCAAAGCTTTGCTGACAGAACGCCGTCAGTCCATTTCTGCTCCTTTAGCTTCCAAAATGTCTACACTTAAAGGTCCTTTTTGATTAAATTTTTGTTTTTAGTGTTTTAAACATGTTCTTGTGGCAATGTCTAATAATGGAGGACATCTATTTTAAGATTAAAACTGCATTTCTGAAATTTTCTTGATTCAAAACATTGTGAATCAGAAGCAGATGAAAAAAATTCAGTTTAAAAAAGATCCAATTTATACGTAGAAAATGCGCTGGGTAGGCCATAAGCTCCCTGCTCTTCTCCATTCTTATGCATCCACATTCTGAAGATCCACGTACGTCTTTATTTTCCTTGGCCGAGCTGGCATCTGGCTCAAAACTATAAGGCTCCAATATATCTCGGCATTTTTGTTGCACAGGTAATGTTAGGTTGGGGGTTGTGAGGAGCTGTTAGCTAGTGGGATAATGGGAAGTTGGAAAGGCTTACCCCACACCAACAGTCCCAGTTATGACTCAGAGGTGAACTTCTGATAAACTACTGACAGAAACTATGTTTTAGAAAACAAAATAGAATTTTAGATTTTAGCTAAAATGTCATAATCATGATGAAAAGACCACTGGGAATGCTTTAACAATTGATCAGAAGATGACCGGAGAGGAACTTTAGATCTTTTTTTGGTGTAGATAACACAGACTGACCTTCTTGACATACTTCCTCTCATTTTTTTTAACCTTTACTTAACCACGAATTCCCATTATAACGAATTTACAAGGGAACCCTGGCAAAGATGTGACAAAAAGACTGTTGTTTATTACAATTATAAAATAAAACAATTTGTTCAAAAGCAGGTACAAACAAAAGAACCTTTCTCTCGTGCTCTTAACTTGGATTTAAAATCATTTAAACGAAGGAGTTCTGTAAGTTTCCCGTCCTCCTGTAGCATGTTTCATGCAAACCATATGAGTCCAGTGTTCTCAGGGTGATTAAAGTATGTATTTCGGTAAGCAGAATTCCAAGTATGGCCTTGCAGATAAAAGTGATTCAGCCTCCTGGTGGACAAAGAAGGCCACCCCACCCAAGAATGCACGGTGATGAGTCGACAGCTTACAGTTTGTAATAAACCTCAGAGCAGCTTGATACACAGAAGCAGTCTTACTCAAACACTGAGATGTGGCTTTCATATACAATAGGTCTCCATGGTCCACGAAGGAGAGAAAGGTGTCAGTGACAAGCCAAAGAAAAACAACTCATGCAGTCTAACAGCTGTGTCCTAAAAATTAGAAAATGTTAAAGCTTTTTAGAGGGTGGGAGTTAACAATTTGACAAAAAATGAAAGTTTTAGGTGAAAAAACAGAAGAAGAACAATAGTGATTGAAACATCAGTACCAAACTCTTTGGACTTTTCAGCAGAAAGCACAAAATAACACCACCAGTGATCCTGGGCTACCAAGCTTGTAGCATTTAGTGATGACTACTTTTAGGTCGCGATCTTCTGCCGATGATTAGGTCATAATAAACAGGTTGGAAAGCAGTAGTATGTAGTTATGCCCATTACAAGTCTTCCTGGTGTCAAAGAAAAAACATTACAGACATCCTGCTTCCCAGGAGCTCACTTTGAAGGCTATTACACTAGAGTGATATTTTGTTGTAATTTTTTGGGTCTGTAAAGATCCTTGAAAGTGTGAAAGTGGAACATTTTTGTTCTTTTCACAATATCATACAGACAAAGATAAGAAGTGTCCTTTTTTGTTATTAAATATGAAATGGGAAAGACAAACCTGTGGCTGAATGTATAGATGGGACATCACCCATTACCGTCTATTGGGCTTAAAATAAAACTAAAATTTATGCTTTTAGGTTGTTGTAGAAATTTCCTTATGGGAAGGAGAGCCTGGCAGTTGTTTGATACAGACAGTACGGGTAGGGCAGAGTAAAGAGTTTGACTGTTCCTTGGGAAAGATACAATTAGGCAAAATGTTGACCTAAGATAGAAAATGAAAGCTAAAGTTTCTAAATAATGGTACTACTGTACAGCATTAGGAATTTTCATTTGGCAAATCTAACCTCAGAGACAAAACGAAATAAACATTGTAACCAGCCCATGTATGCAATATTCTGTTAGTGGAGAAAGAATGAGAACCATCTCATTTAGAGTCTCTAATGGGCAGATACAGGCTTTCTACAGGTAAGATAACCTGTACGGGGTACGCAGGTGGCCCGCAGAGCATATATCAAAGTCGTAGCACGCTCAGTGAGCCGGTAGAGTCTAAATGTTCAAACACGTTTTTTCTACATGTACATTGTGAGTGACAGGTCATTATTTAACACTGCATAAGTAAGGATGAATTAGGTAAGACGCAGCCATGTTTTGTAGAATTCTCATTTTTTCAACCACCCTGAAACCCTGCACACTGCATAAGAATCTGTTCAGGTGATCAGTGAGCAGCCTGACTGTGAGACATGAGGAAATTAGACAATCAGAGTGTAGTTTGTGTGGATACCCTACAGGGACTTACGCATCACCTTCACACGCCGTGTATACAGAATTTGTGCATGGTCAGTCGGAAGGTAATGGAAGCACCTTACTTGTAACTAGATTGTAGCATCCCATAAGTCATGAGTGCATGCAACTTACTAGTACTTCACAATACACATACCACATGCACCAAAAATGTACATTTCAACCCAAAAACCCACAGCAGCACCCACACAGGGGCCCCCATATAAGTAACTTAAGGCTTAACCAGCTGTTATTTCCTGAGCTGGTCTCTCTACAAAATGTATTATTTTCAACTAGTTGTGAACAGGTAACTTAAGTGTTGTCCCTTGCAGTTAATAATAATAATACAAAAAGGGTCAAAGGTCACAAAAAAAAAAAAGAAAGAAATGTTTGAGGCTTGGAACCCAGAAAAACTAGACAGAAGTTGCTGCTTAAAAAAATTATTAATAAAATCTTTTTTCACAAGAAGACAGGAGTGGCTGGATAGTTCAGTTGGTTAACTGCAAGGCTGACAGACAGGAAATCAGGGTTTGACTCCCAGGGTGTGCAATGAACTTCATCCAGTGTGGGTTCCTGGTGCACGACCTTTTGCGTTACTGCCTAACTTTCCAGCCAGGGGGCCAAAGCCTGGGTCTCCCTGTGCCGGTCCCTAGTCCAGACAAATACAGAGTAGTGCCAGACAGGGCGCCCGGCATAAAAATCTCTGCCAAACCACCTGTGGGAAGCACTTTAAGCTACTTTGCTGAATGGATGAGCCGAAAGGTGAACAAATGAACAGCCACATAAGATGACGATAACTTGAAAAGTTAAGGTATAGATTTATTAAAAAAGTGTATTCTCTACAAAAACTAACAGAAAACCACAAAAGTAATCAGCCAATCTTTGTGATGATGTCAAAATAATTACCTGAGAAAAATGCCCATCCTTTGTTAGCAACCAAACATGATTTAAGATGCATCTGTGCATAAACATGTCACTTCAATTCCACTTAGTAAAAACAAAAAGAAACCCTCTCTTTCTTCTTCAAGTTTACTTTGCACTGCACATGTTTCATTTCTCGGGCTTCTCTTCCATTAATCATATTTTTCTAGTTTTCCCCCACGGGGCATTATTATTATTACTTTTCTGCTTTCTGTTCACATGCCACCTGCTTGTAAGTGACAGTGACAGCTGCAGACAAATCCCAGAGAAAATCTAAACTGTCACCCGTCTTCCAGGGATCCTTTTGATCTAGATATGTAAGGGTGATTCAAGATGTAAAGGCTGTCATGAAAGTTGTTCTTCAAACTTTCAAAGTGTTCACTTATCTTGCTGTTTTCATGCCCACACAGAGCTCATAAGACAACCCTGAGAGATATTCTGACTCCTGGCGCAATTTTAACTCCTGACGTCTTTCATTTTGAGACAGACGCTGCTCCCTGTTTCAGTTAACACCAAGTGAAAGTTAAAAAGCTGGCAGTCATCGCAGAATGAGAATTCAGTATTTAGCCTTTGACCCATTGTGCAGAAAAAAAAACCAAAAGCAGTTGTGGCCATTCTCAAGAAAGAATTGGTTAGGGTTTTTCAGCACATGACAAATGTAGGAACGATTCAATTCTAAAGTTGTTTGGATTTGAATCAGTTTCAGAGGGTTTAGTTACTTGATAAAGATGGAGGCAGAGTTTTTTGAGTAAATTACTGTGTTGTAAGGAGCAGGATGGGTGGATGAAAATAGCAAACTGTTATGATTCTCAATCTGAGTTAGGCAGGTAAGCTTACAGGCAGGCAGGCATGAGTGAAACATGAACCGGTTGCTGTTATCTCATGTAGGACCAGACTCCAACTTTGAGGCTCCACCCACCCCGAGGCAGTCTCAGGCGGTCTGTGTTACAGTCAACTTGCCAGTCAACAGTGTAGCCGATGGAGGGAGATCTGTGCAGTGACGTTCTATGTTCATTATTGGGCTTGGCTTGAACAAGTTGAGTTGGACTTGGAGATGGTTGGGGTTGTGTTATTTTCAAAACACAGAACTGCCAACCAGTAGAAAATTGATAGAAAGGGAAATAATAACTGTGTTTTGTGACTGGCTGGTAATGTCTGACGCCAAGTCTCTCATATATTGGAAAAGAACTGTGAAAGTAAAAGCCTGCAGAAAGATTTTCACTGCTTTGACATTTTGCACCAAACCTCCTCCAACTGTGAGAACATGCACAATTTCCTTTCATTGCTAAAATCTTGGAGAAGGTTGTAGCTGAGCAACTAAGGTCATTCCTGGAGCAAAAAAATTTGTGATGTTTTCCAATCCGGCTTTAAAAAGAACCACTCAACTGAAACAAAAAGTTTTCGATGATGTGCTCATGGCAGCAGATTCTGGCCAGTTTTACTGTTCTCATTCTTTGAGATCTGAAATCTGCTTTTAAAACTGTAAACCATGACATTAGGATTGAGCATCTTCACAATGACTATGGTTTATCTGGGTCAGTCCTAAACTGGTTTGTCTCCTATTTCAGTGATAGATCCTATAAGGTCACTGTTAACACATTGTTGTCAGATACAAAAACCCTGTCTCGTGGTGTTCCCCAAGGTTCCGTTCTGGGCCCCATGCTATTTATTTTTTTATATGATCCCCTATGGGAAACTCATCAGCAAATTGCCCGTCATTTCTCATCATCTATATGCTGATGACATTCAGCTCTGTTGTTCCTTTGATTTAAATAATTACAAAAATCTTTCTTGTCTACTAGACTGTTTGGCCAGCAACAAAGCGTGGTTACATGACAACCATTTACTTTTGAACCCTAATAACCTTGGTTCACTGAGCTCCTCCATCCAGTGTAGTCTTAGGAATCTCAGTGTCTGGTTCAACAAATCTATGTCTCTAGACTCTCACTCGAAGCTCCTAGTTTAAAACTGTTTTTATCACCTGAGGAACGTGGCTAAACTGAAGACAATTTTATCTCGGTCTGATCTTGCGCTGATCATCCATGCTTTCTTCTCGTTTAGACTACTGTAACAATCTTTTTACTTGTTTTAACAAAAAGTCTCTGAAGTGTTTCCAATTTGTCCAAATCTCTGTAGTAAGGCTTTTAACAGGAACCAATAAACATGCTAATGTCATCCTTCTGCTTTTATCAGTACATTGACTTCCTGTTAAATTTTTAATTTTAAGATTTTTTGTTTCTGTTTTTAGAGCGTTGCATGGACGAACATTTCTAACCTCCAAACTCCCTTCACTCCTGCACATTTCCTGAGCTCCACTGATAAAAAGCTTTTATGTTTCCAAAGATTTGTTTCAAAATTAGGGGAGACCTTGATTTTCAGGCAGTTGCTCCCCGACTTTGGAACGACCTTCAGTTGTCTCTGCACCAGATTGACTCAGTTAAAGGTTTTAAATCTCAAGTTATATTGTATGATTTAGAAAAGCTCTTTGCTGACTTTCACTCGTGTTCACTCTTGTTTTACTTATATGCCTGATATTGTTTTGTTGGGTTTTATCTGTTTTAGGCACCGTGTGTCATTTTGTGTTGTCTCTCTGATTTGATCTTGTTTTAAGTGAAGCACTTTGTGAGTCGCTCTCTGAGAAAAGTGCCATAGAAATAAAGATTTACTTACTCACTTTTTGGGTAGCGACAGAGCCTGTGTGAACACCACGCTAAAAGTGGATTAAAAAACCCAGGTTCTGCATGTTACACACATGCCTAGTATGAACTTAGCCTCACATAAACCGCACAAATGGTATGTGGTATGTCACTATTTCAAGGTCTGCTTGTCAAGCACACGTGTCTTTTGTGGACTTTTTGGCTAACTTTATCTCCATATTAGGGCTACTTGCACTTTTCAAAGTCATTGTATTGAACAGAGATAAATTGATGCTTGGGGAGTGACAGGGAAGACAAAGAGTTTTTTTGTCACCTGTGAACACAGATTCAGTTTTTTTTTCCTGGTTTTGAAAAATAGTTAAGCTATTTTTTTTCTTTTCAGCGGTATTCCTTTCTCCCTAAAACTGTTACGCAAGTAATTTGAAATTTTAGTCCTGATATCATTTAGCAACTTCTCAGCCAGCCAATAGGCACTTTCCTTATTGAGGAGCTGGTTACACTGGTAACATTTGCGTAGTAACAACTTGTTGTGTATAGCTGCAGAGGTTTTTTTTGTCCATCTGAACTCTGCTGTATTGAATGCAGTTTATATATTAAAAAGTGCAAATAATAAGTGAAATTATTGGAAAAATTCTTAAAACTGTTGGGGTTTTGCTGAAATGCTAGGGGCTTATTCTTTAAAGGGACTGAGCTATTCTCACATAACTAAGGTGAAAGCAGCTACATGGAATGTTTGAACTTAAATGTCCTTTTAATTTAGTGGTCAGATGCTAGCCAGTAGTGAAATGTTGAAGATCTAACTTGCTTTTTTTTAAAGAGCTTTGTTTTCTCACCTTAAGACTCATAAAGAGCAGTTAAACATGGCTACCACTGAGAACTCTCCATCCATGCTTCTAAGGAAAGACTACATAAACCAGATACAGTATTCCCTTGCTATTTCGTGGTTTACCTTTTGTGGTCTCGCTATTTCCTGAACCTTGTCAATCACTCTAGTCTGTGCTACGTCTCCTGTACTGTAAATGTTAATGTCTCTGAGAAATGAGAGTATGTATTGAGGGATTATTATGATATTATAACACCAAAAACAATCAGAACCTTAAAACATCTGTTATTCTACTTTGTGGACTTCATCTATAACAGGTTATTTTCTGAACATAACGAGAGACCACTGTACTACTGACTTCTCAGCAAAGCTGTAATCTGCATAAAAAAATTGATAAAGAGTGCTAACAATTTCCAATGCTGAAATCCAGTGCTAAAATATTCAAATGTGCCAACAGTACAAACCCAATGATGAAAGCCTAAATATTTTTCCAATTACTTCAAATGACGTGGTTGTTCAAATGTTTTTAATAAGGGGCTAAGGGTATATTCAAGCTGGACACATTTGACTCACATAAAGTGAATGAGAGGTTGCTTCCCTGATAATCTGGACCAAATTTTCTGTCTGAAAACACGCAAGCAGAACCTGGTCAGGAACCGCTCTCTGACTCATCTTTTGAGGTAGTCTCAATTTGTTTCCAATCAGCCAGAGCTCCGGTTCACTCTTAGTTTCCTCATTCTGAACTATCTCCATGCTCGGAGTGGAACAAAGCAGAGCAGAGAAACATGGATCAGCGATGAGACACAGCAACTCATAGAAATGCGGTCAAATGAATGCACGCTCATTGAAGCATCTTTTCAGTACTTATTGCCATACTTATTGCTTCTCACACTGTTTTCGTGACAATCTATGTATCATATAGACTTATCAGTGTTTTCCTTTAGCCATTGCATCCTCAGTAACCGCCTTGCAGTATGCCTCCGTACCAAAGTAACAATAAAAAAAGTATTGAGAAAGACTTTCAAAATTGGTCAGCGAAATAGAAAGTTTGAATAAGTGAACTATACTAACAAGGATTGCAGAAGGACTTCCAATATTCTTTGTCTTGTTGCTTTGCTCCGCCTCGTAATTCCTGGCTAATAACTAAGGAGCTCTTTAGTCACAGGGCCGTCTGAATACAGACCAAACGCAAGGTTCAGGACTCTGTCACAACCAATTTAAGTGGACTCAATCTGGACCAACTGACTTTTCCATTCTGAAAACATCCTAAAATAAAAACAAAACATATAACAATATAAAAAAAAACAAAAGCCCCCTGTCAATAACTTCATGTGGGAAAGAACCAGCATCTTGTGCATCTTGTTCAAGCACAAACTCATTTTCTCATCATCAAGTGAGCCTTTATCCCAGTTGACACTTGTCCGCCCCCACTGCACTTCATCTTAGCCCTTTCTTGACTCATCCTGTGGTATTGTTTCAATTTCTTCATGTCCCATGATCACTAAAGTCCATCTCCCTCTTGCCTAGTTTTATATGTGCACTCTTTGTGTCTCTGATTTCCCCACCCATGTCAGTTTTAGTTTTTTCGCCTCTGCGAGAACACAGTAAGACTTTGATAAATGACTGCATGGTGAACACCTTAAAACTGTGGGGGGGGGCATTCCAGGGGTTCATATATCTTCTTCCTAAGGGGCTGGATGGGTGGGGGGCCCAGGAGAGTGATACGACCCCCTCCCTGCTGTAGGCCCCGGCCTGCACGTGTGAGCAAGATGCTTCAGTGCATGTCTCAATGCACATGTTGCACGTTTTTGATGCTCGGCCCCCCTTATACATCTGTGTTGGCAACAATAGCAGCCTCACAGGGCTGACCACAGACTGTCAGGGCTCATCACACACACCCTAAAATTAAATGATGTGGGAGCTTGAGACCAAAACTCAGTTAAATTACTTTATGATGGAACCCAATCACTTCTGCCCTTTGCAATCAACTTCATTTTTTGTGAACAAAAACAGAAAATCAATGAAGTGAGGATGTTCATGTAGTCTGGCTTGTCTGCATTTTCTCTTAGCACCATGTGAACATTTTTTCTTTATCTTTGAGGCCTTAAAATTGGAGAGCAACAATCAAAAAGGTGCAGTTTTTCTAATCTACACTAGCTGTACTGTAGAAAATGTCCTATTTTAGCTGAATATATAATACATTTTAATGTATAAAAGACAGTTTGACAAAAATGTCACTTTTTCACTAAATTTCTGAGTTTAAAAAATAACTTTAGATATCATACCGCCGGTCATAGTCCACTGAGACTGTGAGGTTAGAAAATCTTCTTGTGATTATTTATGTTTCCAGTGCTTACCATTTAGCAGACATCGCTACATTAAACTCCCAGTCCGATCAGTTTATGATCTATTGTAAAAGCTCAGACGAGGAAAACAAAGACGTCCATGGATCTAGTGGTCTACAAATGGAATGGAGCTGAGCAGGGAGCTTGTGGCTTAGCAGCACCTAGATCATCGCTACAAGCTTTTCCCAATGCCATTTTTGCTGCTGATTTACAATATTTTGTATAAAGAAATACCAAGAAATTCAATTTTGAGCCTAATTTTCTTTAGATATGTTCTCAATCATCACCAAAAGGTCACAAGATGAAGCTAAAATACCAACAAATGGGTCTTTAAACACAACATTCTTTCAAGTCATCCAATCGCTTGTTTTTTTATGTTGTTTTTCTTTAATTTCTTGAATGAAACAGAATTTACTTTTGGATCCTTTTCTTGCAGCCGTTTGGCACTACACGTCTCACTGAGGTATTTATGTGTTTGCTGCACATCATCTCTCGGATTTTCTCTCACTCCTCTGGGAAAAAGGAAAACTGCCCTTTCAAGCTGAATGGCTTTCTCTGGGGCACGGGAAAATTTAAACCAGATTGAGGTCAGGAAAATGAAAAAGCCATTTCCAGGAAATGAAGTTTTCTTTTAGACAACCTCTCAAAAGTTGAACTTAGCCAAAAAAAAAAAAAAAAAGGTTTTATGTCCTCCAAAAGCTGAAAATGTAAACTCCATCCCAGCTTTCATTTGGAAAAAAACACAAATAATGAAGCTTGATCACAAATAAACTTAAAAATGTATCTTTGAAATTGTTTATCCAAATGTTTTGTCATCAGAAGTAATTTGCGTGATTCTTTTTGCAATATTTCAAATACTCTTATTGTGATAATTATTTTCAGAATAAAATGTAAATGAACAGGGAGGTTGCCTTGAGCTGACATCTCAAAAAACTCCAAAAAAAAAGCAAAAGAGCTCTTATGACATGACTTTCATGGTCTTTCTACAGCAAAGGAAACACAACTTCAAGTACACCATTCAGTTAAGGGCAATGAAGAATTTCCTTTTCAAAGTGCAAAGGCTTGGCTTAAAAAATGTTTTAATAACCACTAATGATACTGCCAGACACTGTGGATGATGTAGGGTTTGCCTCCTGCTGGGATTCTTCTTCTGTTTCTTTTTCCTCGTGGCGTGTTGCAGCCCCACTGTGCGCCATGAACGCATCTTTCTGCTGCACCGTGTGGCTTTCCTTCCACATGCCCTAGTAAAGGAATCTTCAGACTCGTTTTTAATGATAATTAGGAACAACAAACACGGGCTTTTGTAAATGAACCCTCCTGCTTTGTGCATCCTCTGAGCCAAAAGTATGAACACTTTTAGAACACTACAATAAAACCATGTAAATATGTAGTTTGCTGAATACATGTTACAAGAAAATGACTTAAACCTCATGTTGCTCCTTATTTTTGAAAAATTGTGTTGACTACACACACCAATTTTAGTGAATTTATCTGCTTAAGGTAAAGTTTTTTTCCGTGTGTGTGTGTGTGTGTGTGTTTTAAGGAAAAACACATTTTCATCATCGCTTAGACACACGCACACACACACACGATTGTCTGCATGTTTTTGTGCGGAGAGCCACAAGTCCAGTGGTGGGCAATTCTACTTCTTCTTACCTGCACTGTTTTAGAAATAAAACTCGTGACTTAACCCTGAGAAGATGTTTATAAAATTAGCAAATATAGTGGTCAAAAATTGGAATCCTTAGTCACAACTGGCCTTAGAGAAAATGTTTGTGCACATTTGTCTTCGATAAGATGCTGCGATCAACAGGTCATAGAGAACACTAATGTACGTGTAAAGTAAAGGAAAATAGGTGAGGTTAAGGATTGTCGTACGAACCCCCCCCCCCCCCCCCCAACTGCCTCAAATTGTGCAAACTGCACAAGCAGCAAGTCAGTGCTGTTCATGTGATTTGTGGAAGCTCTGAGCGGTATCCTTGCGTGCAACATGACTGTTAAAAATAAGGAAATTTGACAATCAGAACGTAGTTTGTGTGGGTAACCCACAGTCATCTCATGCCTTACATGCACACCTTGTGCATGCGCATTCTCAAAGGTTCAATGAGGGGCCAGTACATCCTCCAAATGCTAAAGTGAAGCGTAAGGACACTGCATGACAGCATTACCCACAAATTCACAAAACATTTATCACATGCACAACAATAGTATGCTTCATTTTTCATGACGTCCCTTAAGGTGGCCCTACGATGCTCAATAGACACACCCGCTCTTGTAAATTCAAAAGTGAATTACCAAACAATAGAAGGTAAAGTAACTGAAGAGATGCCTGGATTTTTTGCCCAAAACATTTCCTATTAGGAGAACAGAATGAAAAAGCAAGGATCCTTGTTTTAACAAACGGCACTGATTGTGGTTCATACTGAAAGCTTAGTAAGCAGAACACATGAAACACCCCCCTCCAGACTTCAAATATGACGGTATAGACATTAGGCTTGAAGACAGTGAACCGGAGATGCTTTGTTTACGATGATTAAACCGCCAGGATTTTGCTTCTTAATGTGTGTTTTTTCTGCTCAGAACGAGTTTACCAATCCAATTAACAGAGTCCTATACTCCCCATTTCTCTGACAATAATTAGGATCTAATGGCAAATTGAATAGAATTGTGTTATGGCTCGGTCGCTTCAGATGAAATTAGCTAGTCTTAATGAAGGATTCTTCTGTTTATAAAGTTTTGTGCTTTAAGACTCTTTGATTCTCCCCCTTTAAGATCCGGAGACCGTTAACTTTACAGGCGCTTCAGGTCAGAGGATCATTTTAAAGATAAAGCTAAAGCGTCTTTACAACACTAGATTTAAAATGTTCTTTTTCAGTTGTTTTTTCCTGTGTGGATGGCTCAGTGTCTGCCAGAGAGGAACAGCTGACGTGTGGGCATCAGGAGTCTCCTATTGTGGTGCAGCTAGAAAACCACATTATTGGTTAGAATCTTATTTATCATGCAGAGGAAAAGTCAAGGGAAGTTTTTTTTTTTCCTTTTCCTTTTTACACCTGAAGATGCTGTGAAAAGTGTCCCCTCTGTGCCTTCCTCAGCAGATTTCTAAAAGGGCCTGCAGGCTCTGCATCAAACAGGTCTTCAAAGACACTCCAACAGAGCAGGTCCAAGGTTTTATGGGTCCTAAAGAAAACTTTAGTGAGGGCTCATCTCCTCTTTTTTGACCCAATTGATTTATAAACTCAAGAGCAAACATAATTTTTTTCCTCAAAAAGGTTTTAACTTTTTAACTAATGAAGGCATCTTTATTAGAAGAAATATTTAAAAATTCTTACAATTGTAAACACTAATATTTCAATTAAAATCATTTAAAAATTGACATTTTTAAGTTATAACTTTGAAGTAAAAGGTGTGAGCAGTGTTGTGTGGCCTACAGAAGCTATCCTCTTAACAAAGACTTTTTAAAATGGTGGCATTTCTGTTAGTTTTATCTCTATAGCGACATGTCTTATGCTCAAACTAATACTTTGTGCACAATGCGTTCAGAAAAACATGAATGCAACATTTAGTTTTACGTTTGACATGCCTGTTTTGAATACAATTTGTCTTTGTTTTGACTATGACGCTTCTTTGTCTTGAATACAGATTTCCCCAGATAACAAGCTGCCAAAAAATCGTCACAGGCGTGTACATCGAGTTTCGGATCATCGATTCAACTAAGTGAATTGATGTTCCAGGACTTGAGCCGGACCCTCAAGCTCCCAAGCCTCTGGTAGAGGACCCGAGCTCAGGGTAAGGTACCACCCGCGGAGGCTGAGAGGGGTGATTATATGTACAGTATATAGCGTCAAAAAGAGAAAAGTATTTGACTAAAAATGTTAAATAAGTTTGTCTTGAATGTAATTTGTGGCTTAGTCTTAAGTCTTGTCATTATTTATTTTCAAATCATTTACTTTTCAATGCCACATTTAGCTGGCATCATTATAACCCCACAGTTTCTCAGCTCATCAGCCAGACACTTTAGGGAGGAATCACAGCTCCTCTTGCACTCCCCGAGACATCCTTTACAACTAACCAGGCTTATGCAGTTGTTTGAGGATGAAAATGCTTTTCTAAAGGACCTGCAATAAAAAAAGAGATTAAGGTTAAATAACAATTAATGTTTTTACTGTCCTGAAATCTGTATTCCCATGTAGAGCTGCCATCTGTTCTTCCGGCTCTGCACAAACATTTCTAGAAACTTGACCTGCAGAAACAACACATTTGAATTCACTGTAGTATTTTTGAAGTTCATTACTTTAAGTGTCAGCTTATGGATAGGTTCAAACATCTAAAATGCACTTTATTGATATTGTTTCACATGTTAACTTATTCAGTGATTTAAATATTAAATGTATTTTACCAACACCGGTACCATAAAATGACTGTATGAATCACAGAATCCCGGCTCTGTCATTTGGTCACTGAAAATGGGAACATCTAATCATGTCAAAACAGCTCTTCTCCATCGCGTTCCTTTTGCGCACGCGCAAGTTTCAAAAGCAACAATTATCTTGTCGAAATAGTACTTCTAGCGAATTAACATCTTTAGAGACATATGACTGAAAAAAAGGAAAGATCCTAGAATTGATTCTTACCTAGAAAATGATGATAATTAATAGCATGAGCCGCGCAGCCATAGACATGAGCGTACAGCTTTCAAAATGAGACCACACAAACTACTTCTGGGTCCCTTGTGAGTAAGGCGTCATATATCAAATGCTCATTATCTGTTTGCTGCATTCTTGATTTAAGACGTAATTGGGAAAATAAAAAATACGGTTCGTTTTTCTGTAGTAGTTTATAAATTGATAATCAAAGCCATTGTTTCCCCATTTTTGATCTTAATTTAAAATACAGTACCTATCTTTTCCAATTTCAAGTTATGTTTTGCTTTTCCAGCATTTAATTTTGTTTTCTGAAATGTTTTCTATTTTTACCTTTTGGTTTTGTGAATTTTGTCTGAAAGGTAATGAAACATATATATATATATAAATTTGCTTTGCTTTTTACATTTTTTGCTGTGATCTTTAAAATGTTTTTGTGTTGAGTCATTTTGTGACTCAAGTGATTTGAAATTCAGGGCTACCGTAATTATCAGACATGAATGGACTTCATGAAAACAAGAGAATAACACAAACACAAAAAAAAAAGATTTGCCAAAATGTCTATATTTAATTAATTGCGATTAACTGTATAATTTGACAGCCCTAATAATATAATGATAACTAAAGCTAAAATGATTTTCTAACTGATGATTCCTTTAAAAAATTACTTTCAACCAACCGCTTCAGTTAGTGGCGTATGTTAGAAAAAAAATATCATCGTACATTAAAAAAAATACATATATTTTCCTGTATCATTTAAAAGAACTTACAATTTCAAAGTAGTTTTTCTTTTGTTTTACAAAAGGAGTTTCCTTTCTTTTGTAAGTGATGCATGCAGACTCTGCAGATTGGTTTTCGTTCCTCTGCACTTGGAGTGTTTGAAGTTTGAGGCTGAGTCAGCACTAATTTGTGCTTCTGAGTCTCAGGAGGTTCTCTGGGATCTTTAGTCTTTAAACATGAGCCAAAATTACAGCAGAACCGACAAGAGTGACAGGGCAGCCGCAGTGTTGTGGAGAAGTGACCACACCTTCGCCTTTCCTCCTTTCTGTATATGCACAAAAAACACGCTTGATTTCAACACGTCTGAATTTTTATAACACGTTTTTAAGAAAATAATATTTGTAAAAAGAACAAATTCAGAGAAAAAAAGAAATCTCTCTGAATTCTGATTGGCCAAACTAACCAGTCAAACCCTCTAAGCTGGGTTATGTTAGGTTCTAATCTTTACTTTACCATCAATGTGACAGAAAAAAAATGCAGTCATTTCGCTCTGTTTTTTTACTCCATGATGTAACTTGACATTTTGTTGATTATTTTACATTACGTGTCTTGTTAAGAATGATTACACCTCTTTATATTACACAGAAAAAGTGTTCATCTTTGAGTTTGTCTTGGAAGACAGTTTACTGACTCTTGAGTTGGCTCCCACAGCCTTGGCAGGCCTCTCGCTCTAATGGTGCCATATGCCTGAGACCAGTATTGCATCTCTATTGAGGAACTTGTCCTTTTCTACTCTCTTATCAAGAAAAAAGGAAGTAAAGAAATAAGGCCAAATGTACTAAAGTATGCGTTTCCTAAAATGACGCCTAAATGCAGGTTTCAAAACAGCACAGTTTACCATTCACAGTATTAGTTTCCAGCCTGGTGTCAAAAATATTTTTGGTGATTTTGCTTTGTAGTCTCTTCATTATGGACGCCTGTTGTGTTCAATAAAAAGGAAAGAAAAAAAATCTGTATCAAAATGTCATAGACATGGTCTATTTTGTTTATGTCCTCACAATATTGCCAGTCTGCTTTGTTCTTCTCACTTTATCCACAAACATTACAGAGCAAAATGTTGGATGTGAAGCTGCAGAAGCAGGCAGACAGGGACCGTCAATAAAGTACATGAACACTCCAGACAAACAAAAGCAGTTTCTCAGTAATTCACCCTGAGTAATCCCAAAGACATCACAAGTACTCATTATTGTTCAAACTCAACAGAAATCCCCAATATCATTGCTCTCTCTTAGAGTGAACCAGTAATGCAAGTTGTAGACCCGTCCTTATCTCCTCACTCTAGTTGTAGTCCTAAAAAAATAAAAACTTCTAGCAAACTAAAAAAATGTATATATACTGAAGTTGACAAAGTTGACCACACCCACAATTTGAGCATCCAGCAGGTCACCCACAGACTTCGCTGCCCAATATTGTATTTAGGATTGACTCACAAACAAAATAATCAATAAACAGTTTGTACTACTCAATGTTAAACATCTACCCAACATTTTGCTCTGTAATGTTGGTGGTTAAAAAAAATGGGAAGAACAAAACAGACTGGCGATACCGCGAGGAGCACATAAACAAAACAGATCGTGTCTGTGACATCGTTACATTGTGACTTTCCAACTTTTAATTTCGGGTCATCTTATAGTTTTCATGAGTAGGTGAGGTTAGAGCCCAGCCGGTTTGTAGTGCAAAGCGAAATATAAAATTTAAATAAGTGAACTATCCCAACAAGGATTGCAAAGCGCAGGTCTTCCATTATTCTTTTTCTCGTTGCTTTGCCACGCCGTCATGTTCCTGGCCAGAAGATAGATGGTAGATGCCTGTCAGAATACAGATCAAATGCAAGATCCAGGACTTGATCGGTACCAAATTAAGCAGACTCTGTGAGGACCAATGGACTTTTCCAGTCTGAATACACCCTTACACTTCCCCAGAGGGACTTTGTAGTGTCATACCCCTACTGTTGGAGCACTTCTTAAAAAGAGGGACTACTCCAGTCTGCCTGTCCAGGGCCACTGTCCCCGACCACCAAAAGAAATCTCATCTGTCCCTTTTGCCTTCCCAAAGAGGAGATTTTGACTGTTTCTGTGACTTCACTTTGGCTGATGAATTGGCCCACTCCTGTGTCCTCTGTCTCCACTTCCTCACTAGAAGGAGTGTTGGCGGAATACAAGTATGTTTTTTCACCTTTTGACAACGTCCTCAATTGAGTTTAAACTACTCACCACCCACACTGGACAGTGTTGGCAGTAAGCTCCTTTCCTTTCCTGAGTCACTGAATGGTTTGCCATAACATTAGCAACAACCATAGCTTAATCTTGACGAGCAAAAACAATGTGAAACACTCTTTTGTGGCTGCGAGTTATATTGTACCTCCTGTAAGTGCAGTGTCTCACATAATGACAACTGTCTGGAATGTAGCAATGCTGCCTATTGTGTTTACTGGTATAAAGAGAATAAAAAGGGAAAAATACTTTTATTTACTGGGGAAAGTCAGCATTGGTGATCCTGTAACAATACTTTCATGTCAGCAAAAAAAAAATTGAAACCTGCGGTGTAAAGAAGCAGCTTTGGAGTGTGGTTAAAAAAAGAAAATGGAGAAGTGTTTTGCATTAGCATAAATTTCGACTAATTTAACCATTTTGTGCTGTTATATCCTTTCATATTTTGCAACAGTGGTCTGTGGTCTCATAAATGGTAAAAAAAAACCATATCTAATGAGCTCTGAGAAGGTATCAGGGTGTCTCAGGCGAAAACAACAGTTTGTTTGGTTTGTTTAGAAAGCTTTAATTTGAATTTCAATATGTTTTGGATTAAGGTTAAAAATGGTGTAATTTAAAAAAGGAACAAACTGTCCTCATTTGTGTTATCATATCTACAGTTGCTTAAGTTTAAGAACCATAAAAAGATTAGTCTGCCAACAAACAATTGTGAAGTGCTACACAGGTGGAGGTACTTCATAACTTTTTTATATACATACATATAGTATATAAATAACTACAATATAAATATATATTTTTTTATTGGACATTGCACATTCATGTGATGAAAACAAAGACGAATTAAACGATAGGCTGTCATAATGACGCTACAGCTGATTTTTTCACACTCAAAATCTCAACTATGACATTGTTTTTCTTGAAAGTAAAATCTTATACATATGTGTATTTATTTAGTTAAAGAAACCTTCTGCCAGCATTTAGTCTTCACTATTTACCTCAAACAAAAAACGATGGACTTACAAAATATCATTTTTTGCTTTTCTGTTTTGGCAGCTGTGGCAGGAAGAGGCATGAATTGACCATAGTAGGATGTTGGCTTGATTCCCTTCCTCCCATACCCACAGGTTATAGTGCTGTTTGGCAAAACACTGACGTCCATAGTTAATGTAAGTGATGCAAAACGGTGATCAAAGGGTTTCTTAACAGAGAAAATCTGTACAGACATACATGTGAAGGGATAAACGTCACTTGAAGGGCACTTTGAGCAGTCAATAAAGCAGGATTTGAAGGCCTTCTGCTGGCTATTACTCATCAAGTATTTGAAAGCAACATTTGCCGCAACAATGACTTAGTAGAGCGTTCAAAGTAAATACAAGCGGCATTGATTTGATTAGTACATGACTAGAATCATGAAAAAAATCAGGACCCTTCTACATAAAATTGATCATCTTTCATTGTGTTGGTCACTACAAGCACTAATTGTTGTGTTTGGTTTTTTTGGTTAGTTTTTATACAAAAATGCAAGCACATCAAATGTTTCAACACTACCCCTAAGACAGGGTTAGGAATAGACCAGGGCACAGTCTGGCTGTCTTTGCAGAATTAAAATGTCAGACTGTGCTGCTGAGTCTGTGACCTCTTGACTGGGTATGCAAATGAAGCGCCAGTTGGCAGTGAAGAAGGAGAGAAGCTCATGGGAGGAAATAAAGCTGTTCTACCCTTCAGGTGGTGAAATGCAGGATTAACTTTGGCTTGGGCTTTTATACAAGATAACCAGTTTTAATGCTGGAACGGCATAAATGCTCCAGGCAGGTGTTGCACTTTATTTTATCCCTATTATGATTAAATGTTTAATGCTGCACTTCAAGCAGCTTTAAATGAATAAACTTTTCTCCCACTTTATCATCAGATAATACATTTAGGAATGATACCATTCAATGATGGAAGCTTTAACATGGTCAAACTTATATGAAGTACAACAAAAAATAATTAACAAATGAATAAAAATAAAATTCTCCATGTATTACCTCATATGTATGATGGAGTATTAGGGCCACCATAAAAATAACTTAAAAAATGTCTGAAAATAAAGTCATATGAGAAAAAAATTCACAATTTTACAAGAACAAACTTGCAGAATTATGAGTAAAAGAGTCAATATTTTACAATAGTAACATAATTACGTTTTTTAATTTTTTAGATGAAAGTCATAGTTACGAGGCAAAAGTCTGTTGGCGTCACAAATAAGGAAATACTAAGCCTTTTAGTGAATAAACCTTGTTTTGTAATAAGTATTAGGAGATTAATAAAAAAAAACTTGCAAGAAATTGGGTTTCTTTGGAAGAAGATTGTTGATCTACAAAGTGTGGAATTTCTGGCCGGTACGAGGTTTACGCCACCATCTGCAGTGGTCCAGATGCATTATGGCACATGGATTCCTAAGAAACTAAAGCCTTATGAAATGAATTTAGTCGACACCTAATGTGGATAGAGGCCTCAACAATTAACTTTATTTTCCAAAAAGCACAGATTTATCCTTCTAAACTTTCCTAAAACTTTTTACTCAATAACTTATGACATTATTCTTGTAATTTTCAATTTTTCTCCTAAATTTGCAACTTTATTTTTGTAGATTTATGCCATTTTTCTTATCAATTCAGAACTTTGTCCTTTATGACTTTATTCTTGTAGAAACGTGGCTTGTCCCTTGTAAAATTCCAACTTTTTCTCATAAATGTATTACTTTATTCTCATAACTTTAGATATTTACAACTTTATTCTTATACAATTACGACGTTATTCTCATGATTTTACAGTTTCTCATACATTTATAACATTCTATTGTGAAATTATGCCTTTTTTAAAAATAATTTTACAACTTTATTAATGTAAAGTTGCGACCGTTTTCATAATTTTGTAAATTTGTTTTTCAAAATTATAACTTTTTTCTCATAAATTTTTGACTTGTGATTTTACAGCTTTTTCTTATAGATTAACAACTTTTATTCTTGTAAATGAATTCAAAACATGTATAATGTCCATAATACTTCGTCGAACATCTGCATTCATTACAGTAAAACAAACTTTTACATTTTTATTTCTATATATTTTAAGCTACACTATAAGTCAATGAAGCATTTGAAAAATGAAGGACACGAACAAAATCAATCTTTCGGACAAGTCATTGATCTTTAAATAAAGATCGTCAATAATGCTTTAGGTTAAGACGTCAGGTCTTATTGCGAGTTTCAAAAGATTTCTCTTGTCTTGCCCCTTTTTCCTCCCTCTTAGCTGGCCCATTGATTCATTGGGTAATGAATCTGCCTTGTGTCACTTTGCAGGACAGCTGTCACTCTCCTATTTGGCACATAAGTGTGCATCAGGGGAGAGGAAAAGGGGAGTCAGATCGATTGCCGTTAATTATGCGGATGTAACGTGGGTTGGTGCACATCAGCGTGTTCCTCCTCTGAAGGAGTCGATAAAGGTCAGGCAATTAGTTTTTCCACCATCTTGCCCTGCCCCCACTCCCATTTCTTTTCTAGAGGTTCAATAAATGTCACTCGGCAGAGGAAAACTGTCTGCATCGCCAGACAACTTATCAAGGCTTAACTTCAAACTATCACAATGGTGGGTGGACAAGGGCAGTAATTGTGTTTGAAATGTTCATTTACACGGGCAATGCAAATGTTGCCAGGAACACACTTTCTTGGTGCGGATTGAGTTTAATTATGACAGCAATCCCAACCCAATCCATTAAATTGATTTCAAGTTTGTTATTTGTTTATGCAAGGAGGAAGCACAACTCGGGGCATTAAAAAAAAAAAGGATAAGGGGGGAAAATAACAACTATGCCTAAAAATCTAAAATAATTGTTTTATAATTTTATTTTGCAGTTTTAAAATGGATTTAAGCACAGTGCAAAAACTGGAATCTTAAGAAAGTAAGCAGATCCTTGTTTCAAGAGAACATTTCTTATTTTATGCTTGCAAGAAAAATCACCTCATCAAGAAAACTTTATTGGCAATGTAATCTTAATTTATGAAAACACGAGACTTTTTTCTAAAAATAGAATTCGTTAGCAAGACCAGTTTTTAACCTCACTGGCAGATTTTATGCCTAAGAAAAGAACACTTCAAATTTTAGAGTTCTGTCTAGACCACTACATTTATATTTGTAAGAAAGCTGAACTTTTTAACTCCCCTTCAAAAACTTGTATTAAAGAAGACACTAACACGCCGATTCAGTTGTTTGAATTGAAGAAGAATGGTACATTCCTGATCAGGAAAATTAGATTAAAAGGGCAATCATCAAATAGTAACCAACAATGCTGGGGTTTTCTCATTTTGATGAATAGAGTCCAGAAAAGAACACTCCCCTCAAAGCAAGACGGCTCAAATCCCGGCTGGAACCTCACCATGAGGAGTGTGCATGTTCTCCTCGTGGGCGTTCTCCGGGAACTCCTTCCACAGTCCAACAACGTTCACAGGCTAAATATATTTTATTTTTGTTGTTTATAACGGGTTCTTGTGACATTTTCCTGATGATAGAGGACGTATTTAAAGAAAAATGTGCTTAAAACTGTATTTCAGAGGATTCCTTTCTTCAAAATGCTGAGAATCAGGAACAAAGTAAAAAAAATGCAGTTTGAAAAAGATTGTATTAGTGGCAAATAAACTACAATCAGCAGGCTCCCTGCTCTGATCCCTTCGATGCATCAAATTGTAAACTAATAGATCCGTATGCATTTTCACTTTCTGTGTTTGAGCAAGCATCTGGACCATAACTGTACGGCAACACTGTGACCCATAAAAGGAGTAAACAGGTTAAGAAAATAGTTTTTAATTGATTGTAGTTCTGAAACATCTATAGAACCATCTGAAACATCCGATTTAGACTCATGCTCTGACTGCAGGCCAAGCTCTAAACTGAAGAACTACCCATCTGTCTTTGTGTCCGTCTGCTAAAAACTCATCCCAAAGACTCAACTGCAGCTCAGTTTCTCCTTCACACACGGCGTACTTGCACCCTTTTCATCAGAACTGTGACATTGTATTCCTTTAAAAAGATTTTGATTCTTTTAAGAGCAGAAAAAAAATCTTTGATTTGAAGATCTGGTCAGTGAAGGTTATCAGGAGCTTTTTCAGCAAAGGTAAGGCAAGAGAAACACTGTTTTCAAGGCTGCAATTGAGAGCTGTGACATTTCAGAAAGGCATGAAGGGCTGAGCAAGTGGAAGATGTGCGAGAATCACTCTTGTGTACCCAAAAAAAAAAAAAGTACAGTACAGTAGTTTAATCACTTGAACTTTAACGCTAAGAATCAGGAGGGATTTAAAACATGATGTTTGAAAAAGATCGTGTTTGTCACGTTGCTGCTACAATCAGTCGGCCACAAGCTCCCTGCCCAGCTCCATTCTGATGCATCTACTTACACACGACTAGATCCATGCACATCTATGTTTTCTACATCTGAGCTGGTATGTGGCTCAAAACTGTGCAGTTGGACAGCTCTAATATTGCTTGCCATTTTTCTTTGGTAACGTTAGGTTGGAGTGTGGGGGCTGTAAGCTAGCAGAAGTGCATTCAAACAGATGGATGACAGAATGTGGGGGCAGGCTTACTCCACACTAACGTCAGAGGTGCCCTTCTCAGGAACTACTGTGACTGTGCAGAAACTGTCCTAGAAAATGACAGATTTATTAAAATTTTGGCTAAAAACAGCATCCTCATAATTACAGTAAAAGATCACTGGGAACGCTTTTAAAAAGTGATCAGAGTGGAACTCTTGCAAAGTTGGTTACATGAAGGAAAAGGTCCTGACATTTAGTAAGCAGAGTTTTAATAATAAGTGGAGCTTGTTTTTAAGACGTACTTCAAACACATTTTGAAGCTTGAAAGAGTGAGGATTTTACTTGAATAACGAGTTGATTTTCAACCTTTAAAAAAAACCTAAAATATCAAAGTTAAAGAGGAAGGTGACGCATCAAAGCTTTTGCTTAAGCAGATGTTGCAAATTAGACTCTGGCATCAGACTTTTGGTGCCAGAAATCCAAAATTGACTCAAACTTTAAATAAAACCCAGAACAGATGTTAGAAAAGTACATCATAGAATTAAATGCTAGGAAAAATAGGCGTATTCTACTTAAAAACCATTTAAAGCAAAAACTGCAACAAAGAAAAACAACAACTTTGAATCTGCAAGTACTAGAACATCCAACTTGTTGAGTTTTGACTTGTATGAAGAAGGTAAAGTCAGAACTATTTTTATTCTAAAAGAAAAACATTTGATAGTCATGAAGCATATGGCACTCTTAAAATATTGTGTCACTGAGTTCAATTGTTCAATGTTGCAGTTTTTTGAGTTGTCAGTGATAAAAACTGAGGAGGGGGCAGTCCGGGGCTCAAAAGACCGCTTAATAAGACAGATCAGTTCAAACTCAATTTTCTTTTTTAAAAACAAGGAGGCAGCACTTTTGCTGACAGTTGGGTCATTTCTGGGTTCTGCTGGTGACATTCTGAACCGTGGCTTCCTTCACCAACACGCAGCAGGTAGAATGTGAGGAAGAAATGGACCAACAGTATCTCTTTAGTTTTGACTTACAGGTTGTTCCAGGATTAAGATTAGTGGCGTCTTCAACTTCTGCTTTTAAAAACGACTTGTCTGGAAGTAGGTTCAGTAAAACCTCCAAAAATAATAGAAAAAACAAAACAAAACAAATGGAATGTCACACACCTGTACATATCTGGGTTCTCAGTTTTCTTGCCAGCAAGCAAGCAACTGATCTAAAAATTCAAGTGTTTTGAAATGTCTAAAATATAATTTTCTGTCATTTGCCAGCACACAAGCCATAATGACTTTTAAATAAAAGGTTCATTCTTCAAGCAAAATTAGAAAAAAGAAGGACAATAGAACTGATTTGAGCTCTTAATATGAAAAATTGGAAGAAGATCACAGACCAGACAAAGCTGTGACAGCTGGAGTTAATGCATGACATTAAACAGATGACCAAAACAGGATGTTATTTTTGGATTTTCACCATTTTTTTTTGGAAAAGCTTCTTTGCAACCAACATAAATATGACGCTTTTTTTAAATTAAAAGAAATATACATTGATTTGCATTTCAGAAAATTATTTATTTATAAATGTATTTAAAAACCTGTATTTTTAAGTTTAGAATAAAGTTCGTCAGAGTATCTCACTCGAACTCTCCATTAGTCTGCTGTTTTTGGTCTTCTCATATCCTTGTCTCTTTTTTCTCGGGCTTCCCATCTTTTTCTCCATACACAGAATGTAAATCAGTTTCCATCATCAGCAGAGAAATGAAACTTTCCCACTTTTACTTCAGTTGCCCTTTCTGTTATATTAAAAAGGAAATGTATTTACAGCAGGTGTAAATCCATTAGAAATTGCTTTGTACATAAAAAGTATATATTTCAGATGTTATTCCCCTTTCTCTTGGCTAAATTTTGATTGGGATTCAATACATTTTTTATTTTTTTGAAAGTGACAATTCAAAATGTGTCTTTATAGAGATAATCAGACGATGTACTTGCCTTAAATTCTGTGTTTTTGTAAATGGTCAAGGGCTAAATCTATGATAAATGAAATAAACAGCTTTTTTGTGCACCCTAAATAAGCAGACGGAGAAAACAGAAATTAGACACGTCTCCACTGTCATTGCATTGTTGAGAGTGGACTAAACCATCTTTAAGCATCATGGAGTTATAAGAGTACAAGTAGGAGGTGCCGTAATGTCTTTAATGAGCTTGAGTTACTAGTTCTCTTCACATCGTCTAACATCACAGTTATCAGTGTTTCTTTTTTTAGATTTTCTGTCGTGATAAAAGGAGAATGAAGCGAATGAAGCTACCCACTAAAAAGAAAACAATATATTGTTTAAAAAAGAAGTGGAAGAATCCAGAACTGGTGAGAATGGTAGACGATCTTTCCCAAAAATGAAAATAATCCAAAGGTTTTGGTGGGGTTACAAGCCAAAAGAGAAAACTGAGATCTATCCATCTATATAATATTTTTTTGATATTAGTATTATTTTAATTTATGTATTTATTTATTTATTTTAATTTATTATAATTATTATAATTATTATAATATTATAATTATTATAATTATTATAATTATTTAATTAAACAACCATGTGCTCCACACCACAAGAGGCTAGCTGAAGGATTGGTGGGTAAAGTCTGCCAAAAACAGGTCTTAAATACTGCCATGGTGAGTGCAGATGGGTTGCAGGTCTTTCAGAAGTCCCCACCAGTAATCCTGCACATCTGTGGAGACTCAACAGAAACAAAAGCAGTGGCAGAAGTAACCAACAGTGGGAGACAGAGGGACAGGGGTCTAAATGAACTATGACACTCACAGACCAGGGCATTTTATCCAAAATACAAAACACTTTTACTGTCTTCCTTTCAAGCCACGTTCACATCACCCTTGGGTACTACTTACAATAAAAAGTCAAAGTAAACAGGCGTAAACGCGTGTTTTGGGCTTTCTCGTTCACACATTGCTAAGCAAGTTTCAAAGACCAATTCAGGCTCTACATACAAAACACAAGGCCACTAAATACGCTTTGAAAGTTTAACCAGGTTGAACTTTAACCAATCAATCAGGGACTCGATTTGGTGGCGATGTATAGGTGGAATCTTTTTTACTTTATGGAAATTTCAACTGTTAATAAATAGATCATGAAGGGGAAATTAATATTTGCAGTTTGTGCTTGGATGGAATTATATGACACCAAGTCTTTAATTTGTTGGAATAGAGCTGTAGCAAGATTCCCGAGACACTGCTGTTGGACAGCATCAGGGTTCACTTGCAAGCAAAGTTAGCCTCTTGTTTTCAGGCAGACCTGTTCAGAAAAACTTTCAATCCTGTCAAACTAAATGATGAAACAATGTAAATTGCTGACCAAAAAGTCTGGTTTATATTACAGTTTCCACAGAAAATAAACTTCTTCTTGTTCACTTATTTGAGTTCACAAGATCAAACTAGTTAAACTTGCTAATTTACTTGCATCAAAACTCATCTGAGAGAGGCTTGTCTGTAATTGCTGATCTGAAATCTTTTGGCATATGAGAAAAAACTTTCTGGGGTAAATCCACTTTGATGTGAGCTTTTGTAAATGATTAAGTAGGAGAAGCAAAAAATAAATATGTACCCATAAAAACCCATGGACTAGATCGGTTAGAATTGCCTGAGAGTGGGAATGGGAGGAGTTTAAATATAATCTTTACTTAAAAGCATGAATCTGATATTTGACTCAGATGTGTCTGACAGCCAGTGGTTTGCATGAATGTAACAGAGATTTATGACATATTAATGTGAACATTAATGGAAAACAGTATGGATATGGCTTCAAACTGTAGGAGATCGTATAAGGTTTTATCTTGGAAAGCTCACACCATATATTTCAGTGTATAAATCACTTTTTTTTTTTGCATAGTTTGGCCAAGAGTGCGACTTACCTCGGGCTCACTCTGCATGCGGCCTGGCTCCGGTGCAGCTGCGGAGCATTCTCGCTACAGCAGCTGACTCCCATTGGCTACGAATGGCTTGCAGTCCTGCTGCAGCCACAAACTCTGTTGCCGACCTCGAACTCGGTTCATGCGATAACCCACCATTTATATAGGAAGTACTGCTAAACAAACCCCCATTCAATGGGGAAGCACAGAACTTGTACTAACACTTTTGTCTTATATAAGGCTTAAATGTAAATTTTTGACTGTGTTACTCGGAAAAAAGGTTTTGTTTTGAAAAATGTACTGGATGCACTTAGGTCTCGCTCGCATTTCTGGTTTGAGTCGTTTCAATTGCCCCAACTTCACAAATAAGTGCTCCAGCTTGGCTCTGGCGTCCGGCAAAAAATGTGAAACCAACGAAATGGATATGGACTGCCAGAAAGGCCGGACCAAACTGGATGCAGTGAGTTAGTGTTAGTTAACTTTTCAAGTTACGTAAAGACTCCGGCATCTGCACCAGAGCCAGACCGCATGCAGCATGCAGTGTGAGCCCCGGGTTATACTTAGGTGCAACTTAAATGTGATTTAAAAAAAAAGAAAAGGTTCATTTGTTTGTTATTTTCCCACTAACAACTACTAGAGGGCACTGTACATGTTTGTACCAGTATTTGGTACAGACAGCAACACAGAAGAGGAAACGACATTCCAAAGTTACATAGACAATAAATAATGAAATGTATTTAGTGATTTTAAAAGATACAAATAGTTTTACTGACCTGTTAGCATGTTCTTAATGCTATGGTCATCTGAATAATTCTACATTCGTTAATCAATCAAATACATATCGGTGTCTAATATACTAAATTCTAATGATACTTTCACACCGCGCTTGAAAACACGAGTTCAAGCAACCACTTTTGAAAAAAGTCAGTGTATATGCATGCTGATGCACCTTTTGGTCTTCTGCGTTTAAAACTCGGTTCACGTGTCACTATGCAAGTTTCTACAACTATTTTCAGGCTCTGAGTAAAAAAACGCACAGCCACTGAATGTGTGTTAAAAGTTAAACCAGTTGAACCTAAATCAGAGACTCTGATTTGGTAGTGATATATGGGTAGCGTCCTTTTTAAAATACAGAAGTACCAACCAAAAATTGATCACAAAGGAGAAATTAATAATTACCCTTTGTGACCAGCCAGAATCATGTGACACCAAGTCATTCATATATCAGAAAAGTGCAGTAAAACAAAAAAAAGCCTGGAGCAAAAATCAGACCTATGTTTCATGAAGATAATACTGTTAGGGTATATTCAGTCTATTATTTGTTATCGTATTCATTTTTATGATTTGACTTTCAAGATACAAAATCTGTTCTTGGTCCCGTATTTTACGGGAACTTTATTGTTGAAGAAATGTCATACAAAAGTAATCTTTTTTACTCCATTGGCACTTTTGTAAGACTTTTTTCTTCTTTGTTATGCATTTTTTGGCATCTGCGACTCTTCTCCACAGTGACTTATACTCCAAAAAAGGCTCTGCTTTAATTTGAGAAAACTCCTCAAAAACCACGTTATTTCTTGCCTTACCTTAACTTGCAAAAGTATCCTATACATCTGCTCAAGGAAATGGCTAATAAAACAGTAGATAGGCTCAAGGGATCAGATATCAAGCAAGGAAGTGGCTTCTGCTCATGGAAAATTAACACCTTATCAAAACTGAGTTAAGATAAAAACAACACCACCTCTGGCAACTGTTTAGAAGATCTACTCCTTTCATCAATACCCAGAGGGATGCCTCGGTAGCAGTGATTTAAATCGCTTGCCTTACTCTATCTCACATATAACATTAGCTGCAGTAATGTTTGGCAAGAACAGAGCAGTTGCTTCCTTCTATTCAGATTTTTCTCTTTTTTTTATGTGAAATTTTTTGGCAGAAAATGTGATGTGCTGCTCTGAGGCACTCAGCAGGGTGTGAAGTCTCAGTGTCATGTTATCTTTTTCATCCCTTATTTCGACAGGCCTGGGAACATATTGAGTTATGATACATTTTCCAGCGAGGCATCTTCCATTTGGTTTTAAAGCACCGCTCAAAATAACATTTAAATGAGTTGAGGATTTGATCAATAGAATCAGATGTCGGAGGCCAATTCAGAAGGTTCAGTAGTGCCTTTTAGCTGCGACGCATAATTCTGTAATGATGTTTTGTTTTTCTCTGAAGCCCTCTTATGCATCTGTAAACCTAAATATTATTTCTCATTTTACATTTGAATGTAGTTCCATCTTTCTCCCAGCGTGCATTTCTGTTGTTTTATTTATTTATCGGTTGTTGCTTTTTTCCCCCTCCGCTGCAGCAGTTCTCCACATGTGGCCTTCCACTCTGCAGCCCCTCCAGAGGCCCTGCAAGAGAAGCCGGTTAAGAGGTTAGCAAGGTTAGCGTTGGGTTTAACCTGAATTTGTGGTTCACCTTTAACTGAGGTGCAGTTCCTGCTGGGAAGCGGGGTAAAGTATTTCTCTCATCACAATCAATAGGCTATATTAAAAACCCAAGCTTTTGCATGGTTAACTACCAAAAGCAACACAGTCTTGTGTGTGTACAAACATAAAAGACTTTTTCTTTCTGTTATTTCAAGAATTGGATGCTATCCAAAATATTTCTCTGCAGGAACATCTAAAAAATATTAGTTGGGGTATGTAGGTGCTGGGGGGGCTGAGAGAGAAGGATTGGGGTCAGTGGAGGAGATCACAAATGGACATGACGTCAAAGAAAAGATTGGGGTTTGAAACAATTTAATAGGCAACAAGTCCTTGAGATTTTCAGACATTGCTAACATGAAGTTGAGTCATAGCAACTGGACTTAAAACCATCTTCATTTTGCAGCACATTCAAGTGGCTTCATCAGTCTGAGTGGTGCAGGATTCAGTCCATATTTGTATTCTTGAGGTCGGACAGTATTACACCCACAGTGCTGCAGATGGATGGCTGTTAAAGGCAAACAAAAACAAGCAACCGGAGTAAAAGTCTTCTTGTAATCCCCCGATTCCAATCACTGGGTTGTTGGAAGTGGTCGCGATGGAGATTTGGATCTTTTTTGGACCTTATGAAAGGTCAGCATGGTAACCAAGACAAATTGTGTCTGAGACCGCCCTCTCTGTTGAGGGAAGAGTTAATAACATGTACTCGTATTGCTTCTCTGACTGCAGTTTCATTAGAAGCCGGTTGGATAAGTGTCAAAACGTTTCAACGAAGAAGATTTTAAGTAGGGATGTCCGACCAGATTTTTTGGCCCCAATCTGGTTTCAAGTTATTTGATTTTGAGGATCTGACATTACTGAGCCCAGATCCAATACTTTACATTTAACAACATGAATACATTTAATAAACAGAGCCAGATATTTATTTTTTTAACCTTCTTTTATCATTTAACACTTAAACGGAGCAAAATAGCGCAACTATCAAGTAGAAAAAAACAGTTAACTATTAAAAATAGATTATATTAGTCATATATGAAAGTTTGCTTTAATGTCCTATTGAACCTTTGTTGATCACTTATGATTGAAAAAATGTTAAAAGTTAAAGATGTCTCTCCTTTCAGGTTGTTGTTTTAGCACGATTAGGATGAGGAGTCATCATACCAGCTCATATGAATGTAAAAGTATTCATTTTGGTTGTTTTTGAGCAATTATAGGTCTTTTAAATCCCTTTTTCTCTGAACTTGCACTTTGTAGATGGTTCCTTGGGAGCCGTCTCTCTCTGTCGGCAGCACAAGAAGAGAAATTCTCACCAAAAAGAAACAAAAGCACAGTCTGTTATCTGTTGAAATGCCTCTAATTCCACTTAATTTCATTTGACTTACTGTCAGTTTTAAATGTTTGTTGAGTGTCTGAGCAAGAATGTCCAAACCTGTGAATATATGGCTAACTTTACTGAACTATTTTGTGTGCGTCCTGCTCAAACTGGTACCGTACTCTTGTGATCCGTTCTTGATATGCAGACTTCTAGTAGAGTAGTTATCTGTAATGATAAGATTGAAATAAAAACCACTGATGATAATAAGAATTCAATAAATGTCCAATCCATGATCAGGACAAAACATCGAATTACTATGTGATGATTTCTGATCACGTGATCGGATCAATACATTCTTCATTTTAAGTCCAGTTCCTGTGACTCAACTCTAAGAAAATGTCACCATTTGACTCAACCATCCAAATAAAAACAAAGTTGCGCACATGTAACAATTGAACCAAATCTTCATTCATTACATGCGACAGACTAACTCGCATGCACTTGCATACTAACCTGCAGGTCAAATGTTACTCTCCTGAAAGGAAAAGCAATGAGCTGTTTCTTCATTGAGAGGGCTTTCTTGAATGAATTCCATTTACAGACACTTCAGAGCATTAGAGCCTGTCTGTTATTTCTGTGGCGCTGATTATAAAATGGCGGGTGCACGCCATGCACATTCACTTACCTGTTGTATCAGCAGTACCAGATTCATTGAACTATACCTAAAAAGTAGTTTATACTCAACAAATACTTAAAGGAACGATACATTCTCTGGGCTAAGTTATTTCCTCTTTGAGAGCATTGACTTGAATGAGTGAAAAAAGGCCAGTGCGGCCCAATCTGGGGTTTCAAGACAAAAATAATCAGTTACTGAACAATGGGAAGCACGCACAGAAGAGCATTTAGAACAAAACAGATGAACCGATCATTCTACAGCCATAAAAAACTCTACCCCAATCGACAAACAAATATCACACCTACGCACATACAAATGTTTGTGTTGAGGCACAGGTGAACCAGGGTCAAGATTTGTGTTTGTGTGTTTGCTAAAATGTGCAGTGAAATCAAGAAATGTCAGATGGAAGGAGGAAATCCAACTTCTTATTCTGGTTTGAGAAGAAGAATTATGCTAGCTGAGGGCTTGTTATTTGGTAATGTTTGACTCTCCTTTTAATAAATGGAACAATTTTATGTATTTTTTCAAGTCTGGTGCCAGCACTTTCTATTTTTAAAGCACAGCATGAAACCCATCAGGCACTGAAGCTTTGTTGTTGAGCATAAACACCTGAGTTTCATGAAATTCAGGTGCTGTTGTTGGTGATCTAAATTTCGATCCTTATTTAATCTAGTTAGATTTATTATATTGAAACACGAGTTTGTGCTAGAGTTATATGTCAATGTGATGAGTATAATTTCTTATAAATTCTTTAAAAGTGCTAATTTAATGCGAATCGTGCAATTTTCGAGCCTGGTCTGTAATAGATTTGCCTATCTGATTAGGCATGAATGGAGGAATACAATCTGATTTGGTTTACAGACTCTAGTGGAAGTTTCTGCTGCTCCTTTAAAAAGTTCTCCATTGTGATCTCCGAATCTTCACCTATGTGCTCTGGGATCCCATTATAGTAACCAGGTTATCCCTCATGTTCTTGTTGTGGAAGGACACCTGCTGTGTGTCCACAGCGAGACACTTCACATAATCATGGAGAGCTTGCTTCTCCATTGTTTGGTCCAGCTTGTGCTGCTTGCTGAACTCTAATGACCCCTGTAGAGTCTGAAACTCCTTATGGAAAAACTTTTACAAGTTCAAGACAGGAGTCCAAGCGGGAACATATTTATTGACAACCTCTGCTCTCAGCCGACATTTACAGTTAGCGATCTTGAGCATTCTTTGTGTTTGAGCATCAGGCGGTTTGAGTAAGATAGTGTAAAGACTAGTGGAGTCCATTGAAATTTATGTCACAATTTTTTGCGTGGTCAATTTTTTACTAGAATATGCAGCTTTTGAGCGACAAAAAAGTTAGAGAGAACATTTTTCCTTCATTTTTATTGTCTGAAAGGTTTTAATTTGTAAAGTGTTAAGTCCGATATCCCAGAAATGTAATTTGTGTGCACAAAACAAATCAACAGTAAGATAAGCAGAACTCTAAAAAACTCTGAAGATTTTTATGTCTGCAGTGTTACTCCAAGAAAACGTAGATGTTGATGCACATCCAAAAGAAACAAACATTATGTTTCTCAGTTCTTCATTATGTTTCTTCGGGGGAAAACTCAAATCTGATTGGCTGCTGTATGTTGATGTGCACCTTAAAAAGTATTTCCGTTCACATAACCCAAATGCTCTATATCACTGCGCAGACTTCTTCAAAACAAACTTTGGCTTTATCTCCTGGACAAAAACAAGCGATAAGAGGTGAACTTTGTCTCTGAATTGATGCTTTTTTGAACCTATCGTGACGATCAGCATACATATTGCTTTCCTTTGCCACTGCAGTCGCGGTCTGCCGGCACAGCGATTCATTCTTGTGTTACCGTGGCAACAGGTAGCACCATGTATGCAATAGTCTGCATTTTGTGAAAAAAAGAATGAGAATAAAGTACTAAAAATATTTTTGAATTTTTTTTGTGACCATGGTACAAACAGAATAATGCCTGACACAAAGTGGAAGACAGTAGCTCTTGATGTGTAAGTAATCTGCTTTAATAAAAATGATGCATTAATTTGTTTTAACTAACTAGGTGCGTTAACACGTTTATGTTGACAGCCCTAGTAAAGACCCTGTCCTGTTATGGGATGTTTGATTTTGTGTTGTTGTTGTTAGTCAATTAATCAATCAAACTTCTTTTATTAAAAATGGCTTTTCATACTTCAGCTACTCGAAGCGCTTTGAAATTAAAAACAAAAACAGACAATAAATAAATCAATAAATAGATAGAAACCCAAACTAACCTTTATCCACCCTCCTCCCTCCATTAACACACACAAGCAATGACCCCACAAACAATGAAAACTGATAACAATAAATTCTAAAAGAAACTTAAGCCTTAGAAACTTAAGGCTTAACAGTATTTTGGGAATCTCTTCATACCAGGACCCAGCTTAGCTGCAGGAACATTGCCACAGTGCCCACCCAGACTGGAACAGCAATGGGGTCTTACTACTGCTGTGAGGTTGCAAAGTCAGACCCCAAAGGGCGACAACCGCAGCAACAACCCCAGACAGAACCGGCAACCCCTGTTACTAAGGATCCCCAAAGGGAAACACTAGGTCATAAAACCTGAAATGGAAGATAAAAATAAATAATAATAATAATAAAAAACATTAAATGCATACAATTAATAAAAATAGACAGAGAATAATATACAGTCAACTTCATAAATAATTCATAAACAAGGATTTAACATTATCTAAAAGCTATGTTAAAAAGGTAGGTCTTGAGCTCTTTAAAAACCTCTGCCATCTGTGCAGACCTCAGGCTGTCCAGTAGGGTGTTCCAGAGGCGAGGACCGTATTGGGAGAGTGAAGCCTCACCATAGGTTTTGGCGAAATAGGGGCCTCAGGGTTAAAACATTTATAAACCTTTAATAGAATCGTGGAATCTATGCTGAAACACACAGGGAGCCAATGAAGCGATTTTGAAATGGGTGTAATGTGTACCCATGAACTCGTGCCGCTGAGTTCTGTAATAATTGTAAACTAGCAAAAGATTTCTTAGGTAAACCAGAGTGCTAGTAGTACTAACTTAGTACTACAAGTTAGTGGGTTGCTCACAGAGATTAAATTGCACTGTTATTTTTAATGTTTTTTGGTGGTTGTTTAATGAGAAAAGGCTTATTAAATTGTTTCACTAAGGACATTGGACCATTGTTTTGTCTCCCCAACTTTTGATTGCCCGGAATTTAGCAGACTTTAAGACTCGAGTCATCTCACCATTCTGCCTCCATGAGTGTTTAAGGCTGTAGTTGATAGCACCACGCTAGCTAGCTTTGTTCAGTTCTGCTCCATCAAACCTGTATCAGCCACGGCAGCTACTACAATAAATAAATTGATGATTATCTAATAACTATCTCAATTTGAAGTTCAAATATTTTTATTCAAGCATAAAATCAAGTTGTCTGTGAAATTTTTCAGTCATCCACCTTTCATTTTACTATCTTTTTGGCTAAAGAAATGAGTATTAAAGAGTCTTTTAGATGATCCTTTAAAAATCCAATTGCCCTGCAAAAGAGAATCATGTCTTTAACAGAAAAAAAGCTCTTTCTTCTGTCAATAAATGAGCTGCACAATCAGTGACAATCATTCTACTGGCTTTGGGTTGAGCTTTTCAAGGTCAAACTGGATAGTCATCAGAGGGTATGAAGGAAATTGTTATCAAATAGGTAGGAGGGACTAAATCAAACATATTATCAAGGTGCACCATGGGAAATCAGGGGTCTGGTGATAGCATCATTGAATGACATGCCATTTTACAGCAATAGTACAAAAAGCGTTTCAAATTTCTTAATCGTTTTTAATATTGGTTTGCTTTATCAGAACCTCCGGTAGTTTTATGATGCTAAATAATAAGTACAAAATCAATTTTAAAATGTAATAAAATATTTAGATCTAAAAATGTATGAAAATAGTTTGCAAATACAGATAACATTCATTTGTGCAAATAAAAGCTCATTCTCTTTAGCTAGAGAGGACAGAAACATTTATTTCATAGATTTATGGCAATTTGAGGAATATCACACAAACAATGACTTGAACTAAAAATAGGTCAACCGAGCTTACGTTTTCCGCCAATCAAAGTCAGTTTTATGTTACAGGATGACATGGTGCCCCAGCACATGGTGTCACTAGCACAGTGACACTCATGTGATTCAACACAATAGTTTGTGTGTTGTAAAAATGTTCATGTCACTGTTAGATGTGTCTGTGTCAAATCTGCACACATAGTAGTCATAGGACACATCTGGGATTCTGAAGTCTCCTGTGAAATCAATGGCATTTACAAAGCATGTTGTATGTCTTATCACATTAAATACTAGGAGTGTAAAGATTAATCAATTAATTGATTTATATTTTACAATCCAACCAGATCCATCTGGCTGAAGCAAGTTGTTATTCAAACTGACCTATACCAGAGGCTGGCAACCTAGAGCACGCATGCCACAGTTGGCACGTGGAGTGAAAGACAGTGGTATGCCGGGGTGTGACAACAATATGAACTTGATCTGTCGTCTGTTTGAATTTTTCGGATTTGAAAAGAGTGTTAATCTCTTCTCAAAATGATCTTTGTTTCCCTGTGGCGTTATAAGGAGAGGGCGCCCACCCAAATAAACACTGCGCCTTTTTTTTTAAAATAAAAATTTATAGTTTTAGACGAAAAACTGTAGGTTATATTTTGACGATTATGCCTAAGTGCGTGTTTAAGACTCGAAGTCTGGAACAATTTTGAGGTTTTCCACCAAAAGATTTATTCCTAACATGTAAGTGCTAATAACAGAGCTCTGGGTCTTCAAAATGTTCCTATCTGCTACCGTCTAAATAGACGTTCTAACACCAGGCACACTGAAGAAGACGCCCTCTGACCCTTGACCCATCAACTTAAAAACAATGATTATGCATAAGGAAACAATAGGCTGGGTCTTCATCTCAGATTAGTCCTTCATGCCTCCTTCCGTACTTGTAGTTTCTTATGGACTCTGTTCCCAGATGAACAGTTTTTTTTTTTTCCCACTGGTCTGTGAATCCCATCCTCCACATGAGCTGGTTTAACGACCCAACATTCCGGTTGACACCTTCTGGTCCTCTGCAGCAGCTGAAATGCAGCTCCAACAGCAGTTCTCATCAAAGAGCAGCTCAGACCTATAAAATCATTTCAACCTCTATGGAATAATCAGAATTACACGGTATGCTGTGCAAACTACAAATTCTTTCAAACTTTAAATCACTAAGCATTTCAAATGAATAAAGCAAATCAGATAAAAAGAAACTGCTTCTTTTCTTCACTACATTACCTTCCGCATCAACTTTCATGACGGAGCAATTTAAATGAACACGCACCGCAGAAAACAACATTTTAAAAATAGGTCTGCCACGGTGAAATGAAAACGTAATAAATGCTGTGTTTTAAAACTGTCGCTACAGAAATGACAGGTGTGGCGATTTGACCACATGATTGTAGATGGAACGTAAGCGTGTGCATGAGTGGGAAGAGTGTTAAGCACATGTTTCAGTCCACAGCTGTGTTGTTTTTGGTCATGTCTTTGGCCTCACTGATGAAGTTATTTTCCATACGGGGATCTTTTTTACCAAGACTTCCTGGTGTGGTCGGTGTTTATTGCCGCAATGCTCACCCTTGCTGGAGCGGTGGGGTCTAACATTTCAGCCTTACGGTTGTGGAGTGGGGGGTTGGGTTTTAGTTTTTTCTCATTTTTGTGTTTGACCGGCAATACTTAAAAAAGCACTTTTAATGAATAATGACTGATTGATTGAAAAGTTCAGTTTGTTGAATAACAACCAAACAAGGTCAGATTATAAACTGTTCTTCCAAATGTCAATATGAGATTTGAACAAGTTTTAAAATGAAAACTACATCTGAGCACCACTCCATTAACTGGGGGTTAAAATGAAGAATGACGCTCTCCAGTCACAGAAAATGTAAATTACTATCATTAGCAAACTAACAAAATGTAAAAAATAATAAGTTTACATGCAATATAAGCAAATAAATAAGTCAAGAGCATACACTTGTTTTTTTTTTTTTTTTTTTTTTTTTTTTATTAATAGTTGTGAAGGTTATAACAGTATTGATGTATTTTGTTCAGACGTATCCAATCCTGTTGCTGTAGGTATGGCATACCACATATGAAGTACTTTTTGTTTTTAAACAAACATAGTTGCAATACTATTTCAACTTTGGCATTTTTTCTGTGTACAATATTTTTATTGAAGCAATTTTTGAGTTCATCCTAAAATATGTTTTAAAAAGGCCATTTTACCTGCTGTTTGTGAATGACAGTTTTTTCAGATATATTAAACATGTATTTGTATTTCTTTGTATTAAAGTTTGCATTACAGTTAGAGGTGGCTGCATAGCTCAGTTAGCTGGGTGTAGGACCTGGGTTCGGTTCCCAGGTCGTGCAATGAGCTAAAATCCAGTTAGGGTCCTTAGACAAGATCCATTGCGCTGTTGCCTGGATCTCCCACTGCCTTAAATATACAGGATTGGGTCAGAAAGGGCATCCGGCGTGGAACTCTGCCTGACCAACTGTGCAAATCAGTGAAAGCTGATTCACGTTGGCAATCCCTGGTGGGACTGGCCAAAGGGTGAATTACAAGAGGTTGAATTATAGTTGGTGATGGCATATCTGTAAGGAGAACATTTTGAATTGGGACTTCATGTCATAAAAATCGTTGCTGACCCCTGACCTATACTATCATGGAATTGTTTCAAAACAAAATAATGTTCAAAATAATCCAATGTGTGGAAACACTTTTCCAAAGTCATGTGACCATACAGTGTGGGAGAATGTTCTAATAATGTATTATTTTGACACTGAAAAACAACAGTGGGGTGAACTTATAAAACTAAAATGTGAATGTATTTGCCATTAACTCTTGTTTACTTGTTTGTCTGTTGAATTGTTGTTACACTCCCATTAAATACTCTTTTGTGTGTGAAAATCTTGCATTAACATTGCTGCCATCTGAGTCTTCCTGACTTTAAAATGAAACTTTGGCCTCTTCATATTTTCTCAGTTGAAGGTCTTCATCTTGAGATTTCAACTGTAAAAGCCTCAATAATGAAATACGGTTCCAGCAAAACAAAACCACAAATCTGGTGAAGACATGGACGTTTACAGTTACATTTGGTGGGCAGAAAGTCAAATTTGTTTAAATTAAATCTTAGGATTCAGTTTCAGAATAAATTCACACTATGCCATTTTTGTTCCATTAAGGATTCTTTCAATTTTGCTTTCTGTTTTATGGTTTAGCCTATGTACCTATGTACCTGAGTTTTTTTTTTTTTCTTCTCGACAAATATGTCTTATTCTAACAGCTGAGTCAGTCACTGAGGGATTACAGTGAAACATAAATACATCCAATGTACTGTATGCAGCTTGCAAACTTGCAGTGTTGGTAAAAGCACGGATATGAACAAACTGCAATATCTGCAATTGTGTGCTTGTGCATTCATAGCAAGTAGAAGACAACAAAGTAAAGCATTACATTTTTTGCATTTATGTGAGCAGTGTCAGCCTCTGTAACAACCAGGTTCTGAATAAAAAACAGTTTGTGAAAAAGAATGCAACCAAGGCAATGCGTTCATTACTAAGTTACAAAGAAAATGTTTTGTTGGCAACTTGTTGATCCGATTTAGTCGATTTAGAGTATCTGACAGAGTAACAATCTGTTAACGCATTTAAAAAAAGAAATGTAATAAACAGATCCAGGTACTGATTTTTCTTTCATTCACTTTCTTTAACCATTTAACATTTAAATAGCGCACTTTTGTGATGTAGCTTAAACAATAAAGAAACATTTGTGTAACTATCAATTAGAAAAGAATAGTTATCTATTAACTAGAAAAAAACTGGTGATAATTAGTCTTATGAAAATGTTTGATAACTTTTGCTTTAGTATCTTCGGAACTATTGAACATTTATGATCATATGTGATTCAAATCGCCATTACAAATTGAGAATACTACTTTTCGAATATATGGCTAACTTAACTGAACTGTTTTTGTGTGCTTACTGCTCAAACTAGTGCAGTAATCTGCTGCGCTATAAGGCAATAAAATGTCATGATCTGTTTATGATATGCATATTTTGCATTAAAGAATTAATCATCAAAAAATGGTTGTGACAATAGATTTCTTTTAAAATATGCAGTTGTTAAACCTCATCTGAAAAAGCCCAGTTTAGATCTTGGCACTCCGGCCAACCACAGAGAAGTGACATGCAGTCAGTGGAGGAATGTGAAGCTGTGGCTCACCAGCAAATTATAGCTTAAAAATGCATACATGAAATAAAATTAATATACTTAAAAAAAAAAAAAATCAAACATACGTTTTTAGATATGTCTTTTCTATGATTACCTTTTTCTGTGTGAGTTGTCAACGTTTCTTTAGCGAATTTATGAGAATGGCTGTTCAAATACCAGAGACAGCGGCGAGTGAGGCAGCAGCAGCCCGTGCCTCAGCAGCTTCGCACACACTGACGGGAGCTACACCTGACACGTGCATTACTAATTCAGTCTTTTTATCATGAAAGACACTTTATTTTAAAATGACCTAATGTGCTTATTTCTCACCATCCGTCTGATTAAATCGGTGCCAGTTTGCGACTCATTTAGTGTTTTTATCTGCTAAAAATGCGCTTTAGAAATACATAAGGTGTGGCTTGCAGAAGACCTGCCTCACCGCAATACACATGGCACAAGGCAGAGTGTGTAAGTGAGCCCAGAGAATGTGACCCCGAGGCTATAGAAAAATAGAATTAGCAAGTAGTGGCAAGTAATTAGTAGCAAGTCAAGTGCAGCCACACAGTTACTTTTCTTATTGTTTACAATCAGTTTGTAAATGGAGCATTGCGTTTTTAAACCCCTAAGCCCACTGGCAGTGATCTCCACTGAGACAAAAAACTTTTAAATCTGAAGAAAGAAAAGGAAGATTTCTGCAAACAGGTCGTTAATGCGTTTCTTCAGAAGAAGCGACCATAGACATAAAACAAGAAAGCGACACACCGACTTCATTTATAAGTAAAAGTCATTCAATGATAACAATTTTGGTGATTTTTTTGTAAAGGGAAGATAAGTCTTAAAGTAAAATTTTAAACAACATCCTTGAACTGCTGCCAATGAAATGGTGAATAAACTACTCTGTAGGGTTTGTACGTTTGTAAATCTGACTGATGACATCAATGCCTCACCAGCCGTGAACCTCACTGGATGTCACTGTTACAGAACAACATCAAATCTCCCCTTTATTTCACAAATCATTGACAGAGTTGTAGATAAGCAGCTATACCACCACCTAGGGGACAATAGACACTTTGAAGATTTTTAGTCAGAGTTCAATCCATACCACAGCACTGAAACTGCGTTAGTTAGAGTCACTAATTATGTTTTATTGACCTGAGAAAAAGGACTAATCTCTTTTCTAGTTCTGTTAGACTTCAGCACAGCATTTGACACTATAGACCACAGCATCCTACTCCAGAGACTAGAGCATGACATAGGAATCAGAGGATCTGCCCTCCTGTGGTTTGAATCCTTTTTATCTGTTAGGTACCAGTTTGGTAAAGTAAATGGACATTCCTCTCATTGCACTTGAGTTACCTAAGGAGTCACACAGGGCTCAGTTCTAGAACCCATCTTGTTTATGCTTTACATCCTGCCCTTAAGAAAGATAATCAGGAAGCACAGTATTAATTTTTACTGTTATGCAGATGATACACAGTTGTATTTATCAATTAAATCTGACCAGAATTACCACATAGAGAAACTTAATGCCTGCATTAGTGACATCAAGACCTGTATGACATTTAATTACCTCCTCCTAAACCCAGAGAAAACGGAGGTCATTATACCAGGCCTTAAATACCTGAGAGATGCTCTTTCTGATCCGATAGTCTCCCTGGATGGAAGGTAGAGCCTTTTGCCACCATGCCCCAGTCTTATTGAATAAGCTCACAGCTCGTGTAAGAGAGGCTGAGACAGTTTCTACATTTAAAGTTAGGCTTAAAACATTCCTTTTTGGACAGGCTTGTTGCCAGGCAATCAGAGCATATCTAACTTACTGCTCCCCTACCTCACCAACCCTGTAGGACCTACCTCACCTACTGTAATGAAGTCTGGGGTAATAATTATAATATTTTCATTACATCCATTATACATATTCCTCCGCAGAGCTAAGCAAAGGGAAGACGGTTTGATAAACCGGGCCATGGTGGCCAATTCCCTCTGCTTATTGGGTTTACCCTGGCTTAGATTAGATAAATAATGTGTATTTCTATTGATATGCTAAAACTGCAGATTCTCTGTTACTGTTATTACTTTTATTACCATACGCTTTTTGTGCCAAATCATGTAACTTAACATTAACATGTTGAATCAAATTTCAGTACCAATTCGTTACAAGCAGGCTACTAGATGTTAGTTAGAAGCTGGGGAAAGTATGGTGCACTGGAGTTCTGTCCCCTATTACTTCTCTCTTCTATTCTTTATCATTTACCCAGAACTATGTTTCATTTAGTTCATCATGCCTCTGTTTGGTGCAGTGCGATTCATATGTTGTCTCTCTTTCCCACTCCCTTGTCAGGGTTCTGCCACTCTTGACTCAGCTCTGCCTGCCAGCAGTCACCTGATTACACACACCTGTGTGCTTCCCTTTATATTCCTCTGCTGTCTACCATCTCCCTGCCAGAAAGTTGTTGGTCTTCTTCAGCTCTCCAACCCTTATTTGTCTTCTCTGGTTTTCTGCCCTGCCTGTAGTAGCTGCCTGCCTGGATCCTGTTTTCTGCACTCTTGCTCCTCTGCACAACCTTCCCAGCTCAAGAAGTCCACGTCGTTCTTCCCTTCCCCAGTGCGAAGACTCAAGTCCTGCTCCTGCATCCTCATCTAAAAAAATAAACCTGTTTTTTTGCCCTCTCAGTTTTTGCGTCCTGGGATTCCATTTCTGCCTCACTCAAATTCTGACACCCTAATGGGGGAGATTCCAGATGGATCATCTGTGCTCCTGTCTTTTGTCGTGGACCTCGCCTCTGGCTCGTATCGCACCCCCAATTGCCTCACAGCTTTATCTGGTTGAAGCCCATGTGCTGCACGATTCAAATATGTAGTTGTAGAGTTAGATAAGGCGATCCTTCTTTAACAGTTCTAGCACATTGCCTTTCTGTCCTGAGAGATGATCCCTCCTTCATGTGGACATCCCTGAGGTTTCTTTATTTTTAAAAAAATTAGTTTATTTTCACCAAGAAGGGGGATCTAAGGGCAGAGATGCCACTTTAGCTTAATCTGTTTAGCTTAGTTTAGTTAAAACCAGTTATTGTTCATGTTTTTTTGAATGACTTCAAGTTCTTTGCATAAATACCGGTACGAAGCCCATTGAGCCATGGTTGTGATATTGGAGTATATTGAATTGAGTTGACCTTCATATCTTCAGGTTGGTGCTGTTCAGGGAAAAAGATTGTAGTCGTAGACCACAGGAGTTCTATAAAGACCAGGAACTGGGAACAGAACAAAAGTAGCTTAGAGAAGAGTGGACACTGTTGTTAACAACAAATCATTCCACACAATTTAACAGTGAAGTGCACCATTTCCTGTTTTGGTCTCTGCTCCCTTTCACCATCTGGCATTTCTCTTTACTGTTTTACACAGCTCCTCTCCTGATTGATCTAGTGTTTCATCTGACGTAAGACCCTGCAGGTTTTCCCTCACAAAGGCCAAAAGAGTTCAGGTGGATATACTTAAATCAATTAAGACCCCATTTTTTGTTTCATTGAAAAAATACGGAAAATTGGGGAATGAGCAAAAAAACTCTTAGTATTTTACCAGTTTTGTAAAAAGTGTCATTGTAAAGGTTTCTGTACAAAAATTCCATAATTTTGAAAACATGCTAAATTGTGATTTATTTTTAATGACAAAATCCTATGTCCAGAAGTCACAGCACACTTTAAATGATTGTGTTTTACAATTCTTATTGTGTTGGTAAGTCTTTTTGCTTTTTGAAAGATGAATCGATTGATAGATTAATCAATTTATATTCCTGCAATCCAAATAGGTTGATCAATCTGAGGTAAGTTGTTAATAGAGTCGACCAATACCATCATGAAATTATTTCAGAATTAAATAAATCGTATTTATTTTGGAAAATACAATTTGTTGGTATTTTAACTTAAAATCCAAAGCACTTCTCTCAGTATAGTTTCTTTTTCTTCCCTGATGGCTTGCTGAACAGTATGTCTGCGTTTACATCGTTGTGATGTGCTCCAGAGTTCATTTATTTGCACCAAAGCTCAGATGAACTTTTAAACTTGTGGAAACAAAAGTCTGTCCAAGAAAACCAAAAACTCTTGGACAACTCATTTAGCTCTAATGTGAACCTTTTGCTGAAGGAGTTTGAAGAGCCCTTGAACTTTTCAAACTCAGGCCTTCTATAGCAAGAGTTTTAGAGAACATCTGTGGTTAAACTTTCCTTCTTTTTCTGAATATGTTGGTTTACCATTTGCAATCTTAATGTTTAAGTGTGTCTTGTTCTGTAATGGCAGCAATTGCATTTTTTGTTTTTGTTTTCCATGCTTAGCATTGGAGACATTTAAAAATCTCATCATATTTAACAGTAATCTATAAATACTACAGTCTGCATAGAAACCCATTAACAATCTCCTTTGCATTATGTTTCCTAACTAAACTTTCCTCTTCAGGCTAAGCCTAATACATTCATGTATGATTGTGATGCATCACTCAAATAGCTGCATCAGCCCCCTCCTGTTAAACCTGACCACATGCTGAGGCCTAGGCGGCTCTTGACTCCTGCACAGTATGGCTGCCTGGTGTGCTGCACACACCGACATCAATTAGAGAAAGGTTACCTTGCTGCTGGCTGGTTGTCTTGCACCAAAAAAAAGAAGCAACTTATCCACAAAGAAAAAACGTCGAACTCTCCATTCTCTCCCAAACAACAAAATTCTCCATTATTTCTTGTCTTGCTAATCAGTTTTTAAGAAGCCGTCGTCACTTGTTTCGAAACATTAGGTGCACAAATGAAAATGAACCTGAGGAGCTTTGGTTGTATGAAAGGCAAATATAGCTTTGAGGATTGAACTGCCGTTGGGTTCACTTACATTTTATAATTAGACTTGGAAGTGTCAGGTTCAATATTTATTTTACAGAGCTCTTGTGTTTATGCCAGTGGATATTTACTAGAGCAGGGGTGGAGGGTGGGGATCCTGAGCCTGTCTTCGTCGTAGTTCTGCAGATTACACTTCACATCACCACCATAGGCAACTGATAAACTTATGCCAAAGCAATCATTTTAGTGAAGTACTGTTTTAGATTGTGTCTATGTCTATCAGTGCTTGTGCGTGTTAAATCATCAACAAAACAAACTACCTCTCAAATCTCAAAGGTTTTTTTAGGGCACAATCAATGGGATATCACACAGCAATGACTTTAGATGGAAATTAATGTATTTTTTAGCTGATCTCATACCATAATTATAGAACCACTCCAATGAAGTGTTTTCTGTGTTTCTGGCATATTCTTGTAGGATTTTCCTCATGAATAAGAACATATAAAAACATATTCAACTGCATTTCTGAAGGGTTAACGAGATACCAGAGAAAATTTACTTCCGTACCAACTCAGAGGCGACTTTCTGATGAACTCCTGTTGTGCTGCTTAAATTTCGTCCAAGAAAATTACAGAGATTCTTTTGGATTTAGTCCAGCATAATCGTAATTTAAACGCCAATCAATATGGAAGCTATTCAGTCATACAGTTTTGAGCCAGACGAAAGCTCAGACAAGGAAATGGAGATGTTCATGGATCTAGACGTTTGCAAGTGAATACAACTAGTAGCTTTTTCAGCTGAATTTTGTCATCTGCTAAAATAAATCCCCAATGTTCCCAATAAAGAAGGACTCTGAAACCAAGTTTTTATCCTAATTATCTTTTTACATGATCTCCATAGTGAGAAAAATGGTACAAGAACATGTTAAAAACACAAAAAAACAAACTCACTGACAAATAAAAAAAGTGCAAGGGAAAAAAAAAGCTTGACTAGATCTTAAATGATATTTAAAACAATGTGTTTGTAAAAGTTTAAGAGCCCATGTTTTAGCATTGTTAAACTATTCAACCTCAGATATATAGCCTACACACACACACACACACACACATATCAACTTTAATTTCCTAATCAAACAGATTTTATTTTGACAAATGTACTTGAATTAGATACTGGAAACCGTAATAGACTAAAGAAAAGTATTGAGAAGAAATCGTGTTACAGCTGAGGACTCAGCAGTTAAGAAGGGTATCAACCCATGGGGCAACATGGGGTTAGAGCAAGAGAACCATGTACCAGGAAGCGGGACAGCAAAGGACGAGAGGGGACGCATCTGTGCGAGTGCAGCCATCCGTGTGAGACCAATGCTGCATGGAGTCAACTGTTAGAGCAAGAACTGCAGAGAAAAGAGACAAGGGTAGCACAGCAGGATGTGGCAACCACACCAGTTGGACAGAGAAAAGAAATGAAGGCAGTGAAACAAAGACAGCCACATAGACTGACAAGAGATCCAAGAGTTAAAATGTAGTTCAGATAGAAAAGGAGAATATTTGGCAATGTATATTCTAATCAATCATACTTGAGTTTAAAGTCCTGCTCTGATCATCCTTTGATCTATTTTAAAAGCATTCTTAGTGGTCTTTTAATTATGATTATATGCCGTTTCTACTGAGCAGCAGTTAAAAATTCACCTCTGAGTTGTGGGTGGAACTGTTGGCACCCAACTCCATTTCCCATCATCCATCTGTTTACGCACTGTCCCACTAGCTCGCAGCCCTCAGAACACCAACAAAACATTACCAGTGAAACAAAAAAGGTGAGCAGTACTAGAGCTATCCAGATGTACACTTTTGAGCCAGATCCCAGATCAAATGATGGAAAAAGACGTACATGGGTCTCTCATCTACAAGTGAATTCTTCTATTTCACAGCTACAAGTTTTTTCCAACAGATCATTTTTTTGTCTGTCACAACCATTTGAATAAAGAAATACTTAAAAATTCAATGTTGAGCCTAATTTTTCTTTATATATGTTCTCCATCTTGATAAAAATTAGACAAAAACATGTCAAAAACACAATTTTCATCAGAATGGGTCTTTAGCCATTAACAAAGCTATTTTAAATCAAAATATAAGAACACCAAGGAAGATTTAGCAAAAGTAAGTTTGATAACTTTTGCTTTTATCCACATATTCAAAACAATATTATACTGATGTTTTGAAGACAGCTCTAACAATATTTTTAATTCTGCTGCTGTTTAAAATAGAAAATGTCGTTTTTCTCTTTAAATAAATGTTATTTTTAGAAGGAGTAATCCATTCATGACCAATTCACATCCATGTTCATCTGTTACACCGAAAACTTTCCTGTAAAGAGGAAAATAGACTTTGCTTCTTCCTCCCATTGATCATAATTCATTCTGCAGTGCACTGGATTACAACACATACGTTGCAGGGTTGATCTTTAGAGTAGTTGCTGCATAGTAGCATAAGGAAGGGGATATAGTGTAAATACATTATAAAAGCCAACTCTCTTTGGTGACCCTCAAAAAAAAAAAAAAAAAAGCAGAAACGATAGCAGAGAACTGATGACTGCTACAAGTGGTTGAAATTGCTACTACACACTATTACACAACAACATACAGGTTCATATTCTTCTTCCAAAAGGTCACTGTCTACATAATGGACTTGCTATCTAAATAATTGAGGGGGAAAAAATCAATTTATTGTTGTTCCAACCTTGTACAAAAAAATATTGCTGTTATTTTTGGAAGCTATAGAGAGCTGTGCAAAGGAGAAACCAGTGCTTTAGAGCCTCTGAAGTTTATCTTACAACTGTGAAAAAATTTTCCAGTAGAATTGACTGAGCCTAGGAGCTCCTCTGGGAAGAAGGAGGTGGTGTCATGGCTGTCCCATCTGTGAAGCTGGAGCTGACAGGGAAAAAAAGGAGGGAAAAACGAGTTAGCAGTTCTTCATAATTTAGAAACATCTGGAAATGCTCCAAGTTCTTTTTTTTTGTCCTTGTGGATTTCACTATACTATGCAAGACCTGACCAAAAAAAATGGTTTGAAGTAATGACTGCATAGCAGCATAAATGATCAAAAATTAAATATAAGACATTGGATGAAAGTATGGCTTCATAGGAGTGTCAGAGGAAGAGCATAATGTATTATTTTACACAGTGGAATATATTAATGTAACAGATGTATAATTCTCTTTAGAGTGCTGCACTATATTTAAGGTTTCCATAGATTTGAATGCCAAATGAAATATTCAGATGTGATAGATTTGGTCGTGGCTTTTGGTGTCATTGGGGTGAGCTGACACATGTGGGCACAATGTCTTGTTGGTGACTTAATAGTTGAGGGCATGGAGTTCAGATTTTGACACACCAGCTAAATCTAAGTCTACAGCTCTTTCAGAGCTCTTTCAGAGCTGTAGACTTGAAATCCAGACAAGATTTCTATGGTTTTCATTACATTAATCATTGCTGTCCTATGTTTTCTGTCTTTTAGGAAGGAAGTTGGAAGCTCAGATTTTGTTAAGCTAAATTGGATATAAAGATATTCTGCATCACATATTGGGCCAAGGACATGACGGCCCAATACCAATATTTTATTTTGGTTTTGTTTTGCTACCAATCGTTTATTCAATTGGACTGGAAACCACAATTGGTCTTTCCTGTACAGTCCTGTGGACATACTTTGTTTTTATGCTTTAAAAAAAACCAAACAGTTATAATAATTTGCCTTTAAACCACATTCCAGTGGTCTTAAACAAAACACACTTGGCCACATTTTGTAAATTACAACATTATTTTGAACCAAACAAATGTTATCATTGGGAAAAATAAAATGAAGTTTTGAAGTTATGAAGTTTTATTTATTATGCAAAACAGTGTCATGCCAAGTTGGCCCCCTCCACCGATTCTCCTCCACTGGTCCTTTAAAATCCCATTGAGCTTTCTTGACATTGCAGCTAATGCATTAATTCTGTTTGTGTTTACTGATGTCAAAGTGATTTTGAGAGGTCCATGGTGCTGTGTCAAAATGTCAGTCTTTCTTTTTATGAGTTTCAAACAAGGTTGGGTGTTATTGTGAATACGCTAATGCAGCTAACGTGTAACACATCTGGGGGTTAGCGTTGTCACAGTAACAATTGTTTTGGTGGTATCAGTCTGTTTGTGTACATGTTGCAAACAAAGTTGGGAGTTACAGGTATTGTGAATAAGGCTGCTAATGTTGCTAACCTGTAGCATGTCACAAAAAAGATCTAGAATAACTGTAAACACAGTTAATAAAGTTTGACTGGCGGACTTATCTCTGACTCTTTTGTCTCTTTGTGCCTTATTGTTCGATGTGTCTTATATATGACATAAGTTCAAAAATAGACCATTCATTCATGGTAAGCTTTATAATCTGGTGCGTCCTATAGTGCAGAAAATACGGTAAATGCATGCAGTGAAATGATGTTAACTCTTTTTTAATCTATTGATTTTATTTATAAATATCAGTATTTTAGGTGATTGTGATATGGGTCTGTCAAAAAATACTTCTAGGCCAACTTTGGCTTTGTTTTACTTTTTTTTTTTTTTTAATTGTCCTGTTATGTACTGTACCTTCACTGTAATGAAGAAAAAAAAAAAAAAAACAATTGTAGTTTTATCATTTCTTGTGTTAAGGTGTTTGTTTCTCTATGCAATAGGACTGTTAAACCAGACATTAAGAACATGTAGCAGCAGAACTTTTTTTTTTTTAACTAGAAATCCTACAATCTTTTTACGGCAGCACCTTCACAACATATTTCATCGTTTTCTGTGGTTTGATTGCCCATTTTTACAAGAAAACATTCTGTCTGTCTCTTCATGAACATTCTGTAACAAAGCCCTGTGAGACTTATTCCAGATGCATCAGCTTGCTAAGTCAACAGTCTTTCAAAGTCATAGGTTTGCAGAATTTTCTCTTTACAGATGGTACCTTAAAGCTTTTTGAAGCCTTTGTCCAAACACACCTTGTTGGCTGACATTCTTCTCCTGCGGTTGTTTATTGCAGCTGAGTACTGGGCAAAGTTTGAAATGAACCTTTCTGGGTCACCCCAGTCCATTAAAACCATTTTGTTTTCAGTGGCAGTTAGGGAAAGATCTGGACTTCACCTTCCTAGACTTCAGATTGCAAAATCAAAATATTTACACTTTGTTTGGTAGAAGAGCAACCAAAGTACTTGTGTGGATTATAGCTGACTTTTAATATACCAACAGAACTGAATAGTAATGAACAAACCAAATTGATTCATTTTGGTTCAGTGGTTCAGAAAGCTTTGGTTTCTCCATCACTACCTGTAGCTATTTCCAGCCTTGTGGAGGTGTACACTTTTGTCTCTGGTGTTTTTGGACAGCTCTTTGGTTTTGACCATGTTATTAGTTGGAGTCTCACTGATTGTGATTGGACTGGACAAGTGACTTTCTGCTGCTGACAAACTCCAACTAATCTTCTAATTTAGGATAACATGTAGAGTATGGTGGGCAAATTAAAGGTGGACTAAGTCTTTGATGGTCAGAATTCTAGCTGATGGACAGGTTTTCAAATACTTATTTGCTGGAGTAAATTATTTTAGGAAATTTAATGTGATTTCCAGATTTTTTTTTTTTTTAGATTATGTCTCCCACAATGGACATTGGGATGAGAATCTCAGGCTTCTGCATGATTTCTAAGTGGGAGACCTTGCAAAATCACAGGCTGTTCAAATACTCCTTTTCCTCACTGTAAATATAACTGACCAAAATAATGCATACCTCATGAGTATGAGAAATTTCAAGAAGCAATGTAGGTTACAACATGACATTAGACAGTTGATGTCATGTCATGTACTGTCACAGCACAATTGTCCTGTTGTCAAGACCAATGAATGATGGCCAAGCATCTATGCAAACAAGTCAAGGTTTCTCTCTGTCCTAGAAGGGACCTAAAGATACCAAACCAAAGCAACTCAGCAACCTAATGGGTAGAGCAGGGGTGTCAGAATCCAGTCCTCAAGGGCCAGCCTCCTGCTGATTTTCCAGAAATCCTGCTCAATTTGCTGGTGATTACCTGGATCAGGTGTGTTTAGCCAATCAGGAGCTTCAATGGCCAGTTGGTTGAAAAACATGTAGGACACCGGCCCTGGAGGCCTGGAGTTTGACACCCCTGGGGTAGAGTGTCCACCCTGAGATAATTCGGTCATACAAAAGACTCTGAAAATGGGACCCAAGGCCCCCTTGCTTGACACTCAACACACATGGGGTTTAATTAGGAGGCTAAGGCACCACATATTTCTTGGGCTCAGCTTTGACTGAAGCTTACTGCTCCCATGGGGATGGGTGCAGAGTGGTGAACAAATATCACACCCCCAGGCTTAAACATTTTGACCACCAACTGTACCCTGGGGTTAAAAGAACTCTGGCATGGAACAAGTAATGTGCTACACCAAAAACTATTGAAAAACTCTGGGTTAACCTTATACATTTTACCATGTCTTAAATGGTGACAGTAGGAAAAAGTAATGTTCTGACAAACGCCTAAATCTTAGGGCATTGTGAGTGCCTTACATATTCTGTGAGATCAAAACGAGCAATGGGAAATTAAACATTATTACTTTCCCTTTGTGCTTCAGAAAAATCCACAAACTCTTTTCAACAAATTGACAATATAAATGTGAAAATGATAAAAAAGTCTTTCTCTTCCTGTCTCAGGGTTAGCAATAAAGAGCATTCATAGATTCATATTTGCCCCCCTATTTCCCATTAAATACACCCACATGACTGATTAACCAGGTTTTAAAAAATAACAAGGACACAAAAAGAGGAGAATAATGAGGAAAAAAATGAAGAAATTAACTGTTTTCTTGCAAACAAAGGCACTTACATTATGGTTTCAATCTAGCTCCTTTGTGGGATTGTACAGAGCCTCATTACACATGAGCATTACCAATTTAAATTGATATATGTGAATAATCCACATGTCAATGGGTCCCCAGAGTGCAGCAGACTGATAACACTATGTTGAAATAAATCATTCATCTAACAAGGCAGTAACATTCTGAAGCACAATGTGCTGGAATTGCAGAAGAAGCACAAAAGAATCAACAGAACCACATTGTGCTGACAGCATCTCCTGTTAACAGGAACATATGGCTTTCAAACATACATTACTCTGCCTCCTATTGGCACCCAAAAACTGCTGAAGGAGACCATTGTTATGGGAAAGAATGACGTCTTTTGGAAGTATGATAATTACATTTGCATTTTGCATTATTTGTAATCTTTTACCTTCTTTGTTCTCACAACGGCTCCATCTCTGCAGCAAATGAGTGTCTGTTTGTCACTGGAAGTGCACACATCGATTGGTGCACACACGCCGGCTCCACACGTTTTACACGTTCCAAGCAAAGGCTTCTGTCTCCGAAAACTTCATTTCATCTGCATTACAGCAGCAAGCATTACAGCTCACAGTTTATGATGAGAATTAGTTTGGAAGTGTGCTGGGATTAAGGAATTGAACAACTTGTACCTTTGACTTGCTCTCTGTTTTGGGGACATCTCCAACAAACATGGCTTTTATTCAACGAAAGCAAATGTGTAGTGAATTTTGAAAATGCTCTGAATTTTTGGTGATTCAGTTCATCAGTAGATTGCACGCGTGTGCATGGCGCATCAGACGCCAACCACCCCACAGCTTACAAACTGTCAGCAACCATCATGGAGGAAGGCTGTCATTGTGTAAAGGACAAAAGCGGTGCATGCAACCGGTGAGAGATAACAGTGATTCATGAGGACCTGTCATTGCAGCGGCAGGTAAGGAGGCTCCTTGGAGGTCTGTCAGTCCTCTCACCATTCTTGAATCCATATGAAGAAGCTGGCGGGAATGTATAACATACTCACCTATACTGGCAAGTTGACATCATGCGTTCTTGCATGAAAGCCTTGAGGAAGTGGAGTTGCCAACTTAAAAAAAAAGAGGGTTGAAAGAAGCACCAGGTGCCTCAAGGGAAATAGCTCCTACACAGAATGAAAGGGCTGTTTGTTTAATAATCAGGATGAGTGTTGATATAAAATTAACTCTTTATTTGACTGTTAAACCAAATGGTTGATGTTTGAAACACATTTTTCAAAAACATTGTTTGTATTAGGCAAAAAGAAATAGAAAATACAAATCTAAAATCAAAGTGTCAGTGAACCTGTCTGTGTCAGGGTCCAGGATTCGTCTTCGAGTCTGACTATGAGTATGAAGAATGTGCTCCGAATTATGTGTTTGTGAAACCAAGGCTTGCATAAAGTTCTGAGGTATGAAGAAATCAACTGATGAACTGCATGTCATGTGAAGCCAAAGAGCCACCACTTCTGACATTGCTTTAACCCAAATGAAGGAGGTTGATGTGATAGAGAAGAACGAGGTGCCTTAAAGAACATTGTGGTTTTTGTGTTAATGTAACAGAGACGCACCAAAGACAGAATAGTTGAAATCAGCCTTAACCTTTCTGTCATGCTCAGGTCAAATTTGACCAATTTACAGCTTAAAACCCTTGTAAATATTGCATTTAACATTTGGCAACCTTAAGGCCTTACAATATCCTCCATACTAAAGTGATGATCACGTCTTTCATTGGGTTTTGAGTGTTTTAATCGACGCCATTACACCTATGGTGTTTTGGATCAAAAGTGACCACCATAGAAAATGAGAATATTGACAATAGACAGTCAATGATGGGTCTCCAGTCTATCACACAAAAACAAACAAACACTCCAACTCACACATTTATTCATTTCAAACGTAACAGTATCTTTTGTGGGTACGCATCTACCTTCCTGTGTTTTTGCGCCGATCCCTCACTTCCAGATGAAAATGTTTCTTGTTTTCACTGAGACTGGACGAGTGTCTGTCATATCAACCTCTCTTTTTTGCGTTCCACCTTTTAGACTAATCAGTGTATTGTCTTAACACAGACCCCATGAAGCTAGATGTTTTTGCCTGGCACTCCTTTTTCTATCTGAGCACATTGAGTAGGAAACTGAAAACTGGAAAAGTGGTCCAATTTTTTGGACAGGATGAAAAAAGCTGTGAAATTGCTCTACCCCAACATGGACATGGGTAGAAAAGGAAGTGCTTTAAGCTCTGTGCTCTGAGAGATGACAAAGTAAACTTGAGATGCTGCAACTGTGATGCCTTTGTTTGCAAGGTCCTCTCTGACCTGAGCGTCACACACCACTCATGCATGAATTCACACGTACACATATTCACCACTTCATGTTGAGTTTAGTCTTTGGTATTCCATTTATTTTATTTTGCATATTTGCTTTGTAATACAGTGAGAGTTCTAAGTTGTATTTTCATTGCAGTTATTGTTTATGTCTTATTATATAAATTAATGTTAAACACCACTTTGAGACTTTGTTCACATCTAAAAATGTCGAATGTTAAAGAATGTAATTGATAAAGAATGTAGAGTAAAAGTTTGGTGGTGAAAAATGTTTGTTGAAACAATTGAAGAGCAGTTAAAACAGACTGGTCAATTATGCCAGGGGTGATGGGGTGGGGAGCGGGAGATGAGCGCGACCAGGGAGCTAAGGACTGTCTCCATTCCATTTGGACTGACCAGCTAGGCCTGGACCTCCTTTTGTGTTCCTGAGGTGCCACCCTTTTGTCCGTCCTGAATATGACACAATGACCAGAAATGTGCAGGAAATTGTGTAAAAAGTGCAGCCCTAAACACCAAAACAATTACATGTTTGGCTACACAGTTTCCAGTCCAGCATGCACTGATGATCTTCATGTTTTCCCCGACCTGTTAGAGATGTTTTTGAGAAGACCAGATGGCGATGGACACAAGCACAGCAGGAACCTTTCAACAAATTACATGTTTAAACATTCAAAAAGAGCCAACTGTACTGTGCGCGCAGCAAGTCACACGAGACAAAGTTTGAGTTTCCTGGAAACTTTGATTAAAAGCTTCAACTCAGACGCTGAGCAGCTTCTGTTTTGTTTATAAGAATTCTAATAGCTGGATATTCTTTGTGAGCAAGGCTTCATGATGATTCTGTTCTTCTTAAAAGAGCCTCTGTTGTCACACACAAGCAAGGACATTTTCAATGCAGCTACTAAAAATAATGTGTTGAACCCGCTGTCCAATTTCTCTTACTTAGATGATTCAGGTCACCCTACGGTTTTTCGTTTTTAGAGAAATAGTTCAGCTGTAATAACCTGAAATAATAAAAAGTACAGCTTTAATTTATTTGTCTTGAAATCATTGTGTTTTCTATTAAAGACCCACTCTGATGAACTGGTGTTCTAACATGTTCTTGTGGTAATTTTTACATGATGGAGGGTATATATTAAGATTATTAAGACTAAAATTGCATTTCTGAGTATTTCCTTATTTAAATAATTGTGAATCAGGAGGAGACAAAAGAAAAAAACACTGTTTGAAAAAATGTTGTATTTGTGACAGAATCTACAATTGGCAGGCCACAACCTCCCTGGTCCGCTTCACTGTGATGCATCAACAATTAGATCCATGTTTTCCAGGTCTCAGCTGACATCTGGCTCTAAACTGTATGGCTGTATAGCTCCAATATTCCTCACCATTTTTTTTGCACCGGTAATGTATGGTTGGGGTTGAGAAGGACTGTAGGCTGGTGGGAGAGATTGTAAAGACATAGATGATGGGAATTTGGATCAGGCTTACTACACAGCAACAGTTCCGCCCACAAGAAGAGGCAAATTTCTGATGAACTACTACCGCTCTGCAGAAACTATGTCCTTGAAAATGACGGAGATTTTTGAAATTTTTCCTAAAAATTGTATAATCTTAATTAAAAGACTAACTACATAGCTACTCACTGGACATGCCTAAGTCCCTCTTACCTCCACGCTCCTCCACCCCCTTGCGCACATTCATTTTCCTCCACATTGCCCCACATTGCCTCTGATGGAAAGTTGGCGCCAGTGTTTAGCAGCAGAGCCGCATCAGTCTGTGAATGTGTGTGTGAATGGGACTGTGACTGAAAAGCCATTTGGGCCTTCAAGGAAGGTAGAAAAGCGCTATACAAGTAAACGCCATTCACCACTTACCATTCTTCGTCTGAGCTGGCCTCTGGCTCAAAACTGTACGGATGGATCGATCTAATTTGGCTTGCCATTATTTTTGTGCAGCTAATGCTAGCTTGGGGCTATAAGCTCACGCGCGAGTGTGCAGACATAGCTCCCAGCGACTGGGAGGTTAGGGGGCGGGGTTGCTCCGAGCCAAGAGTCCCACCCACATACCAGAGTTGCATTTCTAATGAGCTACTGCCGCTGGACATTAAGTATGTCTTAAAAAGCGACAAAGCTTTTTGGATTTTAGCACAGTCATAATTAAGACTACTAGAAACGTTAATAAAATAAAATAAAATAAAATATGACTGGAGTGGGACTTTTAGGGCAGAAAAACTTTACATGCCTGACAGTGTGTAAAAAAGTTATTGTGGCTAAAACTTCTTTAAAAAGAATTCACTCACTACTGTAAGTAGTAAAATGTCTTGCAATGACAATGAAACAGCCTAATTTATTGTCAGTTATGTCTAGTTTGTATTATTAGTCATAAACCCGTGGGGGTCGCATGCTGTGTACCTAACGATGTTGAAATTCTATAAACAAATACATATAAACAAGTTAAAATTCAAGCAACCGTTGTATTGGATAATATTTAATGAACACATGTTTTATTTTTTTACTTTCTTCAAAAACAGTGTATGATTTTACATTTCCTTAATATTTCTTTTTTATTTGCTCAATCAGCTGAAATATCTTGTTTTGGTCAATCATAGTTCTTCACTTTATTTGATGGCACAAAAATCAGTGAAAAATGTCCATCTTCATTTAAATGTTCCAAATATTTGTTGACGGTCCATGTCTTCACCTAATATAAAATTGTTGTGTGTAAACTGTGTAGTTTTACTTACAAACAAAATTGTTTGTTTAAAACAATGTTTTTTTTTTTTCTCCAAGCAATACCTTCCTACTTTGCCTTTTTTTTGACTACATGTATTCCCAGTGATTATTTGCCTTTTGTTTGTTTGTTTTTCTTGTTAGTATTTATGTATACTCTTTCCCACTTGACTGACTTAAGGGAGCATGATTTTGACTTACAGCTAACAATTTACTCCCCCAAAACAACAACAAAAAAAAGTGATGGAGCCACATAGGTAGTAACCATGGCAACAGCACAGCAAGCACCTTGCTGGTGGGAGAGCAATATAAGTATAGTCTGCATCTGCCAGCTTCTGCTAAACAGCAGGCAGGACGATGAGAAAATCTTCATTAACATTCATCTTGTTGGTCCAAAACTCGCTCACTACCTCTCCAAAGGGGCTTCTCTAGTAGCTGATGCAATGATAAGAAAGGTGAAAGATGCTGTGAGACACAGACTGAAGATGGATTCACATGGCACAGATCACATCCAAACACAAGTCTTTTGATAAATGTACATCGTTTTGTCACTTTAACTTTAACTGGATACAGGTTCAGGTCGTTTAATAATAATCTAAGTTGCAACTGTGAAAGAAAAAAAAAGTCCAACCAATATTATAGAGAATGCAGAACTGCACGACTGTCATTTTACATCACAGAACAATAACATCTGCTACTCTACCTCTATTTTAATAGACATGACAGATGTGTCTCCAGCACTTGACTGAATCTGGCTACACTCATGATCATACCTTCCTAGTGTATCTTTAGTGATTCTGATTTACAGCTTCACGGCCACTCACCTTGTCCTCATCACACAATAAACACCACGCGATGACTGAGTCCAAGCACACATGCCAAAACCGGCTGACTGAACACTGCTGGGTAAAGGGGAAAAAAATCTTTTGAGATGGATATGTCAGACCCTTGCTGTCACAGTGTGATGCCTGCTTTTCTGGCTTCAATGCAACACTGCTAATGCTAATGCAATATTAAAACAACTCGGGGTGAAATAAGAATGTCTCAAAATACATAAATGTAAGCTTGCAAACCTAAATAAGTATGTTGAAAGAAATTTGTTGCATAGAATATTTTGAATACAGTTTTCATAAACCCATTCACTTGACCCTGTACACTAAGTTGGAATTGGAAGGCAATCCAGTGATGATAGATGCACTTTGTGTCAGAGTTTTTGATAGGTCTACAGCAATCCAATAGAGATGCTTAATTATATACATTAAATAGACTAGAACATATCTAACTAGAGCTGTAACAATTATCTGAATAATCAGATGTTTTCAATCTGTTCCCAAAAAAGCGAGTATGAATATATGCGACGTTGATAAATCTGATTGCTGATTCGCAATTATTATAAATCTGATGGAGTGTAGTAAAAAAAACACTTTAGTCAATGCAAATATTGATCAAAAATAAAGAATGATGGATTTTAATTGCATAAACTAAGCAAATTGTATGTGCTTCTGTCACCGGAAGTAAAGACATCTTCAAAATTGTAACGAAGACGCAAAGGGGTATGGATCCATGTGCAGTTTAACAGCGACCAAAAAAGGCAAGGGCAAAAACAGAATGTAGTCAAAAGCCAGGCAGGAGTTAATAGGCATGGAGCGAGACAGGGAGTCAAGGAGACAGGCAACGGTCAAAACATGAGACGGCAAAACTTTAAGAGAATGCTCACAGTTGTTATGCAGGGCCAGAACAATGCTTCTCGCAGAGCTGACTCCAGGATGAGAATAAATATGTTGAAGCTGATGAGATTGATGAGACACAGCTGGTGAGGACGTGAGCAGAGTGGATCAATATTCAGGAGAGCTCCCCCAGGTGGTTGGAGGAGAAGCTGGATGGTTGAGTCCTCACAAGAATGAAGTGTTGGCAAAGCTTCTCACTTTCAAAGTAAAGCTATTAAGTGATTTTGTTGATTAAAGTAAAAGACTGATGTTTAGTTTACTAAAGTAACTTCTGAAAAAAATGAAAACATTAAACATGTTTGAAAAATGTTTGAAAAAAATTGAAGAAATATTATAAATTCAGGAATATTTTCTACTACAGATGAAAAAAAAGTAGTTAATGAAACAGTGGAGCAAGCTAGCGAGCTCCACTGTCCAAGGGCCGGTGTAAGTACCAAATCTACTGGGCCTATCAGAACGGCTAATGATGACGTCATCCTACTGTAACACCACTTGGACAAACTATGTAGCATTGAGATCTTCTCTGGTTCTCTTTGCACTTTACTGTTAGTGTTTGTTAGTCCTCTTTGACAGAGTTCCAGCTTAACAAAGTTAAATAACAAACTTTTGGGAGGATTTGTGTGGGACACTATCACCTTCATTTTCACTTATGCACGGGGCATAACTTTAAAAAAAAAAAAAAAAAATGTTGGGCTCAGATGATGTGTGACTTTGACTCAACTGCTTTAAGGATGCATGTCCAAAGTAAACTGATGAGCCCCAAAAAAAGGAAAAAAAAGAGATCTTCTCTGGCTCATTATATTGTTGTTTTCATTTTACGTTTCCTTTTGTAACCTAAAGTTGTTTTCATTCATAACGAACAATGACATTTTTCATTTTAAAGTGTGTCTGACATAATTGTTTGTTGTTTCTGACATTATTATTTGTTTCACGAAATGTAAACTGTACTTTAAAACATTAACAGAACATATCTGTTCTGTTAATGTTTTAAAGGGAGACCCATTGGTAATATAAAGTTATTTTTCCAATGTGAGTAAATGTATGACTGTATAAAGAACAATATTTATTTATGGTTTGCAGTCTGGTTTAATTGGCCCAAATGTCAATTTTACTTTTTTAAATTTTATCTCAGAAAAAAAACATCGTCATTTTGATAACTTTAATCAAAAGTAGCGACCTACAGTCTTAAGCATTAATCAAATTCCACACTATGGAATTACAGAACCTCCTCAGATTTAACAACTATGATTGCAAAGTTTATATTTCCCTTTTAAAACATGTTGAAAGCATTAAAAAACAAATTATTCTTTGAGGTGAGGGTGAGGCTATGATAAGTCCCTTGTGCAATGTAGTGGGAAATTTCAATGTACGAGTCATCCATGTTTCTCACGAATAACAGCAAGTTACGACTATCCTAATTATCGATTTGTCTGGGCCAATCACTATCTTACATGTCATTGTGCCAACTTACAGCCAATCAAGTAGTGTGACGTCATCATCAGTCGCAGGACACCGAGTCGTTTTGATAGGCTGAGTAGATCTGGTACCTATACCGGCAGAGCAAACTTGCTCCGCTGTCCACCGGAGTGCCCACTGATAAGCCAATGTGGGCAAACACAGGCGGGGCCACCATGGAACCCGTGGTTCAACACCGTGGACAAACCCACATGAGGCCCATTAATTCAGTCCACAGGTTTACCATGTGGGGCCCTCAGGCACAGTTTTAAGAACAAAAAGAAGGAAGATGATGAAAAACAGGCTCAAAGCAGAGGTTTGTCTGTGTTTTTTACATTCAATTCCTCGGAAATCTGACAATTTTTGAGAATAAAGTTTTTACCAGAATAATGTGTGCAATCATAACCGCTTGGTGACTGAAACTATGTAAATAAAAGAAAAGCAGCTGTTAAAATCACAAAGTCATACCTGGGTGTGATCACGCATAGGCAGAAAGGAAAATTGGATACATAATTGGATAAGATGAAAACAATGTGTAGCCAAGCATAAGTCAACACAAAAACTGAAATAATGACTCACATCCTCACAACTAATTTATAACTGCATTGTAGTTAAATAAACTGGCTGTTTTTGTTGTTACTCTTCTCAGTTATTATGAGAATTGATTTGACATGTACAAAATTAATTTCCTTCATTAAACATGACTAAAGTGATATTGACTCGCAATAACATGTATACTCTTAACAGTTGTTTTAACAATATACACATAGTGGAATAACATTTGAATGCTGTTTTTCACTTTCTTGAAATTCAAGTCTTTCTTGATTTCAGCTCTACGGATATAAAGATTCTTCTATTTATGGCTGTTGCTTTAGTCTAAAGATTTTGGCAAACACAACTTTAAGCATAACCAAAGTGGGTGGAGTTACTACTTTATTTCTCCAACTTATAATTTGATAAGACCACTGATATGATTTCTAAGAGCAAAGTGTCAATAAATTAGGAAGGCACTCACTATTTTTGTTGTCCATTTGTGAGAAAAAAATGTAAATGGAATTCTCACATTGTTTTTGTACTTGTGCATTAGCATCTCTCAAATACCATTAGCATTCCGATACTGACAGTTTTTGTTTACACTGCTTAATATTGTGCTCTTTAAAGTCACACAATTAAAAGATTTTAAGCAAATTCTCCCTGACCCCAAACAATGATGGCTAAAGTGGATTCTGGTGCAAAAATACCGTTTAATGTGTTCCCAATGCCATTTGTGGGAACCTAATTTATTTTTATTTAAGCATATGATAAGCAATGGGAGGATAAGCCCTGTGAGATGTCGTTTTTGAGGGATTGCTCTAGTTGGGTTCATAACAAAGGCTGACCAAGTAGAGTTAAGTAGTAAACTAACCCACTTTATCCCTTTTTGGGGTCACAGGGTTGCTGGAGCCTGTCCTGGCCACTGATGGGTAAAAGCCAAGTACACCTGGGATAAGTCACCAGACAATTTAGAGTCACTGATTAACCTCTGATGCATGTTTTTGGACTGTGTGAGGAAGCTGGAGTTGCTGGAGAAAACGTGCAAACTCCATGCACAAAATTCCCAGTTGGGACTTGAACCAGGGCCTTTAGGCGATGAGGCAAGAGCCCTAAGCACTGCATCACTGTGCAGACCCCCAGAGAAACAGACAAAAGAAAATTCAAATGATGATCCAATAATAACCAACACAAAACATACACAAATAAGAGTTCTCAATTTTTATCCCTCATCCCAACGCAGTTTAACAAAGCATTCAATCAAAAAATATAATTCATGGTTACATTTAGTGAATAGAAAAAAAAAAAAAAAAAATTCTTAAAGCTTTTCTTATCATGTAAAAAAAAACATGATGTAAATGTATTGTAAGAGCTCTCCTAAATGATGTTTAAAAATGTACAAGAATGTATAAAAATAGAAAGGATGTTCCATTCTCTGGAGCACAAACGAGAAAGATGTTTCTTCCTAAATTTCAATCAAATCTGGGGACATGAGAAAACTTTGATTAGTATGATGGAGGTTGTGTTATGAGCTGATTGGAACTATACCGTAGTGCACGAGTGTCATATTTATTTTTCTATAAGAAAAAAAATTATCTCAAAAAAACCTAGCTAATGCTGGGATTTTGCTTTAATAATTAAAAAAAAATGTTCAAATTAAGCAGTGCTTGTTTTAAGTTACAAAACATGTAAGATAAGATACATCTCTTTTTGGCTCAGAAAAGACTTTCAATCAAAATTCAGGTTTTAGGTCTCCTTTAAGATTTAAAAATACTAGCTCAACACATTCCCAATTTACAATATGTGACATGCTGGGACTGAGAAAAGGATGATTTACTGGTGTAAAACTTGGGGTTTTAATCAGCCCCCATTCATGAAATGGGTCTGACACTAATTAAAAATAATGGCAAGATTTGTTCACTCCCTACAGCTGGTTGTACTGGATCCGACCATGCAGAGAGCCAACACACTCAACATGTTCAGCCACCAGGAGTTCAATTAATTTCCAAATCCTTTTATTTGGAGAACCTTTTAAATTGATTTCCCTGGACATGCAGTGCCCCAAACTTGACTGGTGAAGACATATGTCACTGCAGCCTCTTACCTTGTCTGCTTTACAACTGCTGCCAGACAGTAAAAAAAAAAAAAACGGTCAAACAAACCATAGCTCTTTTTTTTTTCCTGTACTCCGCAGCTAATAAAGAAGACCCCAACTAATCCATGAGCATGAAAATTACATTCCCTCCTTAGTTTCACATTTTTATTAAACACTGTAATTCCAAAGTGAGCAATTTGTTACACAACGCAATCTTATAATCTCATTTTTCATGAATCCCAGCGTGCACCTTCAAGAGATTAATAAACACAAATAAATCTGATTTGAATTTGAAACCTAATGGCTCAGGTAAGCAGTAGTTCAGAGATAATAGAAGTATTTACCTGTTCAACAAATAATCTTAGGGATGAAATCTTCAGTACATGTCATTCTAACATTTGTGTTACAGTTTCCAGCTTTACAATGATTGTCATCCTTCATGCAAATTCATATTTATCCTATTAAAACAGACTTAGAGCCAATATAGAGTGATGCTGAGAAGCAAAGTCACACTATAAATGTCCAACAAGGTTTTTTTGAACAGTTTATTTGTAGTTTTCTTTTATCTGCAGACATATAAATGAGAACATTTGAGAAACAAACATTAGAAAGATTAAACAAAAAACTGTGTATACAGACAACCCATAGAGATTCCTCTGAAAATGCCATGCAGCCAACACATTTGTAGAACAGAAAACGAGAAAGCAAAATTGTTTTCTTTTAAAAGGCCACTTCTACTCAGAACCTTTTATCACAAACATATAAAGAAAAAGTCTAAATCAATGTTTTGTTAAAAACAGATAATCAGTAACTTTAGGAGGCACCAAACAACACTCAGACTATTGTTGCAATGGCAAAAAAATAAAAATAGAAATCTAGTGAAATCCATGGTAAGCAAGGATTACAGTGGTAAGTGGTTAAGAAATGGGTTTTTTGGTTTTTTATGGAACAGTCAGTGGAAAAACTGAAGTTGAAAAAAAAAAAGAGTGGTGTTACGACCACAAAAGTCTAAGACTTTAGGGGAGTTTCTTTTTTGTATTATCCTTCATTGCCTATCCAGTGGAGCGCATTGTTAATCAAGCAAAACCTCTTTTACAGAAGGAAACACATTATGGATGTTAAAAGTTTGAGATTTTAGTTCTGACATATTTTAGCAATTAGTGCTTCCTGGGTTACAACTTCAAGCCAGTTAAAGCCCTCACCTTTATCGTGCACAAGCACGGAACTCACAATTTGAACAAATAAACAAGATTTTAAGGATCAAGAATCGACTGCCTTCTGTGACAACACTCAGCTGAAAGCTGACTGTTCAAAATGGTGAATAGAGTTTAAAAATCAAAAAGTTCAAGCCATTTAGAGATGTAATAAAAGAAAATTATCCCCAGACGCTGCAAAAGATTCGTTTTTTGCAGTTGATAAAAACATTCTGGACTTCATCTTCTTTTACTTTGGTTGGGGGTTGATTGTTATAGCAATCACACAAACAAAATCCCTCTTTCTGTTTTGTAGCAGTCTATGACCGTTCTGTGCCCTGTGTAAGCAGGTCATTCAGGCTTCCTTCTTTTACCAATTGTTTACTCTTCCCCTCCACAAAGACAATATGTGTTTTAACTCACTGCACTTTGCATGCATTCATTCACCAAATGCATTAATTATTTGTATTATTTTTTAGTTCATGTGTTATTAAAGCACATTCAGATGTACATGTTCATATCTTTCAATTCAACATGGCTTTAGTAGAAATGTCCCCAAATGGATATATTGATAGAATATCCACTTGGAGTCAAACAGATTGGCATTTTCCAAATGTATAATAGGGAGGATCAGTTTATGGGATTCAATAGTTTATGGAGCACACCTCTGGTGGCCTACAGTCTGCAGCTTCATGATGGACCATTTCTCCACGTCCGCACGCTTAAATGAGTTTGGCATGGATTTGATTCCCTCCATGGGTATAAAGCCTGCATGCCTGACAGTGAGACCATTGTGATGAATAGCCTTTTAAAACCATGAAGTACAGCACTGCTTTGTTTTCCTCGCCACCTCCTGACTTGCCCCTTCCCATGGCCCTTTTCTTCCTCATTATTTTTTTCCTAAGTGATGGATTGTATTTCAGCAGCTGAGCGTCAAAGTCATTAGCCACACGGGCTGTCCGATAGTGCCACAGCGGCGCATGTGTGGAGACACCGAGCAGCTCTTTGAGTGTAATGTGTCATGGATGTTTGCAACACAAAACTACTAATAGATGTCTGAGAACACTATTGATTACAAAATATGAGCGTATGCAAATATGCAACCAGCCAGCACAAACAAGCTCAGCAGTGGAGTACGGCCACATAATGGTATAATTGTAACCAAATCCAGGATAGCTTTCGACCACAAAGCCACATGTTGCCCGTTCATCTTCACAAAAGTGCTGTGTTTATTTTCGGAGAATTTGTTCACAGCAACTATATCAAATTTAATGCTTCTCTTTATTAGATAAAAAGGGGTACAAGAAAGGTGTTCATTGACTTTAAAATTCATCCTTTTTACAGAATGCAATGGTGTACAAATGGCCCATATCTGAGAAGTTTACACTAAAATTGAATTGGGTTGAATTGGTTTAAAATGGAAAATGCCATATGGCATAGGCATGTATGACGATAATGACCCAAAGCGTTTTAAAGTCACATTCACCCATGCACACCCATTTAGGCATGGTGGCATAACGACCAGGCAAGGTAGTAACGTGTAACCACTATCAGCAATTTGGGGTTCAGTGTCTTGCCTAAGGACACGTCAACACATAAGCAGACAAAGTGGGAACTGAGCCTGCAACCTCTGGATCAAAGCTTAACTTTTCTACCTTTGCACCACAGCCACCCTCATTAATCTGATACTTTCATATTTGTGCATGATCTTTCCTTCATATATGCAGTTTGTTTTATTTTGGTGTTCCCCAATGTTCTATTATTGGTCCTCTGGTGTTCCTTTAATACTTTTTTGTCATCTTCGACTGGAACCTTTGCACATTCTGTTTTCTGCTATGCTGCAGACACATTTACTTAACGACTGTTCTTGGCTCTTAAATGTCAAAGAAGATAAATGCCAAATTTCAGATATACTTTTTAATAAATATATAGCTATAATTAACAAAGTTTCGTGATGTAGAGAAACTGCGAAAAACTTTACACCTTTACCAGAATTTAGAACAATCATTGCTACATTTCTTTAAGTGGTGGTATTTTCTTAATGTCTGCTTCCTTCTATACTTTTTATTTATATTGTGAAGGACTCTAACTGCTATGGATAAAATGTTGCACGAGCAAATGCATGAGCAAATGTTGCTACGTATGCTTGGTGATAACTTCGGAAGTCAGTGAGTTCGTGCCTGAGAAGAAAGTTCCATATTCATTCTAGTGTGTTGAATGAGGTTCCAAACATTGGGTTGTATGAACAACTGGTGTGGAGCTGAAATAAAAGCTGCCAGCCTTAACCATGTTCAATGGTGTCCCGTTTTTTTGTCTTACCATTAATAGAGGCAGCAGAGGTAGAGTGGATGACCTCTGATTGGAAGAACACTTGCTGTCACACTGTCTTTGGGGTGACACTGACACCCCCCAACCTATAACTGGTGGTTATTGGTTTGCACCAGTGTTTGGTCGCTGAGCTGCCATCAGTGTGTGTGTGTGTGGGTGTGTGTGTGTGTGCATGGGTGAATGGTACTGTGGCTGTAAAGAGCTTTGAGCCTTTTAAGGAGGTGTTAAAGCGTTATGTAAGTTTACACCATCTTACCATTTACAAAAGGTCAGCAGCGACTTGACCGGTGACAACAGCAGCTCCTGACAAATATCTAAAGCCTTAAGCTGAAAGGTAACACTATTCATCACATCCAAATTTGATTAGAGAACTGCTAGATGGAGAAATACTTGCCTAAACGTCTGTTAATTGATACTCAATGTTACTAAAGGCAATTCTTTAATTACCAGAATACCTGACAGTAGCTGCTACATTATGTGTAGAATCTGAAGTTATGACATTACTTTGAAGGCAAAGTTAAAAACCTTACACATTAAAAGGCTTAAAACCCCAATTTACCATAAAAAAGCTTCTCTTCATCAATCCTGAAAGAAAACATTGAAAGGAGAGTATTCAAGAACATATAGCCTTACATGATCACAGGATTTTTTTTCCATGAGAGAGGAACCTGATGCTGGCTCTCATTCTAGTTTGGGAAATTTAACAAACCTGCAGACTGAAAATCAAGTACTTCGTTTGAAAATTGTGGAACTGAGAGATCAGAATCATGTAAGAGGTCATAAGTGGTTCAATTCAACCTGTGTACTGAAACTGGACCCTAAACCTCATACAAGTCCACCTGCCTAACTATAAATTCACTTCATCTTTATTATTAATGTTTTTTTCATTCTATTCAGAACACTAATGATTACTTCTGCATCTGTTTAACTGATGGAAAAATCTGACAATCCATTGCAGGCTGCAACACTGTATGACACGTACATGCAGCATTTTATCTCAATCTGACATGAAAATAACTATGAGATCATGTTCCTCGTGCTGATTCCCCACACCCCCCTACAAACTCATGTCTCATTAAACATTAATCTGAAACTAGATTCCATTTGGTCAGAATGGCAGATAACTATATACTGGCAGGGCAATACGATAACATAATCAGAGTTAGACAGCATGCAGACCATGACAGCAAGCTATCTGGGTACACCACTAGACCCGAGGAGACAGATCCCTGAAACCCGTGTGTTTGTATGTGTTTGAGTGTGGGTGCTTGCTGTGTGTTCAAGGCTATACAGTGAACCTGGTGGGGTAGAGATAAGCCTTTGGGGAGATGAAGATGAAGCAAAATGCGGGACAAAGACTGAAATGTCAGTCAAAAAGGGGAAAATATGGTGAACTTGGGAGTAAAAATCAATTCAAGGAGGCTAAGATAGTATAAGTAGGTCTTAAAAAAGAGGACACAGTTGGCATGCCAGGAGTATAGGCAGGTAGATATATTTTCAGAGAATGAAAATGCATTTTAGAAGTTCGGTTTGTGTCTAAGTTCTTATTTGAATGGAAAACTCATGATTTTGCCACTGTTCTTTTCCCCTGTCTTGTACTTTTCAAGGAAACTAAGACTTGATCCCAGTGTAGGTGGCTCAGTGAGCTGAATTACCTTATCCAATGTCAATTTAGTATCTTGAATTCAACCATGGCGTTTAAGTTTGGTAACTTAACATAAACTCTTGTCCAAAAAGATTTAAAAGTAAGGAACAACTGTTAACCAGTTACTCCTTTTTATTTAAATGCTATTAGGAATTCATTGTGCTAGCTACTGAATAAAAATAGCCTCTTGTCAGTTAAGACTGGTGCTTCAGCGATGTTGTTGTCAGCCAACACAGAAAAATCAGCTCTCACTCAACACATCCCTAATGCCTGGAAACGTAGTGCAGAGCCTGTCAAGTATGTCATTCCCGTGGCCTTCATCCTCCAAATTTCCCTCCTCCGCTCAGAACATGACCTTCTTTGAAACAGATGGTGGAAAGGAGTTTGGGGAGAAATAAGTTGCAAGGACATTGTTTGTGATTTTTTTTTTAGGCTGCAAGAAAAAACGGGCTAGAGGGAACTTGCATCATGGGGGAAGAGTGGAAAAAGAGAAGAGGTGGATGCTGGGGGGTATGAGAGGATCCCTCTGGACACAACATCTGTTGGAGCGCCATCTTTAAGTTTTCAGGCACATCACTAAAAATCTTAAACCTAAGATTGCCTTCCATTGTTGTGAGGAAACTGATTTTAATTATTCAGTTTAACACATCCCAATGTAACTGTTGTAATGTTAGTAGCATAGGTAATGAACTTCATTGAGACATAAAATACCCAATGAGCCACATTCAGATTTAGATTATGTGGAAGATGTTTTTTTTTTTTTTCAAGAAAAACAACAACAAAATACTTCAGTACTTATGTGTAAAAGTTTATACATTTTTAATAATAAATCTTTTTGTCACCAGATCCCCAATTTGATTGTTTTCAGAATTTAATGTGAAATTACTTGTTTGACCACATCAAGAAGAACTTCCTGTCATGAGAAAAAAATTTTTTTTTCTAGTTATTCCCGCTGTACCTTTTACTGCACTTGAATTGATCAGATGTGTTCCACCATGAAGAACCTGCAAGGGATTGAATGCAAAGAAGGGAAACTAAGCAGACCAGCGACCGAGTGAAAGCTGCCGGCTCATCTTGAAAACCAAAATTACGATGTCAGACTATTCAAGTACAATCTAATGTGTTTTTTACTGTTATCTTTAATACAAAGTGAAGCACGCGAGGGTATGAGTTGATTCATGCATTCATATGTTAAGAAATATGCAGATGACACCGTCATTGTCAGGCTCACTTCCTGCAGGAATTCATCTGTACGATGGAGACTCTTGGAATAATGTGCGGTTAATAATCTGCTGCTGTCAATTCCAAGACAAAGGAGATATTCCTATAATTTGAGAAGAAGGCACACTATTGGCTTTTGAATATCTTTGTCCAACTGGTGGACAAAAGCTAAAAACACAAGGAAATAGTAAATAAATGTAACAAGTAAAGGTTTCCAACAATGAGGACACATGCAACCAAGACCGTATTTTCCACACAGTGAAGTGCACTTAAAAGCCCTAACTTTCTTTAAAAAAATGTACTTGAAAATTCAGAGTGCTTTATGCATTAATTCTGGTTGTGCTTTCTGATCTCAATGCAAGGTACACGGTGCACTATCAAAATGTTTGGTTGGGTGTTTTTGTAAATGTTCCAATGTGGCTAATGTGAAGTGGTGCCAGACTGTTTTGTTTTTACAGGTTGGAGATAGCGTAGTCACAGTAATGTTTGTTTTAGTGGTAACAGTCTGCTTTTTTACATTTTTCAAACAAGGTTCAAAGTTAATAATGACTGACTGTTGTCTTGCTTTCTGTGACTTATGGTTCGGTGTGACTTATGCAAATGACATCATTTTGAAAATACCGCACATCTTCCAACAGCAGCCATAGTGTTCATTCCCAAAAATTTGGCAGCCAGCCCATCGTTTAGAGACGTCAATTGGAGACAGGCTTTTATTGCATCACTGACAAAACAGTGACGGCTAATTGGTTCATTTTGTGGTGAAATTTGGTCACAAACTGCAGACAACACCAGATGAACATTTAAGGATTTATTGAAATGATGAGAACATTGTAGTCTGTTTTGATTAGTACTGATTGTGAACGTTTCTTTTCTCTTTGACGTATCATCAGTCTTCATATCAATATATCATTTCTATGTCAATCATCTTCCTGGAGACATGTGCACCTTTCTGTCTTTGCTCAATAATCCATGTTCAAACCAGTTTTTCTAATTCGTCGCTCTCTTTCTTTGTACCTCCGACAGGCAATCGTTTGCTTGATGCCTCTTTTTCTGCACTCGTCTTCTCAATATCATCCATCTGCTTGCTCCGTTCTTGGATACTTTTAGGATCCATGCCTAAAAGGTTGTGCAGATTCCTCACCAGAATGTTTTTTGGTGTATGTCGTTGCACAAAGTTTCAACACATCGAATTAAATGGAATTAGCATTTTTTTTAGCCATCGCTACACTGGCTCACAACACAAAAACAACACACCCGCCGTCTGCAGGGCTGTGCAAGATCCGGGAGTGCGGGGGTATGGGGGTGGGGTGTCATTAAGGAGCCCGGCCACCATTAGAAATCGGCATCTAACAGTAACGAACAGCTGTTTGACCCAGAGCTTATTGGAGACCGACATCATTTAGAGACCAGACACAAGTGGAAGATATATGATAGACTATTCATTGATGGTGCGCCTAATAATTCAACATACCCTATAGTGTGAAAAATACGGCGATAAAGAGATTGTCTCCTGTTTCAAATACGTTTTGTGTAAGTAAGGTTTGCATGTATTAATGTATCTTGGTTCAATGTTTCTTTTTATAGTTCCCATCATAAACTCTCATGTCCTTTTAGGATTTGGGATTTTTGGGTGTATAATATGGAGGCTTGGACTAAGGAAGTTACAATTATCTGTTGCAGGATTGTGCCAGACCACAGCAAATCCCAGCAAAGTTAGAACAATATTAAGAACTAACTGAATAGGTTGGCAACCAATTCCAGGGTCATGTGGAGAAAGAGGACAAACAGCCATTCATGCTCCCCCTCTCACTCCTTTGGATAATGTAACATTGTCAGTTGACAGTTTTTCTAACAGTTATTGAGAAATCTACTCAGGCAAAGAACAGAACATGTGAAACAACACAGCAGGGCCTGAGCTGAGACACAAAGCAGGAACATTTTGTTCTGAGGTGTCAGAAAATGTTGAGACACTCAGTCAGTTAATTGGTAGGGGAGTTTTCTCAGATTTCATTTTTTTTTTTTTGCAGTTATCATAGGCTTCTGTCTTGATCAGCAACGTCTGTGAAGCAAGAGCGTAGATTTCCATTGCAACACTCACTCTTTCACTAATGTTACACAAAGAAAATTCTACTTTTCTTTCTATTTCTACTTTAGACACCATTTGGCATTTTAAAGAAACAAAATTATGGATCTATTTTTTGATTAATCTCACTAAGAACTTTCCAAAAATATTTATTTCATGAGCTTTTAGGCTGAATTATGATCATTGTCAATGCAAAAATAAAAGGATTTAACATTAACATATTAAAAGTTTGTCTCAAAATAATAATTAAAAAAAAACATTTTAATCTCACACTCTGAAATAACAGAAAGAAAAAAATAAATTTAAATAGGATTTGGCAAGAACAGACATGGGTTGGCTCCCATGTGTAATTATATCACAAATTGTGCTGCAATATAATAAAAGGAAGTGTTGCTTTATTTGCTAAAAAAAAAAAATCCATAAACATTTCCAGGCCCAATTTAGCAGGTATTCAATAAAAATTAAATGCTATTTTTTTAAAAAAAGTACACATAATAAGTAATGCCCTTCAACATTTCACTGGACAATGACACATGAACATCACCTTGAAACTAAATGAATATTCTGATCTGAAATGATTAGTCATAATGTCCACAAACATAAAGGGATGGTATAATCAGTGTAGTTGAAACCTGATCAAAGAATGTCCTTAAGTCAGAACATTCAAAGTTCAGCTCCTTCATAATAACACAGTGGAAGTAAACAGGTTTTTGCTTTATTTTTTTTTGGCGGCTGGTTTTCATAATTTAAGTGAAACATCATTTTCAAAATCATTTCCTTTTATGAGCACAGCTGGATGCCTTTGTGTTTGAGTCACGGCCCCACAAGACATACAGTCAAAAGGCTCTGGTTGTTTTTCAAATATTTAAAATTACAAAGATGTTTCCATTCGAGGCTGTGAGTGTACGTCTAAATTAGTACATATAAGATTTGAAGTTTATGCATGCATCTCTAGAGCCACTTATTATGTTCCTGGTTCAACACAAGTAAAATCGATTAGAAGGTCCCTTACCTCCCACACAAACTCCTTACCTACTGCGTAGGCAACTAGGTGGTACCACAACCTAAATGTGTGTCTTAGCTGACAACTGCCTGGATTTTTAACTTTTTGAATCTTTGTCCTACATTGTAATAAACAGGCCCTAGATTTCAAATTCTAATTCTGGCTCGCAGCAGTCCTGGACAGCAGGGACCATTTTGGTTTCAATTTTTTTTTTCTCACTTCGCTTTTTAGTAAAAATGTTGCCTCTGCTACATGCTCAAATATTCAACAAAATGTACACGCAAAATGAATTTTGGGGTCAGTGAACACTACCCCCCTCCCGATGACATCGGCAGTATGACCACAGGGCCTACGGCTTGGCATCCATGCTGTGGCAAAGTGTGAAATTTGGTCATTTCCACATTTTCCCACAATATAAAAGATCTTCACGCAATTTTTCACACAGGCTATCAGGTTGTCCACAACCAGAACTGACCTTTTGTTGACCTTTGACCTCAAAAAGAGGCTGCCATCTTGAATTTCACTTCCTAACTCCTTGAGCATCAATGCGAATCTACTTGGGAACAAATGCTGGTTTTAGAGGTTGTAGATTTAGAATGGCGTTCTGTATTTAGAGGTAAACCCCCAGTTTATGCTATAGGACCCAAACTAATAAAATGATTAGTCAAGCCGGAGAGTTAGAACCAAGTAAATGATAATCATTTCAGTGTGAAGGATCCTGCACCAATTGAGGACAATGTAATTCCCTAAGGTTTAAAATAGATATAAAGTCTAATGTAGTTTATTGTTAAATATGAATTCATTCAAATTAGGATAAATATAAAAATTCTAAAAGTTGTATATATATTTTATCTAAACATAGAGGCAAAAAAAGTGGAATTGGTGTGGTTGGTGTCTTACTTTGGAGTTAACAGAGATGGACATATCTACAACTAGTCAACTAGTGGTTGCCAGGTTTGCTGACCTGCCTCCTGTTACCTTGGTACAAAACACGATGTTTTTGTACATTTGTCAGAAGCTTTTGTTCCCCCATCACTGATCTAGACAGTATATGCTAAACTTTTTTGACTGGCACTGTACCTTTTTTCCAAAGCTTTTTTTCTTTCAACAGCAGTTTGTCCAATCTACTTCAAACCTGGCAGGTGCGCTTTGCACCTGAGTAAGTGCAATCTGAGATTGTGTCACAGTCTTTGCCTTTGGGCCTTCTCTGTGTCTTTCTCTTCTGTTGCTCTTTTGTTTTTCTCCCTCCTCTGTCAACAGAAGCGATTTATGTGCACCACAGTGAGCCCCACCTGCTGTGAATATCACTGTAGCAGACACCTGGCACAGTCTTGGAGTCTGCCAGGTGTGGAGGGAACACCTTAGGAAGGAAGCGTTTTTTTTTTTTTTTTTTGTTTTTTCGCAGTCTTGTTTTTGATTCAGGGTTTAAAATAAAAGAAAGATAGATTTTACCCAATAAATTTGATACAGTTGGCGTTGTTGGCTTGTTATGAGTATGTGCTCTTATATCATTGTTCTTACAGATTCAAGTTGCTACTCATTGAATTAGGAAGTCAAATTAAAACTAAATATAGAATGACATAAAGCTAAATACTTAACATGAAATATGTATTTTTCCTGAAAGCCAAAAATATATTTTTTTTTCTATATTTTGTATTCTTGTCATTAACCAATCAGATTAATCAGGTCTCTTTATGTTTTCAATCTTACTTTATTGTACATTTTGGTAGAGATCGGACTGATGTTGGGTCAAAGTATTGCCCCAAGTGTAAACAGTTGTCAACTCGACATTGTGCAAGTCAGCAACCCTGAACCCAACACAACCCTAAATCTTTCGTTCTATAATTGAGACAAACTGTTGTCAGAATGCTGTTTATTTCCTGAAAACTGCCTTTTTGTCTCATTTGAAATGTAATTACTACTTTTTTAGTTTGAGAGCAACTTGTTTTTAAAAGCTTTGATACATCTACTGCATAATTTAATAAAACCGAAGGGTATTTATTACAATAAAGAGAAAAAACTTGTTAAGTAAAAAACAAAAGTTTGGAAATGTGTGTCTGCTGACACTTTTGGTAACGCCTACATAAACGAGGATTTTGATGCCAACTGCCAAACAAATCAACACCTTAAGGGTTTCCAGCTGGTCTAACATTTGGAAGTTTGAAGGAATGCTTCTTAATAGCTAAGCATACAGCTTACATAAGGTTCCTATCTTCTTTGAACACACATAAAAATACACATGTATTTATGAGCTTGTTTATTTCAGCCTTGTTTCTATAAATCTTGCATGTCTAAGTAAAATCTAAGAATTTATTGGACTACAGGCTCTGTATGTGATATATATATATATATATATATATATATATATATATATATATATATATTTTTATTGAGCTGGTCTTTGGACGTAACTGCTCCATGCTTTGTACCAGACAAACATATGAACTTAACCAAGATTGCCGAGACCTCTAAACACAGAAACACAGGCATTTCAAATGTTTTGCTCTTGCTTTCATGTCCTATAAACTTTAATATAAGTTTAGCTCCAAGCTGTGTGGTCCACCTTTGTTTCAAGGGAAGACTGCATACATACCAATAGAGTTGTAGCAAGGTAGAAGTAAAAAAAAAATAGCTCTCTTAAGTGTGCCTTTTAATATGAGAAATATGTTAATGATGTTGTAATAGCACTGCATGGAATAAAAAAAAGCAAAAAAATAAACAAAAAACAAACATTTGTGGTCTAAAATGGCTGACTTTGTGCAAACGTTACAATAAGCACAAAAAAAACCAAACACCAGCAATAGGTAAAATAAGACATTTAAATACAGCTAACCAAGTCCAGTTTAAAATAATTTAATGAAAATGACGTATATTACAGTTTTTACGTCAATATCACCTGATCCATCTGAATTTGTGGTTTAAGGTGTCAGTTATCTTTGAATTTTTACTGTCCATTAGTTTTGTTTCAGTTTAGTATGTTTTTTTTAAGCATCATTCAGCAACATATTTCAAAATAAAGGTCTTTTTGCTTCAGGAATGACCTTCTGTACATGAGTTGTAACCTGACTTTTACGGTTGGGTGGTTACGGTTCAGTTTATGTAACAGTTAGAAAAAAAACACTTCAACTATTTTTTATACTTGGCATGGCATTGCTCAGCATGCGATCCTTGGTTGTCACAAAATCACAATGCTTGTTAACAAAAACGAGAGACCACATCATGCATTCGTGGAGAGAATTCAAAGCAGCTGTGCACAAAAAGATTTTTTCTTTTTTTCAACAGATTTATTGTGACAAAAAGTAGCCTTCCTCTGCGCTCACAAACACAATTAGCTCACACAAAAATCATTTTTTAAAAATCAAGGAAAACCTAGTGAGTTGAAGGGAAACAGCAGCAATTAATCTTGAGGGATGGATCCGGGTGATAAAACTACGATGAAAGCCAAAGGGGGAAAAAAAACGAAGCCCCCAGCTGACCCCACCCTGGCGCTCTGCTTTAAAGGCTTGTCTCAGCTCCCCATTAAAAAAACAACAATGGCAGACCTCTAATCATCACTCCGGAGCACTGATTTCACACTCATGTCCATTATGCATGAATGTTAATGGATGCAGGGGGATCAATGCAAAGCAGAGGATGAAAGTACAAAATTCCAGGCGTTCTTCCTGCTATGATCCAAGCCAGAGAAGTGTATGCAACAGTTCATCAGCACTACATCTGTGTAGCTGCAAAGAAACTACGGTGGCCCTGACGTGCAAATCAAAAGGAATTTCCAGAAATCCAAATAAAATATTTAAAAAAGAAAACACAAGAAGAAAACAGAAAAGATAGGTACTCTGGAACACCACTGATTGGATGATGACGTTTGATTTTTGTCGTTAAAGTTTTTTCAAATGCATCTTCAATGCCTGCATACTGATAAAAGATCATATGGTATTCATGCTAGATTACTTTTCGTTGAAATAGTGGACAGATGTCATAATCCAATCAACAATGTCTGTTAGTCTCTATCTTTTCCTGTTTCTTCTTTTGTTTAATTTTTTTATTTCATTCTAAATTTGAATGAATTTATATTTAGGAATAGACTAAACTAGATTTATATTTAGGAATAGACTAAACTAGATTTATATTTAGGAATAGACTAGAATAGAATAGCTTAATGTCATTGCAAAAATCCCACAAATACTGGAAAAAGATAAGGTGCTAATTTCTGTCTGCAATTAGGGCTGAGACAGCTCTGGGGCAGAAGCAGTCTCTTAGTCTGTTTGTTCTAGTTTGTAGTGATCTGCATCGCCTCTCTGAGGGCAACAGGTCAAAAAGGTGATGTCTGGGGTGGAATCTGCCAGATGATGTTTCGGACTTTATTGAGGCAGCGGGAGCGGACTAAAATCTACATTTTATTTTGATTTCTGGAAATCGGTGTGTTCTGATTTTCTTAATCAGAAAATGAAAAAGGTAGGGTCTCTGTGACAACACTGATTGGATGATGACGTTTGTGGATCATTTATTATATTATTTGTCATGAAACAATATTTGATATGGTCCGTACTAATCATAAAACTTTCATTAGTGTGCGGAGATGGAAGAACGTCAAAATCAAATGTTATAGTCCATTCAGCGATTTTTGGACTTTTGGACAAAGTACCTACTTTTTTTTTTTTTTATCTTTTGTTTTTAAAAATATTTTTTTGCCTTTTGGAAATTACTTTTTTTTTCAAAACATTTCATTTGCATTTCCTTTAACAATTTTTTAGTCTTGTTTTGGTATCTGGAATGTTGTATTGATTACTAAAATGAAATATAGTTTTTTTAATACTTTTTTTGCTTTTTTAATTGTTGTTGTGATCTTTAAAATGTTTTTGCATTGAGTTATTTTGCAGCTGTGATTTGCACTTTAGGGCCATTGTAAGAAAAAGACTTGAGCAACAAAAACATGCAAAATGAAGCAAACTTGTTTATGGTGGGCTGTGATTGGGAAAACAACTGGTAGAGCTGGAACTTCTCCCCCACTCGGAATTACCTTTAAAAACGTCAAACAGAGTATATTTTGGTCTGCACATCTGTTACACTGACAGGCAAGAAAACAGTGAAGAAAGGGCAATGGAGAAGTGGGGAAGATGAGCTTGAGGGGGAGCAGAGGAAGAGATAGCCAGCGGCTGACTCTTAGTTTCATGGGATTTTAACGAAGTGCAGAGGGGCCCTACGGCTGCAGTTCAGAAACATCTGCAGCTGTGATTTGGCGCTCACAAGTTTGTGGGTCTTTTCAGACCTGAATATTTTAGTGCGAGATGATCTCCGATCGCTCAGCTTTGTGCCACACATGTGCTCCAGAGAGAAAAAAGTAAGACATGTCAGAAGGGCTGGCAGGTTTGAGCTGTGGGCCACAAATGAGGCCACTGACTGACGGCTTGTCTTTGTGGCCAAGCTTGGCCCATTTTATTTTCTCTGCCTCTTAAGGACTCAAAGCCCCTTTTCACTTTGATGGACAATATGTCCTACTTCCCCAAAACAATCAGTTGCTTATAATTAAACGTCAACTAAGCGCTCTCCAACATTCAGTCGGAAAATGTATTATTTGTGTCAAATAGAGCGCCGCCAATGATGGTGGAGGAAGGGTTGCTACATTGTAGGTTTGACTGGAAACTGGAGACACTGAATGACAGCACACTTGTGTGGAAAAGTTTTGGTTAATTTACATTCCAAGTCAAAGGAGAAAACTTTGTTTTCCAGAGGGCAAAATCAAGTAGAATGTGCTTTTAAAGCTTTATTTAAATTGATTTTTTACCAGCCTTTTCTTTATCAAATGAAGCATTATTTCAAATAACTACAAGAAGCAAAATTAATTTTCTGACTGCAAAACAACAAAGGGATTACCAGTAAAAGTTGCAGAAGCCATTCATCCATTTTCTAAACCTGTTTGGTCTCCTCCAGGGTCATGGGGCTGCCGGAGCCTAAATACTTTTTCTTAGAAGATACATGTTTTTATGGGATATGTCTATAGAGAAGATAAATTGATCAGAATACCCATATGCTCCAGTGTATGTGCTTCTAAGGAAATCTGAGCAGGTCTTTACAAAGAAAGCAGCAGAAACAAACCTACTTTCTGTCATGTAAAATTTGATTGAAAAATGCTATTATATTACAGAATTTTTTTATTATGATAAAAGTGCTAATCATTTACTAAATTCCTTCATGGTTCATGAGACCAGAAAAAGATTTATTGCAGAGAATGTTATGCAGAAAGCTTACAAGCTTCACTCATTTGACATCAGTATTCAGCCTGACTCTAAAACAAAGTTGGCCTTACTTTGACTTTAATTCATCAGAATGGAGGAGAATGTGGTGCAACAACAGAAAAACAGATTCAATGGGATTGTCTGCCATTAACCACTTAATTTTTCACCTGTAAATATATATAAAAGTAAAACGTGTATAGAAGAGTAAAATTACATAGAGTTGTTAAGGATAAAGTTCAAGATGAAACACATTCAGATGAAATACTTTTAGTTTCTGATTTACCAAATGACTTCAATGAAAATGGTTAACTAAGTTGTTATTAATAAAGAAATGAGGACAAATAGAAAAAGTGGTAGGCGACAGGCATTTCACACATTTTTCACCATAAATGAAGTTGAAATTTCCTCAGCGAGCCAGTTCATTTTAAGTGAGAATCATAGAATCACACGAATGAAAGAATCTGTGATTCTCTATACGAATCTGTGTCAATGTATTAGGTGTCATAACACCCAAAAAGAGGACAGTTCTATATGAGGGAAGACTTGCTGTGAAGCCTTCAGTTTATATGACTAACGCGTTCTTGCAAAATACATCTTTTGCAAGATTTTAGTCAGTCCAGATTAAATGTAACAAGAAGATCTCCAAACCACCAGAGGGTGCTGGAACTAGAACTACAAAAACAAAACAGTTTTGGGACTTTAATTATTAAACATATATTGCATTTAACATTACAGTAATACATTGCTCCCTGTATTTTTGTGGGAACCACAAAAAAAAAAACACTGGGTAAAATCCGTAAAGTTGTCATCTTTATTTTTTTTATTGTTCTTGATGTTTTTGCAGTAAAACCCCTCACTATAAACTTTATACACTTGTCTCAGACAGACATTAATATATTTTACACTTTTCTCTTTTGTTTAAACTCTCAAAGTTTACGTCAGAAGTTGTTAGTCTGATCCAATAGTACTCTAATTACAATTCATTTGGTCACATAGAAAACGCATTTGCAATCACATCCAGTCAACAAAATGGAATTGGTCAGACTGAAGCAAGGGCAGATAAGAAAAGCATTGTATTTAATGTGAATGGATCAGTGGGCTAAACATGGTACACACACTTTTAATATGACAACAAAGTTTAAGCACAAGACCATGACTTGCATAATGCATACATGGCTAAAAAAAAGAAAAAAAGAAAGAAAAATGTTTGGATTTCTGATGCTACTCTCACACCAAATGCATTTCCCATGTTGGTGGTGTCAGTGTTAATGTTAGGTCAAGGTACAGACACGGCAAGAGGTCCTGCGGCGCAACCTCAATCCTCTCTATCATCAGTGTGTTTTGGGCAGCACATCAGCACAGGCATTATAAAATGTAACAATTTTACTGCGAGGCACGATGCTTCTAGAGTTATCTGAACTTTGGTGAGTAATTATGTTATGTTGACCAGTCTGGAACTCAGCTTTGTTATTGATGTCTTGATGATGTAAACAGTGGGTGGAGTCAGAAACCAATATGGAGGACAAGCTGATTCTTGCTGTTGGTGTTTACCCCAAACCTTTTAACATTTTAACATGTGTGTCAAGACATAAACAAAAAGGAAGGTCATCTACTTTGCCTTTCACAAACATCTGAATGCTGTTTTGGATTGTTTTCCTATTGGCTAAGGCTGACTTTGAGTGACTTCTCCAAACATATGTATCATGTTTCTTTTACCAAAATCCTTTTGAAGGACAACAAAGTGAAGAATGATTTTATGCATAGGCCTTTAGACTAGCATCTTGCATGCATTTCACCGCCTATTTAAATAAAATAATCCCATATAAAATGCAACTGAACTGATAGTTTAAGTCGAAATTGATGAAAGTCCTCTATACACCTTTCCACGGCTACAGAAACCTGAGCACATTTTCACGCACTTCACAACTCACCCTAAGCAAACACAGACAAGCAGAAGCTTGAAGGAAAGGAAATGTCATGTTCTCAGCATCTAATTGAAAACAAGCGCATTGCTCAGGGCATTCACAATGGAGTTTGCACTTCAAGTGCGAAGGCATGTTGAACAGAAGCCCATCAGGGATGCAAAAATAAATGTGAACAAATCTCAGTTCGCTAGCAAGAGACTTTCCAATCAATGCTGAAACAAAACAAAACAAAAAACACAAGCCCAGGCCAACATACATAAAAGGTATAGTAAGAGAAGAAAGGAAGTAGATGGGGATCTGCAGAACTCTGGCGTATTGCAAAGAACTGCCCTTTATGGATAAAAAGTAAAGGTGAAGATCAATAACTTCTCGCCTGTTAGCACAAGCAACACTGCAATGTCCCAATTTCATTTCTGCTGTAAAGCGTGCTCCTAAGCAGAAAAGACAAATCACTACAGCAATACAGAAAATATGCAGATGCCGACAGTTGCATAGGGAGCTCTGATGTTTCTCACATTCCCTAAAGTTTTCACAGCTTGGCCTTTGATTGTAATCTGCTTTGATAACCAAGTCTTACATCTGTTTTGGATGGCTACTGTTTTTTTATTTTTTTACTTGTAGGAGTTTATTAGTGTTTTCAGGAGAATGCCCCCAACTCCCATTGAAAATGTGAATCAAATTGGTCTAGAGGAAGAGCTAAATGACCACTCCATTGATGGGGTTACACAGGCACAGTGCACATGGTCTGTATATAGATGGATCCCCCATAGACAACCTTGAGGCGGTTTTCTCAGTAATTTGCCATAAATCAGTTCACGGTACTCCCCCTCCCCCCCAAAAAACATTACGTAGACAAATATGGCATAGTAACTTTTCTGTTTCCCCTTTCTGCTGCAGTAGTTGGATAGTTTAAACAGACCCTGGTATTTTTGCTACGTTGCCTTCACTTAATAACATTGTATTCATACTTAAATCTTTCTTTTTCAAAGAGATTTGCTTTAAAACTATGAATTTATTCAGATCCTCAGGTGGTTTCCTTTTTGGGCTATGCTGAACATGACTTCTTCTTTAAGGATACTGATATTGAGCTGCAGTGGATGCAGTTTATGTTTCCTCAAAAAAGCAGATATAAGGATTTGGCTTATTCATGCAACTTCTTCAGGGCAAAAAAAAAAAAAAAAAGATTGTGAAGCTTGATTTAGTTCTTAAATCAGAGAATGTTTTTAAATAACCAGGACTTTGGTTTAAAAAAAATGTAAAAAGTTTTCGTTTGTTTGCTTGTTTTATTCTTTTTTATGTTGAGGTGTACAAAATACATCTTTTGCACTTTAACACCAGGTTTCTGGCTCCAGTGTTGAGATTCTTTCAACTAGCCTAACTCAACAGTTAACAGAGTCAAATTAATTCAAATTCTAATGTGGAGAAAAGTAACCTTGCATTAATATGCAAAATAGTGTTGCATGTCTTTACAAAGCTGATATGCAAAGCCACGTTTATCTGCGTCAGTATCAACGGATTCATCTTGATTGTGTGGACAGGTGAAGAATCATAGCATGTGTGACGTTGAACCCTGACAGCATGTCTTAAAGTGTATTATTTAAATGTCATCTGTGACATCGCCAATGTTAAAGGGTTAAGTAACTCAAAGAAAAAACGAAAAGTCTTTATGTTTATCTGCCAGTGTAAGTTTCATGTTTTTACTTCACATTTTTATATTGGCTGACAACAGTGTTTCTTGCATGTGAAGCAATAATCAAGTAGTTGGGCGTCTAAGTGAAATGATTCATGGTTGTCCTTGTTTGTGGTCCATAAAAGGTTCTTTTGATGTAAAAACCACTGTCTTCCACCTGAGTGAATCAGGCAGATACAGAAGGAAAATGGAGTCTGGTTAAGTGCAGAGCTGTTAATTATAGCTGTGGCATTCACTTTTATTAAAAACAAACCTTCAAAATCAATGTATAATTATTGTAAACTGTGAGGTTTCACAGAATTCTGATTCAACTTCTTTTTTCGTAAAATCTACATAATTGAATTTTACATATTTAGAGAAAAAAAAAAGTCAAAATACATCTGATTTAAGTACAAAAGATGACTGGTGGGTTTCAAACCAGGCTAGGTCATTGGCCTGTTTTTAAGTTTTGTTGCCAACTTGGCTGTCTTCAATAAATCCATGTAATGCTCTTGCCAAGTTCTGCACTCACTGGACACTTTATTTGGCACACCTGTCCAAACCCTCATTAACACAAATTTCTAATCTGAAAATCACATGGCAGCAACTTGATGCACTTAGGCATGTGGACAGGGCCAAGACGATCTGCTGCAGTTCAAAACTGAGTATCAGAATGGGGAAGAAAGGTGATTGAAGTGACTTTGAACGTGGGGTGGAATGGTTGTGGGGCCAGACAGGATAGTCTGAGTATTTCAGAAACCACTGATCTACTAGGCTTTCCACACACAGCCATCTCTAAGGTTTACAAAAAATTGTCAGAAAAAGAGAAAATATCCAGTGAGCGGCAGTTCTGTGCCTTATTGATGCCAGAGGTCAAATGAGATTGGCCAGACTGGCTCAACTGATAGAAAAGCAAAAGTAACTCAATAGCCTCACGGTACAACCGCAGTTTTGCAGAAGAGCATTTCTGAACGAAACAAAATGTTCATGGTTGAGCCACTGCCTCAAGCAGAATGACCTGTCAATTAAGAACAGGAAACCAAGGCAACAATTGACACAGGATCACCAAAATTAGACAATTGAAGATTGGAAAAAACGTTGCCTGGTCTGATGAGTCTCCACTCAGAGGGTAAAGTCAGAATTTGAAGTCAACAACATGAGTATGGTTGAGTATGGTTATAACACCACAGCTTACCTGAGTATTGTGTTGCTGACCATGTCCATCCCTTCACACAGTGGACCATCTTCTAACGGCTACTTCCAGCAGGATAATGTGCCATACTATAAAACTGGAATCATCTCAGACTGGTTTCTTATGCTCACTGTACTCGAATGGCCTCCACAGTCACCAGATCTCAACCCAATGGAGCACCATAAAGATGTGGTGGAACAGGTCATTGACATGGATGTGCAGCCAACAAATCTGGAGCAGCTGTGTGATGCCATCGTATGGACCAAACTCTCTGGTAAAATGTTTCCAGTACCTTGTTTAATCTATGCCTCCAAGCATTAAGGCAGTTCTGAAAACAAAAGGGAGTCCAACCTAACAAGGTGTACCAAATAAAGTGGCCGGTGAGTGTAGTTTGTCATTTTTTTCATTTGAATCTTCATGTTAGCACTTGCATTTTTTACATGTTTGTTTTAGTAATGTCTAATGGTGGAAACAATTACTGTTTTTATTTGTGTGCAAAGGTGTTTAAAACAGTCTTTCAGATGTGCAAAACAGACACAAAACAGCAGCTTGTTTGATAAACCTAACTGTATGCATCAAACTGATCTTCTTCACCCTTTTTACACCTTTTCTGACAGAAATTCCTATATTGCAGATTTATCAATGGCGAGCCCATAAATAGTATGAGATGTAGGCTACTATTTTTCCTGTTTAACTCACGCAGTCAGGTTAGAAAATTGTTTGCAACTTGCCTTTGCGCGTACTTTTCACACATGCCCATGCCCATGTTTTGTAGAAATATGCATAAAAAAAACTGGTTTGCTTCTTTTTCTTTTGCACATACATTTGTCAAGTGTTTCCTTAGTTTCTGTGTAGTATATGTAAAACACACCTTGACAATTATTGGGTATCTTCAAAACACAAAATGTGATTGGTTTGATTTGAATTCCGCAAGACTGGATTGTGACCTCGTGAAAGAAGAATAATCTGAGTTCCAGGACAAGACCAGTTTAGGATCTCTGCAAAGGAACATGTCAAAATGTCTTACATCTGTTGTTCACACTTTATCTGATCCCACACAACCCGTTCAGAGAAACACCAAATTTGTCTCATCATGTCGACCGGCTCTCATCATCTCTTTGCAAAACTTGGCTACGGTTTTCATTGGAAATTAAATGTAGATTAGAAAAGTGTGAAAAGGAAATCAAGAAGTAATGTGTTACATTTGAAAACACCAAATTTGGTATAAGTATTGCAGGCTCAAAAGATCTGCGCTAGTAAAAATGTAGCCTTTCCTACCTTTTTTGTGTGAATGCCTGTGGACATGCATGCAATAATTGGAGCCACTGGTTTTCTACATATTGATTTGTACACTAAAGTGAGCTGGAGCATTATAATCCTGCAGGGCCTATTTAATCCACTTCACAGAACTAACAGAACCATGCTCAATAGCAGAAGACAAGACATTAGAGATTCTTGCAAGCTACAACATGTAAGGTTTTATTATTTTGAATGCATTTGCGCTGCAACGCATTTACATCTATTTCAAATTTGCAAAACATTCAGGAAAAGCAACGTCTGAGGACAAAATAAGAAAATACCCAAAGCAGAACAAGAAATCTGCTCTGTAATTTGGCTTGTGAGCCACCCACTCGCGGGATTGCAGAGAGCCTCACATATGCTTACCAGCTGCTGCAATGCAAAGCCCTACCTGACAAATGCTGATTTCTAAACTTGAAGACAACTCTATGATGCCAAAACACACACACTCAAACTGAAACTTTTTTATGTGAAGTTCCACTGTTGTCCCACTGAAATATAACAGCTTCCATAATGTGGGATCAAATTTCCCTGCACAGCAGATGGCCATGATTTACATCTAAGCAACAGCCTTATCTTCAGCTCACAGCTTTGAATGCTGCCACAAATAAAAAGGTGAAGTTGTATCATTTCCTTAGTCCTCTAGTTTAACCCCCAAAGAAAAGAACAGATGACGTTTTTTTTGTTTTTTAACCTGCACACCAGTTAGTGAGGAGCGGCTGCAGGACCCGCTGTTTACATCTCAATGTTGCAGCAAAAAGCTGGCATTCTCAGCTATTTGTGCTTGTATGAAAACGGTCCGAAGGACTCCTGAGCGGATGTCACAGCAAATAAAACCTTATCACAAATTAAAAAACTAATTTCTAAAAGAGAAAAGTGATTATTTAATTCCACAAAGAGGGAATTCCCTTTCAGAAATGAAGTAAATATGTTCAGCCTAGTTAAAAAAAAAAAAAAAAAAAAAAAAAAACCCCAGCAGTCTCCAAAAACACCTTTCATGGTGGAGCACTGGAGCACCAGAGACCATCAGATGTGCTTTTGAAAGACCTAAATACTAGGAGGCAAACATAAAAAAGAAAGTTGGTGGTACTATTATTTGGGAGTTTCCTTCTTATAAAACTGTTATGATGCTTCCATTGATGAATAAAGCTAACTGCGAAGAAGTTGATGCACACTGCAGGAGAAAACACCGAATAGAACATGAAGTGCCTCAGGCTGACTAGAAGAAAATTTGAAGTCATGGTCTCAAGCAGCACAATATCGCTGAGCTCCTTTGTCTTTGTTGTTTTTTAATCTCTAAAACTTTCTCTCTGCTAGTTTTCTTTGTAGTCCTGATCATAAAAATAGCATTTCCTGTGCCACAAAAATGCCGATCAATATTGGAACTGTCTGGCCGTTCTGTTTTGAGCCAAATGTCAGCTCGAACAAGGAAAATACAGACGTACATGGATCTATTTTCTACAAGTGGATGCATCGTAATAGAGTAAAGCAGGGAGCTTAATTAAGGCCCACCGATTGTTGCACCTACATCAGTACTACCAGTGTTTTCCAACAGCATTTTTTTCGTCTGCTCCTGATTCACAACAATTTGAACAAAGAAATACTCAGAAATGCAATCTTAAGCCTAATTTTCTTTATGTTTTGTCCTCCATTACCAGAAAGATGCCACAAGAACATGTTAAAAACAGCAAAAACACGACTTTCATTGGAGTGAGTCTTCATCGTCAGCTGATGTCGTTATAGCCTTCATATGAAGCAATGCAGAGCAGCTTAAACAATACTTTCAATTATTCTCCACACCGTTCATCGTCACACCATGCTTTATTTAAAAACAGAAGGATGCAACACACTAACTGAAGGGGAGCACTTGGGCCAGGACTGGCCAACCCTGGTCTCCAAGAGCCACAATCCTACCTGATTTCTAGCTCTCCTTGAACATCTTTCTGCTGATTGGCTAACTGAAGTGATCATATCCCGATTGACTGAACACACCTGGTTTAGGCAGTTAGCATCAATCAGTCGAGGGAGAGCTGGAAACCCGGCAGGATGGATGCTCTTGAGGACCAGAGTTGGCCAGTCCTGCTTTAGGCTACACTAGTTTTGTGAACAAAGCTTTAAACAGCACCAACAAGCACAATCTTCACAGCTGTTTTTTTTCCAAGAAGAAAAAAAAAAACAGAGTATCCATTGCTGACAGCGAACAACATCCTTTGGGTGTGAGAAACACTGCCGTCTTTCACAGCCAGACCAGAAGCACATGTGGCTATGAAGCTTGATAAATCCAAAATGTCAGGGTGTTACGCTTGCAGTGCAGGAAACGCACATTTTTAAAAAAGCTGAGACAACTAACCTATATTGTCTGCTGTGGTCTACTTGGTTTATTACAGTTCAATATTTTCTGACATCAAGGCTTCTCACTGTCCTATAAAGGAAACATGCTGAATCAAAACAAGGCAGTTGTCACCATTCATTGGGAGGTCTATTCAAAAGTTCAACTAGAAGAGCACAGTCCTGTGCTTTTATGTGCCAATCTCAAATCTGTGTGAAGAATTGTGTCAGGAAGAACTTCAAAAGTCAAACTAAATGTGCAAATTCCATCCATCTATTTGTTTTCTGGATTTGCTGAATACCTTTTGAGGTTGTTGGGTTGCTGGAGCCTATCCCAGCTACTGTTGGGAGAAGGAGGGGTATGCCATGGATAGGTTGTCAGTGTTTTGAAAGGCCACACAACCCCACTCACATTCCCACCTAGGAACAATTTGGAATTGTCAACTTTCAAACAATGTTTTTGCCCTGTGGAAGGAAGCCGGAGTAAACTCATGCAAGGACAGGGGAAACCTGCAAACTCCCCTCAATGGATGGACGAATGGATGGTCAAATCAAAAGTTTCTTATAAAAGAGTGACATGAAATTTGACTCATTAAAATTGACCTGGGTCATTTAAATGTACTTCTAGGTGCAATCTGTAATAGTTTTTTTTTCAGTTGAAGCATATGCTGTTCCTGTTGAATTACTGTATACAACTTTTATGACACTTACATACAGCAGTTGTAACAAATCTGTGCCAACAGGAAGCAGGAAAACTAAGCATTGGATACATTCTTCCACAACCCATTTGTTGTTATGAATTCTTCAGAGCTTTTCTAAGTTGCACAACAAACCAATGGAAAAAAAAAATCCGTTCATACTTCCCCTTTTGTTTGCATCATTGAAAAGGGATATGTGTATGTGAATTACTCTGAGCTTGCTGGTCACTGCAAGGTTCCAGTACAGGCACACTACAGTCTGCTTCAAGTCAGAATCATAAGAAAAGGGTGAGCCAGTAGATCAGAATAGTGACCCAAGACCCACAGTAAATGTAGATGTAGCCCATCTAGTCTTGAGCTGAAGTTGAGTGTCTGTTTGACCTGACATAAGATGTGTGATGAAGCCAAGCCATGACATGTATCTGGGCCCATAAAAGGAGTGAACACCATCACCTACTGCAGAGGTGTATGTAATAACTGTGGGTGGCACAAATGGTAAATTGTATTTTGAGACAAACAAGGCCAGTTTGGTACAAGCTGGTTGGTACAGATGTTATACCCTTATAGGCCTTTAGACCTTGGTTGTACTCATTCATTATAATAAAGTATTAGTTAGAAATCCCAATAATGAAGCTTTTTCTTTAGTGAAAAGCTAAAAAATCCGACAGTTTACAATTATTGATCCAGTGCAGCAAGACATATCAGGGCTATTTGGATGAAGGCACTAGTTTTGTCTTATTTAGGGATGTAACACAAGTGCCATCTGTGACATCTTAGTTGATATTCATCACTTCTAGAAGTAACTTGAATGAATTCAGCAACTTGAATGATGACGTGTTCGAAGTCCCGAGTGAGATTCTTTTGCTGTCTTAAATTATCAGTGGAAGATTAAGAAATAAAAGGGAAGTTTGAACAATGAAGCCTTTTTGTGTGACGTTTACATAAGATTTTCCAACTTACTAACTGCTGTGGAGCTAACTTACAGAGGATGCAGATGACTAACACAAGAGTGGGACTTTTCATACCTCTTTTTCCTAATAACATCAGTATCTTTGTCTCATTTTTATTCCTACCATGCAACAATGGGTTGTGTGATGGCTCAGTGACCTCAATTATCCTGACCATTGATGTCTTATTAGACTGTTTCTTCAGTGCTCATATCTAATTATTGCATGACTGCACTGGAATGTAGAAAAGCTAACAAAATACAGAGAGAAGTTTGTTTTTAATTATTTTAAACCCTTCCTTTTTTTAGATTAGTTATTTTACTCCCAACTTTTACAGATTCCAAAGGTACACTGTAGCTGAATCTGTTACTAAAATGTGCTTTTCTTTATACTTCACAAAAAACACACGTTTGTAATTAGGACACCAAAGATTAACATTTTTAAATAATATATTTTTTTTCATTAATTAATTCATTTCTAGATTTATGATCATTTATCTCAACCCAATAGTTATCAGGAGGAAAGTCATTCATGCAATGCCATATCCAAACATTAAAACAACATTAACAAGTTCTCATATTAGTTTATGGCTTTGCATTTTATATTTGACAAATCCTTGCAAACTTATCTTCAAATCTGTCAAAAAATAAATATAAATAAATCAGTAACATTTATATTTTCATGTGCTGCTAATCTGTGAAACTTCCTGTGTCATCCTTATGCCCTAAAAACCAGTTTGCACTCTGGATGCACCTATATAGCTCATTAAAAGCACCAAACTACCTACTGGTAGTCACAGCACTAATACTCTGCCTCTGAATTTCCTATGTACTCACACAAAAGCGTAAAATCACAAACTGTTCGGAGCTTCTACCCAACAGGGCATTCTTCATCTAGTGTAGGCATACGCTATAAGGCTTGAGTGTCTTGCTCAAGTATAATTCAACCCATGTTTAGAGGAGGCAAGAAACAAACTAGCTAAAACAAGCTAAAGTCACAGTTAGCAGATGACTTCATCATGTAGAACTGATTAACCCTTTAACTGCAGAGATGTTCCTGGCAACAGCTAAACAGCAAACACTCTGACGTATGTAGCTATTCGACCATTTTCGAATACACTCAATATGAATCAGTTGATCCTGGGCTGGACAGAATCAGCTGATTTATGACGATTGCATAATCACTCCACGATATTAAAATGTTGCATTTCAGCACATTACTGCTTTTCTATGGTTGAAAATGTTTACGTTACGTTAATTGTTAAATGGTTAAAGAGTTACGTTAGTCAAAAAAATGTCAATGGAGTCAAAGCTCCTGTGTTAAATGATTAAAATACTGTACACTATGAGGTACTGTAAGAACAGTGCTGGTCTGTCAGAAAACTTGATTCACAGGTGTTTTGTACTCATTAATAATCATAAAGTAATGTATAATAGTAATAAACCGTTATCTGACCATAATAATTTGACCATTCTGTTTCTGAGTTTAAACTCCAAATTCAACCATTACTTAGCCACATGCTGAGCTCATAGTTTCAGTCCCAGAAAAATGATCAGTTTGTTAAAGATGCCATGCAGGCTTTCAGGAGAACACTTGATGCTGTTGTCCCTTCGAAACCTAAGCTTATTAGACAAAACCGAGTAGCACTGTGGTTTAATGCTGAGACACGTTTCTTTAAATAAGCAAACCCTAAGTTCAACCAATTCTCACTCCCAAGTCATGACATTTTGATGCATGGGTGGACCCTTCCGCGTCACTTTTGACGCTTTGGGTGTCCCCTACTGGTCATTTTTTTGACGTGACGTCACTAGTCCTTAAGAATAATCTTACAGATTTGGTATAATTGAGCAGGCCAAAATAAATGCTTAGCTGGTCCACTCCTTCATTCAGCTTAGTTTGCTTGGAAGCAGAGAGAAACAACTAAAAAAATGACCAAAATACCTGGAAACTTAACAGTTTCAAAGCCTCTGACTCCAGAACCCAACTAGCCGTTCTAATCTTTATTAGTCTATATGTTTACACACTATTGCGGAACTGCACCAGAGGTCACTTGCAACTACAGGTGTAACAATTCATTTTTACCAATAATTCGATTTATGTTATGACTGGAGTTGTGATTGACAATACAATTCAATGTCAACATTGGTTCATTTTGAATGATCCGATCTGAGTCACTGACCTAAAATTAATCCAAGACATCTTTAGCCAAAAATTCAACCTGTGTGACTCAGGTAAATACCTGGGTACTGAACAGTAATTTTTTTTCCAATTTCCTTGTATTTCTTGAAAGATAAGCAAGTGTAAATGAAATATGTGAACAAGCAAATAAGTAAAAAAGAATGAATATAGTGCAGATATTCAAAGAGAGGGAGGTCCCAACTATTAGTGTTTCTAACAAAGAACTTCATCTTGTGCTCAGCCTGGTCATATTGTCTATGTCCATTGGTAAGGGTGTGGTGTGAAAGGGGTGGGGGCTCTGTCTTAATTTTTGTGCTGATTTTTATATTATTTATTTATTTTTTGTGTAAAGCACTTTGTGTTATGCTTTATATGAAGAGTGATATAAATAAACATTGATTTGATTTGAAATCTTCATTTTGAGGTGTCCTGACCGAAAGAACGAGGTCCCGCATACAAGCGGCTGAAATGAGCTTCCTCTGTAGGGTGGGTGGGCGCTCACTTAGAGATAGGGTGAGAAGCTCGGTCACCCAGTAGGAGCTCGGAGTAGAGCCACTGCTCCTCTACATCGAGAGGAGCCGGTTGAGGTGGCTTGGGCATCTGGTGCGGATGCCCCCTGGACGCCTCCCTGGGGAGGTGTCCCATTGGGAGGAGGCCCCGTGGAAGACCCAGGACACGCTGGAGAGACTATTTCTCTCGGCTGGCCTGGCAACAACTTGGGGTCCCCCCAGAGGAGCTGGAGGAAGTGGCTGGAGAAAGGGAAGTCTGCGCATCTTTGTTTAGACTGCTGCCCCCGCGACCCGGTCCCGGATAAGCAAAAGAAAATGGATGGATGAATTGATTTTGAGGTGGGTCAAAATTTGCTTTTTTGTCCCAAAATAATCGAGGTTTTACACTGACCAAATGCGAGAGTTACATTTTCAAGGGGAAGCAAATTTGAGTGCAGACGTAACAGCAACTCAGATCCGAAAATGAGCTAGTTTGTACTTGATACCAGCATTCCTTCGAATGTTGGAGAAGCTCTGTCAGATATGGAAGCTGTACGTTTAATTTTTTCAAAGCTTTAGCTAAATGTTCTCAAAATGTTGTTTATTAAATTTATTTTCTGCCTCTTTCTTTTCTTTTCTAAATTTGGTGCACTTCACAGTGTGTGCAGTAGGTTAGAAAGAATGCTAGAAATCTAAAGGTACAGATTGATATTCATCTCACATTGTTGCACTTAGTGCTCCACTCCCACTTGATTTGCATTAACATGATTTAAAGTAGGGGGAGAGGCACTCTCATAGGAGTAAGTTGCACTCGACTACATAATGACTGTGACTTAACATGTACTTTTTGTCTTCTCAGGCATGAAGGGCACATGGCTTTGACAGAGTTAAAGCAGACAACGGCTAAAATAAAGGCAGCCAGCGTGCAGTGGTGCTCCTTGCTCTAAATTAAAGACTCAAAAGATTAGAGTTCCCTGATGAACCGTGGTACAAGGCCTCTTTGCTCCCAGAAGTACTCTTCTACATCAGCAAGCAACACTGAAAAGCTTTTTTATTTTCATTTAAATCTAACATTTCCTGGTCTAAACAGATGTAGTTGGATGTTTATAAGAGTGTGTTAGGAACTTTTAGCTTAAAAATAAGCAAATACTGTAGGTTTCTTCAGATACAAATGTTAACCTGTTTGCGGTGGATATTAGAGACATTGAAAAAACAAGTGTTTTGGATCTTTTGCAGTTTATATATTTTTTCTAAACATCAAATGGGAAATAGTTGTTTTTTATACCAATTTTTGATATTATATATACATTTTTATTCTCACTGGGCACTTTATTACCTGTCCAACAGCTCTGTAACACAAATTTGCAAACAATCACATGACAGCAACTCGTTGCATTTAGGCAGGTAGACAAGGACAAGATCATCTGCTGCTGTTCAAACCAAGAATCAAAATGGAGAAGAAAAGAGATTTAAGTGGCTTTGAATGTGGTATGGTTGTTGGTGTCAGACCGGTTAGTCTGAGTATTTCAGAAATATGGACCTAATGTGAAGGATTAAGGCAGTTCTGAGGGCAAAAGGGGGTCCACCCCAATGCTAACAAGGTGTACCTAATAAAGTGGCCAACAGGTGTAGTTTTAAATACGCTCACTGAACAGAAAATAAAAGCAAAACAAAGCAGGCTCCAAACCTTAGACACTTTCTATAAATCACATGTGTACAGAACCAACGATTTAGGACCCAACATTGATCCCTGAGGCACACCACACATGCACAAGAAAATCATTCAACTTAAGCAATAATATAATAACATGAAATAATTTCTTTAGTTTATATTGTTGTCATTTATTGGAAAAAAAAAAACAAAACAAGAATTAGTTTCTGCTCTTCTAGTACCAGGTTGTGGGGGCAACAGTATAAGCAAAAGTTGTCCAGACTTCTCTCTCCCAAACCACTTCCTCCTTCTCCTCTGTATATTTGAACTCTTGACACATATCTCAGTTCTTGTAGTTGCATAAATACCTATTTTTATTCAAGTCAAATTCCTACTTCACCACCTTCTACTGTATTTCTTGTGGAATAAATTGCATGCATTTGCTTAAAGCTATATCCTTGATTGTGGAGGACTGCTTTGGTGCTTTTACTGCATGAAGGTGACCTAATCATCAATCTACTTGCAGCCATCTACTGCCTGGTTGTCTTATCTACTCAGAACTCCAGAATCTCCTGTCAACTCATTACTGTGTGGCTCCCTGGAGCATAATTATGTCTGTCAGCCACAATAAACAGACTTGGGAAGCATTTATGCTACACACAAAAAAAGGCTGAAAATAAACTGCCTTGAGTCCTGAAAGAGCACTGAGTCATGTTTGTTCTGGCTGATTGGACGTGGCTGCTTACAGTATCCTTGTCGATGAGATTAGCCTTTTTGCAAGCTCTTTGCCTTGTAAAACCCATTCATAGGCAAAGCTCTGACATGATAACCTGACACATCAAATCTGCTGTTACACTTATAATGGCACCAACGCTGCAGGAACACTTCCCAAATGTTTTATTCTTTTTTCTTGCTGATTCTTTATATCAACATTTGTTTATCATCAAGGTAAACCTATTTTTGCAATACAATTGGGACGACATTGGTCCTCAAAAGCCAAAATCTCAGACTTCAACTGAGAAAGAAACAACCATTATTCAGTCGTATTTGTCAGAATAGCCATTGTTGCTTTGTTACCTTGTTTTTGTTCTGGCTCTTTGTTGCAAGTAATTCAAATTATAAACTGACCAATCAGATACCTCAACAAAAGCATGTGGTGCCAGCTGCATCCCATATCGAGTGTTCAAAACATTCAGTTGACAGATTCTCCCAAGCCTGCTTTCAGTAGTAGGGGTGTAGTTTTCTAACAAGCTTACTCCTGATTGGTAAGAGAGGTTGCCATAATAATGTTTACTCGGACCAATCCCAACTTACTGTTGTTGTCTGGCTCCAAACGGCAGCATCTTTATTGCACACAAATGGCGACTGAATTGACTTCATTTTGTTGGAGCTGAAAGTAGGCCGTTTTCTACAGGTGATGTCTGTTTATACATATATATGTTTACTTAATTATTGTGTGAACATAACTTTTTCTGTTTGTATTATGTATGTTTGGTTTTTGGACTCTGGAAACATTTTGGACAGTGACAATAAAATCCTTCTGTCTGTAATTTTTAGTATGGATGAACCTAAATTCAGAAAGATTGGGAACTTACTAAAAGCTGTTGTTATGGCTGGAAACTTAAACCAAGTGTACTCGTGAATCGTGAATGTACTGATAAAGATTGTTGCTTGGCAATTATCTCTTTAAGAAATTATAGTCTTTCTGTATTTATTTTTGATATTATTTTTCTGTCCACCATATAATGCAGCTTTAATGTAAATAGCATTACTAACGCCCTTCATGCTTTCAGTTAAAGCTTTACATAAAATGTAGATGTGCTGCAAATGAAAACCCACAAATCCTCTGCGCTTGCTTGTGAAATTTGTGGTTTTAAAGCAACGCAAAGTCTGTCTCATCTGCTGTTAGATTTCCCCCAGGAAAATAAGCAATAATAAAATGCCACATGGTAATGGAGTACCAAGATATCCAACGTGTCATTTGTATACAGTGTGCAATTCGTCGATATCTGTGTGGTGGTATGATCATAATTTTGTTCATTTAACAAGTCCTCCTGCGCAGATGGTTTGGTCAGAGAACGAAGGGAAACCAGAACAGTGTCCGGGCCAGTGGCCAGTGAAATGCTAATACATGGACAAGTGAAATGTCAAATTCAATTTTAGTTTTATCTCATGAAGCTTGCATAACCACTCAGAGCTGAATTGTGGGTCTCTCTCGTGAATATTGGAATTTCATCAGTATCATGAACCAAGGCATCAACAGCTGCTTCCCTGCCCTCCATATTTCATGCCAGGAAATGGCAATTTATCCTCTCTTGGATTATTTATTGACCCTCAATATACATTTTTTAGATGCAATAACAGGCCTATAGGTTGTATTACAGTTCTGCATAAGAAACTGGTGAATTTGTTGTGATGCAATGTTCAAAAACATATTTTGCTTTGGAGCATGGAAGAAACGTAGAAAAAAACGTAAAAACTGAATGTAAGCCTGTTGGTGTACTGTCCAGCTTAGCTTAGTTCCCTTCATTTAGGTCATATTCTCTACATCCGTTTCCCAATGCATCATTTGTATAGTAACAAAACTTTATTTAATAGTAATTAATATTTTCAGGCAAATAAATCTGTAGAGGCACAAATGCTTTCTGATATAGGTATTATGGACAGGTGTCCAAGGGGGCACTTTTTAAAGAGGGCAACAGGTTTTTGAAGGAACAGAAAAAGCATGTCATTAATGCAATAATTTGCATTTAATCTTTTCCAAAAAGCCCTTTTCATTTGTAAATTGGCGCTTAATGTCTACATATCCTGCCTGTTCTGAGGTTTGTTTTTATCTATAAAACATACACAGATTATATACTGCAAAAGGTTTTTTTAAAAAAGAAACCTGTCAATTGTTAAGTGATTTTTAATTTGTTTTGCCCAAAATAATAAAGAGAGTGAAAGAGAAAATATTATATACATATATGTTGCTTTTTTTCTTTTGTTGTTTTTTGTCTTTGAATCTTTGGAAGAAAGAAGGTATGAAACATACAAATAATGTCTAGAAATTATTTCTATTTATATTAATAATTTTAGAAAAACTGCTGAAGTTAAATTGGGTCAAATATACAATTTTTAAGCACCCTATTTTTTTTTTCTTTTTTCGTTTTTTATTGAGCAAAAGTTCGGGCATAAGCATACATTTGTTCATTTTAAACAAACCAATAAAACTCACTAAGAAACAAACAAAAAAATGTATATTTAGTGCAGAAACAGTGTCAGCCTTGAGTGCAGTTATGCTAGCAGAAATTAGCCAACAAAACACCTTTCAAAATGGACATGGAACAAAGTGCCATTAAAGAAATTAATATAAGAGTAAATATAAGGAATAAAGGAAAAAACACAGAAAACGCATGAACAGCAGAAGCGGATCAATGAGTGGATGTGGTCACTTATCTGGGGGTAGCACACGTTAGCAGGGTTGACTAGGAGTGTCCATTGATTCTTTGTCAAATGCTTGGACAACCTCGAGTTCTACCATAAAATATCACTTGGAAAAAAAATAAACCCTTAATCAAATGTGACAAATATAAAACAAGCCACAAACTGCGGTGGTGGTAGTGGTGGAGGAAGACAACTGAACAGCTTGGATATGAAACATCTGAAACCAACTACAGAGGAAGCACTTTCCTGAAACATCTGTGGATCATTGGGGCCAATTTTAAATCATCACTTACCCCATTCGGAGCATGTTTTTGGAATATGAGAGGAAGCTGGAGCGCCCAAAGAGAACATGCAAAACCCTGAAAGAAAATACCGATCCAGGATCTACACCAGGGATGCTTCACTGTCAGTGCAAACCACTACATTACTTATGCTTTTGTCACAACTCCCCTTACCGGTTGATACTGTCTGACTGTGAGTGAAAAATGGGCAAACTTGTACGGGGCCTGCTGGAAATATCAAAGTCGTGGACCGCTTAGTGAACTCATGGGGCGAGAATTTCGGTGCACATTTTTCTCTACGGGCGTAATGAGTGTGTCGGGTAAAAGCAAATATATACACAAGTAAGGGTGTAGTCAAGGGTAGTAAGTGAGGGTAATTAATTGAACCGTACAACATATGGTTTTCCATTTCTTCAACGTTACACACTGCACAAGGACCCTGTTAGTACCGTTCAAGTGTTAAATCTGCACTGCTTGAACATTCCTTGTGTGCATTCTGAGTGTTATAAATTTGGAAATAAGACGGAGTGTAGATTGTGCGAGCATTCTACAGGCATCTTACGTGCACATCCTCTGTATGCAGTATCTGTGCGCAGTAAGTAGGGATCTAGTAAACACATCTTACTAACGACTGGAGTGCGTAAAGAGCACCATATGATAGCATCATCTAAACAACATAAGTGCGTGTAACTTACATTATCTTTACAAATACTTCTCAATACACTTATCACACGTGGCAATCGAACATTCTATTTTCATGAGGTAGCTTAACACAAGCCTCAAGAGAACTGCAAGACACACTTACCATCCTCTTAAGATCTAGATGCTCTTGTCTACAACCCTCCGTGGGTCAGGACAATTCAACAACCCAAAGTGCCCGTTGTTATGACCATTGTCGTATTTTTTATTTATTTTTTGTTTTACATTTTTATTAGTTATACTTATATGTTATGCTCTACCCCTTAGAAAGACATCGTACTGGTCAACCCCTATATGTGTACATGTGACTAAGGCACAACTAGGAGCTAAAGAACCACACTATGAAAACAAAGTCGCAGGTCCTTGTGGATTTTCCTCTCCAATGTACCTAAGCAATGTGATGTACAATGATGTACAATCTGTTAAGATTATTATAGCCTTTTTCCAGCAGTTACAAAAACTAACAAGAATCCAGAGTGATTTGTGGAACAGAACAATCAAATCAAAGGTTTTGAGTTGATCTTAAATTTCCTTGATTTCAATCCAACAAAGCATTTATGGGCTATGTTGGGCAAACAAGTCTGATCCATGGAGGGCCCACCATTGTTTTTTGTTTTTTTTGCAGGATTTAAAGGACGCTAACATCTTGGCACCAGATTCTGAAGCCCATTTTGGGCAGTCCATGCCTCAATACTCAGGACTGTTTTAGCAGCAAACAAGGACAAAAACAAAATGAGCCAGGCGGTAAATACTGTCTTGCTTAAACAGTACATGATAGAATAAAACTGTAAAATCTGAAACAGCAGCAAAAGTAACTCAGTGAAAAAAAGACCTCCACTACATGTTCAGAAAGAGTCTTAGGAAAAAAAGTGAAACACTATTTGAATACAGTTTCTCTAGACATTGTTACAAAAATATTAGAAGTTAGATGCACTGTTTGGCATGTCCTTGACTGAGGAATTTCCCTGTACCACACAAGAGAAACGTCCTTTGATTTCCTGAAGAGTGATAAGACAGCAGTGACTATCCCTGCTCTCCAAATGTATCTGGCTGGCCCAGCATGAAATCATAACTCAGGCTGCTTCCTTCATTACCTGTGATTTTTCCGTGCCGGGGCCAGCTTTGTTCAGGAGTGGAGGGTATCCATTAATCCCGCATGGCTTTAATCTCCTCACCCCTAATGACACTACCAGAAAGACAGAGTGGGTGAAGACAGCAGTTTTTGTTCTCTCAGAAAATGTTTTTGAAACGTTTCATCTCAGCTCCTCTGCTTCCAATCAGATTTTATAGTGGATGCCTGCTTGTTTTAGCATGGGAACAGCATGGAGTCTGAGCTGTTTACAAAAAAAATCTGGCTTCAGTTGACAAGAACTTGGACTGAGTTAAAGTCACAGTTAAAACAATGATTCCCACTATCAAAATGAAAAGGCTTGACACAGATGGAGGAAAACAGAAGGTGCTTTAACAAAGAAAAACAGAAAAACCACAGAGACAGTTCAGCAGGAAGAGAGGCAAATAAACAAAAGTCAAACCATTTCAGGGGCCACAAACCTTAGGTTCGTAGCAAACTGCTGACTTTACTTGTGGTAGGTCTTAGTGGAGTAGCTTTGTTTCACAAAGATATCATTTGATCCGACTGAATAAGTAGTGAAAGTTGATGACTAGCCCCAATTACAAGTCAAAGTACATTGTTTTCCGCTCTAAAAGGTGCACTTAAAAGCCTTAATTTTTGGGCCTTATTTTCCGGGGAACTTTATCTTTAATATTGAGAAATGTTATTTATTAGGCGCTTTTATCGGAACTCTAGGTCGCCAAATTCTGGTTGTGTTTACTGACTTCGAAGCAATTTTCAAAGGTACACAGTGCTCTGTCCAAATGTCAGTATTATTTTTGCAAGAAAGGTTGGGTGTTGTTGTAAAAACGGTAATGCAGCTATGGTGTTTCAATGTTAGACTATGATAATGTTTTTTTTATGTGCTACTTACAAGGTAGGGAGTTAACATGGTCAATATTTGTTTTAGCGGCATCCATCTGTTTTCTTCACAAGTTGTAAACAAGGTTGGGTGTTATAGCAAATACGCTGATGCAGCTAACATGTAGTGGCTAACGTGACAGTATTTTTTACATGTTACTAACAAGGTTGGGATGTAATATCAGTTTAAACTAGTTTTTAACTTAGCTTGTTTTTTTTTTTTGTTTGTTTTTTTTTTACAGGATGCAAACAAGGTTTTGTGTTTTTGTGAGTACGCTTATACAGCTAATACGTAGCAGTGTCAGACTATGTTTTTGTTTTTAATTTGTTACTAACAATGTTAGGAGTTTGCGTGGTTACAGTGACATTTGGTATCAATGTTATTTTACGTGTTGTAAACAAGGTTGGGAGTTACAAATAACGTGGCTAACACTCCTGATTTGGCTAATGTGTTTAAAACACTTTCTAAAGTTACAGTTTACGCCATTAATGAAGTCTGACTGAATGACAGATTTATCTCTGACTCTTGTCTCCCTTTATGCTCCTTATAGTTTGGTGCTCCTTAAATATGACAGAAGTCCATAAGTAAATCATTCATTAACAGTACACCTTACAAACCAATCTACAGTGAGGAAAATAATGTGGAAGATCTAAAAATGATAATATTTCTTGTGTTTAAGCTGTAAGCTACTGTGATTTTACAATGAATTCCTTTATTTTCAAAGACAGCAATAATGACTTTACTACATTCAGATAAGAAGCTTTGGAACTTCATGGATTTTTGAGGTGGGCTTCAGATTATCTCTTTAGATCTTTAGAGAGTCTGTGCAATTAGAAGTTAGTCTTAACCCATTGAACATCAGCATTCCTCACCCATTCCACTATATATTTCTTTTTGATAAAACCTTAAAAAATATTTTAAACATTTAGACATGTATTTGCAACCTAAAAAGATCTTTCATTGGACATGTATTTTTTACATAAAAATATATATTTAGTATTCCTCAAAAAATGTTCTTGAAGGCATGTCTCAACTCAGGACATGTTAGCTTTTGTTGCTCTGCATGCCTGCAGTGCAGAGCCCTCTGTGCACCTTCTTGCTCAGCGAGGCTTTTCTGTTTACCTTCCATTTTTCCACACAATCATGAAGCCCAATGTCCTACAAAGGCAAACACCAAGAAAGGTCAGGGAGGTATTGACAAGGCTTGGCCAAGGATTGTGACATTTGAGCCCCAAAGCGTGTGTTTTATTAAGTGTTCAATACATCCAGAGCATGACACAAGGAGTCCATGTGGATAAGTGTTACAAATCCCAGATAGTGGGTCAGCTAATTTGCCAGAGGAGATCAACCTGTGACAAGACATGCATGGCTGACATTGGGATTACTGGGCAGAAAAGTGCTATGGGTTGTAGGGGCTTGTTTAAACAGACTGTTGCCTTGAAGAGCACAACGGTGTATGAAAAAGTCCCTTGTTTCACCATTTGAACCAAGAAATCAGCTTTTTAGAACCCTTGAAATGTTTCTGGAGAGTAACATTAACTAACTGTCACAAAATTAAGATTAAAGGATGAATTATAATGTGTTAAATAATTTATAAAACAAATGAAGGTGTTAAATAGAAAAGTCGGATTACAAATTAAATTTGCTAAGTCAAGTCAATAACTGTACTCATTTTTTAAAGATTTTTATTTTAAAAATAGTTAAATTGAAAAACATAAGCGTTGCTAAAAATCAAATTTCATATGATACTCTCCTTCTCTCTTAAGCTGTTTGGTCTCCAGCTTTTTTCCTAATAATAGTTAATTTGTATTAAAATCTGTTTTGTTTTTAATTTTAATCACCAACAGCCCACATTTGAAATGGACCTGAAAGAATGAGCTAAACTCTGATTTTCTTTGTAAAAATGCATGTTTACTGACAGTGACAGACCACATGTTAACTCTGGAGCTAACAATAATGACTTTCAGTCAAATACAGTGACATTGATTGCCTTTACCTGTCTGCCACAGATCCAGTGGTTCTCTCCCTGCTTTATGCTTTACACTGAAATATTAAGCTTTGTCAATGTTTAAAACCGAAAGAGTCATATTTTAAAAAATTTGAATTGCAATGAAAATGCACCAAGTTTTTGTTGTTAAAGACCCACCCGAAAATCTTTTGATTTATTTCAAAAGTGTCCCCCGTGGTATTTTAACCATGCTGTTTTTAGCCCACATAAAGAAACCTGTGCTGTTTTCTATGACATAGTATTTGTATGGAAGCAGTTTGTCAGAAATTCGCCTCCGAGTGGTGGGCGGCACTATTGGCGTGGAATAAGGATGCCCCCACTCCCCATCTTTGTTTACATCCTCCCCCAATAGCTTACAGTCCTTCATACCTCATAATATAGATACACTCATTGTTAAACAGCGTGTTTCTGTCTGCTCCTGATTCACAATAATTGAAACAAAGAAATACTCATAAATGCAGTTTTAAGAATCAGAAAAATACCCCAAAAACATGCTGAAAACACAATTTTCATTTGACTGGGTCAAAGTAAAAGATTCATAAAGATAGGAATACTTATCTAAAAATACAGGATTCCTTATCTAAAAATGCACACACACATTCGAAGATGAATATTAAAATATAGGATTGGATAGCTTTACCATTGCTTAACATGGCCTCTTTAAGTTTCCCTCTTATCCACCATCTGTATTTTCTGATTGTAATGTACTCCCTGCTCCTACTGTCAATGATGTACTGGTGTGTTATACGATCAAATTACAAGCTTTGAATACCCTCAGTGATTATCGAGGCCCCAGAGGGGAAGGATGTTACATTTTATGTGTTGGGTGATATAAGCATCTGCATTAGCCCATGCCAGAGCCCATTTTCCTTCAGCATTGAGAGTTTATGTGACTTGTTGAGCATCAGAATGGATTTTACAGTTAAACTTTGCCACATTAGAAAGGCTGATTACATTTTTGCACAGCTTTGTGTTTGATCACCATTTGTGCTGTGGAGGTACAGTAGCTTTAGAAGAGAAGGTGTTCTTGTCTGCTCTTTGCTGTTCCACACTGAACTGTCTAAAGCGTTTTATACAGCTTTGACACAGGGTCATTTCCTTTAAGGTGGCCTACTCCCTTTGTTGTACTTGTTTTTAGGCAGTAATCCATGCTGTCATTTTTGCTGACGATGATGCTGTCGACCTACTTTCAAGTAACTGACTCATTTTGTTAATCTGCAACGAACACATGCGGCGCAGAAACCTTTTTTTGTATGATGGTTACTCGTTATTCTCTTTGTCCACTTCGGATTTCTTCTGCCTGAGGCATCTCAGCGGCAGGCCTCCTTCATGATGCACTCTGGGGTCTTGGTTATTTTATTCAGAAGGTGTTTTCGTTTTTCTATACTTCCCTCCATCAACATGCAGTTTCTAAGTGGCGATTAAACTCTTTTGTTTAATTGTAGATTGGATTTGGATGCAACGTATAAAATTTGCACGCAAGACATGCCTTGGTGTCTCTGATAAACAACAATAAAACAAAAAAGGGAAGTTAGATTAGAACAGGAAAATGTTGATTTTGTTGACATGTTTTGTAAACAATTCTTGTCTAAACACTGAGATTCTGAGTAATGCTGTCTATGTATTATTCATTTTATTTTGCAGAGCCTTCAAAACACACCCAAGGACACTGTACAGCACAAAGTAAAACAACTAAAAGATAAAACCAATAATAAGAAATTCTTAATTAAAGCAACAAAAAAGTGAAGGTTAAACAGTATGTGTGGATTTTTAAACATGTGCATTTTTAGACTGGTTTTGAGAAGAAAAATTGAGTCTAGGTTATGGATGTGAGGAGGGGAAACATTCCAGATCCTGGGGGCAGAGTGACAGAATGTTCTCCCCTCCATTGTGGTGAGTCAAACAGAGGAAACTGCTGGACGGAGGAGTAAGATCTATGGAGCAAGAAGGAATGGAGATCTGAAGAACACTGCAGAAATGGGGGGGCAAGGTCATAGATGTCTTTGAAAACGCATAAGAGGATCTTGAAATCGATCCTGTATTTAACTGGGAGTTCCTGGAGGATGGGTACTGTGGTGGGTAAACTGATGGAAGCGGCTGAGTTTTGAGCTCGTTGAAGCTCGTTGAGGATTTTCTGATGGAGACCGAAGAAAAGAGAATTAGAATAATCAATGCTCGAGGTGATGAGGCTGTGGACTAGAATAGACGCAGAATGGGGCTTGAGGGAGGGTGGAAATGAATTATATTATGTAGATAGAAATATCCTGATTTAGTGAGGTAATTGATAAGCTATTGAAGCACATGTTCTTGAAAGCATATTTAGCCCAAAGCGTTCACACTGGGTAAACCAGGGGTTCGGCAACCGGCAGCTCCGGAGCCGCATGCAGCTCTTTCATCCTTATGTTGCTGCTCTGCGTGGCTTGGGAAAATACATTCTGTGTCCGATTGAAGTGTATGTTATTTGTCTCAAAAACATGTATCATGTCTTCTTATGAAGTTAAAGTTTCTTCTGACCTTGAAGCATTTGGCTTCTTCTGAGACGTTTGACAGCACTTGACGTGTCGGCAGGCAGCCGGCATGAGCGGAAAGCCCAACACCACCGAAACTGCAAAATATGTGAGCAAAGTATTTTATTTGTGTTTTTTCATTAGATTAATTGTACAGATTAATTGTTAGATTAATTGTAATCACATGCGCCGCAGCAGCAGGTGCATTCAGGGGCTGCATGGACTTTTTGTACTTATGTGCTTCTTGCTATTGCTGCATTCAGGTGCGCTGGTAATTTCGTGCATTTGCTCACACTGATATCAGCCAACACACACAAATGACTAAGACTTGCAACTGCAACACACTGATCTGTTGGAACACACAAAATTTAAGGCAAAATATTGCAATTACTTCAATATGCATGACAAAAAAAAACCTTTAAAATAATTATTTTATCATTTATTACTAGTTTTATGGATACTAAGCTTTCTGGAAGCGTTTTGCATTCCATTAAAAAAGGGTGGTCTTTCTTAATTTTTTAATACGCATCCATAAAAAAGAAATCAAAACTAATTTTAAAAATATCTTAAAACAAACAAACTGTAAGCAACTCACTACCATTATCTTTGTTCTGCTGTTCCAGGGTTTCAGCACTCTCTTCACCTCTAGACAAGTACAGGTTCCAGTCTGCTGCTTCTCTCGACCACAGAACACTGCTCCAGTTACAAGTTGCAAAACTCCCAATGGACAATAAAAGTTTTTCTACCATTGTCCGTGCTTCTGTAATCCTTCCGGGCTGCTAGCATATATGTCTGCATCGTCTTACCCCGTAACCATGACAGTAATAGTAGCATGCCATAATTGGGGCAAGAAATGGGTATTCACATGGGCGTGCAAGGTGGCAATCGAACCTTGAAATCTGATCAAAGGGCTGCACGACCGCCCCCATGGGTACATAACCATGGGTGCAATCAGCTGCCAAGTAGTGCATGCGTTGGATCAAGCCTTAGTTGGGTGGTTTATTCGTCAGGCAGCTCAATGCAGGCAGCGCCATCTATTGGACAAGCTTTGATGAATAGATATTCTGATTTGAGCACAATTAAGCCATGGTTGTTGCTATTTAACTTTTCTTGCAATTAATCACTCTACTTTATTTTAATCCATTGTAAACATGTTTTTTTTCATCTAATCGGTTCTCTTTTACGAAAGACCATCCTAAGGTGAGCCTTTCCTATTTTTTGAGGTCTCTTTACCTGGTCCAAGGTTTTCACTGGCATGCAAGATGTCTCTGGCCCAGAGCCCAACAGCCAAAGAATTGACTGTTCATACTTTCAGTTGCATGTTTCACAATTCAATCTCATTTTCAAGATTTCCCCCTTTTTAATGTATGCATGTTATGAATTAATGTATGTAAATGTAAGGTAGCGATTGAATTTTCTACCAAAACAATAACTTTCTGTTTTGTCAGTATTTATTTTAAGATTATTAGGGGATTTTCAGAATCAATTCAGAAAGATGGTTAAGGTAGAGGGAGGGGTTGTGAAATTTGGTTTACTGTATAACTGGTTGTCGTTGGCAAAAGTATGAAAATTTACTTGGCATTTGTTGAAGATATTGGCTAGGAGGAAAAAATAACTGACAAAGAGAATTGGCCCCAGGACAGAGCTATGAGGCACACCAGGTGTAACAGAGTAAGCCTCGGATCTGTAAGAATGCAGCTAAATAAAAAAAACAAAGCATTAAAAAAGCATGTAGTTCATTCAATGCTTTTACCTGCTTCTTTTTGTTGAAAATTAGCCCACTTCAGCTGCCTGGTAAGTACTTTGAAATGTGAGAGGGGCTGAGTCACCAACTGTTAGCTGTTGAGTGGAGTAAAAACAAGCTCTGTAACAAACAGTACACTGGAAGTTCAAAGAACAAAAAGTATTTCAAACAGCAATTGAATGCATTAAATTAAAAGATTTGCTAATATTCTCTTGTTTGTTCCATTTGTTGCACACTTAAACCAAACCCATTCTACCTGACTGTAAACGCTATTCACATACAGTTTTTAAACAACTGTACTCGTTAAGAAAGTGAATAACATCTATGGAGTTCAAGCAAATCACAAATACTCTTGTTTTTTTTTTTTTTTTTCAAGTCAGTCTTATACAATAGAGGAGCACACTCTGCACCACCTCTGCTGTTGTTTTTATCTGTGTCTTCTGCCTCTCTATCTTTGTCCATTGATTCTAAAGGAGAATCCTCATTCAGCTCAGCTGCTGAGGGGAGATAATATGTTATCATGTCTTAGATCCTCTGCCTCAGACTCTGCTGGATTATCTAATACAAGCACCAAAACATTGTGAAGTGTTGGAACATAAATCCATTCTGATGAATATCTAATCCTTTTAACGGTTAACAAACATAAACAAATCATCATATCTTAAGGCAATAACTTATATCGTGCATAAAATTGTTGTCAAAATATAAACTATTTTAATGAGTAGGTTGTGCAGCTGCTTAAAAGAAAAAACTGTTTATTACAGAGTTTTTTAGGCCCAGTATTGCTATGTGCTCAAATATCTTTCATGTAAAGCATAACCTAAGTACTGCAAAGCTATCTGAAACCAACAGAGATGTAAAACGTTTGAATTAGCTACATTTGCAATCCAGCTCCTGATAAGAACAAAAATATATAAATAAAAAACCCAAATAAAGTTCACACTTTTTCAGAAATACAATATTATTATAAACAGCTATGAAACAACTGTTTATAAGAAGAGATTTTCAAGGATTCTTGGATTTACGGTTTTCAAATGGCACGCACCTACATTCACCGTCCATTTTGTTAGGTACACCTTGCTAGCACTGGGTTGGTCCCTCTTTTTCATTCAGAACCGCCTTAATCCTTGGTGGCATACATCCAACAAGGTACTGGAGACAATCCTCAGAGTTTGGTCCATATTGACATAACAGCATCACACAGTAGCTGTAGATTTGTCGGCTGCAGATCCATGTTGCCCATCTCTTGTTCCACCACATCCCAAAAATGCTCTATTGGGTTGAGATCTGGTGACTGTGGAGGTCATTTGAGTTCAGTGATCTCATTGTCGTGTTCAACCAACCAGTCTGAGATGATTCCAGCTTTATGACATGGCGTTTTATCCTGCTGGAAACAGCCATCAGAGGATGGATACACTGTGGTCATGCAGTGATGGACATGGTCAGCAACAATACTCAGACTGTGGCATTGTAATGATTCTCAATTGGTACCAAGAGGCCCAGAGTTTGCAAAGAAATTTCCCCCACAACATTACACCCCGCTTTCAGCCTGAACTGTTGAAACGGGGCAGGATGGATCCATGCATCCATGTTGTTGACACCACATTCTGACTCTGTCAACTGAATCTTGCAGCAGAAATGGAGACTCATCAGACTTAACAACGTTTTTCCAACCTTCTTTTGTCCAATTTTGTTGAGCTTGTATGAATTGCAGTCCAAGTTTCTTGTTCTTAGCTGACAGGAGTGACACATGGTGTGTTCTTCTGCTGCTGTGGCACATGTGGCTCAAGGTTGGACCTGTTGTTTATTCAGAGATGCTCTTCTGCAGACCTTGGTTGTAACAAATGGTAATTTGACTTGTCTTTCTATCATCTGGAACCAGTCTGGCCATTCTCACCTGACCTCTGGCATTAGCAAGGCATTTCCACCTACAGAACTGGTTCTCACTGGATATTTTCTCTTTTTTTGACCATTCTCTATAAACTCTAAAGATGGTTGCTAGTGAAAATCCCAGTTGTTTCTGAAACATAGAGACCAGCTCATCTGGCGCAAACAATCATGCCACGGTCAAAGTCACTGAAATCAAAGTCACCTTCTTCCCCATTCTGATGCAATGCCTGCATACCTAAATGCATTGAGTTGCTGCCATGGGATTGGCTGATTAGAAATGTGTGCTAACAAGCAGTGGACAGGTGTATCTAATAAAGTGACCGGTGAGTGAATATCTTAGGTATTATTAACCATAAAAAGTTTATTTATCTTTTAAATTGTTTTGAAAAGGTAAATGTTTTCATAAGTGTTGATAAAATTGCCAAAATTAAGCACAAATTGTCAGTATTTCATACAAATGTTACATGTAAAAATTTATTACTAAGTTTACCATGTGCAACCATCAAACAAAAATTAGAGTCATGTTTGGAGCAGTTTGGAATTTCAATCTGTCATGTTCTAGCTGAGGCCATTTCCTGTACTGATATGTTGATCATCTTGAAGAAAACATATTTTCCTAATGTAACAATTGATCTTGTGATAAAAGAATGTTCTAAATTAGAAATAGGCATAGACTCTGATGTGCAATATATACAATTTAGCTATTATGTATTCATTTTGTACATAATGGAATAGTTGTTTTAAATTGTCAAGAGAAGAGATTCTGACAAAGGGTGAAAAGCCAGGCTTTTAAAAGGAGGAAATAGTCTATCTTGTTTGATGTTTGCTAATATTTGGTAGGCTATAAATACATCTCCAGTTTGAACTGTTAAGTCTGAATGTCTGGCATCCGATTCACAAAGATAGCAAAACAAAATGCAAGAATTTGAAAAAAAAAGTATAAAAATGTCACAATTGTAAAAGAAGATGGGTCAGAATGAGCATAAAAGTCATTCAGTCAACCATGATAAGAAGATTTTGAGGTCTGTAAAACCGGAAATCTTAAGTCTCACCATAGCATAGATTTCACGGCTAACCATGCATTTTTCACAAATCTGTTTCATCTGCAGTGAGTGCATCTTAAAAATGTTAACCCGATAGCAAAAAGAAAGAAATGATGGGAAGAAATGGATAGCAATGGAGAAGGAAAAGGAGTGAGAGAGTGTGTTTTCCATCAGAGTCAACCTTGCAAGGCAATTTGGGCCCCCATTTCAAAGGCCTAATGGGAGATGGACAGTGATGGACAGCGCGTGTGGGTTACTTATTAATCTGGGAGAGGCAATTGGAGAACCTCTATCGACCTGCAGTAAATTAAATAAGGCCTATCCTGAAATGGCATTATTCTCCTTCAACTCTGCCTGTGTTCCTCTCTCCTTTTTGACCCTCTGTGAGGGATTAGAGCAAATAAAATGTGAAATTTAGACACTTGGAAAGTTATTAAAGATGTTTACCACACATACAGTAAGAAAAATACTGTAAATAATAAGTAGTGATTATTTATTTAAGCATGTAATAATAAGAACAGGCTGGTGTAAAAGAAAAAAATGTCTGAAAGTCCTGCACTTTTTACACTGCAAGTGCAAAAGAAAAAAAATGTCTGAAAGTCCTGCGCTTTTCACACTGAAAGTGCAAAAGAAAAAAAAAAGGTAAAGCAGTATTTTCCAGTATTTATTATCCACCGAAAAATATAGCTTTGTGTAATTTTTTGTTAATTTATTAACATTTATGAACTAGAGGCATAATCGGTACAACATTGTCAACTAAAAGTTGCAATGTATTCTCAACATATAGTTTGCATGAAGAAAAAGAAACTGCAGCTCAAATTCTTAATCTGTAAAAATGAGATATTAAAACAATGTAGAAAACAAAGAGGACAAAACAGTTTTTATTTAGATCTAAAACTTAAGAAAAGAAAGACTTAAATGGACATGAATGTGATGTTTACACAGCCCTCAGAAACCTAGGTATAAGGAGCCACTTCCAATGTAAAGTCTGTTAAACGCTTTTAAACACGCGTTTGGGGTTCCGCATTCAAAACTCTTGCGTTCACACATAGCTACGTAATGGCACTCATTTTTCAGTTTTCAGGCTCTATGTACATGACGCAGGTTCAATGACTGCACGTTACCAAGTTGAAGGATGAACTTTGACCTAAACCTTTAACTATTTGAAAATTCAATGACACCAAGTCTTTCATGTATCAGAACAGAGTCTTGAAAAAATAAGTCTGAAGCAAGATTCACAAGATTTGCACCACCTCAAGATCTCGCACCAAGCCTCTTCCAACTGTAGTTGGTGGACATGCACTAGTAAACAGAAGGGAAAAAAATTCCCTTCCCTGTTCAAGAAATGCACATCTTTGTGTATTTTTAAACATCCATCACATGCAAGGTATATCAATAGTTCTATAGATACCATAAACTATATGTCATAAGCTAACAGGGAACCCAAAAATCAAGCCTTGCATAAAAATCCAAATGCACTCATTCTTCTTTAAAAAAATGAAAGTGAAAAGCAAAAGCCCGATTAAGACAATTTTTTGCGGCCTGAGTGATGGGGGTTGAGTTCAGTGGGGATTAGGAATATTGGTGAAAAGCAGCTTAAGAGCGTTGGTTACATAATTATAGAAGACAAAAGAAATACCATGACAGCAGTGGAAATGAGGGGTCTTTCCGGTGATTAAAGGACTGGTACACTGGCAGTAGTTCAGTCTCAATTGGCATTCTTTTACATTTCCTGCAAGGTTCTAAGGCGAGCAAAATTTATGGGAAGTTTCCTCAGCAACTGAAGAGATTGGTTCCGTCTTTCTGTGAGTGTAGTCATCTTATGTCATGTCCTGGGTTTAAATGGTTGCGTTGGGATCCATCACACATCTCAACTCCAACTCCAGTTGTTCTACATGTCCATTGGATATTTGTTGTAAATCTGAGAGGTTGATTTTCCAAACCTAGAACATGGGTGGTTGTGGATAAGTACATCGTTTATTTGAGATGCACCTGGTTAGCAGGTCAGTGGTTTCTAAAGCAGATTTGAGCTTTGAAGAGATATTGAGATAGAACACTTTTAAATAACCTATCAATAAAAGTTGAGGAGCACAGAAATACTCTGAAAAATAAGTATACCAGGGAGATGTGAGACCAGAGGCTACTGGAAATGGAATGTAAATTGAGATGACCTGAAAGTGATTAATGATTGATTGATGATTTGCTTCAGGCACAGAGAAAGCAGGTCTTGATGTGTTTTCAGATGTCCTTGACTGTTATAGGCCACCAGGAGTGCCCTGGAAAGATTTTTGAAGCAGGATAGTGCTAGGTAGAGCCGGAGTGAAACCAAATGAGGATGTGGGTGACCACTGGACTGAAGATGGAAGGCAGCAGTAGATGTGTCCTTTTGAGGCTCCATATGGTATAGGTGTCACTTTTAAGCTTTTCTGAATGGAATTCAGGCACTGTTTACTGGTTATAGTTGATTTGTGTCAGGACCAGCAGGCAGAGTTTTCTGATAACCTTTTGTCTTTGTTTTTTAATTTAAATCATTATAAATCAACAGTATTTATGGTGAATTGCACCTGGTGGTTCTTTTTGAGCTGTTTTCATCATTAAACTTTGTCTCCTGATCTCATGTCACAGGTCTTCAAATATACAATACTTAAAAAGTGTCAAGAGTAGGTAGGGTTGAGCACCGATTGGGTTTTATTCGGTTATGGTGCCAAAGCAGTTCTTTTGTTTCAGTTCCTTTTCGGTGCTGATTTCTGTATTCAGTAATTTAAAAAAAATTGCTGCCTCTTCCCAAATCCAAAGCTGAACAGTGACAAACGTGCACAGACCCAGCAGAGGGCCTGAAGCTTTTATTTCCCCCTTTTTTCATATTCTTTTAAGTCAGTGCACCGGTGCCCATTTACAAACGTAGGTAAAATATTGTGTATACATCCTCATTCCACCTGGGCAAGTTTTGTTTACATCGGAGCATCGGGCATTCTACGTCACTTATTCCTGCTACACATATATGTAAACATTTGCGGACTCCTCTTTATATGGCGGTCTGATGATGTTTCACAAACATTAGTTCTAACAAATTGCTGTGACTAATCCAGTACATGCACTACTTTAGCAACATGTTTATCCAACGTAAATAATATTAATTAAATTATGTGACTCACCCAAAGTAAAAAGACTGCTGACAGAATTGTCTTCATTTGCTGATATTTCAGGCCCAGGGTCCTCCTCATCAGGTTCTTCTAGGCCTAAAATGTTCATGCTAGCTCTAGAGGTTGTACTAGCAGCAGGTTTGACTTCACATTTTTCTCCCTGCAGGCAGTGAAAGACCTCATTTTGGAGGGGCATGTTTGCGCTTGCTCCGTCAGTCACTTATATTAGCCTGTCCACTATCACAGACAAGGCAAAAGGAATGGTTAGAATTTCAAAGTACTGAACAAAGTGTAAGTGATTGACATGTCCTGGCTTAGACAAATAGACTCTCAATGAAACAATGCACCGAAATGAGGAACTGAATGCAGCAACTTTTTTCAATTCAGGTAGAACCTGTAAGTCATGACGGTTCCTACTTAGAACCAAATTTTGGTGCCCAACCCTAGTAAAGGGCTGTAGTAGTGGGGGTAACAATTTCTTTTAACAATGATTCTATTTATATCATAATTTGTGTTTACTGATACAATTTATAGTCAATATTGGTTCATTTTGAACAATCCAATTCAATCTGACTGACCTAAAATGGATCCAGGACATCTTTAGCCAAAACCTCAACCAGTGTGACTCAAAAATAAATACCTGGATACTGAACAGTGCAAGTAAAGTTTTTTTGTGTCCTATCCTATCCCTATCAAAGGTAGTAAAGCGCTTTATACATATACACAATTTACTATTTGATAGTAATTGCTGTTTGGTCAACTTTAGTCATTGCTTCCAGTTCTCAGTAGATTTTTTCATCACAACAAAGTTTGGTGCAGAGAGGTAACAATGTTTGAGTGTGGCCAATGTGTATTGTCTTGGAGAAACCACGACCTGGTTGAACCATCATCTAAGTCAGGGTTGGGTACTGAGGTACCATACCCAACTCTGGCTGGTTGTAATTGGCTGACACAGCTTATCCTGGTAATCAGCCATGAGTAAAACAATGATATCTGGAAAACATGCAGACATATTGACCCTTAAGGCCTGAAATTCCCCACCATTAATCTAAGTTATGACCATAAACAGGAACTAAGAGATAGTCGAACTTACACCTTTGGCCTTTCTTTCACAGTATTTTATAATATTTATAGTTGTCGATGTATTCACTTTAGATCCTTTTTTGTGAATACTGTTTTGTTTTATGTAACTTACACCTAAAGTAAGAAGAAAAAAAAGGAGAGAAGCTTAATCTGGTAGTTGAACACACAAGACACACATGTCCTTGAAAAAGACCAGCTCAGCAGTGTCACAGCTGCACAGCACAGAATGTTATGGAAAAGCTTTTCTTGATACATTAATTCTTCCTACCCTCTTACCTCAGTACTAATCTTTCATTTCAGACATTTCTAATAGATGCCTTAGGGGTCTAATCTCTTCACTCTACCTGACGAACCAGATATGCCAATATGCCCGTGAAGGGCCTGAAAAGTAACCTGCAGAAGTCACCTTGTGTCCAAAAACAGGTCCAACTCCTTGGTCATCCATCACTTTTGTATTTTATTTAGAGCAATTCCTGTAGAGACCCTTGGGGTGCTCATTGCTTTGACCCACACCCTATTCCATTTCCTGCTTTATTGCATAATCACTATCTTAGTGTAGCTTTTGAAGAATCGTCCAGAGATAAAAACCTGTTTACAATAAACAGAAGTGTAAGAAATGACATTTTATCTTGTTAACCTAAAAAAAGAAAAATATCAACATTGAAATAATAAATTGTGCACTCATAACCGCACCTTAAGATGTGAAATAAAGTTACAAAATACCAACAACCAGCTGTTGTTTTTGAAGAAAATAACATTCATGAAACCCTACACTGATAAAATACACGTTTTATATACAAATATACATTTTTAAATCAATCAAATCATTTGGATATCCCGCAAAGTAATTGAATGGAATTGATTAAACCATTTTATTCTGTCATTTTTTTTCAAAGGAAGTTTTGGAAGTAGCTACGTCTTTTTTTTTCCCATTCATTCATTCGTTCTTCATTTTCTATACCGTTTCATCCCTTTCGGGGTCACGGAACTGCCAGAGTCTAACTCGGCTACTCATGGGCAAAGGCAGGGGACACCCCTGGACTGGTCGCCAGTGTGTGGCAGAGCCACAATCACACACCCACGCACTCTCACATCCACACCTAGGGACAATTTAGAGTGACCAATTAACCGATGAAGCATGTTTTTGGACGGTGGGAGGAAGCCGCAGTCCCCAGAGAAAACCCACGCATACACGGGAGAACATGCAAACTCCACACAGAAAGGTCCCCCATTGGTGACACTCTTCAAGTCCCCCAGCCAGGACTTGCAGCCACTGTGCAGCACTGGTAGCTAAGGCCAAAGAAAATTAATTCACAGGGGAACATTAGAAAGTGAAAATGTAACCCCTGCTGAACTATGCTTCACATGTAGAATTACTTTGTATTTATTATTTTTTTACTTCTTTTTGATAAGGCACAAAGTAATGCATTAAAAATGTAATCTGACAAAATTGATTTGTTTGTAACACGATATGGTAACACGATACATATTAAATTACATATCAAATTGTCTTCCTTTTGTGAAAAGCTATCTAAATCTAGACAATAACTAGAATAAAGTAATAAAAATCGATTTATAATTTAATTATTTTGTAAATGATCATATTGTAAGTGGGATAGTGATCGAACTGTGCATTATAAGAAAATAAAATTGCTGTGGGAGCCTGAACCGGCAGAAGTCGGTTGCTTCACAGAGTGTAGTTAATTAGCATAAATAAATAATAACACGTAAAATATATATATATACACACACATATATATTGGAGGACATATATTAAGAAAAATTAAGCTCCGAGTTGCATTTCTGATTATTTCTTTGTTCAAATTATTTTGAATTAGGAGCAACTGAAAACAATACAGTTGGAAAAAGCTTGTCGCAGTGACGTAGAGGTACTTTGGCAAGCCATAAACTGTGTCTACCTGTAGACAACAAGATCCATGTAGGTCTACATTTTCCACATCTAAGCTCTGTGAGTGGCTATTAGCAAGTGGTAAACCGTATAAACAGATGAGATGATGGGAAATGGAGGTGGGCTACTACACACCAACATCAGACCACAACACATCAACATTTCTGCCTACAATTCAGATGGCGATTCTAATTAACTATTTCTACAGAAACCATGTCCATAGAAAACAACACAGATTTATTTGGCTAAAAATGGCATAAGGATTATTAAAAGACCACCAGAAACACTTTTTAAAGTAGATCAAAAGATGATCAGAGTGAGACTTTAATTAGTGTACTAATTCTATGACATTTTTTCAAAGCAGAGTATTCAAACATTGCACTACCAAAAAAAAAAAAAAAAAGGCCAAATGAACAAGAGCTTCAACCATATTTGAAGACTAAGAAAGGAATTCATCTCAGATAAAATTTTTGCTTTGGAGAGAGACATTCAACCTGCTACTCAGCAGATTGATGGTGATAAGGTAAGTGGAAAGAATGAGTGCTACATTGTGCATGGGAGGTGGAGGGGATTTATTATGGAAGATGGGCAGATACGATGCTGTTGCCCACATCAGCATTGTCATTAGCAGCATTAACAAACTCCTTTGGGTGTGAGAGCTCCAAACAACTGGCCATTCAAAAGAACCATTAGCATCACATTAAGAATGTAAAAACGGAGAAAATGCACGGTGTCTGTGCATGTGTGAAAGCATTCATTTGTACGTGATTATTTCAGCTAAAATGTTTGACTCGCTCAGCATGAAAAAGTAAACCTTCTGAGGCTTGTCAGGGGACTTTGGGGCATCTTGATTTAATCAAAAAAAACAAAACAACAAAGGGCAAGGTCACAAATGGCGCACAGATTCCACATGCACTTATCCACGGGCGATATATAATGAGAAATACATTTACGCAAACAAGCATTAAACAGGATTTCAAAAAGGATGACATAGAAACCAAACTCCTCAAAGAGCAACGTGTCTGTCTAATGGAAAAACCATTTTCTTAAGTGCTTTGTTTGTTGCACCATCTGTGTTACTGGCACAATAATTGGTACCATTATTTTCTAGCTTGATTTTTCAACTGCTGGGGCAGTATAAATGCTAAAATCATAATATTTATACATTTGAAATGGTTATCGCAAATGTCCGATTGAGTCAATTGAATGAAACCCAGTATCAAGCATCACTTCTTTGCAAAATAAAAATTAAATTTTCCATTTTTATGCTTATTTTCTTTGACTTCTCTCCTTTTTGTATGAAATCCTTTTGAGATGATGCAAACTGCAAGCAGTTCACTGCAGCCTGCTTTTCTTTGTTCAAGAGACTCAGAGAGTCCAAGGGGGTGCCATGTAAATCTTATGACCACATGCTGACAAGTCTCAGGCATAAGCAAGTTATGAGATCATTACAAACAGTCCCAAAGAGCCAGAGCGTCTGCTGGTGAAAATAGGTTTGGTTATCAGTCATGTGGATAATCTTGAACTGGAAATATTCTTAATTGCTGGCTACTTGGGCCTGGATAATATCAGTCCCACCCAGGCCCTCTCAATTCCATCAAATCTGCCAGAACACTAGAGTTGTGACACGCTGCAATTGGAGATGTTGGAGTAATCCAATAAAGGCATTAGTGAACCATTAGGAGGGTGCTTCCTGGCTTTGGAGGGACACACAGAGCCTTGTTTAGCCTAATAGAGCATCCCTGTTAGCGTTTATTTATGGCAGCAAGATGTCAAAGCACTTAAAGGTGGAATGCTGCCTGTCCATTAGGGCAGCTGTCCAATGGGAGGCTTAAGAGAGAAGATGTAGACCCTTGGCATTTGTCCAGTCTTACTAGAATATACTGGAATACGGGAAAAGACTTTAGATTTTCTTTCAAAAAATAACAATAGTATAATGTTACATTAAGTTTTTATTGGTGTTTTAATTTTGCTGTAACTACTTTTACTCAGAATTCCTTAGTTAGTCATCAACATTTTTAGACAAATTTAGATAATTCCGCAAACACTCCCACTCCAATAATCCTTTCATATATTTTAAAAGTGTTCACAGTGGTCTCTTATTTATGGATATGTTGTTTTTAGGCAAAATAATAATTTAAAAAAAGATTTTATTTTATTTAGGACATAGGTTCTGCAGAGCGGCAAGACTTCATCAGATTTCCACCTCTGAGTCTGTGGCAGGGCGATTGGCATGGAGTAAGCCCGTCCCCATTTCCCACCATCCATTTGTTTACACTCTCTCTTCTAGCTTACAGCCCCTTCTACCCCAAACTAACATTGCAATAAAAATGGGGAGCAATTTTAGAGCTATTCAGTCATACAATTTTGAGCCAAATGCAAGTAAGGACAAGGAAAGAAAAGACGTTGCGTTAGAATACAGTGCGTTCAAAATTATTGTGCAAATTATACTTTTTCTATGATTCTTCTCAATACTCAGAGCAAATGAGAGCATAAATTTCAACTATTTAATCATTAGAGTATATATGAAATGTTATTTATCAAACCTCTGTGATGGTAGGCCAACAAGAGCTGGAAGAGCTAGACACAGGGTCTTAACTCTAGCCACGAGTTTTAAAAAGACGAATCCCAAGGAACGAACACAAGAACCAGAGGTTACACAGATGCTGAGACACAGAACAAGAGAAAACCACAAAGATAAACAGTGAGCTTAATTGAGAAATAGAAAGCACCTGTGGCTTTCACAGGAAACCCCGGGGACAGGAGAGCATCCAGGAGGAACCACAGCCTGCAGACCAAGCAAAACCAAACCATAACAAAGGCAGTAAATAACATAACCCTCTGCCTGCGTCCGGCTACCAGACAGAAGATGAGGCTGGTCTGGGTGTTCCAGATGGAAGCAGGTGACAAGGTTTTGCTCAAGGATGTGACATTCCAGGACCCATTGACGATCTGCCGGACCATAACCCTCCCAGTCCACAAGGTACTGCACACCCCGGCCCACTCGTCTGAAAGCAAGTAATTTTTTCACTGTGTTGACAGGGCCTTCACCTGCAAGATGAGGAGCTGGAGGGGACGAAGGAGCAGGTTTAAGGGAGGAGTTTCTAGTAGGCTTCAACTTGCTGAGGTGGAACATCGGGTGAATGCGTAGTGTGCGAGGAAGGTCCAGTTTCACAGCTACAGGCTTTATGATACGTACAATAGAGTATGAGAAACTACCTTTCAACAGAATGTCAGTCGAGGAAAGCCACACTCTATCCCCCATCTTGTATTCCAGGCCAGGCCACCTCTGATAAATAGCAATGGCACTGAGTCTTTCTTGGTTATGCAGTAACTGGAGTCAGTACTTACTCCAGGTATGCCAGCAGCGCATCACGAAAGTAGCAGGACCATAAGAAGGGGCCAACTGTTCCTATGGCTACCAACTGGAGGTTCCAAAAAACTTGTTACAAACTGTGATCTGAGGTAACGTTTTGGGGAAAACCATGCAGTCGAAACAGATGCTGGGAGACAAGCACAGCAAGCTTCTTGGTAGGTGGTAGCTTCTGCAGGGGTATGGCATACACCAGTTTAGAGAATATGTTGATCATGGTGAGAATTACAGTTTTACCTTTAATTGGGGGAGTCCACTAATAAAAGTCCATAGCTAAATGGGACAAGGGTCTCAAAGGTACATGTAGTGGGTGCTACTATCTGGCAGTTGGGGTCCTAGACATCTTGAAACTGGCACAAACGGAACATGCAGACACAAAATCCTTTATGTCCGAGGCCACCAAAAATGTTGAACCACGAGAAAACTTGTCCTGGTTACTCCGGGATGACAAGCCAGATGGAGGAATGACCCCACTTCAAAACCAAGGGACGTAGGAAGGTGGGGACAAACAAACAACCAGCTGGACATCCTGCAGGAATAGAAGTTGGATCAGGAACTGAAGCCCTCACTCTGTGTTCCAGCAACCAACAGGAGGCTACCAACACCAGATGAGGAGGGACAATAGCAGTGGCAGCTGAAGAAGTCACAGACTCCTCCTCCTGCTTGAACTGGTGAGACAAGGCATCAGGCTTGAAGTTTTTGATCCCAGGGTGGTTGGACAGAGTGAAGTTAAACCTGTCGAAGAAATAAGCCCACTTCACTTGGTGAGGGTTAAGACGTTTGTTTGTCTAGATCTATTCTAGAGACTGCTGAGGAGTTTTTGTGAAATATTCAAGGCTTTTTTACCTTGGCCAAGGCATTTAACTATTTTAGCTTTCAGCAGCAGAGATACTTTGTCTTTCCCATATTGCTTGAAAATGTTGGTCTGCCTAATATAGTGGAATGTCCTTCTTTAGTAATTTTTCCTTTAATTTAACTCAGCCTGTGTCAGAGATTGATTTCAGTGATTCAAAGATTCAAAGTGATTCAAAGAGCCCAGAGGCAATATCATCCAGAGTGAGGGGAGCTTGCGACTTGTCGTTGTAGGTGCTATGCCACATCTACAAGCTATTTCCAACAGAATTCTGCTCCTTATTCACAATGATTTGAATAAAGAAATATTAAGAAAAGCAATTTTGAGCTCAATTCTCTTTATCTATGTCCTCCATCATTAGAAAAATGCTACAAGTGCATGTTAAAAACACTCTTTTTTTTTCCATCGGAGTGGGTCTTCAAAAAGAAAGTCATACACAAGAATGAAGTACGTGAATCAACTGTAAAATTACATAACACTTACGTGTTTGGACATGCTTCATGACTTATTTGATTATTCTAAATTGTTACTAGGTGTGAGAATGCGTGATATTGTGTGCCTTTGCCCAACAGTAGCTGGGGTAATCTCCAGCAACCTTGTCACCCCAAAAGGGATTTAGCGGGATCTGAAGATGAATAGAAATGATTCGACATCTCCTTCATTTCAAATTCACCACCCACTTTGTGAAGTTCATATACTTGATATATTACCTATGCAAGATTTCCTTTTTTAAACAAATAAATAAGTCACAGCATATCCTTTGATGCTTAAGTGGATTTTGCTCTGTTTGATCTTATGATTTTGCTCTTGGCTTGAGTGTCATCATGCTCACTGGGAGGTGTAAAGACAGAGGATCCTTGACGTCTGAAAGAGCCGAGTCATACTGGCAGTCATCTTTGATTTGTTGATCATTTACACAAGACTGGATTGTCAAAAACAATGAGCACCAAATATTCCCTGCTGATTTTGGAAAAAAGTGTTGGGACCGGTACCAATATCTGTGGAGGAAAGATTTTCATCTTTCCTTAGTATAAATATTCCTACGTATAGACTGGGAGAAAACAGAAACTTCCAGAAATAAATGTTACATTTCCATGTTTTCCAAATTGTTAGTTCTTTAAAAATATAAAGACAGATGTTTTCGGTTGTATTTAGGTCCAACCAAGCAGAAAAACTGATAACAATTTATCTTGGCCAAAATATATTTAAACCATAACCCTAACCTCTCCCTGATTAAGTGCGGACAGACAATATAAATGAAGTCCGAATAAATGTCAGCTTCTAAACATGTTCGTTGTAAGACTTTCCTTTAATCAATTTTCTGAATGTATTTATTTTGTATTTAGTATATTTAAAAATAAAAATGAGCACCCATTTCATATAAAACAACACAAAATAATTATGAAATTATTATTATTATTATTACATTAAAAAATGTGCAAAAAATTGAATATGGCAAATGTTTCAGTGTTGGACCAAATATGCAGGAGACTAGGCTTGATGGCAGGAACTTAAACATTTAATATATTAAATTGAACTTGACGATCCATATAGACAAACAAAACTGGTGCGAAGCAGAACAGATGGCCTAATAATGACAAACTAAAAACCAGAGACTTAATTACACTGGGAATAACAAACCCAAATTATCAAGAAAGCTGTGGATAACTTGAAAACTAAACCTGATGTGATTGACTGACAGAGGGAAAACGGCAAAGAGACCATGAACAAAAACCAAGTTTAAGTTCTTCGTCTTCACACAAAGTTCTCAAAATACCAATGCCATGTGCAGTCTACTTCAATTTTTGAGTATTACTGCTTAGACCTTTTGCATTTCCATTGTTTCGCTATCACCAAAAAGCCTTGCAAATAAATCAACCATTTACCACCCTGTTCTATATAAGCTGTTTTTTCTTATAACAACATAAGTGATAGAAGTAATTGTCCTATCAGCTTTAACATAACATTACAATTGTCACAAACGCTTGTCCTCATTTAAATGTTGAAATAATTAATCATCAGGCAACACAGGAGCTCAGGTTTTGGAATTACTTCTTTAAAGCATCAAAGTGATCCAAGGCAGTTTACTTTACATAGGATAGCAGTTTTTATACACAATCCAATTCAAAGTTCCCATAAAACATATTTTCTGCACTGCAGGGTGCATTACATGGCTATTATAGAAGTGTTACTCAAATATAAAGTCTAATTTTACAACAACAGAAAACGTATCTTATTTACCAAATCCTTTTAATTATAATTCTGTTTCTCTTGCCTGTTTGTGCACTTTTGGAAGGTTTGAGGTGCATCAAATTCATCATGTAAAGCTAAGCTGGCCTATTGAAAACAAACAAAAGGCATCAGCAGTTGATCTTTCATCTATTTACAAGGTAAACAAATCATTTTTTTGTCTTTTTTCTTTTCCAGTTCTTTCCTTATATGGCTCTGCTGAAGCAGCGATCCCACATGTCTCTGAGCAATAAATGGCTCCGCTGTGGGCTGGTTTAGTCTGTCAAAAGCCTAAATCAACTACTATTAAAATCAAAATGTTCCTAATACAACATTTTTGGAAAATCTCAAACAATTTTGCATCACCATCTCCAGCTTCTCAGCAGGCTGTATGCCATCGATCAAATTAGTAAACACTATCGGTAACTGCTTCATACCTGCTAACAGTTGCCTTAATGGTTTTATAAAAAGCCATTAGGAGGTGGTTATAGCTGGACTTTATAAAAAATAAGAGACCAAAACATTAGAGCTATCAAATAATGTAATGCACATTAGAATGACACCTGCATGCTATGACTTCAGTATTAAACAAGCGGAAGGATTATTAGCTTTCTAAACAGAAAGACAATAATCCATCTATTTTCTTGAACTAGTTTTGTCCATTTTGGGGTCACAGGGCTGCCCAAGTCTAACTCGGCTACTTATCGGCGAAGGCAGGGTAGACCCTGGACAGGTCAGCAGTCGGTCGCAGGACAGGGCAATAATCGATGCAAAAATAATCATTAATAAATAATGAAAAAACTTAGAAATTAGAACACGTAAAATAAAGTTATACTTTAAATTTAATGGATTCTATGACATCAAATTAGAAAATATCAAAATGTACTTTAAATAATAAAAGACTACTTAAGAAATATACTTGAAAAACATTAAAATATATTTTACATTTTTTAAAAACCGCTTTAAAATATAAATAATAAATATTTGGAAATGTTTTTTTTCAAGCAATCAAAGCAAAAAAAAATAAAAAAAAAGACAAGACAAACAATAAAAATACGTATATCTAGATATACATCAAACTTAGGATGATTAATCATAATTCTTTGTAAAATACCCATACATTCACATACATTTGTAAATAATTCATAACACCCATAAAGAGACATATTAGCTCCTTTGCATACAGTACATGACACAATGGAACCATTACATACTACATCTCTCAAAAATAGTTCAATTAATTGCTTGAGAGGAAGTAGGGGGGAAGCAAAGTTATGAATTGCATAGACTTGCGTTGTGCTTTTCTACCATCCTTGAAGGCCCAGAGCACTGTACAGTCACAGTCCAATTCACACACTGATGGCGGCTGTTGAACACAACTACAACCACCAGAGGCAATTTGGGGTTCAGTGTCTTGCCCAAGGACACTTCGCAAGGTGGGAATTGCATTCTTCCGATCAGACGTTGACCGCCCTACTGCATCACAGCCGCCCCTACGTAGTCACACCTCGGCTTGATATTCTTTAATAAGTATAAAATACATTTAAAAGTAAAGAAAAAAATCATACTTTTAAAAATTTGTTTTTTAAATCTAAAAAATAAAATGTTAGGTATCGGTGAACGGTCACAAACGCAGGACAGCTGACAGCTCCAAGAAAAACAAAGAGTCTTTATTAACAAAAGTTCCACAAAAACTTACTTTTTAATTGCTAAAAAAAGTCTCAAAGGCAAAAGTCCCAAAATCACTCTAGTCAAAAAAAACTTAACTGACTAGTCTCAAAAAACCCTGGCAGGAGAGACGACAAGCTAGTGACCCAGAGAAACAAAACAAACCTGCAGTGAAGTGAGGTGAGGAAACTCATTAAATACTGAAAGAGGAAGAGAATTGACAGTAGGATACAGGTGAAACACATCAGGGAGGAGTGGTAATCAAACCTGGGAGGAAAACATCCAAAAGGGAAGACAAGACACCTGAAAAGAGAGAAGAAAGAGTGACACCAAAAAATAAGACAAAAAGCAAAAAAAAAAAAAAAGGTGACAAAAGTCCCTCATGAGGTCCTTGTCCAGAATGTGGGTCGAGGGCTCCCTTGAGTGCTTCTTAGAGCCATAACCAGCCCAGTCAACCAGGTAATGCAACTCCCAGCCACGCCGCCGGATGTCCAAAAGTTGGCAGACAGTATAAGCTGGGCTGACCGTTGACAAGCTGCGGTGGAAGAGGAGAAGGGGCAGCAGGCTGCAGGGGACTGAATATGTGAGGCTTGAGCTGAGAAACATGAAAAACCGGATGGATACATAGGGTCTGTGGGAGCCAAACTTTGACAGTCACTGGGTTGATGATCTTGACAATGGGGAAGGAACCAATGTACTTGGGGGAAAGCTTCCTGGATTCGGTGCAGAGGTTGATGTTAGTCGTGAATAGGAAAACCAGCAGGTCCACACTGTATGCCGGAGCAGCGGAGGGATATTAGTCAGCCAGCCCCTTGTTGGAAACTAGAGTAGAAACTGCCTTTTTATGGTCAGCCTTTGCTGGGACAGAAGGACAGAAGGGGACGTGTGACCTGTGAGGGGAGCCGTAGTCATGAATGAACCGACGTAAAAAGTTAGCAAACCCAAGAAACTCCTGCCTCCGGCAGGGTTTCAAACACAGAGTTCATTTCAAACGCAATAAAGGCCAATTAAGGTCCCAAAAATCTATGCATGTACGAAGGGAACCATCAAAGAAAATTGCACAAAGAAAAAAACAGCTCTGACCGGTGAGGACAAAGGATGAATAAAAAAGCCTGAACCCAAGAAATCCGAAATTTTGTGATCCATAGCTTCATGCTTCGGTTTTGACAGATTGTACAGATGAACCATGGCCAGCATAGCTCCAGGCAAAAGTTCAAAAGTGCAGTCATAAGGACAGTGAGGCAGCAGCGAGAGGGCCCTGTCCTTACTAAAGACAGCTGCCAGGTCGTGATAGTCAGGAGGAACCAGAGACAAGTCAAGTAAAGGCTTCGCTTGAGCTGAGCCAGAGAGGTCAGCGGTAGGGGTGTGAGCCGAGCGCAGACTGGTGGCGTGGCAGTGGTCACTCCAGCCAGTCAGCTGTCCAGAGGACCAATCGATGACTGGGTTATGTAACACCAAGCAAAGGTGACCTAGCACAACAGGGTTCTGAGGTGATTCGAGTAGAGAAAACCGGGAATGTTCATGATGATTACCGGTTACCCCTAGGTGAAGGTACAGGAACAGATTGACCCAGTACTTCAAAAGTAATGCCAACCTTGTGTCTCGTGCGGCAGTCCTGCGGGCCGTGGTCTGGATGCTTGGCCGGACTGCCTGGTGAATCTTCTCCATTGGACCCACAGTATGGGTGTGTGTGTGTGTGTGTGTGTGTGTGTGTGTGTGTGTGTGTGGGGGGGGGGGGGGGGGGGGGGGGGGGGGGGGTCGCTACTGCTGCCTCGGCTGCCTTGGCAGGGGTCTTGGTGTGGGGGATGGCCGGTAGCTGTCCCTCCATTTCTTTATTTTTTCCTTCCATCATCCACCTCAGCTTAACATGGGCATTCTTCTGAGCACAGGTGTCAGCTCACGTTTACAAAATTGGTTAGCGCAACGGAATAAGGTGCACCCTGGAAGCTTCTCATCCAGGCCTGATCCGCTGAAAAACCCGGGCCAGGGAGTCAGTAATGGCCGGAACTGAAGCACAGACGGGAGAGCGGTGTGCCTACTCGGCCGTAGCCCATGTCTCGGCCCTCCCAGACAGACGAGAGATGATAAGCGCCACTTTTACTTGATCCGAGGGGAAGGAGGCTGATACACAGAATTAGTACACATACAATGTGTACTAATGTGATGGTACAAATGTTTTCACAATTATATTCATAATAAAAGGAAAATTCCCCTGGTATTTTTTAAAATATCTTTCAAAACAGACTCAAGAAGTTTCAGTCAATTTACAGAAAACAAGATATTCTCCTAAAAGAGAATTATTTCAGTGAAAGAGGACTGTGTCTGTGTGTAAAACATATGGAAAGGTTTAGCTTTATCAGGATAAAGGGGCCACAGCTAAGTGTATGAATAAGTATTATTGGATCCAGCAACACTTAAAGAGGCTGCAGAAAGACACAGTGCTCCATCAATATCAGATTTTAAATTGGAAAAATGTTTCTGTGTCACAATGGGCTGGACCGGTGGGACCACTTGATGAATGGGCCATCTCAGTGATTGATGGTCAAGTGGGAGCAGTCAGGAGGAACAGTATGCCACACCATGTCAATATCAAGTTATTTGCCTCCTATGTATTCCATCGAAAAGTGTGTAGTAAATACTCCAGACTAGCATTTTACTCAGAAGGTGGATTTTAGGTTTACTGTTACTGCCCATGAATTATTTTTACTAACACAGAAAAACAGACACAGATGAGCCATAACAGCTATAAATTATTCTCTTTCTTTCTTCTTCACATTGTTTAAAGCATGAACAAATAATTATAAAAATGTTGAAATGACAATAGTACATATAAGATGCATGATCTTGCTAAATGGCTTTAATTACAGACATTTTTTTCTCAAGTTAAACCCTCTGCAGTCATTCAATCCCAGGACACCAGTATATGCTGTGGGAGGAAGACTTTGTCACAAGGAGGAACGGCTGCAAATGATGTTGAGCATTCAAGTTTTAACTGGCCTCTTGCTAATGACTTTAAGGTCATAGACATATGGCATATATGCACATTATATGTGCATGGTTCATATTATCTGTGAAATCAAATTCACTATGCTAAGCATTTGAAGATCCTGATGGATGGACATGTTGATTATAGTTTACTCCCACATTCCCACCTTAACCATGTTTAGACTAAAGCAACTAAACGGGACAAAAAAGAAGACTGGAAGCTCCACTGCATCAACGGGTCCAAACACTGGCCAACTCAAATAAAAATAAAGATCTGTTAATGTTCATCTCAACCTTCAAAAAAATTAGGTCCTGACCTACCATGTTCAAGAAATGAGGGTCTTAACTGCTTTCTCTCTCAAGCTAAATTTGACTCATATGTGAGGAGAAACTGCAAAATCTAGAAGCAAGGAGTGGGCAAGAGAAGCCATATTCAGAAGAGATGTTTTTGAGCTTCAGTCAGTGTTCCGACCATGTTCAGGAAGCTTCATTTTGAAGAACAAATTAAAACTATTGATTACGATGTTTGAGGAACTCTCATTTGTCTTTCATCCTTTAAATGGCCCCTGGATAAACTGAGTTTGAGACCCTGATCAACAGGCTCAATGCCTTGTGGTTAAATCCTGTCTTTGTGGTCAGGCGGCTTGCACTACTACCCTTTGGATGTGGTTGTGGACTCTGGCCTGCTGGGATTTGGTTTGTTCCAGTGATGACACCCTGTTTGTCTTAATGAGGGATGGCTCGTGGTGTGGACATATCCATAAAGCATCGCTTCTAAATGTCACAATTTATGCTTTTCTGAAGAGGGTAGTATGATGGTATAAATGCTTTGAAAGGGTTTTAGTGTGCTATGTTTTCTTTTGTGTGTTTGTGTATTATTTATGCTTAAAAACTGCTGGTCTGTAAAGCACTTAAAGCAAATAAATTACAAGTTTGATTTGATGTGTTTTACACTTTTTATGTATTTATATGTAATTTAAACAATCATTTCAGTACATTTTTTTTTTAGTTTTGATGGTGAATTTTTGAAAATGCTGATCGTTGAGTTGTTTAGCCCTCATCACAATGTTTGATGTCTACATTCATGGTGTTGATTGTACACAAACAGCTCAATCAACCTCAGTGACACTTAAACACAAATATTCCTACACAGTCTACTACCATACACAAACATTTGGGGGAAGAAAAACTTTAAAGAGGCAGCACAGCCAAACTGCCATTACTAATTGGATTTTGGAAAACACTTTCACATTTTTGGGGCTTAAAAAATGTTTTGAACCCAAACACCAGCAATGAGTTCTCTGTAGTTCAAACAACCTGTTAACAAGACTTCAGAGTCCCAGTACTCACAGATAGTTTATTTTCTAAACAGAGATTTTCGATATAGAACTTAACACTACAAAAGATAGAAAGCTGGCTGAAGAAAAGTCAAGACACACTAAAGTTATTTATACAAACAGAGTCTGTCCAGTTTTGACAAACCCACACATTAATTCTGTATATCTTAAAAAATGTCCTACTTAGATATGTTAACTAAGGATTTTGTCAAGGTCATTAGAAAACTTTGTATACATCAACAATTGCGAAGGGGGAACTTAAATGACTCTGTTACTATGGCAGCAGTTTGGCTCACACTCAGATTCAAACTTGTTCTGGTATCATGGACAATACCAGCCTACTTTTCACTTTGATTTTTTATTATGATTTTAGCATGACATATGATGTTTAAACTGTTTACACAGTCAACCTTATTTCAGCAGATTCTAAAGCGGAGAAAAGCAGCCGTGTGCCCCTATGCATATCGGTACAAAGCCGACGTGATTCTCCATGTCAAAACCAGATGATTTACTTTGATTGTGTTAACAGTCAAATATTTTGCAATAGGTCAAGGAGTGCATTTAATTTCGATGTGGCCAACGGCATCTCCAGGGTTAAAGGGTTAATGTAAAAATTAATATGTCAATGTTCAAGCATTGTCACAAATATTTACATTTTTAAAAATGTGAACAAATTCTGAAATCTTCAAACAGAAAAATGTGAAATCAAAACATGATCATTTTTGAGTGGTTGTGTGACTATGTACCGTAAATACATAGCTAGAAATTTCAGTCTGACGTGTAAATCAGCTGATAATATGATCAAAAGCAGAAAAAGTCTCTATTAGAGAAATCATCTCAATATCAACATGATATGTACTTCTTGTATTTCTGTGGAGAAAATCTATTGTCACATAACCGATTAATAAACCAAAGTTTTGCTACTTTTTCCACAAATTGATTTGCATTTTGGAAACTGAATCTACCCATTTAGCGTTCATTTGAAAAACATTCTTCTTGAACAGTTCTCAGATAGAAGCAGAAGATTATAATCATTCTGTTCCCCGCTGTGCCTGTGCGATCAGGCCACACAATAGGGAAATGGGAAACGACCGTCATTGGAACTGTGGATGATTAAATATGAGTGAATTACCTTGTGGAGAATCGCAGGGCTTTCTGTGTTTACTGGTCTCCCAAAGAGACTGGTGATAAGAATCTGGCACAGAGCGCGCATCATAGTAATGAATTGCAGAAGAGAAGAAAAGTAGAAATGGCAAGTAAATGACAGAAAATTAGATATAATAATAAATAACCGGAAACGTTATGGATTTAGGAGAAAGAAAAGAATGGCAGAAGTGTAAATGATGGCGCACAGAGGCAACAATGAGATCAGATGTTTTATAAATGACAGCTCTGAGATATTGGTTGTAGTTTTATTAAGAACTAGCTGAGAGAGCTTTTTTTAAGGTGTCACATTTCATATAAGTCTTTAGAAATGCCACCTTTACCTTCTGCATCTGTCAAAAAAATCCCAAGGCAGTCTGGAGTGGAAAAAGAGAAGTGCAAGATTATTTTTATGTCTGAAATAAGACTTCAAGCCCAAGATACTAAGTGAATTGTTGGAAAGACGTGGTTGATTTTTGTCATTGAGCTGTTTTAATAACCCTTTGTCATCCTGCTATGCTACGGAAATGGAACGAGTTTCTGTTTTAGGAGTGAAACAAAAAATTGAGCCGGTGTTCTAATGTGATCTCCAAGTGCATTTAACTGGATGACCTTGGTCACACCCACCCGTGGCCCGTGGAGGGTTATGGAGCGGAAGGGACGCATCTTTAGAACAAAAGTGTGACTTGCAGTTCCTTTGAGATTTGAACGGCCACCATCAGGGACGTCATAAAAGTGGAATGTATGATTGTCATGTGTGTTGTAAGTGTATTGTGTAGTATTTGCAAGGTTTATGCAAGCTGCACCCCGTTATGACATAAGAGTGGTTTAGTCGTACGGTGCCCTTACACCATACCCTACTTATTAGTAAGATGCAAGTACACGGCCCTTACAGACCGCATGCAAATCCTGCACGCAAAGGATACATGCATGTGATACCTAAGTGCCCATAGGATGCTCACACAAATCCCACTCTGATTATTTCATTTCTAATGCTAAGTACAAACTGCATGTGGCGTGTTCGCTAACGTGCTGCTTGTGGGTTCTTGAACGCAGTTGCTACCTAATACGAGTTCAAAGTTGGAAGAGGTTTCATGCATGGCTCAAACGCACATTTCCGAGTGTGAACGTAGCATGACAGTCAAGCCAAGGAGCTCACAGTTTTCATCTGAACAGTATTAAGAAGCTCCGTGAGTCTGCAGGATTTGGGGCAGGGGGGTAAAAAAATTGGAACGACACATCTGCATCTCAACTTCTTTACGCTAACTTACCCTTGTGTGTATATAATTATTTGCTGCAACCTGTCGCTCAGATCATGTCAGAGATTTTTTTTTTTTTTGCTCCATTCCACAATTTTCACTTTCACCCAATGATGTCAGGCGGCGTCTTGTCTGCAGCTCGGTCCCTCTCCATTTTTTCCCCTCAGACAACCTCTGATGTAGGTTTTCAATTGTCTGTATCTACCCGTAAAACCAGTTGAGACTAAAGCTTTAACCCTTTAAAGCTTTAGCTCTTGTATTTACAATATTTTGACTACAATGACTCTTCAACCGTTTATGCAATTAAAGTAATTCCAACCAATTCTGAAGCAGCGAAAAGCGGCCTTTCGGTGATATGCAACACAGCTGATTCTGTTGCAGAGAAAGGCAACATTTCAGAATTGCTGATTCATGTTGATCGCGTAAACGTTCAAAGAGTTACTGTATGCCAAAGGGCATGCATTATTTAGGTGTTGCCAGTGACATTTCCAGTGTTCACGGTTTATATTTTTGTCTGAATTAGAGAAACCTTTCTGCCTTACACCACATGAATCTGTCTCCAACAATACAACTAAAATCATTACAATATAAATCTTTTGGTCTTTCACAACTGATTACAACTTATTCTTTGTATACAGAACAAAGTTATGCTTAAGAGACTTATGTTTTTCTCTATATGAGTTGTATCTGGATGCACTTTAATGTAATTTTACCTGGAGGAAGTTGTAGCATCTGCTCTGCATTTCCCTTTTGTTTGTCTGTTGTTTCTTGTGATGAATGCTGGTGCCATGCTTTTAGTTCTCTTTTTCCCCATCAGGCCAATTTTCCATTATTTCCTTAGTCATCCTATCACCACTTTAACTGAACCTATTTGATCTTTTTTTTCTTTTTGATTGGACAGGTAATCAAGACAACTGTTGCTCAATTTTCATGTAATTCAGTCTTTGTGTTTGGATATTCTTTCTTCTTGACAGTTGGCAGAATCATAGCACTCTCACTACAAGATGTTTCACTTTAGAAGTCTTAAAAAGGATATTAAAAAAGTAGTATCTCAAGTTGAGAAGTTATCCCATGTGTGATCACATGAAGACTACAACCCACAACACTTTTGTTGTTGAAGACTTGACAGAAACCATTTCCATTGGTCAACAAACAATCAAACACATTTTTTAACTTTTGTATTCATTGATCATTTGCGCCCAAACTCTTTTTTTTGTTTATATATATACATATATATATACATATATATATATATATATATATATATATATATGGAGTAGCAATGAAGAGGCTTTCATTTTCTCTGTTATAATTTATATAGTGTATCCTGAATAATGTTACAGATGCTATAATTTACACTTTTTTCTACCATTGTCTTGCATTTTTCATGCATTCAAATTACTTATATGTTTGCAGTTTTTTTCTAATGCAGAAAATGTTAGAAGTAAAAACTGCAGATATAAAAATAAGTGTGACATTTCTAACTCTTTCTATTGGGTCAAAATAATATTTTAAAGTTTAACCATTTGGCACTGAAAAGTAAAATCTTTCTCCGCTCCTAGTTTACAGTTAACTACTCAATATTAAAATGAGTGGATTTGTGATTTTCTTGTTTGAGTTTTGGAGTTTGTGTGTTCTTTCCTAACCAAACTAACATCAGGTTTCCTTTGACAATTAACAACTGTTTTATGTCAGTCAATTACCCTTTTTTTTCCAGCTTTACTGTAACTGGTATGATAAATATTCTCTCTGTTTTCCAGGTTCTTTAGTGTCGTTTTCTTAATCTAAAGTATGGATTTCTTTGGTAGCACAAATGAAAGATTTTGACAGCTGAGTAGTAGTGAATAGCCTATTAAATGAAGGATAAGAAAATGAGACTTTGTTTAGCCCTTTAACACCAGAGCTGTTGCCAACAATGGCAAATAATACACGCTCATTGAACTACTGTTGTTCTTCGACTGTTATTAACAGAATTTGTTTGTTGGTTATTAACATAATTCCAGCAAATTTTGATGTGGAGAAAGGCAGCTTTAAATCGACATGTAACACTTTACGTTAGTAGATTTATGCGTTTTCTCAGAATAGGTAAGTCTATGTTGAACACTTAGTAAGAGCATGTACTTTTTACAGTCACTGGAAACAGCTCTGGTGTTACGTCCACACTGGAGCTAAAGCACTGGGTTTAGAAGGTTAATTAACTAATCTAAATGTATCCATGTAATGGTTGTTTTCTTATTAGCTAACGTACTTAAAAAGTTTGACATTTGTTGAGTTTCTTGATGTTTGACTGCTTTTCTACTCATGAATCTGATTCTCTATTCTCTAAAACCCCATTTTTTGCTATAAAAATCTGCTGAACTTCAAGTCTCAAAATCAAAACACAACTTCATTATGGCCTTCCCACTTGAGGACCAAATTAACTGTAGAGGTGTGCTTTTCACTAAATGCTTTGAGCTAGCGTAACAGTTTCATGGGCCACCTCTGTCTAAAGTAGCATGTAGCCTTGTATTTGCTCACAGCTGTTAATTATCAGATGCCAATCAGGTAACTGATTGGCAGCACCTGGGGAAACAAAAAGGTCAAAACAAAAGTGAGCAGCAGCTGGTTTGGCTTTTTAAAAGATATTCTAATTTCTGCTCATTGCGTAACAGTTATGGACAAGTTTGTTCTCTTAAAATGTGATTTTCAAGCCACCATAACATGGTTCATCTGTATATCTCTATCTTTTTTTTTATTACTTCCATTAGAGCCAGAGTACAAAGCAACGCACAAGCTAAATTTTAGTGTTTCACTCAGTTTCTCTTATTAGTAATACCATTTTTGTCAAGTAGAGAAGCAACACATTTACATGTTCAAAAAAACAAAACAAAGAATTTTATATTTGATCAGGTTTTGCTTCCCTCTGGTGATCATAAACACGTTCAACTAAGAATATGACATTTCTATCAAAGCTTATCTTTTGAAAATAAACATATGATCACATTCCATTTTTATTTTCAAGATGCATTGATTTTCCATAAAGCAGGCCAAGTCCTAACCACCAGTAGAAAGACACAAATCTGCTGGAACAAATCCTTTCACATTTAAACCATGCGTCCTAAAATATGCAAAGCCTGGTTTGTCTAAAGAATAATGTTTGCAAGTTAACAAAATCTGTACTGGTTTGAAGGTTCAGTGGAAAATATTTTTATTTCATGATGCAATTAACAGGAAGACTTGAGAATCTGACATTGTGTTGATATAACACTAGCACCATGTTTTATTGAATATATCATTGAAAACTAAAACTACCGGATTACTTTAGCCCCTGAATATTTTTTTTTCCAACAATAATTTGTCCTGGTAAGCCCAACCAAACATAAAAAAAGACACTTCAGAAAAGTCTTTCTCCCAAAGAATTTTTACACCTGGCAGCAGTGGACGCACTTTGTTTTATTCCCTTTTCTGTAGCCTTTCGGAAAAGGCTATTCCCTTTTCTTTGTGAAAGTTTAGTTGAGTCCCTTTATGGAATACATCCATCCAAATATAACCATATAATTTGAGATTGGCAACACAGTTGCAGACAGGCCAGGAGTCTGGTGAAAAAGCAATGACTTTGTCTGTGTTTTTGACGCTACTTTCAACTTGGGCATGTATTAGGTGTTTGAGAACGTGCTAAACACGCATTCTTGAACAAATGTTTGGACATGAAGTGAATACTACACCTGATACTGTACCTGCAGCTGGACGAGGTTTTATCCGATAGGTCAAAGTGGTAAAAATCTCATGAATCTTGCTTCAGGCTTTTCCTTTCACAGCTATATTCCAAAATGTTAGACTTGTGTTATAATTCAAGCACAAATCGCAATTATTTCTTTTTTTTTTTTTTTTTTATGAAATCACATTAAAATGAACACAAATAATAGCTTTATCAAATATTTTAAACATTTAAATGTGTAAAAATCTTTATAAGTGAGGTTTTTTGTCCCAAGATCCCATCAACTTTAAAATTCACACAAAAAAACACTGAAAACACTTTAAATGCTTTTTTTTTAAGTGTTTAGTCTGTCACTGCATTCAAAACCCTGCAGGCAAACACCACTGGTCACAGGATGTTACTGGTTTACTCTGTGTACTGTTAAGCAGGTGATTTTATACTGGAGGCAAATCATATTACAGTCTTTCTCAGACAAAAAAAGACAGAAAGAGTCTCAGCCCTGGCACAGCTGGCTAGCTTTCATGTGCTTCTGGGCTTATGTAAATACTCTCTTCGAGCTTAGCATTGGTAAATAGCCTTATCACCTTTCCCACAAGGTTTAAACACATAATGCCCTTTTCTCACTTCCCCTCATTGAACCTTACACGAGCCATCATTTTGACTGCAAAGGCAGAGCCACACAAAAAAATTTATTGGATGAAGACATGATGATTGATGTTTTAAAAATAAACTTTATTTAAAACAATGTCTCTTAAAAATATACATAAAACACATAAACAGCTCTTTAATTTGGGCTTTGAAAAGTGTAACATTCAAACTATATATTTAATGTCAAGTTTGTTTTTCTTTTTAAATGTAAAGTTGCAAACTATTTCAATTGAAGCTAAAAAAAAAAAACAAAACTCTGACATGGATGGATCATAAGGCTTCCGGAGGCAGATGCGTATTAAAAAACGGAACAATTTCACCTCTGAGGCTGAGCTGTTCGGTGTCCCCCTCCCTGATCCAGGAAGCTTGTGGGATTGATTCCATGAGTGCATCATGCCAAAGACTCGAATCCTTTGCTGCTTGGCACTCAGCATCAAGGATTCGATTGAAAGCGTTGAATCATCAAATGGTTGCTGAGAGTAGCTGTAGTTGCAGCTTACCCTCGTGAGATGGGTCAGATGTGGAAAAAAATTTTCCACGCTTTTGGAACGTGACAACTGGTGCCAAAAATGCATTTTAAAAGCACAGCTAGAGCAGAAAAACAAACAGAAAGAGGGTGACCAATAACATTTAACAAAAGAGACATTTCAGTGTTTGTGTTTTTTTACATATTTTTACATGAATTTTCCAGAATTTGACAAAAATGAGGTACTTTCAAAAAGAGCTGTGTTACATCAGATCAAGTTCAAGATTGAATTTTAAAACAAAAGACCCATTTATCAATGAAGTAGTAATACAGCAAAGATGGAACTTGCTGTGGTTTTACCTGATGATCAATCTACCGCCACCCTCCAGAAATTAACGAATAGATTTCTCCGTAACGTTATCTGGCAATTCAACTACTCTTGAATGAACCAATTTATTCCTTTACACTATGATCAAGGATTGATGTATAGAATCTGAGTGCCTTAATGAGACAAAAAAATGGGACAAAAATAAAGACTTGGAGATGGCTAGCAAGTCCACATATAAAGATCTCCCATTTGTGTTGACCACATGCATGACATTCTTTTGATTACATTGTTGGTGTTTCCAGGTTTTGATTGACTGAACACACTAATAATAGCTGATTAGCAACAAGAAAGACAGTCCAAACAACAACAGTCTTTTTTTATTATCTTCAGTAAGAAACCTTTTTTACAAACAAGAACATATTTTATAATTGTCGTATTTAGTCTTACAGCATCTATATTTTTCATTTATGAAAGAGTTTATAAAATACTGCATTTTTGCTGATGTCAGTGCTACATAACTGCTGTTTCCCATTGGTATGGTAAATGGTGTATACTTCTATAGCGCTTTTCTACTATCCTTGAAGGCTTACAGTCACAGTCCCATTCACACACTGATGGCGGTTCCGCTGTTGAACACTGGCTCCAAGCTGTAACCACCACTGGCAATGTGGGGTTCAGTGTTTTGCCCAAGGACCTTTCTACACATGGGCAGGCAAGACGGGAATTGAACCTGTAGTCTTCCAATCACAGGTGGACTGCCCTACCGCTGCATCATAGCCGCTCCACTATCTGGTCGTTTGTATACACGAAATGTACTTGCAATGTATGTTATGTTTCTATGGATGGTGGAGATAAAAAAAAAGGTTAAAACAATACCTGAGATATGAAAAATCAAAAAGAAAATATCATCAACTCCATCCTGGTTTAACATTTAAATATTCATGTAATATTCTAGCTTTATCGCTTTGGCCTTCACTTTAAGGCTAGTTTCTGTTGGTTTTTTCTTCTTTTTTACTTAATAATGAGCAAAGCAGCAGCTCAATTTGCTCTTTAGCCTTCACCTGGGGTATTTATTAACTATGTTAAGTTAATCAGGCTTCTGTGTTAAAGGCACACACTTATAGAAAACAGAGTACAAAGAAACTTCATCAACATGTGACACATACAACCAAACACATTACTTTCCACAATAAGAGCGTAACATTACCGTTTAACACTTGACATCAAGGTTAAAGAAGCAGCAGTAATTATATTCATGCTGTTTTCATTTCATTGCCTGTAACCCCCCCCCACCCCACCCCACCGGCAAAAAATACAGATGTGCTGAAGGAAACATAAACTAGGTGTGCCAAAAAAAAAAAAAAAAAAAAAAAAAAAAAAAAAACAGAAAATCACAGAACCAGAAATCTATCTAAAAAGTAAATTTTAAGTGATATGTCACAGATTTTATGGAGAAAAAAAAGACAAGAAAAATTATTCACAGAGAAAGAACAATTTACAAAAGACAGTTACATAATGGATGTGTTTTGAAAATATTTTTAAATTAACACTGAAACTGAGTTGGCTTGTATTTCACAAAGGTGATTTGCGATTCGTGTTACACACAAACTTTTACAGTGACTGACGAAGCGCAACATGCTGCAATTTAAAAAAAGCAACATAAACTCTTGCAAAGACACTGACACATAGGCAGCCAGAGTGAGAACCATCCCTGCAATCTTCTGATCAGAAGTCCTTCACCACCCATGTGGTGGTACCTACATCCTAACACTTAACTAAGAAACTAGGATGCAGAAAATGTGAAGCCTTCTTTTTAATCACTTAACCCTTTAGAACTGGAGCTTCACCTCCAGAGTTGGGAGTCTCAGAATTATCATGACTCTTAAACTGTTTACGTAATTCAAACAAATATGGAATCTGGGAAAAGCAGCTTTGAGCTGATATGCAACAGTGATGAAATGCTTATGCAAGTAACATAAACCTGCTGATTCTGACATGAAGGAAAGCTTTGCTAAAATCTTTTGGAATTACGGTAATATCGTAAACAGTCGATGAGTTCTGGTTGTTCAAAAAGCTTCTGTTATTTTGTTGTGACAGCTCCAGTGTTTAAGGGTTAAACACGATTGATGTGCTACGTTCACACCAAGTAGATGATGCATGTTTTTGAACATACATTTAGCATATGGTGTTCACACCAGACTGTCACTACTTGATAGTAGCACATGTACGCTATCCAACAGTTAAAAAGGGACTTCTGCAAAATGTGGAAGTGGTGCAAATCTCGTGAATCTTTCACAGTTCTTTTCCAATAAATGAAATACATGGTGCCATATTCTTCTGGTCAGGCACAAACCACAATTGTTCCTCTATGATCAACCAACAGTTGGAGAGGACACCCTCCATGCATCTCTACCAAATAAATAATGGGTGGTGTATAGAAAAGAAAAAAAAAAGTTTCTTAATTGTAAAGGGTGAGTCAATAAAATATATACAATTGAAAATTTAAAAGGGCAAAATTGAAAGGGACATTTGTGTGATTTTGTGCTGAAGAAATGCAGCAACAGGACTGTAGTCAAGTGTGTCACTATTTTTTTTTCTCCCACACAAACTAGAGATGAGTAGACTACAACCCTTTAACAGCAGATCTTTAGCCCTGTGTTGATGTTTTTTCAGCTATCATCTCCTCAACCGTTGATGACGTTAACACAAATCCAGCGGGTTCTTAAGAGAATAAAAGCAGGTGCACTGATATGTAACCCTTTACGACAGTAAAGTGTTGATGCAATCAGCATAAATCAACTAAATCTGTTGCGGAGAAAAGTGTCTGTTTGGCAACACTTTGTTATTAATGTGTTGCATATTGGCACAAAGCTTTAATGCAAAGCTGCTTTTCTCCGCATTAGAAATCAGCTAATGTACATTGATCGGGTACAGTTGAAGAGTTCCGGTGGGTCAAAAAGTGTGTTATTTAGATATTACTGGCAACATGTCTGGTGTTTAAGGGTTAAAAGATGTTGAAATACAATCAATTGTATCAGTTTTAGAAGTGGAAATATAAAGAAGGGTAAATCACAGATTTTATGATGATATTATGCTTGAAAAATGACTAGAATTTAAGGAAGAACAATCTACTGTAGTGGTTGGCTGTGTGTTGCTACCAATTACCTTGCCGGAAGACATTTTTGTTGTAGCCCCCCCGAGTAATGCACCACAACTGTGTTGCGAAGTTTTTGCACAGATGTTGTGTTTTTGCAGGACATACACGTTGCTGTTTATTTTCACCACCAATGTTTAGTGAAAATGGTTGAAATGCTGCAGTTTACAAGCAGGACTACCAGAAGTACAGCAGATAAACCACTGTAAACAGTTTCACACTTGAAAACCTGCTTTTGCTAGCTATAAATGCAACTTTAAAACAGCATACATATGTAAGACCAAAGAATCAACTCTGACTTAAAAAAATTAAAATAAAAAAAAAACCTAAGAATACCACCTAAAGGCTGTGACAAATTGTCAAAGTAGTCATTAATAGAGTCAAATAATGTCTGGATGCTAGCTAGTGGAAACCAAGGTGACGGAGAAGTGTTCAAAACAAGATGAAATTACAGAAAATTACTAAAAATTTGAACCAAATGACCCAAAAAACAAAATCAAACCCAATTTGTCCATTGTGATAATTTTAGGAAGAACAAATTATATGAAAGAGTGTCTGACGTGTACCAAGAGACTCAAAATGTGGAGGTTAAAGAGCCATGGCATTTTTCTGATGATTGAGGAGTATTTCTTTATTCATATGATGGTCAATCAGGATCAGACAAGAAATAAATAAAAAATGCAGGAGGAAAAAACTTGTAAGTGTGACATACAAGTGAGGGGCTTTAAGCTAATGAGAGAGCATGTAAGCAGATGGGAAGAGGGTGGGGCTAACTCTGAAAACAACAGTCCCACCCACAACTCAGAGGTTATTTTCTAATGAACCAATGATGTTCCACAGCAGTAAATATGTCCTAGGAAATAAAGCATGTTGGGTTTTTTGGGCTAAAATTGGCACAACCATAATTAAAAGATTGCTGAGGATGCTTTAAAAAGGCTAACGTTGATCGAATACAATACAAACAAAGGTTTCTGGATCTGCATCCAAATTGGAAGCATCCAAATGGCTGAGCAGGAGTCAATAAGAGGACAATCAGGTTCAGAATGGTTGGAGGAACTGGGTTTTATGCTGCTGTTGGCTACAGCATTTGCTCCAGCTGAGAAAGGGGTGGAGCAAGAGAGACAGGAACAGAGACAAAGATCCCAACACATGCTTTTATTGAGGCATCTGATTGGTCAGTTTTTTATCTTGAATAACTTCCGATAAAGAAAAAAAAAACATATTGAAAAATAAGGATTAGAAAGAAGATACTAAAAAAGGCATCAGAGCAAGAATGCTTATGCTGACAAATACAAAGACTGATTAATAGCTCTTTATTGTTCAATTGAAATCTATGGGATTTTGGCATCTTGGAGCCAGTGGGTTCTTCCTATTTGGAAAGCAAGAGGGGGTGTCACTCAGTCCAGTTCCCCTAATACCGTCAATGCTTGCACAAAAAACAAGTAAAACAGTGACCAAACAAACTGCAGACTGCCACAATTGTAGGCCAATAGGCCAATCCTTTCTGGTACTTTTTCTAATAAATTGGGGAACTGCTGAGATTGTTAGGCAGCGACATGTGGAATGTGCTCTGAAACAATTGTACAATTTGACACACTCACACAAAAATCATTAACTTGTAGACTGGCTCAATTAATGTGTGACCACTGCATTCATTTACGGATTTAAATATTGTTATTGATCATTTGCCAAGACTTGCAGCATTGTCATCATTAAGAGAGACAGTAATTTATTCCATAAAACAAAGGAATGTCATTACACATCCACATGGTGTGACTAACAAGAAAATTAACATACTTTCGGCTTTAATATCTCTTTCTAGTGATCAACGAATGCTTGGCAACTGGTAAATTCGTCATTTGTCAATGTACATTTTCATAGTTTTCTAAGGCTTTTTAGACGTCCCACAGTTACAAAGTTCATTATAAAGCTCATATACACGCCTATTATCAGCTGTATGACAAACTATTAGTAGTTTTCATTGTTATAGATAAATGCTTAATTTATTTGACTTGTATTGTGAAATCATTTTCAACTACTGTTGTAAACATTAAAACTGGTAGCTCGAACCAGGATACCATCATTCTATATGGGAACTCTGTCTTTTACCTGAGTCACACCTGTACGAGGAGTTGTCTTCAATGCTTTTGGGGGTTTTGGGGTTACCCGAGTCCACAGGGGGGGGTCACAGACATATGGGGGTGCATCCCAAGAGGAGACCAGGTGTGGCTTGCAATTTTTTGAGGCCGCCTCAAGGGACAACATGAACATAGAATGTATGAAAGTCGTGTGTGTGGAAAGTGTATTGTTACATTTTTGTAAGGATAATGTGGAGTTTGCACCTATCATTTTTACCCATAGCATGCCCGTATGAAAAAAAAGTCATAACAATTTTGCTCTACAGGTTTACCGGGCGATCTTTGATAATTCCTGCGGGTCATCTGCATGCCCCATACAAGTTTGCCCATTTTTCACCCGCAGACAGCCTGTATCCAACTGTAAAGGCAAATATAGTAAATGCTACACAAAGCCAGATATCACACCTGGAGGGTCAACACAACCAGGTGTGTAGGTTTGTAACCCTGCCTTTGTGTGACTGTTTTTTTTAAATTTTCTACTGTCCACTTTGACAAATGAAGTCAGTCAACCGTAAACTCTCCAAACATCTGTCTTTTTCCACCTTGTTCTGTGTGCATCACCTCTGTTCTATGCTGGAGTTTATGTGGAGTTGGCAAGTGATTTGCTGGCCCTGGGCCATGTCTGGGGGCATTGGCAAAGAGGGTGTGAAGAACTCCTTTGGCAAACCTTTGGGTGTACGGCAGTCAGATCTGGACTTTGTGCATGCAGGACGGTTAGCTTTAGGGCTTAGGAATCCTGCACACCCATTATCCTGCTTTTTATCCTGAAAATATTGTGGTCGTCTTTACGAATGCATCTTTGTGTAGCTAGTGTTCTGATGTCCGGTGAATGTTTGGCTGTTTGAGGACTACAGCTCTCTGCCATGGACTCAGTCCGGTTGGAGTCAGGCTTCCCACCTTTCCTTGTGCTGTGGGGTCCAGGATGTGTTATCCTGCCCATGACAAAGGTGAACAGTATTTGATGTCTGCCAGGGACTCCAGTAAATGTATTTATTTTTTGAAGTTCAGTGTGCTGTCTTGTGGGTTCCAGATGACCCCACTCCCATTGTTAATGGGCCTAAGATAGCACAAGGGCTAAAAAGTGACGACACACAAACTCAATGTTTGTTCCCACTGCAGAAATACTGGTATCTGTATGTGTTACGTATGTGTATCTGCTTTTGCGTATCTAAAGCCTTATTTTTGTATGGCTGTTGGTAAATGTGCATGCACATTGATGGAATTATATCTGAGTGGTTTCATATAAATGTCTATCAGTTATGTATTATTGCTTAAATGCGTCTGTACATGTTTATAATGACTGTGTGAGTGTTTGTAAATGTGCACAAGACAGCCACGACTTGTTTATGTGATTATGATATTTATCCTGTCTTTTTTTTCTTTTTTTTTTTTTTTTTTACATTTTAATGTGGTTTTTTTGTTTCTTTTTTTCCACATTTTGTTGGAGTTTTGTTTGTCTTTCTTTGTACTTCTTTCCCTCCCTTTTGTTGTGCTGTCAACTTGACTCCCTCCGGTTCCTCTTGTTTTTTTCCCATTGACCTCCTCCTTCCCACACAGACACACAAACACATTCATGCTCACGTAGTCTTTTATCTCATCCACTTTGTTGAAGCAAAAATTGAAAGAAATAAAGTTTAGCAAGAGATTTATATCATTGTATGTATTTAGAGAGTAGCACTTCATTACCATAGTAAAGTCTGTCAAACACAACAAATTTTAAGATGATGGACACTAAAAAGAAAAGAATAACTGACTGCTATAAACACGCTCCTCTGATGCTGAAGTCACTCTTCTTGATGGCTCATGTTGCTGTGATATGAATGTATGAGACAGGTTGACTGTGTATCCCTGCCCACAAGTCTGCAGCAAACAATTGATGAGAACGCTGACTCACCTGAGACAAAGATTCAGATTTTCAGCTTTAGTAGACCAGATGTTGAAGGTATGGGGGTATTTTGTAGACACAATTTAGCTCTTTGGAGAAGGGAAAAAAGATGTTCTGTTGTCGTGGGACTATCAAACCAGACCTTAAGTTGTTCATTATCCACCTGCATGTGTAATTTTATTTTTTTGTAATGAACCCTCAGTCTTTCACTTGTGGTACAAAAAATATTAGTAATTTAATACCAGTTGTTTTATCTGGAAATATTTAGGTTTCTGATTTTTGTTTTAAACAAAACAGACTATGCAAATAGTTATATAAACAGCATTTTTATTTAGGTAGATGCAAAACCAGACAAATACCTGTAATGGACTAATAAATTGTGTAATTGTACCTACATTTTCAGAATAAGATGTTAAGAAATGTACATCATGTTAAAAACCCCAAAGTTGAAGTGGGAAACACCTCTGAAAGTGGTAGAGAATGAGAGAGTGAAGACCCCGTGGGACTTCCAGATACTGACTGACAGGATGGTAATGGCAAACCAACCAGATATTGTAGTGGTGGATAAAGAACAGAGGAAAGCTGTTGTGGTGGATGTAGCAGTACGAAGCGATGGTAACATCAAGAAGGAGGAACATGAGAAACTGGAGAAATACCAGGGACTCAAAGAGGAACTGGAGAAAGCTTGGAGGGTGAGGCATTTGGGTGGAGCACTTGAGGCTGTAACCCCCAAACTAGAGGAGTGGCTACAGCAGATCTCTGGAAAGACCTCCAACATCTAAGCCCAGAAAAGTGCAGTGCTAGGAAAAGCTTAAATACTGCACAGGACACTCAAGCTCCCAGGCCTCTGGTAGAGGACCTGAGCTTGGAGCGAGGTACCACCCACGGAGGGTGAGAGGGGCATTTTTCTTTGTATTTTTACATTTACCAGCAAATGTTCAGCAAATAAATATGAATAATAATACTTTATAAATACATTTACCATTTCTTTGTTTTTGGTCAAATGTACAAATTCAGCAGGCTACAATAAGGCTTCATTTCCTCTGCCTGTGCTGTATAGGTAATGTTCCAACATTACGTACAATAAAGATTTACAGATGAACTCACACCAGATGGCAATGTCATTTTGAGATTAAAAAGTTAAAATACGAAATAAGAGGTAGATTATAATCTTCTGTTTTTCTTCCATACTTCTTTTACAAAGACTTTGCCCATTCATGACTTGGATAAAAATAAAGACAGTATGTGTTTGTCCAATCATATGTTAAGCCCCAAGTGTGAAAAGAAACCCCAAGCATTTGCAATGGAACAACAATGTCTACATGTTTCATTCATATGTATCACTTTCTATCAGAACTGTTGATCTCAAAATGCCACAGAGTAAACAGTCAAGATGTGAAAACGTACTTGAAATCTGCTCTGACAATCATTACTTCTTAAGAATTGCACGTGTAGTCTTGCATATTTCCCATGCAGCCTTACATCATTTCCATCTTCAAATAGAACTTGTTGAAATTCAATTTCTAACTTTGAAACCCAAGTCCTGCCACACTCACAATCCTTTGCACAGCGTTTCTGCAATCATCTCTATGAAAATGGTCATTTGAGTTGCTTTTTGAATAGCCTCCCAGAGTCTTAGAGCTTGCAGAAGTTTAACATTGCAAATCAGGTCAAATCAAAACATTTGATTGAATTAGTCTTTTTAATACCTTCCTATTTATTTTTATCTGCCTTGAGGTTTTTAACATCGCTTGTGAATGTGAATTATGTCATTTGAAGTTTTGAATTACTTTAGTTTTATCTGTGGTCTTTTCTGCATTGAGCTCTCTTTAACAATAAATAATGTATATTATTTTTCTTGTAGTTTGACTTGGATTGTTAGAAATGATGCAATGTTGCAGAAAAATCAGAAATGGTAAACTGTGAAAGCACGTTCCTTGCGTTAGGCAAAAAAAAAAAGAATGTAAACAGCACATGGCACAGGGTTGTTCCTGGAGATGGCAAAGAGACGTGTTACAAAAAGTCCTAACCATCGACTATGACAAATAAATCATGATAAATCAGTCACCCTTTTTAAATCATTTCCTTGCAGTGTTGCCGTCACAGAAAAAGCATGTGAGTGATACTGAGTCACAGGCAGGAGCTGTTACCCATCAGCTCTTTACAATTGGATCACAAGCAGGAATGCAGACCTCCAAGAGGGATTTGCTGACCAGGAAAAATATCAACAATAACTTCAGAAGTAGCCATAGCTGGAGTCTTTAAAACTCTTTACCAGCGGAGCTTTAACTCCATTGCTGACATTCATTTAACTCCCTGTAACGCTTCAAACAACAACGCAATAATGTAATTTCAGCAAATTCCAAAGTGGTGAAATGCATCTCTGTGGTAATATACATAAATGTAGTAATATTCTTTAAAAATCAGACAATGTGATTTTTTTTTCTCATTTTGTTTCTCCTAGTTGAGGTATACTTATGATCAAAATTACAGGCCTCTCTCATCTTTTTAAGTGAACGAACTTGCTCAACTGGTTGCTGACTAAGTGCTCTTTTGGCCCACTGTATTATTGGAAATAAATTCAGGCATGGAGGGGTTAAAACTACATCCATACAGTTTATAGTCACAGCATTCAATGCTGAGCTTAACCTCCCCACCACAACTACCAAATCTAAGATCCAAACAAAAGGCAGCTTCCTTCATTTTTCAGCAAATTGATCATGGAGAAAAAATGTATAATTGCAGTTTGTGCCTGGCTAGAATTACGTGACAACAAGTCTGTCATTTATCCGAATAGAGCAGTGAAAGAAAAAGCCTGGAGAAAGACTTGAGAAATTTGCATCGATTCAACATTTCACCTCTTTCAGCTGTGAGTATATAAGCTAGTATTGGGTACTGACAGTCCAATGTGAACACCATGCTAAAAGCATTTTGAAGAACTCACATTCAGCACAGTCTTAAGCGTGCATCAAATGCCTGGTGTGCATAGCATTAGTTTGAGTTTTGGTCTACCCAGCACCCAGTAAAACTCCACCAATCTGTTGAATGAAGGCGTACTTTTAAACAATACCAAATTTGTTAGTGATCAACTTGAAGCTTCATATAATGAGACTATTATTATAGAAAACAATGAAACAACTCAATAAAGAGCATATATGGCTTAGTCACCAATAACAGTATTTGTAAATCTGTGGCATGTTGATGTTGTGAAGGACTCTTATCGAGCATTAATGGAATACATTCACCTGTAGTATTTGAGGAACTGGATTCTTTACAATTGCAATTTAAAATTGAAGTTTCACTCAGTGCATTTAGGAAAGAGCATCACTGAACTCTCACTTACAGCTGCATGGGTCTCATGGGCCGGCCTCTTGCTGGTCTTTCAGAAACTCGATCCTACCTGTTGCTGATTACCTGAATCAGGTGTGTTTTGCCAAACAGATGCTACAATCATGTGTTAGCTAGAAAGTATGTAGTACACTGACCCTCAAAGCCTGAAGTTTGACACTTGTGATTTAAATAGTCACTTCAAATATCACCATAGTTGACAGTTTACCTGGTCTGGAATGTTTCTCTAAAGATATTCCTACTTAAAAGGATTCAGAATTGAAGAGGGGCTCTAGATTTCATCTACGACCCACGTTATTGCGTAAAATATGTTTTTCCCAAACTAGTAAAGTAGAAATGTATCCAAATTAAAAGTAAAAAAAAAGCTTTACTCATGAGAATTGTGTCCTATCAAAAGTCTTTTGCTTTGGTAAAAATATCAGCAGTGATGATATTGGTGTCTCATGACACCAGCACAACACCTCTCATTATACGCCTGTGAGGTTCCGGCCCGTTGGGAGACGTGCATGTTGCTCTTTGAAGCTTGCAGTGACACCTTCAAAGCTACGGTTCCTCTTTGAAGTGCCGCCTCCCTTCACCATGGCACCTCTTATTCAAATTACAAACACACACAAATATATATGTATGTACATATATTGTCTATGTATTTTTTGAGTGGTTGATATGATTGATAGACGTGCTGCACAAGATTTTTAACAAAAGTGATCTTTCCTGTCAAAAGACTAAGATGGAACGCTAAATAAGGGTTTCCATATGTACTTATGTCTTTCATAAACATCCAGTCTCATAGACGTATGGATTTAGTTTATTTTCTTCCAGATAGACAGCTGAGCTTTACACCAACCCGAATGTTGTTCTATGCAGCTGATACCCATTTTTTCTTGCTAAATAACAGAATTTACTGAATTGAATTCCAGCAAGTGAACCCGTATTTTCTTTGCCTTCATCCTTTAACCAAACTCTCATTAAACATCATAATTAAATGCAAAAATAAAGCACTGAATATTTCACTTTCATTTAAAACCCTCTGCCAACCTTCACCTTTTTTAGCTGTGAGGAATGTAGGCAGAATAAAACCATAATTAAACAAACTGACCATCTTTTTTTATTTCTAAATATCTAAAACTATCCATGGTCCATCAAGAGGGGTTCCTTAATTGTTATTGTGATGTTTTTTATTCCAATTAAGTCTGATTTCTTTGTTGCTTCTGTGTAATTTTCTCTTTTGATGTTTATCCCATTTAAAACTCTTAATAATTCTATGAATTAACAACGACCTTCATTGATATCTTTTCCTTGAGCTGTTGCCCAGCAACAGCTAAAAAAAGGTGACAGCAAAACTTCTTTAAATTGTTGTTCCGGCTCTGTTAAAAGTTTTGCATTTAAATCGAAAACACAGAGAAAGCAATTCACCTTTCAAGCATTAGGTGCACATCGTGGAATGTGAATTTAACAGTTGCCGAATATGCTAATGTAATCATCTGTACGTTATTTCAATAGAGCTTCGCTGCAGTGTGACACAATGAGAAAAACAAAATGCAAATCTGAGTCACTTTCTGCGAAGGTTTGTTTGCCTAAAAAGGGATCATGTACTGTTTTTAAGCAGTCATATCACTTACATTTATCATAAAAATATGAGGGGGACAGAAATGTCACAGACTAAGGCAGATAAGGTAGAAATGTAAATAAATTATTGTGTAAATGTTGGTGCTGTTTTTGTTCCGGTACTGATTGGAGTTAACATGGGTTGTACAAATGCCTCCACTTTTGCAAAGCCACTGTTGTGACACGTGGAAGCAATTCCAATGGATTCTGGAATTGCTTTTCTTCATGTTAGAATCAGCTGATTTACGTTTGTAAGACTCGAACTTTCATCTCCCCCTCTGACCACCAGAGGGATTCATGTCCTGTGCACCTTCATCACTTTGTGCTACATTGGCCTTCGCCCTTTTCTCCCAGGTCTCACCAGCTGTTCCGCATCATGCAATCACTACAAACAGTATTTAGTTTGGCACTGAGCAAAGCTTGGTGTGAAGTCTTGTTCTTACTTTTGCATAAAATCTGAACATTTGTTCTGCTGTCTTTCTGTGTATCCTGACCCTTGCCTGGTTTTGACTCTGTCCCGCCTATCTGTGTATTTTGAATCCTGCTTGGTTTTGACTTTATCCTGTCTTGTCCATGTCTGATAACTCTCGCTAATAAATAGGATGCACATGGATCAAAAAACCTCTTCGTCACAACACTGATTAAATAAGTACTACAAAAAATATTTGAGGCGCAAGGCATGAGAACAAAGTGTTATATCTGCACATTCGTTTTTATCTACGTATTGTAGAAAAATTCTTTAATTTTAATGTATTATTTTTTTCTGTTTAAAGTGTATGTGCTTTTATTTTTTCGTCATTCAATGACATTGTTTAAAAATTGTGCTTCTTATAATCTGACTTGCTCTATGGATGTCGGATGAGAGGACATAAATCACAAAGGGGCATTCCACAGACCACTGAGAAAGACAGGTCAAGGAGCAGATGAGTTGAAGCTGCAGGTGACCTGACTTGGTGTGACATTGGCTGCAGTAGCAGCAGAATACAAAGTACGAGCTGCCACTAAGTCAACTTGTAAAGTCACTTCTGTAACATGTGCTGCATTGTCGGTTATGGTACACAATACACAGGTAAACTCAAAGATCTGTACAAAAAATCAGGACAAAGCTCTAATTTTTAGAGGACAAATCAAAAAGGTGACAACAGAGGACCAGACTGTTATTATTTTAAACAGTTGATCTAATAAGGCTGATGATCAATTGACTAAACCATCAAATTACAATTAAACTAGGTGAGCATGAATGGAGACAGTAGAAAACAACCTGAATAGCAGAATCAAAACACCCGTCAAAGCCTAACCAGCTAAACTTGGTTAAAGCATGTTCAGTGGGTAGAGCAGTTATCCTCTGATCGGTAGATCGAAGGTTCAGCTCTTGCCCTTCCCGCTTATGTGTCAAAGTGTCCTTGGGTTATAACACTGAGTTCTGCATTGCTCCTAGTGGTTGTAGGTTGGTGCCAGAGGCACTGCCATTAGTTTATGAATGTTTGTGTGCATGAGTGAATGGGGGTGTAATTTTATAACGCTTTGAGTTTTCAAAAGCTGCATTCAAACCGAATGCAATTTCCTCTATCAGTCGAGTTTCAGTGTAAAGATGTTAAGATGCAATCAGAGGTCATCCAGTACGATTGGAGCAACAGGTGCGGTGTGTCAAGAGTACAAAAAAATCTGAACATCAGCAAAGAAGATGTGTTGCTTGAACCAATCAGGGACATAGCTTTAGCATGTGACATACATACGTATCTGGGAATGGGGTGGGGGGATGCTCTGAACTCCTGGTTGGGGATGGGTGGCTTGTCTGGGGGGTGGGGGGCTTCGGGGAGTGGATACTTTTGGATGTTGGGGGCACGTGAAGCAGTCCCGTCGGCCCTGGTCTGGGTACTTGGCCAGGCAAGCAGATATCCTCCCTTGGCCCTATAGTACAGGTGTGGGGGGGGTCCTGATTGCTGCTGCTTCGGCCGGGGTCCTAGTGTGGAGATGGCCAGGTACCCCCCCACCCCCACCCCACCCTCCTAATTTTTTAACTTTCAATCATCCCCCTCAGCTTAATATGGGCATTCATCTGAGCACAGCTGTCGGCACACCATTTAACAATTGGTTTACATGACAGAATGAAGTACTTTACATGTGCTGGTTTATATGCATAGGTGTGTGTGAGCTGTAGTTGTATTGTTTACATGTTGACAGGTTTGTATATCGTGACTGTTGGAGCCAACAAGTATGTTTGTAACATTTGACCCATCCTCCAATTCCTTCATCTCCCCTAACCCAACCCCTCTTTTTTCTTCCCCTTTCTTCTTTTTGGGCCAACAAAAAAGGATAAAAACATAATCAATATAAATAAAGTTTAGTTTAAATTACAAAATTGGTTTATGCAAATGTACACTTTTGTGTATCCGAAGATTTATAACCCCCTATTGGAAAAGCCAGTTTTTGTGTGTGCAAATGAACAAATCTTGTTTACAATCAATGGCCCACATTTGTGGGAGTATTTTGTAGTATAATATCTTTAAGAAAATGTTGATTCTGAAAGGACACTAAAGGTTTCCTGAAAAATGTAGTGGGGTGTACTCATTTATGCTGAGCACTGGACTTAGGCAGAGGATGCATTTAGGCAGGATGCCTCCTGACTTATGCATGGCTATTATGAGTGATGGTGGTGTGCTCAAAGCTTGGAAAAAATGTAAAATGAGCAAGTCTTGTTAAAGCAGCCATCCGGTACTTATTAACATTGGCATTTTAGATTGGTGTACAGTTTCTGCCATGCAGAGTTTGAGCTCTTCCAGTAACAGATCTGAATTTTTCAAGTTGGAGATGCATTTCATTAGAAAAGCAGACTTTGGGGGTTTTAATTTTTCAGAAGATTTTGATATAGTCGAACAAGCGTGGTAACAATTCCTTAAATGTAATTTAAGGAACGTAATCAGGGATTGTGTATTCTTTAACAACTATGTAAATGCTTTACATTTTTCAATAAAACCCATATCGTCATATATACCACCTTCATCTTGCTCTGTTTAAAACTCTACAGTTCAGCATATTGATGAAGAGTTCCAGTCATATGGTTTGATCCTGATCACACAGTTTAAAAAATTGGACATTGCATTTTTGGAAGTTTTTGACATTTGACATCACTATTTTTTTTTTGCTTTTCATCAAATGTCAGATACCAAAATAAAAGACATATTCTCCAAACTTTTTTTCTAAAACTAAAAAAAGCAATTTGATTTCAACATTCACCCCTCTCCAAGCTGAAACTGTAATACCAAAAGATTCTTAAAAATTGTTTCAATTATTCCTGTCAATCAGGTTGATATTGTTTTGTTTCAAAACAAAACAACCATGGCCAATTTAAAATGCACTTTCACATAAACATGTCAAGTTAATACTCCATTTTTAAAGTCACTCCAATATTTCAGAAAACAATAAATAAATAAAAGACGTGTCTGGCCAGGAAAGTACCCAATAAGTCAATCTCTGAATCCACTAGGTGACCAGCCTGGGGTCTACTCCCATAACATCCTACCATGTTATGACAACTGTTTTGCACAGAAAATATTTTATGCTGGCTTGCATGGGCACACTACTAATTCCTTTATCTTATTTTTTTATGTATTGAAGTGTGGCACATTTTGTTATTTACTTATTATACTATGCACAGTAAGTAAACAATTCAGTTGTTTACACTTTTATTCATACTTGTGGAGGGATGGAGGGAATGGTATTGCGCCCGTGTCCTCTTAACGTGATGGAGAAAGGGAGAAATGTAGAGCCACTTTACTTTTGTGCATAAACTGTCTCATTTATTAAGGATAGAAACATTCCTGAACTTTCTCCTCGGATTGGGGAGGACGCCATACTTGTTTATAAAAATTGCACGTGCGCAGCTCAGCAGAGGAACCACTTTCTCATCTATGTCATCAGATTATCGTAAAATGTTGCCCTGCTTTGCAAAATGAGTTTTTTTTAATTACAGTTTTCTTTATTCAACTTTCATCAATGTTTTATCATCTTTGTTAAAGTTTGGATATATACATAAAATCTCAATTGGAAAAGTGAAACTCAGTTCTATATGTAACATCAGTATGGATTAGAATACGCTGTTCGCTTCAAGGTTCAAGGTTGGAACATGTTGTGCCTTCAGAGATCCTTGTCTGCAGACCTCAGTTGTAACCAGTGGTTATTTGAGTTACTCTTGTCTTTATTTCAGCTGGAACCAGTCTGGCTATTCTCTTCTGATTCCTGACATCAACACAGCCTTTCCGCCAACAGAACTGATGCTCACTGGATATCTTCTCTTTTTTGAACCATTCACTCTAAACCCTAGAGATGGTTGTGCACTAAAATCCCAGTAGGTCAACAGTTTCTGAAATACTCAGAATATCCTGTCTGGCACCAACAACAATTCCATGTTCAAATTCACTTCAATCACATTTTGTCCCCATTCTGATGCTCAGTTTGAACTGCAGCAGATCGTCTTGACCATTTCCACATGCATGAATGCATTGAGTTGCTGCCTTGTAATTAGCTGATTAGAAATTTATGGTGATGAGCAGTTGAATACGTGTGTCAAATAAAGTTGCCGGTTAGTGTAGATACATTGGAAATATTTGATCTGGCACTACAAACAACTCTAAAGAACAAAGAATTTACAAACATTTTACTGAACAAACTGAACAGATTAACTGTAAAACTACTAATTTACCCACTAAACCATCATAATGGTTACAGGGCATGGTTTTCACTGCAGCTCACTGCTTCACACCCAATTGCGGTGTGACCATAATGGGACTATAAATCAACCAAATATAATGGGGCACAGGTACAATGACTTAGTAATGGTTAGAGAATGAAAGCAGCTAAGCACCTCAGGTCACAGAGTTGTGGTTTAAGTCAGTCTACGATTTGTCAGACGAATGGACTTTTCCAACACAGAGTTCTGGGAACTTAAAAAAAAAAACTTGTGCTGTCGATCGACTATAAAAAATAATCAGATTAATGACACTTTTAAATTTTGATTAGTCACGATTAATCACAATGTTTTCCCAGGTAAATTTTAAATGATAATATGTGGCTTTTGAACCAAAAAAAAGCCAGAGATAACAGGAAATTCTGTTTGTAAAATAAACCACCTTGTGTAAGTAATAAAAAATACCCCAATTGCTCATAACATTTATTTTGATTCCTGTAATACCGGGACTTGAGGCAGATGGATAACCAATTGGATTGATTTCCCATCTCTTGCTTTAACCTATAGAACTGCACTATGAAAACTGCGCTATGAAAGCTTACAGCATAAATAAGTAAACTGTATTTACCAAAATATTTTTTCCTTAAAAATGGTGACAGGTTGGTGCCATGAATTATTGGGATAAACAGTGTCAATCAGGCTTGAAAAATAACAATTTGACTGCAAAAGTAAATAAAACTGTAATCTAGTCTTTTTTTTTTTTTTGGTGCAGGTTTTTTAATCCTTTTTCTTTTTTTTTTTTTTTTTATTAACTCTGTCATTTTGAATGAAATAAAAAAACATACTTTAAAAAAACTTCTATAATAACAACAATTGAAGTGCACATAAAAGCTGCTCTTTCACACAAAATAAAGGAACCACTTTCCGTAATATCCGCAGTTTGATTGCATAAACTCTACAATGCTTTCAGTGGCGGAAATGATTGGTCAAAGTTCTGAAAATTAGAGATGGATCAACCCACATTTCCCCAGATCCTATCAGAATATTTTAAAAAGGCTCAGGTTTCACTAAAAAGCTTTTCCTTCCCCTCGCCGTGCTGTCAGTGATCATGCCTGGCCTCCCTAGGCAGAAGCAGCATTAGCATAATGGGTTTTTTAACACTGCATCTTAGCTGCCATTAGGCCCGGTGGAAACCTAGTGTCTTGGGCCATTAGTAGCTAACTGGCAACGAGCCAACACTTACATATCAATTAAAACAAAAGGACAGCGAAAGGGGCAGCACACAAAGAAGGTCATCAACTTTTTGTTCATGCTTAGTGAATTTATAAGTTGCAGAGAACTAAAAAATAAAATTACCTATGTAAACTTCTTTTGCTGCAGAAAAGCAATTACTCTGCTCTAGCGGATGTTAACGCCTCCTGATAGTTATCTCCCTTTCTGAGACAACCTGGCTTTTTCACCTTTTTTTCTCTGGTGCTTGCTCCTCCTGGGAGGAAGCTCATCTCAGCCCATTGAAAGCAGCTTGATCTGATGCTACAGCCAAATATATATTCTCACAGGCACAGAAGTCTCTCTCCAGGCAATATCTCACCTTTAAAGATGCCTGGCAAAATTCAGTGAATGTCCTCACTTGTAGTTTTTTTTACTATTTTGCTTGAAAAAAAAAACATACTGTATTTAACACACTAATGACAAAAAACACACTGTATTTAACACACTATTAACACACTTAAAAGTCATAGTTAAAATAGAAATACTACAGTGCGCCTTATAATCCAGAGCATATATGGATTAATGCTGGGTGTGCTTGCTGATGTCTGTTTTTTGTTTTGCAATATAAACAAGAATAAGTGTTATTGTTAATACGCCAATGCAGCTAATGCGTAGCTTTGTCAGACTGTGTTTTTTTTAGGTGTTACTGACGAAGTTGGGCGTTAGAGTCAAAACAGTAACATTGGTTGTGGCGATATTAGTCTATTTATTCATGAGGTACAACAAAATCTGAGTGTTATTGTACACATGCTAACACGTCTAACAGGAAGCGGTGTCGGACTGTGTTTTTTTAATAATTAATACAAGTTTAGAAGTTAGTGTTGCCACAGAAAGGTTTGTTTTAGCTGTATAAGTCTGTTTATTCATGAGTTACAAACATAGCTGGGAGTTATTGTAAATACGCTAACATGGCTAACATGTAGCAGGTTCGGAATGTGTTTTTAATGTTACTGGCAAGTTTAGAAGTTAGTGTTGTCACAGAAAGGTTTGATTTAGCGGCATCAGTCTGTGTATGAGTTGCAAAAAAGCTGGGTGTTATTGTAAATATGCTAATGCAACTAACGTTTTGCTGTGTCATACTTTGTTTTTTAGATGTTATTAACAAGGTTGAGCGGTGGTGTAGTCACAGTAACATTTGTTTTAGCTATAGCAGTATGTTTTTTGCAAGTTACAAACAGAGCTGGGTGTTACTGTAAATATGCTAACACAGCTAACATCCAACATCCAACTGTGTTTGAGTGTGTTTGTTTTTCATGTGTTACTAATGTTGACTGTATAATCACTGGCCAGCACAACCTTATGCCCCTCTTAAATAACAACTACATGTATATATAACAACTGCGGAATCATCATTGACAAATTTGGCCTGGAGGAAAAGCATTTTCTATGGGTGACGTCACACCCTGCTTCATTCATTGAAAATATATGTCAATAGTTACGAACAAGGTTGAGAATTACAGGCATCGTTTAAGGATAACATGGCTAACATGTAGCATGCTACAAACAAGTTCCAAAGTTATTGTGAATGCAGGTAATAAAGTCACACTGACTGATGGATTTATCTCTGACTTTCTTGTCTTGCATAATGAACCTTATTTTGGTGCACTCTATATATGACACTCTTTGAAAATAGACCATTTATTGACGGTGCACCTTATAATCCAGTTCGCCCAATAATGCTGAAAATACAATAACTACTGTATAAAGAAGAATTCTGGAAAAATGCACATCTTAGGATGTTCTAAGAAATTGCATTCCTAACATCGCAACCCTTTTTTTCAATAATAACTTCAATATCAACTCTTTCTCTGTATTGAAAGTGTCAAGGATAAAAAATGCAGCTTAAAGTACCCCATAAAAGCTACAATAATTTCCAGGTGGGAAGAAAGTCAATTTAAAGCATCTCCTGGAATTTTTATTTCCTGTACAGCAGAGTCGCAGACTGCAGTCTTATTCAATACTATACAGCTTGGAGCTCTTGAAATATGTAAAGCCACAGGGAGAAAAAGGCCAAAAGCTTCACACTGCGAGAAGTTTCTGTGGCTTCCACTAGTTGGGCGTTTGTGAGTGTGGATGTGTCTTGTGTTGTATTTTGTTGCTAAAAAGCCCACACTTTGTGGTGACAGTGGTGTGCTGGTTATGTGTATCATTAAATTCTTCCTGACAGTTGTCACAGTTTCACCTTCCTTTGACCTGCTCTTTCTTCTGGTGTTTCTACACTTCTCCAAAAGGCAACATTCCCACAAGGCTCGGCTAAGCTTCCGACACCACAACATTTTTCTTCTACTCCGCGCCATGTGTGGACCGTGAAAAGTTAACATTTATTTTTAGAATTCTTGGCTCAGAAGTGCCATTCCCATCAAGTAATGGGGGCTTGGTGCTCATTACAGATACTGGATCATAGTAAACTGTCACGTATGGCTGAGACAAATACTGAGCGCCCCCCCCACTGTCTCCCAAACGAAAATAATTACACTCCAGAGGCCTCTCACCTTGTTCTCATTACTCACTAGGCGCACGGCTGTACGAAGACACGAGAGTAAGGCATTATGAAATGCAAAGCAACAGCACAGTTCTTGGTGGGTTTGTCTATTTTTGTCTATCAATTTTTTTCGATCTATTTTGTCTCCTTGCTGTATCTGTTCTGTGCCTCCCGGGAGAAGGATTTACAGCACACTGTGACATCATCTCATATGATCACCTTTATGTTTGACGCGCATTACTGGATTCTGATTCACTGAAATGTTCACCAAAAGAAAAATATAGATAAAATCAGGATAATTTTTTACATACCACTCCAGTTATTTATTTTTTTTAAAGCAAATATGACGTCACCAATGAATTGAAGTAAAAATCAAATTAATATAAACATTATACAAAGACAACTACTATGTTCTGAAGTTGAAAACTTGCTGAAAAAAATATAAATTCAAAAAGATTTTTTTGCTCATGACTAATTATTGTGTTCTATATTTCCCAATCTAGTGAGCAATGATGAACACTGGTTTTTTCTAGTGTTCTGGGAAACTTCTAGGGGTCTGGATAAATGCAGATTCAGCTTTACAGCTTTACAAAATGGTGCACGAGGTAGTGAGTTGAGGAAATTGAGACAAAAAGCTTGAGACAAAACCAGGGTTGACGGCGTGTTAACGGGTGCTGTGGGTTTTTGGGTTGTCTTCTCCCTAACTCACCCCATGTTGAATAAGTGTTCGCTACAACTTTTTGCCCACAGCATGGCCGTACAAAAACATGTGCATGACAGCTCGCCGAGCTCTGTATGATTTCACAATTTTGTGTGGACCACCAGCGTTTGACCATTTTTCACCCGCAGACGGCCCGTATCCAACTGTAAGGGCAGTTGTGACTAAGGCATAGCATCCCTGACCTTTCCAGTGACAGTTTGTAGAAATACAACCAAATGTGGAAAAAAAAATCGGATCTTTTGATTGACAGGTGAGAAATGAACTCTCAGCTTTAGAATGGCCTTTGATGACATAATCCTTCAACATTGGGACAACTGAAGAAAGAACTAAACCAGTAAAAAACAAAGCATGGGGCCCTTTAAACATGCAGATAAATCTGTTTTTCTGTGACAATTGTACTCTCATTTGGTTGGTTTTTAGTTGTTTTTTTGGTTAATGTCATCATCTGTCAGGATTTGTTTCCTTTGTCACAGTCACACCAGTTTCCAATCATCCACAGCTGTCTTCATTTTGGTTAACCGTCCTATCTGATTTTCAGTTGAGCCATTTTCTGGCATTTTCAACCCTAAAGTCAGGTGTTATTCAAGCTTGAACAATGCACAATTACTATGTTAAGAAATGTTCTTTTGAGGCAAATACAAAGAAATTAGTGATGACACAGCAGTTTTGTGCGACAGCTGAGCTTTGCATTGTTCAATCAATCTTTATTAATGGAAGGCATTATTGTGCTACAGCTTGAGATTTTTCTTAATAGCTCCACAGTCATGCACATTTATTCTGCTGTAAGCAATTACAATGGAAGGATTTAATGTGAATGACAAAATCAAAAAGAAGCTGCTTTCTATATTTTTTCTATTTTTACAAAAAAAAAAAAACTAAACCTTCCAAGAATTAAAGCTCCAATAAAAATTAAAAGTAGAGCACCTTGTAGTCATGTAGGAATTATTGTCTGAGTTTGAGTTCATCATTTAACCTAAAATTGATATGTTAATAAAGGTGAAGTCTTAAAACAATTGGACAACACTGTCCAGCATGGGTTCTTGGAGTAGTCAAAACAGACACGCCGCATTGAAATCTTGGTGTTAACTAGTGTTTGACGTATCGTTACCTACCACACATTCAGTTTACCACATCCTCCGTCACAACCCTCTGTGTCTGCTTTTGTACTCTGGTTTCAGATGAATCCGAGTCACTGTTCGGCTTTTTGCTGTGAACAGGTGAGGGAACATTAAACAATGGAGAAAAAAGCAAAAATGAGCTTTAATGCAACACCTTAAGAGTATTGGTTCCTGTGAAAATAGAAAGTCATTCAACAAAAAAATTGTGACATAACTGATGTCATTTCTAAATTGTCACAGTCAGATTCAATGCTGTTACAGTATATCTTCCAATAGTAGCTTCGGTATTTATTCCAAAAATTTGGCAGCCGGCTTTTATTGCATCCCAGATAGAATAGTCATGGCTAATGGGTTCATTTTGTAGTGAAATTCAGTCACAAAATGCAGACAACAACACCAGATGAATATTTTAGGATTTAAAGTACTGAAATGATGAGAACATTGTATTTTGTTCTGATTAGCACTGGCTGTGAACGTTTCTTTTCTTTTCGACGCATCGTCAATCAAAAATCCTCTTCACTTTCATGCTGATCATTTTCCTGGAGACACGCTCACCTTTCCGTCTTTGTTGAACAATCCATGTTCTACCCAATTCTTCTAATTCATTGCTCGCCATCTTAAGACTTTCTCCAGCAAAATGTTTGCTTGTTCCTCCTTTTTTTGCAGCTGTCTTCTCCATCTCATCCATCTGCTTGCAACATTTTCAGATACGTTTTGGATCGACCCCAAAAAAGGCCGTTCAGATTCCTCACTAGAATGTTCTTTAGTGTATGCCACTGTACAAATTTTAAACACTTAATCGAATGAGCGTCACTTGACCATTGCTACACTGGCTCACAACACAAATACCACAGACACCCGCCGTTCGCACGGCTGTGCAAGGCCCGGGGGGTTGGGCGGAACTTAAACTAGCCCGGCTAGCCTAACCTATGAGAGATCGCCGTCTAACAGTAACGAGCAGCTCAAGTTGATGCAACATTATCATTAGCAAAGTCGAGCAAGTTTGGCTAATAAGTAAGGTGTTGCATATCAACACTTTTAGAATACATTAGATGTAATTGTGCAAATGGTTGAAGAGTTTTGGTAATACATAGTTTGTAAACTGGATCTTTAGCTTCAGTGTTTACTTTCTTTGGACGACCGTAACTCGCCAACTGTTTATGTAATTGTAATCATTCCAGCAGATTCTGAGGAGAAAAGCAGCTTTGTACGGACATTCAACATTTAGCTGAAAATCTTCTTTTCTTCAGGTCGGAATTCTTTGGAATAATGTGGATGTGTGTAAACGGTTGAAGATTTATGGTACCTCTAAGAGCGTGTGCTCTTTAAGTGTCGTCGGCGACGTCTTCGACGTCAAAAGGTTGAACTATACAAGAAGTCAAATTTCTTGTGTGATGGGATGTTTCTGTAAGGCATTGGACTTTAAATATCTATTGAAGCTGGGATTAATGTGGTGACCATCGAGGCGGATGCTGATTTGGGTGAATTGGGTTGGAAACTCCGATCAGAAAGCAGGAAGCTGAATGTTTTTGAATGTAATGTTCTGTTCCCATGTTAGATCTTGCCCTTTGTTCCTTCAGGAAGGTCACTGAGAAGAACCAGGACTGAAAGACAAAAACACTGAACAGCAGAGCAGTGAAGCAGCAGATTGTGACAGCTGATAGCATCAGAGGAGCGACTCGGGACGTCTCAACATGAAGAAAATGGTCTCCTTCTTTAGCTTGTTGCTTTTTTTTGTTTCTTCCCCACCTTCCAAAATCAATCCAAACTGCAGTTGGTAATTTTTTTCCTGAAGAAATACAACCAGTAACCTTCCATTTTATACAGTTACATGACAATTCCTAATCTTCCTTTATTTGATTATAGGAGGAACAGGAACACGGCACAGAATGGAGGAAATACTGGGCATGAATGCATGCTGTAAAAGGTGAATACAATGAGCAAAAACCTTCAATATCAAGTTTAACAGGCTGATGTGACTGAGAAATATATTCTGATGCAAATACTAATAAAAAGTGTAGTTTATCTAAAAAAAGCATTAAAAGCTAATGGTAAAAAAAAAAAAAAACCTTTAGAGGAAAGCAAACATAATGAAACATGAACATTTTCTTTTTTTAATGCCAAACCTTAAAAAGCAAGAATGCATCTATTAGATTGAGTTTTTCTTATAGGCTGAAACTAAGAAAAAGAACAGGCAGTTTTAATGCATTCGTAGCTTTTTGGGCTGCACAGAACATGGATTTTAGATCCAGTTGTGTTTTCCAGAGAGTGGCTGGTTCTGCTGGGGTGACCAGCATCTTTCCTGTGTCTCTTCCTACAGACATCAGAACAGTTAGGTCTATATACTTCAAGTTATTTTTTTGTTCACCCCTCCAATATCATACCATAATATAAGTGGCTGACACCATGTGATACACATGAAATAAAGGGAATCTTTGAAAGCCAGATGGTCATAACTAGGTTTAATTCTTCGTGAGATGTGTTGATGTTTGAAACAGGCTGAAAAACAACATTAAAGAGGCAATAAGGGGGCAAAAGATAATGAGGCAAAGATTGGAGAAAAAAAATGCTTAAAGAAAACTAAACACACAGACAAAGTATGTCCAGTTGGTAGATATACTTTAAAACCCAATCTGATCATATTTTTAGCTCCTTTTAAAGCATTCCCAGAAGTTTTTAAATTATGATTTTTGGTAAAAAAAAAATGTGACGGTTTCTAGCAAATAGTTTCTGCAGAGCGGTAGTAGTTCATTAGAAATTCACTTTTGAGTTGTGGGCGAGACTGTTGAGCATCAACTATCTGTTCATATACTCTCCCTCTAGCTTACAGGCCCTCACGCCCCCAACATTACTGGTGAAACAAAAATGGCAAGTTTTAAAGTTTTATTTTTGTTTTTTTTAGTCATACAGTTTTGAACCATATGCCAACTTGGAGAAGGAAAACAAAGACATGCATGGATCTATTGTCTGCAAGTGAATGCACCAGAATGGAGCTTTTGGCCCACCCTGCGTATTTTCTACTTCATAAATATGTTATGCGGTGAGCAGGAAGGGGAGGATCCAAGCGCAGGACACAATTGAAGTTATGAGGTTTATTTGAGGGTAAGGCGATGAATGTTGATGGGGGAAAGTCCGGTATGGATTGGTCTTGCGTCGGGAGCGGAGTTGGATGAGCTCGGGGAGGCAGCAGGGGTAGTGGAGAGAAGGCGGGAGCCACTGGCAAACAAACACACAAGTTAGTAGGGAAATCTATGAAACAAGAGTGAGTCCTAAGACACGTCTTTGGGAGCCAGCACGTTACCGTCTTGGGCAAGCTAACAGTCTGGCGCCGGAACTGGGATCTCCACCATCCTTTATACATCTGCTGGAGACCCAGGTGCAGGCAATCATGGTGGCCATACCTGGTGGCTGATCGGCATCTGACGACCCACAACAAAATAAACTCTTTTTCAAACTGCATTTTTTTTGCCTCCTTCCTATTTGCAACATTTTCAAGAAACATTCTCAGAAATGCAATTTCGAGTTTTGTTTTCCTATAAAATTGCCACAAGAACATGTTAAAAACACCCAAAGCATAATTTTGATTGGAGTGGATCTTTATAGTATAAAGGATAAACCTCATGTGATCTGGATATATGAAGAAAAATGTTGTAAAGAATGCTATATCTTCCTAAGCATTTAATAAGGAACATTCAATTGTAAAACCTTAAATGAACCAAGAAATGCAAGCAGAGAAAAAGTACTATGAAGTACACTTTTGTGAAATAAAGGTACTGCAGCGACTCAAGTCATGTCTCCAGTTAAGTAAGCAAAGAAAAGACACTTCATATTTTTTTATTTTTAAATTCATCACTAAAATGTTGTTCTCTTCACATTATTTTTTATGGAAAATGTCATTGCAACAGAAAAGCAAAGGAAAGGATGAGCTGTTTTAAAATCCAGCAGCTGTTTTCCCAGTCTCTGCTAGTCCATGCAAAGTGAACCTGAACATCAAATATTGAGGATCCTTCTGAAGATGCCCTAGAAGCTACTTCTATCCACCATTAAAGGTACCAATGTGGCAAAAGGTCAGAACATATTAAAAAAACATGCATCGTTGTCACAGCACCTTGCCAGTGAAAAATTTCTTTAAAGAAAAAGCTCCTGTCCTCTGTCATTTGAATTTAAAAAAAAATCAAGTCTCATGGGGCCAAAAACCTTTGTCCCTTACTTTTCTACTATGAAATGACTTATTCTGAGTGAAAAATGGAATGTCAACCATGCGCTGAAGACTCATGAGTTATTAACGCAAGGATGAATTGACTTGATGGCAGATGCATACTCAACAGGCTACCAAAAGTTCTTAAAAGCTACAACCTCCTAAATTTCCTTGGTGAAAAATAATATACAGTTTGAAACTATTTACCTGAAAAAAATCTGTGTCCCAGTGAGGCAGATTTGAAAAGTTTAGCCATTTACCACCAGAGATATCGCCAGTAACATCTAAATAATGTGCAGTCTTTGACATATTGTAACAGTTCGACCGTTTACACTATTAACACAAATCGTCTGATTTTGACCCGAACAAATGTGGTTTTTCATGTCGGCTTTGCACCGATACGCAACATTTTGTCGGTAAAGTGCTGCATAACAGCACAAAGTCACTTTTCAATACAAAAGAAACAGCTGATTTACAATGATTGCCTAAGAACTTCTTTACTATAAAGTGTCGCATAACTGCAACACAACTGCTTTATCTCCACTTCAGAATCTACTACATTAATTACTCCAAGAATGTCAAGAATTTCTGTGTGGCCAAGAAAAAAGGTCAGCACCAGCCGCACATATGTAAAAAATTATCTGCAAGTAGCCACCTCAAAAAATAAACAAAAAGATTAAAAGGATCCTTGGAAGATCCTTTTGCTACATGCTAACAGTAGCCATGTGTGTTTACCACAGATTAATTCCAATCTAACATGTGGTAGATGTAAACATTTGTTATAATTGGATAAAGTTTTTCAGGCCCATATACTGAGTACAATTCTAATCTGATCTTTGATCAGATTAAAGGCATCTTGCACGTCCACGCAGCTACTGATGTACCTTTGCACTGAAATTAATCTTTCATCCACTTTGAACTCCTTATTGAGCTGACTGCAGGTTGCTGAACATTGTGTTGGGCTAACAGGGATGTCAGGAGTTATGGTGTGCATGATTTTTTAGAAAATGTGAGATATAATTTAACTGTGAAGTTTACTTTTGTTCTGCTGAGTTTGTTTTAAGTTGTTCCGAATGTTGAGTCCTATTTTGTTCATATACAGCAGTTTCTTGTTTATGGAGTTATGCTCTCAAGATTTCCCACAATAAAGAAAATCTGCAAGTGGTCAACTAACGGTATATATATTTTTTTACAAATAAACATGTTTTAAGGTTGTAAAACCCCTTACTACACACTTTATACACTTTTCTCAGACAGACATTGAAATTTTCACACTTTTCTCTTTTGTTTAAGGGTTTATATCATGCAAAATCAACTTTTTTGAGCTTTTAAGTGTATCTTAATGGCAATTTTTCTCAAAAAAACAACCCCAAAGTGGTATTTTGCTCCATTAACTTATTTCTGAGCATTCCTCTAAAATACTCTGAGCAGCAGCCCCTCCCAATCCACAAAAACGAGTGGGTCCTCACATTCATACATATGATTACGGGGAAACAGCTCCATCCAGCAGACTCCTTTTTAGAAATGTTAGACTCCTGCTGGAGTCTGTGCTGCCAGCACCACCCTCAGGCTAACACAAACACCCACTTTTTCCGCAAAGCTAGTGGTGAGCGGCAAAACACTTTCATTTTAAATGCACAATATGTATATCCATCTTTGCAAAAGTTTGGATGTTGGGTTTTTTTCGTGAGCAAAACGCAGCCACGCTGCTGAGGCCGGCTCTAGGATGATGTCATGAAATGGACGGCATCAATAAGGAGCGAAAGGCTAAGCTTCACAGATTGAGGCGTCTTACTTCAAGGTATGAAAAGAGCTCAGAAAAATAACTATTTCATAAAAAATGTGTTATTTGGTGCCAAAGGTAATATATTGTCATATATATGGATATTGTTTACTCTGAAAGGCTTAACAATGGCCTGATATGGGCCCTTTAAACCCTCGGATGTTCAAACAGTTGCTTCACTGAAAAACAAGTCCAGTATTATTGAATGAAAAGAAAGATCTGCTCACAATTGAAGAGTTGTGTAAATTTGGTAAATTTGGGTCAGGACACAGGAGCAAGGCAGGAGGCCAAGAAACAGGCAAAGGTCAAAACCAACAGGCAAACACAGAGCACCCGCTTAGTGAGAACTACTGGGGAGAAATTCAAGACTACAGGAAGCACAGAGAGCTGAACAGAATCTATACAAGATAAATAGTGAGAGAGCACAGCTGTGTGGACCAGGGACCGAATGCAGTGCATGCAGGGAAATGGAGTAAGGAGGATGAGAGGCAGTCAATACTCAGAAGAGGCCTCCCTCTGGTGGCCGGAGGGGGACATAGAAGTCCCGACAATTTTGAAAATAAATAAATAAAAATAGATGAACAGAAGTAAATTTAAAAAAAAAGGTTACATCACAGGTCAAGTTGGTCGGTCCTAAAAAATATTTGTCTGCATACAGGGCTTCAGATAAAGCAATTACATTTAAAGAATCTAGGCTAGATATGTTAGCTTGTCTAGCTTTAAAGATAGCAAAGGAACACATCTCCACTGATTGCCATGTAAGAGCCACAGACTGTGAGGCAGGGAGCAATGAAAAATAGATGTAACCTTTATAGGAAAGGGTGACAGCATGCCAAAAGAGAGAAAAAGAATACAAAATGAATAGCTCCAAAACACAGTTTGAGTTGCAGCAGGAGGTAAGCTTGATATTATACTACGTACTTTGAAGGATATTTACATAAAACATAAAAAGTAATTAAAAAAAGCTATATTTTATTACAAAACATATTTCTTTTGTCTGAAAAGTTTCATCAACACTGCTGATGCAGGTGCATCTTACTTTTAAAATGAGGATTTCCTTCCATCATCAAGCACTCTGTTATCTGTTAAATCCAATTTTTGTGTTTTATTTTTTAAAAGCTAAATTGATGTTTTGAATAAAAAAAGAGATGTTTACATTACAAACACATTTTACTTTATAATTGTCATTTTGTTCAGATTTCACAATTGAGATAAAACTTAAACTAAAAATGTTTGAACCAGTCATCATCCAAATTTGTACAATAAATGCCTAAAGATCCTTGAAGATGAAGAAAAATTCTTAAATGAAAAGATGGGGAAATAAAACAAATATTTCACCCTTTAACACTGAAGCACCCTTTAACACCTAAAGAAAACATTCACACCGTGAATCAGCTGATTTTAAGTCGATTTTCTTTACATCGTAATCAGCTGATTAACGTTGATCATGTAGACTGCTTCTCTCCAAGTACTTTAATTGAGTAAATAATTGCAAAGTTACAGTAGTCGAAAGAACGTCAAGACTAGAGCTAAAGTCCCCGTGTAAAAGCGTTCAAGAAGAACTTAAGAACAAACTATTTCAGGTAGATCTGATGAAGGAATCTCAATGTTCAAAAGAAGTCGATTTGTCGATCGGTTACGGTAGGCAGAGTGGTTAAAAAACACAAAAGCTAAAGTTACCAGTCTGTATCTTAAACTGAGAGAATTTGAAAAGACATTGGAGACCAAAATTTAAAGTTAAATATAATATAGGAGTAAGAATATGCAGGTTAGCTTCGATTTTAAAAAAGATTGCTTTTAGATTAGGAAGAAAAAAAAAGGAAATAATTTAGGAGTACTCAGGGTGAAAAATCTGTCACATTTTCTCTAAAATATATGAACCTTGTCTTAAAAACTGATGAACAAACTTGCTGTAATTACAGTAATTTACAAGCATAGTTTTCAGAGTAGATACTCATCCTTGACTGAATACAGTGCATCTCCATGTTGCAAAGATAGCAACCCTGCTTCCAAACAAGCTGACAGGCTTCCACAAAAGGTACTGTGAGCAATAGGGGGAGGTGCTTGAAGTGCCAGCTGGAAGAAGAGAGACAAATTCCTCCCTTCAGCCATGCTGGTCCTGCTACCTTTTCACAATTCAGTTTAATTGGCTCGTGAAAGGTTAAAGTGCAGCCACTGAATGGCAGCAAGAGGCAAAGTAAGCACGCTGTCCTCATTTTCCATTCCACCGAACTCACTCGCTTTACGGCTTTTCCTAAACGTATTGTAAAGGGAGGCTGTTATACATGCAGAGCTGAATTATGAGAAAATGAAGGTCAATAAAATGAGTAAAAATCCTACAAGTCCCGTAATAAAGCCACTCAGGCACATCTTTGGCACATTTATTGACTTTGAGTGGCGCAATATCACAGTGGATTGTGGACTAACATCAAGGGCAGATCAACCTTGATCGCAGAGCTGAGATCTGTTCCATTGTCTGAGTGTCACTGAGGATCAGGGTCTGTTTAATCATCATTTTACAGAGGAGTATTATCTGCTCAGTGAAACCAGACTAAAGAGTGCCTTTAGACCTATAATCATGGTAGTTTTCTCAGGCACCAACATTGATGTGAATATTCAGTGTTTTGTCACTGAAATTAGAGTTTTTCTGTTTTCACAGAATAGTTTATTTATTCAGTTTTATTGAAAAAATAATGAGAAAGATGGTGAATTCATATTCATTTACAAAAGTAAAACTTGTGAATATGACTATGCAGTGAGACCCCAACCCCCGTTTATATCACTGTTTTTTCAATTATTCACATATATTCCTGGAGACGTTCAACTTTCTTGTTGTTGGGAAATTCTGGAGTGACACAAGCAAAGCAGTCCACCTTAGTTATCTTTGAACTGAGCTGGTGAATTCATAATTATGTCTGCTGTGCTGCTTCAGAAAATTAGAACTTTTTAAAAATCAAGATTATGTTTAGAAGGTGTGTTTTTGCCCGTGAAACGTTATCTAATTTCTGAACAACCAAGCTTTTGTTGCTCATACAACTTTAAGAGAGTGATATAAAATTATTTTAAACTGCTGCATTTGTCAAAAAGCTACCTCCAAAATGAGGGAATGTGTCAACGACCCACAAGCGTGCTGAAAAAAAAAGCAAACAGTTTAGTTTGTGAGTGCTGCACCAAAAACATTTACAAAATGTTTTTTGTCTCCAGGAGTGACAGGAGTGATCAGTGATTACAACAGCCATGTTCTATAGGCGGAGTTGGGTAAGAACAATATTTTACCATATTTTATACACTATAATGAAAACAATGCGTGATAGAATGATACATCTTTATTTATTCCAAATAAAGACAGTGCACACTAAAATCCGGTTGTGCTTATTAATGTCGAAGTGTTTTTGAGAGGTACACAGCACTGTCAAAGTGTCAGTCTGTTTTTTTATGAGTTGCAAACAAGGTTGGGTGTTATTGTAAATATGCTAACACAGCTAATGCGTAACTAACGGTGCAGGACTTACAAGTCTTCAAACAAGTTCTAAAGATGGTGTGAATGCAGTTAAAGTCTGATTGACTGATGGATTTACCTTTTGTCTCGCTTAATGCGCCTTATACTTTAAGGCACATTATGACATAATTTCAAAAATAGACCATTCATTGACGTGAGCCTTATAATCCGGTTTGCTCTATAGGCAAGTGCTGAAAATACAGTTGGCCTACTCTGTTTTATTAATAAGTAGTATAAAGTATTAACTTTTTTTTTTTCCAAGGTGACAGCTGTGTTGTCAGATGGAGTTGTCCAGGTAGGCTGCAAACAAAGATTTTGTGATTCAGTTCCATGCTTTTTCTAAGTGTGAACATAGCAACACAACAACAAAACATTATATTTATCCAGTAGTGTAAACTGTGTAAACTGATTGGCTGCTGTGAGTTTTCCAAAGTTTATGATGCAAAAGATCAGCAAAAGGACAGAAGGGAATGTATTAAAGCGTTGTTGATGTCGGAATATGGAGCACAGCACTCAGTGGACATCAAAGTCGCCAAAGCAATCATTTAAATTTTTCAGTAAAGGCTGGCTCTCAAAATAGTCAAATGTTCCTGTTGGTAGAAAGGAATTAAAACACTAAGCCAAATGGATGTAATCAAAGCATGAAAGTATTCTTTTTTCCTTTTGTTTAGTCTATCACAAACAGAAAACACATTTAAAAATAAAACAAATTGATAGTGGATAGTAACCAAATCTACTTGTTAGTGAAAAAAACGGAAAAAAAAATCAGAAATGTATTCTTTAACAATTAAAAAGTGTTTTTTTTTTTAATTTTACAACTTGAAGTTCTATATGTTGATCTTGTTATTTAAACAGTTTGCTTGAAACTACAGCTACCACTGCTGTTCAATGTTGTCCTTTGATTTTTGCAAATGATGTGTGCAAAAATCCTGTCTTAAATATGCAAATGATAATTTATGTCAAAAAAAGGGGTGAAATAACAAACTGACCTGTGCATAGCTGCAACTCATTTGTGAAGCAGCTACAGATGTCTCCATACAGTCAAAGAAAATGCTCCTGTCTGAATTTATTTGGTTTGTAAGAGACAGTGTGATATGTGGGTGTTGGCAGGGGTGTAGTTCCCGAGTCGAGCTCTGGCAGGAGCTGCAGATAGAACAGATGTCCTGACTTCAACTCCCCCAGCACTTTTCAAACAAAAAGGTCATACCAAGGATTTTCAAATAAGACAAAGATTTATTGTTGGCCCGGTAGTGACGGGAGCCTTTTGACAAACTGTTATTCCTTTGAGATAATTCAAATTGTGTGAATTTCTCTATAAGATAAAAGAGTTACAAAGCCAAAAAAAAGAAAAGGCAAGGTGATAAAACCCAATAAACACATTTTTTTTCCCAATGGCACATGTAAAACTTTGAAAGAGAAATGAGTGATGGCAATTTTAAACACAGAAGCTGCCTGGCACACTTTCATATTTAATATTTACCTCCGGGGATTTGACAAGATCCTGACTAAATTAGGTCTATATTTCAATTGGCCTTGTAGCACAGATCTAATTCAGGGGACAGCTCTGGTCAAGCTGTGATTTGTAATTAAGATGCAGGCATGAACTGAATTGGTATTTCCTTGCAAGATATAGATCCCGGCTGGAGATGATAAAACTGAGTGGATGAACAGAGCAGGAGCTCTTTTCAGTTTCTAGTGAGAAAAACAAGCATTTAATCTTGCTATCTATGTATAGTGGGGGTAAAGAAATATTTGGCAGTCACCAATTCTGCAAGATGAGAGATCTGTGGCGCAAAGCAGATAGTGAAGTTTTGGTGCAATTTCAATAGGGAAGAATGACCTAGCTTCCAGCCACTCTGGTCTGCTATGACATCACTCTACACACCATTCATCTATTAGGCTTTCACTGTAAAACCAGAGGTGTAACGAAATATATTAGCAATTCTAATAATATCATTATTTGTGTTGCCTTTTAAGATACATAGTCGATATTGGTTGATAGAGATATGTCAGCCAATCGTTATCATATTTTTACCTTTAAATTCATGGATGTTTAATGCCTTAATCACATGTACCCATATGAAGGGTTGACCCATACCAGTGCTGCAGGTTTTTTGGGTTGTCCGAGGCCTGTAGAGGGTCACAGAGAAGAATGTCTGCATCGAGTGTCTTAACCTTATCCACTGTCTTCTTTGATTGTATGGTCACCTCAAGTGTGGTCATGAAAATGGAACGTATGATTGTTGTTTGTGTGGTAAATGTCTCGTGAAGTATTTGTAAGGATAATGTAAGTCACTCATACCTATCAATAACAGGTAACGCTGTTGTACAGTATTCTCTATGCTGTGCTCGATCATTAGGTGTGCATATTAGCCTTTTACTGACTAAATGCTGTAGGATGCTTGCACAAACAACGCCCTGACTGTCTAATTTCATAAATTCTAACATTCTGGATATGTGCAACAAGTATACAGTCCCCTCCCTTTCTTACTTTGACCAAATCATGTTTTTAATGACACATGAAACTCATTCTCATCATAAATCAGCCTTGAAGCTAAGAATTATTCAGGTCATTTATTTCTTATTGAGTGAATCAAATATACTAGTCATCTCTTTAGTCTCCTTCAACAACTAGGAAGCAGGTGTCATATGCCTATACATCATACCTCTAACATCCTTCCAAAATTTGATTCTTTTCTCACTGCTTAAAAGTTCCTCAAGTCATAACGTGCTTGAGATGCTAGAGATCGGTGCTGCCAAAGCCTGTTCCTGAAGAGCAACCACCTTGGTTTATTGTCAGCCATCTGTGTCTTGCTCCCTGATGATTACTGGGTTCATGTGATTCCAGTTTCTGATTAACCCAAAAAAACCTCAATCCAGGTACTCAGTGGGGGGAAGGTCAACTGGCAAAAAGGCACAGTAGTCATGGGAGCCTGTTTGGTCAACCTGGTTATTTGCATTGAATAGTGTTTGACATTATTTGTTTATCAAGAGTCAAAAAACATGTTTCTGTTCTAATAAAGCTTGATGATCTTTTTTTAATTCTATTTTAATAAAGTATTTGTAGAATGTCCATGTTTCTCCAGGCAGATGCTAGGCTATAATCTTAATAAAGTTTAATGTGTTAAAAACTGATGTCACAATTACTTATCAGACTCTGAGAAAAGGGGTGCTTTGAGGTCCTCTAAGCTACTTGGAAAATAAAAACATACAGTAAACCTGACAAGAAACAGCTGGGTAGGGATTTAGGAGTAATTGACTTATGTAAAGTGACATGCACAGCTTGGCGCATTAGAACCTTTTCAGCAGCTTGTCTATGAACTTGATGATTTATTGGCCGCAGATGAATAACATTGTACTGCTTCTGTTCATTTCAGGTAAAGCTCTAACATTTATGTCTCAACCTAATCTATAGAAATAGAACAATGCGAGCAGAAACGAAAATCAAGTAAAAACAAGATTGAAGTGCAGCTGAACGCCTAAAAACATTAGTCAGTGAATGAAGCCAACGTGATGGATTTTTATGAAAGCTGTCCTTTCTGCAGATTCTGGAACTTCATGTGCCTCTTCTCAAACTCCGAGTATCTTTTCACACTGGAGTATCACTTCTCATCTTCAGAACTGAATCCTATTTTGTTCTAGAGCCTTTATTTTTAACTTGTGGGAGATGCACTGAGCTCTAGCGCATGCTGCAGGTTTACATCAACAAGTTACTATGGTTCTGTTTATTTTGACTTCGGTTCTTCCACCAATTATGTTAATAGTATCACTGAAATATCAGAGTTTATACATTTAAAATGTAAAAAACATTGCAAACGTCACAGCTCATGTATTCAGTCTAAAATCTGGAATACAGAACATTTCTGTTTAACGGTGAAGAAGTTTTCCCTTCATTTTTACAAGATGGGCCAAACTGCCTCACATGACTTTAATGTTGGCTCAATTGTTCTGTATTGCATGTTTTTCTATCTGTTTGTTTTCCTCTTTGTATTGTGTCACAAACACTGACATGCAAGTGAGAGAACAATAGAATAAAATCAACATTAACTCATTACTATTAAGAATTACATAAAAAAGAAAGGCATCGCCTGTAGAGGCAACTATATTATGTCATTGGAAGTTGTGAAATAAATAATCCTGCAGCATTTTTACAAGTCGGTTAAAGAACTGCACAAGATGTGGGTTCAAAAGTGGGAGACAAAAGAATTCAAAGACTGATCATATTTAGCTCAAAATCAAAAAATTAAACAATTACTTTTACAGTAAAAAGTAAATCTTGTAATTAAAGTTATGAGGAAACGTTAACAAAAAAGTCCAAGTTTTGCTTTTCTTTCCGAAAAAAAAAAAAAATTCAGTTTTGTTAAGAAAGCGAAAGTAAGCCACCAGGTTAAAGCCAAATAAAACAGTCCCAAATATTTAGTTTTTAGGAAAACAAATGTACATTATTTCCTGCTTTGTCATTTTTAAATTTAGCTTTTAGAGCAAATCTTACCGTGATTCAGCATCATCAAAAACTAAACCAAAGCAAAAATGGTATACATACATGGCATAGATTCAACAAGGTACTGGAAATATTCCTCAAAGAGTTTGGTCCAAATTGACATGATAGCATCACACAGTTGCTACAGATTTGTCGGCTGCACATCCATGATGCCGATCTCCCGTTCCATCAGTTGTGACCAGGGGTTATTTGAGTTACTGTTGTCTTTCTATCAGCTGGAAAGAGTCTGGCTTTACTCCTCTGAGCTCAGGCACCAACAAGGCATTTTTGCCCACAGAACCGCCACTTACTGGATGTTTTATCTTCTTTGTACCATTCTCTATAAACCCTAGAAATGGTTGTGGGTGAAAATCCCAGTAGATCAGCAGTTTCTGAAATAGTCAGAGCAGCTCATCAGGCACCAACAACCATGCAATGTTCAAAGTTGCTAAAATCACCTTTCATCCGTCTTGACCATGTCTACATCCATTGAGTTGCTGCCATGTAATTGGCTTATTAGAAATTTGCATTAAGAGCAGTTGGACAGAGGTGCCTAATAAGGTGGCCGGTGAGTGTATTTCTAAGCTGTTTAAAATTCATCATTTCAAAGATTAAGTTGGTGACATGGAAAACTGCGAACACTGCTGCCAATTTTCACAGTACTTTTGTAAAATCTACCCAAACCTTGAAGTGCTGGAATAAAAAATAAAAAAGTGCTAAATGGAATATTTAAACCGAGAGCAGAGCATAAACAAATACCCACAAGCTTTGGTTTATTGAATATGGGATGTAAAATTCAGTCTTCCAAATTCCCTTGCAGAGCTGAGATCACACAGAAAATGATCACTTTCATCTCTTAGCCGAGTTTAGTAAATATATTATGACAGGAGCCCGGTCTTGCCGCGGGTAAATTTCTGTTACCTAATTTCTGACAGCTGAAATTAGCATTTTTTTGGACCTGCCCATTACACTGCCTTTTTTTTACAAACAGGAATCTGTCAATTTCACAGCAATAGCTGTGTTGGAACAAATTAGGCTTTTTTCAAAGTAAATTATTGGTACTTTGGTGCATGAATAGGGACACTGATAAAAGCATTGATCACCAATAAGGTCAGTGGTCAATGAAAATAATAATTACTGCTGTGAACAGCCAATTCAGTAATAATATGGTACAAACCTGTTGGTTTTTTATTGTGCATGACAAGGTTGTTGAGTAATGAAATAAACACCACAATGGTTACTGTAGTAACTCGAAACAAACAAACAATGACAATTTACTGAAAATGAATCAATGTAAGTCAGACACTGCTTTTTATTTGTTGCTTAACACAATCTTTTTGAACACAAATGGTTCTAGATAAAAACGATGGTACCCTTTAAGACCCACCCTGCTGAAAAGCGGCTCTTCAGTGTTTTTAACATGTTCTTGTAGCATTTTTCTCATTATTGAGGACATATATCAAGACAATTAAGCTCAAAATTGTGCTCCTTCTTCTTTATTCAAATTGTTGAAAATCAGGAGCAGATGATAAAATGCTGTTGAAAAAAAGCCTGTAGCAGTGATGTAGAAGCTACAATCAGCAGGGCATTAACTCCCTGCCCCCTCTCCGTCCACTTGAAGATGACCAGATCCATGCACGTCTTGGTTTTCCTCATCTGAGCTGACATCTGGCTCAAAATTGCATGGCTGGATAGCTCCAGAATTGTCATTGGACTTAAACGTTAGAGAAGGAATTTGTCGACTCTTAAGACAACCACTGCAATGAAATGATTTCTGTCAATGAGACTTTTACACGATTCATCAATCATAAGGTCACTTTTGATTTGGCTAAGATTTTGTTCTTATTCTCTCTGCAACAAAATAGCCCAATACCATAACTTTGGAAGGGGTTGTTGACCCATAAATCTGGTGTAACCTTTGTGTGTTGCATAAGTTTTCGTTCCAACCTGTCGTCCTGCAGCATACCTGCAAAAAAATGTACATGAACATTTTACTCTATGGGCTCACCAAGGGATCTACAGCCTTGATGTTTCCTGTGGGCCACCTGTGTGACGCACATAGGTTTGCCCATTTTTCACCCGCAGACATCCTGTGTCCACCTGTAAGGGCAGCTGTGCCTAAGGTCCTACTGAAAAAAAAAAAGAAACTTCAGTTTTGTCTCAACTATTCGAAAAGAACTTGCTCCCCGTAGCTTTGTGCTTTGTCTGTATTTTTTAAAGATTTGTTTCAACAGTGATGTCAGTTTTGGTTTTCTCCCACAAAGTCCCCTATGTTTTGAACGTCTGATGTTGTGATCTGATTTCATTTCATTTATTCATTTCAAGAGCCCCTTCCACCACCAGCCAAAGAGGCCCAAAGTGCTGCACACAAAGAAATACATTTTAAAATCATAAAAAAAGAATAAAAGACATAAAAACAGATTAAAACCAACATAAAAAAGGAAGCTAGGCATAGGTCCGGTTTCAAGGTTGCATCAAGTTTCACTCCGAGGTTAGAGACAACAGACTGTTTAAGTGGGGAGAGCTAGAGGAGATTAGGACCAAACACTATTACTTCAGTTTTTGTCTCATGAAGCCCAAAGAAGTTAGCCAACATCCACAACCTAACTTCATCAAGGCAGTCAGTTAATGCCTTAACCATGTGGTCAAGGCCCTTTGTGTAAAGGGAGATACATTTGGCAGTCATCACATACAGATGAAAATCCACATTATGCTTACAAAGCAGCTTTCCCAGTGGTAGTATGTAAATAGGAAAAAGTAATGGGCCGAGAACAGACCCCTGAGGGACTCCCCACCTCATGGGGTAACACTTGGATGAGTGAGGGCCCATGTTAACACTGAAAAACGTTTCTGTGAGATAAGACCTTATCCACTGTAGAGCTATGCCGGAAAGCCCCACCCAATATTACAGCCGACCAATCAAGATCTCGTGATCAACTGTTTAAAAAGCTGCCGATAGATCCAATAATAAATGAATCACCAGATGACCTGCAATTGTTGCGAGCAAAACTGATGGAATTTGCCCATAGAGTTAACCTTTTGATGCTGTTCTGGTTTCCATTTGTATCCTCCCTCATTATATTTACTCCAGTTGACCTTAACACGCTTGAACATATTGTCACAAGAATATTAGTGCTTGGAGGGAGTCTTATGTCTTTATTTATACTTTTTTACTAGTTTTTACTTTTGTCAGTTTTGTATATTTCAGTGACCGTTGAAGGTTTCTTTCATTACCAGAAAAGAACTACAATTTTGTCCATAGATATATTTAAAACAAACATATGCTATTAGGTTATATTTAGAAAAGTGACTTAGTCCTCATACAGTTGACGGCATTCTGCCAAACATCCCAATCTGGCATTATTCTTGATTTGAACTGAGAATAATTTCTTGGATTAAAGTTTAAATAATCCTGTATTTGCAGCTGCAAGTGGAAGTAGAACATGCCCACCACAGCATATAAAGACAGGGAGCACCTGGCAGAGGAGCTCCTTGTCTGGTTTCAAATGACTGAATTGACTGCAAAAACTGCTTTCAGCTTCAGCTGGCAGCATTCATGAACTGGGTGATCCAGAGGTAGGTATGCTGCCACAGGCCCAGACTGCTACAGGTGTTTCCAACATGATCTGGGCCATTTCCCCCCTTCTATTTCCAGTTTGTAGATCTTTCCTCACTGCCCTCTTTCTTATCCATAAATGCAGATGTCATTGTTCCTGTCACTAAATGCTTTTTTTGGGGCTTACACCAAAGGCTCCAGTGTTTGCCTCTCTTGCTGACTCAGGGAAAACAGAGGGTCATGTTCATTGAATCTGCTACTCCTGGAAAGTTCCTCCTGTTAGAAGGAGTTTGTCTTTTTGACAGCTACATAAATGCACTTTTGGCACAATGATTTCAAAACTGATGGTGTCTGTGTTGGCAGTTCTTGAAAAATAAGACTAACAGTTTGGCGTTGTGTCTTGAACAAAGTTAGTTCTGTGTCAGGTTTGTAGTCACAGGTTTGATCCCAAACCTGTCTGGTTCAGTGAGGAGGAACGTTTGGTTAAAAAAAAATCCTGCCAAATCCCTACAATCTGAAGGGGATTACAACAGAGACATTAGGGTAAAAACAAAACAAAAAAGAACAAACCGGGACATGATCTTAGCCTTAGTCACATGCACCCGTACATGTGATGTGGGTTATTGGGTTGTCCGGGCCTGTGGTTGTCAGAAAGGGTGTGCAGGTGTGGGGACATGAGGGACAACATTACAACGGAACATGCCATTCTCATGCGTGTGGTAAGTGGATTTTGAAGTATTTGTAAAGATTCTGTAAGTTAAACCCACTTCTGATGTACGGGTGATGCAGTCAAACAATGTCCTTACACAACACTCTAGGGCTCAATCCGAGTTCTTCCCTTCGCCCTACCACTTCTACCTTCTCCTATATTTAGCCCTCCAAACGGAGAGTTATGGAAAAGTAAGTGCCTCCGAATTTAGAGATCACTACCACTTGACGACGTCACCAATTGTCACCGGTCAGGTATTTTAGCGTTGAGCTTTTAGTGCTTGGATATACATAACTCAGGGGTTATATAACTTTAAAAAGGTTATCTTTAAACAAAAAGTAATTACTTACATTAAAATGTAAACTTCTGTGCATCAGATTTTCATATTTCTAATAATCAGGTTGCACAAAAGGAGTGGGAACTTGTCACTTAAACAGCCCTAACAGGCACCTTGCATAGAGCGCAGGGTTTGAGGGGGTTGAAAAGAAGCACTTTTGAACTCATATAAGAACCACTTTGTGATTCTTTCAAATTGTCAGCTTATAAACTTAAACAATTTTTTTCCTAAATAAATGCACTGATAGCTGTACCATTGGTACCATCACATTGTTTTGTTGTTTTATATCTGTTGCTTGTGCTGTCAATTCTGTCAGCAAAAGGAGGGAGCATCCAGTCTAACTTAAAGGATGTTAATTTGGACTTCATCTGCATCAGTATGAAGCCTCGCATGATCACTATGGGAGAATGTGTCAAGCAGCAGAGTGCTGTCAGCTGCAAGCTGTGAAATGTTCTATATCAGGGGTGTCAAACTCCAGGCCTCCAAGACCAGTCTCCTACATGTTTTACAACCAACCTACCATTGAACTTCCTTAATGGCTAAACACACCTGATCCAGGTAATCAGCAGCAAATGAGGCAGGATTTCTGGAAAACCAGCGGGAGGCCGGCCCTTGAAGACTTGAGTTAGACAGCCCTGCTCTAAATTGATGCTCACTCACTGCACTCATATTCAAGCATCTGTCAGCTCTCTTAGATTAAGGCTACAGACGCTGAGACAGTCCATTTGAAATATGCCTGTTTGTGATGTATTAACAAGACATTTGGAAAATACCATGCAAATTTGAGTTATTTGAAAGTCACTCTACATCTTAGATCGAATTCAGTAATTTTAAGTCATGTAATATCATGTATTATCAGTCATCAGTTATCCTCCAAAAAACTTAGATTTTTTTAAAATCTAAAAAGTATCTTTGAATCCATTAAATGCATACATATAATATGTAATATATTTAATAGATACCGGTAAACATAGATTATTATTATGCAAGAAATTGAAAAAAAAACATTTCAAATTTTAGTAAATATTTTTTTTTAACTGGTTGGTTGACAAATTGATATAAAAAGTGTTTCCTTTTGTTTTGACAGTTTTACTTTTAGTGTTGGTCATTTGGCTGCATAATTTGTGCTAATTCCATTAGCCATAATATTTTATGATTTAATACAATTTTACAAAAGCTGGAGATTGGTCCAGTTGTAAAATATTCCTGATGCTAAGTAATTTCATGTTCTGGATTTCTCTTCTCCCCAGAAATAACTAGTTGTGAGCGCTCATCATTACCATCTATATTTAGCTCATTAAAGTCCGACCGTCTGCTTGTCAGAGACATACGAGTCACTCCCGATGAATCACAGATAAAAAGGACGGAAAAAAATCATTATTCCAAAGGATGTCACTTAAATTAAGAAATGTTGCGTGACTAAAACATTGTATTATTCATGACTTGGGTAGATTGCAATGTTCTAGATTTTAGAAATTAAGTAAGGTGGAAGGCAAAGCTATTTCAGGTGTTTAAATGAACCACAACATATTTCCATATAGTAAGTTTGTTTTCTCTACTGTCCCTCTGTAATCACAAAGTATTAAATCCCTCCAAGGTCCTAAACTGTTGCACAGTTTAAGCTCAAGTCATTTGCACCTAATGTGCAGAAATTCCCACATCCTTTTGTTTCCTTACTGCTGCATTGTTTTGTTAAAAGCCATTCGTGGACAGTAAATACATAAAAATAATCATAAATTAAAGCTAAAAATTACTGAAAAAAATAATTTGCATTTAAAGTGATTTTATTTGAACACAATAGATAAAAAGCCTCCTGAAAATGGAATGAAACCTCATTTGCAATGAACTGTAGAAATCCACTGAATGCAGATGAACCAGAAGAAATCAGCCTTTAAAATTAAAGACCCATTCTGATGATTTTTTATTTTGTGATTTAACATGTTCTTGTGGCATGTTTTCAGATGACAAAACACATATAATGATAAAATTAAGCTATAATTAGGACTTCTGGTTTTTTTAATTTAAATCATTGTGAATCAAGAGCAGATGAAAAAATGCAGTTGGAAAAAGATTGTAGTAGTAATGTACATGCTACAATTGGCTCCGCTCCCTTCACCTGCTGTGACGAGCTGACGACCTGTCCAAAGTGTATCCTGCCTTCATCCATCAGTAACCTGGACAGTCTCTGGCAAACCTGGGGCCCCAGCTGGTTCAGGAAATCTATGATAGTTCAGGACAAAAATCTTCATGTTGAGCGGCCATTTTGAACCTTTTTTTTTTCTACCCTTTGATCCAGTCACTGAAAACATCATGTGCTTAAAGCTGACTCCCTGATTGGTTGATGCATTGCGTCAACCTTGACACGCCAAAATACCTCAGATTGCGTCTTTACATGACTTAACATTGAAACTTGATGCCCCCACCGTGTCGGCCATGTCCACTGTGAATGCACCCTTAAACAAGCTTTTTGAAAGACACATTGCGGTCATAGAACATAGCATAGAGTTACCTGAGCCGTCTCTTCCAAGTTGGTTTGCCTGAGTCATCACACCTGAGCTTTCCAGAATCTACGCTCCAGAGTCTGCATTCCACCATCTGTTTCTTGACAGTCCTTTCATTTGTGTTGTCCCCGAGATCATTAAATCCCTTTTCTGCGCTCCTGGATTTGTCATTTTTGGGTTGTCCATTTACCTCAACCCATGACACCTTCTGTTAGCTCTGTCATACCCGATACAGTTGAACAGATCCTGAGCCAAGAGAAAAAAACATTCTGTTGATCTCCTCCAGCAGGTGGTTGAAGAATATTGGAGGAACCAGCTCGACTTGCTTGATCATCTAAATCGGAATCTAATGTCTGGGTAACACCCAGGAACCAGTTACAGGAAACTTAGATTCCATAAAATGCTTTCATAATCCAGCAGGGGTTGATCAGGGGGCTTGAAACACAAGAAAACAAACAAAACTTTCGGACAACATGGACACTGTGAGGGCTTTCTAAATACCAACAGACATAACTAAACCTGAAGGAAACACTGATGCCCACACCAAAAACACTGAATCCATGACAAGCACATCACGTACCAGGATTCTACCACAGGTGTCCTTTATAATCACATCATCTCACTTAACCCACCAGCCAAAATACACACCCCCTCCACATGCATACACCAACTCCATCTGGCTACATTTGGGTAATGAAATAGTATCAGGTTACTGTTGAAGTGCAGTAAGACTCTCTTTATCAAACTTTGAAGGACTTTTTCTGTTTTTTCTTATTTTTCTATGACAACACGATTGGTTTGTGGTTTGTTGGTTTGTGATACACAGGTAACCAGTGCAGGATGTACTTCACCTTTAACCCTGTGAAATCTGGCATGAGCTCCAGCAGAGCTTCATAGTACTGAAAATGAAGAGACAAGTCCAGAAAATGATTGACTGACTGTCTGACTAAGGATGATAGTTGGCTCATGTGCTTGGTTAGGCTTTCAAATGCTTTTTTCAGAAAGCAGCCAACAAACAAAACACACACGTGTGTCTCTGTGAATCATCAACAGCTTCATCCAGGACCTTATGATGCAGTAAGTTCATTCATAAAAGATTTTTGTTTGTTTTATAAGAAAACTTGCTTTAAACAATTGTCCTGTTGCCACTACAGCCACAGTGGAAACAACGTTTTTTACAGAGACTTTTCAAAGTAAAGGAGTGCCCAGATCAATTCATGACTAAACAACTGGAGTGGAAATCAAGCTTAGGCATGTGCATTAAATTGTGTCCACAGAGATTTATCAAAATGAACTGTACGTGCTCATGGCTCCATAAATCAAGCAAGAAGAATGTATAAAAACATTTCTGCTGCCGTGCATGCACCCAGTTGTATTCATGTAGATACATAAATCGTTTGTGTGTGAGTGAATGCACCTGGACCCAGCTGTTTCTATGGATTATTTGGATTATGATGAGTTAAGGTCTCACGGTTTTGGCTGGATGCTGTGACATAATGCGGTACTGGAAACTGCATTTTTTTGTTTTTTAAAGAACAAACAGTCATTTATTGCCACATGTTCCTCAGATTCTTCTTTGAGTTTTCCTTCTAACCAAATATTTCAGTGTTCCATAATGGGGCCTTTTATGATGCACAAAGTAACAATCAGTTACTTGTGTACTTGTGTTGAAACGTCTTGGTGATGTCATTGGTACATGTGACTGCACTGCAAAAAGAAGAAACAATGTTGTTGGGAACAAAAATGTGAATACATTTACCGCAATTAGTTGGGAACTATAAAGACACCACAAGGTTTTTAGACTGGCCTGAGTTTATACTATATTCACTTTTCATGTTAAATCCAATAAGCTTTTCTTATTTTATTTTTTATCTTTTCCATAACCTGTTTTTAACCCCCACATTATGCTTGTTTCTGAGGGACAGCACTGATGTGCAGGGTCAATTTGACCCAGGGCACAATTAATTATGTCAAAGTGTCAGAAACCAAGAAGTCCCAAAAATATTGTTTAGATCTCATAATTCACTTCATAACCAACCATTTCAAACAATATTTAGTATATTGATTACTATTTACGGGTCATTGTTTATTGAGGATTATAAAGTCATTAAAAAACAAACAAAAAAAACATGTTAAAAGTTTTTTTTTTTTTTTTTTTTTTTTTTTCGAAACGGGAAAAGCATACACATAAATGACAATAATTAAACCTGCAGTTTTTTTGCTAGCATTAGTTTTTCCTTACCTATTTAAACCCCAGTAGTGATGGGCAATACCACACTTTCAAAATTCGATACGACACAAATTACTTTTTGCATGAATTATTCAATACGAATTACCAATACTGTTTATTTTTGTTGGTGGATTTTTTTTTCCTTGAGCACAGTATTTGCTATCCTAAGATCAAATACTGGCAAGGTAGCAACTTTAATGTGCCAGATTAAAAACACAAAGTGGTACTTTGTAAAATGACCTACTTACACCTTGCTATGTTGTTGCTAAGGATAAAACGCACAAGTCACGGCTTCTCTAGTCACGTGACTGCAAGTATTTCAACATACTGTGGGCTGGAGGGTGTTATGGCACAAAGCACTAGAGTAGTTCACCTAATAGTCAAAAATATCTAGAAATAACCCATTCACTTTTATTTTCTCATTTATTAATTAGTATTTGCGATTTTAAAATTGGTGATGTACTGGTACCTAAATTTCGATACCTTGGTATCTATACTCCGATCACTAGACCCCAGCCAAGATGAGGACCCCCAAATATCTATGGCAATCCATATACTTATCCAGTTTCTTCCACTTCTCACAGAAAACACGCCTTCAATCCAAAGTAGTAATTTTGAGCAGTTCAAAAACTGACTTGTATGTCACTCGATTCACTGCCGTCCCGGTGAGTCCAGGCTTAATCTTGATTATATTTTTGGCAGACTGTTTTGCATGATGTATATGTCATAATTTTTAAAAACACACGTCGGAAATATAGGAGCTAATTATTCCTATAAGTAAAGTTCTCATGACTCCTGTTTCATTGCATAAAAATTATTAAATTGGTTGGCTTTAAGATAAAGTGACACTAAATGTTATGCCTTGTGTCATATTACATTTTTAAGTATAAAAACTTGGCACGGTGACATTTTCATGAGCATTGAGACAATTCTAGGCAGCAGCAGCATCTTATTGTTTTCCCAGCTAGAGTTGGGTTGGAAAACGGTTTGGGTATGATGTTTCATCATCCAAAAACAATCTGCTGGGTACATTAATCATCCAGTAGGCAACTTGTCAGATGTCTTTGGCTGGAATATGAAAAATGACTACAAACTGCGAGACATGTTGCTCTCTGCATTAACCCAGCCTCCCAGGCACTTGATATTCATGGATGCTATAAACAGGAAAATCATGTCACACATGACACTGGATCAATCTGACTGGGACAGGTGTGTTGAGGGTCTAGTTAGGTTAAAGCACATTTAGCGAACTCTAAGGGCTTTTTTTGTTTTGTTCATTTTCGTTTGATAAGGAATGTCAATGACTTGGCAGCAGGTGAAATCTCTCCTGTTAACATCTGTTTCTTCTTTGGGGTTCAGATGTGTGTTGGTTATTAGATCAGTCCTCTCAGCCAGCCCTTTAGACAAGAGTGTGTTTGTCGCTGTAATGCTGTTATCTCCCTTACCTCCCCTCTTCTAATCTGGACACCTAACCGCCACACAAGTAAGCGGTTCTGACAAGGCTCGTGCACAAATTGAATTTTTCTTCCCCTATCTTTTTCGATTTATAATTCCCTCTCTCGCCCGACAAGCAAACTCAATTTCTAACCCTTTAGACAAAAGGCTCAGATAAAGCAATTAGTTTGTGACTTTGTGTGAGCTCCCAGCTCCGCTGACTTGACAGCAGTGAGGCACTAAAAGCTGGACAAACAGGAGGTGATGACGGTCACTGGCTGACAAATTCAAACCCACTAAGATGAACTTGGAGTCTGCAAGAACAAAGAGATTGAACTGCAGGAACAACCTAATTAAAGAAGTGAACTTAACAATGAAAGGGTCTAGACAAACCTTCTGCTGTGTCTCACATATTTGTTTTCTATCAATGCTGTCAAGCTGGTTTTGTGCTAAGTTTAACTAATTTAAAGTACACTTTCATTTTTTTACACATGAGTTGGCGGTGGTGTAAAAGTAGAGCGCTGAACCTCTGATCAAAAGACTGAAGTTTCGGTTTCAGTCCAAACAGCCGCATGTGTTAAAGTGTCTTTGGGCGAGACAGTGAACCCCACATTGCTCCTGGTGATTATTGGTTGGCGCCAGTGTAGGCAGCGGAGCCGAAAAAGTGGTTGTTCAAATGTGTTTCTGAGCTGGACGTGCCGTGTTATCAGGAACTCGCTGAACGTGTTCTTGTATGCACTCTTGTACGCGCTCTTGTGTGCGCTTTTAGCATATGTATGTTGTTCACACACGTCTGTCTAGAAGAACCTACAGTTAAAAGAGGCTTGGTGTGAAATGTCAAAGCAGTGAATCTTGTTTAAGGCTTTTTCTTTCACAGCTATGTTCTGAAATATGAAAGACTTGTTGTCATATAATTCTGGCCGAGCACAAATTACAATGACTTATTTCTACTGTGTGATTAATTTTTAAAGAGTTGGCACTTTTGTGAATTAAATTGATGTCTTCCACACGTCAATACGAAATCCAAGGTTGTCAAAGTTCAACTGGCTTAATTTTCAAGTCGTGTTCAGTGGCCGCGTATTTTGTATGTACAACACGAAAATGGTCATAGAAACTTACATAGTGCTGAGTGAGCGTGAGAGTTTTGAACATGAAGGCCCAAATATGAATATTTACATAGACTTTTCATTGGGAGTGGGTGCTTAAATGTCTGTTGCTGAGCCCGATGTGAACCAATCCATTGTCACTCCCAAGTTGTCACATTCTGACGGATGGGTTAGGACCCCTCAGCGTCAAAATGTGATGCTTTAGTTGTCCCCAACTTGTCGTTTTATTGGCGTGCTGGGCCCTTCTATTAAATCAAGGCTCCCCAACCTCCAGGTAGAAACCAGTACCAGACCGCACCGGTACCCTAACCTTAACCAGGTACCCCAACCGTAACCCGGTTCCGGATGCGGTACCGGTTCCAGACGCGGACCGGGCTAGGGTACCGGAACATCCCGAGGTTTGGTCCGCGTTAGGTACCAAGTCCGACAAAACAACTGGACCCCTGGTTTAATCAGAACAGTAAAAAACAAGCATTCAAAAAATGACAAGTCGGGGGCACCCAAAGTATCAAAGAGTGACGCAGAGGGCTCCTTACTCCTGCATCAATATGTGATGACTTAGGAGTAAGGATGTGTAGTGTGAACATAACTTAAAACGCTGTGGGTCCTCTAAGAAGGTAGTAAATTAAAGTATATTCCACTTACCATTTATCCTTCAAAATAAAAAAGTTACTAGAATTGTTATTTGCATGCCAAGAACCATACATGGACAAACTATCTGGATTCAAATATTCATGTAAAAAATACCAAAAACATTTTTTGAAAGTGAATGTACACTTTTGAATTTGTCCACTTATTTCTCCAAATTTTACTTTCCAAGAAGCTAAAAATGAGCTTTTCTGAAAAGTGAGGGTATGTTTTTTGCACTTTGGACAGTATTTAAAGTCACCCCGGTCATATCTCTAATATATAAGAATTCAATTTGGCCACTGCAGGACAGAAAACTGAAAAGCGTAAAGGAGGATTTAGAGTGAAATACAAGTCAAAGGGGATTTGTTAGGAAATATAGTTATCTAGCAGTCTGGCAGGGGAGATATGGATGTAGCAGAACTGATGAGATTCTTTGTCAATATTTCCTATGAAATAAAGTGGGATATTGCATTCTTTCTTGTTTGTGTTTTTCGTTTTAACAAAGTTCTTATCACTATGATTTGCTATAGGGAATATATCCCAAATCAATGTGGTGCTCCTAAGATGGTTCTTCTGTTAATTTTGACACTAAAGGAAAGTTAGCTTTTTTCAGGAACCTTGCTGTATCTTATTTCACGGTAGAGTAGGCAGAATCTACAGCACATCAAATCTCTTCCGAAGGATTGTTTCTGGTTAAATAATGCAAACATTTTTTGACTAAATGTAGCTGCGTGCTAAGAGTCCGTAGCTGCATCTCTGTCGACAGAAAACATCCTCTTTAATGTTGGCAGTTGTTCCACTAGGCAAAACCCTGCTGGTTCAGTGCAGTTTGCCCTGGCACAAACGAGAGTCAAAAGCATCGGCAGAAAGCCATGCCGCTTTCCCTGCCAGAGATTCATGCCTTGGAAGGAAAGATATCCCCAATAACCTGAGTTCCTTTTTTTATGACCTATTTGCAATGATCCAAGAGCAGCCTTTGCTAATTCACTGACCTAAATGAGACTGCATTTTGCTAAATTAAATTAAAAGAAAACGTAAATTCATGCCCTGTCTTTTCAAAATCTGCTTGCCACAGGGATGGATATCCACTCAGTATGAAGCATTTGTTTTGCCCTGAAGCCCAGCAGCTTGTTTACTAGAAGCCTACAGAGGTGTAAGCTCCTGCTGAATCACTGCACCTGCTCTGCAGGGAGCTGGGGACAATACAAAAGCGAAATCCCAGGTGATGGAAAAACTTTGTTTAAACACCACACCGAATGTCTGCGGTACAGTGTTTACCCTCACAGCAGACATGCTGGGAAGAGCACTCAACAAATGCAGCAACACGCTTACACTGTTTTAACAACATCTGATAGTGTATGGTTGCTGCTAGTTTTGCTTGTGTTGCATCACTGAAATGATCAAATGTTATTCTAGAGTAATTGTGTCATTTGTAAACGAAACTGAAAGTAATATACAGATGGTCTAACCCCTATGATTCATTTGATTGGTTCTGATTCATTTGATTTTGAGCATCTGCTGATGCTGAGTCCTGATCTGTATCACTAAAAAATGAACACATTTAATAAACAGATCCAGGTTTTCCCCAATTTTTATTGTATAAACCCTACATTATCACTTAACACTTTAACAGCACGCTTCTGTGAAGTAGCTTGAACCATCAAGCATCAAGGTGCAACCATCAACTAGACAAAATTCTTATTTATTAACTAGGGATAATATGTGATAACTAGACGTGAGAAAGCTTAGTGACTCTAGCTTTTCTTATCTTTATAACCATTGAACATTTTTTATTCATATCTCTACTAAAAGTGCTTAAAAATTAATGATGACTTTCTTTTAAAATCGTTTGTTTTTCGTAAAACCAAAGACACCAGTCCGGATAACTTATCATCACATACCAAAAGCCTTACTATGCCAAACAGTTCTTATGATCCTGATGCTCTACTTTCAAATTATAATGATAACCTCTGTAATGTTTTGGATGTTCTTGCTCCACTCAAAACCAAGCTAGTTTCTTTTACAGTCACTGCACCCTGGTTCCCACCCACCTTCAGACTCTTGAAAAAAAAAAGGTTGTCAACTTGAAAGACTTTACTGGAAAACTGGTCTTAATATCCACAGGGAATTGTATTTCAATCCTCTTCTCTACTACCAAGAATCTGTTTTCTCAGCCAAAGCCAGATGCTACTCTGGTCTCATAAGCTCTAACGAAGGAAACTCCAAGGCCCTGTTCTCGCTTCTTTCACACGTAACAAAATCTCCAGACTCATTCCCTTCTCACCTCATGAACTATACATAAAGGTGTTCATTTTTATTTATTTTTGAAAGTTTAGTACTTGAATTCATAAATTTAAATTTTGTGCTAAAATGCAATTTTTTTAACGGTATAAACATAATATTCATATAGGATCTGAGTCCATATTACAGTCCATGATGGCTGTGATTAACTACATAGAAATGCAACTGCTTGTTGTCGGGCGATCAGCAACATGTGTTAATACAGTCAGGGATATGGATGATTGAGTGGTTCAGAGATGCTGGAATACGTTGTTGAGCCTTAAGGTCCCAGACAGGTCAACATGTCATTTAGGTGAATCTCATTAAATGGTTTCCCAATTTATTTTTGCCAAATTATTTTTTTTTCTGCCTCGTTGCCAGTTAAGAATGTAGCCCTCAGCACTAGTTAAAAATGTAATCCCATTGTAAATATATAAACATTTTTATGTTAAATGCCAAATGATTAGCTTATCTGGTAACTCCTACTACTTAATTTCAGTTTGTTTAATGTGTAGGATAGGATACAAGAAGCTTTAATTTATTATCACCGCAAAATTGACACAACTTCAAGTTTTGTTAAATGAAGCAAAAATCCACTGTGTATGGCCCTGAAAGTAAAAAAAGCAAGTCATATTTTGATTATTCTTAGCTACTTCCAAGACCTCTCCAGAAACGTTTTTTTAAAGGGACCAGCCACAAATCTAACACATTTTTTGCCATCATTAGAGGCTTTTGGGATTGATGTGTCACCAGCCAGACCACCAACCCCTTCCAAAGACCATTAAACTCAGGTTGGTCTTAACAGCAAGCTTTCCCAATTTAAGATTGTTGTCTTGCAAACTTTATGGTAACTGAATAACCTTCATTTGTAGCACCAAACAAATTAAGGTTAATTTATTCATATTATTGTTCCTAACAAGATAGTTTCTTCTTCTTACAGTGAAGTTACATGCACCAAGTTAAGCAAGAATGCCATTAACCAATAAGTAAGGACATCATCAATTCCTTTCTAGACATTTTTAGAACACATAATGACTTCTTTTGCTCACTGAGGAGTTGGCAAAAGTGAACTAAAAACACTACAGACAAAGTCATACAGCATCACAGTGGCACATCAAAAACAGAGTCAGCATCCAATACCAGAGTTCTTGTTCCTGTGGACACAATGCAACGGCCAATAATGAGCTAAAGGAGATGATACAACTCCACAGACTCCAGCAGCAAATGTCACAGCTTCTGTCTAAAAAGCCTTCAGCTGAAAACAAACCCACACCACATCTATTCAAGCCCAAGCATTCTTTACCAAAGTCAGCTACCTAACCAAAGCTGTGGTACTGCTTGAATTGTGGAGAAGATGGTCACATTTCCTCTACCTGCAACAACAAAATTAATCTGCTTCTAGTTGAACAGAAAAGAAACCTTCTAGGCCAGAAACCTTCTAGGCAAGCATGGGATGCCAAGCACAAAAATCTGTGAAACTGGAACTATCCTCTGTGGAATACTCAGAAGCGGTTAAGTTGGAATCGCCAGGCCAAGTAACTGTACTTGGTCCTTAAAAGGAACAAAGATGGAGCAAAGTTGAAGTGATGAGGTTTGAGTTTCGAACCACAGGTTCGACAACAACTTTCTAGTCTTGTGGTGGATTCAATTGATCAGTTGAAAATGTTATTTGTCGAGTTAATCTAAGTTGACGAGGTTCTGCCTCCTGCTAGAAAGTGACTAGTTTGCGGGAGGTGGAGAGGGTTGTTCATGGCGGGGGCTGGTAGGCACCAAATATTCTTATAGCGGTGTGTGATCGGTCAGTTTATAAGTTGAATAACTAGCACAACAAAAAAGTCAGGATTAGCAGAAATATGTTAAAAAAGGTAGCAGTGCAAGAATGGTTATTCTGATAAATATAATTACTGAGTAACAGCTGTTTCTTTCTCAATAAAACTTTATAGGATTTTGGTTTCTTGGAGCCAGCGATTACTTCCTGTTTGGAAAGTGAGAGGGGGGGTCACTTAGTCCAGCTCTCATTTACAGTCAAGCTACTATGTTGTTTGGATCAATGAGAACCTTAAACTTTAAAGTTGTTTATCCTCTAAGTTTTAGAAAGGACAAGTTGTTATCCATGTTATTACTGAAGCCAGGAGAAGTCTTGACATTTGACAACTGGTAAAAGCAAAAGAAAGCAGAAAAATTCTATGCTAATCTTTGCGATGCTAAGATTTCAATGCAAAGACGAAGCATGGCAACGCATCAAGGGATTCCAAAAAAATAGATGCTAAAGCAAATAAGTAATACTCTAATGAGGTGTATGGAGTGAAATGTGGAATAAGGGGAGCACATGGAAGGTGATACATACTAATGGAAACTTTTGTATGTTAGCGTCAATCATTCTAGCTAATTGCTGTGACACCTTGAGAAACTCTGAGAAGCTAAGGTGAATTTCCAATGGCTCCAAGCAAACAGTGAAGGGTTGGTGTTACTGAGTTTTTGATGCTGTCAAAAAAGTAAAGGTAGTATTTTGGAATTTACCAGGTCTCATTCTACATCAGTTATTCCCAGCTATTAGTCAAAACAAAGCTCATTGGTTTTAGGCGTTTGAGCCCCTTTTTTTAAACACTGTAATGCTTCATTTCCCTTTTACTGGAGGCTGACACTAATGGAGTGGACCACTTCCAAGTGCTTCAGCCAGTGCTTCAAAAGCGTTTCTTTTAAACAGGATCATAATAGTCTCTAATTTTTACATACTGGGAGTTTGTTGTTGTTTTTTGATCCCCTTATTTATTGGTCACAGGAAAATAGCCCTAAATTTAAAGAGATGCTTTGTTGCAGCTCAACAAAAAGGAGTGCTAAAGATGATAACTGGATTGTATGAAGGCTGTTTAGCTTCATACACTTTAAAGACATAGTTTATGACTAAACTTAGAGCTAAAACATTGTACTCAACGAGTAGGTCATGAAGATATAATCAACTCTTACCTTTCCAGAAAACATTATATTCTCAACATATTTTCACTTTCTAGCAGGTAGAAGCAGATTATATTACAGGCATTATGATCACTAAGATAAATAGAAAACAAGAACTGAGAAATGCTTGATGGCAGCTCTTGCACATCAGTTCAAACAGTGACAGTCCTGTTGAAAAGGTCTCGCCTTTGATTATGTTTAGCAAAACGAGCAGAATGGCATGGGTTAGTACAGCAAGTCAATATGCCCAAGAAATAATAACAATAGCATTCCTAGCATCCTCTTGGTTGCTGTGTTTTTATTTATTTGTCATGCTTAAGTGATGCACTTATTAAATGTTGGTTTCCTAAGAATAAACGTTGATATTTTAGGCATACATTTGCAATCAAATCTGAAAAGCTGAACATTTTAATGTGGTATTAAGAAAAACAAATGGAATCTATGAGAACTATTTATTGAATTATAAAAGGAATTTTGCTTTCAATTTCTTGGTAAATGAAAAATAAATGTTTCATGTGAGAGAAAAAATATGTTATTCACAGTTGAGTTTTTTGTTAGAGGCCACAGACCTCTCTCTGAAAGAGTCCAATGCTTTACTCTTTTTTTTTTAACTTCTCTGAAGAAAGTATGAGTGGTGTGGCACATGGATTTTTGAACAGTCTCTGAACTCCACTTTTAAAGGATGGGCTTGCAGTGCCACCATTGTTTAAGAGATATTATTTCTCATTCAACTCATGAGCCAAGGTCGTCAGGCAGGATAATGAGGTCTTAGCAGTGACTCCCTTCAACAAAGCTTGATTAGTTATGTAAAGCAAGCCGTCCAAAGTTATTGACTTTACAGGAGGGCATGTGTTAGCTTTTGGAAATTGAAATTTTACTTCTTTGATCAAGAATAAAAACTTTTTTTTTTTTTGGAGATGCTCTCCCCTTGACCTGTTCTTCATTTTAGTCTGTGTGCAACGAGACATACATTTTCATTTGAACAGATAAATGGTTTGCCTTTCAGTTTATGCTTTTGTATTTTTTTGATCTCAACACAATGCAGAGAGAGGAGAGCAATAACAAAATGTTATGATTGGCAGACTGAAGGCCTGTACATCAGATCAGAGAAACTAATCTGAATTCTGTCTATTATAAAGTCTCACTGGGATCATCTTTTGATCTATTGTAAAAGTGTTCCCTGTAGTCTTTTAATTATGATTATGCTGTTTTAAGCCCAAATATAAAAACCTGTGTAATTGACAGTTTCTGCAGAGCAGTATTAGTTCATCTGGGTTGCAGGAGAGACTGTTGGAGCAGAGCAAACCCTCCCGTATTTCCTGTCATGCATTTGTTTACGTGCTCTCCCGTTAACTTACAGCCCATCACAACCCCAGCCAACATTGCTGGTGCAAACAAGGCTGGAAAAATTGGAGCTATCCAGCCATACAGTTTTGAGCCCGATGCTAGCTCAGACGAAGAACATAGATCCAGTTGTCAACAAGGGATACATCTCAATGGAGCAAAGTAGGGAGCTTGTGATCTATCAATTGTAGTTTCTACATCACAGCTACAAGCTTTATCAAATGTTTTGTTTGTTTTTTTTTGTCTGCTCTGAATTCACAAGGTTTTAAATAAAGGAATACTACAAAATGCAATTTTATGCCTAATTGTCTCTATATATGTCATCCATCACAAAAAAATGCCACAAAAACATGTTTAAAACATCTAAAAAATGAGTGGGTCTTTAACCAAAATTAGTTGAACATCTTTGAAAGAGCACAATTTTAGTAAACACCCTTTTTGCCCTTTTTTTCTTGTTTCAGAAAGTCACGTCCTGTGACTATAACTGCTTGTTTAAAACTTGGGATGAATCAAACAGGAGGGTAGAAGCTGATTGAATCTGCCATGTGGTTCCACTGGGAGTGTTTCTACCACGGAGACCAGTTCATCTCGACCCATTTGACCCATTTTTTGATGTTCAGACAACAAATAAACTAGTGGGACAATGCTTTCATTAAAAGAAAAACAAAACAGTATAAGAATTGCTAAAAATACCTTTTTTGCTTTTTGTAACTTAACATTTTCCTTAATAAACAAGTGAAAAATCATGTCAGTTTATATACAATCATTAAATATATATGTACACACACACACATCTGGATGCATTTAATAAAAAATGTACATTTATAATTGGTTAGAATTATTTTAATTGTTTCGTTCCTTTTATGAGGATGAGCAATTTTTTAGCATGCCTGTTTGAAACTAGTAGCCCATTGTCATTTGTCTTTAATTCATTTAAAAAGGGTTTAAACCAGTTATGAACATTTCTGACATGATTGTCTGTTCTCTCAACCTGCCTGGATGGAGGTGCAATTCTGACGTCTTGTGTGACCGAATAATGACTCTTGCTCAAAAAAACTTTGTATATATTCAGAATTTTTTTAGAAAAAAGTTGTTAACCAAATTTTCAGGACAAACATATTTCACTTTCTAAGGAATGGATATTTGTTGTATGCAGAAAGCCCTGTTTCTCCAATTCAGACAGAAAATGCAAATGTATTTTAGCCATTTATCCATGGAAGAGTGCAAGAAATTGTTTACACGTCAAACTTGGAAATTAGGACTACAGAAAAGACCAAAAAAAAAGTATGACATATTTGCCATTATTTTTAAGACCTCAAACATTTAAAGTAGTTATAAGTATGGTCCACATGAAAGCAATACATCAGAAGTGGTAGTGGCACAAGTTGTAAGGAAATAATACTGTAGGAGGAAGGAGACATTTCTGTCTCAAGTGTTACCAGTGTAACTAAAATGAAATGTCACCTCATCAGCAGGGCAAAGAAAAATTGCACAAATATTCTTATGTACTTCATGGTATGATAGTCTTGTACAAAAATAAAGGAGACTTTCTCTAGCAACACTTGAAAGAATTTGTGAGTCTTCTATCTCTTTGCTTCATTTTGATTACTTCCGATGTGTGTTTGGAATATCTGCCCTGTGGATACAATATCACATTTCCATTTTCATTAGGAATAGTTGGTCCAAAAATCCTAAATAACGGTTGTTACTCTTGTAAAACTATTAGCAATATCTATTAGTTGAGAGACGATATGGAGCTGCCAGGTTTGTGGAAAACCTAACACTTGCTAAAGTTTAACAGTCTAATGTTTTGTGTCAAAACAAATAAGACTTGTTTTCTATGATTATTATAAGACTGCAGTGTCACTTAAAGTTGTTAATCTCATATACATTTGATATTATACACTAAAAAAGTATGTGTGGAATTACTATCATATACTTTTCTTATATATTACCAAAACATGGAAGTTTCATTTTGTGCAATTTTACGAAGGATCCTGTAACTGCTTTGACTGTCTTATGTTTAATTTACAAGTTTCAGATAAAACAAACAAATACTATATAAGATTCATCAATATCGTTTCATATGGGAGTGGCTGCTTGGAACCCTATATTGCCTGCCATGTGTAAATTGTACCAGTTGACTGATTGCTTTTGGATGCAATAACTCCTCTCTGCTTTTATAATTAAAGAAAACCAGCATATTTTATGTCAGTAGTTCTTGTACTTATACTGTATGTAATGTGAGTGTAGGAAAAAATTATACCATTGCGAGTCATGACTCTGTGAAACATCAGGTGCGATTGGTAATCAGACTGATAGGCTGTCAGTCACAGGGATTATTTTAAATTATAATCCACGTCTCATTCCTTTGGAAAGCTATTTCTTTCTTCTTGTTTTTGTTAGATGCTCCTCATTAAAAATCTATCTAATCAACTTTGTCACAGTGGCTGATTACACTAAAGGGTCAAATGCAGTGGAAGATAGACTTTGGAGAGTCTAATATGAGCTAAAACATATAGTGGCCAAGAGACATAAGTCAAGCACATGCCTTCAAGCTATGTAATGCTATCAGCACCAGCTCAGTTCCAGTCTCACATCATATATTCTGCTTGCTTTAACATCGTGTACCCTATGTATTCTTTTGATCACGACGATGAAGCCAAGAGAGCTGCCATGCCTGCTGCCAGTCTACAATGAAAGAAAGGGAACCTCTCGCTGTCAGCATGGCCTCTGTAGCTCACGCAGAGTTGTCACCCACCAGTCCTTTGCGGAGCGCAACTGTGTGTTTTCACGTCTGTAACATTTACATCATCTGGTGCAAAAAAGGCAGCTCACGGACCTCCTGGCTTTACAAATTGTCTGCATGTCAAAAATCACAAGCTACTTTTATAGATACCACCCCCACCCACCCCCCCACCCAAAAGAAAGAAAGAAGATAAGAAATTCAAGTCAGACTTCTACAGTCATAACTAGTGGTTCTAGTTAATTCAGCAATATATCTTTAGGAGATCTTGTAAAAAAGTGTCATAAAACCAGATACGAGACACTGGCAATGTGCCGGTGTTGATGCTGATCTGTGAGTGGAGTTAAGGAGAAACTTGTCAACACTGAGCAGGTGATGGCCATTAAAAACTCTCCTATGAGTGCCAAGTTTCTCTCCAAACCTTATGGATCTAATGCTAGTGGTTGGTGATGGAGTGTCAAAGCTTCCATTGGAGCAGATGTAGGAATGGACGTCTGTGACAGGCTCTCCAAATGGACAGAATTTTACCTCATTAACTACTAAAAGCATCTATACTTAGTTTATTCTTCTGCCAGTCTTTGTGACATGAATGGGATCTCCGTCTGTCCATCATTGTGGAGCCTACGCATGGAGTGCATTTGTCAAGGAAAAGGAAAACCAGGATCTTTAAAACTCTGGCAAGCTAACTTTTTTATGTACAATCTTCAAGCACTGTGGTTACAGACACCTACTTAGTTTGGTGACCTTGTCTTCTTCCTTTTTCAGGTATATGTTATGGAGGAATTTAAATTACTCCACTTGAGATTATGATAAAAGTGCATTTTTTTAGGAAGTCTAAAGCCTTAGTCACAACTATCCTTACGGGTGGATACAGTCTGTCTGCGGATGAAAATTGGACAAACTGGTATGAATGCACACAGATGGCACACAGAATTGCTGTTAAATGTCTTTTTAACAGCAAAAACATAGCTCATACACATTTTTTTCTACGAGCATGTTGCCAGTGACAGGTCATAGTGAACAGGGTGAGAAAGGGTGCAAGCGGCCCGTTAATACTGCTTTCACATTATAAGAGTGCACTCTGACATGCAGCCTGATTGTTTTAGGACTTAGACAATCAGTGCATAGTTTGTGTGAGCATCCTTCGGTTGTTCTACAGGCACTTGCCCAACCAGTGCACATCCAATGTGTGTAGCCTTTCAGTGAGGAGTCAGTATGCATAATTTAACATCCAGAGTGCAGCCTGATTGTTTAGGGATTTAGACAATCAGTGCATAGTTTGTGTGGGCATCCTTTGGTTGTCCTACAGGCACTTGCCTAACCCATGCACATCCCGTGTGTGGAGCATTTTGGTGAGGAGTCAGTATGTGTACTTTAACATTCAGAGTGCAGCCTAAAGCTACTGTATGTCATAAGAACTTTCTTTTTTAATAAATCTGCAAAAATGTCCAAAATTCTGTGTTTTTTTGTCAATAGGGGGTGCTGTGTGTACATTAATGAGGAAAAAATGAATTTAAACGATTTTAGCAAATGGCTGCAACATAACAAAGAGTGAAAAATTTAAGGGGGTCTGAAAACTTTCCGTACCCATGAATAGTTCACAAAATACCACATGCACTGCAGTTGTACTTTCAGTTTTCATGACGTCTCTTGAGATGGCCGCATGAACCTCAACGGAACTGCAAGACACACCTAGGGTGCGTCTGCTCTTGTCTATGACCCTCCATGGGCCCAGAAACCCAAAAACCTGCAGCCCCCTTTCAAGCCAACCCTCGTATGGGTTGCATGTGCCTAAGACTTAGCAGGAGTGTTGTAAGTGGTGGTCAGAGACAAGCAAATCTAGGTCTTCTTCTTTGATTGTTGTCCAGCCAAGGCCAAATAAGCCCGGTGAAGGTAATAAATAGAGGGAACGTCACAGTTTGAGCCATGCGATTCCCTGATCAAGCATCAGAATCATACCCTACCCCACCCATAATAGCAGACTGGTTTTTACTGAGAGTTTATTCTCCTTTTCTGTTCATTTCCATCTAATTCATTAATCTTCTCTATCCTTTCTGTAACCTCGTTGCTCTTTCTCTGGAGCCAGTGGTTCCAATTGGCTTTCTAATCTTTTGCCTGTAAGTTCAGACTGTCTGAATCAGGCTCGGGGTATCCTTTAAAAGTAACTTTTTTTTTTCCCCCCACCAAAGGAAGCACACATTCCTCAGCAGAATATACACCTTCTGTGTCCAGCAATAAATAACCCAGTGGACCTTGGTCTGCTAGCCTTTTCTGAATTTAACAAGCGTATTTGTTGTCTTATTCCCTCCCTGTTTGACAGCTTTATTTACAGACACACAGCTGTGGTGCAAAAACGAGAAAGAAAAGAAGTATTCTTTGTAATCATTTCAGAAAATTACCTAGGCTTTTATGCAAAGAAAGCCTGTCTCATTTTTTGTTTTTTATTGGAAGATCAAAATGTCAAAAGGAGTTTAGGAAAAACAGAAAAACAACAAATTATTCTAATTACAAACCAATTAGCTTTCCCACCACTTTCAAAAAACAACATTGGCAACCGGAATAATTATTCATTTAATTATATATTTATGTGTTTGCGCACCCAAACATTGTATAATGAAGCTGCAACAGAAACGTTTAAAACTTATTAAACATTTGAAAAAATGCAAGCTTTAAAAATAAGATTAGTAAACAAAAATCCCACTTGATAAAACGTGTCATGAGTAATACCATAGTCGTGGTTTTCTTTTTATTTGTCCTCTATCATGAGAAAAATGCCAGAAGAACATGATAAAAAAAAACCTAGATTTTCATTGGAGTGTGTCTGTAATTGACCCCCTAGTTTCTGAGAACTGTCTAAAACCCAGATTTCACTGTGTAATTGAAGAAAAGGTCAATTAGTGTTTTTTGTTTGTCAAATCAGTTAACTAAGACTAGGTCTAGGAAGTTATGCTTTTAAATCAACAGTTTAAAAGGATTTCCTTAACATACGAATGTGGAAAAAGACGCTACTTTGTGGAGTAATGAGCTGTCCTAATGACATGTTTATATGTATAATTGGAGCAGAAATGTATCCAAATCAAACCCAAATGCTCAGGGGCCTCACATGAAAGCAAGGCTGGGTCTGACATTAAGGCTGCAGCTTCTGTAAGAAGGAACAGTATAACTGTCGAAAATAGATGGAAACATCTCTCTTAAATGAAAAAAAAAAAAAAAAAACCTTTTGAATTCCCACACTCTGATCAGCACTATCAAACAGCAAAAACCAGACTGACAGACCAGATCTGTGAAGTGTGAACTGTTCTAATTGATCTTTTTACATTTCTATTTTCTGTAAGCTGGAACTACCAGTTAGTACTTTCTAATTGTTTTATTGTATTTTTTGCTGGCTACTTGTCTCCTAGCTAGTTGAAAAATAAAAGATCTGTTGTTTAAATTCTATTTATTTGCAGTTTATCATAAAATGAACCAATATCAAAGACCTTTTTTTTTGCAACTGATGCAACTGAGCATCAGTTGTTTTAATTTGACATTTTAATCACGAGATTTTTATTTAATGCCTTTTAAAATAGCGGCACTTGGTAATGATAAGGTTGGTAGGTGGATTAGCTACAAAATAAGCGATTATGATAGCCAGTTGGAGTCTACATTGTTTTAGACACTTGTCTCAAGCTACATCCACACCGCCCTCGGAAGCATGCTTTCGAGCAGCCACTTGCAGTGAAAAGTCTTGTAAATGCGCACATGCAAGCATTTTCAGTTTACACATTCAAAACTCTTTTGTTCCCACGTTGCTACACAAGTCTCTAAAACCGTTTTTGGTAAAAAAAAATACACGGCCATTAACCATAAATTGCAAGTTAAACCAGGTTGAACTTGAGCTCAGACTTCTTCGTGACATTGATTGCGTTAGGTAAGTGCAGCGTTAGGGCGGTTGACATCTGATCAGAAGATTGAAGGTTCGATTACTGTCTTCCTGACCCAAGTGCCGTAGTGTCCTTGGGCAAGAGACTGATCCCCAAATTGTCTCTGGTGGTTATAGGTTGGCACCAGTGTTCGGCAGCAGAGACACTCATTCAGTGTGTGAAGGAGTGAATGGTACTGTGACTGTAAAGTGGTTTACCTTAAGGAAGGTAGAAAAACGCTTTGCAAGTACACACCATCTACCATTTATAGAACACCAAGTCTTTCAAATATTGGAATAGAGCCGCAAAAAAATAGAGAATCTAGAGCAAGATTTGCTACATTTGCACCATTTCGGCATTTCACATTGAGCCTCTTCCAAATGGAAGAGGTGGACAGGTGGTAGAATTAGGTAGTTACAGTCCAGTGTGAACTCCATTTGTGAAACATAAGCCCGGTTTGAACATGGCATTACAGGCAAACACCATAAATATAGAAGAATCTGCACAAATATATTTACTATATTATGTAGTATTATTATACTTTGTCAATTTGGGGGAGTTTGATGGACGTAATTAGCTATGGTCACTGCAAGACATTTCATATTGTTTGTCTGTTTAAGCACAGCCATTCAGGTGTCTGAGATTGTAAATGTGTCTAGTTGTCTCAGGTTGTTAGAATTACATTTATTTTGTAAAAGTTGGACACACTATTATCTGTAACTTTCCTGTATGTTAGTGTGCAAAAACAAAAGTGCATGTCAATACAAGTACATGTCCATTTTTCTCCTTTCTTTTGACAAGAATATCAACATTTTGACATAAAGCAACTCATTACTTTAACATAAATTTAACTTTTGGTTACTTTTCCTAATAACTGGATACGTTTACTAAAGAGGAATTAAATTCTTAACCCAATTACTTTGTCAAAATATGTACTGGATGACTATTATTATATACTTTTTAAAGCAATGTTCCCTGATGACTCACCTACTTTTTTGTCCAATGGACCTGCAGGGGTTTTGAACCTCTGTCTTTTCTCACTAACTGTTTTTGCTGTCTGAAATGTAAACACACAGACACGTACAAAAACAAAAGATGTCAACTATGAAGTTGCATAACAGTGTAAATATTTAAAGTCTGCTATTTATATTTCACTGATTCTGTGCAAAAAAAATTAAATAAATAAAAACGATTCCACATTCAGGATGGAAAACATTTATAGATCAGAATCCAGATGCAAGACAAATGCGGTAATTTCAGAATCTGGGCTAAATACCTCATTATCATACAGACAAGTGCCCAAATATCCCTGTAATATGTATTTTTTCATGTCCTTTATAACGTTTTCCACTGAGAATTGAATGTCAGTGCTCTGTCACTGTCCTCATTTGCATGCTTGGGTTGCAACCTCTGCATCGCTGATTAGAGAGCCCCCGAAACTCTTTAAAGGTCATCAGCCATCTGATGACTTGGCCTCCTCATGTCTAAGCTGGCAACTGAAATAGTCTTGTCAAAGTCTGTTTTCCTTGTTAAAAAAAAAAAAATCCTAGAGTTATTTTCAGAACAAATGTGCCGATACATTTGGACAACTTTTTTAGTTTCAGTGTTGGCTTGATAGAGGTATTGTTGGTAAATGCTCATAGATTCTGCCGTATCATCTGGCTGTCGCTTTAGTTTTGTCTGATAATTTTGGCTGCGTTCACTCCCAGAATGCTAATCGCATTCCATTTTACATAGAGCCAAAGGCTGTACTATTATAAGGTTCCAGAACAGGTCCCATGATGACTTTTTTAAATACTAATTCATTGTGCCCTTCACATTTTTACATTTCCTCTTCCCACATGCTCATTGTTATTCTGCTCGAGTAGTTTGCTCTTCATCTGTTTCAGCACATCCTGTCCGCGATCCTTTTTTTTTTTTTTATGTCCCCCAAAGCACTAACCTGCACCCCAGTGTCCTACATTTCTGCATTACTTGTTGAAAAGTTTTATTTTTGAGTCCGGGGTGGGGGGGGTGGGGGGTCTGTCTGACAATCTTAAAAACATTTTGAAAAGCATATTTTTGTTGTAGATTTGAAATGTCTTTTCCTCATATTTTGTCCTTTATATGTTACATTTTTAAATTGTAATGGATGGGCATTATGTAAGAGATGAACACAGACTTGATTTACTAAACTGTCATTAGCTGGTTCTCTGACAGGTGTAGTAAGAAGGACACACTAGTGACAAAATGGTGTGAAATTTAAAAAAGCTCCCAATGCTTGCAAATTCATCTGAAATGCAAAAAGGTTATTAACAAATACTTACTACCAAGTACCTGGTTCAAGTCCTGGCTGGGGGACTTGAAACAGTGTCTCCAATGGGGGCCTTTCTGTGTGGAGTTTGCATGTTCTCCCCGTGCACGCGTGGGTTTTCTCCGGGGACTCCGGCTTCCTCCCACTGTCCAAAAACATGCTTCATAGGTTAATTGGTCACTCTAAATTGTCCCTGGGTGTGGATGTGAGTGTGCATTTGTGTGGATGTGGTGCCATGTGCTTCCTTTAACTTCTTTCAGCTGTTTGACACCTTTAAACAAGATTTACTGACTGAAATTGCATTACTTCTAAAATTGAATTGTTTTGAACCCCTGATCACTTGGGTTAGCTTAACTGAAATTCAATATTAATTAATGTGAGAAAATGAGGAGAAGTTCAAGGGATATGAATACTTTTGTAAGTCACTGTACTGACTGTATTTGAGAACTGGAGTGAGTGACCTCTCAAATAGGAAATACCTGCCAGTTACAGGCAATGTTGGGTCAGTTACTTCTAAAAAGTAATTGAATACTTTACTTAGTTACTGGATCAATTTTGTAATTAAATTACTTTGAACATTACCTATTTAAAAAAGTAATCCACTTCCAGTTACTTTACTTTTTCTTCCACTCATATATAAATTCTCAAGGGAAAAATAGCTAAAAACAAGATCCTGTTGCATTTAATTTAACAGGGCTCCTTTGAAAAGGAGATGTTTTAATCTCAATGAAACTTCTGTGATTAAATGAAGGTAACACTATAAAGGTAACACAATCAAAGGTAACACTTTATAATAAGATTCCTTAAGAAGCATTATAAACACATTAAGAAACGTTATAAATGTGTTAATAGGGTGTTAGTAAGACATTTATCAGCACAATAGGCCAAATAAAGTTTATTAACATATTTAATAAGATTCATTAACATCTAAAGTGAGACCATTGTCTACAAAGACCATATTAATAAACTGCTTACAAGCTTAACACATGTATTAACTATCTCAGTCAACAATTTATTGACTCATCTAAAGTGATACATTGAATTCATTGTGAAAAATGACACAAAAACATGTTACAACATATGCAGTTTATGTCACTGCTCCAAGTCAGATGTGCAAAATACTGTTACACCCTATATTCATCTCTAAATTCATCTCTACATTCATATCTATATTCATCTCTAAATTCATCTGTATATTCATCACTATATTCATCTCTAAATTCATCTCTACATTCATATCTATATTCATCTCTAAATTCATCTCTACATTCATATCTATATTCATCTCTATATTCATCTGTATATTAATCTCCAAATTCATCTCCAAATTCATCTCTATATTCATCTCTAAATTCATCTCCAAATTCATCTCTATATTCATCTTAAATTCATCTCTAAATTCATCTCTATATTCATCTCTATATTCATCTCTATAGTCATCTCCAAATTCATCTCTAAATTCATCTCTATATCCATCTCTATATTCATATATATATATTAATCTCAAAATTCATCTCTATATGCATTTCCAAATTAATCTCTATATTCATATCTATATTCATCTCTATATTCATATTCATCTCTATATTCATCTCTAAAGTCATCTCTACCAAATCTGAAACTAAGCCAGTCTTTTGAAAATACAAAGAACTATTAAATGCTTTCATGTTTATAAATGCTGACATTATGTATTCCATTACAGTGAGTTGCACCATCTCTCTCTCTCTCTCTCTCTCTCTTTACGTCTGTCCTTTGTGCACAGTTCTGCGCTGCTGCGAGGCTACCAAACTATTCACCTCTCCCACCCTGCCCCAGCACACTGAGCGGAAATACATATTGACCACTAATCACGTACAGCTTTGAGAGACAGCTAAAGTAAGACAGGATGAATTAATATAGAAAAAAACGGCTCTTGTCTTTCACACCAAACAACCGCTTTTGAGTCGTTTCATTCTTAACCGACACATCAGTACACAAGGCAGGTCTCTGCTCTGCTGCTCAGCTGCTGTCTCACTGCTCACCTGAGAGGGCACATCTGCATTTTGATAGATCACCAACTCTGTGCGCACATATGCACCACTTGCTCCATTTTTTTGTTAAATCTCTGTTTCATTTCATCAAACTGAAAGAATATGTTAGAGCCTTCAAAACCTAAGTAACAAAGTAACAAGGGTTTCTTGAGTCCAGTAGTTGTAAATAATTACCGAAATGTAAACTCTAAGTTGTTGCATTACTCCATTACTGACAAAAAAAAAAAAATTACTGTAATTCGTTACTTTATAATCTATTACCATGCTGGCTTCTATTGAAAAATAAACAGCTATTTTTCAGTTATATCATAACATTTGTTAGAATGACCATTTTTGCTCTGATTTCATTTTTAAACATGTTATGGCTAATCCTTTTTTTATTCCTTATATTCTGACCAATCAGATGCCTCAATGTGAGTATGTGGTGCCCTCTGGCCCCCATGTCAAACGTTCAAAACATTTGACAGATTTTGAGCAGGCTATTTTCATTTTTTTTATTTTTTTTATTTTGCTAGGGATGTGGCCTTCCAACAAGCTCACTCCTGATTGGTGAGAGTTGTTGCCATAGAACAGATGACTGACTCATTCTGACCAATCACTGCTGACTGATGATATCTGGCTATGTCCATAATGCAAAAAAATAGCGACTGAGTTAACTCAAATTTGTTGGAGCTGGAAGTAAGTCATTTTCTACAGGTGACGTTGCATTTAGTCCAGTTCTCATATACAGTCATACAGTGTTTATATAGATTATATCCAGGATGCATATAAAAATAAAAAAAAACATCTCTCTTATCAGTGGTGTTTAAAAACAAATTCAAAAGTTTAAAGAAACTAGAAGCCAAAAATGTTGGATGCCACTTTCAGCCTATTACAGGCCGGTTCATCAAAATATGTTTGACCTTAAACCGGTCTGTGTACTGAAAAAGGATGGGACCACTGGGTTAAGTCTCAGTCACAACTGCCCTTACTGGTGGATCCTGGCTGTCTGTGAGTGAATAATTAGGACTGTAGACTGCTCAGTGAGCCTGTAGCTAGCATGTTTTTTTTTCTAAAGCCTTGACAGGTCGTAGCGAACACTTATACAACACGCAAGGGGGAAGTAGGTAAGAGTCAGGCCTATTGTCCCAGAGAAGTGGTGTGTCCTGCCACCCCCGTGTTGAGTAGTTCATCCTGCTCTCTTTGCTCATCCAGGCATCAGACCCCATAACATCTGTGTCATAAATTATGTTATGCTTTTATTAATGAAACATTTGGTGTCCATTGTGGAAATAGTTGCCATTGTTATCTGCAGTGTCAACATACATTATTACGCAGCTGCATCACCTTAAATAGAAAATAACATTTTATAAAGGTTTATTTTGAAAGTACAACTGAAGTTTTTATTTTGAAACCCAGACCTATTTGTGTTTCCGGCTTTTTGCTGTGACATTGGCACGTCAACGGACTGGAAATAGATCTCCTGTGTAAAACTTGCGTTGCTGTGCAGAGATACAGACGTCAGATGCAGACATGATAAAGGCGATGTAAACATTTCGATTGATTAATAAATGTTCGATTTTTCTTGAGTCAACGCAAGACGTAATGGATGCACGCCACCGATGGACCAATGTAAATCAGTCTTTAGAAAAGAGGAAACCGGGCAACCAGAACATAGTCAGTGTGGGTATCCTACGGCCACTGAAGTATCACCTACACACCATGTGCGTGAAGCATTTATGCGGGGTCAGTAAGGAGACAGTACGCGCACCTTACCAAGTGTGGTGTAAGGGCAGCATCACTCATATGCCATAAGCATGGGCAACTTACATCATCCTTGACAAATCCTTTAAAATAAACTTAGCACAAGTACAACAATCATATGTTCCATTTTCATGACATCCCTTAAGGTCATCACCCTGTTTGAATGCACGTGACTAAGGATTTACATCATCTGCAGTTAGACATATTGAACAAAAGTGAAAATGGTCTATTTTGTTTTATTAAAGTAACAAAGTTGTTTTCAAATGAACACTCTCTCTTTGTATCTCCCTATAGTTCAATAACAAGTGCAGCTGTTTCTTTGCATGCGGTCCCAGCTTCAGACAATTCATCACAATGACAGCTGACAAACTCAAAGTACTGTCTCGCTTCATAATTGTGAGCACAACTGGAAATGTTGTGTTTTTTATGTGTTTTCGCAGCAGTAGTTATAGGCCAAAGAAACTGTTAGGCTTTTTACTTTAATGTTTTGCACTTTTCTTACACATGTGCTGCATCAGAATGCTGATTTATGCAGGGATTTCAGTTTGGCTGCTGCACATCAGAAACAGTATGGCTTGTTGATTTTTTTACTCTAATGATTCTTCTGCCTGGTAGAATAGGTGGAGATCACAAGGCCAAAGGGGCCAGTATGCATGTTTGTGCAAAGTGAAATCCAACATCACTCCTGTCAGGGATACTGTCTGATTCTGTTTTAGCTGTCTGCAATTACAATCTGATTCTGGGTTGAGTCTTTTGTGTTTAGTCTGTGCGAATGAACAAAACAGAGCTTAACAAGCTCGTGTAAGCTGTGTGGAAAAGGCCGTGCGTTGAGGTCAGACATTTGCTGCAGTGATAAATGCGACACAAAGTAGGATTTATTTCCAGACAGCAGGAGATCCAGCTTGGTCATGAATATTGAGGGATGTTTGCACTGACCCACCTCCTCTGCAGAAACACTTGCACTTCATGCAACTCAATGTAACTACCTAAAATGATGAGTTTGTCAGTCTTTTTTTTTTTTTTTTACAACTTGTGAAAAATGCAATTGTGCAACACATGGCAGTTTGGGGATGGAGACTGGGAGCAGGAAAGCACGACTTGAAGAAAATGTCATTATCAATTTATCTTTAGCTGGTTCCTAATAAATTGCAATCAACCAACATAAATAAAAATTGTGTTACTTTGACTTTATCATACATTTTCTTATATGCTTTTCAAACGAATCATATTGTCAGTCAGCGCTGTTCTTTTTAAATCTAAAACAACTGTATTTGTATGCGTGATAATAAGAAAGTCAGACATATTTTTGTCACTATTGTTTTTACTTCGCAGGATTAAAAACATTTACTCATGACGGGTAGAATTAATAATATTGTAATCATATATCAGCATACTTACCATATTTTTTGGACCATAGGTTTGAAATCTGGTTGTGCTTACTAACTTCAAAGCAATTTTCTGTGGTGTTGAAAAAAACAGTCCAAATGTTTTAGTACGTCTGTGGTACAAAGTTGCACTGCTTGTTAAATTGTTGGAGCATTACGCCTACTGCAGTCGGTTGGCTGATGGAGTGATACATGCTGTGCTTTAACATCATCTACTAGAAAAAGGGAGTTTATTTTGTATTTTATGTGTTAGAACTCAACAATGTTCAGAGTTATTGTGCATAAAGTTTGACTTATCTGTTGTGTTGGAATATTATTGCAGATAAAAAGAGGCAAAAACGAGTAAATACAAAGTTTGCAAGAAAAACTTGCCATCATTTTTTTCGACCAATCACATGTGGGCTATCTCGGCATCTGAGTCAGACTAGTCATACCAGATTATATGACTGTTTTGTTTTGCTTATAATGGTCTCAAAAATATAACAACTTTTCTTCTTTAGTCAACTTTTCAAATATGTACTGCAAACAGGGAATAACTTCTCTGTAAATAAGCAGCAACTGTTTTCCTTTATTATCTAATGTATTGCAAGCAAACAAACAAAAAAAGAGCTCTATTCGTCGTCTTCCATTTATCTGTAGCTGGGTGGTGGGGGTACAGCTTTCTAAAAAACAAATTAAAAAATCCCAGACTTCCCTCAACAAAAACGTTTATTCTGACACTGTCAGAGGACCTACATGTGTTTCTAACACAACAAACTGTTGTCATTTGTCTAATATCTGAGGTTGCAGTGTTGATGTAGAGTAGTTGGTTTGTTTAGTTTGGTTCCTGCACTGTTTGCCCAAGGATACTTTGGCACTAAACCCCACATTACTCTTGTTGGTTAGGTGAGTGCTTGCATGACAGCTCTTCTTGTTGGAGTATGAATGTGGAGAAATGAATGGAGTGTGCCTTTGGGCTTTGAAGAAAGTGCAAAACACCTCAAATGTACCACATTGTAAATAACTTATTTGGTCATTGTAAAAAGTCACATGGTTGGATCCTTGCTGGGTTACTCAGGTGAAAAAGCAGACCTGCCTGATTCAAATGGCTGTGAATCAAGCCTTAACAACCTGACTGCTTGACTGAGCTTTACTGCAGGTTCTTGTTCTTGTTGCAGTTTGCCATGTCCTGGCTGATGGATTACCCGTGAGCAGTTTGTTTCCCTCAGTCGTTCATACCCATTTATTTGATTTCAGGACAACCTATCCCGACAGCAACATTGGTTGTACTTTAGTTGACTTCTAGATCCATATTGAGATCTTTATAATATATGTTAATTTATATCAATTATCTTGTATTTTTGTCATATAAATCAACTAAAATAAAATGTATGTCCTTTTGTGATATTTTGGTGACTGTTAAAATGTGAAAAGCCTTCCGCGCCCCTGTTGAGTTTTCTATGTTTTGTGAAGTATTGTCAGATATAAATTATATATAAAGTCAAAGTTTCACAGGTAGACTTTAAAAAACGGCAACAGTAAACATCAACATAAATACAGTGATCCATTAGAAGACTATGAGTAGTTCACTCATTAGCAAAAGGACACTAAGGCGTTGTATTTAAATGACAGAGCCCTGAATCCTAAACATTTGAAGCCAGCCAATTGAAAGTTAGCCCTATCTAGATGTCTGTTTCTCTAAATTGATTAAGAAGTGTCCATAGTTCAGATAGTTGCTGCGCTTGAGAATCAGAAATTGTAAAAAAAAAAATTCACAGCAGTGAGGGGTTTTTTCCATTCTTAGTGGATTGCTTTTAACCTAGCTTGACTTAAATCTCCTTAAGAATTTGAGGATTTCTGCCAGTAGAGGCACTTTTAAAAAGTTGTTCTGAGACCTTTTGCGGTTTCACTGATTAAAGCAAATAATGTGATGAAGATCCCCTGCAAAATGAGTCACTCCTGAGATGATAAAAGAAAATAAAAAATTGGTGGGAGCTTCTACTAGAGCAATGTTATGAACATTGACCTTTGCTGCTGTCAGTGCTGCTGCAGAAACACCAAACTTTTAAAAAGAATGAGGCTAGAAATCGGTGGGTAAAAGTTTGGAAAATCATTCGTTACATTTGTTGACTAAAACTCTTATAAAATGTGGCAGCGGTGGAAGGAATGTCTGCTGATGGGACCATGTTGAGCTGACGAATGTTGTTGAATGGGAAAGAAGGGAGCATTTATCATCTGCATCTGAAGGGTTCTTTGAATTGAAACAGCCCCCAATAACAGTGTTGTCATCCACCTTTAAACACTTGAGAGTGCAGCCCCTGAATTAGTGCGCAGATAACTCCAGGAAGTTTTCTGTAGCTCTACGGCATAAACACTTCTCCCCATAGTGCAAAACTCAAGTCAGGCAGATGTGTAACAAATCCCTTTTAGCCTGAGCTGGCAGCTGTTCCCGGTTACTACCTTATATTTTCAGCAGTTTGTGTCCAATTCTTCATGCTCTCTGAAGTCGTGCAGCAAATACCTTTTGCCCCTTAGACACAAATCCTACCACTGACTTCTCCCACTTCTCTGCTGGAAAATAAAGAGTTGCATTCCATCAACATCAGTTCTTTCTTGAATAAAAATGTTCATACTTTTTTAAAAGTTAGCCTGTTTTTGTATCTTGCCACAGGACACTCTTAAGCATTGTTCCAAAACATACATGTATATATAAATATTTGTTCATTTTGTCTTGGTTGGGTTGTTAAAGAGTTAAAAGTATAAAAAGACGTTGTTTATTTTTGAATCCTAGCACCTCAAATTACTGGTACTTTTAAAACACATATCAATATTTGGTAGTATTAGTATTATTTGAATGTATTCACACTTTTTAATTTGTACCATATTTCTGCACTATTAATCCCTCTGGAGTAAAAGTCACAAATAACCAAAAAACTGCATAATAAAGAAGAAAAAAAGTTTTATAAAGTCACACTTTTTGGATTTTTTTTTTTTTTTTTTTTTTTTTTTTTACAAAATATGGGACCAAGAATGGATATTTCAGCTTTAAAGGGAAATCATATTTACGGAATAGATAACAGTAATATACTGTACGCTTCACTACCATAACCATTTTAGCTTCATGAAACATAAAAGGCCTCTTGTACATTAGCAACAAATGAGCAATTATTAAGATAAGTATAACATGAAAAACATGCCAACAAATCAACTTAACTTTTTCTATCACTTTAAATCACTAAATCCATTAAATTCTTCATGCTCTGTGTTGCAACAACTCAGTGAGCTTGGCATTAGACTGACTGCTGAGTCCTCTTCTGCGCTGGTGTCAATTACAAATGCTGACACACACACCTGCAGTGCCCCCTAGCGGTTGTTAGTGGGTCAAAAACAAACATCTGAGCCTATTTTTTTTTTTAATCTCATGTAAGTCACACCTATAAATTGCATCCTTGGCCAAACTGCAAAAAAAAAGCATCTTATAGTCAGAAAAATACAGTAGCAACCTCAAATACTTCTAATCACCCATTTCCAATGAGGAGCTCCTTTTTTGTTATCTTCAATTTACGATGGAATGCAACAGAGTTCTGGTTCAGGCTCTCTCTTGTTTTTATGTTTCTCCTTCAATTGTGTATCATTTTAATCAAATGTATTTAATTGTTTTTTAAACCTTTTTTGTATGCAGATAATCTACACTTGCATCTGCATTTAAAAGCACATACACTTGAGAACCACTGCCTGTTTATGCCACAAACTGTTATCAAAGAATCCCGTATATCTTTTTTTTTTTTTTTTTTTTTTTTTTTTTTTTTTTTAAACTTGTCCTGTCCAACAGCTGAGCAAACAGATATGAGCTGAGAGCCTCTTGCATTAGACAGATTTTACTCTTACAATCGGGGGTTATAAATCATTGGGAACACAAAATGTATGTTGGTATAAGCCCCTTTTGTAATTTCAACGAAACTTTATTAATATTAATTTTGTTTGTGTTCTTTTTGTTGGACCGGACGGAAAAAGAAAGGGGGAAAAGAGGGGGGGGGGGTGTTATAGATTTTAGAGGATGACTAATGGAAGGAGAAAGTAGAATTGCAAGTCTACAGGCAACAAAATGCTGAAGCCTATACCCATTACAATAGTGAGAGTTGGTCTAAAATGGGCGGGGCCTGTCCACACACTCAGCTGTTACAAACATACCTGCCGGCTCCAAGAGTGTTCACAAACTTGTCCACAACCAGTTTACGCGCACACTTGTGCATACCAACCAACACATGTAAAGCATTACATTCTGACACGCACACTATTTGAAGGTGCAAATGTGAGCTGACGCCTGTGCTCAGGTGAATGTTATGTTAAGCTGAAGTGGATGAAGGAATGGAAAGAAGAAAAAAAAAAAAAAAAAAAAAAGGAGGGAGAGCTCCCAGACATCCCCACACCAAGACCCCCGCCGAGGCAGCAGCGCCGACCAGGGCCCGCCCCCGCACCCATACTGTGGGGTCAATGGAGGTGATCCGCCCGCCAGGTAGTCCGGCCAAGCAGGCCAGGCTCTCCTATGTTGTGACTTAGAGGGGGCCCGTCACCCGAGGGTAAGGACCAGAACCCGCACCACAAGGACACAGACACCCTCCAGGCTCAGATGGAATATGATCCCCCGCTCATGGACTTGCCAGAGGACTGAGGGATCCCTCTCCCCGCGTGGGGAGGGGGCCGCCGGGCCCAGGAGGCCGACACCCAAGAGACAAGGCCGCCACCGCTGAAGGTCCTGTTCCCCCCACCGGGGATGGGGTAGGGGACAGAAGATCAGTATTCCCATCTTCCTTGTGTAATGTATTTGTGTGTGTATGTTGAGGTGTGTTTCTTGTGGTTGAAGGGTGTGTGTCATAAAGGGTGCAGTTAAAATTGGCGAGCAGGGCACTGGGGACATCTCCTGATTGCTTACAGGGATGTCCAATCACCCTCTCGCCAAGGAGCCCTAAATGTCTACGGCGCAGTTAAAATTGGAGGGTTGAGCACTAGGAGGACATCTCCTGCTTGCTGGCAGTGATGTCCCAGCACCCCCCCACCAAGGGTCCTACGTGTCTAAGGTGCATTTAAAACCAAGAGAAGGGGGCGAAGCTGTGCGGAGAGGGGGGACCACTGCCAAGTGGCTCGGCCCCTCGAAGTATTCCGCAAGCACACCCCCCTCCAACCTAATAAGTGTTTGTATGAGGAAGGAGGGGAGGTCGGGGACAGCTACCAGACTGACCCCCGATGGTGAAACAACCGTCCCCCCGCCCCCCCCCCAGCATTGGGCCCAAGTCTCCCCAGGGCAGAGGCCCCACCGCCCGGAAGCCGACCCCCCAGGCCCCACACCCCCCACCCCACACAAAGAGAGAGGAGCCGAGAGGGGGCCATCCCCCAGGCGCAAGCCCCGGCCCCCCCCCCCAAGCACCGCCCCTGTGGCTGCCTGGCCAGGTACCAGCGGGCCCGAGGAAGTCTCAAGGGACCCATACTGGTGGTGGACCCCCCTTCTTACCCATGAACACCCCCCCCCCCTGGCCCGCTCCCCCCAGACCCCGCCATGGTATGCTTCCCCTGGAGCAAACGCAGGCCCCAAGAGGGTTGCCCCACCCCGTCCCAGGGCCGGAGAAGGAGTGATCCCAGCCCCCGGGCGCAGACGGGCCACCCATCCAGCGCAGGCAGACCCCCCAGGACCAGGGCCCCACGCAAGCCCCCCCAGCGCACGCAGAAGGACCACCCCCCCGAGCCAAGCCAGACCCCCACCCAATGCACCACCCACACCCCCCCGCCCAGGCCCGGGAGACCACGCAGCCCCCGCGCTTGCCCCATCCAGGCGCCGTACCAGACCCCCCGACTAACAGAGCCCCCCCCCCCCCCCCCCCCACCCCCCCCCCCCACCCCCACCAGGCGCCAGGGAGGCCCCGACCCCGGCACCAAAATCCCGGCAGACATCCAGGGCGCGGCGACACCCAAGAACCCCGCCCCCTAAGTTATGGCGTTAGCTATGGGAGACCAGAGAGCCCGAATTCCTTCCAGGTTATTTGAACTCCTAGTTGACATTTTTTCCAAGCTGATATGATCCAATAGCAGATTTCTGTAATGACTTACACTAATATTTTTCTTGTTTTTCCAGTTTAATAAAATTGTTTTTTTTGCTATACAAAGAGTTATGAAGATTAAAGGTGCTAATCTTCCCTCTGTATCGATGGCACTCATGTCACCCAGCACACAAAGTGAAGGTGAGGCTGTGATTGAAACCTTAAGCCAGACTGATAAATCATCACATACCTGTTGCCAGAGAGCCTGTACAGGTGTACAGAACCACAGAGCATGCATGTAATTGTCAGGTAAATTACTATCACAATGCTCACAAATGTCTGAGTTTTTGAGACCCATCTTGAACATCCTCTGTCCAGTAAAGTAAATTCTGTGAAGAGTTTTAAATTGGATTAGTTGTAGGTTTGGACTTTTTGTTAGTTTGAAGGTATTTAGACAAATTTCTGACCAGAAGCTTGTGTCTGTACTTCTGCCTAAGTCTGCATCCCATTTTGTTGTTGGAATTGAGACTTTGTTATCTAAGTTGCATATGAGTTTGTATATTTTGGAGAGAGTTTTATTCAATGAAAAATTAATCATAGAGGTAACTAGTTCTGGTAATTTTAGGTCATTGTCACTGGATTTAAATGTTTTAGTAATTACAGATTTAAGTTGCTGATATTCCAAGAATTTATTTATTCCATGTTTTTCTTGTAGTTCTTGGTGCGTTATGAATCTTCTGTCTATAATTAAGTGCTCAAGTAGTCTTACGCCCCCTGCTTGCCAAGCAGGGAAGTGCAACATTTTTTTATTTATCAGGATGTCTGGATTGTTCCAGATGGGTGTCATTTTGCATGGTAAAACTGAAGATTTTGAATCCCGTATATCTAATAACATGACACAACACCAATAATCATAGGCTAAATGACTCACAAGTTTCATTCAAATGAAACAAAAAAGAAGCTTTTTAATTGTTTGATAGCATTTTGGAATTAGATTAAAGTTTATTTGACAACCAGAAGAAACTTTCTTCTGTATCCACTCAGTTTTTTGCTTGGGTGGATTGGTGGATCGTCCTGTCTTTCGCCATGGACCTTGCCTCTGGCTCGTCTCGCACCCTCAGCTTACTGAAACACGTAGTCGTATTAAAACATGTTGTTAAAGAGTTAGTTAAGTGAATTCTTCTTTAATATTTCTAGGACATATTCTTTTGAATGAATACCAGTGTGAAACCCATTGAGACATCTGTATAGTGTAACATTGGGCTTTAAAAAAAAAATTAATTGAATAGAAATTAAAAATGATTTGCAGGAATTCCTTTCCTGCAATGATTTTGAAATGATAAATCATACTTTATTACTAACAAGTGTCAAAAAAAGTCCTCTCCCTTAAAATTCCTTAAGCATCTCGTAAAAGTTGCAGATGTAATAACTCAGGATAAATATTTTAAGTTGTAAATTGACTTACACATGAAGTTTGGCATACGACCACCTTCATAGCTGCATCACTCAGATGTAGTTTGGATGACGTGAAAAAAAAAGAGGTGTAATTGTGTGACTGTTGCAATTTCAGTTGATGCTTTCATTTAGCTTACAGGAAACAAAGCTGGAGCTCATTGTGAGATTACAAAGCCATGCCTGCAAAAAGACAATTTCTAAAAAGCACAATAAAACACATCAGACAGTCTGACAACGCACAATGAGCAACGAGCGGGTGTATTCCCTCGGGACACGTCCACGTTCCTGCTCTAAAAATATATTTTTTTGGGGGGGGGAGCTTTGAAGAGACTACAAAGAATGAGAGACAATGTCCACCAGCAATAGAGATGTTTTGGCAGCTTGTCAAATTTCTCTGAATGGGAGTATCTATTAAAAGTCTGGCGTGGTGTTTTTCCTCACAATCTCACCAGCTTCAGCTTAATGTTGCAATCGCTTTGCAGAGAGATCTCAAGAACACAGTACAGCTCGTTTAATTTGGATCGTTTACATGTCTGCGTTCATTGAAGGAAATGCAATCCTTTCAAAGCAGTAATTATTAAAACAGAAAAATGCATTATATACCCCAACATGTCCGTGTTACAGTATATAAACTCATAATTAGTGAAAGAAAAAGTGAGGATGGTTCAAATAGACATCGAATGGAAAAAAATTTGACATCTGCATTTGGTTATATTTGCTTTTTTAATTGAGAAAATCAAAATGTTTAAAAATATGCAGTTTTACCAGCAGCTCATTTTGGGAGGGCGTGAACTCTAACAACATCTGACTAAAACAGAGAGAAACACTTTAATAAGTAGCAGCCTTAGGAATGCGGATAAAATAAAGATTGATGAGTGGTACAGATGATGTGCATGAAAAAGCCCATAGTCTTTGGCAGTTCGGCTCTGGGCCGATTAGGTGGGATAAGCACAGACCATAGATGAATAAGCCCCAGAGCTCAGACGCTGATGGTGGTTGAGGGTTACTCCATGCTAAAGCAAATACATCTAAAATGCAAATACATATGTGCCTCCATGCACTGCATAGAAAACCATATTAAAAAGCACATCATTTGCCATTTCTGTGTTAAAAGTAACTATAAAACTGTTGTTCTGTAGCAAAACATGCATTTGACATAAAGCTATGAAACCAGAAAAATATGTTTAAATAATTACTACATTACTTTATGGTAAATGTACTAGAGTTGTCCAAGATTTTGTCATTATATGATTAATCTTTAATCAAAATAGTCACATGAAAATAAACTCCAATAATTCCAGTTGTTTCTTATTGCCACTCATTGGTGTTATAATTTGCATAGTAACACGGTTGTATTTAATAGCTCATTTTAGATTGGAAAAGGTTAAATTGATTTTTAAAAACTGAAATAATTTACCAATGAGAGCAGGAACTCATTGAACCTTGAGCATATCATACTTAGAAAGCTGGTCCTCTTCTGGGTCTTAAGGTGGTTAATTAAAGGGAAAGGCCAAAGAGTTACCTGAGCTCTCCTACTTTAAATAAACTGTAGGGTTTTTTTTTTAATACGAAGCATATTAGTATTTTACCCAAAGAAATACAATCATTGAACAATAGGAATTATCTTGTCACGTTATTTATTTGATTTATTCTCTTTGATGTAAACTGTAACATATGTGGATGCTAATTTGGACAATAACCACGTCTGTTTTTTTCATGCACATACATGTAAGGAAGATGAAACACATTTCGTTTTTTTGCAAAAAACTGCAAATGTGTTTTTTAAAAAGCAGTATAATTATGAATGAGAATCTGACTTTGCCATTACCGTCAGTCCGTATCTGGAAGTCCCACAGGATCTTTGCTCGCTCATTCTCTATCACTTTCTGAGGTTTTTCCCCTTTTGACTTTTGGTTTCCAGTCCATATCCTGCACAGACAGACAGGATGAAAATAATGAACCAACCAGACATTGTAGTGGTGGATAAATAACAGAGGAAAGCTGTTGTGGTGGATGTGGCAGTACCAAACGGTGGTAACATCAAGAAGAAGGAACATGAGAAACTGGAGAAATACCAGGGATTCAGAGAAGAACTGGAGAAAACATGGAAGGTGAAAGTGGTGCTTGTGGTAATTGGAGCACTCTGGGCTGTAACCCCCAAACTGGAGGAGTGGCTACAGCAGATCACTGGAAAGACCTGAGACATCTCAGTCCAGAAAAGTGCAGTGCTAGAAACAGCTAGAAAAACTACCATCAAGCTCCCGGCCTCTGGTAGAGGACCCGAGCTGGTGGTGAGGTACCACCCGCGGAGGGTGAGAGGGATTTTTATATATACTGGATTTGCCTAAAATGGATTTGGCTAAAAATAAATACATTTTCTTTTGGTTGTGGTCTTATAATTAATTACAGATCCATTGCTTTATACAAAAGCAGACACGGAGACAGAAAGGTATTGGGGGATTACTTGTCTGGGTTAGGTAAATAATAATCACTATGAGCAGGCAGAGCAAATGTTGAGGAAATCGTGGCAGAAGAGTGGGAAAACACTGCCCAGAAAAAATGAATGGAAGGTAGAGAGGGGATGGTACCGTGCATGGTAATGAGATGATGGATTGCAGCTTTGCACGGTTAGCAGCCGGGGAGCAAGGGGTCACGTCCACTGCAGCACAAACACAGAGACAGTCTGCCACACATGAGAGCAAAGGGGCTAGAAGAAAACAAAGACACGTTTACAACCCATTCCAATCTAAGAACACTTCACGTTTCAGAAGACAGAGATCCTTGTTTCATTCAAAAAGTTGATGAAAAGTTCTTAAATTGGAGGTAACGAGAAATATCCAGCCTTTTTGTTTTAGAATGAGGCTCTCCGTCTCGCTCTCTGCACGAGTCAACAGCGAAAACAATTATTTAACCGTGATCTGAAATGAATGCAATTAATTCCTCATCGACCAAACCTTCATCGAGGCAAAGCGAGGTACTTTGTAATATTTGTGCTTTGCCATGTTCTTGTTTGTGCACTCAATTCGTATTTTGATCAATATGCTATTAACTCCTCATTCCAGAGGAAGAGCCGCTTTTCTTTGAGAAGTGCTCCTTTTGTGTGCGGCCTAAATGTTTTGTAGAGGCCTGCGGCTGTTAGCGCGACTGACACGGCAGCTAAATGAGAAAATTAGTCCAAATCAAGGTAAGCAAGTGTGGCATAAATCACCTTGTGTCAAGTTGGACTCATTGATCCCTGTCATGCATGTCTACTCTGCAGGTTGCTGGTGAAAAATGTGTTACCCTGAGGTGACTGGCTTGTTTCAGAGTTGAGCTCTGGTTTGAGATCAGAGCTGAGCAATGAGCTGTGAATGAAACAAATTGTTCGTCTTTCTTTCTGCATGGGGGGAAAAAAAACACTAAAAAAGAACAAGGTGCGCAACTGTAGGTGGAATAAAAAGAAAACATTTTAATCTCATATCCCCTCCTTTTTACAAAAAACATGTCCTTTTTTAGTGTCACAATCTTGTGCAGTCAGACAGGGCCAGGTTTAAAATAGAAACTGCTTAAAATTGCACACATCCATTTAATCTAATATAATACTAATTAATTAATCAGTACCATTTATCAACCATTTATATTAGTTTTGTTGAATTATTAAGATCTCGGGAATATGCTTCATAATGAAACTCATGATATCAGTTTATGATTAATTTTCTTTGAAAGGGCTCCGTGATTGCACCAGAGGTCAATGTTGTGAAGCACTGGAATCATTTCAAAGATAATGCGATGCTTAATTTATGTCTTTAGGCGCAGCTTGTTGCTCTAACTCAACTGAAGGTCAGGTGTGGTGTCTTTACAGCGAGTGCGAATGCAATGTGGAGATTACTGGGCATCAACAAAGTAATACTGTGTTCCCTCGTTTATAGCAGGGGATGCTTTTCACAAATAACACGCAATAGGTTTAAATTCACAAAGTAGGGTTGTTAAGGCTTAAAAACTCTCACTACACATTTCATTCACTTTTGTCTCTTATTTAAACTGTTAAAGCTCAAACGTTCAAAGAAAAATATCTAGTATTACAGACAAAAACAAGGATCTGAATGCAATCAATGACTTATGTAACTCTGGCAAGTTGCATGTTACGCATCTCTAAACAGAAGACAGCATGAAAGAGATTAATTGACAAGATAAACAGCCAATCAGGACGCATAACACAATACGATGTTTAAATAAAAAAGGATGCAAAGTTGTAAGTAAAACATCCACTACACAGCAAAACTGCAAAAAGTAAACTGTAATATAGCGAGGAAACACTGTAAAATCGCTTGAAAGTTTTTTTTAGCAACTTTTTTCTTTTGCAGAAAATCTGCTTCTGTGGGGTTTTGGAACCAGGTCGATTGTTGTTGTTCGTTTGTCATCACTTCCTGTTTTATTTTGTTGTATTTCCTGTGCTCACCATTGCTTCTCAGGTCCCTTGACACTTCCCTCCTTGTGTGGTCCCTCCCTCCTGGCACACCTGTGTGTTGTTACCTCATCCTCTCTCCCTGTTATAAGCCCTCGTCTCCCTTGCACGGGTTGTCGGGTGGTTCTGTTTCCTTCTAGGATATGTTCTTGTTCTTTCGAGACATTAAATGAAGAACTATTCATTTTTGATTGCCGTCTGCGTTTGTGTCCACACGCCAACCCTGACAGCTTCAGTAAATTCAAGAAACTGAGTTGTCATTCAACCATTTTTGTATCTAGCATTGGTCAGTCAGACTGTAGTACGTACAGGAAATTTTTACTAAAGTTGGGCTACTAGGAGTCAGGATCAGAATCTGAATACTTTTGGTATTAGTAAAACGAATATATAAATAGGACATTTAAGCTTTTGGCTTTACTATGTTTGTTTGAAAAAGTGTTTGCTGTCAGATGCAAACTAAAGTTTTAAATACTTAAATGGACAAATATAGTTTAATTTATTTCTTTAAAAAAATGACTTTACCAATAAGCTTCTTGGGTAAAGGCCAAAGACAAACAAGAACAAAACTCGAAAACATTTTTTATTAAAAAGGTGCATTTATTGAAAACAATGTGATGAATAAACAAAATTATACTATACAATATTCTGAATATGTTTTTTAACAAGATATTGACTTTTTTTTATTTGAAAATAATCTGCTAAATGTTAATTTAGCTTAAAAAACAGTCAAATGTTGCAACAAATTAATGTACTTTTTTTTTAAAAAGACTTGTTGTGTGAAAATGTTCTTTCACTTAAGAATACATTGCTAAATGCAAGGTTATCTGAAAAAGTCAAACATAGCTACAAAAAAATGAATGCCAAATAAATGATATATGAGGCCAACACAAAATCTGTTTAATTAAGTGTTTAATACTAAATTGACTTGTTAAAATTTACATCCAAAAGAAGCCAGTATTTTTAAAATGATTTGATTATTTATTAAAGTAATATGAATAAAGTCAAACATAGCTACAAAATAAAGACTGGCAAATAAATAAATGCCAATGTCAATGAGTGGCTGTTAAAGGTGTAAATTTGTTCAAAATGACTGAAAAATGCCTAAAAGGTTAAAAAACTGATTGAAAAGAAAAAAAATGAATATAGCACAAAACACTTTTGCAATTTCCAAAAAGTTCCAAAATCGTTAATGGGATTGTATTAAATTGTGACAGAGATAAAATGGTCAATCTTTCATTTAAGGATTTTCAGGCTAAAAACCCAGAAAATTCTGTTTGAAAATATTCCCCAAAACATTTGTTTTTCCTAAAAATTTTTAAAGCTTTGACTCTGATGATTCTTGAGCTCAGCTTAGACATTCAAAAATGCATTTATATCATACAGGGGCTACTTAAACAGTAGGTATCACTGCCTTTTAAAAGGAGTTACAGTTTACTTCTGAAAATAAGACTAAAAAATAATGTAGTTCGAATTGCTGACTATGTTGGTTGGAGTCTAAAAGAGAGACAGAAATAAAAAAGACACACTTGTGTAAATGGGTGTGAATGTCATGTTTGGAAGGAGAAAAGGGTCAAAACCTGACAGTCAAAATGCATTAAAAACCTAATACCCGCCATGAAAAGACGTCTTTTTTAAAGACAAATAATTTGGATTTTAGAACTAACCATTAGTGACGTCAGTCAGCTTTGTACAAAATCAGAAGAGAAAAGCTGGTTAATTAACAAATTTATTGGTCATTTAAAACAGGTAGTGCTGTGTTAAATCACAGCTCTATAGAGGCTCTGAATAAGAAGAAAAAAAAACTCATCCAAGTCATTGTGGAAGTAAAGGTTATATTTGATCACTTTTCTTTTTTTCACAGTGTTGTTAAAATTGAAGATAAAACTGTCAGAAAGGGATCTTGGGCTTTAGAGGAGATTTTGAAAATTGAATTTAGCGAAGTTAACTTTTCTCAAAAGTTATCAGCCGAGGCTGATTTTCAAATTATTTTCTGCTTTAAAGTTTGCTTTTGTTAAAGTTCAGGTGTGGTGTCTTTACAGCGATTGAGAATGCAATGTGGAGATTACTGGGTATCAGCAAAGTAATACTGTGTTCCCTCGTTTAAAGTTCTAAAGTATTTTGCATCTGATAGTGAGGGGGGTGAATGGAAAAAAAAAAGATGGTAACATTTCAATGCATACCCTTAAGTATATGAACTGTAATCCAAGCAATAAAGTCACAATAAAAATGCCTTTAGAAACAAATAGGTTCTGCTTATGTCAATACTTTGGAATCTAGTACTGAGACATTTGTTATCAAGTATGGAGCATTGTTTGCTTTGGCATCTGAATGAGGTCATAATTATGTCTGTTTTATACGGTGGCCCAGAAGGGTCCCAAAAAAACACTTTCAATTCTCAACACACTACAATGCTACACTGCTGTCTTCGTAACACCTAAAAAAATTAACCCACAACATGAACAAATCAAGTCACAACACAGAGAGTCACAACACACAACAATTAGTCACAACACAAACAAATCAACTCACAACACATTATGTCAAAATGGAAGTATACTTGCAATTGAAGTTACACTCCTTTTATTCAGAAATTCCCATCGGGCTAAGCACCTAATAGAAATGTATGTCTAGGGATGCGGTACTGAAACTGGTAGTCGTCCAGTCTTTGATATCACTAATACAATTTACAAGTTTATTTGTCAGATTTGGTGCGTCAGGAGACATGGCAACGTTTAGCTGGGTGTCCTCAGCATAGTTATGGAAGTCTATGCCATGTCTCCTGATGACATTAACCAGTGGGAGCATATAAAGATTAAACAGAATGGGGCCTAAACTGGATCCTTGTGGTTTGCCATCGGTCAGTGGATGGATTGTAGAAGATGTTTCATTAAAACCAATAAAAAAGGCTCTGTCTGTAAGATAGGCCTTGAACCAGTTAAAAACAGTTCCAGTAAGACCAGCCACGTTACGGAGTCTACCTAATAGAACTGAACGATCAACTGTGTCAAAAAAACTGTGTCAGCTGTGGGGTCAAGCAGAACCAGAACAGAAAGCTTTTTACTATCTTTGTTCATCCTGAGATCTCTGACAGCCCTGACCAGAGCTGCTTCTGTGCAATGGAATGACTCAAAACCGGACTGGAACTTCTCACAAATGTTATAATTCTTTAAAATATCAGTTATTGTAAAACAGTTTTTTCATGACTTTATTCAAGCAACCAAGGTTTGATACTGGTCTATAATTATGAAGATATGAGATCTAAATTACTTTTCTTAGAGTCGGTTTAACCACGGCATTCTTTAGGGACGCCAGGAAGACTTCACTCTGAAGAGAACTAAATAACAGCTGATTATTTCTCAACAGAGGTCTAAAGATTTTTGGTTTACTGTTTGGAGCGGGAGGGGGGAGGGGTCACTCAGTCCAAGTCTCTTATACAGTCAGATCACTCAGTCACACGATGTGATCCTCAAACATGCAACTACTCAATGATCCTCCTACTGCCAATTACAGCACACTGACTTACAGAGGGTAAGTGAGAACTCCCATCTGTTTGTACTGTCATTTGACCCCCGTCTTTCCAAAAATCCAAAAATAGACAGCTATGGTGAGAAATGTACATTACAAGTGTTGGGACACGGTAAAGCAGCTCAGAACCTAAAAAAAAACCAACTCTAAACAGTTATCAAGGAAATTAAACTGTAGCATCAAAAACTAAAATAAGATTTTGAAACAAATTGTAAGCATGATTTAATTGCAAAGCAAATTCTTTTTAAATTGGATTAAACGCATCCTGCCTTACTCATTGCAATGTGTCATTTGTTTCTGAATGCAGTATGAACAACAAAATACCACCAGCTGTTATTCAAATAAAAATAACTCAATATTCATAGCAATGAGAAAGAATGGATTTTCTGATAAGATCAAAATGACTCCAGTTTTACATTGTTTTTAAGCAGAATTGTAATGCATCATTTGACATGAAAAGTGACAGTTGACCCTGATTTTAGACGAGCTACAGTAAAAGTAATTTAGTCTTAATTTTCGAACAATTACAAAGTGAAAGATAGGATAACATTCACAGCAGTTGGCATTTCAATGATAGCAGAAAATTGTATGGAAATAAACAAACATATAATACCTGGCTGCTTTGCTTTGAACTCTGTATGCCTTAATAATATAGCTAAAAACACCACATAGTAGTGACTTGAAGTCTAAAACCCAATCTAGAATGGTATGTTGGTTGTGGCTGCTTGTGTTCTTTTTTCTTCACACCATCTGTAATACAATCCTTTCTGAATGATGTTTTTTTTTTACAATGCTCACCACCCAAGGCCCCCCAGCACCACTAACACTGATTTCAGCGGCTGTTGCAGCTGAATGAACCGCATTTTCTTCTAAATAAACGTACCCAGAGGAGAAAAAACAGGAGTTAGGTCTCTGAGGCTGTGATGGGTCAAAAATGACAGATTTTTTTTTTTCTTTCTGGAAGAAAGTTTGAGTTTGGGCAGCCTTCAGCAAATGACACTTGTTATTGCGCTGTCTAAGATGTGACACCTACCAGACGGAAGATTTGGAGTTTAATACACCTGGAGCTGGAGTATTACTTTTCTGTTAAACCAATAATACCTCCAATCCTTTTTCCGAGAAAATAAAGGCTTAGCTTGCAAATTCATGCTTTAGATAGAAGTCACATTAGGAAAAAAATATTTAGCATAAATTCATTATTAGCTAAAATACTCACATTTATAGAGTATATAATTATTTTAAATATTCGTATTGATGCAGACCCTTTACGAGAAAATTTCCACAAAGTCAATTAAAGGTGTATTCTCGCATTTTTGTCGTATATAAGGAGCATTGAACAATAAAACTACATTCACATCCCCATCGGAAGCATGCATTTAAATGATCATTCCAATGTATGTCATGCTTATGTTTTTTGAACTTTCACGTTCATAAGCACATAACTTGTTAAGACCGTTTTTGAGCTTTACGTACAAAACGTGCTGATATTAAACTCATGTTGAAAAGTAAACGAAATGAATTTTGACCAAATAGGGACTCGCGTTAGGTACTGACTATTGGGTACCATCCTCTTTAATTCAAGGAAGTACCAACCATTTAAAAATGGATCACAGAGGAAAAATGAGTTATTATATTGCATAGTAATAATTACTAATTATGGCTTGTGCCCAGCTGGAATTATATGACACCAAGTCTTTCATACTGTATATCGGAATAGAGCTGGCACAAGATTTGTGAGATTTGCACCGTTTTGACATTTTGCACCAAGCCTCTTCAAACTGCAAATAGATGCACTAGTATTGGGTAGGGATCATTAACTAAAAGCAATGGACATTCGAATCCCTCCCCTCTTTTGTTTCCAAATAGGAAGTAGTACCTTCTGGTTTCAAGAAGGTCAAAATCCCATAGATAGTCATTTTATTTGTCAGAATAAACATTCTTGTTCTGATACCTTCTTCTTAACATCTTTCTAATCTTGAATTTGTTTTCATGGTACTTTTTTTTTATTGCAAGTTATTCAGGTTCTAAACTGACCAATCAGATGCCTCAATAAATCATGTGATGTCCGCTGGCCCCACTTTGGACGTTTGATTGACAACTTCTCCCAAGGCCGCATTCAGCAGGAGGGGTGTGGACTTCGAACAAGCTCACTCATAATTGGAGACTGTAGGTCCCCTATGACCCACTGTTTACTGGTTTTAAAATGGTGGCGCACGTATGAGGAAGCAATAGTAACGGATAGGATTTCATGAGAACCAGAGTAAGCCATTTTCTATGGGTAGCATGACACCTCATTTCATTAATTGCTTTGATGTCAGTAGTAGCGAAAGTCCATTTTGCGAAACACACATTTGCACATTCTAAACTGTGCTTAAGCACATATTAAAGAATGCAGTTTTTAAACCTGTTTCATAAGTTGGGTGTTAATGTAGCATAGCAAGACAAGAGTCAAAAATGAGTTAGTCAGTCAGACTTTACTACCTGGATTCACAGTAGTAGGGTTAGGGTTATTACAAAATGCTACATGTTAGCCACATCAGAAGCATTAGCCGTGTTAGCGTATAAACAATACCTGTAACTCCCAACTTTGTTTACAACATGTAAAAACAGTCTAAAACCGCTAAATCAAACGCTGTTGTGAGTAGGTTAACTCCCAACCTTGTTAGTAATTTAAAAAAAATGTGCGACACTGCTATACATCAGCCTCATTAGATTATTTACAAGAACACTCAATGTTGTTTGAAACTTTAAAAAACATAACAGGTTGACATTATCACTGAGTGCCCTGTCGTTTCTTTGATAAATATTAGGCCTTTTAAGTGTGCTTTATAGTGTGGAAAATACTGTTGTTCATATATTTCATTTTCATAAAGAATTAAATATAATTGAACTGAGCTGAACAAATCACAGTTTTGTGCACAGATACAAACTCAGTAGTTTGCCTGCTTCTCAGAAAGTATCTTACTTAACATAACAATCAAGCACTCGGCACCAATCGGTCGCACAGACTTTGGAACACAGTGGCCCCGGAAAATAGTGAGTCATTCCCGAGCCTGTGTCACCTCGCATGAGGCAGCTGGTGTGTACGGCAATTGATTTCCAGCTGACACTCAAGTGGCTGCCTGTGAAAGATGACCTGTCAGCGGAACTCAGGGGACCAAATCTATGGAGGCGTCACATGGGGAGACTCATGCATGTGATGGCAGGTAGACAGACACTGGAGACCATAAGCTGTTCCAACTGAGGAGGGATCTTTTTTATTAATAGTTCTGGTCAATGAAAGCCTGCTAACAAGCCAACCAGAGAAGTCTAAGATTTTATTCTATTGGAAAGACTTCACTATTACATTTATTTAAGGAACATAAAGGGAAGCCTAAAATTTAGATTTCTTGTGTTGAAACCCGTTTAAAATCTAGGTAAAAAAAAAAGAAAAAAGATTCCAACTCATCCCATGATCAGCAGCTTGTGTTATTAGAAAGATGGTAATTAAACTGCATCTGATTAAATCATCTGCAGCTCAGTTTACAACTTTTTAACAAGATACTCAACAATCAGCTTTAATCCCTCGAGTCTCTCCTCCACTTCCTCACAGAGACTGTCTGCTCCAGCCTCTTTTGTCAAAACCAAAAACTGTCACAAGGATGCTGGAAGCCAGAGCAACAGACTTGCTTGGCAGCACTAAAGTCCGCTTAAATTTTTCTCACTATGGATGACTTGTTTCATTTCCAACTGGCCACATGCCAGAAGACTGGGGAAAAAAAAATGCTGTCAGTTCTCCAAAACTTACTGTGGGGACAGTAAGTGGTGACGCCAGCGAGAGAGCAGCAAAGCTGGACAAAATGTCCAACAGCATGATTTCACGAGGATTTTTTTTATGGGGTACAACAAAAGGTTGTACAATAAAAGGGGGTAAAGTGCTATATGTTTCCTCATAGCATCATGTAAAGATAATTAATTATTTTTCTTTAATCATACTTTTAGATTGTGATTAATCTTGATTAAGGCAAGAGAGAAAAATGTTTCCGTCATTTTTGTTGTCTGAATGTTTTAATTTGTAAAGTGTTAACTCAGATTCCCCAGAAATGTAATTTGTGTGCACAAAACATGTCAACATTAAGATAAGCAGAACTCTAAAGATTTTTATGCCTGCAGTATTACTCCAAGAAAACAAAGATGCTGAAACTCAGCCATAAGAAACAAACATTGTGCTTCTACACTTTAAATGGTCCAGGTGAATACTTAAATTTGATTGGCTGCAGGGTGTTAATTTGCATGTAAAAGAACTTCTGGTCACATGGCCCAAATGTTCTATATACAGGCTTCTTTAAAACAAACCTTTTGCTTCGTCCTCTGAACAAAAACAAGTGGTAAGAGGGGAACTTTCTCTCTGTAATGTAACACTTTTTTTTGCAGCTGCAGTCGAGGTCAGCGATGAGTTCTCATGTTTCTCGTGTTTCTCCGGGTCTTGACAACAGCCTTGGTGGATTATGTGAGAAACAGATATAAACAACAAAATGGACGAGAATAGAGTACTAAAAATCGATTAAAGGTTTATTTATTTTATAAGTGGCCATGTTTTATATATATATATAATGAAAGCGCATAAGTGCAGAAATGCCATGCAGTCCCTGAATGCACCTTCTGCTATGGTGAATGTGAGGATTAAATCAGCACAATAAAGTAGAAGTTAAATGTTTGAACAAACTCTGGAATGGATGTTTGTGGTGGCAAAGTGGGGAGGGAAGACAGATGCTTAAAAGTCATGGTTGTGAGTTTGAGCCCTGTGTCAGAGATGATAAACAATGTCTCAAAAACCCCAAAATGATGTTTTTTTTAGGTTCAAAGATAATCTGTTGTAATCCATCCATGATTTTATTTTGTTTAACTCTGTGTTCATCACCTTGATAAATTCCCTTTGATTTTCCGTAGAAATATATATATTTATAGAGCTTTCAATTATAATAAAGAATGTCTTCATTGAAAGCGTCACAGAAATCAAATTCTGAAAGTGATAGTCATTGATAACATACTAAGTTGGAAGCTGAGCATAAGACACATACAAACAAAAGTTTCAAAAAGTATTTCAATCATAAATACGTCTAAATATATACTAGAATAATGCTGTACATATTTGTTACACTGCTCTTTAATATTACCATGTTTCACCTACTGTATAGAAATTTGGGGTAATAGTGATAAAATTTCACTACATCCTCTCTTTTTACTTCAAAAACAAGCCATCAGAATAGTGCATAAAGCCGGCTATCTTGATCATACAAACAATTTATTTTATCTATCCAGACTTTTAACTGTATGACCTTGAATGACCTTGAATATCCAAAAACAGTTCTTAGATAATGAAAGAGGCTACAAACTGAGGGAATTTAGGAAAATCAATAAGAACCACAAAGAAAAGTTTCTGTGTGTCTGTGTTTGGCTCTAAACTTTGGAACGGGTTAAGTAATGAGCTCAAACAATGTACAAACATCCAAAAAATTTAACAAACTCTTATCTCACAATTTGAAGGTAAGAAGAGTTAAAGATCTACTGGTGTTTGAATAATTCCAAATATGTGGATGTGTGAACTTGAATGTTGTGAAATAATCAAAGTTCTTTTAATCACAAACAATGAGCATTAAATTGTGTAATGTGTAATAATGATCACTGAAATGCTTTAAAACAATCTATTGATTAACTACTGATTTTCTTTACCCCATGTGAAATATATAGAAATGATTACTAGATTAATTTAATTATGTGTTCTAATGATGATCAATGTTTATTATATATTGGTTACCTAAATTATGAAGGAAAAAACATTAGAATTCTGTCTTATGATAATCAATAAGCACAATCAGTAAGTTACTTGAAAACTTGATTTGCAATGTGTTGGAATAATTTCTGGATTAATATGCAATTGTATTCTAATGATCATCAATGAAGTGTGATTCATGTTACTGGAATCACAACTTTTTTTGGATTAATAAAAAATAAGAAGTACTCAATTTTGTTATTTGAAAAATCTGAACAAGATCTGATCAGAACTGGATTATGAAAACTTTATAAAACTATAAAATTAAGTAAGGAGTGGGTTTTATGAGTTCACATCTTCCCACTCCTTTTCAAGCAATTAATCAAACTCTACTAGACTTCAGTTATTAATCACTACATTTAACAAATGTACGAATATAACTTAAGTTCGTTGTTTTTGTTTGTTTGCTTGTTTTTGCTTGTTCCTGTGTTTTTTTTTCTTTCAATCTATGCATTTCACCGTCTCAGTAATGAGTTTGAGAAATCTGTGTGACTATTTTTGTTTTGTATTGTCCAATTTATTCTATAATACAATCAATCAATCAAACTTTCATTTATCCAGTTTTGACATGGACATCACTGTAATCCACGATGTTAATGTGCCTAACGTGGGCGTGTCATCCTAAAAGTTTGATACAACTTTATTTTGAAAGTACAATGTAAATTTTTATTTTGAAACAGAATTTTTTTCTGTTTCTCTGGTTTGAAATTAACGTGTCGATGGACTGGAAATAGAACTCCTGTGTAAATCTTGCATTGCTGAGGGAGGTACATCAGAGGCAGACATGACTGAAGGGATGCAACATTCCAATTGAGTAATGAACCTTTTGTGGGTTTTTTGGGGGGTTTTTTGTTTGTCAACGCAATGGAGAGGCACATCAGACGGACCTACATCTTTCCCAAGAACTTTTTATGTCTTTAGATGTGTTTGTAAAAGTCTTAACTTTTGAAAAAGCCTTGCAGCATGTTAAGCTGTGTGGTTCCTAGAGGTTTGTGTTTTGTGTATATTCCTAAATGAACTTTGAATTAATAAAGCGAGGTGACACTGAGCGTTCTGAGTCAGTGGTTCCATTAAAATTGAGTTGACACTGTCATTCATGTGGGCACGTCTCTTGCTCTGCACAGAGGCTGGCGACACTTTCAAAAGCAATGCCACAGTTGAATGAAAATATAATAAAAATCTCTGCCATTATTCGGTTAAATGGTGCAGAAGATGTGGCTTTAACAGGAGTAGTATGCGTTCAAGTGCTCCAGAACTAATTCCTGACAAGGGTGACACTTTAAGGCCAATTAGGTGCTGTCAAATGAGTGCGTGGAACTGTGTGTGTGTTCGGGATAACTTATGAAAGTCACTTCATTCCTGAAGGACTGACAAGCGAACATGGTCAACTTCTAAATTGCAAGGTACCAGAGGTTACACATGTGAGAATCAATACATGTGCACATTAATATGCATTGACTTTAAGCCACAAGCAAAAAAATCAGACAGACATTTTTGATTTCTCTGCATCACAAGGCGGTGATGCAGTGGTTGAGCGGCTGACCTCTAATTGGAAGATAGCAACTTTCGGATCTGACACCATCAGTGTGTTCCATGGGTGAACAGGACTGTAACTGCAAATGCTTTGGGTCTTGAAGATGGAAGAAAAACATTATATTTATAGACCCCATTTATCATTTTACCTTTCTATAGCCAAACAAGAAAATTAAGAAAAAAACATCTACCATATGTTTAGACACAGCATAACAACATCTTGCACTAAAGAAAAAATCGACGGCATTGAGCAAGGCAAAAGAGCAGGTTTCCAACATATTAAGCTTCTTTGAAACTTAAACTATTTATAATGAAATTAGAGTACAAACAAGCAAATTTACCAAAACTTATGCACAACCAAGGTGCTCTTTCTACACTAAGTCATGCCATTCATCCAGTAATACTCAGTAGGACCTAAATATGCCTTTTTTACATCGATAAAAAGCCACCCATCTGGTGATGAAAAAGCTGTTATCCAGATTTCTTATACTGATGACTCAGACTGCATGTCACTGCAAAACATGTAACCACACACCTTTAATTATACGGTTTGTTGACATTGTTAAAACAGAAATTTGAAAAATCCTACTGCTTTGAAGGACTCTTTTATTCTCACATGAAATAAAAATCATCTTACAGTTTATTCTTTTAAACATGCAAGGCCAATGTATACCAGTTTCTCAAAGCAAGACAGTTACAGCTGATGAACTTTAAATGGTAAAGCTAAGCTTTCTCCTGGTGAGTAATGACAGCGTACTAAAATAAAAAATGACTACTTCTACATGCTCGCCAAAACTACGATCATATCCTGGATTTAGAGCCATGCTTTCATAAATAGCTTACTCTACATTTAAACAACTCAAACTTGACATGTTGGCTAATAAAAACCAGCAGAACGTACAACAGTTTTTAGCCAAAATCATAGTTATCAAGTAGAAGCAAAAAAAATTCTTACGCCAATTTCCAAAGTGTAACTAAGTAAATAACTAGAAAAGAAAAACTACTTGAAGACTGAGTTATGATTAGAATAGGTATATAATTTACAGTATTAAACTAACAAAGTGAGGTAAACAAAAAAAGTGTGAAACAATGTGAACATTCTGATATTCAATCTGATTTTGAACGAGTTTAATTAAAATATATATATTTTTTACACTTTCTAGGAACAATTGTTGGAGGGGGTTCCAATTTTGTAATATGTATTCAAAGTTATGTCAGCCATATGACACTGACACCCAAACTCTCAGATTTTGTTCCTAACATTTAAACTCGTGCTGTTTGAAGATACACATCAAGCCCCTCCACTATCAAAAAAGACAATTAAGTATTGCAAACAGCAACCTAATAAGCTAAATACTAAGTGAACATATTAGGATTAAATAGTTACATTTATCTTACAAGTCCGCACTTCCAGCTTCTGCTGTAAGCTGCAGATGCTTTGGTTTGTACTAAAGTTTTGACCTTTGGTTCTCTTCCTTTAAGGTTAAAAACATCAGTAACACCTTCATAATGCTTTCATGAACATCATGACTATAAAAACAATAATTTTACAGAGTTTCAACTCTTTGAATGAGAATTTGTTAACTGCACTGAGCGTACTCCAACAATATCATTTCACTTTATCTATTTATAAATCACTTTCCACCACCAGCCAAGGAGGCCCAAAGAGCTGTACATATAGAATACTGTACATATAGAATACTGTACATATAAAATACTGTACATATAGAATACTGTACATATAGAATACTGTACATATAGAATACTGTACATATAAAATACTGTACATATAGAATACTGTACATATAGAATATTGTACATAAAGAATACTGTAAATATAGAATACTGTACATATAGAATACTGTACATATAGAATATTGTACATAAAGAATACTGTAAATATAGAATACTGTACATATAGAATACTGTACATATAGAATATTGTACATATAGAATATTGTACATAAAGAATACTGTACATATAGAATACTGTACATATAGAATATTGTACATAAAGAATACTGTAAATATAGAATATTGTACATAAAGAATACTGTACATATAGAATATTGTACATATAGAATATTGTACATATAGAATACTGTACATTTACAGAACATTGTGCAATAATAAAACATAAAGAGAACAAATGGCATAAAACCAGTTTAAAACAGAGATTTAAACCAACAGTTTTCTTTTTTTTTTCTTTTTTTTTTGCATTATGATTGAAAATTAACCACAAAACTGAAACACAATGTAACTCAAGATAAACAATTGAGTCATGTGACCACAAACTCTGTATATTAGTGTAAACCAAACCCTGGTTCAAATGCCCAAACCTATTTAATGTGCTCCATTTTAGAATGAAAGCAGATAAACTTTGAATATGTATGATGTAAAGGTAAAAACGTGATCTTAGCAGGGCAAAACATAGGAAGAAGGCACCAGAAGGTCATGGCTGAATGCTGAGTGTTGTGACACCAAGTGGTTCTCCAGAGTCCACCATTACAAAGCCCTGACAATGTTCTTGCTTAATTTGTAAAATGAATTTTAAGTTAATTAACTTTTTTAACTTGTGTTGGAGTGAGGTCAAAAACTCCCTTCTTGTAGTGGATTTCTCTCATAAATCTACGGCAGGCTGTGATAATTTCCGAAGAGAAACTATTGAAAACATGGACAAAAGCCTGATTTCTTTCTGACAGTTTTAACAGACATTAATATAATATATAACTCCCTTTTTTCAGTCATTTTTATTCAAATAATAAACAGGATTTTGTGTACATGTTATAAACATTAAGCTTGTATAAAGTAAAAAGTTACTTTAATTTCTCAACATAAAAAAGGTGTTAAATAGGGGGATATAATAAATATCATCAAAACAACCAAATTTGATTTTTTTTTTCTTTTTTTTAAGAAAAGTAACAAATCTCTAAGTATTAGTATTTTGTGATCCATAACAGGTTTTCACATTTTTGGCAACATTTTTTCAATTTGCAATGCTAAGTGCAATAATCAGAATTTAAAACTCAGCGTACTTTGCTAATGTTTTCATGCAGGGATAGAGATATGCATTTGCATTTACAGTAAAAGACATTTTAAAGTTTGATTATTAAGCTGAAATTAGGGAACATGGCACGATTGCGTTTTAATTCCGTTTAATAACCTCTGATATTACATGAACTCATGCAAACACAATGTACAGTTAAACACTAAGACTATCTGCTCTAAATCAAGGCTTTCCCACAAACATAGAGACCTGAAAATAGTGTGTCTAAAGTTAGCTTCTAAACTGTCTTCTGGCTTCAGGCTCAAAAATCAAGATTGATGATGTGCATGATTTAAAAGTACAATGACATGCGGTTCTACACTCCCTCCTTGTATGAGAGGTTTCACATAAACACACAGCAGGCTGTGATATTCAAAGTGACAGCAATTAGCTGGGCAGTGGCATGGGAACAATGATTGATTAGCTTGTGTTGTCCTGGAATGCAGATGTGCAAAATTACCTGCAATTGTCTTTAAAAGCCTGTTAGAAAAAACTTTTTTATTTTTTTTTATTTTACCTTTTTGTTAATGGGATTTCAGAAAAATCCTTTAAATTCAGCAAATATAATCAATGAGCATACATTTTGCTCCATGTATATGAACAGGAAAATGTGTTTGCCGTTTTCTGCTCCACTTCCACGAATCTTGAACGCCTTTTTTCCATGCAGCTTTTACACTTTTTTTAAATGCCAATGCAAAATTCATGTGATCTTACTCAAAATCCCTCACTCATGGGAAATAGGTCATTCACAGAAAACACAAAAAGCTCTCCTGCTCCTCTTCGAAAACAGATCATTGCTAAAAAAAAAAAAAAAAAAGAATAAAGGTTGTTTTTCAGCTTCCAGTTAGGAGCTTTTATGCTGGCTTTCATGTTAGTTATTTTATTTCTTTTAGTTGAGTTGCTTAAACACAGCTGGAACATCTCATTTCCTGTGAACATGTGCTTATCAAAGGAAAACTGAGCAAAAAATAAATAAATTCTGAGCAAAAAAAAAAAAATACATCTAAAAAAGATGAATCCCTGTAAACATTTAGTAATGATGTGGTAGAAGTGTATGGAGGTTTGTGTATCTAAAGCAGTTTTCATATCCTCTCCCACACATAAATACACATATAAAAGAGACTGTAAGAGACAATGCTGTCAATCAAGAAGAGTGTATAGTGCTCTAAAACTATACAGCTTTTTTGTTGCTGTCATGAAAATGCCATAAAACCTAAATAACAACTGGGAGCTTTTTATTTATTTTCACTCCCTGTGCGTGTTCTTCACAGTAGTGTGTACTGAATGTGTGCTCCGATGCCGAATAACATTTCTCAAAGGGAAAATATTTTATCATGGAAACTTTTAATGAGTGTATCTGCATCAACGAGCTATAGGATTTACTGGTAAAATATAACAGAAACGTAAAAGAACAGACTCATTCTCCTTCTTTAAATCTTCTTTTTTATGATGTTACCTCTTTTTAGTCTGTTCAATCACATGCAGTTCCCTGTTTTATGTGAAGCTAATCGACTTTATCATGCCTTCACTCACGTATTTGTCATGATGCAACTGTAATAAAAATACGACCTTAAGCCTTGAAGTTCGCATGCTTTAAATCCTTTTCTCAAAAAGGCTAATATCTGGATTAGATGAGACGTACACCTGTGAGACAATCAACTCAATCCTTGGTACCATTCATTTATTCCTAATAATTTGCCACCTCATCTTGTCAATTTGCAGTTTCTCTTTTTTTTGGCCCGTGCACAGCATGCAGTGAGATGTGCAGGTGCCAGGCTGCCTCTGGTCACCTGCTCAATAGGATTTTTTGTTGAGACAGTAATTAAGAAGCCCATTATTTCTGATTAGCACTCTTTTGCATGATTAGTGAGTAAGCATCTCTGTCCAGATGGCTACTTCCCCACAAAATCATTACTCACCTTGTTGAGTCAGACCTTCAAAGTGATGCTGGAAGTTAGTATCAGAGTTGAATTATAGAACATTAAATTCCAAACTTTACAAAGTCTTGAGAGAGTTTTATACCTACATCTACTAAATAAGTGCATTTATACACAACTCACAACAAGTTATGGATATTGTTATTTACATGAGTGCTTTTCCTGTATGGTTTGAATTGTAATGACATATGTCAAAGTGCCCTTTTAATATAACTAATAATGAATGAGAAAAAACACTATTTTCATTGGTTTGATATTTAGTATAATAATTAATATAAAATAATTAAAATAAATCAAAATAACAAAAGTTGACCATATCACTAGCGAGTATTTTCACCATTTGTCGCAATGACACTGTGACAGCAATGTCTCATGCTCCTCATTTACCTCATGATTTTGTTCTGAGACACAGCGTTCCACTCTTCCACTTGTACTGCATGCAAATCTATCACGTCACTTGGGGTGGGGTTTGATCATCCCGTCTCTGCTTCGGGTACAAGTTAAGGATCATTGTTAGTCATATCATATGAGGCACTCCGACTTACTGCAGTCCAGCTGTGACAACTCTTGCAGGTTTTGGAGGAACATTTTCTTCCATGAACAGAAAGTTGAGGGTGTGCTGGTGGAATAGGGGGTGATGATGGGTTCTACGATGTCTGACGTAAGAACATGCAGTGATCGGGCCATTTACCAAATTGGTTTTGCACTGACTGATGATGCCTGCCCAGACTCCTCCACCAAAGCAAACCCTGGAGACCATTTTGACCTCGGCATTTTGCTCACCTCGCATTCTCCATCAATGCTGATGAGTAGACCATTGCTGTATTGTCCAGTTCACATGGTGTTCCACTGTAAACGTGTCTTGGTGTCAGTGGAGTCAGCTACGGTTCAACGGTCATCTGACATTCAAGTCAAAGCGGTGGATTCACTTGTGAATGGTTTGTCTAAAAACCTTAGTACTCTGCACATCTGTTAAATGGGTTTGAGTGCAGAGATCCTTAGCTACTGCTCATCATTGCAGTCTCTCACCTGCAGGGTTCCACTCCTGGGTCTATCACGAACTCTGCTACTAGTTCTGTGTCTTGATGCTGATGACACTTTGAGACAAACGTACTTCACGTATGACTGCCTACAACTACCCTGAAAGAGCGCTATGGCTATGTGTTGCTGGTCGTCCTTTAACCAATGTAGCAAGTTCATGGCTGTTGTGAACTTGAAATGACTTACTGGCAAAATCAGCTTTTTATCCCCACAGAATGTTGAAGGTGATGCCACATTGAAAGGGGTTTTTCTTTGATTTTTTTAAATTTATTAATTTTTTTGCTTTGACCACAATAAGCAAGACACACTGTACACAGTGAGACCATTATGTGGAAAACACAAAATTAGGTTTATCTGTCACCATAAATGCAACTGCCTCCATATCCCAGAAATCTATGTAGTGAAACAAACACTGTATACAACATTCACTGAGTTTGTTTTTACAACATCCACATTACTGTGCTCATCGGCAACAGACATTTATTTTGTAGAAAAAACAAAAAATAAATAGATAAAAAAAAGACTAAATGAATCATCTTTTCTTGGCCTTCTGATTCTTGGTTGCTGAGTCTGATCCAAACTCCCTGCAAGCTCACAGTTGACCTCAACTCTTTTAGCCCTGACTAAGCTTATTGGCGGTTACTGTTTTATCACCTGAAGAAAGTAGCTAGTTTCTCTTCAATTCCTGCTCAAACTAATTAAAGTTGGGATGTAGAAAGAGCCTGTGAGAGAGAACGTGGCTCTAAGAGTGAGGAGAGATTAACTAGTGCAGACAGAACCCTGTCTCTCAGCTGCTAATCCTTAATGTCACAGATATTCGGTAAGCCGGAGCCTTTGTTAGCAAAAAAAAGGAAAAAAAAAAACCTGCTTTCACATCGACCCCGCTCATTGTCTGCAGCTGTGCATCCTCCCCATCCTCAGATCCTCCTCTTGGTACTCCACCAATCAGGTCTAAACAAGGGAGCACTCGCATATCCATGCAAGATGAAAGGCTGCTGGGGGTTGAAAGGAGCAGCTCACCATGCAGAGATGGCTCACCACAATGCCAGACTGATAAAAGAGCATGTTGGAACAGAAAAGCGAGCAGGTATATGAAAACCTTCTATCCCTCCCCACTCAACAGTATTTACAATTCATAAGGGGCCAAATGTGTTGAATAATGTTTGTAAAATTCACCTTTAGCACACTGAAGCTGAAAAGTTGATTATTTATTTGAATGCGCAGGTAACCTGGAAATACCAAAACTCACAAACATCTCGGGCAGAGGTTCCCACACTTTTTGTTATGCGAGCTACTTTTGAAACAATCATCTACACCAACAACCATCAGATCTACATATATATGTACAATAAAATCATTTTTAATAAAATCATAACTTAAAATATTCATTTTTAAACATACTTCTTATTTAACTGAATCAGACACTTATTTTGAATTAAATTGATACATTTAGATGACTGTAAGACTGCAACATGATAAAAAGTTTGACATTTTCCTTCAACAGCCTGTTTAATTGGACTCGCGTGTTCGTAGTTGTCATGCCAATGGCCCCACATGGCACAGTGTGCCGACAACATTTCATGAGCGTTCTGTTTGAGGTTCTTTTTTAATGGCGGACCTTGAGCCAGTCAAGAAAAAAAAAGCCATATTAGCAGTTGCATCCTCAGGTAGAAGTCTGATGCTAAACAGTCACAGTTTTGGAGGAATAATGGCTCCAGATCTGCTATGGTGCTAAGTATAGTTGAACACACATATGCAATGACGTACGTACCAGAGACTGTTTGAATGGCTGTTTTGTATGCCGGTAAAGGAATGTTCTTCATGGAGAGGATGATGATTGGCTCACAGCATTTTTTAATACATTTTTATTTTTGTGTTTATTAATTTTTCATGGCTCGCTATCTACCGATACTTCATTTATCGTGATTGACATACTAAGTAACTATCTGAGTATCTAGGGCCTTCATTGCCTTCACAGCAGATGATTGTGTTAAAGTTGCACAATCTGAATCTGTGAAATGTCTGTGTATGTCTAGAAACAACGTATTGTTTCATAGCAGAAATTGTAGGGGAGATTCAAACAGACTTTTTGTCCTCTGCCTTTCAATTGGCTGATTTAAGAGAGAGCTTGTAAGATGATTGCTGCTATGTGTGCATATCAAAAAAACATGAACATTAGAACATGATTCATTATTCAACATGAGTCATTATATTAGGGCTTGTACATGAAGAAATGCTAATAAAATCCTTTAAATTTGGTCATTAATTTTCTTTTATACAAAAAAAAACAAAAAACAAAATTTTGCACCAGTGAGTCCTCAAATACTCACAACAGCAAGAAGACCCATGGAAGGTATTGTGCGGTTTTATGTGTGGTTTGAATGTTTTACTTGTGCATGGGGCCCCTCCGGCTTCCTCAGTTTAAAAAAGCATGCTTCTTGTTTTTTTGTAACCTAAAAATAACAATACAACAACCAAAGAAGAACTTATGGAACAATGACTTTAGTTTTATTAATGAACAAGCTTGTGAAAGTCATTATAGAATAATCATTTACTGTAGAGGAGTCATACAGTGGAGGCTGCCGAGGATCTTCTGACTAAATATCACACAGATGCTGTGCTCTCAGCAGGAATGCACATGCGATGAAGTCACACGTGGACCGTTGTGACTTTGGCGCAACACACGTGATGCCATGATGACTGTGCACTGTTGTTCTCAGAGAATTTATTTTTTCCTGAAGCTGTGACATTTGGAGAGTTTAGGATAAACAAAGACAGAAGTTTCTTCATCTTCTGTTTAGTAAATGCATTGATCAGGCACAAATTGAAAGGATTTTATCAAGGTCAGGGCATTAGCAGCCTTGACCCTACAGAACCTAGAGAACATCTTTTCCATAACATACTTTCATGCAATTAGTGCATCAAGCCAGATGAATAAACTCAGCCTCCTTTGTCGTCCTGTAAATCCCATATATATCAATCTTGTTAATTTTTCATAAATGTTACATTGCTCACTAGTCTTGCTTTGTAATATGCAGAAAGGCTCAAATAAATAATTTATGGTAAATATACCTTAAGTAAAAAAGTTCTTCATCTTTGAAGTCTTGATGATGTCTTCATCATTATTTAATAGTATTATTGTTAGCAACTGAAGTATGATATAATTTGAATCAGTGAGATCATCTCCAAAGGTAAGCTCTAGAACTGCATTGTTGGTTGATGCATCTTGTTTGATAAAAAAATGGATGTAAACGTGCATCACAGTTAACTAGATACATTATGTTACTGGAATGTGGGCTTGGTTTTAATGTTGTTAAAAGGTCAAAACATGTGATATTATTGAGTAAGTCCATTTTTATTTCTATGGCACTTTTGTCAGAGAGCAACTCACAAAACGCTTCACAAAGTTAAAACAAGATCAAATCTGAGACAACACAAGATGACACAGGGGGCCTGAAACAGATAAAACCCAATAAAACTAAAACTAAGGCATGTAAGTAAAACAAGAGTGAACACAAGTAAAAAAAAAAAGTCAACTAAAAGCTCTTTTAAATAAAAACTGAATGACGTCTAAAACGTGTATTTTTTTATTTTCTAAATAAAAACTATAAATAGAAACATAGATGATGGTGAAGCTTGACAGACGCTATTTGTTGGTATTTATAGAAAAGCTTTTAATGCAGTGTAGATGCGACGTGTCAAGAACATTACCTGCTCTCAGTATAGTCAGAATGGTTGTCCACAAAGTTTCATTTCTCTTTCTTTCATACTCTTTAACTTCACCTTATAATATGTCAGAGATGTTGCCAGCAACACCTAAACTTTTTGACATACCGTAACTCTTTCATTATTTATACGATCAAGGTGAATCAGCTGATTCTATCGAAAAGTACCTTTTTATATTGACATTGCACCAATGCGCTTTTTTCTGCCACAAAATCAGCTGAGTCAGTTGATTGCGTAAGCACTTTAGTACTGTCATGTGTTGCATATTAGAGTGAAGATGCATTTCTCCGCTTCAGAATCAGCTGAAATTATTTTAAAATGCAAAAACAATTAGTCGAAAGAATGTCAAGGCTTAACTTTTTTTTTTTTTTAACAAGGGTAATGCCTGAGTCACAACTGCCCTTATGGGTCCTTTGTCCTGTGTACAACCCTCCATGGGCCCCGGCAACCCAAAAACTTGCAGCAACAGGTTAACCCCTCTACGGTTGCATGTGACTTACACTAACTCAGTATCGGTGTACTGAAAATGTGAAGATAGTACGTTTTGGTTTCTTTCAGCCATTTGTTTTCTCCATGTCAATCAAACCAGGGTCATGTTGATGATGGTTCATATCCTCCATCAAAGCTATTTACCCTCAGTGAGTTAAAGTGTCAGATCAGTCTTGTCTGGTCACTTGTTTTTTTTTTTGCTTCATTAACTCTTATGCTCTTCTGGCTTTTTCACACTTTAAACTGATTGATTTATTAATATTTTTGGTTTCTTATAGACCCAGTCTCCTGCTTTTTGGGTTCTTCTCTACCAGTTCCTGACACCTGGACTATAGATCTGGGTAATGACACTCAACACCAACTCTACAGCTGACATGTTGTACACTTCACATTCTGTGCTGTCAGTTAGCAAAGAAGGCAAAAACACTTAGCAGCTATGCTTGGTAAGTTGTGGAAAAGTGGCAAAAGGAGCTTTCAAATGGAAATTTTCTTTTTACAGCCAAGTTTGAGGCAACTGGAAAAAGAATAAAGAAATGAAGACACATCCTTCTCTGTGGATTTTAGCTCATTGGGCCCATTGTAAATTTACAAATATAGCCTTCTGAACTCAAAGTAAACGTTTCAATAATTTTTTAGCTGTATTCTTACATTTGTCCATGTTAAGTTGACAGTGGAACGAGCTCCTTGTACAGTGCACAAGGTTCAGGCACCCACAGCATCATGGCCATAGACAAAAATATGCATTAACATTTTCACCCTACGGGGTCACCGAGAGGTCTACGATTATGATTTTCCTGCTCGCCACTTGCGTACCTAATTGCCCATTTTTCACCTGAAAGTGCAGTTCTGACAAGGGCCTTTTGTTTAAACAATTGTCATGAAAAGCTGAGGTCTCACCCTTGTCTTTAGTGAGTCACGCGGTTACTCTTCACTGCAGAAATCTTCAGCAAGCATGGTATTTAATAGCAGTGGTGTAAAGTACTTGAGTAAATGGATTTCATTACTTTACCTATTTTTTTTTGGCTACTTTGTATCAAAAATGCATCAAAGTATCAAAAATATAAGCAACTTTTACTCTCTACTCTATTACATTTTTGGTTGAATTTTTGTACTCTTTCCTACTCAGGTACTTTACGCCACTGTTTACTAGAGGGGTCTATAGTAAGACTGAAGTGCTGAAACACTATAGCAACAAGCAAGTAAAAGAAACAGATTAAATCTGCACCTTAATTTCTTTTGACATTTTTTCAGTAAATGTGGCCTTTTTTTTTTTAAATGTTATTGTCAGTTTAACAATTTAATTAAACAATACATAAAGTTAACACAGCTTTGTTCTTTCTTTTTGCCACATACTGCAGCAGAAGTTAAAATATTTATCACGTCTGTTATTACACTGCTACTTTGAAGAAAGATTGAAGGACCGATCCCCACGGAATCGACTCTATCTACACTGAAGCCATTGCTACACAGCTTCAACTGGCAATTCTCCGAGAGTCACTGCCGTCTGGCCTATATTTGACTTTAGATAATGGTATTATCAGGCTGATCCAAAGGTGGCCTATAGTGACTCTGTGAACCACTTTCATTGACATGAGTATCATCTTTCATGGCTTTGATCTTTTTCTTTGAACTTTTCGGTGTCGCTCATTAAAAAAAAGACTATCTGGGCACAGAAACTTTTAGGTTTAAAAAAGATCAACAACACAATTAGCTCACAAAACCCAAAAGAAGATATCAAAGCAAAGTGAAGGAATAAAAAAGGAAAATTACATCCCTAAAAGATGCAATTTGGTTGTAAAACAAATCAAATAAAGAGAATTTTCAAAGGAGATGAAGTTGACCTGCAATCATTGTGTCTCTAACAGCTTTTAAATGCATCTAGTGAAACAATTGAATGAATCACAAATTGTTGTTTACTTGGCAAGGGATTCTATTAAATCCTAGCTTTCTTTTGAGTAAATTAAGTGCAACTAAAAATCAACTTTTTTTTGGTGTCAGGTGAAGTCTTTCAAAGCATCAAAGAATCCAGAAAGGTACGAGAATTAAAAACAAGATTTCACACTGATAAGAGACAAGCTGTGAGATTAGTTGGGAGCTGAATGGATAACAAGCTGTCAGCACTGTCTGAAGCATATTGCAGCTCATCTAGGGACAGACAACCAAGCAAATCCAAACTTTCTGCTAACAAATGAAAACACCTAATTAACAGGAGGCGCAACATTTCCAGCCGCGTGAGTGCAGATGGAAAGAATTGTCTAATAGTCACATTTCTTACTCCCAGAGAAATAAACAAAGAACCACAAAAACTTCTATCATGTAGTTATAATAAATGTAACTGTAGGGCTAGTATTAACAACATAATATTAGGACCACTATAAAAGAAGAAAAAATATAGAATAAAAGAATAAAATTATGAGAAAAAAGTCAATTTTGCTTGATGAGGGTTTTTCCAACTGAGTTACATTTCAGCATTTTGATGATCTGGATGATAGGATTGGACATAGGGCTGGTACCCAGGCAGTACTCGCCAGGTTCACATCAGGTTCACATCGCCCTCAGCAATTCCCGTTCAAGGCACCACTTCTGATGAAAGGTCTATGTGAATGTGCGTTTTGGGCTTCCGGATCGAGCGTTCATGTTCTTGAAGGCATGTCACATGCCCGCTGTGTCGATAGCTTTAAGCAAATGCCAAAAATGTAGCCAACTGTCAACTTTGTTTCCACTTCCTGTAACTCCTCTTCCTCAAACCACACGTTGTACAATTCTATGGCTCAGAGTGAGTCATGTGAAGAACAAACTGACCACAGATGTCTGATACAACCATAATTGGAACTGTCTGCAAAGTGAAGATAAGGCCAGTTGAGAGACATGACCAGTATATAGGAACACCCATTCTTTGGAATCTTTGTTAGACTTTGCAGGCTGCTGTATGAACTCTGTACTGGATTGACCCGTATCTGATACAGTGGTAAGTGAAACTGCTGGAGAGCAAAGATAAGGGAAGTTGTGATACAAGAACATTGCAACGTTATAAAAAAAAGATTATTTCAGTTCCTGACTTGACATTTCTGACAGCTGCGTGTACTATGGACCTGTTTTACCCTTTTGTTTACTAAATGCTGTATTCTCTGGTTTTGATCTTGGTATTGATATTCCCTTCATTAATTAGCTGAATCTCTTTCTTCTTTTCTTTACCTTCTAGCTGTTTCTTGTAGAGGTCACCACAGCAAATCAATTGTCTACATCTAACTTTATCCTCTGCATCCCCCTTGTTTGTACCAACCATTCTCATGTCCTCCTTTACTATATCAATGAACCTCCTCTTTGGTCTTCCTCTAAGCCTCTGTCCTTTTACCAAAATATTCAATGTCCCTCTTCTGAATGAGTCAAAATCATATCAGTCTGCTTCCCTGCATTTTTCTCCAAAACATATAACATTAGCTGTTCCTCTGATGGATTCCTTCCTGATCCTATCCATTCCTGTCAATTCCAAAGAGAACCTCACCACTTCCAGCTTTGTCTCCTGTCTCTTTCGCAGAGCCACTGCTTCTAAACCAACATGACTGCTCTCACAACAGTCATCTAAACCCTTCTTTCTTGCAGGCACTCTTTTGTCAAGCATCACCTTATCTCCACCTGTTTCAACCTGCTTACACATGTACAATACTGACCTCTTTGCCAAACTCTTCGAGATAGTTGACTCTAACTCAGTGTTATCCAACCTTGGTCCTCAGAGCATGTTTTCCATGTTCCTTGCTTAAGCACACCTGATTCAGCGCATTGTCAAGCTCTTCAGAAGCCTGACAATGGCCATTATCAATTCATCGTACAAACCACAGCTCCTGTTTTAGGACTGTATCACAGGCATGATTGGCATTTTTAAAGAAAGATTAAAAAAAGGTTGATTAAGGGCTTTTTTTGCTGAAAAAGTTGCTAAAACCTCAACTGAATAGATTGCTGAATAGATTGACTAGTAAATTGCATTTGTGAAATAATTATAAGTTTGGGGCTTTTTTTTTTTTTTTTATGCAGATGCTAAGCAAAAAACTGTGTGTGAGCTCCTGAAGCAGGTATAACACTTCTGTCTTTTTTTTTTTACCGATAATAGATCTCTTATTAACTGTATGTATACAAGAAAACCAAGTATTGTCTGCAATGCAAAATCTGTTGCACACAACAAAAATGTATTAAATAACCTGCACAAACACAAAAGCAGCTGTGTTGTGCAATCTTGTATATATATATATATATATATATATATATATATATATATATATATATATATATATATATATATATATATATGTTATTAACCATATTAACCAAAAAGCAAAAAAGTTAAAAATGTTTAAGTAAGGTGTGTGTGTGGTCATAAAACCCTCCAACGTCACCACATCTATGGCTAAACCTGCACCAACCGTGTCAGATTTTTAAAATGGAACCTCTGATTCGTTCAGGACCACTATATCTCCTAACAGACAGTTTATGTTATCGTGTTAACGTATTGGAGCCCCTTCATGTTTTAGCAATTGCACAGTGGTGAAATGAGATCACATGACTTTAGATTGTTAGAATTGAGTTTTCAACCTATCAGTTAACACATTTGGGGAAAGATTGTATATATTCCAAGAATGGCAACGGCTTAGTGTACAATACAGTTAGTTATCAAGCCATTTGAGGTCATTTTGCTGTAAAACTTGTCATTCTAAGGTGTACTAGTGTTGGGGTTTGGTGAGATTTCAATGCAGTGAAACTTAATATATACAGGTAAGCAAATGTCAGCAAATTAGGAGAGTAAAGTTTGATCCATCCTTTCATTGGATTTCTTTCCCCCATGAAAAAAGGGGCATAAATTTAACAGGTACATTTTTAGCAACCGAGATGGATAAAGAGAACAAAATAGCAAAAGGTATGCACATTGGTAAATTCTCTTGGGATTACTGTGCTGAACACATTGTTTAAACATTTATCCTCACAACCATTGGGGATAAACACATCCAAACAGCTTATTACTTGTAAGAGCAAGCACCCCCAGCAACTGACTATTCTGCCACTTCTTTTCGCATACGTTGACTGGTATTGGCAGATTGTACAATAGATTCCCTGAGCTGTTTCTCAACAAACTTTCTTTTTTTCATCAGCAGGTGTGCAAGGCACTTATTAGATTTGGAGCATTGCTATGCTGGCTGTTAGTATGACCATCTTTGACAAAGTGAAACTTATAGGTATCCTAATCTTATCTTATACGAAATAAACTCATAAACCAAATATTTTGCTACAATCTTGTACAAAAAAGTGTCTTCTAATAAGTTTATCCAAATAAGACTTTCTTTGAGATAGAAAACAAAATGTATTTGAAGCTGTAGAGCATTTAAATACATTAAACCAATGTCTGATTAAAGAATATTATTATGAATTCACTGGCTGCTAGCAGGATAACAGATAAGTCACAATTAGGTCCAACATTTGTAGTGAATCCAGGATGTTAATTTAGGTCTGCAAAAGTTATTGACAGTCTCGACCAAACATCACTCAGTAAAATGGGTGGGGAACTCACGGGCTGGAGTGTCTGCATGGTTTCCAGATATCAGCACTCTACTCACAGTTGATTACCTGGATCAGGTTTGTCCAACTAATTAGAAAATGCCAGAGCAGGGTATGTTGGAAAACAAGATGAAATGTGGCCCTTGTCCCCCACTACTGCTGTAAAAAGAACTGCTCGTATCATTAATATTTTATGTTAACTTGGTGAATCTCCCTTTGTCCCGGACTCCTTCAAGATGAATGTAGTTGCAGAACACATGTGGCCCAAAAGTAGGATCACATTGGGCCACAACCATGTGACTCTGAAAAGGAGGAAGTGGGTAAAGGAAATTACTGGTTGGATGGAAAATACTGAAAAGGCTTTAGAATATCGAATGCATTTATACTCCTAATGTATCATTAATGTTGTGAGATAGACTTTTCAGTAAAGTTGTTTTTCACAGCAAAGCTGAGCTGAGCTGAGCTGAACTCATCGTAAAGTCACAGAAAGATTTCCTAAACCCTCAATGTGGTTTTCTTTTTGCACATGGTCTCATTCAGCTGTTTCAATGTTTATGCTGTCACCTGCCTGTCATCCTTGAGGGAGCCAGCTGTTGGCACTTCCACCAGTTTGAGGATAATTGGTTACAGTTTCTGAGGCACTGAAAATCTTATGTGAATTTTTATACCTGTGTGTGGACCTCACAGCAAATCTTTAGCATTTTTCCAGTTTTGGATTGAAAATATAAATGCTATAAATAATTACTAACATGATTTCAAAACTATGTTAAATATGACTTAATAGGGGCGGGGGGGGGGGGGGGGGGGGGGGGGGGGGTTAAGGCATCACCAGCACGGGACCTTGGAGGCTTGGTGGGGTGTGGTCTCCACTGCGGCTATCACTGGGGCCTCGACAGGTCAGGACGCACTGGTCCTGCCGATGACCAGAGATCCTAAACAAACAACTGACAAATGAAAAACCTAATTAGAATTTTGTGACAATATATTTTCTGTCTTCCAATATGTATTATTTTAAAATAGAAAATTAAGTTTTAGTAAGGGTTTGCTTTATTCACTTAGTTTCCCTTTTTTGGAGAAAAAGACAGGATCAGCCACAGATTCTGCTCTCAGATGCATAGAAAAAGCCTCATTTTCAGAATCAAACTGATCCAGGATTCAATCCAAAGTTTTGAAATACCTGACAGAGGCCTTTAATATGTATTAAAGGCAGGATTGGATCACCAAATCCTGGTCTTTACAATCAAACTTGGTTTGATATACCCAATTTAAGATCAGGATCCAATCCTGAAGGTTTAATACTATAGGATTATGTTCAAAATACTGGGGGTAAATGTCCATGTATTAATACATTTCTTGTAAAATCCAACATTTCAAGACTCTTCTATTGCATTCGATTTTAAGATTTGCTCCACGTTTGACTTTCTCGTGCGTGCTTGTTTTTGCTGTAAGGTTAAGCTGGCTAATCAACATTTCTAACTGAAACTTTAATAGTAAGCAAATATGTATGAAGTGATGCCTGATGTCCCTAATCACATCAGTGAGCACATCAGCACTGAATAAGGTGCTGCATAATGTCTTTGCAGCCACCTTGGAATTCATTTAAATATGAACTGAATGTTAAAAAATTGAGTCATTCTGTTATTTTTGGTAAACATAAGAGACTTTAAGAGAAAGTAAACATGAAAAACATAACTTTCATCTTTGTCTAATTTAGGATTATAAAAGCATTCAAAATAAATGCTAAAGAATAAAAAAAAAAGGTTGCAAGTGAAGATGTTTAATATTCAAGAGTGCTCTTGGTTCTGCTTACCCAAACACTCACGAGACAAGAATCAGTAAAGCTTTCATAAATGAGGTTTGGTCCCAACAGCAAACCGGGACTAAGATGTTCTCAATGTGGCAAATTTCAAAATCCTGAAGGTCCTTGTCTCACTTTTACAAGTTTTGGTTGGAGTGTGATGCTTCCTCCTGGCAGAGACACACATTGTAAAATACACAAAACTATTCTGCATGTTTGATGTTGGTAAGTAGAACAATCACAAGTAAACGTTAAAACCTTTGATTGTGTACAATTCTGTTTTCAGTACCTCTTAGTTCGTCTGTAAAACAATGTAGTTTAAGTTTCTTACTGGCTGAAAATATATAAGAAATTATGTTTTGCAGCAACAGGAATTTTCAGTTTACAAAACACGTCCACATGATTACTGAATTCAACACCCAGCCGGCTAAATTAACAAAACGCATTAATAGTGTCTTTAAAAGTCAGCCACGCTCACATCACTGAGAACATGGCAACGCCAAGCAGATAGAACTGAAAAGGGGGTAATAGCAGTTGGATGGACAGCACTACAAGGTGTGCTTCTGCTGTTGCCCTCCATTCATCCATCCATCCATTTTCCTTTGCTCTTCAGGGGCCTGGCAGCAGTTGAGGCAAAGAAAACCAGACTTTTCGCTCCCCGACCACCTCTTCCATCTTCTACAGGGTGTTTCCAGGCAAGCTGGCCTCTCTCTGGAGAGAAGTGGTGGCTCTTCTCCGAGCTCCCTCCAGGTCATTGAGCACCTCATCCGCTTTCTTAAGCTTCATTCCCACCAAGACTGTGACAAGCCTTCAAGGGTATGCTAAATGCACAGTCTTGGACGAGAGTATAGCCCAAGGCGTTCAAACTGGACAAGTGAGTGGGCGGTTGTCTTTTTCCTTTTCCACTGTCGAAGCGGTGTCAATTTTGTTAATTTTACTGTAAGCTTTTTTTTTTTTTCACCGTTTTCACAACTTTCGAGGTGCATTAAGTGGTTGTGCGTTTTGTATATAGAGGCCAAAAAAAGTCATAGAAACTTGCGTAGTGATGCGTGAACGCAGAACCCCAAAATGCATGTCTGCATTGGAAGTAGTTGCTTGAATGCGCATTGTCAAAAAGATGGTGGGAACGTAGCTCAAGACTGCGTAGAGCCGAGAACCAACACAATATTGTTCCATTCATATAAACAATATCTTTATTAGAGAATTGTTGCAATTAATGCAAATTAATGATCTGTGTAAACACAAGTAAGATACTTATTAATTAAGCAAAGAGTCAAGAGTTTGAGCATTTTTATTATTTTTTAATGTCACCTGTCAGTCTTACACATCTTTGCTTTTACATAAGAAATAAATAATACTTTTAATGCTGTTTATACCTAAAGGAGGAAAATCTGAGCATGCGAGTCACACGAGTGTCAACAATTTTGCTGCAGGCCAACAGGTCTGTTTCTGGATGCCAGACTCTAACTCAAGCAAAGCCCTTGGTGGCTGGCATTCCGCCAAACATGAAGTGAGTGTCGTTTTTTACATTTGGTTTGACTTTAGTCCCAAAACAACACTGCAATTTGTGTGATAGAGGGAGGCCTTGCTCCTCTGGAAGGTGAAAGGAAATGGGAAAGATAAAAATCCAGTTCCGTTTGTTTCGCTTCTGCTCAGAAGTTACTTTTGACACCATTGGAAGAAGGTCGGTTCCTTTTCAGTTCAGTTTTGAATGATTTGAATGATTCTGGCCCAACTGCAGGATTGCTGTGTCTGAACTCCTCAGAACAGAGTCTTGGGCGCAATTCAATAGGGACTAAAATGAGTTTTTCTGTGAAGGAGACACTATTAAATAATATGACACACCAGCAAAAGAAATAAAATAAAAAGTAGCCAAACTCAAGTCCAGCGCAATGACATAAACTGTATCAACACATTCAGAAGCAGCTAATATTTTAGACTTCTGCTCTTATTAGTATTCTAGGCAAACGGTATTTGCTGCCTTTGTCATAATGAGGTACAGAAGACATAGCTGGCACAGATCCAAGTCTATAAAGCTGGCAGAGAAATCAGAATATAGACTTTGCAATTTACAACATGGGATTTGGTGGCAACCATGATTGCACGCTAAACATCAATAAAGAAATAAAGATGTCAGCGAACAAATTATATATAAAGCCAGGGAGACTGACAGCAATGACAGGGTTTGGACTCATGCTGGGAGTTGAGTGTATATTTTTCTTACTATTTTTTTGTTGGTATTTTTCTTCCATTCTTTAAACTTAAGCCAAGGTCAGACTTGAACATGTTATATTTTCTAGTCGCTAGTACTCTGTAATCATGATCGGTCAACACCAACTTTTCCTTAAGTGTTACTGTATACAGAGCAAAACTTCACAAAGGTGGTATTACATTTTTTGTGATTAAATAACAATTATCTTAGTCTAACATTTTTGCTACATGTATTATATCAGTTTGGAAAGTCACATAATAGTCACTTTTTGAAATAAACCAATTTTATATTTCAGAAAACAGATTTTAAACCATTTAGGTGCTCTCTGTTTTAGCCCCCTTATTTTTATTGTCTTTTTCACATTTCTAAAAATGAAAAAGTCATGCGTTACAGTTTACAGCACCATTCCTAGCCAACCTCATCCCTGTTGGAGTTTTCATTAACTTCTTTGCTTCTTGATCCATTATGCAAAAAACGTTAAAAGAATAGAACATTGGTGTAAGAAGCCAGAAACTTCTTTGAAGCTTCAGAAACAGGAATTTCTGGTCCATTTCTTTTGAGACTAGATTGATTCTGTAGCTTCTCCTTCCTACAGTCCAAGCAAACATCAGTGCTACTGCATGCGGTCATGTTTCTCTGACCTGTGAAATCTGTCTTTTCTGCATTTATAAGGGTTTCATTGGAGTTCATCCGATCTCTGGTTGGGTTTGATTTTGCATCAAGCCAAGCACTAATGTTTAAAAAAAAGCTAAAGAGAAATGAAAAAAACAAAAACAGAAATTCTTGTTATGTTTTTGTTGTTCTTATTTTTATTCAAAAAACGATTACAGACATTTTTGTTTTTGATGTTTTGTTGTTTTCACTTTATTAGGTCCTCTAGTGATAGAGTTTTAATAATTTTAATCTGTCCTAATGTCTTATTTTAAAAAATGTTTTATTCTTTTTGAGGAGCAGTGGCAACAGGTGCTGTTACACGGTTCTCCCACATCCCTGGTGCTAGTGGTTGATGTAGAGTCAGTCACCTTCTTTTAATAAGGAACAGGTCAGTTTTAGGACTTGACATGAATCATCCTGAATAAACACAGCTAACACAAGTGGTTACACCAATGTCACCTTCAAAACAACTCACACAACTAAATTCCAAAAAGCATCCTAGAAAAAAAACACACACACAACTGTTCTTAGATTAGGGAATGTGGTACGAAGGCTTCATGCTGTCTCCCCCAAGATCTTTCCCTCAGCATCAAAATCACACACTTGTAACTACTAGAATTTTTATAAAGGACACTGCCATTGTGACTCTTCTATCCTCAACACATTTAGTGCTCTCATAAGTTATTTACTGGCCCTGTCAGCCCCTCTAAATCTTCCTGTCCCTAATATGCAATGGGAAGAGCAAGAGCTAAAATCACCTTCTGTGTCATCCTAAATGTATTGTGTCAAAAATAAAAAAACGTTTATTTAGAGGATCGGACATTTTTATATGAGACTTAATAAACCTTAAAATATGTTATATTTTTCTTGTCAAAATGTATTTATCATTATAGTGTAATTAGGTTTCATTTGTTCTTTAGAAATTAGGTCATATTAAAACTATTTTCAGATGTTTCTGTCCAGTTATTATGTTGGTTCACATTAGCAGAGCAATTAAAAGTACGGTCTAAATCCATTCGCTAATTTTCTAGTTGGAATTTGCAAATACATATCTCTTTCTCGACCTTGCTGCTAAGTTCAAATTAAATAAATACAAGCAGCCTACTCCTTTTATTGAACACAAAATTGTAAATAAGACTTAACAGTGCAAAAACAAAGGCTCCCTATAGGTTGCCTTGGTGTCATTTTAAAGGAGCTCAGAGAAATTTAAAAAAGAGCAGCTTTATGGGGAGTAAATATGATCTTGGCTCATATTCTAGCATGCGAGACTATTTTAAATGAGTAAACAAGTTTACTTTGTTTTAATTCAATTTCTAAATTGCTTTATGTTTCATCAACTGATGACCAGTAGATTTTTTTTTTTTTGCATTGTTCTTTTTTTTTTTTTTTTTTGGTGGGGGAATTATTTAAAACAACATCTTTGTTTTTGTGTCTGGCTGAACAACTGAATATGTAACTGTCACAAACAGGCTGACGCTGGTTCCACATGCACCAGGTTTTATTGATTCAGACAAGCAAACAGAAGCAAAGCTCAGCTAAAAGTCCACAACGATCAGGGTCAGAGTCCAGGCAAGGTGGTCTCTTTTGGGAGATCTCTTCAGTCACTTGCCAGGAATTATGAGGGCGGGGCAAAGCAACGAAAGAAAGAAATGTCCTATGCTTTGCAATCGTTGACAGTTCACTTATTTATATTTCTCTGATCAATTTTGAACATATGTATCAACGTCAGGTACAACACTTTTGCTACTTTGGTTTGGGGGTGGCATGCTGCAAGGCGATTACTGAGGGGATGACGGCTAATAAGTTATGCCAATGAGCATGACAGATTGGCAGGAAAAAGTGTGAGAAACATTTAGTAAAAATGTCAAAGGTTGTTTCAATTAGCTTGCATCTGTCCGACCACATTTCAGTGAGTTGCTGTGTCTCATTGTTGTTCCATGTTTGTCCACGACTTGTGGTTGCTACATTCCAACTCTGTTTACAACTCATAATGCCAGGCTAGGATGGCCGTTTGGTTCAGTTGTTCTGCTTGGAGCACGGAGCCTATTCAGACTGAGAAAAACTCTGCCCAAAATGAAGCTCAGTCCAACTGAAAATGAACCAAGACCACCTCGGAAGACAGTTCCAAGAGCGGTTCTTGCATTCAGACTAAAAATGTGTTCCGGATTATAGGGCCAACAAACTCTGGTTCACTTTAACACATCAAATGTGTCCAATCTGATTCTGCACAAGAGAACTGCCTTTTTACAGGTGAGCACCCAGGTCCCTTTCATTCAATGATAAAAGAGAATCTTTTTTACATCAGGTAGTTTCAATTTTTAATGTTGTCATTTTATGTATTTGTTATTTAGAAGTTAATACAAATGGTGTGTTCAGGTGTATTAATTGGACTATGTTGTACATTCCATATAAAAAATAACATACGCCCACTCTGTCATTTAAAGCAAAAACCTTTCACTTGTTCCATGTATTGGAAGTCATAATTCCTTCATGAACCTGGGTTTAAATCATTCACTGGCTGGGTACACTGACACTACAAATTCAGCTCCAAGCAGGAGTGTTTGTTTATTCAAAACTCTGTCAGAGTTCCCACAGGCATCCTCATTGTCACTGTCTCTTTGCATCAAGCTCAAAGGGAGCTGCAGGCACCATGGGAAGTGCAGCAGAATGTTTGTGTCAGTGCCTTAAAGTAATCCATGCAACTTAGCCCACTTGGTAGATGCCCTGTTACATTGCAAAAATCCTTCAGGGCACACAATATTCATCAGTGGAAGCATGTCAGTGACGCTGATTTGACCTTTTTGGTTTTTTTTGCCTTTTGTGAAATCCTCCTCCACCTTACTAACTTGTTTTTTTTTTTTTATTCTGACATTAAACATGTTTTAAAGATGCCTTTGAATAATATATTTAATTATTAAAATTCTAAATGATAAAAACTGTGAATACATATGGACATTTGTGTAAATATGGTTAGTATTTTCTGCAGAGTCCTACAAGAGGACAGAAAATTTGTTAGGTTTTGTTGTCATCTAATCAAAAAAACACACACTGTTCCGCCAATGACAACCAACAACGACAGAAACTTCTTCAGTAACTAACCCTAAACATTTCAATGACCACCAACACAGGTTCAGCCTTAATATTCACAACCTTGAAACAGAGAAGACATTTAATTGAATTTATTGATTTGTGGAATTCCAATTAGACGGAAATTATAAAAAAAATAAAAATAAATTCTTGACATTGGCTGTAAAGAATCAGTTAATGTGTTTTTAAAATTTAATGACCTGGACTGTTTTATCATAGTCAACTTAATGTTGTTAATTTACTTTTTATGATGTTTAAATTATTTCTGATTGAAAATAGCTCGGCAAGGTCAGAGCTTGGACACGACTTCCATCAGATTTCCAACAGCTTTGGCTACAAGCGTCAGATGTGAGAAATTACTGTGGACTCCTCGCCTTAACCCTAGACACAAATTGCATCATTTAAGATATAATTGGTATTGAAAATTGCTACTCAATGATTTATGGCGCGCACCAGCCACTGAGCGTTGCAAATATTTTCATTTAAATGCTTTGGCAGTGCTGCTGTCAGATCTGGATTTACTTCAAAATAAAGAAAACATTCCAAAACAGCAAATCATTCAACACTGATTTGATTTAATTATATCTTTTATATATTTGAGGCTGCTGATTTCATTCAAAATTCAGGAAAAGAACTAACATTTGATTGACTTTTCTTTGACTGTGTGCAATTGAAAGTGTCCACTTTCTCTTCTTGACAGCCTGTCTTGACAGACTGAGGGCAGTTGTTCAAATAAGAAAATCACTCTGAAGTAAAGCAGCTGTATGTTAGGAATCCATCTTAGAAATTATTTCAAGCTAATTCAAAAATATTTACTTAATCAAGAATTACATCCAGCAAACAAGAAACAAGCATGGGCAACAATACGTTTCATGTTTAGTGGAAGACTGTTGGCTGTCTGGTACTCCACAGTTACAGTTAACATGCACAGTGTTCCCTGTGGTTCCCTTTTGTGGTCTTGATGTTTTGTGGATATTTCATTTTTTCACAGTGCAGCATTCTGCACCCGAATTGGCCTTGACCTTGTCAAACAATCTCCTCCATGTAGTGTCTCCTGTGCAGCTCGCTGCATCTCCACAAATCTTCCATTGTGAAAAGATCTTTGTTTTCATTCTATAATATTGGACTTATTTTTAATTAACTTTGAGAGTTTAAAAAAAGAAGTTTTAGAAGTCCAGCAGCCCAGAGAGATTTCCATTTGGTAGGGTTTTTGACCTTACCTGAAGGTAACGTGGGCAGTTCTGTTCTATCTGCATCTAAATCTAGTAAATTCTCTTCAGGCTAATGCTTTTTTCTCTATGCACAATGCAGACTTCTTTCCTGTTTGATCTCACTTGTGTCAACTGATTCAACTGCTGCAGCACAACAAGACAGATGTCTTATTCTACTCCGTGTTCCAGAAACACTCTCCTGCTCTCTGACTTATTCAGAGTGAAAGCAAATGTCCAGAAGGAATGCCACAGTTTTCAGTCTAAAACAGAACTGTCATGCCATCGAACTGAACCGCAAGAAAAGGGGAATCGTTGCATCCCTATTCTCTATTTTTGTTTGTCTTGAAAGTGTTGAGCAAGTGCTAAATTTAAGAAGAACTTGTTAATTGTTGGCTTATTACACTACACCAGGCTTCAGTGTAAGCCAACTGAAAGGTTTTGAAAAGTAGGTACTATGGGACATTGCTGATTGGATGATGAAGTTTGAGTTTTTTCAAATGTATCTTCAATGTTCACACACCATTAAATGTTTTATGATTAGTGCAGAGCATATCCAGTATCGTTTCATAGCAAATAAGTTTCAGTTGTACAGATGAAGTAACGTAATCATCCAATCAGCGATGGTACCTACCTGTCTGCTTTTTCATTTTTGAACATATCCTTTTGATTTCTGGACATTACTTTCGTTTTCTGAATTTGTTTTTTTTTTTTTTTTTTTGGGCTCTGAAATTTTGTTTAGATTAATAAAATTTAATGTTTTTTTTTATTATTATTTGTTTTGCTTTTTAAATTGTCTGTATGATCTTTGATATGTTTTTGAGTTGAGTGATTTGTTGGTGTGATTTGCACTTTAGGGCCACCGTGAAAAACTTTTTTTTTTTTCAAAACAAACCCAACTGTGACCCAGAAATCAAGGTTTGAACCAAATCCCGGGGAAAGTGAACCGTTGCATCCCTAATGTCCAAGGTCACCACAATCACTGACTAAGCTGCAAACACCACAACTGAATCTAGATACTGTTGAGTTCAGTGTAGATTTCTTAAGAATTAAATGCAGATTGAACATTTGATCATGTGCTTTTAGAGTATTCCCTTCTTATCTTCAAGCAAAACGCTAGTATTGCCAACCTACACTGAAAGTACAGTATATTCTGTGAAAGACCTCAGTTTTACTGCTTGTTAAAACCAGAAAAAGATTCATCTTTAGCTGAACATTCTGAACATGAGGCTGTTTCCTTGGGGTGTCATGATCCCTCGTGGCCAAATTTAACGAGGTTCCCATGATGTGGGAACCGTTGCAAAACAGATCCTTGCTAATTTCAACTCAAACGTTGATGACACACTGCTTTACTCTACTCGCTCGCCCTGTTGGCTCTTAGATCAATGTGGAAATGAAAAGAGAAAGATTGTCAGTAATGAATAAGATGGTGGGTAAACGTTTAAACTGCAGAAGGAAAATCCGAGCAAAAGCTACGATGGGGACGTTGATGTGCAGGTTAAGGGTGATAGCTGAAACATCCTATAAGTAGATTTGTGTGTTGCATCCACAAAAATCAATATTTATGTTGCTGTCCACTCACATTGCACCAGGCGCACATTTAAACTAGCTTTGACATTGACAAACTACAATAATTAGGCATTTTTGCTCATTTCATTTTAATTTAATTAGTGCTGACAGAAACAACTATTTTAATTGCAGAAATGTACAGTATTTTATCCTAATTACATTTTTGAAGATTTGCATCTTGGACATGTCATTTTTGTCACATATTTCAGGGTTCAGGTGAGATTTTATGTGACAAAGACAAAAGTAACTAACCTGAAACCAAGACTGGACACTGAGCAGATTGCAGTGACTTCCATCAATACTGTGCGTCCCTGGTAGAAGCTTGTAAATACAATTAAGAAAGGAGACAGATCTTCAATACATTGCATGGACAAAAAAGCTAAGCCCTTTCTAATTGGGCTGAATAAACTCCAAACCACCAATTCCCACAGGGTAATTCAATTCAATTGTATTTATGTAGCCCAAAATCACAACCACAGCCGTCTCAGTGGGCTTCACACCAGCATTTATGCAAAGATCTTTAGGTCAATCTTAAAAATATAAACAATAGCTGGTTGCTAAACAAAACTAAACAGACTAAGCTTAACTGGCATTCCTGCCCTTTGACCCTCCTCAGTGAGTAAAAACAAAAAAAGCCTATATTAGGGGAAAAAAATAGAGAAACCTCAGGGACTCCCAAGACGGTCAGGCGATGTGCTAGAACTGTTAAAGTAGAATTAGTTTATCTAACTCTATAACTACATGTTTAAATAACAACTGCATGTTTGAATAGTGTAGTACATAGCATTATGGTAATGGCCTTATGCATCAGCAGTCTCCCTACATGCTCCTACATCTTAAAGGTGTGTGGGATACTTTTATTATGTGGTTTTAAAACTTTTTAGGATGTTTTATGACTAAGAAAAAACAATGTGAGTCTGATTGGTTCATTAGGTAGCTGCTAGGTGACATGTTATTCAACAGTTATTTATTTTATTTTATTTTATTTTATTTTATTTTATTTTATTTTATTTTATTTTATTTATTTATTTTTACTTTTTCATAAAATTCTGCATAAGAAAAAAAAACGTTGTTGGGACAATGTGGCTCCAACACATGTTTTCCAACTTTCTTTGATTTATAAAACGTGGGCCCTAAAAAAAGCTGCACAGTGGAACAGCGGTAAGCACTCTTGCCTCCCAGTGAAAAGGCTCTGCTTCAAACCCCAGCTAAGACTATTCTGTGTGGAGTCTGCATGTTCTCTTTGTGCTTGCTTCCTCCTACAGTCCAAAAACATACTTCATAGGATAATTCAAGATTCTAAATTGTTCCTGTGTGTGTCCTGCAATCAATTAGCAACATATTCAGGGTGTACTCCGACTTTACCCAACAGTAGCTGGGATAGGCTCCAGCAGCCCAATACCCCCAAGAGGAGCTTAGCATGTTCAGAAAATGTCAACATTTTCTTTATGTTTTTGCTTTTGAGACAAAACTGTTAATGGACAAGTAGGTTCACTCTGAAAAACTTTTAATAGGCATGCTTCACTAAGTCATGGTCGGGTTTGTCACAGTTTTTATCATTTTTTTTTAAGCCTTTGCTTCCTATTTAGCCATGTGAACATTTACTATTTTGTCAAAAAATGGAGTTTCTACTGTGCAATGCAAATTAAAGAAGGATATTTTTATCTGAAAACTAGTTATTTATATCGAATCCAGTAGGTTTCTGATTGAACATTAAAGAGCTAAAGTAAAACACACTGACATTTAAAACATTGCAGGGTGTGTAATTTATCATTTCAGTGCATTGCTTCTCCCTCTGCTCCACCTGTCAAATAACAAAAGCTGTCGAAGAAACTATAAACATGTCAAATGAAGCGCATGGCAGCTGCCGTAATAACTTTTTTGTTTACTTGCTTTACTGTATGTTTCCATTACAGTTCCACTGTGTGCTTATCTCTAAAGCAAACAGCTGGGTCTCCATTCTGACTTACTCTGGCTGAAAGTGTATTTTAACTGCAGACAGTTTTTGTTCATTTACATTTCACAAACTGTTAGTTTGAATCGTTTAACTGACATTAAAATTGTAAAATTGTAAGGTTTAGATTCAAGACGTGTTCTTAGGTTTGTAGTTTATGATTAGAGCTGGTCTTATAATAGAGACAACCAAACATATTTCTATCAATTCACATATTTAAGAACTTTTTATTGATTGCAATTCTTGTGATTTGTTTAAGAAATAAAACACCTGCTGTGTAACAAAAAGTCAGAGACAAACACTGTGATCTAAAATAGAAAAGGCCTGCTTGTACAAACAGTAACTATGTCATGTTGTATGCAGAAATAGCAGGTACAAACGCAGAGGAGGATGGAAAAACCAAATGCCGAAAGCAAACCGGAACACAAATGCAGATCCCAAATTAGGCACAAACAGGAACCCTAAAAAAATGGATTGAGATTAGATCCATGACACAAAAATACACGAACAAAGCCTAAAATTGTTCATTTTAAGTTGTAATTCAGAAGGGTTTTTATCCTTATTTTACTGATTAGACCACTGTTTGTCAGAATTTTCTAGATTATCTTCATTGTCACTCCCCAATATGGAAGTGCCCCAATCCCCATCATAATGACAGCAGAGAGATAGTTTATGAGCATGAAAAATCATGCAATGTTTTATGTTTTAAGTCAGTGATTCCAGTACCTTTAGATGTTAATGCTGTGTCTGAAAGCTGGAGAACCCAAATGCAGTTCAGTTGAAAAATCGCTTGCTGGTCAATTTAGTGTGTAGATCAGGTGGAATTGAAAAGTCAAAGGACTGGTTTTAGTGGTAAGTAATTGTAGAAAGTGAATAAACCAATAATCTGACTGTTGGGACTGTATTGATATCTATATAAAAGCATGCAAAACTGGACACTATTGATGCACTTTCACTTTAGAGCAAAATATTGTTTTTTAATTTCAAATCAGGCTGTTCAAAGCAATCCATTCATTCAGCAGCAGATCACCAGTGGCCCTGTAACCCCCTTCGTTTTCTCTTTTGGCTTCTCTTGTCCTCCCCCCCCAGTGAGCTGACAGTGGAAAAGGTAGGTGTGCAGGTGTGCTCATTGATCTAAAATGAGAAGTGGCTGCTGAGCCTGTTGCCTAGAGATGGTGGCTTGGCAGGCTCGGTGGAGAGGGGCAGCTGTACCTCAGGCAGATGAATGACAGACCAAAAGTAGATCTCATGAGTGACAGAGGTCAGGGCTTACAATGAAACACTTGCCAGTGAGAAAATGATTCTTGAGTTTCCAAGAATGTGTCGTGTTAATTTACTTTGCAGTGGTACACTGTTTCGAGCCCCCAGAGGGGCTCAAAACAATATAACACAGCAAACAAAATGATGTGATGATACAGAAGCAGAGGAAGAGAATTGGTCCAACAAATGGCGTACTTGAGGGGTGACTTACTGAACAACAACCATTCACCAACCAGTGGCAGAGTGTATCTGTAATGGAATGGTAAATATGCAAAGTAAAGTCAGTTTGGTAAGTGTGATGGCTCTATCTACCACAAGAGGTGTTCTACAACACCACCCGTAGACACAAGAATACTGCTGTTGTGCAAATATGAGCTGTGTTAATAGGCTGTAAACATAAACAGTTGCATGGTTTTGACCAAGATGAGACTCACTAATAGAAAAAGTAACTTCTTATATCGCTGTTCTTATTAACTGTTCCCAGGCACAAATGATAAAGCAGTATTTTGAATGCATCCAAGCCTCTGTTGTGTTTTTGATTCGGTTCTGTGCAAATGGTGGGTTGTTTTATCATGTGTAAGCAAAGGTTTATTTTGATATTAGGTTTATAGACATGGGTTGTTACTCCTTCTTATGCTTTTGGCTTTTTACTTCAGGATTTGCTACAGCGAATCAGCTTCCTCCATCCAACCCTGTCTTCTAACCCTGTCCCAGCCTCTGTCCCAGCCTCTACTCCAGAGATGGGTAACTCCAGGCCTCGAGGGCCGGAGTGTCTGCATGATTTCCCGATATCCAAGCCCTACTCATGACTGATAACCTGGTTCAGGTGTGTCCAGCCAATTAGAACATGCGTGGTATGTTGGAAAACAGTCAGGAATGTGGCCAAATATGCATATAGATTCATGCTGGTATGCCTCATGTTGAAACAGGTTTATACTGAAATGGGTTTACAATGATATAAGTTTACACTAGCTATGTGTACCTGTGCAAAATGTCTTTAATCTGATCAAAGATCGTATTAGTATTGAATTGTGTATGAATTGTGGGCTGAAAAACTTGATTTGATTATAACAAACGTTTACATCTGCCACACGTTTCATTGCCATAAATCATTTTGACATGCAAAGAACTAACATTGCAGAAACAGTCGTAGAAGTAGCAGAATTCCGTTACAAACAAAAACTCTTTCCTTGACCCTACGGACCCTGTGGAAGGGTTAGGGTTGGATGCACGTAAAATACGTGCAAATACAGTAACATTAACCCTTTAGTTTTTCTGGACACCGTTGGTAACTCAAATTCACATGATTGTGTGCATCTTCCCCTGCTACCAGACACAAAGCTACAGAGTCATAAAAGAGTCATAGAAGCTTTGCTCACGCGAAGCAGACAGTCCTGTTTGAACTTCGAAGCGTTTTGTAAATTTGAGAAATTTGATTTTGATTGATAATAAAACCAGAAAAGACCAAAAATGAACTGGTGTGAGGATTTTTGACCTGTAGTTTGGTTTGTTTTTTTTAGGGTTCTTGTAATGTTCCGCTTCCCCATGTCAGTCACACCAGGTTTAAATGTTCTCATATTAGCAACTGCTGTTCAAATTTAAGTGAATAAACTTCTGTGTATTAGTGTTTGGTTTTCTCAGCTCATGCTTGTCAGTTCATCTGTTTGTCAAACATTTTGGGGCTCCCTTTGTTTGCTTAAGTTTATCTTTTACATATTTAAGTTATGTCACCTGCAGATTGGGTCAGACGCCATCAGTTCCTGACATAAAGAACTTGGGCTGCTCAAATTCAAAGCTTTGGCAACAAATGTTTTGGTCCTTCAGATGAAATAGTGGCTTGTTTAATGAAATGCCTGCTTGTTGGCTCTGAACCCAGACTGAGTGCATGTGGTGCTAATGCTCCGTTGACTTAGTTAGAGATAAAATGGAATTGAGCAACATTTGTTTTTGGACATGATTTAATTGATAGGAAAGATACAAGAAAAGACAATTTCATTGCTCACACAGCTAAGAAAACTGACCTTAAAGTGGTCATTTAAAAAGAGCAAAAACGTTTTTGTCCATGCAGCAAGTAATTTTTGCTTGAAATTTTCTAAGATACAAACATCTAGAAGTGAGGGATTCGACACAAGTGTTAAAAAAAGAAAAAAAGGTAAAAAGCTAACTGTTAAACAGAATAACTTCAAATTGAATGCTATACAGCCTAAAATGTATTTTTTAAACCAGTTGTTAGCAAATGGCTTGTAATTTTTGAGTTCTGTAGTTCATTTTGATGAGTGACAAATATATTGTAATAAGTTGAAATTATTCATTTATGATCAAATGCAAACATAACAACTAACAAATTCTCTTCAAATTTAAAACTAACACTGATTTCAGTAGAGCGTTTCGTTGTGGTCATTGGCTATTGTTCATGTCTTTAGCCCCATGATTGTAATGCCTGGTCTTTATAATGTGATTAATAAATTGTAAGCAATCTTAGTATTGTTTTTATGCCAAAGTTGAATGGCACTGAATAGGCTTTAATAAGCTACAGTTTTTATCTATCCCCTTTACTGATTACTGATTAACACTACGGGTATTGATTTTTGAAATTCTTTCAATAAACATAAACTATTGTTAGGACATAAATTACATTTTGTTTTCAATAATTACTATGAATGCCAGTTTAACTTGTCAACATTTTCTTATAGCCTTTTCTGCCTTTTTTTTTTAGGTCCATCAACTAAAATATAACAATTCTCAATGTAAAAAAAAATGTATGAAGTAAATAGCATGTTATTACTTTCCAGCACTTTGCTGTCAAAAACAAACAAACTCCAAACAGAGTGAGGGTTGACATTCACTTGATGTTCAATAAAAGATTTCCATTCAGCTACTGTCTTCTTCTAAGCGATAGGGGCATCTCTGTCATGGGTGACGTTGCCAATTACCTCATTTAGGTTGACAAGAGTAGAGTTACAACATATTTTGGGAATGTTGGGTACAATGTAGTATCAATTCCAATAGTCCTTTTACAAAATCCTCCCGGGGAAGGGGGGTCACTGGTACAGTTCCCACAGCAATAAAAGTGGTTGTTCTGTCACTGAGGAAGACAAAACCCGCATCTTCAAGTAGACTAGGGGTTCCTCACCATTTTAATAATTTTGTCATTTCTAGATGTCAACTGTTGATGAGAAAAATTCTCAACTGCGCTGATTTAAAAAAAAAATCTTGGAAAGGTGTAGAACAAAGATCATTTTAAACTAAAATATGTTAAAACAAGGCTTAAACTCTGCAAGTATTAAGTGATTTGCTGTGCACAAAAAGCATCAAAGTAATAAAAACTTGAATGTATTTTCTAATCCTGAGTATAATGTATTATTACATTTTCACCATCATTTTGTGGCTTCATTTAAAATCAAATAAGTTCTTGGGTTTCTCTGATGTACAACATCCTTGGAAGGCTCACCTACCACCATCTGGCCTGCTGCGAGGATGGCCAAGGTCCAGGCTTTTTCCAAGTTCAGGTTTGCCAGCTGTGAGCGCCTTTTTAAGTGGCGCAAGGAGAACCATCTGTACTGCTAATGGCCATGAAATGGGAAGTAATGTAGTGCTAAATAATGGTGCTGGGGGAACTTGGCACCACACTTCTCTGTAACCTCCCGTCACATTATACACAATTACTTTCCCAAAACAAGTAATGACATGTCCCCATCATTGCACAGGTCTCACCCTGAGATGAGGCTTTTATTTCTTTAAGTTTTACTCATTTAATCTTTTATGCATTTGTTCAGCCTTTGTCTCCCACACTCAAGAACTGTGGATTTTTTACAGTATTGCACATTATAAAACCTATCATTATGGTTTTTGCTATTATATTATTCTGAAGTGGTTCTCTTGCACAGCTTAAATTCATGGTTCTGTCTGACTGTAGCGGTTAAATTGGTTGAAAATGCATTTTTATTTTGTGATCCGTCTTATTCTAATCAAAGGCAGAAGAATAGGATTACATTTCTGCAAAATATCTTTTGTGTAATCTTTTTTCTTATTGAACACGGCAGTGCTCGGCTCCTGCAAAGAAGGCTAATAATTAACACTCAGCGCTGCTTCTTAAAAGGATTGTTTCTGGTAAGAGGAACATGCAATATCAAAAATGTAATACCAAATAGGAATATTTATGAACATGCAAAACATTATTTACAGTTGCAACCAAGCATATATGCAAAACATTGCACTTTTGGCTATATTCTTCTATCCGCAAAGAGTTACTAGATTTGCATAATACACTACTTTAACAGCCACATGTTTTTTTTTAATCACTATAAATCTGTAGAAATTCAAAAACATGTCTTATGTACTGACTAAACTGCTATTGATACATGGACGGATGCTTATCAGAATGATCATTTTAAAATTAATTTTTTAACAACGTATTTCATGATGAATGATCTTTTTACTCTGTTATTCGACATTTTTTTATTGAGTTTGCAGATTGGTAGCACTGGAGGTGACAGACGAAGCTCCTTAATTATTTCCAGCGTATTTCTGTCATGCTCACGTCGTATCAACAGCAGAGTCCCGAAATTATAGTTGTTAGTTACTGTTTGTTCGAGTGCTTGAAGTATTGAGCTCACTGCACTCTAAGCAAAGTTATATTACCCATGTGGCGAAGGCTTTACTTTACAGAAACTTCTTCTATCTGAAGAGAACCAATCAGACAGAGACACAATGCACTCCTCTGCATTTCTTTGGAGGAAACGACGACATTAAAGCTGCTTATTCTCCATCTTTCACTACAGATTTGACAGATTTTATCCTGGTTTGACAAAAACAGCAAGAATATCATTTTGCAGGTAGCATTTATAGGTTCATTCCTTTATGGAATATAAACTTTATACAGTGGCCCTTCACTATTTCCTGGTTCATCTTTTGCCGTCTCACTGTTTTCTAGATTTTTTTTCAGTGTCATTTTTTAACTTTTTACATTTATTCCAGAGCACAGTGTTCTGGATCCTGATTGGCTGTAAATCATTGTCCTTTTGTGTTCAGATGACCAAAACCTTCATCTTTGATCACAATCAGATCTTTGTTTTCATTCTTTTATACTTTTCTATGAAGGTTTGAACTTTAGGAATCTAAACAAGAGAGAAAAGGGAAAATGTTCGTCTCTGTCTTATAAAAGTGTATAAAGTGAGTTGTAGAGCCATTTAAACATGTTATACAAGATAACAGAAGTCCAGAAAAATGTGTCATTTCAAACAAAGTACCTCGATTCTGACAAAAGCCACTAGGAAGTCTTGTTTAACTCAGTCAGGCTGCAGCTTGGACAAAAAAAAACGTTTTAGAAAATCTTGCAACCGTAGACAAAGGAAAACACAAAAACACTGCAATTTTCCCATGTCTTAAATGATTCTTTATGTAACACTCAGACACATGAGATAGTGCTGATGAAAAACAAATAGTGGTCCATTATGTCGGCCCTGCAGATCTGAAAGCTGTGTTCAAGATAAGAGCGCAGTGATGCGCCCTCGGGTTGATCACAGCAGGTTGGATGATTGCTCGGACAACAACCTGCTTCAGGGCAACTCTGCCTGTGACAACAGCTGCTCGCAGAGATACATTGTCACTGCTTGTCCGGGGCAAATATAATTCAGTTTTCAATCTGGATTTTCTTTTCAAATCAAATATTGTAGACTTGTGAGGACACGGGGAAAAGATCGCCACTTGTTCTCCTGCAGCATTTATCTTGTTCTAGAACGGATATTGTGAAAGTTCAATCGAAATTTTATTCTAAAATATCCATTTGGTAGTTTACTGCCATGTGAAAGTAAAAGGTGGCGGGAGTTTTTTTTTCCTCAGTAACCCACAAGAGAATTTACAAAGTAGACATGTCAAATCCTAAATGCAAAGTATATTTGATGTAACAAACCACCAAAAATACAATCCATTTTTTGTTCAGTTCAACAGTGTTTTCCTTCTACAGAAACCACAGCTTGTCTCACTATCACATTAAAGTTTAACCAGGCACCTAGAATGACTGGGTTTCATGATATAGTATTCTCCCGAAAATGCCAAATACAGCAACCCAAAACCCACATTTATTAAAGAACATTGTAATATTACTCAACATGTTTTTTTTTTTATTATTCAGAGCAATTGACTGCACTGTAGTGTAGCGTACTTTATAGCGCATATTAGGAGAGTCACTCTCTCTCTGTGCCTTAAAACCAGGAGTCTGTGCTTCCTCCTTCATTGGTTAAGTGAGAGAGAGCATCTTCTTCTAGAAGAGTACGGTTTCATCCATGTTGAACACCTGCTCCGGATGATAATTATTCTCCACGATTATCTTCATCAGTGTATCAGGATATTTTCGGGCCACTTCTCAGTCAGTTGATGCCATTTCTCCATGCAAGGGCACAAACTTCAGGAACCGGTGGAATTATCTGTTGGTGTGAAATACTCTATAGCAGGAAGCGGGGAAGCTGACAGGCCGGCATGCTCTTCATCTCCGTTCCCCTCCTCAGAAATTCCCACAGCACCTTCTTCAGAGGCTAACGTTGTTTACAGGCGTCTTGAGTTTTTATGACGAACCGGAGGAGTCACGTGACTGAAAAAGCCTGCAATACGTGAAAATGGGAATATTGAAAATAAACACTGCATTTCACTTACCAAGTACAGGAGCACCGTATAACGCTGGTTGGAAAAACTTTTATGTTATGTTCACTCCAGGCTTGGAAACGTTCGTTCAAGCTACCACTCCCTATGAAAACTCTATATAAACGCGAGTATATGCAAGTTTCAGGCTTCCACATTTAAAACTCTAGCATTCACACAAGTTTTTATGTCTGTTTTCACGCTCTACATACAAAACGCTGGTTCAAAGTTAAACTCGTATATGGTAGTGACGTGTGGATGGTGTCCTTTTTCTAAAACACGGAGAGACAAATCTTTTGGAAATCAATCATGAAAGAGAAATTAATAACTGCTGTTTGTGTCCAGCTGGAATCATGATGGTCTTTCATAGAGATGTAAAAGAAAAAGCCTGGAGCAACATTGTCCAGAAAACTGTAAACCTACATTTTGTCCCTTAAACAATCTGCAATATCTATAATTAACATAACCACAAACAATGAGAGAGGAATAATTTAAGGTACATTTAAACCCAAAATAATGTAAAAAGACGATTTTATATTTTGTTGTTTTGGATTAGTCTGTACTAATTTGACTTACTTGTAATGTTTTCTTAAAGAAAAAAAATCATGATATACCTTCTTCAAATTCGGCCATATTAACAGAAGCTGAAGCTTAAGTAAACATGCTGTTTAAGACATGATGAATGCCAAATTTGGTCTGGGACTTTGAAAATTGGAACTGATTATAATGCAAGCGCAAACTGTGCCAAGTACATGAATTATAAACTCTTTGAATGACTTTAACCTTGCATATATTCCAAGAGCCGCATGAAACAAATGGATTTCTTGTGTTTTTACAAAGTTTATAATACTTTGATGCTCCTCAGGATAATGCAAATTGGAAATTAAATCTTCAAGTTTTAAAAGTCATAATTTCTTCATAAAAGAGATCATTTTTATGTATTACCACAGTAGGGAAATTCAATTCTACATTATACAACATCACCTATGCATCGTATGCTCGTACAACTTGTATTAGTCTTACAAATACAATACATTTGCCACAGACATGACAATGGTACGTTCTGGTTTTATGATGTCCCTCAAGGTGGTCACACGAGCTTCATAGTGAACTGCAAGACTCAGCTGCACTTCCTTTAAGATCCAGCCGCTCCTCTATGACCCTCCATGATCCCAGACCACCCAAAAACCCACTGCCTTAATCACATGTGCTCGTACAGGTCAACATGTGACTAAGGCTTTACATAAAACAGAAACCAGAATTCATAAAAAAGCTTGAAGAAGAGATACTTAAAGATGAACCAAATCTAGTTGATTGCTTTTTTTTTCTTTTCTTTTACCCACAACTTTGATGGAATCATAAAAAGAAACCACGCAGAAATGTTTGGTCAGGAACTTTTCTTGAACCGCACTTTGTAGACCAGCGTGTTTGCAGGAATGCACAACAGGAAGTGACTCCATGCGGTAAAGGTTAGCAATCCAGGCCTCCGAGAAAACCACAGAATACTGATGAAATAAATTACTTTGCAACCTACAGGCAGAGATGGCTCCCAAATTGGCAGAGGGGAGAGATCCCCCCCACCTCTTTGTCTTTAACCTTCCACTCACCACTGCCCATTAGACTCAAAGTTGGCTGAGGGTGGCAAGGCCACCATTTTTATCCAGACTTATGACCCAGAACTGAGCCATAGTGATCAACAGGGGGGATGGACACTCTAACATGGCATGGCAAAAAAAAAAGTCATTGGACCACAGCGGCTTCATTAACACTGGTACATTAACTGTAAATCCCAGCAAAGCCACCCACCCACCCCACCCCCTCCAGGGAAAGGCCTGAGCTACAGCTTGTGAGGGTCAATCTGCAATAAAAGGCTTCTCTTTTCACAGCCTGCGGCAAAGAGATTGGAGACCTTCTTCTCCTCTTCGAGCCATTAACTCCACTCTTTCATGGCAGAAAGGGGGACCAGTCACTGAGCTCCCATAATCCAGAGCATTACCTTCACCTAACCTTCATATGCCCAAGGAAAGAGCAAAGATGTATGAAATGATGGGCTGGCTGAAAACAGACTGCAGCTGTTGAAGGATCCAGCTCATACAGATGAGGTGCGTAGAGTTACTTTGACTTTCAACATTGTTTGACCTATTGCACACCTTTCAGAGGTTGAAAGAAGGCAATTGATGTGATCAACCAGTGGTGGATTGATGATAAAATCAAACATTTGAATTCAATTCCTGATTTATTTTTATTTTATCTTTTAAGCAACCAAAGTGCTTTGTACCACAACCAAAAGCTGCAAAAGAGCAGATAAAAGCTCTTTTTTCCCAGTTAAATCAGGTGAATTCTCCACTTTCAAATCACAATTGGAAACAGTTTTTTTCAAGCAATCAAAATCAATCAAATCAGCAGGTGGTCACCTCTTTTATGAGATCAGTCAAAAAGACAAAACATAAGTTATAAAATATACTTGCCGTGTTTGATTTGAAGTAATTTATATATATATATATATATATATATATATATATATATATATATATATATATACATACATAATTTTTTATTGTCTTCCTCTTAAATGCACTGTGAAATACTCAAAAACTCCAGTCTGGTTGTTAAAATGTGGCCATAGTGTAAGCCCTAATTTGACTCTACTCTACCCTCTACTATTTGACCACTTCCTTTTACTTTTTTTTTTTTTTTACTTTTTCACTCATTTTCTCAAAAAAAAAAGTACTCCATGACTTCTAAACTGGCAAGGTGAGTTTCACCTGTATGACCAAGACAGCAAAACACTTGATAAATTAAATTAAAAAAGGAAATGTTTTATTTGAATTCAAATTTTAAGACATAAAATCTGCGACATTAAAAAGAAATCTATAATGGTAATATATATGTAAGGTGCTTGTATCAGACATGCCAGACAAATGTCAGTTTAACAGAGGAATAGCAGAGATGAGTGGCAGAAACATCCTCAGGTCCTCCAAAGCACCAAAAGGTGCAAGAACCATCTTTGCTCATCAGCAGGCTGCAGACTGTTTGTACGGCTGGGGGCTCTCATCAAGTGGTGCAGCACGCACTGATGGGTTCGTGGCTTCAGGTGAGTTTGAAGCTGCGGTTTGGAGTTATGATAGTGGAAGGACTGCACAGTCTCCTCCTTTGTGTTTTCTCAGTAAACTTGATTTTCACTGTGGACTCCTTACCTTGAACAGAACAGAATGTACTTTCACCCAAAGGAGAGCAGGGCAGGTCAGTGGTGTCAAACGCCCAACGATCAATCTGAGAATGCAAAAGGAGAAGTTCTTCAACAACCAAAACCTTTTTTTCTTAGATGTAAGTGTACAGAGATCGAGTGTAGAAAATGGCAAAAAACAGAAAGGGAGGTCAGTATAAAGAACTTGCCGCATTCTGATGGAGACTGAACACTAAAAAAGAATTGCCGTATCAATAATTAAAGGTGAGTCGCATTGGACAATGGCAACAGGAAAAGTGACCAAATATGGCAAAGCACAGAGACTAAAAAGTGGACCTCGACATTTGAAGAGCTATAATTACAATTCCCAAAACATGGATCCAAATGTTTCTTCTCACTGAATTTCTTGTAATTTGTCTAGCACCTTGATATAAAGAAACAAACAAAACAATTAACTATTTTGTCAAAATAAAAAAAATGATATTAATTATTTCTACTTACGAAACAAAAATATCAACATAAAATAAAGAGAACTTGGCTGTGTGCTACCGAAGGGAATTGGTCTTTTTTCTTCTGTTTGCCTCTTTTTCTTGATTAATTGACCTTGCTCCGTACTCATGTTCGAGTTTTAACAGACTTTTTTCTTTGTGAGACTTGACTACAGTGCCGTCTGAAGGTGATTGTAGACCAAATAAAACCAAACTTGTAAGCCATAGACAAAGATAAAATAAAAATAATAGTTAAAGCAATTTTGAAACAAGGTGTGGAAGTTCAGAAAGACATTGTGAGAAGCTCCACAAACTTACAACAGTTGTAAAGTTCACTCGAATCCTCTTTTAAACTGTCTTAGAAGTGTTCCCAGGGGTCTTTCAATATCGATGATGCCATTTTTAGCCAAAAATCAAAAATCTCTTATTATCTAGGACAGTTTTCATCAAACTGACAGGAGTTCAGCCTCTCACACCCTAACTTAACATAACCGCTGCAACAAAACGGCGAGCAATGTTGGAGCTTTTCTAGCCAGATGCCAGCTCGGGCATGAAAAACGAAGACGTACATGGATTAGGTTGTCTATAAGTAGATGCACTGGAGTGGAGTGGAGAAGAGCAGAGCACAGAGCTTGTGGCCCACCGATTGTAGCTTCTACGTCACAACCAAGCTTTTTCAAAATTGTTCCCATTTGCTCCTGATTCACAATGATTTGACTAAATACTCAGTAATACTAATTTAAGCTTCAATTTGTTTATACATGTCTTCTATTAGAAAAATACCACAAGAACATGTTAAACACCAAAAACTTGAATTTCTTTGTAGTAGGTCTTTAAGTGAGCAAGCTAAAAAAAATCTTAAGCAGCAGTTTGAGCCATTCTTTTAGATCCATTTGAATGGGGCTTTAGGCAGCTGATTGGTGTCCAATCACCATCCGGTTTTTAACTTGTTTTCTACAGGAAAAACTTTTTTCAATGACTAGACATTACAATTTTCATGAGATAAATGTAGTTTTATCTTTAAGTTCTCACAAAATCATTTGTCTTCTTATGACAATGGTGAAACTGCACTGGTATAAGGTGCTCACTTTCACCCTTTGAATCCTTGCTCTAACTTTTGATTTAACTAAACTCTTCATCACACTCTGGAGAATGCTGCTGCATAAGCCAAAAAAAAATCATTAAGACAAGCATTTTTCTATGACCTCGATCAGAGTCTGGGCTCTAATACTGTGCAATGGCCTTTGTTTGGTCTTACCACAGAGACACAGCAGGTCACACAGCGCTTTGTTTGTTTATGAACTCTCTAAGGGCACAGAAAGGAGCATTCTGGGAAAAAAGCCATGGAAATGGAATGAAATAGTAATTCAGTTGGGGACCTTTGAGGTAGATATGGATGTCCTGCAGGGAGGATGCAGAGAGTCCCTCTGCACATAAAAAGCACTTTGAGTTTCAGTTGCACTGCTCACCTTGTGTTTACACAGACAAATGGATATGCATTAGTGGGAAAGTTTTGTGTATTTGAGAGCATTTGTTCTGGTGCAGTGTGGCAGTTCCTGCTTGCTGCCTTTTACAAATCAAAGAACCACAAAATAACAGGGTTAAGGAATTCAGCTTTTGTCTAAATATGATTTTAAAAAATGCCAAAGGGTCAACAAGGTGGCAATTTAAAGAAAATCCAGTCCAAGTCATCTTTATTTTGAGTAATTTGTCATTTTTGATAAGGCTTTGAGGATGTATTCTTGCCTCTCTTTAAGTTGTGTAAGTTGACCCTATAGCTAAATGTGCCATTAAAATAAAATACTCTATGTTTCTAAAAAGAAAATGTGATTTAATTGATTTGATTTGGTTCTAAAAGTCTGGATCTGAATCACTTTTGAATAGAATAGGGCAGTATGGAGCTAGCAAGCATTTTACTTTATTTTCCTTACATTTCCTTCCAATATTTTAGCACTAACCTGGAATGCAATCGGGTGTAATTTCTGAGGTAAACAGAGGAAAAAAGTGTGTAGGTATCAAAGAACTGAATTTTCCTTTTTCAAACTGCCTGTATATAATGAAAGTCTGTCTACATCCATCTTTATTTATACTCCCTGTTTGCAGCAGGGACTGCTATTGGCTTCTATAAACATGAATGCAGAGAAAATGATACAAAAAGACCAAATCTTACTTTTGAATAATTGTCTGTCCGTTTAATTTGTATGTAAGCGGCCTACATGCACAGATAATTTAGGTGCTATTATTGGAAACACACTTCTCTGCAACTGATGGCACGTTGGGTTTTCTCTCTTTGTCTGACAAAGTGCAAATGCAAAACAAAAATTACTTGACGTAGTGCTGCACACAAAGAAATAAGGTAATTCATGAATGAGTGGTGTCTTGGCTAGCGTTTCAACAGAATCTAGAATGATCTATAGTGATGTGGAACTCATAACCTTAGACAAACAAAAAACAATGCAGTACCATATTAGTAACACTGTTTAAAGACCCATTCTGATTAAAAGTGGTGTTTTTGAAGTGTTTTAAATATTCTTGTGGCCTTTTTCTGACAATGTGATATGAAACAAGGGCAGATGAAGAAATGTTTCTTGAAAGAGTGTATTTGTGACGTAAAAGATATACTGGACGGCCACAAGTTACCTGCTCCCAGCTCCCAGCAATGGGGGGGTGCTCTGTGCTAACAGTCCCACCCACAACTCAGTTTTCAATGAACGTCTGCTTCTCTGCAGAAACTTGGTCCTAGAAAACGACATTTTCTTTATTTTAGTTAAAAACAAAACAATCAGAATTAAAATAGCACTGGGAACGCTTTAATGGAATAGACTTTCTTACCATTGTGATATGTTACATGCACAGCGAAATCCCAGAAAGTGTCATTCCGTTGCATTTTCAGAAAAAGTAAACACAACACAATGTCATAATCTACACTATAAATGCTAAGGAAAACATTTAAATTAGTTGAAATAATTTAAAGGGCCCATACCATGCTTTTCTGACTAAATTATCTTAATATATATATTCAAATATTACCTTTTGCACACTAAAGAACAATTCATTTATGAAATATGACTTATTTTCATTATTTTTTTTCTACCTGGAAGTTAAATGGAAGATATATAGTACTGTGCATTTAAAATGAAGGCAAATTTATCACGAAAAACTAACTCTACCCTCATATTTGTCCACATTATTAGACATTTTCCACTTAAAACAGTTCAATTGAAAGTCAGTGTGTCTATAGGTACAATGTTTGCACTTTATGATGTACTAAGCTGCTTGTTGATACAAACTAAAGACACCCCTGTCAAACACACACACGCACTCACACACCATTTCAGGTAAAATGTAGGTAAAACCTTTGAAGAGATCCACAGCTTTCAACAAAATTTACAGCAGTGTGCAATTACCAAATTCGGCCAAACTAAAAAATAAAACACAGGTACCATTCAAGAAGTCTACAGTTCTCATGGCACAAACACAAAACCCTCAGGGCTGGTTACAGAAGTCTATAGTGTAGCAGGAAAAAGTACGCACATCTAATGATAATCTTAGCAGTGAGGCGAAGAATTAAATACATTTATCGTTCTGTCATGTCTTAAATAGTTTAATTAGGATACTTTAGGCAACTATAGTGGCATCAGTTGTTTAAATATGCCTGTGGCGAAAAAAAAAAACATTTATTGTAAAAAATACAAATGGATTTTCCTGAATTTAGTGGGAAAAGTTGGCATTAAACTGTATTTTACCAGGATTCACATCTTGCAGTCACCAGGTATGACTAAAAGTCAAATGGATTATAAATGACCGTTACTTCATGTTAATGAACTGAATCATAAATTCATGCTAAAAGTTCTCAGCATTTTAAAAAAAAAACCTAGTGGAAGCAGGATGTTCTGCTGTCTTGGGAATACTGCTTTTCTGAAGGATTAAAATATTTTTTTTATGTAACAGGAATGCACTTCATCATTTCAGCCTGAGAAGTAAAAAGCATTTCGCTGAACATCAGTGCAATGTAAGTGAAGATGACAAACAAAACAAAACAAAAAAAGTTAAAGAACAGCAGCACCCTCTGCAGGAGACGAATGAAGAGGGGGAGTCTGTTTTCTCCTCCTCCTGTGTCTACAGCTTCATGACCGCAAGCAAAAACACCAACTGTTGTAATGATGTCAGAAGATACACAAGCCTAAGTATGTCTGCACTTTGCTTACTGACAGGATCAGAGGTTCTTTGCTTTTTACATGCTTGTGTTTTTAGATCATAATTATTGGGTTTGTGTATATTAACCTCTGTTCCCTTGAACGGCAAGCTCTGAAAAATGAGAAATAAACAGAACTCAATCAGATTCTTGTCTTTCCCACTCCATCATGAAAGCTTGATGATAAAAATTGCTTGTTGCATTCTGGAAAAAAAGAAAAAGCAGACATGTTTGTTTGCTTCTACAAAACATCGTCAAATATTCTGCAGCAAATTTGAGCGCTGGAATAGTCTGTGGGGAGTTAGTCTCCATAAATGTATTCTCACCGTGTGCATCTGCCAATCATAACTCTCCCTTTCTGTCTGCTTCTCATCTTCTCATCGCTTCAAATGCGACAGTTACCTCAAGGAGGCACACAGGATTCATTCCCAGCACAAAACAGCTGAGAAAACAAGGAGGGTGGTATTGCACACGTACTCTGCAACACCCGTGCAATCAATCATCTTTCTCTCCTCACCTTCTTTGTTTCTCTCCCACATACAGAGATGGATGTAATCGAACTTTTTTTTTTCAAAGCTCCCCTTTCATTAATTAAATACAAACCCTTACTAGTAATGCAGTGTTCTCTTGTTATGTTCTAAAAAGACCCTGCAACAGATGAAATCTGCAAAGTAGAATTGTAGCTGTTTTAAGGCTGTAAAAACCCTCATACTTTATGCACTTTTCTCAGACAGACACGAGCATCTTCACACTTTTCTCTCGTTTAAACTCTCAAAGTTCTAAATTTCATAGAAAAATAACACACATAAGGCGACACACCAATGAATGGTCTATGTTTTAACTTTTGTTATATTAGGCACGCCAAACTAAAAGCCGCACTAAGATAAGGATCAGTTACTAAAGTCTGACTGACGGACTTATTGCTGAGTTCACATTAACTCTAGAACTTGCTTGTAACACACCACATGTTGGCCATGTTAGAAGCGTTAGCCACGTTAGCATATTAACAATACCTATAACTCCCATTCTTGTTTGCGTCATTTAACAAAAAACAGACTGATACAGCTAAAATAAATGTTACTGCGACTATGCTGATTCCCAACCTTGTTAGTAACGTAAAAAAACCTTCAGGCACCGCTACATGTTAGGCGTATTAGCTTATTTATTTTAACATCCAACTCAATAAAAAACAGATGAATATTTGGACAAAGCACTGTGTATCTCTAAAAAAATGATTTACCATGAGTAAGCAGATACAGAATTATCCACATATAAAACATTTGAGATTATAACCCTGGGATCACACTGCATGCAGTTCGGCTCCGGTGCGCCTGCAGTGCGGTCTAGCTACTGCAGATGACTCAGACTGGCTACGTATGGCTTTCGGTCCTGCTGTAGCCACAGGCTCTGCTGCCAACCTCGCGGACCTCCAAACTCACGTAGGTTCACGCAATAACCCACCATTTTTAGAAGAAGTTCTGGTAAACAAACGGTTATTCTGCTGTGATTTTGGATTATATTCACAACACTTCTTTTTCTTTATTCAGTAAGTAAGGATAAGAAAGTAAGATAGGTGGAAAATAGGTTTTATTTTGAAAAATGTATCAGATGCACTTTACACTCGCTCGCATGATTTCAGGTTTAGGTTGTTTCATTTACCACTACTTCACAAAAAAGAACTCCGGCTCGGCGTCCTACAAAAATCTGAAGCCAACGAAACAAAAACAGAACGGCAGAGAGGTTGGACCGGAGAGGACGGACTCGACCGGATGCAGTGTGAGTGCCTCTCGCACTTTTAAAAATAAATAAAGACTCCAGCGTCTGCACTGGAGCCGAACCGCATGTAGTTTGAGCCTAGGGTAATGCATACTGTTGTTTCTTTAAAAAAAGGCTTTTAATGCTTGTACAGCAGAAAATACAATACCATTTTCATCTTTCTGCTGTTTTGAACATACATGTCTGTCTTTCAAATATCTACTGCTTCTTTGTTTACTAATTTTGTCACCTAATCTTAAATATGTTGCAAAATCATGTATTTTTTAAAGATTTATTATTATTAACTCCTATTTCTGACCTTGTCTTTTGACCCTGACCTATTGTCTTACACTTGTGTTTGAGCTTGCACACCGTAAATATTTTTATGAATTCCAGAAGCGCTTGTGACTATTTTGCATGTTTGTCTTTTTAAACTAAGTAAAAATGCAATCTCAGGATTTATGCAAATGTGGTGAACTGAACTACAAGAGTCACAGCACAACGGAGATTGAGATAAAAAAAAAAAGCCTGTAAAGTTTTACTGAAAAAGTGTGTTGTTTTTTTTTATTAATGCCAAAACATCAGATTACAATTTGTTGGTTAACTTTCATAATATGCTTATTTTAACATCTTGTAAAGCAGCAAGCAACCAGATAGTTAGAAGCATCTGCTAGTGATGCGGTAGATCATTGTGACAGGGTGTATTTTCAGCTTCAGTGGGACACAGATGCCGTCTGCAAACAAGGACTTCAAGTTAACTAGGTCTTTTGCAAAAATATACGTACAGAATGTTTAACTTTTTAACCCTTTAATACTATAGCTTTAGCTCCAGAGTAGTTCTTTGGACTACTATTACTCTTCAACCATTGATGCAGTTAGTGTCATTCCGTGGATTCTGAATCAGGGAAAAGCAGCTTTGCTCTGAAATACAATATTTTACAAAAGTGAAGTGCTTACGCAATCACCGTAAATCAGCTGAGTCTGACCTTGAGAAAAGTGGCTTTTACTAATGTAAAATTAGTGTGGCATTTGGGTCTGAATCTCCACATCAGAATTTGTTGGAATTTGTTAACTGCATCATTGGTCAGAGAGTTATGGCATGTCAAAAGAGCATGTGTTATTTAAGCATTGCTGGTGAGACCTTTGATGTTAAAGGGTGAAGCAAGGGTTATGAGCAAGATTTATTTCCTGTTTCTTTTCCAGCCACCCCTGCTCTTCCAGTACTTAATTATCTAGTTGTCAATCCAGGTAACTAGCAGCAAGTCAGAGGGAAAAAGACAGGATACATTTGGTAAACAAGGTAAAGGTAAAGGTAGTGTGGTATTAGGTTTGTTGCTTTGTTATGCGCTTAAAAAGGGAAAAAAGAACAAAAACTCATAAGTATGAGTTAAACCTAACCCTCATCGACATTTTATTGGAATTGCCGCAATAACAGGTGTTGTGAACGTACATTTAGACTTTGTTACACAAAACGAGTAACTCTGGTCCACCTCAAAACAAGAATTTTGTTTTCTTACCATCTGATGATGCAAAAAAAAAAGAAAGTGACAAACACGTTTTGAAGTCATAAAAATAAAGACCTGTAGAGTGACAGAAGTTATCCAAGTCTGGTGACTGTTGAGAAATATTTTGAGGCAAAATGGAGTTTAAATGCTGTTGATGTTTAGTTCTCATGAATACATGCACTGATGCTGTATTGACAGGTCTTTGTCTGAGAGTGCAGTGTGAAAGCAGACCAAAGCATCAGCAAAGGCTGAAATTTCCTGCTCAAAACCCCCCATTTTTGCACGAAATTGTCAATTTCTGACAAACAATAAACTAAAAATGTGTTCCAAAGAAAGTGGCTGACGAAATCCAGAGCTTCAAATGAGCTAAATGCATCAGTTCACTCCTGCAATTCTTCTTGGCAAGAATCCGAATATTTCAGCAAATTTTCGTGATGTGAAAAATGGTTTCAAGTGTGTTCAGAAGAGGAGCCATCATCAAACAAATGGCCATTTAGAGAAAAAAAGTTGTCAGATTTGTCAGAGACATGCACATCCAATTTTACACCCGACATACCAGCAGAAAGTGGGGTGGGGGGGCAGCAGCAGCATGAAGCACTTTGCACAGACGTGTGTGCAGATTAACTGTGAGTATATGACGTTTCAAGGTGATGCTTGTGATTATTTTAGGAAGTCAGTTGTCAGCTAGAGGCCAGGAAATGAATCCTCTACATTTGTGAAGCATGAAAAATGTTTATGATACCATTCATCAAAGTATAGATGTTTGATTAATGAGACATCTATCTTCTCAAAAAAAAAATCCAATGTGCCTTTTTTTAAACAATCTTGAGGATTATTCACGAAGAAACGAAAATCTGATCAGTATTAAGAAGGAATGAAGTCACCCAAACAGGCCATCCATGCACGTATTGAAGTCCAAATGCTACAAGAATGCATAAAAACCAAAGAGTTTAGAAAAAATGGGACTTCTTGAAACAGAAATGAGCTGTGAACTTTACAGAATGATGCTTGTTGCACACGAAGGAATTAATATGTTTTCTGCATATAAAAAAAACCTTGCTACAGGTAAATAAAGCAAAAAAAAAAAAAAAAAAACTGTACTGAATTTTGCACACATTTATATTCCCACCTGTTGGAAGATATACAGACATAATCAATATGTGGAAAGAAAAAAAAACTTTGAGCCATCTCTTGTAAACCATTAATGAGAAGAAGAAAAAAAAGATGGGCTAATAAACTGAGAGTTTTGTTTCTAAGCTTGGTCTCCTCTTTACATTGACGCTTCACCTGTCAATCTAAGCCTTTTTTGTCTCTTCAACTGTGAGGAAGCTCTTTATGCAATTTGCTTTTCTGAAGTGGAACTTCAATTTAGTATCAGCTAAAAGTTAACAAAAAACTAGTTTGTCAATTAAAAAACTTTTTATTAATTTTTAAAACAAGACATTGTAAATTTAAAAAAAGTTATTTTTGAAAATTTGAGAAGAGTTTTAAACTCGAAAGTACACATTGTAAACTTGAAGGAATTTTTGCAAATTTGAAAAAAAAATTTGAAATTTGAAATATTGTAAACTTTGAAAATTAAAAAAAAATATCAAAAACATAAAACTTCAATAAATAGAAAAAAATAAACCTAAAACTGTTAACAAATTTAAAAAAATGCTTTTTAATATATTTTCAACTTTTTATTCAGCTCAGACTCTTTGCTTTTAGCTCTAAGTTTCAATTCAGTTTTCAAGTTTTTGCAGCCGAGCAGATACTGTTTTTAAGAGAGGGCGTGGCTTTGAGCTCATTGGCTACCGGAACATGATTTCCCATGATTCCCAAAGCGGTTATAGAGGTATCTTTGCTCCAGAATGGTTTCTGTTCATGTTCCAACCCACTCTGATGTACCAAAGTTTGGAAGAACACTATCACTACCGTACGGTTTTCCCTCACTTTATCACTGCTCACTTTTGGCGGTCTCGCTGTTAGGTTGAGGTTTTTCAGTGTTACTTTGCTGTTTATCTTGTCAACCAATCTCTTCTGTGCCTTGATTCTCGAAGACGCGGCGTTACATAAATCTTCATGTGATTAGATTTTGCTTTCATTCTAATTGTTTTCTTTTGACACCCCTGCTCTAGGAGAAGCATTTCTATATTTCCGTAAACGTTGGTTAGATTTTCAAACAACAGGGATCATTTTTAAACACTCATTCCACTCTCATTTTTTATTTGTTGCTTTTTAGTGTGTGACTAGGAAATGGCACCCATTCAAGTGGCATTCATAACTCTCCTTTCACGGCCATCAAGAGCACTGAAGACTCCAAAAAAGATTGCCTTTGATGCAGCTGAACTGTTATGGTGTTTTACAAAACAGTGGCCTTGTAATGAGTTAAGATCAGACTATTGTAATCTGTAAACCTCTTCATTATTCAAAGTATACACCTAACTGTAGCATCACTTGACATCTAGTGTTCTTTCTTGTGGTCATGTTTCAATTATGTTTAAAATTCTCTTCTCATTTTGGAGGTCAAAAAAGCAGCATCGTCATTCATACAATCTATTTACAGGAAATTAGAGTTGATCTAATGAAACCATGCTTTAAAATGTTTTAATTCCAAAATGACTGTCTAGTTAAGTTATCAAGAGTTGTACATTTGATTTTTTTCTTCACATTTAAATGCAAATTAACTATTGGTGGAAACTTGGTAGAAACCCTTCAAGATTGACACTGATTATGTAGTTGTTGTTTTTTTTGTTACAGTATGTAACCTTTATTTACCAGATTAAGACTCATTGAGTTCAGGATCTCTTTTTCAAGTTGGATTTGGCCATGAGGTTAGCAGCACATAAAGAAAAACAGACAGTAGAAGAGAGACAAGAAAAAATACCATAAAAGAGTTTAAGTTGGGCAATGCGCTTTGCAGATCAGAGGCATCCAGATAGAATTCTTTCACCATAAAAAAAGGCCATTCTGCTCTGGTGTACTGTTTACAGTGATGAGTGGGAGAAATACAATCTTACCAATCTCCGGACTGAAGACTTTTTGTACAGGCATTCATTTACAAAATATCACCATGGTCCCATGCAGGTAGGAATTTGCAAGCACCGATGGGAAAAGCAGGACTTAGTCCTAAAGTACTTTAACTTCCAGATGCATGTTAACGTAACTAAGAAATGTCTTAAGTCTGCTTTAAGGAGAAGCAGGTTTTCTCATAGAACTTTTCACAGTTAAATCCTTTTTTTCGCGTAGCATAGCACTAAAGTAAAAGTAAAAAATAGAACTCTAATCCAGTGTTAAAAATGTTACCATTCTGAAAAGGTCAAAATAACTCGAGAGAGTGTGGATCTATGTGAACTCTCAAAGTGTTAGACGAAACTCAGGGGGAGTTGATATTATCTCCACTTTTAACTGTGCCTGGTATCTTTGCTCAAGCTGGTACCCCTGTGACCTGTCTGTATATTGCGTTTTGGATGAATGGATAGAAAGTTCACATTTTGCTTCCATTCCGCTTCAGAACCTTTATGTTTATGCTATGTAACTTATTTGCGCTCTTACACTGCCACTTCACTCACAAGGTTTCAACTCTGAAGACTCTTTCTTCCACCTTGTGCTATGTGTAGCTGCCAATTCCACAATGGTGCGTGTTAGAGGTCAAAGCTAACATTGCTATCTTTCTTCAACTGTGTGTTTTCTCCTGTGTATCTAGCAGCCAGACAGTCCCATTCACAAAATATTAGTCAATGGCTTCTTCCAACTTGCCCCTGCGGGTGGATACAAGCTATCTGCTGGTGAAAAATGGCAAACCTGTACATGAAACGTCATTGTCGTAGACTACTCAGACAGTCTAGTACATTCTGCTTATTTTAGTACCTAGCAATAAGGGCAGTTGTGAATAATGTTTTACTGACAACTTGAGTGTGGTGTAAAGCCATCATATGCCTTTACCCATACGTCATGAGATCTTGCGATTTAAATTAGCCTTACAAATACTTCACAATACACTTACCACACACACAACAATTGTTTTTTCCACTTTAAAAGAGTCTCAAAGACTTATCTGCACTCCCCTTAAAATATACCCTGAAGTTGGCATCTACTTTCTGCAACCCTCGACAGACCCAGACATCCCAAAAGCCCGCAGCACCCGTTTGGGGGTTCACCTGGCAGGTGCGGTTGACTAAACCTTAAAGCAATAAAAATAATTCGGATGCAAGAACTGCTGAGGTCATTGAAGAGTGTGGTGATTCAGGCACAGCCCCAGAAATCAAACTACAGTGAGCCAAATAATTATTGAACACCCTGTGATTTTGCAAGTTTCCTCACGTAGACATCGTGGAGGGGTCGGATATTTTTTATCTCAGGTGCATATTCACTGTGAGAGACATGTTTAGCACCAGGCTGTTATCTTTCAAGTTAGAGTATAAGTGGCATTTTAATGCACGGGAACTGAAAACAGCCATTTGTTTTGTATGCCTTTGAAATTGTGGCTCACTGACCTTACTTGACATCAACACCTTGGCAAACAGTAAAAGCAGTCTTCTCATTTCTCCTGCTGTTTTAAGCCCCTATTTCACTGCAGCCCTTCAATTCTTTGTAGTATTTTCGCTGTCACCACTTTTGCCAAGGTTACTACCTTTTCAGTCTGTGAGCATCTTTGCCGGTGTGTCACAAACACAAATGATAGAGTTTCCTCTTTTGAGGCATTCAAATGTCTCTACAATACAGTAAATAGCTGTTGTGATTTTAAAGCTGGCTGACGTGATGTAAATAGTGTTGTTGCTGAAAGTGCATCTATCCTATTAAAGACTTTTTGGATGTTCTCCCACACTCTTAAACTACAGTACCTCAAGTTGTGTCATTTGTTTCCAGGAAGAAAACTGTTCAATGTAAGGCAAGAAACCACCAGCCTGTAATATAAATCAGTTTAAAAAATGTATAGAGCTGCATGTCTTACAAACAGATTGAACAGAAAAATTGATGAAATAAGAATTAAACAGCCACAATTATCATATTGAACATTATTAATGCCACTCTTAACTCACCACCGCTTTCCATCACCCACATATTGTCCATGGCATATTTACTGCTCATCTGGTATGCTTTAATCACATCCATTTCATCACAATCTTGATTAGATGAGAAGATATAGCTGACACCTTACATATTCTCCCTTATTCCAGCGTGTAAGTGTGGGATAAAGCTCGGCCCAACAAGGATGGAATTGTTCAAGGCAATAAAACATGACAGCGTGCATTGACGGTTATTGACCTATCATTCACAACACAGCTGTGACAATCAACAAGAGAGCATTTCATAAATCTGCTCTGCTGCAGATCAGTTTTATTATTTATCTTTTGAAATGAGTAAATTGTGTGATTTTTCACTTTTAATTTCAAGCAGAAGGTTTGCCTTTTTTTTTTATCTACACAAATGCGTTCTTAGATTTCATAAACATTCACATGTATAAGTGAATAAGTGTATAAAATCATCATCTGTTTCATTGACGACCATGTAGTGTGTCTACATGCAGACAAAAATTGGATTAAAAAAAAGGATTTAGACCTTCAACATATAAACACTGGCTCAAAGATTTATGATGGCACTTATGATGCTAAATGACAAAAATAAATGTTTCCCCCATTTTTTTCCCAAAATGGACCACAAAAGGAGTTTTCAGTCCACCAACAGATCCACCCACCTGCCAACCCCCCCGCCCAAAAAGTCAATACATGTATTTTAAGACTTGGAAGTCAATGAAAATTGGTCCTTTTTGACACAAGCTTCCAGTTTGCTAGAAAGTGCAATTTTTTTCCTTTTCCAATTTTTGTGACAGCCCAAAGAAAGTAACCTTCAGGGTTTTAGTTTGATTTCTGCAGTAGTCGAGATGAACTTTAACTTAAACTGAACTCACAGCATCACTTCTTTGGAGGTTGTGTTTTTTTTTGGTTAAGGATTTTTCTTTAGGGTTTCAAGGACTCTTTGTCGTCATTTCACCACAGGGTGTAAGAAAATGAGTGACTCTGGTCCTGGGCCAGCTAATTACAAAGCAAATGTAAGAAAATATAAATGCAATTAAAAAAATATCGAATTGAATACAGTTCTAATAAAAAATGTTCACAAATTAACAGTATAAATATAACACAATTGTAAAAGAAATGTTTGTTCGCAAGGGGGGAGTGTCAGCAGGAGTTAAGGACGTAGTGGGCTACAGTGATCTTCCTTCAAAAAAATATAAGCATTTATGCGGTCTTTTGTGTTGTTATTTTGCTTGTTGCTCTATTTCTGATTAATTGCAGCTGTTTTCATTTGGTTAATTATGTCATGGGTATTTGGGGAGCTCTCACAATGTCACTGGTGTTGGAATGTTCTGTTGGCTTCTCATGTCTTGCATCAAGTTGTGATTAAAGCATCTTGTGGAAATGTACCTTCCTGAATTTGGGGCCTTAGTATTTGCCGTCAAAGGTTTTTTTTTTAATCTAAGAATAAAAAATATATATGTCAGTTAAAAGGCCATCTACTGTAATGTCTATAATTTGCCCCCACTCATTTTAAAATGAAAAGATAATTGTACAAATAAAGCCCGCACGTCTCTATAACGTCCACATTGTAACATGGGGTACTTGTAACATGAATAGTGCATTAAACATGGCTGCTTAATCATTAGTTCTTTGCTGCTTTGGCACACAGACTGTAGTTGGAATGTACAGGGAACGCTTATGAAGCTAACATTAGCTAACTCTCTTTACTTTGTGCTTGTACGCAGCAGAAGCAAAGAATCTGGAAATCAGACTGTATCACATGGGAGTCTTTAATCTCAGGACAAAAGTTCACAAACAGTGTTTTTGACAGCTCCTGATTAACCAATGTACTTTGACATGGCAAGGCTCAAAGTGCAAATACCGATATACAAACAAAGTCATTCACCAACAGACATGCACTAACACCGTAGTCTAATCAACAGTTAGCCCACCAAAAGTCACTGATCGCTCTCATCCAGAGGCAAATTTACCGCTGAGCTTCCATTGTCGTCTCCATGCGCAGCAGTACAGCCTCTCTAAATCCGTTTCCGATGTGATGTTTTTGACTGTGCTCCGTGCTGTCAGGATCCACTGACAGACTTGAGGAATAGTTACTCTTTACATGTTAAGTCATTCAACCTACAGTTAAATGAACAATTCATGCTAATGTCATGTGGTTGCATATACTTTACTATGTCAAGATCTCTTTTCGCCCAGGGTGCCATGCAGCTCAGGCCCCATCATAAGTTTAAAAATGAGCAAAAATTAGGCCCGTGCAGAATTGTCAATTTTTTACTTTTTTTTTTTCCTCAGGATCTTTGAATGGCCTTGGGCCTAAAACTGGCATCTTGTGTTTGCTTCATTTATCCCACTAACATAAGGAAACCCAGGAAAGATAATTCACTTGAGGACAGTATAGATGCCTTGTACAACCTCATATGAGACTCATTTTTCACTGCATTTGTGACACAAGTGGGCCCTACATGTATTTTTAGGAGTGGTGTTACTTCAGCCAATGTATGTGGTATTGACTGTGTTGGAACTGATTCCTCAGCTCCGTTATAAAAGTGGGAATTTTGGTCAGATTTGTGGTAATAAAAGGGTCGCCCAAAATGTAAATTATGTTGAAATTATTCCTATAATAACAGACAATCTAAAGAAAATTGTGCTTTTACACTTGACCACTGACTAATGAACCTACATTTTTCCTAATGCACAAATGAAATGATTTTTTTAAGGTCAACAACACAACCTACAAAAGTTAGAAAATAAGTTAAGTATATAGCTTTACAGTATAATGGCCAATTAACATTGGCCAGGTGTTATATGCTAAGACAGCTGGCAATGTCGCAGCAGAATTGTTGTGGCAAGTTACCACAGTCAGTGATGTTGCACTGCTGTTTTTTCTGCTTGTCTTTTTTTCATTCAAAGGCTGTGGTCACGTCAACATCTATTGTCAAATTCTTTCTAGTGCTGTCAATTGATTAAAAAAGTTAATCAGATGAATAACACTTTTGGATTAGGATTGATCAAATTGTTTTCCTAGGAAACATTTATATCTGCAAATTTTGAACCAAAAAAAAGGCCAGAGAGAAACTTTTTTCCTCAATTTTTATTGTCTGAAAAGTTATAATTTGTAAAGTGTTAATTCAGACATTCCAGAAAAGTAATTTGTTTGCACAAAACACACCAACAGTAAGATAAGCTGAACTGTAAAGACTTTTATATCTGCAGTATTAGTCTAAGAAAACAAAGATTCTGATATGCAACCATAAAAAAACAAACATTGTATTTCTGCACTTTAAATTGTATGGGGGAATACTCAAATCTGATTGGCTGCCAGATGCTCATGCGCACCTAAAAAAGAAGTTTAGGTCACATAGCCCAAATATTCTATATCACTGATCAGGCTTCTTCAGAACGAACTTTTTGCTTCATCTTCTAGACAAAAAAAAGCAGTACGAGGTGAACTTTTTATCATTTATATTGCATTTCTCTGTCGTTGCAGCCGAGGTCAATGACACTTTTTTTGTGTTACCATGACAACAGGTCGCGCCACCAATCAAATAGTCTGCTTTTTGTGAAAATGTGATTTAAACAAAAAAAAAGATTACAAGAATGGGGTACTAAAAAACAATTGAATTGATTTTTTTTTTAAGTATAAGTGGGAGAATGCCAGACGAAATGTGCATTTTCAGAAATTAACACACGCTGTGGAAGCCTGAGCTGTCTGTCGCAAAGTGGAAGACAGTCTCTGGTGGTACTAAATACAAATTTTTATGAATGTATTATTTTGGAAATATCTTGGCAAAGGCAAAACATGGCAAAGTTATTTTTTTGGTGAGGAAGAGAGATGATGAACATGAACATGAAGGTCATTGGAAGTTTATCTCTAGTGTTTGTTCTATATAGAAACAAATTCTAAATTTAATACATTTTTCTAATGGACAACAATTAAATAAAAAAAATGGTGAAGAATAAGAACTTGTTTAAACTTACTTTACAGTAATTGTGTTCTTTGGTTTTGGGAGAAAATAATTGAATTCCATACTCCATCTCTTCAACCCTTCACAAAGGTTCCTTGCAGTGACAGTTGGGAAATAGCGTTGCATATTTTGCATTACCTGTACGATAAGATGTCATGTTACTCCTATTAAACCCTTGTCAGAGTCAGGGACTAAAACACATATTCTGAACCTGTTTTCAACGGTCAAAAATGGCCTAGATGTCAGAGTTTGTGCTGTTTAAAGGTTCACATTTGCATTTTGTACAATGGGGCCACCAGGTCATAAGTAGCATAAGTAATGAGTTGGCATGTGAGAGGTGCAAATTGTTGAAATGGAAAAATAAATATTTTTTTTTGTTTTGCTTTTTAATATGTTTAGATAGATCTTAAATATGCAGGTGATTGATATTGTATGCATTTACATAATTATAGAATCCACTTTTGGTGTTGTAAAGATACATTTTAAATCTTACATACAAGAAACAAACAATCTAGGAAAAAAATTAATAACCAGAACCGACTCAAAGTAGCCACCCAACAATTTCTTTATTTCTGTTCTTTCTTACAAACACGTTTTGCCATTTTTAGTCCCAGAACTTTGTTGACGATATTGACAATGAGCCAGTCCTTCTGGAGTCATGGACTATTTCATCTGTCAAAGCAAGAAACGGCCACCAATTACTGCAGCGTGGGGGAACAAGCCTTCCCCTTTGAGGTTTCCCACCGCATGTAATTAGCAGCAAATCCAGCGCAAGGAAATCCTAATGATGCGTGCCTGTTTCACCCTTCATCTTTCCTTTCTTTCTGATTCCTTATACAGTCTAAAGCAATTAAAGGTAGTAAAACCTTTTGTTTTTTTAGTTTTGTTGGAGAAATTCACCCTAAACCAGAAACTGATATTTCACATGAAAATGACTTAAACTCTAATAATGACAGTTTAATAACAAAAAAACACCTTTCTGCTGGCAAATGATATTTTAATAAAATATTAAGAGTATACAAATGTTTCTTCAGATTCAGACTCTGTAGCAATAGCTATAACAAAGAAGCGATCACTTTAGCTAAGCTGGAAAGTTCATAATCAAATGTTATAGTTCTGACTACAATTTTTCCTTTCTTTTATGTTTCCTAATTTGAGAGCTTGCATCAGAATGAAAACAGACAGGATTGACCTTTTAACATCAGAGATGCCCCGGTGACACCTAAATAATACCCAAACTTTGACTGATCGTACCTCTTCGAGTGTTTGCGTTTATGCAAGCAATGTGAATCAGTTGATTCTGACACAGAGAAAAGCAGCTTTTCATATCAGTTTTGCACCGGTATGCAACACATTACTGTAATGCCTTAGACCAGGGGTGTCCAAATCCAGGCCTCAAGAGCCACCCCCTGCTGGTTTTCCAAAAACCCAGCCTTATCTGCTGTTGATTATCTGGATCAGGTGTGTTTAGCCAAAAAAAGGAGTATCGATGGCAGGTTGGTTGGAAAACATGTAGGATACCGTCCCTGAAGCCCTGGCATTGGACACCCCTGCCTTAGACACATTCACCTGTTCATGGATAAAAGTGCATGCAAGTTTTTGGGATGTCTGTGCCCATAGATTATAGATAAATGCAGTCACCTCCTAATGGAAGCGTAGATGTGTACTTCTGTGCACTACAGGCTCACTGAATGGTCTACGATCTTAAAATTGCATGTTGGCCACCTGGGTGGCTATTTCTAACCCACAGACAGCCCATTCCCATGTGTAAGGGCAAATGTGACTTAGGCATAAAGTACAAAGCCACTTTCTTTCAGGACAAAATCCGCTCTTTTTCGTCTAGTGCATAAGCACGAGTTGCATATCACCCCAAGGCTGCTTTACTCCACTTCACAATCTGCCAGAATTACGCTAATTGTATGGTTGAAGAATTGCAGTAGTCTGTAGTCAAAAGAATGTCAAGGTCAAGAAAAGAAATAAAATGATCCCTTAAATTTAGCAAAACTACACTTGTCAAACCAGAGAAGATGCAGTGCTGCTGACTGCCTTTAATTTTGTGACTATCTCATCCAGTCTTATCCTCACCAAGAGAGAACACAAAGTCGGATCAAAAATCAAACTTTAGCTTCTGCTTGTCTCCGCCTGTTTCTTGTCCCACCAGGACCCGATAGGTGTTACCTCCTGGCAAAAATTCTCACTAAGTACATGAGCAGTAGTGTAAAGTTGTCTCTGCACGCCACTGGTGGGTTGGGATGACAGAATCCAAACCACATACCAATTAAGAGAAAGCCAGCTTTAAGCAATTTTCTTAAAAAAAAAAAAAAAGTCTTTTGATGTGCCTCCGCTCCAGTTTCTGCCATGGCAGCAAACTTTCAGAGACTGAAGAGCTCAAACTGAATATTTAAGGTTCTTTTTTTGATTTTAATTTAAATGTGTGACGGAAAGCAGCAAGTTTTCTAGGCTTGAGGGTACAAAATCATTTTTCAATCCCTAAAGAAATGAAATGCACTCATAAGGCTCAAACATAGGCTGGATTGTGAGGTTTTTTTTTTTTTATATCAACCTCAATCCACCTCTTGCATCAAAGTTCTCCTATCTTAGGTATTTTGTACAACTGCACCTCAGCAGATATTAGTTGGCAACATAAAAAATACTTCAACATCAGCAGCGATGTGATTTCATGGTCAAAATAGAGAAGGCCAGACAGAGACAGTCTTGCTTCACTGCTAAATTACTCATTACACTGACAGCCATTCGTCTCCAGCAGCACTGATAGAGGGTGAGTTGATCTGGAGGACACAGTCAGCCAATTCCCCTTACAGCAAGAACATGTTCTAGCACTCTCTGAGGGATGATGTCCATTCTAATAAGTAGATGTCTGACAAGTTTCAAAAGGCTTCAGCAGCACACATGATGAACGACACGATTGACCTTCTGCTCAATGCATGCAGTAGGTCTGCATACAGCTGAACAAACAGGAGTAATGCATAGAAAAAAGAACTACATTAACTTTAGAATGCTGAATCAGGAAACATACAATGATTATATCTACTTTACTGCAGCCACTCACGTATCTCGCCTGTCTTGCAGCAGATGCTCTAGTAGTGTTGCGTTTATCTGCTTTGTCCTCTGACTACTGCAGTTACTGGCTTATTGCTTCTGTCTTATAACAGATATTCCAGTCATTTTCTTCCTGTCCTCAAATCCCAGCCAGTCACAGCAGCTGGGCGCCCTCACTGAGTCTGATTCTGTCTGGAGTAGAGGTCTGCAACCTGTTTCAGAGCCACATGGAGCTCTTTTACACCTCTTTTGTAGCTCTCTGGTTAATTTTTCAAAAAGTAACACGTTTTTTGGACCACAAGGTACATCAAGCGACACAAAACAGTCAGATAGATACTTTATTCACAAAAAGTTGAAGAACAGTACATCTCACTCCAAGAGGCTTCTAACTATAGTAGCTGTAATTCTCCAGCAATCCATCATGTGATGTGGCTTTGTGGTTTACCAAAGTCGTACTGAAACATTTTGACAGGTTTTGCAATACTGTGTACCACAGAGAATCAACTGGAGATCAGTAAGCACTACACGAATGTATGCATATTTATTGATTGATTATAAGGCGGTTGATTGAGGCTTGATTATAAAACTGGTTTCTGTTGTTGAAAAATACAAGGACTTTATTTTAAATTCAAGAATTACCTAATGATATGAAAAATACGGCAAGGGTAACAGAGTTCTCATTCACGGATTTCTGCCTCAAATGAAAAAAGGTGAAACATCCGTCCATCCTCTTCTGCTCATCTGGGGCCACGTCACAGTGGCAATAGTATAAGCAAAGATGTCCAGACTTCCCTTCCCGGCCACTTGCTCAAACCCCTCTGGGGGGACCCCGAGGAGTTCCCGGACCAGCTGAGAGACATAGTTTTTCCAGTGTGTCCTAAGGCTCCCACCCAATAGGTCATGCCCAGAAAGCCTGGACTCAGGGAAACATCCAGGTGGCATTTGGATCAGACGCTCCAGCCACCTAAAATAGCTCCTCCCGGTGGAAGAGCAGCGGCTCTACTCCAAGCTCTGTCTTTAGGTAACCGAGCTTCTCACCCCATCTCTAAGGGAGCGCCCAGCCATCCTGCGGAGGAAGCTCTTTTCAGCTGCTTGTATCTGGGACCTCGTTCTTTCGGTCATAAGCCAAAGTCAATGACCGTTCTATAGCTGAGTACTGCAACCAAGATTGACCTGTAAATTGAGAGCTTTGCTTTCTGGCTTAGTTCTCTCTTCACCACAAGGGAACGGGCCCAGCAACCACATAACAATGGATACTGCACCAATCCAACTGTTCTGATCTCATGCTCCAATCTTCCCTCACTCATTAACTAAATCTCAAGATACTTAAACTTCTCCATCTAGGACAGAAGCAGTCCACCCACCCAGACAGAGCTTTCTATCTTTTTCTGATCAAGTGCCATGGCTTCAAACTTAGCAGTGCTGACCCTCATCCCAGCCATTTCACACTCGACTGCAAACCGCCCCAATCCATGCTGGAGGTGCTGGCTTGATGAAGCCAACAGGACAACAGCATCTGGAAAACAAAATAGATTTTTTTCTTTTTCACCACTGACATTACACTACTTACTAAATTTGCAGAATTAAAATGATCCTATGTGGTACTGAATGTCCTTTATTTTGAAAGAAAATGTGAACCGCTTTGAAAAGTTATAAACTATGTCATTTTCAGGAGAGAGAGAGAGATAGAGAGTGTGACTGTAAAGCACCTTGGGCCTTCAAGGAAGGTAGAAAACCACTATACGAGTATACGCTATTTATCACTTAGAGGGAGTTTTTGTCCCCACTGTTGCCCAGTACTCCCTCATTTTTTTTTTTTTTTTTTTTTTTTGCTTATTTTGCTTTAAATGTAGATAGTTATTTTAAAGAGATCATCCTTATGGGGCTCAATGGTTTTCACACACATTCTACCTTTGCTGCACTAGAAACATTCTTTCAGTTCACTTCAAGAACTGAGTGGAAACAGCAAAATATACTATTTTCATCCTGTATCCTGTATCTGTCATCCCCCCAGGTACATTGTAAAGTTGTACTTTTCATTCTCCAAAAGACAAAAACAGCCAGACATCTTTATAGCAGCATTTATAGAAAACTTCAATGTGAAAATGGTTTCAAAAGGTTACATCAATGGTTATAAAAGGGACACACTCTCCTCATTATTTCACAACTCGCATCTTGACAATCCAAAAGCGTTCGCTGTCATTGATGATGCTCTCCGGCCTGGGAAACGCCGTCATTTGCATTCAACTTTCGTAAATGGCACCGGCAGGCGATATGATTACAGCTGTCTACACGAGCAAAGCAGCTTCTCAAAGACACCAGAAAGAATTCCTTTTAATTAAGAAGCATCAAATGCTTTACCAACAATGTTTCACCAACTAAAGGTCTCACTATTTCATCATTACATTATGCTTTGACATGATTATCATCCTTGATTTGAAGTGTGTTCCTTTTTGTTCAGGAAAAAAAGATCTACTGCTTTGATTTCAGTCGCATAAGAGGGGAAAAACAGCCACACTTGGACATTTTTAGTGTAATTTTACCAGGTTCACCTTTAAAGTAAAGCTCCAGTTTAACCTAATGGCCAGTTATTTTTTTTTTTTTATTGCAAAAGCCACTAAATGCATGTGCAACACCCTTACCAAAACATAATACAGCTAAAGTTTATTTTATTAAGGATACCTGAGTTATAGTTACCGCAGGTATGCTGCAGACAGTGTTGGGTAATTTGCTTCTAAAAAGTAGTTGATTACTTTACTAAGTAACTGGATCAAAATTGTAATGAATTACTTTACTCATTACTCATTTGAAAAAAGTAATTCACTAGTCGTTACTTTAGTTTACTTTTAGCCAACTGCTTCACACAAACAAGATCCTCTTGTCTTTCCTTTAACAGGGGTCCTTTGAAAAATAGATTAATAATCTCAATAGGACTTATCTGCTTAAATAAAGGTAAAGAAATGAAATAAATTAAAAATAAATAATAAAAAAACAACTTTTTTAAATCAATAACCATGTGCTAGGTATTAACATGGTTCAAGACATAACCTGGATTCATTTTAATTCAGAAAACAGTGTGAAAAATGACACAAAAATAAGTTACTGTTACAATAGATGTGGTCTGTGCTACACCTCAAAGTCAGATGTGGAAAATACTGTTATATTCATATTCATCTCAATCAAATCTACAACAAAGCCAGTTTTTGGAAAACACAATTAAATGCCTCCATGTTCATTCTCGACAACTTTATGTATTCTATGACAATGAGTTGCACCAAATGCATCAGTCTCTCTCTCTCTCTCCATCTGTCTTTTGTGCACAGTTCTGCACGGCTGCACGGCTACCAAACTAAGCACCCCCACCCGCCCCCTGCAGAGCGCATCAAGCGCAAACTCATATTGACCAGTTGTGCGCAGCTTAGAGGGAAAAATACAGAAAAAAAGAATTAAAATAGAAAAGAAAATCATCTTCGAGTCCCAGGAAGGAGCGGTCTCTTGTCGTTCACACCAAAGAGCGGCTTTAGCGTCGTATTATATATATATATTTAAAGGAAATGATTACGGAAGCCGCAAACGACCTACCTTGCTCTTTTTTGCCTGTTTTTTTTTTTTTTTTGTGATAACGACATCTACTATCATCTTATTACAAGAAAAAAAAATTCCCATGATAACAGTAACAGTCATCACGAAAAAAAGAAATTATGTAGTAATAACAAGATGACAAAGAATACACTTTTTTCATCTTTCTACACTCAAAACAAAGCAGTTTGTCAGAGAAAACGTCAAACACCAGAAAAACTGATCGATTTGTAATTCAGTACTTTAATTGTGGTCTAGCTCAGGCAGACATCGTGCTGATGTTGTTGGTCATAAAAGACATCCAAATCAATCATCATCAATCAAGGAGGAAGTTGGCCCAGCTGCAGCTGCGCAGGCGACTGCAGTTCAGCAGTTCAAGTTTATCAGTGAAGAGATGAGGGGATCAGGCCATCTACATGGTTACAGAATGATGCATGAATGTTTATTTTATGTCTACAACACAGTGATCACCAATGAAAATTCAGTTTTCAGTGTTCTCAAGCTAATGAGAAATACTATCTCGTGGTCTCGTTATCTCGAGAAATAAAAAACTTGTTTTCTCGAGATACCGATAAAGAAGGTGTCATTATCATGAGAAAACGGGGGTAAAAGAGAGGTAGTTGTTGTTACTACGAGATAACAATGTCGTTATCACAAGAAAACGGGGAAAACATGAGAGGTCGATGTCACGAGAAACTGGACAAAAAACAGCAACGTAGGCTGTTTGCGGCTTCCTCACATACATTCACATTAATCCTTTGGAACAGAGGGACGCCTGGAGGGCATCCTATCAGGTGACTCTGAGGTCAGGGTGATAAAACAATCTAAAACAACCTTAACTTTTTTTATACTCTGTGATTGAGATTTTCTTGAATGAAAGAGAGAATGTAAGAGTTAGTTGTAGTTTTCGAACATAAGCTATCTTTTATTTTAATAAATAGGTGGAAGATGAGCATCGAGCAGACGGCTGCAGAGTGTAGTGGAGGACCTGCAGTGTGCGGAGGGATGGAGCGGAGCTGTCTGCTATTAGAAATTCAATAATGAAGAAACCGATCATTTTTCTAGAACAGCAAGCACCAGTGTTGTCTAAAAATTGCAAAAATGTTGTGGCCCACCGCAAAAGACCTGCCCGCCGCTGTTGAGAGACAAGCAGGTCACCCTGAACACAGCGGAGACAGACACACCTCCATCTGTGGTCAGATTCCAGCTGAGCAGAACACCGGAAATCCAGCTGGATCAAACTATAGGCTTCTCCAAAAAAATGTTTCTTTTATTATTTTCCACTGACATAACAAGGAATATTCATGAAAATAATAATAATACCATCACAACCTGAATTCCAAAAATAAAGGCAAATGGACAGCAGTGCACCCAGAATACAAATTCAAATGCTTTGGGTTGTTTTCCATTGTATTTTCATGTAAATTAGTTTGCTGAAAACATTTTGTTATTGTTGTTTTTTTATGAAAATACACCTAAAACTTCTATTATATGTTGTAAAAACAGTTTGTTAAACGTATTTTGGGTTTCCACAGCAAAATTAGGCACTTATGTTCGAGACGGAATGTTACTGTTTTTGAAAGATCTTATGTCTAGTGTGTGAATACAACATGAAAAAATGACAAAACAAAGTTAAGCCAAAAAGGTGAGGTTGTGCTGATTAAAATTACAAAATCTAAGTAAGCAAGTAGTATTTCAAATTGAAAATTCAGAGGTAAATTTAAAAGTAGAGGGTTCCAAGGGGTTAAAAGTCAAAAGTTGCAGTTAATCATTTAAAATGGAAACCTAAAACTGCAAAAACAATGTTAAAATGAAGTAATAGAAATTATCAGAGAATACACTTATGTTATAAGGGCTGCAAATTCTTTCTTTACTTTGTTTTGATGACTGTCATTTTCATTCTTCTGATCTCGTACTGATAGACAGTTTGTTCTGTTACGAATGATTTATTAATGTTTTCAAAAAAGAAAAAAGAAAGAAAAGAAAACCTAAATGTGTGCGCAAACTTGATAATTTACTATCTACCCATTTATTTGAATTACTTTGATACTTTCAAAATGTCATGAAAAGATTCCAGTTGAAATGAATGCAAGAAACGTATATTCTGCACACATGGAAACAGTAAATAGTTTTCCTGGTTTTATTTAAAACAATAGAGGAAAAAATCTGCTGACTGCACCCCTCCACACAGCTGTCACAGAAGTAACAGTGATATTTAATAGTGCTGAGTAAAAACATTTGTTTTCCTGACATCCCCATCATTACAGAGAGCTGTGGACCACTCTTGCTAGGCCAGTAACGATCAGGATGCATCATGAAAGGACATTACAGTCATATTGATGCCAGCCATTCCCCAGCAATCCAGGGTTGGTTGTGCACACTTGCTGTAGTCTCAAAAGTGCAGGGGGAGGCAATAAAGACCAATAGCAAAGATGTATGCTTACAATTTCAATAATTTTATATTGGTTCTTTTTTAAGTGCTTGGGGCTAAAACCTAATTTTTCTGGGGAGATTTTTCATCTTGCCCCCAAAATTACTCTGGGAGTTTGTTCTGACAGTAAGTGCTGCCGTTATTGATTGCACTCTTCTTGATTAAACTAGAAGGAGGTCTATTTTTATACATCTTTTGATTATAAACAGAAGTTCAACAGAGGTCGTGCAGCTCAGACTCTCAAACCACGAACCCTGATATAGTTAAAGAAATAAATGCTTGCAAAGGAAATCAGGACTAGCTTTTTCTTTGCTTGGGTTGTGCCAATTAAAATGAATCCCAGTCATTTATCTTCAATCATCAACGAGTGAGTGTGACGTCACACATACAAAACAACTTACTTCCAGCTCCAACCAAATGAAGTAAATTCAGTCAAGACTTTTTCATGATACAGAGGTCGCCATGTTGGAGCCAGAAATTGTCCGCAAGCAGTGATTGGTTCAAATTGGTCTAAGTCAATGTTCCAATGTGCCATAGGAACATTGACTTCAACCAATTTGAACCAATGTTCCTATGGCAACCACTTTTCACCAATCGGGAGTGGGCTTGTTGGAAATCCACACCCCTTCCACTGAAAGTGAGCTGTTTAAGAGAACTGGACCAACTGAGTGTGACATCACCTGAAAAAACTTTTCCAATTAAATGAAGTCAATCCAGTTGCCATTTTGTTTATTTCGTGTAAATCCCTGCACCGGTTTGGTCCAGTTTTTCTGCTCTGAGCACGGAGCCTATTCTGACGGAGGAAATTCAAAGTGAACCAGAGCTCAATCCCAATGGGATTGAACTGAGACCACCTCAAAAGATGGGTCTGAGAGCGGTTCCTGGTTCCTCCCCTGGGGTGTATTCAAAATTTGTTCTGTTTTATCGGGGGAAAACAAACTCGTTCAATTTCAGTGAACCAAACGTGTCCAGTCTCAATACACCAACAAAAGAGTGTGTGTTATTTCGTTTCATGGTATTAAGAGGTTCAACAATAAACACTTAAAATAACCAAATGTAATAGAATACTTGTTCCCTAAACAAGTAAAAATTCAAAACAATTAAGAGTGTGTTTCATAACTTTTGTTTTACCTAAAAATGTGCAAATGTTAGGATAATGACATGAGAATAACCTGAGAGGTCTCAGTTCATCCACTACAGATTTGCACATTGTGTCTAAAATTGTGCTGCCATGGAGCAAAGGGCGTGACGTCTGCCTCTGATCGGCTTCTAGCCCAAATGCCAAGCCTTTTTTAACACTTACCCACACATCTCCACCTTTTTGTGGTTCATAAGGTCATGCAATACGGGACTTGGGACTTCTTGCTTAGACATTAAATGTGTGTTCTTGTCGTAGTTCTCTCAGCTGGTGGTGGGCTTGGCTAAATTATACTGCAAGTGAATACGACCCATTTGGAAGCACGGAATGGGAACATTGTGGAGATGGAGCCAAACCAACTGAGAGGTGAGTGAGTTGGAACACAGCAAAGACACTTAGCACTGCTTGTAACCTGAAAGGCCTCCCATAAAAAAAAGCATGTAAGAGCTGTCTGAATACACAAAACGAAACTCTGCAGCTTAGCCATAATGGCTCGGAAATCGCATGAATTTTCCATCTGTCCTGACATAAATCTTTTCTGTCCCACTTGAACACAGTGAACCAAACAAGTGGCACACTGTGCAATTCTGAAGAATGGAGGCACCATTTATATTTGTAAGTGCTTAGATTTAGAAGTAAAACATGTATCATAAAAGAGAAAGGCTTTAATTAAACATGGAAATATCAGCACTGGGTTCTCTAAAAGATGTAAAAACATACGTAAGAATTAAATAATAAAAGGATAATCATTTTTTACAATTTGGGGGAAAAAAAGAACATTAACCAATCAATCTAGGTTATGCACAGACAACATCCCCAGCTACCCAAGTCCACAGGAGGAGCCAGCCAGCCTACCAGCCAGTCTTAGCCACGGCTAAGCCAAAGCTGAAAGGAGATGCTTGGGGCAAAGGGATGCCACTCGAGGCAGCTTTAACCCTACCACGGAGCCCAGGGCAAAAGGGAGCCCAGCACATGCGCAGGTGAGCCCGCCCCCCTAGATCCAATGCAGCACCAGGCAACCAGGGCAGAAGTCCGCTACAGCTACACCGACAGAGCAGGGAACTCCACCCAGTCCATACCACCATCATTACCCCCAACCAAGGCAAGAATTTGACCCTGGTCAATTGGAGCTCCAGACCTCTGCCCAGGAGGACACCAGTGGCCCTAGACCCAGACCCACCCAACCCCCACTAGGTGGTGGTGCTAAATATGGGGGACCAGGTGGACTTAAGTTATTTAATATTACTTTAAATATTGACTGTAAACAATCTTTAATGGTAATGACTTGTAGTGCAACTTTGCACGCCCCCCCAACCATGCAAGCAGTGAGTGTGAGTCAAACCAAGGGCAAGAAAAAAAACTACTGTGAAACATTCTACTACAACAGACAGCACAGCCAACTTTGTCTCCATAAAGGTTTGCGATTAATCAAAATGGCAACGCTGTTAATGGTGGCATTACGGCCATGGTCAGCTGGGAGGCATCATCACACAAAGCTGCAAGCGGACGGAGAGGGTTCGGAGGATTGAGGCAGAGCAAAATTAAGTCTCAAGACAGTGTTCTGCAATGTATTATGGGAGCCCCACTCACCACATGTAGCCAGACAAGACATTAATCAAAGAGATGCCAGACGCACAGAGAATGCTCTTTTCTGCCACATGTACACACCTTCCATTTCGGTGATTTATTGGTTATTATTATCCATTGATTTCAGTTTTTTGGCTGTGATCTCTCATCTCCGGCTGCATCAACAGCCTCAAAGAAGATCACTCTTGTGAGTTGGAACAGGATTTCTTCGAACATGGTCTTGGAAGCTGTAACGTGTTTGTAACACTTTGTGGTAAGAGCTTCAACTAGGGTCGTTTTCAGTGAATTATGGCAGTTCCAGAGCAATGACGGGATTTGGAAACGTGAACATTTCCCCTCTTCAAAAACAGCATCTTCTTATTTTTTTTTTACATCTCTCCATCTTAAGCTCTTTTGACACCTTTTGAACACTTTTTGGATAAACCCCTTATAAGATATATACCATCTATATCAGGCATAGGCAACTCCAGGCCTCGAGGGCCGCAGTGTCTGCATGCTTTACAGATATCTAACCCCTACTCATATATACTGGCAAATGTCCATAGTTGTCTCACATCTTCCTTGCCTTTGGTTATAATAAGGAGTTCACTATTTTCCACAAGATTGTCTTGATGATGCCACAGAAATAAAAAGGAACTCAATTCGAAGTAGGTTTCTATTGTTAATAAAAAAGTAAATGATCTCTGGCTAGAACTTGATATTCTGTGTTTAACTCTTATAGGAAACCATAAATAAGACATTGTATGACATTTTTACCATAATTTTCCTATTTATTATTTTTGACATTGGAAGCCAGATGTAAAAACATAATATATGTTTAAGCTCTGCAAAATTCTATGGATAAATTGCAGAATATTTGGAATAAAAAGAACACATTTAAATTTTTAATTTTTATGAGCAGAAATTCTAAAAAGTGATAAAAAAAAAGCTTGATTTTAGAAAAGTTTCCAAAGATATCTTTTCTCCTTTAGCTTTAAAGCCTTTTTTAATTGAGATGAAATCACTTCACATAGATGTTTGTTTCTTTAAACTGCAATTGGAACACGCCAAGCTTATTTTATTCAATTGTTTTATTCAAGTAATTTATTAGGGAAAGAATAAAAAACACAAACTGTAAACCAGTCATCCCATGCCCACATCACAATGCTTTTAGCAACAGCTATTTTGCATTGTTTGTCCCTAAATGAGTTTTTAATACAGAAAAAATAAAAATAAAAATTAAATAAAATAGAGGGATTAACAGAGTGATTTTAAAAGTTTGCAAAAAAAAAGGAAAGACAGAAAAAGGGAATAAAACCACATGTGTCCAATGCTGTTGCTGCTGGCACAACCAGAATTTTGTTTGGTTTATTAAAATGCTAAAACTGGTCCCAGTCTTTATTTTGATGGAGAACAGGAAGTGGTGGTGGTTGACCATATGCAGGAGACCAGGTTTGGTAACAGAAACTTAAATCATTAAATAAACAAAATAAACATGATAAAAAACCATGGAGAAACAAAATGGGTGACAGGACACTAATTTGCTGAACACTACACACTACACACTACTAGGTTTAAACTCATTAAACACCCCAGTAAAAAATCTAACAAAGCAGTTCCAAAACAATACTTTTTACTTTTTGAACTTTGCTTCCGATCCAGTTTATTGTTTAATTAACATATTTAGCAGATGTATCTGCTTTATAAAGTAATTAAAAAGATTATAGCTGAAATGATCAAAGTCTGATACTTGAAAGTGTCTAGGAAAACTCAGGCCAAAGTTTCGTCTGTATTATACAACACCAAGAAAGAAATGCTTTTGTTTTTCCAACCTATATTTTAACGGATTTTGACTCAATATGCATTGCTACAAATATTGTGCTTGGAAGTTTTTTTTCCTGTTGTTTTTCTTTCTTTCTTTCTTCCAGTGCCCATTTGTATTGCTAAAAAACATATTTACCAATACCCTGCCTTGAGGTGACTAAATTGTTGGAAAAGGCCGAGTTACTATTGCACTGTAAATGATGTTTCTGAATCCCATTCTGCAATAAAAGCACAGCACATTGTTAGTCTGGCTAATCTGTTTTTCTGGTAATTTAATACTTTTATAGATGGCAAACGATGATCTATAGCCAAGAAAGGAAGGCAAAGTGCGTTCCATAAGCCCTGGGTGGCGATTTGTTGACTAATGAAGCCATTAACCTCACACTACCAAATTTAATACAAGCAAAGTAATGGCTTCATTAGAGGGAAAAAATGGAGCTACACAACGAAAATTCAAGGCGCGTGTGCCGGTTGTGCAAATGATCCCCCCCCTCATCACCATCACTACCAGAGGGAGCAGCACTCACACCAAAACACACAAATCTGACTTTCTGCTAAACATGCACCAACATGGAGCTGGGAACGTTATAGAGGAGCAGCTGTTTCAAATGCAGATCCATATTCTGTTCAATGATTCATTTAAAATGATGCATCAGTTTGTTGCTAAGTCATAACCATTATCTTGGGGTGTTATTGCCTCATACAATCTTCCTCATCTTTGGAGAGAATTGGATCAGGTATTAGCTTAAAAGGTGCATCGCTGATTCATGCGTACAGCTCACTTTGTGGATCCAATAACAGCAGCTTGTTTCAAGCTCCTAAAATTCACAAGCCATCAGTTTGGCTTGCTGTAATTAAGAGGTGTTAACAGCCTTGAGTGTTGAATCTCATCAAAAATAAAAATGGTAAAAAAAAAACCCCATCACCACCCAGGTTTTCTCTATGGGCTGCAATGATGTGACGGGGAGCTGCCTCTCTGGCATAGGTCAAGAGTTTTCAACTAAATTACAGGCTGACTCTTGTTTGTATCTCCCAGACGGTTCCCCCTCGGTTCTCCAAGGTTCCCGACTCGGGGTAATACATCATTCATTAAATTATGGAAAGCCATTAGTGCCGAGTTTGGAAACTTGCAAATTCTTTGTGGCACCTTGCTTAGCATATAAAGCACAGCACCCCCGCTTTTATGCTCAGCTAAATATCGATGACGGCCCTAGTTAGTGCTGATGGATGAGCTTCATAATTAGATGGCGGCGCCGCTTTGGAATATTAATGAGGGCTGCCTTACCCTTTGCACTGCCCAAATCTGAAGCATCTCATAGTTGCCAATCAGATGTGACCTGGACACCACAGCCCTTCAGCGGGGACATCATGGTGATCTCTCTTTCTAGAATCTGCAGACCCATCCGCAGCTTGTAACTGACACGTTTGTAGTTGGTAGTTAAGGTTTTTCCATAGGTTTTAGGTTTTATTGGTGATATTCCTTACATAGTTTGGTGATTCATTCAACTGGAATTGATTTTGGGTTCTGAAAATGTACAGTGGTTTTCTTTGGTTTGACTGGTACGTTTAAATTTACAACTGGTGTATGGTTCACTGCATAAACACTATTCTCAATAAATTAGGGACATTGTTATTTACATGAGTAGAAAGAAAAGAAAAGTAGAGTAGAAAGTAGAAGAAAAATAAAAATACATTACCTCCTAATAACAAAAACTGACCATGTCAATAGCGGCTATTTCCATCAGTTGCTAGAATGACAGCTTGACAGCGACATCTCGTACTCCTCACTGGCCCCATGATGTTGTTCTGAGCCAATGCGTTCCACTCTTCTGTAAGTGCTACATGCAGGTCTGCCAGGTCACTTGGGGAGGGGGGGGGTTTCTGCCTTAGCTGGTCCCAGCCATGCTCCATTGGGTTTAGGGTCATTGCTGGCCATGCCATGAGGAACTCAAACTTTCCGAAACTTAGTTGTGACAATTCTGCCATGATGTGGTGGAGCATTATTATCCGTGAACAGAAAGTTACCGGTGTACTGACGGAACCGGGGGATGATGTTGGGTTCTATGATGTCTCTGAGGTAAGAACCTGTACTGACTGGGCCATCTACAATAACCAAATCAGTTTTGCACTGACTGATGATGCCTGCCCAGACTGTTACATCTTCTCCACCAAAGCCAACCCTGGGGACCATGTTGATCTCTGCATTTCGCTCACTGTGCCTTAAATAGAAACGCTGAAAACCATCGTTCTTTGTATGATGACCCTACGCTCATCAGTGAACAGGATGGTAAGTCATTGCTGCATTGTCCAGGTCACATGGTCTTGTGCCCACTGCAAAAGTTCATGGTGGTGCCTTGGGGTCAGTTAAGTCACCTACAAGGATTGTCTAGCATTCAAGTCAAAGCGGTGGAGTTGATTATGAATGATTTGTCTGGAAACATCATTAAATGAACCTGTAGCTGTGTGGCATTTGCAAAATGATCGCTGAGTGCATATATCCTTGGGTACTGGTAAACAAATTCAAACTTCAGTGATTTGGGATACTCTTTTGATCTTCATCTTCTACCAAAGTCTGTGCATAACAGTGTTGGATGCTATCTGCATTCTTTCATGCAAAATAAAATAAATGCATTTGGTACAAAAAGTACATTTGCACAGTAATTTACTGTGCTTTAAAGCTGCAGGAGCAACAAGTAAATAAGCAACCATCTTTACACACATCATATCAACAACATTTTTATATAAAAAAATAAAATGGCTTAACGTCTCGTGTTGCCTTTTAATAATAGAAACACATTTTGGTCGTGTAATGAAGTTGGTTTGTTGATGACAGGGTTTCTATGGTAACCTTTGTGTTTCTTTCTTTCAAACAATGACAGTGTGAAAACCCTGCCTGTGGGTCAACTTATCTATTTTCTGCTTTGTGATGAACAGTAATTGTTGCTCAAAAAGGCCTCCCATTGCAGAGCTGTTACCTACTAAATAGTAAAATAGTAAGGACTGAAATGACTAAACCTAAATCAGAAGGTTTCTCTATCAGGGTCAAAATAAGTACAGACAAATAAACTTTAGAGTTGTTTGTGCTTATTACCACATCTAATACATTTTGGTTATGGGGCATATCTTTAACTCTCACATTATTCTCCATAAATCGATACATAAAAGATTCAATTAATTTAGTGGCGATGTGAAACAGTCCAATTCTTTACCTAAAACGGATACTTTATATATATATATATATATATATATATATATATATATATATATATATATATATATATATTTCACGTGGCATTTAGAACTATGAATGAAAATGTCTTTTAATGAAACAAATCTACCCACCTACCAACTTACCAACCAACCTGCCCACCCCCTTACTCTATGTGGTTCAACTTCAGCCAATTCTAATTGGCCTAACTAAGTAGAAGCAAGTTTGTGATAAGACATTTTTTTTGTTAGCATCACATGTAAAAAAGACAAAGACAACTAAGTAGAAGCAAGTTTGTGATAAGACGTTTTTTTGTTAGCATCACATGTAAAAAAGACAAAGACAATACAGAGTCCAACATGAAAAGAAATTGACAAAATTAGCCAGACTAGTTGACTTTCTGATCAATTTAATGCCATTTTGCCAACATAATTTTCATTGTGTACATGGCTTTCAAGCCCAACTGTTGTTACTCTCATAACTAGCTTGATTTTGTTTTTTTATTCGTATCTGTGTCCTTTGCATTCCTAATTTTAGACCAATAGAATCTTGGTTTGAGTCATGAAGCCACTTTCACTTTTCAAATCTTTTTTGCCTGAAAAAAATCTATTTGACTCAAAAAGTCTAAATGGTTTCTGTTTTCAAGATGGTAATGTTTTACCTAGCTCATACCACACTAAAATCCAAGGACACCCGCTGGTTTTAGGAACTTTGACAGCATACCGATGATATGCAAACTTCCTTTGAGCTTTTTAACCACATTTTGCTGTCCTAAACTACACACATTTTGAAAATATTGCATTGCTTTTTAAAATCCAACAAATAAAAGATGTTCTAACTGGCCTGTCTGAGACTGCACGTGGTGATATGCAGATTCAAAAGTTTGGCTTTAATGTTCAGATCAATTATGTGTTTTGGACGTGTTTATGTCTCCAGAAGGTTGTTTAGTTGATTTTTTTTAGGAGCGGAAGGCTCTGCTTTTGCAAAACAAGAATAAACCAGCTGCTAAATAAAATTTAAAAAATAATCTGCCGTATATATTTTCATGTTTTTTTAAAAAGTCCATAAAAGGATTTTTTTCTGATTCCTGTGCCACAGAAGCGCTGCCTCTGCAGAGGTTATTCATGTCTGCTGTGTCAAATAGCAGTTTTTACAAGTGTCAAAATAAAGGCTCTCACTTTGAGGCAACAGAAAACTATGATGGCACATAAAAGATAAGAAACAGAGACAACACTCTGCAACACTCTTTCCTAGGAGACCTTAGAAAACAGATGTATTTTTGCGCTCAAAATTCAAAAGTCAAACTGAATGGAATATTCATGCTGAGTGCATTAGCTCTTTTCCCTTAAACCATTTGAGAGGCAAGTATTAAAACACAAGCAATTTTACTTTTCAGCTGTTGTTGGAAAACATCTCAGCGTTAGGAGGAAAGGATCAACTTTTCAGCCAGCTCGCTTCGCAGTTGCTTGGTGTCTCATTACTTATTCATTCTGGCCTAAAAATGCCATACCAGAGAGGAAGACCTCCCAAAGGTTTAAAGTATTCAGTGCCGGAGGTTATCTCTCCCACCAGGGATCCACTGGAAATATTCGGTGCCAAGCATCATTTGTATAAGAGAAGTGGAATAAATTGCGAATGGATCTTAACCTGAAGTCACCGTCATGATTTTCCAGATCGATATTTGAAATGTAAATGTGAAAATGTGAAAGTTTGTATCTTAACTGCATTAAAATCCAGACGCTGAATTGTTCCACACGACAAAGCCTTTTAGGGGTTAGGGAGTAGTGAGGGAATTTAGACACCGCCTAAGTCTACTTTTGAATTTTGGCACAATTGCAGTTGATTAAAGAATTTCTGGGTTTGTTCTAACATGAGTTCTACAGTAATAGAACAACCTCCATATGACAATTTATCTAAAAAGTTGTATTTGATCCTAATAAGGAACTGTAGCTAGGATTAGACCGTCGTGAGACAAGTTTGCTGTACCCTACTGATGAAGTGATTGATGATGATTATCAAATAACTTAAAAATCCCAGATGAACACAGTTCTCGGATTTTCCAGGGTTAACAAGTAAAAAGCGTCCTCTTGTTCTTTTGCACAACTGAACACCTAACACATTTTCCTGTTTCAATTAATTCTAAAGTGTTTCATCTGATTCCATTCATTGAGCAGACGAACGTTTCTCTTGACCTTTAGAGTGTTAAACTTCATGTTATCTGCCTTTTCTTTGTGTTTTCCACTCAAGTAAACTGGGCTCTTGGAGCCCTTGGTCTCGTTTCTAAATGTCATGGAACCACAAGAAACACCTATGGGAAACTGAAACACACCTGAAGACTGGAAAACACAATCTTGGATTTTTTTTTTGTAGTTCTACAATAACACAAGCCTTTTTTAAACCTCTTGTGATCTAACTAAGCTGCTGCTTTTGTGCAATGTTAAACACCAAACTTTTTTTGTCTTGCCCTTTCTAAAAAAAAGCCTTTGAACCAACCATATGTAACAATACAAACATTTAATGTTCAGTCTGTAATAAGTGGAAATATGTGGGTGAATTCATAACAAACCGTTACCCCTGACTCCTGATTGTAACAAATCAGTTGGTGTAAAAATGGTGGTTACTCTACAGCTAACCCACACATGTATACGGATTTGGATATAAACTGGGTCAGATCAAGCCTTTTCTATGCTCTTGGCAAAGCATTAACACTTTTTCTAAAGCTAAGTTCCTATGGATTCTGAAGCAGTAAAAGCAGCCTTCAACTGATGTGCAATACTTTTTAGTGGTGAAGGGTTTTCACAATCAATGTAAATCGGCTGATTCTGTTGATTCTGTCGAAGAGAAGAGCGGCTTCGCACCATGATGCAACACATTACATTAGTCCGTTTTTTGGCTTTTTTTTTTATCACAAAAGGACGTGTCAACAGACTGGAAATAAAACTCTTGTGTAAAGCTTTTGTTGTATTGTGGAGGGACAAACTTCAGACACATATGATGGAGGTGATGCAAACATGCTCATTTATTAATGACCGTATTTTTGTTTTGTTTTGTTTTTTTTTTTTGTTTCAATGCAACACAACTGGATGCACCACAGACGGACCAATGGAAATCAACCTCCATGTAGAGTATTGCAGAACAGTGCAAAGTCATAGCAAATTTACATTGATTGCATAAACCAGGGGTCAGCAGGGGTCAGCAATATATCTACTATCTAATGCTTCTGATGGAATTTAGAATAAGTTGTGTTGACCTGACTCATTCACTGCTCAAGCACATGCAGTGTGATGCTGAGGAGGTTTTAAAATGTTGCAAGACCGCATCATTCTTAATCACAAATCCTGTTTTAGATCTTTTTGACATTTAAATTCACCTTCAGATGGCAAGAACAGGTGCACTCCGCTATGTAAAAGAAATCATTTGCAGTCTTAACACGCTCTACAGCATTGCAGAGGTCACGTCTGGCAAAAACCCTCTCACTCATGGTGAAAAAACACCTAAAGAATTAAACTTAACTCCCACAATGCTCTCCTGCTGTGGGCAGGATCACAACAGTATTTTCCGGATTTGAACAAATTTAAATTGGGTTTGAGTGACTATCTCTTCTCACAAGGAGATTTTTTCCCCTGTGAGATGATGGGATCATTCCCACAGTGCTGTTACTATGACCCCGCCCACATGTACTGTATACCTGCTACTGTTTTTTTTTATAAAAATAAAACGTCATTGTTTCACATAATGTGCATAACCTTCCATGTCAGCCTTCATTAATGGGGATTTAAATTAATGAACATCGTAGAAAAAAAACAAAAACTACGTTTTCTGCGACGAAATTGAAATGTTGTAAAAATTCTTCTGTGTTTTGAAACAGGTGGGATGACAGGTGGAGCAGTATGAGTGCGTGTCTATGAATTGAACGTGAGTGCATGCATGAGAGAGAAAAGCGTGAAGCGGATTCATGAGCTGTTGCAGAACTTTATGACTGCACAGCTGGATTTTTGGTCATGTTTTTGGCGTTTCTGACATTTATGAAGTTATGTCTCCATATAGGGATCTTTTGTACCAGGACTTGTCGGCTTGGTCTGTGGTTTTTGCTTGCTCTAGCTGGGGATGCTGGGGCCTAACATTGTAGTCTCACAGCTGCTGGCTGGTGTGGGTGGATGCTGTTGTGAAGTTCTATGGCTGAGCTGCTCCTGGTATTTATAGTGCTTTTCTACCACTTTACTGCTTTGCAGTCACGGTTTATTCATCACTCCTTACATAATCAATTGGTCTCCACTCCGAGCCAATAGCTGAAGTGCCTACTTTCTTCACAGCCAATCACAATTAAATTCCTGCCTTTAAATTCAATCTACATTCCAGACATTGCACAGGCCCACCTTCGCCCTGCTCTCCTCCTTCGATTCGGCAGATTGTTGCGCTGGCCCTCTTTCTTCTGTTCTCCTGGCTCTTGGGTTTGGCACGGTCCATCTTAACCACCTTCGGCATCTGGGTTCTGGGGACCTCTTCTCTTGGTCCAAGATCATCGCTGGCAAGTAAGATGTCCAGGCCACAACCACCAACAAATTCTGACTGATTATACTTCACATTTAAGTCTTTCACAATTAAATCTTTCAATCCCTCTTTCAAGACCTCTCCTTATTGAAATACTATTTCAACTATTTTCCTTGTGAAATGTTGTCATAAAAGCACTTAAAAGTTAATGCCAAAAAACTTTAAAAAGATATTTGATCTGCTGTTTGTTAAATAAAAAAACATCTCGGATATAATGGAAATGTTTTTGTATTTCTTTGTATTAGAGTTTGCATTATAGTTGGTGATGGCACAGTTGTTAAGGAGAAAATTTCAAAATGACACTTCATGTCATGAACGCTGCTGACCCCTGACATAAACCCTTCACGACTGTAAAGTGCTGCATGTCAGCACAAGGCTGATTTTCTCTGCTTCAGAATTTGCTAGAATTACGTAAACTATTGAAGAGGTACAGTGGTTAAGAATATCAACACTGAAGCTAAATTTCCTGACTTAAAGGGTTAATAGGAGGAAGGATACACAAGAAATAGGTTATAAGTCCACAACATGGCCACACGCACAAAAAAACCATTGTATCAAACAGCCAAACATGCCTGATAATCTCTTAGGAACCAGCTGAAATAAGTCCTTGCTAAGAGCAGGCCTTGAATCAAAAGAGCAGAACACACTTCCTGTCTATGGAGAAGAGATGGTAATTCAGTTTGAAATATCCTTGGGCAAAACAAGTAATTTCTGTATCCATATTATATATTTAAATGTTTGCTAAATGCAACAGTGAACCTTCATAAGAAACAGTATCTGTACTTCAATAAATATGCAAATGAACCTGCAGTTAAAAGGGCTCGCATGCTTTTACAAGCTGCTGCATCTGGATAATTGGCACGAAACATGGTCTCAGTAAGAGAGCTGGAACTTAGAACAAAGGAGCAGTCTCATGCAAACTAAGTTTTTCCTTATTGGCCTTGTGTGAAAAAGGAAGCTAAATAAATAAATAAAGATACATTATGAAGCTAAACATCAACTAAATTAAAATTTCAAAGCCAAAAGACGTAAATATAAAAAATATTTACAACAAAAGAAATGAAGAGGAAATGAGTAGAAAAGGAATGAGAGTTAGTGAAGGAACTGTCAAAAACTGTGCCAAAAAATCCCAAGCAAGACTTTAATTCTGATCTGATCTTTTACTATTTGGTATCCTTGTTTTTTTTCTTTTTTTTCTAAGTTGATAATTGTTAGGTTTATAAGAACCAAACTCTAAAGTAAAATAAACTTCTTAATTAGCATTCGTTGTGTACCAGTTGTTCTTAGAGCATGTGAAAAGACTTTAGATGCTTTCAGACAAATAAAGCCCGGCAGAATCTATTCAAAAGGGCAGCAAAAGCCAAAAAATGGCACGTGTTAGGAATATTGCACATTTGAGAGCTGACTGACTGGGAACGTCCTGCAGTTATAGCAGCTGCTTGCTTTGGGGCAGTATTGCTCTAAATGAGTTCTGATCAAAATGAAAAAAATGAAAGCAAAAAAGGGTGTTGACATTTTCTAACTTTTTTGTGATCAACATCCGGTGTTTCGCTCTTGTCTGGTGGAAAGTCCATTTGTATTCACACTGTTGCTGAACTGCGCCAGGGTTCGCTTTTCAGTGGCAATTTTTTTTAGGTGGACTATAGTTTGTTTGTTGTTTATTTATTATACTTATACTATTTATTTATACTTGTTTGTATCTGTCAAGGAGGAGCAAGGCCTGCTGCATGTGAGGCCTCTCGCTCATGACTACCTCAAAATAACAGATTTGGGTGGGGGGGTTGAGGTTAGTCTCTTAGCCCATTGAGGTGGCTATGGTTGTAATAATGTGCTAAATAAATAAAACTGAATTTATTTTAATTGAATCTGTGGTTTTCAACCAATGGTCCTGTTAAGCAACGTTCAGTGTGTTCAAGCATAGCTATGCAAGTTTTTTACAAGCGTTTTCGGGCTCTACGTACGAAACGTACGACCACTGAATGCACGTTGCAAGTTAAACTAGGTCAAACTCTGACCAATCAGGGACTCAGATTTATTAATGATGTATGGATGAAGTCCCTTTTAATTCAAGGAAGTGCCAACCGTTTGAAAATTGATCATGATGTAGAAAATAATAATTATGGTTTGCGTTCAGCCTAAATTATATAACCCCAAGTCTTTTATAGATTGGAATAGAGTTGTGAAATAAAAAGCCTGGAGCAAAATTCACGGGATTTGCAACACTTTGACATCACCACCAAGCCTTTACCAACTGCAGGTTGCCCAAGAGTGGCTGGTTAGGCTCCGGGTCACTGGGCTGCCGAAACATGGTCTCTTACTGAGACAGGTTCACTGTTGCATTTAGCAAACATTTAAATATATAATGTAGATACAGAACAGTTTAGAAAATGGACAGATGGAAGTTAAATGCCTTCTGTGTGTGTCTTTACTCTCATAACTGGATTGATGTTTCGATCGATATCTGTATACATTACATTCCTATAAGTTTGTCTTTTTTTATTCCTTTTAACACATTTTGTAAGTTTTGAGTTGACTCATTGGAGACCTCAAAATATTCTTAAAAATGTAACACCAGTTCTGTGCATTTGGGAAAATATGCTGACACTGTGACTTTTTGGAGTTGCAATATGGGAATTTTGACTTCGATGATCGTCAAGCCAGCTGCAGTTCATAAAACACAGTCTTTTCTCTTCTAAAATTAAAGGAATCATAGTAGTATTTTGGTGCACAATAGCTTTGGGAGGAGTAACAAACCTGAGGGTGAAACAAGCAGGCGCACTTGTCTTTCTTCAACCTCTACCTGATTAAACGCCATGAGGAATCCATGAGCACTTATTAAACGGGTTTACACATGGCTAATTACATGATATTTAAAGCTTGCCACTTGATGAATGTCGCCCCACTCTGTTTTCCTTTTTTTGTCTTCGGCTGTCCTGTAGAACAGAGAGCTCCTGTGGGTCTGGAGGGGTGCCAGAATTGCTCTGCATCAGCATGCTGTAAGCTAGAAACATGAACCTTACACATGCACGCTGACTGAGCATCCCCAAAGGCTTTCTCCATCAAATGGGAGAATCTATTTTAGATGGTTGACCTCAGTTCACACAGAAGAGATTTCTGAAAGAGTACGAACCAAATTTTGACTATTTCATTGGTGGTTTTGACGGTGCGATATGTCACAGGTGCTTTTCAGTCATTTATCCCCCCAGGGAAGTGAGAAGGACTTCCACTAGATGTCCTTACAAAACCATGTCAGCTTTATAACTGCTATTTGAACAAAAGAGCAATTACCACAAGTCAATGGCTTGTCTTTAGTGCCAAGCATAGCTCTTAGGGCACGAGCCACGTGAGATGGATTGTCTGATGATCATAAATACTCTAGTTTCAGTGCAGGAAATATTACCTCCGTAATCTGCAGCAGGAGGCATTTCAGCAAGAAACTGCTCTCAGTAGTGGCTTTTATATATACGACTGTGTCTGAGTCTCGCCCATAATTCTGCTGGCTCCGTGTATTCTCCATAGTCCAGAGTACTGGCGGAATGACAGTGAAAACCACACTGGCACTTCAGTTGTTGCTTTATGACCAACAGAGACCCTGAGGCACCATAACTGGAGTGCTAAGCAAGAACATGGCTGCCAATCACTAGATATTAATCTCCAAGTGATCATCAAAGATAGCCAAGCTGTAATGTGAAATCCAGGAGGAGGAGAGGAGCTGGGATGAGACCCAGCTGGTGCGAGACAGACAGTAATGAGTTGTGGTTCTTCAGTTTTCCTGTGGTTTTTCACACACCTGCACACAAACAGCCTCCTTCACACGGAAAGATGAAGGTCAGCGGTACCCGCCCTCAACTATGAGCACCATCACACACAGAAATGTTAAAAAAGACATTTTTAGTAAAAACATGCTCTTTTAAATGTTGTAGGAAGGATGCCATTGGTATGCTTTTGTTTTCATTCAAAATGTTTTTATGAAGGCTTAGTTTTGATTTTTTTTGTTTGTTTGTTTGTTTAAAACAAACATAAAACGATTTCTGACACATAATAGTGATTCCCAGTGGCGGTTTTTGATATGGGTGACATGGGCAGTTGCCCATGGCGGCATTTTCCAGGGGGCGGCATGGACAAGGGAAAAAAATAATAATTCTGTTTCTTAAAAATAGCAGAGCGTATCTGTTGTTGTTATCTGAAGGTGAATTTAAATGTCAAACACCGCCATCTGCTGTACGACACTCAAACTGGCGCCCTCACCTAATTGCGGTACACTGTGGAATGTACCACGTCAAAAAATGCAAGAGTAGGCGCAATTTACCGATGGCTGGGTGGATCACACAAAGGTAATTGAGAACATTTTTCAGTCAAACACCCATCCTAAACTTAAATTACTTCCAAATCAAACCACTTTAATTCATCACACCAAATTACAGAGTACATTCAGCAGGAATGTATTTTTAAAACTCAATTTCAAGCTTTTAAATAAAGTATAACTAGTATTGATTTAGTTCGATGAGAAGCGGTAATTGGTGTCAGAGGATGCTAACTCGCAATTAAAAAAAGGACAGAACTATCCAGCGCCCTATTTAGAGAAAAGAGGAAAGAAGGCTAACAGAAACAGGAAAAGTACAAAGGTATGATATTGATCATTGTGAATCTCATTATTTAAGCCAAAGACAACTTTATTAAACATGCACAATAATATTTGAAGAAATAGGCAAAGGCTATTTTTTGCTTATACTTTTAACGATTAGTTAATCCAAACTCAATTTGTTTATTAAATACAGCTAATTAAATACAATTTTATATTCACTCACATCCAACCGATTTTAAATAATTTCTTCACTCATGCTTTCATCAAAATAGCATAACACGATAGGATGGGTCTCAATTTTTGCAGTAGAAACAATCACAAAATGTGCTACTCTGAATGATGGTTTTTTTTTGTAGTTTGTGGTCTAAAAGCTGCATTGACAACTAATGCCATTCATGCATCAAATTAGCTTTGGACTGCTTTCTTTTGACCCATACCAAATTTGCTGCTCAACGCTTGTCCAAAAATGCCTTCCTAAGCTTGAGGCCCCAGACACAATGCTCTTTTTAGCCTGATCGCTACATGGAGCAGAGTCTGTGAATATCTCAGTACGACACATGCATCACCAAGGGGCCGGCATAGTGTCTGCGATTGCTCCGGCCCCATGGGCCCTGCGACAAACTAGCAACCTGTCCAGGGTGGATCCCGCCTCGAGGTCCCCCAGTGGAGCTGGAGGAAGTGGCCGGGGAGAGGGAAGTATGGGCGGATACAAGATGAGCGGAAGAGGATGGATGGATGGATGGATGGATGGATGGATGGATGGATGGATGGATGGATGGATAACCGATCAAAGACTTAGAGTCGTTTAAAAGGGTTGAAGGTAAATTATTAGAGAAAATTGTAAAGTAGTAAAAAATACTCAAAAAGCCTATTGTGTTAAAACACTTATTAAAGAAATGCATATTTTTTTAAATCCCTAAAAAAAGCCATGTGAAAAAAAGTGAGACACAGTAGTAAGGTGCCAGAACTTTGATGACAGGTGACTTAACCCATTGGAGCCTATTTATGCAAATATCCAATAAACAACTTCAACTCTAAAAGTACCATAATTTAGCCTCTAGTGTACATAAAAGCAAAAACGCTAGTGATGTTTTAAGGAGTTAATGTGTTGGGTTTCTTTGTTTGTTGTTTTTGTTTGTTGTTGACTGTGTGAAAATGTTTTTGTTATTAATTTTTTTCCTATTTTAGTTTGCCAAAGAAGCAACATCTGTAGGAGCAAACTCCTGTTCACACATACTTCAGGGTAATTGTGTCCAACATCACCATAAATATTTGGCCCCTTTGTGGCATGATGGCTGGTAACCAACTTAATTCAAATCAATAAAGGAGATTAAAAAAAGACAACAATCTCTTCTTCTAACCCTAATTGTTTAAAGAGCCACGCCGATGAAAATCATGTTTTTGATATTTTAACATGTTCGTTTGGCATTTTTCTAATGGAGGACATATATAAAGGACGTTAAGCTTTAAGTTGTATTTCGGAGTTTTTTTTTTTTATTCAAATTGTTGTGAATCAGAAGCAGGCAAAAGATTGCAGGTTGAAAAATATAGTATTCCTTACATAGAAAACAGGGTGGGTGGACCACAAGCTTCTTGTTCCGATCCATTGCGATGCATCCACGTGGAGACGACTAGATCCATAAACATCTTAGTTCTCCTCGTGCAAGCTGACATCTTGCTCAAAACTGTACGGCTGAATATCTCAAATATTGCTCATTATTTTTGTTGCAGCGGTGATGCTAGATTGGGTTGTTATGGGCTTGAAGCGAGTGGGAAAGCATGTAAATAGAAAGCTCTCAGTTATGGGTGACAGGAAGTGGGACAGGGTTGCTTCATACCAATGGTCCTGCCTGCAGCTCAGAGGCAACTTTCTTATGAACTACTGCCGCTCTGCAGAAATTATGACCTAGAAAATGACATTTTCTTTTTTGCTTTTTACTTGGCTAAAAATGCCATAACCGTATTAAAAGACCACTGAGAATGCTTTTACAATAGATCAAAAAATGATTGGTGACTCTTTAAGTACATTGTGGGATATCAAAACACTTGTAAGATAATAATTTCAGCTTTCAAATACCTTGCCCAACTCCAGTGTCTTCTTTCTGGCAGGTAATATTAACACTGTATGGATTTTCTCTGCCACTCATTGGTTTCTGAAAGGTGAAAACGTGAAAATGAAGCGGCAAACCTGAGCTTAATATTAAACAATGTTGTTAAAACACTTGTGCTCAAACAATAAGTCATAGCCCTACAAATACAATGAACAAATACAAAAACATCAAAAAACTTTTTAGCACAGGATTGTACATATATTTATTTTTGCTGAGAAAAAATAAACCTGTCAGAGGAAAATTGCTCCCGTCTGACATCACTCCAGACAGTTTTTTAATGAACTGTACAATTTAGTACTTCCAAGTTTGCCTCAAATTCCTGGGGAGATGTAAGGACTTGTGGCAGGCCAATACAATGGTATACCACTTTTTTAAAAATGTTTTATTTGATTTGAACAAAATTTTTTCATCATGGTACACAGCTGTTTCACCTCTTTTGGTCCCCAGAAATGTATCCTACCATGAAAACCATTTATTTTGGGGAAAAAGTACACTACTTTTTCAACTTCCTTAATAGTTAGAGAGCCCTGTGAAATGTACAGATCGTGCTTGGTTCTTAATAAGGATTTTGTAAGTTGTCTAAATTGCAATAAATGTTATCATAGCTGCCTCTTTTTATACATGTTTTCGTTTAGAGCAGGAAAAAAGTGTAAAAGTGGATTTTAATGTCAATAAATGTATTTTTGCATTACATTGGCTAAGAAGATTAAGATTTCTAAACAAGGATAAAGTTAAATCTTGACAAATAAACACAAAATTCACACATCTCACTCTGAAATTCATGTTTCCCTTATTTATTAAAGTTGTTCTTTGTTTTTACCATTTTTTATTTCATATAATTTACATGGCATGTTAAGTAGACAAGGTGCTGCATTGAATTAGCATCAAACCTTTAAGACACAAAGCACATAAGCACCTGTATTTAGCCTAAGAAGGCTCTTTCTTTGCTGCTTTGCGCTAAATGCGTACACGTACCGCAGTCCTTGTGCAGTTTTGGAGGGAAATGACGTAAAGCACCTTCCTGAATTCGCCAACCGTCCGTCCAGTGACGTAAATTCATGCTGCCTTTTCCTTTTTTTTATTTTTGGTACCGAGCGGAGAGGAGGTGCACACGGCACTCGAGTGAGGTAACTATATAAAAAAAAGCTCCACTTGTTTTCATTCACTCCCACAACATGGACCGTGGTAGCGTTAGCTACGGTGTACGGTTCTAAAATTCCAGTTATACTCATCTAGAGCAGAGTTATACGTTTTGAAGCAGCACGAGGCTCTTTCCACGAAGCTAATTTCCTGTGTGGTCTGCTAGCTAACAGTAGCCGGTTTAATTTTCGTGTCAGTTTCAGCGTTTACGAATGGGGCGCGAGGCTTAAACCAAGTGGTGTATTAAAGCACTGTATTAGCCAAACCTAATAGCCTTTGCTCGAGACAAACGCTCGCGCGCGTGCGATGGTTCGGTTTGTGTGTTTTAAAGTCCCAAAGAGCTTCAGTCGGCTTATTGGTGTGTGTCGTGAAGGCGCACCACGTGTAGCGTCTGTCGGGTAACAGATGGGGAAGTATCGCCGCTTTGCTTCTGTGTCGCAGAGGCTCGTCATGGTCAAGCTGGACTTTGAACCACGAATTAAAAAGCCTGTTTGGGACGCGGCGCACAATACAAGTTAGCATTTGTAATGACCGTCGCGGTTTTTCTCCCCGATTTGTTACACAGTTCAAATATGTTTCATCATAATGAACAATTCTAATGTGATTGGCCCTAATCAGTGTCTAAATAGGCTTAATCTTAATCAGCACGCGAAGAAACCTGCATTTAGGAACTAAAATGTGACAATAAGTGAAATTCATACATTTATACTTTAGTCTAGCAATCTGACTGGAACTCATAACTATTTATACATTTCTTTAAAGGTTGACTTGAAGCTTAAGTGAGGCACTGAGAAGTTTGCTCACTTCTGATTCATGGTTATTGTCCCTGTTGTTTCCCGTACAAACCCAGCCCACATTGCATCAACATACACTTCCATGAAGGTGAATCATGTTTACCACTTTGACTAATCCGACCGGTTAGAAACATCACAATGGACATGTTTAGGAAGCATGTGTGTTTTTTTTAAATTGTTAAATGGAATTGTTCGATCTTGTTGTGGATTTTGGATGGGCTGTCTTTTGTTAACTTGTGAGTGGCTGTTCCTTATTAAAACTAGAAACTTTAGTCATAATAAACCAGTACTGGTATTCATACTATCAAAATACTGAGTCATCTGTCCTGTTGAGGGAAAAAAAAACTGGTTCACTTTAAATGAACCAAATGTGTCCAGTCTAAATATACCCTAAGACTAAAAATACAGCAAGTTTGTCATAGTTAACCAAATATTTTGCCAGAATAAAATAATTATTTCTTCATTGAGTACTTGTGTATACACCAGGACATATAATTCTAAACAGATGAGCAAATCTACTTCTGAATGACTCAAAAAACTAAATTAAAGATTGAATTTGGCCTAGCCAAAGTCCTAACCTATCTTTGATTTTGCACAGGAATACATAAAAAGAGAGCTTAATTTTGTTAATAAAGTATATAAAAAAGAAAAAACAAAATTCTGGATTTATAAGTTTTAATGATTATTGATTATTTCGGCTTAAAGAAGAAAAGAAAGCAAGCACAGTTTGTATTTATGCAGAAACAGCAAACATTAATATCATTTTTTATGCCATAATGCATGTCCATGTTTGATTTAATAGTTTGATAGTGAACTTTAGCTACTAATAGTTTTTTATTGTGGGTCCAGAATGAAGTTAGCACCTGAAAGACAGGTATTTTTGATCACTCAAATGTGGCTGTGGGATGGTCATTCCTCTTTTTGTTCCTAGTCAAGAGAAGAAAGTGCTTTTCTGAGATGCACAATGTAATGAAAGGTGACATAAATACATGCCTTTCTTGTTAAAAATCACTCGTGTTGCATATATTCTGTCATATTTAGCATGTACGTGTGTACTTTGCATGGAAGTGATTGGCTGGTCAGGTCTGCACTCCCTTATGCCTCCCTACCTCCCTGTGCAAATTAGTTAAGTCACTGGATTCCAAAGCCTTAAAACATACAACCCAATGGAGCGTTAGTTTGTTAGCCTTTGAGGTTTTTAATCCTGCTTTGTTGTGATCTGGGGTCTCTTTTAGCAACTAGTTTTAAACAGGTAAGCAGGATTTTCTATTGTCTTTCTGCAATGGTAATATTTCTTTGACATCTGCACTGTATTTTTCTTTCAAATTGTTGTTTGTTTCTGGTAAGGCGCTGCGGTCTGAAACGCTCATGAGTGGGTTTCCAGGCCACAGAGCATCAGCTGTGCACCTGTGTCTTGGCCACAGCGTCATTTGTTGTCACAGCTCCTGGGTTCCTCGTTTGAGATAAATGGCTTCAAGGGACAAATTCAGCATTTGAATCAGCCATATTGTGTTTATCACGTGTTATCTTTAAAAATTGTAGCTGGATTGTACATGTAAATATTGCTGTGACAAAAAGAATGCTGCTGAAACTTTGTAAAAATGACAGGTCAGTACATTTTCAGAAGACCTATCAAACTGCTAGACTTCACTATATAGCTGGACTACCAGACAATTACTGTTTTGACCTGACAAGATGACAAACCCCATCATTGTTTTCTCTTGAACTTTGCTGCAGTAATGCCTGTAAACATGGGTTGTGTGCCTCCATGGAGTCTTCTGCTCTGTTATGTCATGCTATATAGACAGATTGTCTGTCTGTGTGCAGCATTGCAGCCCTGTTAGATAAACCAGTTATATTTAGTGAAAAATATTTACATGCATTGAATTTTTTTCCCCTTTTCTAAATATATATTTTTCCTCAACTCTCCCATAGACCATCTGCAAAAAGTTGGCTCCATGTAGCAGCTGACATCTGCCCTTTTTCACACGCCTCTGGCCTTACTAAGAAAAAACAAAAGCTTGTTTTTCAGTCAGTTTTCACCTTGTTTTCTCTGCTTGTACTCTTCTTAGGGTAAACTTTATGCCATCTATCCTCCTGGTTTAGCAGGGTTATCATACTTTAAGAACGTACTCTTGTTTGATGTAATCATCTCCTTACTGGAAACGTTCCTTTTTTTTGTGGGCTTCATCTTTATTTTAGTATTTAGGGAATTTATTTTTTTATATGAAGACAATCAGCTTTTTAAAAATGCAATTTCTTAAAATGTCATTGTTACTAGGAGAAAGAAAACATGATTCACTGAGTTGCATTCTTTCAAAACCAAAATATTTTTTAAAAATTTCATCCTGCTCCCTCACAGACACTGGGTTGTTACACAGATGAGATGACTTTTTTTCATGGTCGTGTGAGAATCATATGAAAGAGCTTAGGGGGTCCAGTGTCTTTTTTTCATTCTTTCTCAAAGAATGAACAGTTCTTTAATTGCATACCTCATATGTAATCTGTTTTTAACATTTGTTGTTAGTGCAGTGAATTGAAATCATCCAGTAATTCTGACGTACAGCTTTTCTATTGCAAAAAAAGAAAACGGTGTAATTCCACTGTTCAGGAGACAACCTTGTTATTTGTGAAATGGATAGCTGAGTACAGCACACCAAATATGATCTATATTTCATCGCTATGCCATGCTATCCCTAAATTCCTTGTGAAATTAAGTATGAGTTGCCTGATGGGAAGGTGAGCAAAAAAATACAAGTGGATTTGTATATTTTTTCAGAAAATTGTTATCTGTTTTTATTCCTTCTAGAACTAGGAACATGTTTTCTCAGATGGACTTTAAAAATCATACTTGTCTTTCCTGTTTTAAAAAAATAATTTTGGTGAGATCTGATTCAAATTGAAAATGTGTAAATCTGGCAATCTGAACATATTTGTACAGGAGACACAACACTGAGAAGAAGCGCACAAAATTGTTCTAAAAATAATTCAGCAGAACAAGAAGACTACAAAAGGTGAACCTCAATACAGCAAAGGACCAATGGAAATTGGTTGCATCCAATGAAATGAAAGATTTTGTTATTTCTTGGTAATTTCTTTAGATAAAATAGACTCCATAAAAACCCATTTGTTTCATACAAAATCATTGTTTTTTAACTTTTAATTCATCAATTAGATTTAAGACTTTCACAGTGCACAGAGAAGGAGCTGATTCTGCTTCAGAACTGTCGGATACACTAAAGCCTCAAAAAAAGCAGGGTGATTACATTTACATGACGAGATGAGTGGCTTGAGTAGTCCTGAAACGAGTGCATTAGTGTTGATTGCATCCTAGAACACTGAAAAACATTGTTTTATTTCTCGGCCCATTAAGTTGTAAAATTGTGTAGAGTAATGTGGGTTAATGTGTAACCTTAATTAAGAAAAAAGAAAGCACACTTTTTCAAACAAGTGTTGTCTTTTTTGCATAAACTTGGTTGGTGAATGTTGGGAAAGTGAAGCTGAGAAAGAATTTCTTTTCATAAAATATCAAATACAACAGCGACTCTTATTAGAAAAGGCTGGAGGCTGTCTTGTAGCTCCGAGGGTGTGCTTTTAAAAATAAGTCTTCCTTCTGCTTCAACCTATCTGGTGCTCAGTTCAAAGGTCACTGCCGCCTCATGTTTATAAACACCGTCTTGTCTGCAGCAAGTAAGCAGTCTTGTAAGTTCTGTTAGGTTGACTTCCATCATTCAGGTTTTAGTCAGAGTTTCAAACAGTAATTATTTCAGAGAAAAAAAAAGTAATCAAAGGTAAGTAACTGCTCAGACTCTCAGTAGATGCTGATACAGGCAGTGCTTTGTAGGCAATATCTTTGTTGGTTTCTCATTTCTTGCTTAGCTTCGAGCCTTTTCCAGTGTGGGATGTGAAATTATTGGTTGAAGAAGTTGCATGTCCTCTCATGTGAAACAGTTTTGTTCAGTTTAGAGAAATGTCTGTGACCAAGAACAGAAATCAACTTTTTCCGACTTTTTGTGGACAGAAAGAAAACTCCCGTGGGCTTCTTATCGCATGATGACTGTAAGCTCCTGTCATTTTGGCAGCAATCAAGGCTTTAAATTACTGTAGGCATTGTTTGATTGTTTGAACTGCTGTTCTCATGTATTTTGCAAGTTAATGTTGTACATTGGACGTACTTTTCCTCCAAATGTCTAAACTGACTATCAATCAGTTGCAACAATAAAACCACCAAGAAGCAGACATCGATGAAGTGTCAGTGCCATTAAAATGGTTTGTTCGTCCGCAGTGAGAGGATTTGGTGTCCTGGCATGTGGTGGCAGTTTGACTCGTTTTACCCAACTTAAGCTTGGATCAGATTGGAAACTTCTTGTCCACTGTTCTGGCACCTCTGAAGAGCAGTTGGCAGTTCACAGTCACACACGTCTTATCGTCCAACAAATATTGCCACATTTGTCTGACTTACTGGTATAAATCTAGTACACTTCTACACAGAACCAAGAGCTTCATGCATCAGCCTGTGAAGGCCATAAGCCAACCAACTGGGATGTCTCATACCTCCATCAGATTGAAATGTTAAAAATAGTGGTAGTTGCTGCAGATTCTTGTGTCAAAAATGTTTTTGTGCCTTGCGAATTTTGGAGTGTTTGTCTTGTAGATTCCCAGAAAGAAGCGTCCTCTTTGTTTTATCATAGTTTTTGTTCTTCTCAACGCACTTTGCCTCCCTCGTGGTGCCTTGAGATCTACTTCCAGTTTCAACTTTTTTAACAAGCTGGTGGCTAAAAAGTCCTTGCGTGTTGTCTGGTTTGCGCTGTCTGCCGTGTTCCCATTAACCAGCAACATCCCTCATCTGACCTCTCTTTGTCTCTCCGCCCCCACCCTTCACGCTTCAACCACCCACAGGCTTCACAAGAGACCTTATGAGGATCATTTGACTGGAGTGATATTGCTGCTTCAGGCTTTTAAAAGTGGAAGAAAAAAAGCAATTTGTTACTCAATCCTCAGTAGAGAGTTTCTTGAGCTCTAGAATACTTCCTGATCTGATCAGATTTTTTTTTTGGAGGTAAAGGTGCAGCAGCTCTCGAATGTTTGGATTTCTGGAGGCGGCTACTGCATCCTAATGACTCAGTTTTCTCCACATTATGTAGAAATTCCTGTTCACCTTTTTTAATTTTCTCCACATCAGTTTGCTCTGAATGATGAAACACAAAGCAATATTATTAAACTAAATTGTTGTGGCTTCCTAAACGTTTTATTCATTTACTTTCATTTAACTGGAAGCTCCACTGACAATAATTCTTACAAAGAAGACCTTAAAGGTTTTTAAATTAAAAGCATTGATTGAAATGTATGTGGTACACTAGAATCTTACTGTTGTATTTTCTGTACTATAAGACGCACTGGATTATAAGGCGCTTTTTCAATGAATGGTCTATTTTTGAACTTGTGTCGTAGGTAAGGTGCATCCAGGGGCGGCATCACGCGGTAGCTTTGGGTTGCTATAGCAAATGCAAGATTTGGCAAAGTAACCTCTTAGTAACCCCAAAAATATAAAAGCTTGAAGCTGCGTTCACATCAAATGTGATTCTTGTATCAGAGTTCAAATATCTAAACTTGGGTGAGGTCGCCGTGTTGCATCTCCCAATCAGGGACTCGTCATTGGACATGTGACACGTTCAGTGACTTATCAGCTTGTAGGATCAGCTACGCCAACCCTGGGAGACTGATTCACAGACAAAGATAGGGGAGTAGCTGCAGCATTGGGGAGGCAGCCTGATCAGGTCTCCTGAACTTTATTATATTGTTCTTATTTTTACCAATACAATAAGAATAATAATAATAATAATAATAAAAAGGTCTGAATTTTTCCCCTACCCCTATATTTAGCCCTCCAAAAAGAGAGTTATGAAAAAAAAAGGTGTTTTGAGATTCGGACGACACTCCCACTCGATGACGTCACCAACAGTTGCCAGTCAGCTACGTGAGCGCGTAGCTGCTAGTGCTCGGAAATACACATCGGTTTTATAACTTTAAAAAGGTCATGCTAAAGCAACAAGTCATTACTTACATTTAAATGTAAGTAATGACTTACACTCACTGCCTTGAGCGTAAAACAATAAAATGTGTGTGCTCTTGAAACTGAAAATACTTGCAAACAAAAAAGTTTATTCTTAAGCACATAAGAGAGAGAATTGTCTCGAGTAAAAATTGTTTTGATTGCACACATTTTTGAGTTTCAAATCGGATCAGGGCACTGTATTAATAATGTGCCACAAAAGCCATCCAATCACAGACAAGTATATGAATATTAATGAAGATTGGTCTTAAACTATTCCAATCAGTTTTGAGTATGATTGGCTGTCTGTCTGTGATGGACAGCCAGAAATAAGCCAAATATAAGGCGCTCCGGATTATAAAGCAGACTGTTTTTTTTTTTTTTGTTTTTGTTTTTTTTTAAATGGAGGCTTTTAGGTGCATCTTATAGTTTGGAAAATACAATTTGTTTTCATATTGATTCTTTCATAATTAGGAGTCTAACTCTGTTTTTCCAGGGGACCAGAATTGTGGGGGCAATGCGAGTCCACGCGCACACCAAGTTCTGTTTCCTGTGTGTGCTCACCTTCCTTTTCCACCAGTGCAACCATTGCCATGGAGAAGGGGGCAGCCATCATCACGGTGAACACCACAACAGCACCCACAGTGATCTACAGATTTCTAAGGCTCCTTACGTGGAAGCTACCACAGTGTCCACAGTATCCAAGGCTTCTGAGGAGGGTACTCTAGAAGAAGAGCAGTTTTTCTATATTCAGCAGCTTTTTCTGCGTTATGGTCAGAAGGATCGTCTAGATTTCCAGGGATTTCAGAGTCTGCTGTTTAGCCTTGGGTTGGGAGAAGTCAAGGTTGTGGGTGTGGATCACGGGGATCTTGGTCATGATCATGTAGCTCACCTTGACTTGCTGGACTTGCAGAAGGGGCTGCATTCACATTCAGGCTTCAATGAAGGTCCCGCCCATGGACACGATTCTGAACATGATCATCCACACAAGCCACGGTCTCGGCCGCCACACACTGACCATAATCCCACACCCTGCAGCAAGACTACGGCTGCCAGTCCGGCTGCCAACGCAAAACATGTCCACGACCACAATCATGGTCACGGGCATAATCATGAACACGCTAAAGAAAGGCGTAGCAACCATAAACATTCTGAAGAACACGTGCAGGATCAAGACGATCATGACCACGATGACGCAGAGCATGTACAGACATCGGCCAACCACAAAGACCTGCCTCTTCAGCCTCATAGTAATCACAGTGATGATCATCATCACGATCACCCTGTGCACACAAGTATGACCCTAAAAAACCAAAAGCAGCCGCCCACCACACCCCCAGAGCCTTCCCAAGACGCAGAGTCTTCTGCACCAACCAAACGGCCCAGAAGGCCGGAGAGGGTCAGAGGACAAAGAAGAAAAAACAAAAACTCTCCTTCTCCAACGTCTCTATCTCATTATCCTGTTTATGATCATGATAATGATCACAGTGGTTCTCATAAAGGCAAGAGAGAGGCCCCAGGGGGCCTCGCTACTCCCAATATGCAAATGCTCTCTGAACATCCTGGTGGACTGTCTCATCAGCACGAAGAGGTAAGACTTAAAGTGTACAGGAAAGTTACTTTAAATGTGATGACAATCCCACATTTTTGTTTGTGTTTATTCTTTACATCTTGAAGGTTTGCATATTTACTTTCTCCTTCTCTTTCCAGTGTTTGAACCTTACTCAACTCCTCTCCTACTACGGCTTGAATCCTGACTCGCTCATCTCCCCGAGCCAGTTCACCTATCTCTGCCCAGCCCTGCTCTACCAAATCGACAGTCGCGTCTGCATCCAACACCGCCATCAGATGGAGGTGGAGCAGGAAGCCATAGAGTCTGTGAACTCAGGTATGTGCCAATATTTGATCGGCTCTGTTTAAGCTGCAAGGACAAAAAAAAAATCAAATTGTGTTGCAATAAAACAAAAATGTCACCCCAATGAAGATTTTGCTTCAAAAACAATCTGTAACATTTCTACTTGTTGGTACTTGAGGTTTTCTGTAAAACTATGGGCTCAAATATGTCTTCCTTGTTTTGGATTGTACTTAAAGTGCAAACGAAATTTTTGTTTTGTGTCAACTTGTCATCTGAAAAAGATAACGCCCAGGAAGCATTGTCTTTTAATCTCTGACCACCCCAGCTTGAACTCTCCAATCACTGCTTCTCTGATCAATAGATCATTGTTCAGTGTAAAGCTAATGGGCCAACAATGAAGTCGTCATTGTTGGTATGTTTCCAGCATTGACTGGCCAGATTAAAACACTGGAACACTGCATGTAATCTTTGTAAATATCAGAGTTACAGTTGGTTTTCACATCATCTCAGTGATTAGTTCATCTATTTTTAAATTATGTCAGTAGGCCTTGTGGCTTATTATTTGGTTAAGTCAATTTTGGTTGAGAAATGGTTTGTTTTCAGCTAAATTTAGTTAAGGAACAGTTGATTAAATGGTCCACACCATGATCGAATCATGTTTTTAAGGCATTGTTATGATCACATCCATGTCAGTCTACTTTGTCTTTTTGGAAAGGGTTCGATTGTTTACACAAGCATGTTTTAGTTGATGCGTATATGTTCATACGTAAATAACCTTTTTCACTAACTATAACCCTTCACACTCAACTTTGGAAAAAAAAGCAGTGTGCAGCTGGATAAAAGCATAACGGTGTGGATGTCATCACATTTTGAAAGCAATATGACCATAAAATGCTGCATTTATTTGAAAACACATAACATTCTGGGGGTGCAGGTCTGTCAACCGTCTTATTGCTTTGTTGCACCTGCTGCTTCCATCACTTTCAACTTAAGTCTCAGCAGAATAAGCTGTAAAGAAGAAAACACAGACAGGAGTATTAGACTGTGTCAGTGCTTTAGAGCATGGAGATCAGTGACATCCTTTTGTTGGGGGAGACTGAGTCACTGCTCCTAAGTATGCTGCATACAAACAAGACTTTAGTTCTTATTTTATCCTTATTTATTTCATTTAGATTATTTATTTTGAGGATTTTTTTTTCCTCCAGCTTTATGATAGATCGCACACTTGATAGCCCCACTGTGAATAAAGGTCACCATCCTTCATATTTTTGCCATCCTAAGAGTTAGATGGAACACATAAGAGTAAATCAAACATTGACAGTAAATTAACAGAAAAACTGGATACTGAAAGTGTGCAATCTTCTTTAAGTAATTTCACAGCTTATCTCAAGAGACTGAACCAGTCTCAAGTGTCTTGTACAGCTTGAACAGCAATACTTAATCATCTTGTATTTACACTTAAAGGAGAAAATAAATCAAATTTGTTAGAGTCTTAAGATTGTAGGAAATGTAAAAAAAATAGGCCTCTGAGGTTTGCAATTACACAAACTGTGAAAAGAGGAGTCATAACAAGGCCTTAGTTTTTCCCTGAGCTGTTAACTCTGTTACTTCTGATGTGGATAACTCTGCCGCGCTGCCACAGAAGGAGTTTACCAGGGTCATGTTTGCATCATTCTTATTAGTTTTTTAGGGAGGTCTCAAAGGTCTGTCATTTATGTTGGAAGTATTTGAGCTTTTTTCTGTTACGTACTTTTGGAAGCCTCTGGCGGTTATGGAGAAAATACAAAGTTGTGTGGCGTAATTCATAAATTAAATTTGTTAATCAGATTTTGGTTAAGTTGTGAGAAGTTTTGAAAACAAACATCCATTTGTTTCTGCATTTGCAGGATTGAAGATGCAGCAAGTTTTACTGAATTAACTGAGTTGTTTTAGTCTTCTTGGGTTTGTGTTTGCAAGGCCTATAATTGTCATCTATGACAGATGACAAACGTTTGACTTCTTATTCATGTTTGGGAAACATCTTGCTTTTGCTTTGCCTGATCAACCTACTTGGATGTTGGATGTAAATTCTTGAAACGTTTCAAGAAAAAAAGACAATAAGTTCAGATGGCCTGACTCAACTTTAGGGAAACATCCAGATGAACGAGAAACTCCATCAACGTCTTGTCACCTTGTCTTGCTTTGTCTAAAGCTACTTGGAGAGGTCAATCGCTTCAACAACTGAAAACGATAAGTCCTCAACCTTATGACATCATCTGGATTTATGAGAATCTTCATCTGCGCCTTGTTACCTTTTTTAGAAGTTAAAGTTACTTCATCTGAACCTACTGGGAGTGGTGAAACATTTCAAGAACAGAAGACAATAAGACCTCAACTTCAAGACAATGTCATCTAATGAACGAGAATCTTCATCAACATCTGGTCACCTTGCTGTGAAGTTAAAGTAGCTTCGTCTGATGAATCTACTTGAATGAGCTATTTCCTGAAACGTTTCAAGAAGAAAAAAAAGGTCAGATTCCATGACTTAACTTTTACTAAATCATCTGGATGAATGAGAATCTTCACCATCATCTTGTCACCTTGTCATACAAGGATGTGGTGAACTTGGTTCAGTTGGGTAATGGTAATGCATTCTTACAGAAAACGAACTGAGAGTCTTCTTTTCCAGCAGACCAAAGCTCATTTGTTTGGTTCATGTTAGAGTTCCGGAGATCTTTCACACCTAAATCACACAGCTAAAACAGAAGACGATAAGGAAGCTATCTAAAGAAACATTGCAGGCCAAACTGTGTAATAGAAAATAAAATAGAAAATAGGCTGTTTTCCATTTGTACTTCCTACTTTGTTCTCAGAATGGCTTTCCTCATGATTTTTTTTTCCTTTTCCATTTAAAATTGTGGTTGCTTCTTTTTATAGACATGTACAAAGGAAGCTACAGCTTGTAGATCTGATACAAACATGTTTAGTCTGAACACCAGCAATGCTTCAGGTAACAGCTTTTAAGTCAAACAATAAAGCTACCGCAGGTGTACCAGCATCTCAATGTGCTGCATTACTTCCATACTTTGAGTTGTGCAGAAATCACATCACTGCAGTTAACCACAACTCCATTCAGCTGACTTTCACTTTTCCTAAAAACTTTCTATACCAAGTTAAGTCAAACAGAGACAGACAGAGCTGCAAGTCTACAGACACAGATAGGTGGGTATTTAGTATTTTTGCCAAAAATTATAATTAAATTATACACATCAGGTCATTCTTTGAAAAGTTTGGCATGTTTTCAGGTTCTAGTTTTGATATTGTTGACATTCATTATTGAAAATACAGCTGTAATTAAGTCTGCAAATATAATTTACTCAGTTCAATGAAGCCAGAATTGGAATTTCTTGAGGAAATATTTTTTTCTTTTTTGTTTTAAGAATACTCCAGCACGTTTTGAATAATAGTGAAACGAAATAGCACATACAAAGCATAATGATGAAGAAGATGTCAGTGATTACCACTGTCTGGGACTGACTGGCTTTCTGCTTGTATGATAAAATCACAGTTCTATAAAGACAGCCAATCACTGGTTAGGAAATCAAACTTATAAAGCAATTAATGTACCAAACTAGGGCTGGTGGAAAGGACAATGTGTGCATTCAAAAACGTAATCAATTTGAAAGAATCCCACAGTCATGGAAATGGGATGTAAATGATGAACATAGATAGATGCAACATACAAAAAAAACCACATTTATGTAAGTATCTAAGTGTAATTCAGAATTAAACATGGGTGTACTTTCTTTTCCAAAAATACTGTATAATAATTTTGTTTAAGAAGACTAACTAGATAAATCTGAGCTCCTAAGAATGCAATGTCGAAATAATTCCTGTTTATAAGATCAGTTCATTTAGGGACATTTTCTTTCTTAATTTTTTATTTTTAAAGAAGTTTGACAGAAAAATGTAAAGTTATTGATGGTATTTTGGTCATAATACATTTCTGCAACATCTGACTTTCTTTAAATAACGCTCTAAGAAAATGCCTTTCTACCACCAGAAACTCCTGACCACAGAGAAAACGGGCACTTTACAGTTCTGCAGTTGGGTGAAGCAGCAGACACTTAGGTACTATTCTCTGAGCCTTTAATTATTAAACACACAGTCCCATCTGTAGAAATCTGTATCTAATGAGCCTCAAGCTACAGCATGGCACAATTCAGAACGATCCTAAAAATGATAATGATGTGGAGGGAGACGGCACAAACAAGTCAAAAGGGCAGCAGCAGCTCCTTATTAGTGGAAAAACACGAGGCATTAGATTCTCAAAACTGCTGCAGCGAGATTCGACCACAGACATCAGCACACTTCGCCGAGCTGCCTCTCATCTACCTCCTGCTGGACTTCACGGGGAGTTCCGAAAATGTGCCGTTGTTTCTCGCTGATTTCCACTCCCTCTCTTTTTGCGCGGTGCCAATTAGGGGAGCCTAAGCGACACCGCAGGGCCATTTTTCTGAGCCACGGCTCACAGGAGATGCATAATTGGAGAGAAGCCACAGACCAGTTTGTCTCTTTTTTTTTTATTTCTCTCTCTTCTGTTCTTTTATTACCGCATTCAATTGCCTCACCGCAACCGCCTGCCCACCTCCCCATCTGCATACATACAAAGCCACCTCTGTACAAAGGTAATGAAACACAGTAGATGTGCCGTGCGAGTGTGAAGATCCTGCGGTGATGGCCTGACTCCTATAGAGTTGTCTCTCTGGGACATAGGCCCCGACAGCGACAAAATAAGGAATCGGCCATCTGTAAAACTTTACTTTGTAGGGCACATTGAAAAATGGAAAGATAAGGACAGAAGCGTGAAAGTGAAGGTTATTGTGTATCTGCGGTACAGTAAAATAAATTCAGATCATCAGTCTTCACCTAAAAATGAATGATTTTGAGTTTCTTTTCCACCTATTAAAAAACTATTTTATCTTACATTTATTGGGTAAATGCACAGAAATACTGTTTGAAATCATTTCATTTTTTAAAACGTATCCAATGCCTCGAAAAAGCACTACTGCCCACATGCATTGAAAGGTAGAGCTGTCAGCCTCGAACTGCAGGTTCCTGCTCTGCCCACCCATGTGTTGAAGTGCCTGTGGGCTAGACTGCTTCTTTTTCTTCTTTGCCTTTCAGCTGCTCCCTTTAGGGGTCATCACAGTGAATCATTCACCTTCAGCTATCTTTTCTCTGCGTCCCCCTCCCTCACACCAACCACCCCCATGTCCACCTCTTTGGTCTTCTTCGAAGCCTCTTTCCCAGAAGCTCCAACATCAGCATCCTTTACCAACATTATCAATGTTCCTCCACTCAACATGTCATCTCAATCTGGTTGCTCTGGCTTTATCTCCAGTACATCTTACATGAGTTATTCCTCTGATAGATTCATTCTTGATGCTATCCATCATTGTCAATCCCAGACAGCCTCAACATCTTCACCTCTGCTACCTCCAGCACTTTGGTCCTAAAGGAAAACAGAAAAGCACCATATAAATATAAACTATTTAACTGAAACTGACATAAAAATGATGATTAGTGTGTATTGATCAAGAGTTAACAACCTTTGACAATTTAACAGTTTTAGCTTGTTAGAATTAGGTTTACTGGTCACAAAAGGGACATCATTTATAGCTCATTGTTTTCTGTTTTTTTTTTCTCATATTTTTTTCCCTGATCCTTTCAGGTAAACAATCCTTAACATTTCTGTTGAGTTATCTGAGTTGTGCTGAAACTGCTGGAAAACCTTTCCAGTTCCAGTATATGGTAGCTGTGGACAATTCTGCAGATTAAGCAGAGAACCAGAGACTTAATGCCAGAATAATGAACTGTTTAATTAGAACTTAGTAATGGAGTTCAATGAAAAATACTTCTAAACATCTAACAGAGGTGACTTTGTTGACCTGCAAAAACACAACTTCAGTGTCGTTTTTTTCTTTTGGAAAAATAAAAAGAATCTGAGTCTTTATCAATATATCCATCATAAACACCTTTAAAGTCACACTCTATGTATTTTATATTGTAAAATCATATATGCCCCAGTTAGTCTGTTTTATAAGAAATTAATCTTCATTCTGTTCCATTTAATCAAGAGAAAATGCCAGGTCCTACAAAACCCAGTAACAAAGTAACAATGGTTTCTATAGTCCAGTAATGTTACTCCTATACTGACAAAAGTAATTAAATTACAGTAATTTATTACATTGTAATCCGTTACCCCAAACACTGTACAAGGCACACTTAATTATAAGGCACACAATGAATGGTCTATTTTTCAAACTTGTCATGGATAAGGTACACCAAACTGCCCTTTTCTGTCATATTTATTTATAAACATAAAACCAGTAAGCCATGCTTTAAGTGTTTTTAACTTCAAGAAAAAGATGACAAACCTACAACTTTAATTTGTTGTTGATACCAGTCAAGATAAGTCATTTTTAATAAACATTGCCCCAGCTCAACAACAACAAGCACAGAGCTAACTTTGATGTGACATTGAACTCGATGCTGCATTAATCAATAAAAAAAAACACCCACAAACTTTTTTCCTCAATCTTCTTTGTCTAGTTTTGAAATCTGTCTTCTGACAGTTTAAATGATTGTGCAGCTTTCTCACTTTTTCTTTGGTGTCATGGCCGCCGCCTTAAATAAAAAATGAGAAGGAGTTGGAGTCCACTGAAACGTCACATCATGTTTTTTAATTTAGACGTTGTGTATCATCACAAGGACACAGAGGCTGACGGTATGGAAAAAGATGGCCTTTTTGTGAAAAGGAAGTAAAAGAGTTGAAAACAAATAGATGGACCTGTAAAGGCAAAATTGTGCTGGTAGGTGGGAGATTGAAGGAAGTAAATTTAGATAGAAACAGAAGTAATTTGAATTTTAGGTTACAAGATGAAGTAGCTTGCCAAAATTTTCATATCCCTTGAACTTATATTTTTACACATTATGACCACAAATATAAATATATTTTATTGAAATTGTATATGAAAGACCAACACAAAGTGGCACACACTTGTGAAGTGGAAAGAAAATGATAAAAGAGTTCATTTTTTTTACAAATAAAAAACTGAAAAGTGCAGTGTGCAAAAGTATTCAGCCCCCTTTTCTCTGAGAGCATTCAGTTGCCTTCAGAAGTTGCTTGATGATTAGTGACTGATCAAATGTTGACTTAATGACTTTATAGAGTCCACCTGTGTGTCATTTAATCTCAGTATACAATCCAGCTGTTTTGTGACAGCCAAAATATATTTATGTTTGTGGTCATAATGTGAGAAAATGTAGACAAGTTCAAAGGGGTATGAATACTTTTGCAAGACACTGTACTTATGGTTGTTTTAAATGCAGTTTATAGGAATTATATTCTGACTGGAAAATAAATAATGGTCTCATCTACCTTTTTCTTTTAAGTTAAAAGGAACGTTAAGATCTTCATCTCAAGAGTCAGTTTACAGTGTTCCCTCATTTATCACCATTTATCATCTGCAAAGTAGGATTATGGAATCAAAACAAAGATCTGTTTGCAATTAAAGATTTATGTCAATTTCGTAAACAAAACACTTTCTGCACTGGAGACATGGAATATAATAATAATAATGATAAGGAAACTAACCTACAAGTATTAGTATTGTTGCTGTCATTATTTCTCATGGACTCTCACAGCTGCTTTTATTAAACATCTTCCAGCAGCAGCTTTCATGCTTTTAACAGCCAGAGGGTAGAACCTATTGTTTTAGCCAATTTGTTCGGCTTTTTGTGCTGCTGTACTGCATTCCAGGGTTAGGAGGGCAAACAGTTCATTAGCAGGATGAAAACTCTCCATGATAGAGTTCATGACCTTTAGTGAGCAAGAGAAGGTGGGGATGTCCTCCAGAGAGGACAGGGGACAGTTGTTATTTCCTCTGCTGTTCTGGTGACCCCATAAAGAGCTTGTGTACCTTACATTTTGATGTGGTACACCGGCACGTGCTGCATTATAGAGGGGTTAAAGGTCATCAGCAGGTCGTGTTTCTGTCCAGGTTTGTGGAGTAGTAGATTCTGCTGGGACTTCCATTCAATCAGATCTGCGCTGGCTCTCGTCACCTGATCCAAATGCACAGTTGTGTGCTTTTGTTATTGATTTGTGCTTGGTTTGTCATTGGTAAATAAAGGTAAGATCATCCTGTGTTTGATTAAAGTCACTTTTATCTGTTCAGGTCTGTGTGTGAAGCAAAACAGTTGAGTAGAGTTTTTATTTTCTATTTCAAAACCATTATGTTTGCAGACATTTACATGGATTTTTGTTGACGTTTCTGAAAATTCTCTTTCCAAAAGCTCAGAGAATCTTTTCACCCTGACCTGGTACGGCTTGTAAAGAAATTCTAACCTTATACTTTGCAGTAATGCAGCTGGGAATCACTTGAAAAGGGCAGCCTGACCTTTTTCCTTATGATAACCAAGAATTTGTCTTTGTTCTGATTTTCATGCTGATTTATTTCACTCTCTTCAAGAGTTTAGGACTTCTTTCAATTCACACAAACAGCTCATGAATTAAAATCAAGAGGAAATGAAAGTGAAAGACCTCAAATTTTATAGTATCAATAATAATAATTTTATGACTACTATTTTCTTCTTCTTTTTTTTTTTTTTTTGCTATTTTGATCTTAAAGGAAAATGTTCCATTGAAAAATGTGACTATTACATTTATTGCTCAAATACTTGGAGAAAAGCTTTAATAGTTTAAAGATGTTTGTGAAAGTCAGGCATCTAATTCTTTTTGGGGGTTTTATTTGCCATTTTTGGTTATAATACATCTTTCATGTTAGATTTTTTCTAGCAGTAATTTCAAAGTTGGCTAACGAGATGCTGTAAGTTTAAGGTGTCAAAAAATACCAACATTTTGAAAGCAGTGTTGTATTTAATTATGTTTTTATTAGAGTTAAAGAAAAATACTACTGTGGAAAAAGTGAAGCTGAAGTGCCTATTTTGTCACTTTTAGTCTAAACTCAGACATATGAATATGAATCTCACTGTCTTATTCCTTTTTTGGAATTTTTGAATTGATTTGCTTCAGTTTGTGTTAGAGAAAAAGTTGGCAAAAACGTGTGGCTTGAAGGTGTGGATCCTTGTGTCATACATGAAGTCACACATTTTCAAAGTCAAAATCGCAACGTTACTAGTAAAGTCTCAAAACGCGCACACTTGTGGTTTTATGTCAAACTCACAGACACTGAGTCACACAAGTGTGTTTTTATTTCACACTCACAAATAAGAGCTGGAGAGCTTGCAAAGAACATGTTTTTTTTTATTCGGAAGAAAAATGTCCACAAATGCAACGTTGCACAATTTTTACTTTTTATGAAATTATCAAAGTAACCTCTTACTTTATGATCCCATAAAGTCAGACTGAACATTTTTTATAAAGTAAAATAAAACCTTTTAACATGAAACTGGATAGAAAATTCCACACATCTGCAACCTACCTCCAGTTGATTTTGGTGGAATTCTAATGTTTGAAACAGAAGGTGGAAGCTTTGTCTCATGACCTCTAATAATATACTGTTTTTAACTTATACTTGCAATTTAAAAAAAGAAAGAAAAGTGTGCATTATCGTCTGAAAATATTTCATTCTTTTCCTGCTTTAGTTCTGAAAGGTACTTCACAGCTAAAATATTCTGTCTCCTCCTCAGTGTGGGTCTGGGTCTGTGGCTTTGTCTCCATCACCATCATCAGCCTGCTGTCTCTGCTCGGGGTGGTGCTGGTTCCCATCCTGAACCAATCTTGTTTCAAGTTCCTGCTCACGTTCCTAGTAGCTCTGGCGGTGGGCACGCTCAGCGGCGACGCGCTCCTTCACCTGCTCCCTCATGTGAGTTTTAGCACTTCTGCTTCTTTTATTTGTGATCAGGTGAAATGGAAATAAAACCCAGATTTCTAGATGATTTTAAACAGCAAAGATTGAACATTTATATGCAATCTTCTATAAGGTTACATGTTCAATAGGATTTTAATATGAGTTTGTAATGGAATACATATATGGGCGGTATGTATTCACATGAGTAAGTATTGAATTCTACTACAGTTCCGATCTGAAAAGATGTATTTACACCATTTGGATAATTTGTGGATTCAGGAGATCAGACAAATAATTCACAGTTCAATTGTCCAAAAATTAGTTTCATTCACTGTTCTATCAAGTAAAGTAGTTCTCACATCAGTTTAGCTTAAATCTGCTCTAATGTGCATAAAAGCATCTATGTTTGCAGTTTCCTTAAAAACTACAATATGAACCACAATCTCCAGCTGTTTTAACCATCTGCTTGTGAACAAATAATGCAAAACTTGATAGATACTTTTATTTTGAAAACTCTATAATAGGACATTCTTTTCTAAATTCTAGACTTTAAACATGATTTTTATTACCAATACAAAGCAAAAGAGTATACGGTTCTCGAATTGACAGATGTAAACCATTTAAATTGATCATCTCGTTTTAAAAAACTAACAAACAAATTTAAAGATGAGGAATTTTTGGATTTAAAGGCGTTTTCTTGTGTTGCTTTATATTATTGTTAAAACAAGAAAAAAATCTCATCATTTTTCTAGCTTTCAATTTATATGTTAAAACGCAAACAAAATTCAGATTAAAGGAAGATTACAAAATAAAACATTCAACTTACCTAAAAACTTCCCCAAAACATTTTAATTTCTCAAAATGTGGTTTTACACTTTTTTTTTAATAAACTGCAGGGTAACTGCAAATTATTCAAAATATTTAAATATTTAAAATTTAACATAATCAGGTTAGCTAAAGTAACTTGAATACTTTTTCAAAGTATTCTTCTCAGTACTGCTTGCAATGTTGAGCACCAATAGTATTCACTGTTTTTAACTGGGTCAGTGGGTCCCACTTTTGAGCGCTCATCCACTGAACCCTTACCAAACTAATCCTCTACTATCTTTGTGATTGAAAGCACTCAGTATTATCTGGACTGCAGCTTCTCCTTCCTGGTCCCGAGTCCATGATCTTCTGCTCTGTTCCTCCTCTTGCCTGCAGTCTCAGGGCCAGCACGACCACAGCCAGCATGGAGCCGGCCACGGCACTGACCTAGTTGCAGACTTCGACAGCGTGTGGAAGGGCCTCACAGCATTAGCTGGCATCTACCTCCTCTTCATCATTGAACACTGCATTGGCATGTTTAAGCACTACAAAGACCAAAAGGTCAGAAACAAGCACGCTTGTGGTGGACTTTTTTGAACAGTTTCTAAAAAATAAAATGTTATTTCTGTTTGCAGAGTTTGGGGAAGATGAGTGAAGAGGGCCACATTGGCAGGAAGCTGTCGGATCACAAGCTGAATCGGCGCTCTGATGCAGAGTGGATGCACCTGAAGCCCCTCACTGAAGGTAAGTGCAGTTTGACATCATTTTCGTGTGTGAGGGAGCTTCTAACACATGTTCTTCTCATCAAGACCCAGACGGGACCACCGTCTCCTGCGACAGCAGCCACAATGACACGCAACTCTCGGAGCTCCGCACACCCGACTCCCCCACCCACAAGACGCCACTGGCACCGCCCAACCTCCAACAGGACCAGCAATCTCCCACCAAGAAGGAAGTCCATAAAGCCAAGCATCACAGACATGGACACGGACATTCCCACGGAGGAAACTGTCATTCAGACCAGGAGATGAAGGACGCTGGAATCGCCAGCATCGCCTGGATGGTCATCATGGGAGACGGCATGCATAACTTCAGTGATGGCCTTGCCATAGGTAACTGCTGCAAACATTAAAGCCCCACTCCAATTGTCTCTGAAGCGATTTTTAGAGTTCCAAGTGGTCTTTAGTTACGATTATGACGTCTTTAGACAAAATGAAAAAGATTGGATAATTTTCTAGGACAGTTTCTGCAGAGTGCCAGGAGTTCATTCGAAATTTGCCTCCATTTGGCACAGAGTAACACCGGCCCCGGTGCTGGGTAGGGGGATTATTTTTTCATCTGCTCCTGATTTACTTAATTTGTATAAACAAATACTCAAAAATGCAATTTTAAGCTTAATTTTCTTAATAGATGTCCCCCATCATCAGAAAAATGCAACAAGAACATGTTATAGAAACCAATAACACCATTTTTATTGGAGTGGGTTTTTAAAGTTCAGTAAATATCTGTTAATGTTTATTGTTTTAGGGAAGGATTGTCAGCTAGCTTCTCCGCTCTCATTCTGCAGGTGCTGCATTTAGTGCCAACATAACAGGCGGCATCAGCACATCTGTGGCTGTTTTCTGCCACGAGTTACCTCATGAGCTCGGTAAGTCGAACAGGAGACGCCATGGTCATTACAGAAGCACTTTTAAAGGAGACCTTTCTCTAATAACAGGTTGCAGACGGCCTGTTTTTTAGGTGTGTTTTTTTTCAAGAGCGCTGATGTCATCACTGTCAAATCACCGTTTTTAAACAGCAACTACATTAGCCCAATTGAAACAAGAGCAGTGTTTTGCTATCTTTACATAAACGTGTATACATTTATTTTTTGTGTAAATAGTAAAAATATTGCATGTCGTTCAGTGGATTGTGGTGTATCTGCCAGGATTCCATTGGTATTCTGTCTGTTTTCTTGGAGAACATGACTTGGTATCAAATTAGTGATCAGATATGTTTGTTTGCCGTGACCCCAAAAGGGACAAAACATGTGTGCAACAAAAACATGCTGTGACTTTGCGTGCTCATAAATTCCTGCTAAAATGACAGGGTTTGCGCAGTTGCTTCATCTAGTGTTGATCTGTACAATAAAAAATATTGTTTTCATCAAAAACAGTGAAGAAAACAGTGGAATTTAGTTTTATATAAGCTACCGCTGCTGTTTTCTGTTTCTCTCTCCCCCTCATTTTTTATGTTAAAAAGCCACCATTCCAGATGTGCCTGCAGGATCCAAAACCCAGAACAAGAAACTTTGATTGGTCTCCAACATTTTAGGTCTTTTTTTTTTTTTTTTACCAAGTTTCCTCTTCTTACTGGAGCTTCCAGATGGCGTCCTGCAGCTCCAAAGTCTCGTTTAGAAAGTGCTCAGGGCTGCATCTCTTTGTCCGCACTGAGCTTCCTGTCGATCTCCTCTGGCGGCGGCGCTCGCTACCGTCAACCCATTACTCTGACAAGTGCACCTCTCAGCTCCTCCTGAACACAAAAGCCGTCCCCCGACTGGCATCTGGATGGAAAAAGACGATAATTACGAGGGTTCTTTAACCACCCAGAGTGAAGCTAATCGGCAGTGATGGGTGTGTTAATTGCGGTAGATGAGGCAGCGGCAGGCGTGTCTGAGTGCCTGATGGATCGGAGCTGTGGAGACAGAAGAAAGTTGAAGAGGGTGTCGTTGAAGAGAGGTGTGCACGGCCTCCTCTCTGTTCTTCTGTGCTGACTGATGGATGACAGCAGAGCGGTAATATATTCATTTTGGTAATTAAGGAGGAAAAGAGGCCTCTTGTTACACGGCGCAGGAAATGTAGGCCACCTCCCTTCTCTCTATTCATCTTTCTCCAAATCCAGGGCGATTCCGCTGAGACTGGCCGTTCTCCGCATTTGGCCCGGCGATGATTGAAGAGAGTAGAGAGGCTCTGGCGTGCACGTGTGATCATAAGCGCGTCAGACGCAGGAGAAAAGATGCACAAAAGATCTCCTTGTCTGCACTAGTGTTCACCTGCTGTAAGACGGGAAGGAAGCTACTCCGAGCACGATGTCTGATATCTGTGCTGGGGGAAGTGTTGCATGCTGGGGAACGCCAGTAATGAGCGGGTCTTCTCTTTGGCAGGTGATTTTGCCGTGCTGTTGAAAGCTGGGATGTCAGTGAAGCAGGCCATTGTCTATAATCTGCTGTCGGCCCTCATGGCTTACATCGGAATGCTGATCGGTGCCGCTGTGGGCCAGTACACACACAACGTCACCAACTGGATCTTTGCCGTCACGGCAGGCATGTTCCTGTACGTGGCGCTGGTGGACATGGTATGCCAGCTTCCAGATTAACCCCCTCAGTCCTCATCCCTCCAGAAGGTGTCATCAGGCTTTTTCTTTGTCTCTGACAGTTGCCAGAAATGCTCCATGGGGACAGCGAAGAGCACAAGCGCTCCCACCTGGGACACTTCCTGCTGCAGAACCTGGGCTTGCTGACGGGGTTTAGCATCATGCTGCTGATCGCCATTTTCGAGGACCGTATTGTTTTTGACTTTGGCTTTTGAAGCAGGAGAACGGTCTCGACTCTCCTCGGCCTTAATGTGCTTAGCTCCTCTGACAGCTCTGTCCTGCATGCGGCGTGCCTCTCGTCTGTGCTTTAAACATGCTGCTGTGGTTTTTGTGTGTCATGACTGATCGTTTAACCCGGACCCCACCCCTTACACCTGTCTTCTGTCGCTTCCAGTTTGTCAGGTGTAGAACAAAAAAGACTGTGGCTAACAGAAAGCTCTTAGAAGATAGAAGCTTTTGGGAATGAGAAGGTCTCCTATCCCTTCCCGCCCTCGCTCTGTGCTGTCTCCCATCATCCATATGTTGCATGTTCTTCACCTGTCATCCGTCACCTTCCTCTGAGGCCATCACGCGGGCTTCAGAACGCAGCCGCCCTTTGTTTCTCTGTCTGTTGTTCTTATACCTGCGTGGCCGCCAAAGTCTTTAGAAACTGGCATTTACAGTCATCAGTATTGTTCCTTTTTTATGTTTTGCCTATGAAGTACAAAAACTCAACTGACCAAGATTTTGTAAAATGTTATAGTTTGTAGCCAAAAAAAAAAAAGTTAAGTGCTTTTATTTTGTAGGAATCAAGTGTGAAACGGTGAACCCTCAAACTAGAACTTTGTCTCCAAAATGTTCAAACATCCGTTAATTAGTTGTTTGATGGTTCAGTTTTCACATCTATCATTTGTTTTTGTATTATAACACGCAGTCATGCAACAAAAAGGTATTCCCTTCCTGACAATCTCAAACAACTTTATATTTATTTTTGTAATCAGCAGCTGAAATAACAAGACCCAGCATTCCTCTGCAGCAGGGTTTTACCAGCTCCCCACCCCACCTCCACCCCCTTTCCACACACATACATTCCATTGGCTGTTCTGCAGCACACACGTGCAGCTGGAGCACACGTATGTGTGCGTGGGACTTCATTATCCTGTCACTATGTGACATCCGCGCCCTCACTCACGCCAACGGTCACGGCTCTTGAGTGAAACGACGCAGACTTTGTGGTTTTTTTTTTGTTCTTCAGAGTTGTAGCGTGGAAAGCGTTTCTTTTAAGCTGCATTGTGATGATCAAGGGAAATTCCTTGGGGTATAGTCCACTCAGTGTTTTTGTAATCATTACTTCGTCTGTCGGCATCAGTGCAGAGAAAAGCCTCGGCGACGTATTCTCAGCCCCGTTTGAACAACGCTAAACTTTAGTCGTTCACTTTATAAAATAAAGTTTTTGTTGGTTTGAAGGATTAGACACTATACCCCAAAGGCAAAGATTCCTACTGCTTATTTATCACAGAAAAGCCAACAATTTTTTTTTTTTTTTGTCATTTGTTAAATGAATGTTTGTTCAATAATGTGCTGATAAAACGCAAACTGTGACATTCTGGCTGTTTTGCTTGTCTGTGCATTCTTTTCATTGCAGAAGGAAAATAAACAGAAAAGATTGAGTGATCCATCGTCTGCTGATTCCTTATGACATCTGCTGCTTAAACAGAGGCGCATCACTTTATCATTATTGCAGGTTTAATCAGAAACACAACCTAAGGTTCTCTGCATTCTTTGTTTACTTGTTTTGTTTTATTTTTTTGCCAAGAAGCTTGTTTACAGAAACAGAGAAAGTTTCCACTGAAGGTTTTCATAGTTATCCAAACTTCACTGTTGAACTTTGCATTACAAAAACATAAAAACTCACTAAGTATTTTTGTCTAGTTTCTAGTTTAAATGTCTTGTTATACTTGATTTAAGACAAGGTTGGTCACTTTTCAGTGACGTGTTAAGACCTGTTTTAAGAAAATACATTTTGAATCACTTATTGAGTCATTTGATCTTAAAAACATCTTATTTTAAACAAAATCTCTACTGAGACAAGTTTTTTTTTTTTTGTGAGTGTTGAGTAATCTTTATTTAAAAAAACAGATGTGTTTCATTTAGAGGAATCTGAAAAGATGTTTTAAACTGATCTTAAATTATGTAATTCTTTTTTTAGGATGGTTATAGTGTGAATAAGGATAAATGGACTTTTGCAGCATTTAAAATATAATACATTTTAAGGGGAAAATGAAATAAATTGATCTTAAAATTTATACAACTTCTTTTGTTATTTTTATAGCAAAACATCCTTGTTTTAAAACTATATTGTGTAATGTTAAGATTACATTTTTCTTATAAGAATAGATCATCAAAACCTATTTTATAAAATCTCATCAACACACATACTACTTGTTCCATTAGTAGATTTGTTCACTCATACAAGAAAAAAACATCTTGCATTCGTCTTTTAATTGTTTTTATACTTATTTTAACATTTTTTCCAGTCTGCTGAAAAAAAGTTGACAGGGGGCACAACAAATGGACTCACCCTGACAGGTTAGCCTCAACTCCACAACCTCCCTGGTGTGAACCTGTGAGTAAACAAACAAATGCACAGGAACAACGTAATCTCACCTTGTGTTTTGGTCAAGTTTATTCTGTAAATATCCTATACTTGTTAGAAGACAAAACTAACTTAGTAACTTTTCAGGGAGATGTAATTTTTTATTTACAGACAAAAAAAAATGAGTATCTTCTTGAGTCACATGGTCTTGAAAAAGACGTAATAGAAATTTAAAAGTAAACTTTTTTTTTTTAGACAATGTTATTGTCCATGTTGTTGTGGACTTTTTGGCTTAACCCTTCAGGGTCCCTTCCTGACACAACCCTGTATTTATCCGGGCTCAGGGCACAGGGACACCAAGGTTTGGGCCTCCTTGGATAAAAAATTTTGGCAGAAGCTCGTATTGCCCAAAGATCCATACTGGATGGAGGTCATTGCACACCATGATTGAAACTCTGATTTCCCTGCACTCCAGATCCGCTCTTAACCAACTGACCTATCATCCGTCCATTTTCCTAACCTTCCATACCCCTTTTGGGTCACGTGGTCCCAGCTGGGATTTGAACTGAGGCCTTTTCACTGTGAGGTGAGGTCCAAGAGCAATTCTAGTCTGTAGGAATAAGGATAGTTGAACGGTTGTAGCACTTAAAAAGGAGAAAGTGTTAACTGGCTTTAAAGACATAAAACTGCTTTTTCGAGCAACATACTTATTTTAAGACATGATCCATTTCTGGGAATTAACTTAGACTTTTTCACTTCTAACATGGGTAAAACATCTCGTATTCAACATTTATGTATATTGTTTTAAGTAAGACATTTTTTTGTGAATTGAAAAGATGTTTAATAAAAAAAAACTGCCTTTCTTGAGCTGTAATACAGATTTCACTCTATTATACCACACATCCAGGCATTCAGTTTGAGAAAACAAATGTGTTTTGTTAATATTAAGGAAAGTCCAATTCTCTTGGAGAATGTATAGGTCAGGGGTCTGTGCAAACTGAGGCTCCAGAGCCACATGTGGTTCTTTTACCCCTCCATTGTGTCTGTTTAAAAATCAAAAAGTGATTTTAAAAAGTAACTGTAAAGTAAAAAAAATAATAATTATTGTACTAGATCGTACTTATCACAAGTCGACGTAAAACATTTAGACAGATTTTTGTACCACAGAAGATCAGTTGGATGTCAGTAAACACGACATGAATTGAGATGGATTTCAAATTTTTGAACAAATTAAAGGATTTGAATGTAGCTTATGGTTCAAAATACACAGTAAGGGTCATTTTATTATAGCTCTGATTTTATTTTGGCAATAATATTGGTATGTGCTATAGATTTCTATTTATCCTGCTTAAAAAAACTAGTGACTTGCTTAAAAAGCATGACAGGAAGAACTCTAATGATTTGTGCAAAAGTTTAGGATCAAGTTCAAAACACTGATGTTTGGCCCAGATAGACCAGAAGGTGCATTCTGCCATTCATGTCTCTTTTTTAAGTTTATAAGTTGACAGACCCCAAGCACATTCACAAGAGAAAACGTCATCCATCCATTTTCTAAATCAACTGAATCCCCTTTGTGGTCATGGGGTTGCTGGAGCCTATCCCTGCTACTGTTGGGTGAATGCGGGGCACACCCTGGACAGGTCACCAATCTGTCACACATTCACACCAGAAAGAAATGTAAAAGCGTGTTTATGTCGCCTGTTTTTGGACTGTGGAAGGAAGCCGGAGTGCCTGCATGCACAAGAAGAACATGCAACTACACACAGGAAAGGTCCTAGATTGGGTTTAAACTGAGGCTTTCTCGCTGTGAGGTAAGAATGCTAAAGAGTACCTTCTTAAAAAAAAAAAGAAATGTAAAAAGCTAGTTTGAAAACTTGCCATTTCAGCAGCAGGGGGAAGAAAGCCTGAAAAATAACCCAAAGGTTAACACATGAGGATGCAACAGTTGAGCTGGTGTAGAAGGAAAAAGAAACTGGGTCTCTTTGCTTTTCAAATATTCATTTACAAATTAGAACTGCAGGGACACAAACTTCTAACAATGGGATTAACAAGAAAGCACCCCCTTGGGCTATAAAGAAGTTGTGGTTGTGCAAAAGAGATAAACTGGGCCACTCAAAAAAAATAACATCTTTAACACAAATAACAAAAAGAGTTTGTTGAGTTGCAGCCTAAGAAGTTCTCATTTGGTTGCATTGCCGGGGCTTTGGTGCAGATTTGCATTTCAAAGCAACCCTCTGTTGTGTTCTGTTTTTTTTTTTTTTTTGCCTTCCACCACAAATAATAAACACATTTTTAATTAAATTCTGCTCTTGTTGAGAGTTGATTCCTTTAATAAGTTGCCCTGAAATGTCTGAATATTTAAGAAGTCAGTCTTTCATAATTCATCACCACTGAATGAACGGCGGAAAGAAAGAGGCTGAAGAAGAAAAACTCAAACAGTCGTTGCTCTCAGCCTCTCCCTTCCGTCTCTCAGTTGGTCTACTCTCATATAGCACATCAAGCTGTTTTAATTAATGAAACAATGGGAATAGAGGGAGGCGGGCGTCCTGCAGGCGGAATGTAAAAACTCTGCTGGAGCTTGGGCTGAGCCAAATAGAGGAGCTGCTGTAGAGACTCATGTCTTCCTCGTGATCCTCAGCCCTGTTTTAATAACTACAAACAGAGCTTCGTTTTCATCATCCCTCATGAAGAACGCAACATCACCCTCTTCCTGGCACCCACTGAAACCAGCAGAATCAATGAAAGTTCGTCCCTGAAGCAGCGCGTAAGAATATGGAGGATTACACCAGAGATGTTGCCTGCAGGAGATTTTTGCTCAACAATAAAACAAAAGAAAAGAAAACTAGACAAAAAAAATGGGAAACTGGGAAAAATTTGTACGTTTGACACACAAGTTTCTACAGCAAGTCAGTATCTTCCTGCTTCACTCCATTCTGATGCATCCTCTTGTAGACGACCAGATCCGTGTATTTCTTTGTCTTTGCTCGCCATTTTTGTTGCAATATTAGGTTGGGGGTGTGAGGGACTGTAAGCTAGCGGGTCAGAGTGTAAACAAATGGAAAGGGCAGAGGCTTTCTCTACAGTCACACCCACAACTCAGAAGCGAATTTCCAATGGATCATTCCGCTCTGCAGTAAATGAAACCAGCTTTTTTTTTTTGTTTTACACTCTCTCCCGCTAGCTTACAGACCCTGATGCCGCCAACTTAACATAAATGGTGCAACAAAAATGCCAGCTCGGACAAGAAAAACTAAGACGAACGTAAATCTAGTCGTCCACAGGTGGGTGCATCAGAATGGAGTGACCAGGGAATACAAACTTTAAAAAACAGCGTTTTTTTTTTCATCTGCTCCTGATTCAGCACAATTTGAAAAAAGAAGTAGTCAGAAATGCAAGTTTGAGCTTAATTTTTCAAATATACGTCCTCCATCATCAGAAAAATCCCACAAGAACATGTTAAAAACACCTGATTTTCATCAGAGTGGGCCTTTATCATGGAAAAATGGACATGTCTTTCATTTTAATTGATTACCTTGAAAGGTTGTCAGTAAAATGAACCATGGTTTACGGTGTATTTGGAACCTGTGAACAGCTGGATGGAATCAGACACTTTCAGGAAATTTTGTAACGTTGTTTTTTTGCATTTGTCACTTTAGAAAAAAAAAATAAAATTCATACAGTCTGCAGTCAACACTGCCAAACAGCCAACCAGAGATTTCCTCTTCAAGCATGATCAAATCTCTGGAAATCTACTGCATTTAGCTCTTTAGCTCCACACAGCTGACTGTGAGCTCAGCTCATAACCAAGATTTACTGTCTTGAACTTCCTGTCAGAAAAGCATCAATATGAAGGTTTCCTTGAAACTTCTGCTGCAAGAGTTCTCTTTTTTCACTTTTAAAAGCTTTGGAGCTTGGAAAAAAGTGTTTCTTTAATTGCAAACCGAGTCAGTCATTTGGTTTTGCTGTCTCGCCCATATGAGCATTCTTGCAAACCTGTAGCTGCTGACCTCCAGAAGAGAATTTTCCTAAACAGCCAAGACAGCAAAACTTTAATCCTTATGTTCACCTGTCCAAAACATCTGCAGGTGAAGCTAAATGTGACACCTTAGAAACCAAAAACTTTTATGCAATCTGCAAATATCATCTAGCAAGAACAAAAATGGGTATGGAGTCAAGCTGAAACCTCCCCTGTGCCAGAACTTTCTTAAATATAACATAATGGGAGCCTTTATTTAACTGTAGAGGTTAAAAGAGGGAAATGCATGAGTGTCTCGCTGCTGCTGCCCTGTTAGCATCACACTGAAATGCACAAACACACCGTGGGATTAGGAACTTGGCTATATCAGCTGAGTTTGCATGATGGAGCCCCAGCTGGGGACTGATTGAGGGTGAGGCTTTATGTGAGATTTGACTGCGAATCTCACAGCAGAGCTGAAGGCGCAGCGAGGGGCTGATGCAGGCCTGCATTTAGATGAGAAGAAGGGAGGATTTTCTTTAACTTCCTTTATCGGCTCGCGCATCGCCCTCTCTTGTAGGAAGCTAACCTAATGCCAGATTTCATCCTTCAGCTTCGACTGTCTCACACAATTCACTCTTAAGTTTAAAAACTTGCTTTTTAAGAATCAGGTTTTTTTTTTCCCTTTCACCTTTGACAAATAAGGAAAATGTTGCTTTTTTATATATAAACAACCACATTTTCTCCTTACATGTTCACCCATTCTATCCCACTGTCCTTCAGGGGTCCTCTCCATTTCCTGACAGTTCCTTGAAGTGGATGCTGAACAGGTCAGAAAGATGGTTTACTGCCTGGCTCAGTTCTGTGATGGAGACCTGAATATGCTGATGTACTTAATGCTGCAGCTGAACATTCAACCCATCAATTCTGAACTGGACATAAAGCAAAAGAAAAAGGAATGCTAATAAAATGCATCAGCTGGCCAACAATTTTGATTGCATTTGGGTGTGAAATCAATGCATCCATCCATCCATCCATCTGTCCATCCAACAACTGATCAAATCTATTCAAATCTGCAACATCATTTCAGTGTAAAGAAAGGCCCCCAGTATGGCGCTGTAAAGGGTGCATAAGTGGCACTGAAGCCATTACTGAATATCGACATCCAGATGTTATTATTTTGAGGTTAACTGGACCAAGTATGGCCACGGTGGTGTAGTGGTTAGCACTCCCACCTTCAATTCAAATCTCAACTGGGACCTTTCTGTGTGGAGTTCGAATGTTTCCCTAATGCATGTGCGGGTTTTCTCTGGGCAGTCCAGCTTCCTCTCACAATCCATAAACATGCTTTATAGATTATTTTAAATAGTCTTGCTGTAAATAGGTGTGTGTGGTTTTGTGGCCCTGTGACAGACTGGCGATCTTTTCAAGGTGTAGCACACCTTTGTCCAACAGTTGTTGGGATAGGCACCAGTGACCTTGTGACCCTGAAAAAAATTAAGCCAGTTTGGAAAATAGATGGACAGATGGTCCAAAAATGTCACCTTGAACCATTTCTGGCATCATGCCAAGACCCAAAACTTCAAAAACTTTCAAACACATGGATGGTCACACATACTGTTTTTCCACACTATAAGGCACACTTAAAATCCTTTAAAAATAAATAAATAAATAAAAGAAAGACAGATAATGCGCCTTATAATCTGAAGCACCTGTCCACTCCATTGACCCCACACTTGTTCACAGAATAAGCTGCCATAGGAACCCCCAGATCTGAGCAAAGAGCCAGGCTCGAGATCCCACTGCAGGGACTCTCTTCACTGAGAAGGCTCAATCACTGATCCCTCTGAGGAAAACACTGGAGTTCAAACTAAAATATAAGAAGAAGAAAAGAAATCAAAGTTAAAACAGATATTAACAAGCAAAAAAAATAAATATACCTCAATAGACAAATATACTGTAAATATATAAAATTGAATAAAAATGTCAAATGAGTAAAAGGATAAGATAAATATATTAAAATATAGAATAAGTTCCTAAATTTCAACTTCAGCTTGATAAAAATGTAAGTCTTGAGCCTTCCTTTAAAAACATGAACCGTCTCTGTGGCCCTGAGGAACTCTGGGAGGCTGTTCCACAAGCAAAGTCCATAAAAACTGAATGAGGCCTCACCGTATGTTTTAGTTCTGACTTTAAGAATAACCAAAAGGCCTATACCAGAGGACAATAGGGTCCGCGAGGGCTCATAGCTTAAAATCATACCAGATAGAAAATAACCAGCCATAAAAACATTTATAAACCAGTAAAAGAACTTTAAAATCAATTCTGAATTGCACAGGGAGCCAACACAGCAATTTTAAAATGGGTGTAAAGTGTTCCTGCCCCCCGGTCCTCGTCAGCATGCATGCGGCTGAGTTCTGTAATAGTTAAAGGCTTGGTATCCTTCTTCTGGGAAGACCAGAGAGCAGGGCATTACAATCATCTAATCTGCTGGAAATAAAAGCATGTATTAGCACCTCTGTGCTGGCAAGAGAGAGATATGTATGGACTCTGACAAGGTTTCCGAGATGATAAAATCCTGTTTTTGTTATATTTTTAATTTGTGGAACACAATTTATGGAGAGAAATTAGTATCACTCTGATTTGTGTGTGCGTAATTTTGATTTGTGCATAATTCTTGATGTGTGCATAACTTTGGATTTGTGCGTGCATAATTCTTGATGTGTGCATAACTTTGGATTTGTGCGTGCGTAATTCTTGATTTGTAACTCATAAAATACATTTTGTGCATGAGTACAAAAATTACAAATTTAAAAAAATACAAAGTACAATGTACACACGCACAACTTAAAATTACGACAGCTTGAAACTATCTACACACACAAATCCTAAAAAGTTATGCATGAATCACTTGTTGCGCACACACAAAACCGCCTTTACACGCAAATCTCATGTGAGACTCTTCACGTCTCCCAGATTCGTGCGTAAGTGATGCGTTTAAATGCTACAAATGTACATGCACAAAATGTATTTTATGAGTTACAAATCAAGAGTTAAGCACGCACAAATCCAAAGTTACGCACACATCAAGAATTATGCAGGCACAAATCTAAAGTTACGCACAAATCTAAAGTTACGCACAAATCAAAATTACGCACGCACAAATCAAAATTACGCACGCACAAATCAAGGATTACGCACACACAAATTGAAGTGATGCTAATTTCTCTCCATAGAATACACTCAAATATTATGATGCTTTTGTAATGTTTGTTAAAATGCCACACTTTTAGAAATCTTTTTATGACAAAAGTTGTATTAAAATGTGTTAAAAAATGTTTCTTGTTCTCTCTAATCTGAAAAACCCGCGACTCCCCCAGTGGGAAGTGGAGCGCAAGGATTTCAGTTGGATGCCGCTCACAGAAAGTTCATTCTTTTCACTCGAATGAACACTGATGAGGGAGGAATGTTTGTGTGCCGTTGGAGCTGTCTGATGAAGCAGCTCATGCTGCAGACTCACATGATAGGTCAGGCGCTGAGATGAACTTCCGATCCCGACTTTCTATCTTGACTGAAGGGGTAGAGAGCTCATCCTTATGCCCCCTTCCCCAGTGAGTTAATAAGCCACGGGCAATGCAGCACACTTGTATAATTCACATGTGAAACATCCTAAGGCAAGTTCTGTCCAGTTAAAGTTTGCCAAGACACGTTTTAAAGTTTTCCTGTGCATTTTCTGGACTCAGGTAGCATAATGCTAAGTCATGTTTTCCCTTTTTTTTCCAAAATTTTTGAGCTGCAAGGTGAGTCACTTTTTGCACGTTGGACTAACATTTGACAGTAAATTAGAGCATTTGGTCATTTGTAAGAGCTGAAGCAGTTTAAGGTAGAAGCATAAAAACGTCTTCAGTCACTCCAGCTTTTCAGATGACGCGTTCGGGAACAGGAACTCACAAAATGAATGAATGGGGTTCATTTCAGCACAGAGCGGGCCTCTTCTTGTGAGAAATTCAGCTTGCTTGTTGGTAAATAATGTTCTTTTTGAACGTTTGTTGACAGCCCAATAATGAGAACTCCTGCTGCTCTGCAGGGGGCCTTTGATGTCATCCATGCGACATGAATGCGCCCAATTCTCTGCATGATCCTGTCATGCTCAAGTCAGTTCAATCTTCGGATTCTTTTATTTTATCAGAAAGAGAGGGAAATGTTTTATTTCATGTTCTTTTGCTCTGAATAAAAGTGTAATTACAAGCATCATGTTACACACATTCCTACAATAACTATTTAATCACGTTTTTTGTTTTTTTTAATAAGATCTGTGAGTTAAATGTTAGGAATGACATTTCTAAAATGATCATTCCATGTTTAAATGTAGTTTGATATTTCTGAATATGTCACTAACTAATAATACATACAGAACAATACAGAATACATAAAAATATGGGCTACTTTTACAACGACAGGAAGCAGAAGGCTGGATGCATTTCAAAACTGTAACCCTGCATTTTCCAAAACTGCTACAGCTGTTGTTCAGCATGAGCAAATCCCCGAACATTCACTTATTGAACCAATTTGAATCTGACATTGTTTTCCTGTCAGATTTCCTGATTACAAATGACAAAGATACAAAGGTGTCATTTTCATGAGTCTGAATGACATTTCTGAGACAATACATAAAACCTCATAAAAACATTCGCCTTTTAAAAGCAGAAGAATCTATCGGTGTTAGAGATTGTACTGAAACTGTACTGTTCATCTCACCAGCAGTCAAGAAGATCAGAGTAGATTTTTGATGATTTCCTATCTCCACCTTGACCAGCTCTGTCATAGCCATGGACTGAATATGAGAGCTGGACTGAATAACCCCTCCTCTGTAAGTCCACGCTGGCTCCAAGAAGCCAAATTCCCATCCGTGAGGATTGTGCTCCCGGTTTTGTTTTTTCTTAGTTATTTTTCTTGATTTTGATCATGTTCTGTTTTGAGTTGTCCCCCTGTCAGGTTATGGTTGATCGTCCACAGCTGTCTTGATTTGTGTTAATGACCTCTAGTATATCTGTGTCTGTTTGTTAGTCCTTCATGGTCAGGTCAGCTGCTTTGTCACCTTTCTGTTTCTACATGGGTTTTGTCATATTCTAGTTTATTTATTAATTGTTTAGGTTCTGACACCGAGCTTAGTCTCCTGCGTATTGGGTCCTATGCCTCCAGTTCATGACAAAAGACTTCCAATGAGAAATGAACAGCTATTACTCAGTCAGTGGATTTGTCAGAATACCCTTCTACCTACCTAGTTTTGAACATTTTAACATGTTAAAAACTACCTGTTTATAAAATGTTCTTCCTAATACAAATCATCTGTCGCAACATTTTTTCTTTATTGTAAGTTGTACAAGTTCTAAACTGACCAATCAAATGTCTCAATAAAAGTATGTTGTTTCATGTCAAACATTTGAAACATTTCTCCCGAGCCTGTTTTCAAGAGGTAGGAGTGTGGCCTTCCAACAAGCTCGCTCCTGATGGCGAGAGTGGCTACCATAGAAAGGATGACTTAGACCGACTCGGACCAATCACTGATGTAACGTCTGGTTCCACCATTTCGCAAAAAGATGGCAATTGAATTAACTTCATTTCATCGCAGCAGGAAGTAAGCCGTTTTTTTTGAATGATCTTACACTCACTCAGTCCAGTTCTCAAATACAATCACTGGACATACATAAGCCTCCACTTTCAAGAATTTGATGCAAAACAGGATGTACCAATTGTTGGGGATTAATAACCAACAGATATCTGTTAAAATGTCTGATTTTGCACCAAAAAGAAATGCATGGAGAATTTTGATGTACATTGATTTATGTTCTATTAAACTGTGGGAGAGTATTTTTTTCAGTCAATTTTATTTTATTTTATGATTGGCAAGTGGATGGAACTTTAAATGAACTCAATGTTCGGCTTATCTTGTCCCGCCCAAACACCCATTTGTGGTCCACATTAAAGGTGGCCAGATGAAACGCTTAAACTCAGAAAAATCGATCACTTCAGGCTTCATTTTCACCATTCAGGAACTTTATGGAGAGACCAGTGGTGCATGTAGCCACACCTTACCACTGTCTTTCAGCTTTCATACATGTCCTTAACAACTTTCATACAAAACCACAGCTGTTCTCTCATCCTGTGATCACATTCTCCAAACCTGCAACCCTCTATGCACCTCTGAACTTCTCCATTTGTCTTCTCCTTTCTCTTTCTTGGCACACTTGCTTTTCAAGTATGTCTCAACATTAGGTGTATTAAAACACAGACTTTTTGGTTACAAAGTGAAACTGGAGTCTCAGATGGAGCTGATCAGGCTGTTGAAGCGACTCATCGTCTGCAGCAGGAGCAACCCTGTTTCACGCTCAGTCATGGTGATGGAGAAAGATCTTCGTTGCTGCATCAGCAGGCAGCTTGTTCAGGATGTCAGCTGCCACATCAAAGACCTGTCACTTGAGGATTTGGCATTGCCGCCTGAGGAGCAGACCTGATCAGAGAGCTACACTACTCTGATTAGAAGAGATTGTATTCAGTCCATTCTAGTTTTTCATGACTAATGATTCTAAAGAAAGATAGTGATGTGTTTCTGATCAGGAAGATTGTATTCATCCTATTAAAGAACAAACTCAAAAGACAAAAACATCACAATTTGCATTTGTTTTTGACGTGGTTTTATCTGACAGGAAACACCAATGCTTATTAGTATGCAACGTAAAACAAGTAGATAATATATGCAACTAAACTTGCCCCAAACCCCTGTGACCCCTATAAATTTGTCTTTCTAATGGTGGCCTGTTCTTGTATCACAGATACCAAAGTGAGCCATTCAAGGAAGGAATCGTAAAACTTCAAAAGAGATGTGCTTATAAGAAAATCTGTCCTGGACGACTTTACGTTACATAAACTGATTGTAGATGTGTTCATGTACGTGTTCACATGATGAAGACATGTGTATTCTCTGTGTCTGTCTTTGTAAACTAACTCTAAATACATTAGATTAAATTAGATTAGATTAGATTAGATTAGATTAGATTAGATTAGATTAGATTAGATTAGATTAGATTAGATTATTTAGGGGACAATGCAGTTTCATAAAAACACAACAGCCCAAACTCTTTTTTTTTTCTCATTCGTAGCCCACAGGGCTTGATTTTAGAAAAGCATGACAGTACATCAATAGGTTGGCGCAGACATGGAGACCAAAAGTAAAGACTAATTACAAGTTCCTGACAACACAAGTAAAACGGTTCAGAGCAAAAGATGGAATAGAAAAACAAACAAAAAGAAAACTAACAATATTAAGAAATTAGCAAAAAAAAATGTAAATAACTATACACATCAACACAGGTTGTGGGCACATTCAGGAACAGAAGATATGGCTTGGCATAAACACCTTTTTAAAATAACTTGACCTTTCATTCTGAGTATTTATAGTTTAATTGTTGCCCACATAAAAGCCTTACCATTCAAAAACACTTGAAAAGCTTTCAAATGGGCAGTGTAACAGTTTGTAGAAACTCTTACAAACAGGAACCCAAATGGCGTGGGGCTGTGTTTGAATATGAGTGTGGGTTCATTTAAAAATTTGAGATGTACTTGATCTAGAGTCCCACTCCAATCCTCTTTTGGTCTATTTTAAGTGTTCCCAGTGGTCTTTTAATGATGATTATGCTGGGTTTTTATTTCTTTTAGCCAAAATCCAAAATCCTGTGTCGTTTTCTACGACATAGTTTCTGCAGAGCGGCAGAGTTCATAATAAATTTGCCTCTGAGTTGTGGGACTGTTGCCACAGAGTAAGCCCAGAGTAAGCCCCCTTCTCTAACCGGGTCAATTCAAGCGAATTGTCATTAATAATTTGACACCAGGAGTTTATAAAGTGAAAACAAATCCCCCCAAAATTGCTTATGAATATATACAAGTCTTATTAAAATCCTTTATAGATGCAGTCATGAAATCATGGCTCATTCAGATTGAATCGTTTACATATTCCTAAAAGAAACTGTGACACAACAGTAGGACACAGCAACAGCTACCACTGATCAAAGATGTCTCACCTGCATCATCTCAGTATGTCATCATGCCGTAGCTGAAATGCCTCGTAGCCTTTTCCATCAAATTTCTTCCACACAGTCATCCGACGCACTCTCATCAACTGTTCTAATGCTCATTCATCCTGATAATCATTTACTCTAATTTGTGATTCTTCTGCTTTCTCCACGGTCCAATGTGCTCCATTTACCTATATGATGTTCAGTGGCTGGCCGGCGGTAATGGATAATCATCGGCTAATGGCACCAAGGGTTACAGTAGGAGAATGATAAATAGCTGTTTCAGTGGCTTTTAAGAGTCTCCCTGTTTATTGATCATTGAGACTGATGAGACCATATTACATGCTAATGAAGTACACACATGACTGAAGCCAGTGTTAATCTTCTTGAATAGAATTTACATGAATAAAGTCTAGATTCCTCGGAAAGCTTATTGCAACTTTAAATCTAGCTGCGTCGTTTGTGGAGATCGCTGGGTGTTTGTTTGTCGGCGTTTTGACACACACTCACTGTGCATGCAGAGTTGAGACAGAAAATCTCTCCTCTCTTGAGTTACAAACATCCTTTTAGCACAGCTAAACACTTTGGATGAGTGTCAGAGCTCTATGTTAGAGAATCTGTGTCCTAAGATAAATAGATGGATACGCACATGAGCAAATTACCCCATTTTCTAGTGAGGGGAAGCAAAAGCTCTTTCATCTTTGAACACATCTCCATGTAGAATTTGCTCGATTTGATTTGCAGCAAACATTGACGAGAGCTGGGACGCTGTACGATGTAATCCATGACAAACTTCTGAAAAAAAACCTTCGGAACGGAGACATGAGCATGCCAAAACACATGGCTGAACTGAAGCTTCTGTGAGTCTGACTTCACATCTGCAAGCACAAAAGAGAAAAATGTAAACGGCTCCTTATTTCATGGTTACTTTGCAATGTGCAAAAACAATTTGTGTTTTTTTTTTCTTTTATGTTTTCAAGAAAACCAGAAGAAGTACCACAAAAAGATCAGGCGATCTCTCTCTTTTTTTTCCCCACAAATGACGTTGCTAAAATGTTATATAAGCATTTTATAATCCGACTGTTTTATGTATATGCTATGACTTTGCTTGTATTCCAACCCTCAAAGATGAACGCACTTCAATCTGGTAAGTTTTGTACTGGTGCAAATTCTGAACTAGGTTTTTAGGAAATCTTGGGATATGATGAACTAAACAGGCTGCAGGGAACGCTTGCTATTTGGTGATTTGGTGACTTAAGTACCTGTGGTGTAATGTTTGGTCAAAATAACAGCAGATTTTCTTGATATTTTCAATGTTTTTATGAAGTTTGTGTATCAGCAGTGTTGGGTAAGTTACTTTCAAAAAGTAACGGATTATTTTACTTAGCTACTGGATCGAAATTGTCATTGCATTTGTTTACTTGTTACCTATTTGACAAAGTAATTCACTACTTGTTACTTTACTTTACTTTTTTTTCCACTTATACAAATTCTCAAGGAAAAAAACTTGGCACAAATAAGATCCTCTTGGATTTCACTTAACAGGGCTGAAAAATGTATGTTTAATCTCAATAGGACTTATGTGGTTAAATAAAGGAAAATTATAAACTATATTTTTAAAACAATAACCTTATGCAAGGTATGAACAATGTTCAAGACATAAGCTGGCTTCATTTGAATTCAGACAACAGTGTAAAAAATGGAACCAAAGGAAAAGTTACAACATATGTAGTCTATGCCACTGCTATAGTATTCTCTAAATTCATTTCTATCTGAAACTGAGCCAGTCTTTTGAAAACACAAAGAACTGTTAAATGCTTCCATGTTCATTTTGGCCGACTTTTTGTATTCCATTACAATGAGCTGGACCAGTCTCTCTCTCTACATCGGTCCTTTGTGCACAGTTTTGGGCTTCTGCGAGTTTACCAAACAAAACAACCCCCCACCTCCGTGGAGGGCATTGAGCGCAAACTCATATTGACCACAATACATGCAACCTAGAGAAAAAAAAAAAAAGACATAATGAATTAATACTTGAAAAAACTGCTCCAAGTCTCAGGAAGGAGCGGGCACTTGTCAATAAAAACAAGAAGAGGCTTTAGAGTCATTTAATTCATAACAGACACATCAGTGCACAGGGCGGATCTCTGCTCTGCCACTCACCTCCTGCTCCGCAGAGATGACAGGACTCCTTTCAGCATCTCTTTTCGTCTCATCCTTGAGCCGCAGCAATGATAGCATGTCTGTATTTTGACCAATCTTCAACTCTGCGCACACATGCGTGTGCCTATGTGCCAGTTACTCGGTTTTGTTTTAAATTAATCAGAGTAACAGCATATCTAATACACACAATGTAGTGGATATATTAAGGAATACGTTAACTCTAGTTTGACACTGTTTAAATTTACTTGAGACTTAAAATACACAAATTTTCATTGTGATTTGCAGTAAATTCTGTGCATATTGGGTCTAGTATTGTTCCTAAGACCTTCCAGATACTTTTTTCTCCTAGAACAGGAGGCAATCATCACAAAGATGAGTCATAACATTAGTCCTTATAGTGGATGACCTAAAAATGCTCTGATTGACAGACGTGTTGCAAAACAAATAGATCTATATAAACTTTTTGTAAACATGTGTGCAATGAAACTGTACAAGCTTCTTTGTGAATTTAGCTCTCCGTCTACACTGCATCACAGTCAGAGAAAACAGCGGGAAAAGAGCAAGAAAAAGACATTTAAGACATAAAAAGTAACATCTTGTGTGATAAAAGTTTTTGAAGAAAAAAAAACCCACTTCTTTCAAAAAGATTGCTGACATTTATTTGTAATGAATATGGAAATGTGACTTCATGAATAAAAGATGTAGATGGCGGGGGGTGAAGTACTGGAGAACAAAATGCTAAATAAAACAGGGTACTCCATAGATTGCACTTGTGTTAACAAAAACATCAGTGCTCTTTGACAGCCCCTCTCCCCTGCTGTGACCTATTAGGTATTTTGGATCTCCTGATAACATTTTACAAAAAGGAAGGGGCTCAATAGCAATGCAGGGTTATCGCCATGTCATAAAATTCTCTAAAAAGTAGAAACTTGTGATACAAAAGTCTGTGTTTTCAGGATCTACCTGTTTTAAATGCTTCTTAAAATTGTTTTTGCTCCAGTGTTTTTACTTTCTGTCAAAAGCTGTGGAGTTACAGTGATGCCAGATTAATGTAGCATTGAAATAAAAGCTTGGCATTAAAAAAATTGGATTTAAAAACAAAAGACTTACATTTTAAACCACATATTACACAAATGTAATCTACTTATCAGGTCAAATTGATTTAGTGTTTTTAGTCAAATACTTTTCTCATCTTCTACACTACTATTTTTACCATATCTATTTTCTCTCAATTCTTTTACTATCAAAGTTACTGTTACAATGCACAAAGGGGTGAAGTCTAAGGGGGGGGGCTTTGGATTAATCATATGTAGAAAGCGCAACTCGTTAGCAAGAGGATCTGATGAGCTGTCCGCAAATACGAAAGTAAAGGAATCGAGAAAAAATGGACATGGTGAAATTAACGGCGTAAAAAAAATGTTAAAAAAAGCAATCGACTAAAAAAGCAAGATAAGTTTGTGATTTAAAATGTATGAAATTATTTTTTCAATTCTTTTATTTTTCTATGCCCTGTTTTAGTTTTAATGCTACGTTAAGCTGGCATCATTGTGACACCATAAAAAGCTGCTACCTTGTTTACAAATACATAAGAAAAGACAAAAAAAACCAGATCCACCACCATGTTTGCTTTAAAATATATGCCTAAAATGTAATTTGAGACCCCCCCCCCCCCCTTTTTTTTTTTTTTCAAGATGAATAATTATATCAAATTTGGGAAGTTGGATTCAGTTCCAAAATCACAACAGCAGCGCTAAAAGTTTCTCAGCATTCATCAGCAGGCTCAGCTAAGCCAATGTGTCAAGAAGAGAAGCTCGCTCTGCTCTCAGAGGATGCAACAGTTTACACGTTCATGGAAAAGGGAGCCGCTGAGTAACAACAGTGATCTGCTGTAGAAAAGCTGTCAGCTGAACAACAATGCTGACTTCCAAACAGCTGAGGATCTAAAAAGTTATAGAAAAAAAAAAACAAAAAACGGAAAAATCTGTAAACACAGCATGTTATTTAAACTGAGGTGAAACTTGTGGAAGTCTGAATTCAGATCAGTCATTTCTGAACTCACATCCTGTCAGTTTGAATGAATAGATGAATATATTTTATACATTTGCTGTCACTTAACTTGTGTTTTAAATAAACCGTGTTTTGACTGAAATAAAAAATATCCAAGAGACATTGTTTGTGATTTAATAAGACTTCTAAAGGCTTAGTCACATACACCCATACAGGCGCAGTGGGTTTTTGGCTTGTCCGGGCCCGTGGAGGGTTTTAACATAAGCGAAAGATGTGTCTTACAGTCCCCTTGAAGCTCGCACAGTCACCTTAAAGAGTGTCACGAAAGTGGAACGTACCATTTTGGTGTGTGATAAGTGTATTGTGAAGTATTTGTCAGGCTGAAAGGAAGTTGCACGCACTTATAACAGGTAATACGAGGATTGCAAATTTATCAAGTGAACAGCACTAACAGGCCATTTGTGCAGTTTGGGGTGGGAGTGGGAGGTTGGAAAAATCTATCCGATTTGCTGGCGCTTACCTACTTTACCCTTATTTATCTTAACATGTTGGAGAATGCCTGCTTTATATTGGTGTGTCTACTTTGCGTTGCTTGGAAATTCTGTCTCACAAACATGAGTACGCTTAAATTGTCTCTGTTGCGTCTCGCTCTCTTTGCTCGTAGCTGTCTATGCTTGTAATCCCCTTGTCTTTCCTAATCAATGTGTGTAAAATCTTGTAGAATAGTATAGAATAAGAGAGATGGAAGTCAGATGCAGACATGACGAAGGCAATGTAATAATTCTAATTGATAAATGAACTTTCTTTTCTTTCGTGTTCGGTTCACCTCGTCATCTACAACTTTAGTATTTTGTGCAGGCTACCTGTGGACCCTGTCTAGGTTTACCAGCTTTTTTTTCATGCTGTGCCTGCTGTGACTAAGGCTTTATGAATGAGGCAAAGACACAATCAGGCTCATTGAAAACATCAAACTTGCCAAAAACTTTATCACCAACCTACTCCTTACAGATTTTAAACTATGTAGGAATGATTCACAAAAATGAATCCTTCTCTGATTGGACTGCATTTCACTTTTCAAACATCAACAGATTAGAGGATGTATTCTGTGCCAGAAAACTACTCCAGCTTTTGATTTCTCCCCAGAATTCTGCTCCAATCAGATTTAATCCACCTGAACATCTGAAACGCCATCTTTTTATTAAAGATGTCTACACCAGTGCTACAATATTTTTCCTAAAAGACAAAAATGTTTTTACTCTGTTTTTACCTTTACTGCAACAAATTACCCAGAAATGTCACAGACTAAAATATACTTGTGTGGTCCATGTCAGACTTCAGATTCGATCCAAGGAAATGCATGGAGCCATGGATCAAAAAAAAATCCAAAACATCACAAGGTGGACAGGAGAATTAAAGAAGATGTACGCTATTCAGGTTTACATTTAGTATAAAATTACATTCAGTTATCTCAGAGTACAAAGAAGGAATCTGGAAGAGCACAGGATTCCTGACAACAGAAAAATTAATAGAAAAACGTCAAAATCAGCAAAGAAATGTGCAGAAACAAAGGATTTTGTAAGGAAAACCTAGCAAAAAAAGTTCCCAAGCACATAATAGGAGTTGCTCCACACCGCATTAAGTTTTGTTCTGTACAGTCTGCTACAACAGAGTGGCTCAACATAAGAAAGCCTCCTCCTCAGGCTAAGACTCAGCAGTTTGACAGCTTGAGAGAGAGGTGAGAGTAAGGTAATAAAAACCTTTAAGGTCCACCTTTAAGCAGAAATCACAAACCCGGAAAACTCCTCCAGAGTTAGTTTTTACAGCCGCTTGGATCTGCAACTTTAGTTCTGCTCAGCTAGGTTATTTTTTTTGTTCATTTCCTCATGCTTGTACCAGTTGTTTCTGTTTTAAGCTGTCCCTGCTCTGGTCTATTTTACACCTGCATGGATTTGTAATAATCTCAGATGCTTCTGATTGGCTGCTGATCACATTTCTTTTCAATTATTATTTTTTTTTGTGAACTATTAAATCCACTTCTCGTCTGTATTATGCCCCGCAGTAGTCTTGTATTGCAAGAATCATATTGTTTTCACAATTTTTCTTTCTTACTGCAATTGTACGAATTAAAATGAAATGTTGAAAATTTGAAATTGTATGAAATTTGATGATTTTCACATTTTCCCAGAAATAGTTAAAGAAAACCTTTCCTTGAGCTATCATCACAAAATGTCACACATATGCTACCTGCTAAAGTCAAAAACCACAACTAAAGTTTATTTGACCTTTGACCTTGGGAAGAGGCTGCCATCTTTAATTTTCCCCCAAATTAAATTTTGTTCTTGTAGGGATTTTCATACATTCCCTCTGAACTCCTTGAGCTTTATTAGGAAGCTTCATGGGGAAAGATGTTGAAATTTGAAGTTGTGGACATTGAACAACGTTAGCATGGCGAGCTCGCAAAAGTGGCCTTCCCCTGTTGCCCGCACATTTTTTACTGGAATATTGCAAAAATTTAATTATTTGCTCAACCTGAACAAAACAATATAACAGATAATAAAATTATATAAGGAATGTGGGCGTGGTTAACAAAAAACCTCAGTTGAACAGGAAATCCAAAAGCTTACTTCTGACGAGTCTTCTAAAAATTCCATAGATGTGTTCGTCACCCCCAGGCAACCAAAAAATAGAATGGTATCTATGGAGATAAAGCCAACAAAAACAGTTTTTCAACATTTTGAAAAACGTGATTCTTTATGAATTTGTCATGTGCAGCTCCGACCAGGGTGGCAGAGGAGAGGGCCAGAGTGGGGGTCTGAAGCAGTCGTTCAGCCAATGAGAGCAGGGAGGGCAAGGGATGGAAGCCCCTGCGGGCCAAACAACACCGCTCGCAGTTTTAATGTATTATATGTTTGCATTCTGCCATCCTGCCTCTGTCTCCTGCCCTGAATCCTTGATCTTCACCTTCATGCTTGTCTCCTTTGATTTGTCCTTTATTTAGATTTCAGAAATCCAAATTATGTGTAATATCCATCAAATTGAAAACAATCACAGATTATCCTGACAAAAACAGGGAATAAAAGAATCAATATGGACACATACCAAGGAGTTTGGTTCTATTTTTCTCTCATCTTGGTTTTATTAGTTCTGTTCAAGACACACAATATCTGATAGAAATGAGAAGAACCTGCATACCGACAGAAGCGCCTTGACATAAGGTGAGCTCACGAGCACAGTGGTATTTTCATCTTACAAATGTACAACTGGCTACAGGCTGAAAATGTCACCGCATGCAAAACAAGATTTTTTTGCAGTGCCAGGGAGCTGAAGGAATATATGCCAAGAGAAGTTCTGAAAAGGGCTTATAAAAAAGAATACTTGAGCAAAGCAGAATCCACAGAAAGTCACGTTTTAAATTACAGGCTTCAGATGAAGAAAGGGTAAGGGGAGGAAGGATTTTTTTTTTTGGCAACAGGAAGCGAAACTAAATTCTCAGAAGTAAGTGTTTTTGACTTCTTTGGGGGGGAATCTGACAGAACGTCCCAACATGAAACCTTCACTGTATAGAATTTTGTTCAGTGATGGAGTGTCTGATCTTAACCGGATGAAGAACAGAGAGCAGCGATCCCGTCCTTCTCCCTGAACATGTCCTGCAGAGAAAGTCGATCTCTTTGAAGTCATTTGAAATGATTCAGGTCTAAACTTTCTCCTCTGCTGCAAGCAGAAGAGCAGAGTTTTAAGCTCGGATAGGAGGGATGTTGGTGTGCAGCATTCCAACAACGAAAGCAAACATTCATGTCGGCACGGGGCGTGCAAGGCTTGGCATGCATGCACACATGCAAACATGCAAACCCCAAGCTTCCAAGCTTCTCCCTTAGGATAATAACAGGGGTGTATCTATGTGTTGGACACTTGGACGTTGCATTAAAGCATTCCACCTGGAGGATTCAATTTCTTTTCATATTTTAGGTTTTTACAAACAGCAGGCTTCAAAGGGGCAGAGTTTTCCTCAAGTCTCTGCAGCTTTTCATCTCTAAACTTTGAGCAAAGCAGCCATGGGGAGGGATGAAGCTGAGGGGAGCAGAGGAGTGGCCATCATCAAAGGCCTTACCGAGTTTCAAAAGATGGTGCTTCTATAAAAATGAATGACCTGAACCGTCTGACACAAACTGGAATAATAATCCGAGGGAATCACTGGGCAGGAGCTGTCTTAAGGGAGCGCTCCTGTGCAGCACAATGCAGGCAACTCATGGATTAGAGGGGGAAGTGCAGACACCAAATGAAAAAAATAAACAATTTAAAATGATCACAATTTTTTGTTATAATTTTGGCCAACTTTGCCCATGTTTGCCACATTCTGGTTACTTTTGTCAAAAATGTTAACCAATAACATTGGTGTCATTTATGCGTCCATATTTTTCATTTATGCTGGTGTAAATGTCAGATAAATGTTACATTTAAATGTTAAAACTAAAAAAAGTTGAATAGCATAACTTAATGTTGAATGTGAAACACCAGCAATGAAAGGAACATGCTACATGTCAATTTCAAATGTAAATATCAATGATAAAACTGAAAATCTGTTTGTGAAATGTGTATATATTAAGCTAAACCTCATGTCAATATTAGTAGAGAAAAGTTTTACCCGTTAAGACCTGGTTTCCACATGAGTTGGGTATACATTTCAGGTTATGTTAACACAGCAGTTAATTCTGCTTAAATAGGTCCTTGTGACGACATGTGTAGAGGGTTAGCTTAAACATTAGCTCGGGTCTTAAGAAGTTAAAAAAGCTCATCTGTGATTTATTTTCTAGACTTTTTATTTGTTTTGACTTTTTAAAAAACCTTTTTACCTGGTATTGAAAGGAACTTTGGTGTGTTTACACCGAATGTATTTCACAAATTTACGTCCTTCGCCTCTATCAACATGTCCTGGGTCAAAGCTTGAGTACTTGATTGGTTGACATGACTCTTAGCCAATATTCAGATACTTGAACAGCCATGGTGCAGCGACATATTCACGGGCGTCCGAACTAAACCTGTGTGCAGTGCCCAACACTCATCATACTGCAGGACCTGCAGGAGCGCATTTGTATATTGACTTTACATTGAAACTGTCTGCATGTGCTTCCCAAATAACACTTGGTGTAAAAGCCAAAGAATGCCAAAGAGTAGTCACAGGTACCATCAGCTGCAGAGACCGGACCACAAAGGACGGACCGGACCGAATGCAGTGTGAGTGCCTCTTGCGTAAAGACTCTGGCGTCCGCACTGGAGCCGGACCGCATGCGATGTGAGCCCGGGGTTAGGCATTTCTGATTGTATATTCGGCAGAGAATGAAGGGCAGAGGCAGAGAGAGGCTCTGAGAAAAATCGCCAGCTGTGTTCATGCTGGCCACTCAACCTGACTACCAGCTATACTCCTCAGCCTTTATCCAGACATCTTACTGCCAGCAGCTACCTTTACGTGCCCCTGTCTCTCTGCTGCTACATTTCTTCCAAAGCCTTGTAAGTCCCCGCACCTTCTCCTTTTTGGAAACCTTCCCAGAGATCCCTGGTGATTTTGAGTTAACCTGTGGCATCAAGAATTAGTTACTAAGCCCCAGGATCCTGAGTTTTGCCACATCCTCTTGGAGGTCATTTTCTCGCCTCTACCTGGAGCCACACCTTCCTTGCAGTACGGAGGACTCCACTCCTCATTTATTTTTACTTTTAGATTTGGCAATAATTGGCAATAATAATTTGGCAATAAACACATCTTTGTATGGCACATATAATCAGCTTTTTTGGGATAAATTCTGTTTTTAAGAGCACAGAAAATACAAGGAAAGTTAGCAAAATCTGAGAAAAGTATCTGATTATTTTTAATTGAACTTTTCCTTTACAAAAGGAACACATCAAAGCGACTGCAGTTGGAAATACAATTGGTAAAGGACAAAGAAGAAATCTGTGAATGGAGAGGAACAGTTAAACTTGAATAAAAAGGGAGGAAAGGAACAAAACAAAGGATGGTAAAGAAGAAGGAGTTTAATAATAAATGAGCAGCAGGTTTGGCATTGTTTTTTAATCATTTTGCTGGTGGAAAAACTTCTGGCTGCATAGATGCTTTCAGACAAGTTCACCTATTCAACATCTCCTGGGGGGGTTCTGCATTTTGTGAGTCTGAGCGCCTGTTTGTAAGTGTAGGTGTGTGTGTGTGTGTGTGTGTGTGTGTGAATAAACATCTGTTCATGGCATTACGATTAAATAAACGGTGAATTCTACAACTGGAACAAACCAGATCTAATTACACACAAGTGTTGTGGGTGATTATGCTGATTACACCTCAAAGACAGTGTACGTGCGCATGTGTGCGCCTGTGCACTTGTGTGTGTACATGCACACAATGACAGTAAAGAAACATGTGAACTCAGCAGCTGTTCCTTCAACTGAATTACATAAATGTGACGAGTGAAAAGGGAGGTGAACAAGTATAATAAAATAAAGCTGTAGCTTTACATTTGTAATCACTAGAAGACAGCTGATTGCACTTGAATGCATCATTTGTCTCAAACATGGCAGAGAAATCCTTTTGCTTGTTATCTATTTGTCACACACGTGTTTTTCTAAGGTCACAAGAAAAAAGACTAAACTCAGTTTTTTGTTGTATGAGAGCATTTCAATAAGGAGGGATGTTGAAAGTGGGATTGAAAGATGTAACTTTGAAAGATTTAACTGTGAAGTATGAACAGTCAGAATTCTTTGGTGGTTGGACCGTGCCAAACCGAAAAACCAGAAGGAGAATAGGAGAAAGAGGGCCAGTGCAACCATGTGCCAAATCGAAGAGCCAGGAGAAGAATGGGGTGGAAGTGGGCCAGCGCAATGTCTGGAATTCGGATCAACAAACTTCTTTGAATTTAAAGGCAGGAATTTGATTGTGATTGGCTGTCAAGAAAGTAGGCACTTCAGCTATTGGCTCAAAGTGGAGACACATTGATGTAAGGAGTGATGAATAAACACCCAGAATGCATTTAGAGGTAGATCTTATTGAAATTTTGTCAAAGCTTCACTTCCACGGCGGTTCTGAAGTGCAAATAACATCACTCAAGACAAAATATATTAAAGATCACAACGATGAATGAAAAAACAAAACAAATGATGAAGAAACATTACATTTTAGAAATCAAAGCACAATTCCAGAAACCGTTAAAAGCAATATAACATGAAATATAAATGAAATGTCTCAGAAAACCAAAGTAATTTCCAGAAATCAAAATTAAATATTAAAATAGGAACTGCAAAAAGAAACCAGCAAAGGTAGGTATTATGGAACATCACTGATTGGATGATGACATTTGATGTTTACCGTTTGAGGTTTTTCAAATGTGTCTTCAACGTCCGCACACAATGAATAGTTTTAGAATTACTACAGAGCATATCCAGTATCACTTCATGGCAAATAACTTTTGGGTTAAATTACAGACAAATGGCATCATCCAATCAGTGATGTCCTATATTACCTACTTTTTCCGGTTTCTGTAAAAAAAGAAAACACAGATAAACAACTGAAAAGTGCAAAAGTATTTGATTGTTGGTGACTGATCAAATGTTGACTTATAGACTTAAGAGTCCACCTGTGTGTAATTGAATCTCAGTATACAAATCCAGCTGTTTTGTGACAGCCACTGTGCTTTGTCAAAAGAAAATATTGGGGAGAAAACAGCATCATGAAGTGTAAAGCAGGGTTAGTGTTAGGTTCAAAACCCAAACATTAGTAAATCTGCAAAGAAACACAAAAGAGTTGAGTATGGTTTTCTTTTACCTGCAGGGAGAGTGACAGAGACCTTAATTACAAGATTCTCCAAACACTCTGAAGAGTCTCTGTCACTCACTGCTTTTTATTAGTTAAGCATGCCCTAGTTACACAAGGTTGCAAAGGCAAATACACAATGTTCCAAAAGATAATCATAATCATGGGGGTGAAGCAATCTTGCATTACTCAGATAGAAGAGGAAACATCCTTGAACAGCAAAGAACAAACACGAGGGTGTTCGTGCAGGCAAGGAGCTGAAAGTAGAACATGGCATAACTTTTGTACAATATTCCCAACAGTTAGGCTAGAAAAAGATTTTCCAAGCTTTGAACATCCCATGAACCACTGTTCAGTCTATCATCCACAAAAAAAGGGGGTTCCACAAAGTATTGACTCAGGGAGGCTGAATACTTTTGAACACCACTTTTCAGTTTTTTATTTGCAAGAAAAATTGAACTCTTGTATAATTTTCTTTCCACTTCACAAGTGTGTGTCACTTTGTGTTGGTCTTTCATATAAAATTCCAATAAAAGATATTTATATTTGAGGTCATAATGTAAGAAAATGCAGAGAAGTTCAAGGGGTATGAATACTTTTGCTACTGTAGGTAGCATTAAGTTTTGTCCTCAACAATCTACACACAACATGTCATAAAAACAATGAGAAAACAAGTATTTTTGAATTTTTTGTAAATGTATTTAAACATTAAAAAAAAGAATGAAAACAATTCTGAGAAAAGTGCACAAAGTGTGTGGTGAGAGGCTTTACAACCTTAAAACATCTATAATAACTGTAAAAAAAAAACACAATTGACTACTCAACAGATTTCACCTACTTTGTGTTATTTTTAAAATGTGATTCCCGCAATAAATGAGGAGCACTGTACAAGACTTCTTTACTTACCCGCTAGACCTATGTCATCCATCTTTTTACGCTTAAGCAATCAATACATGTGACTAACCCACTTCAACCTTTGGAAGCAACTGCAAAGGACTCTTAAAAACCCTTCGAAAGCCCACAGATTTATGTAAAGCTCATGCTCCAGAAAATAATGATTTGTGTCTCTTTTGTTGCAGCTTTACTTCTGTTACTAGAAAGAAAGAGAAAAAAATTGCAAATGCAACCGCTCCTGCCATCTATATACAATAGATTTTGCTAACTGTAATCCTTGGTTTCATTTTCGAACAACTTTGGGAGGACAGTTTAAATTAAAAAGCTTTTATTTTTACTTGTTGCAAATTGTTTAGGTAGTTGTCACTTTTTGGCATTTTTGAGCAATAAGTTAAGGATATTATTAAAAACTGGATGTCATTTATAGATTTTTCTTGATAGACACACCCCATTTTGTGTTTTGAAATTTGAATATTCAATAATTGTACAACAGAAGATATAACAAATGAAAAACAATTAAGTTAGTATAATAAATTGAGTGTAATAGTAAATTATCATCACACTGGATGTTTTTTTAAGGCTCACCATTGAAATCCAGTCGCACGTTCAACCAAATTGGTGACACTCTAGAGCTCTGCCTAAAGACCTCTGAACTCTAATGTGAGGGTACTAGAATTTGACTAGGATTTGACTACAACGCCAGATGACCATTGCGGGTGACTCCACTGACTCCACACCACAATGAACATTAGCTGTGGGCTTAAGACCATGTGAGCTGGACAATGCAGCAATGGTCCACCATGCTGTTCACTGATGAGAGTCGGGTCATTGGCATATAAATGATGCTCATCGGCTTGTCTGGAGAAGGTGAGGTGAGAGATACCCTGAGATCAACATGATCACCAAGGTTTACTTTGGTGGAGGAGGTGAAACAGCCTGGGAAGGCATCACCAGTCAGTGCAAAACTGATTTGGTTCTTGCAGATGACCCAATCAGTACACGTTCTTACCTCAGAGACATCATAGAACCCATCATTACCCCCAAATTTCCCCAGCACACCTCCAACTTTCTGTTCATGGATGATGATGTTCCTCCACATCCTGATAGAATCGTCACACCTAGACTTTAGGAAGTGGAAGTGTCTCTTGTGATGTGACCCAGAAATGACCCCTGACCTGAACCCCACAGAGCCTGTCTGAGACCAGCTGAAGCATCGTACTTCACCCCCAAGTGACCTCAGAGAACTGCATACAGCACTTGTGGAAGAGTGGAGGGCATTGCCTCAGAACATCATGAGGCCGATGAGAATGAGACGTCACTGTCAAGCCGTCATAGCGGCAATTAGTGGAAATATCCTCTATTGACAGGGTCAACCTTTGTTTATTGGGGCTATATTTATTATCGTCATAATTTTTGGGTTAATAAATATCAAAGTAGTGTAAATTGTGTTTCTCCTCATTCATCATCAGTCATATCAAAGGTAACTTTGACATATTTCAGTACAATTCAAACTAAATAGGAAAAGCTTTCATGTAAATAACAACATCCATAACTTATTATTATTAGTGTAATTTTAAAGAGACTCTTAGTTAAGCAAGCTTAAGATTTATTCATTTCTTTTTAGTAATCAGAAAAAAAAATCACAAAACGTCTAAAGCACATGGACCTTTTTGCTTTCTGCAAGAAGTTCCTGCAGTTTGAAGATAAGGATGGTCTCACACGATCCAGGTGTCGTCAACCTGCTTTGCACTTTCCTGGAGGTTAAAAGCCTTAATCTGCTATCTGGTCTCTGCCCTAATGAACGAGAGCACTTCTCCGCTGCTTAATTTCATTTCTATTGATGCAGTGAGACCCACTCTGCTGGTGGTAAAGACTCCAAGCTCACATAAATCTCCTATTTGTCCTTTTCAAATATAGCATGCACCCGCTTCTCCTCTTCCCTTCATCTCTCTTGCATCTTAAGAGATGATTTTCTAGTTGCTCCCACTCACGCATTTAGAGCTATTGCGTTACAAATAGGGTTAAATGGCAATAACTGAGGCCTTGGTGTTCTGTATTATAGGAAAAAAATTAGGCTAAAATGGAAAAAGAAAAAAAAAGAAAAATAAAGGACTGAGATAGTTGTGAAAAATGAGCAGAATCAATCTAATAACTGGCTATCAAGAGCCCAGCCCCAGAAAATAGTTGCCTGAAATGTAATCTTTGATAATGCCTCCCAACCCTCCTGCCCCTTTCGAATGTGATTTTCCCTGATACCCCTCTTTTTTTCTTGAAATCTTTTTTTCAATTTTTTTTAATTTGAGGAGCAGGGTGTGTGTGTGTGTGTGAAATAATGAGTCACTGATTTGTTGAATTGACGGGCTCCCATTCCAAGAACATGATGCCAGTTCAAGAAATCTAATGAAAGAAAGAAACTGTGTGTAAGAACAGTGACATATTTTTACTGCCTGAACTTAAACTAAAACATTTTTCATCAGCAAAAAAGCCTCCAGCATCAAAGAAAAAAAAAAACAACAAAAAAACAGAAAACCTCACTGCATTTAAACACGAATGATAAAATACAGTCCTTAGATGGATCAATTTATTAAACTGTTTGCTGCTATTTACTGTGTTCAAATGGACATTTTGAATGAAGAGGAATGCACATGTCAAGTTGGGTTCCTGTTAGCATTTATTTTGTGTTCTTGGCTTTTGTGTTGGAAGCTTTGTTGTGGAAAGCAGGTCTTTTCATGGCTGCTGCAGGAGTGAAGGGTGTCAGCCTGCTTCGAAAAGGTGGGCAAAGAAGAAGTGGAAGGGCTGCAAAAGCCTCTGTTTGTGCACCGGCACTGACAGCAGTGTGTGGCTGCTGTCAGGGAATGGTGAGTTGTGCTTTTATCACTGTCGTGTGTGGGCATGTCTGCATGAAGATTTGTGTGGAGCTGCGTGAGAAATCTGCGGCTTTCAATAACTTCAATTTTTTAAAGAAAACAAATTAAATAGTGCATCGAAACACACCAATGGGTGCTCAGTGAGGCTTTTCTGGGCGCACAATGTAGATAAAGTTATAGTGATTTCTCCTTTTTTTTCTTGGTGGAGGAGTCATGCAGGTCATGAACACAACTTAAAACTCTTTTCAAAGACAGCGGGCTCAGCTGTCGCACACATTTTTTAGCAGTACTGGCAGAAAATCAAATCGCTTGATTGTCCACACAGCTAACTAAAAAAACAGAAGTAAAAAAAATAAAAAAAACAAAGCCTACCTTTTTCTTTTTTTTTAATCACAAACATGATCATCACACTAACCTTCAAATTGCAAGTCTAAGTAATTTGCTAGATTTTCCTCAATTTAAGTTAATAACTTCACCCAAGAATCACATTTTATGTCTGTAAGTTCAAGTTTTGAAATTGATTCCACTGTTAAAATACATTTCTAACTGCTGTTACAGTCACATTCAGGTATCTTGGATAGAAGAATCTGTCTCGTCACTGACGCAAGCGTCAGAATTAAAAGACTGTTCTTCCTTTTATGTAGTTTTTTTTACTCAAACGAGAAAAATAAAATACAAAAAAACCCACAAAACAACATTAAAAAGTCTAAACTGAATCTAAACATGATCGAAACACAATGTAAACGCACTCTAAATGTGGTCTAAACACAATCTGAACACATTCTAAGTGGTCTAAACACAATCTAACAGGATCAAAACACAATCTAACAGGATCAAAACACAATCTAACAGGATTTAACGCAATCTAAAAGAATCTAAACACAATCTAACAGGATCTAAACACGATCTAACAGGATCTAAACACGATCTAACAGGATTTAACACAATCTAAAAGAATCTAAACACAATCTAACAGGATCTAAACACAATCTAAATTCTATCTAACAGGATCTAAACACAATCTAACAGGATCTAAATACAATCTAACAGGATCTAAACACAATCTAACAGGATCTAAACACAATCTAACAGGATCAAAACACAATCTAACAGGGTATAACACAATCTAAAAGAATCTAAACACAATCTAACAGGATCTAAACAAAATCTAACAGGATTTAACACAATCTAACAGGATCTAAACACAATCTAACAGGATCTAAACACAATCTAACAGGATTTAACACAATCTAACAGGATCTAAACACAATCTAACAGGATCTAAACACAATCTAACAGGATCTAAACACAATCTTAACAGGATATAACACAATCTAAAAGAATCTAAACACAATCTAACAGGATCTAAACACAATCTAACAGGATTTAACACAATCTAACAGGATCTAAACACAATCTAACAGGATTTAACACAATCTAAAATAATCTAAACACAATCTAACAGGATCTAAACACAATCTTAACAGGATCTAAAAACAATCTAACAGGATCTAAGCACAATCTAACAGGATCTAAACACAATCTAACAGGATTTAAACATAATCTAAACAGGATTTTGCATGATTAAATAAAATCATGTTAAATCTAAAAAAAAGGCCCAAAAATGCTTTTAGCCAACAGGGAGTCCGAACAGCTGAATGAAAAAGAGGTGACAGGAGCATGCATGCATGGAATATATTATGCAATATGATTCCAGCCAAATGTTTCCACCATTCAGGTTCTGTTACATACAAGTAGAAAAAAGGTGTCATCAAGTAAGGTTGTACGATGGCATAGTGGTTAGCACTAAGGCCCTGGTTCAAATCCCAGCTGGGACCTTTTTGTGTGAAGTTTGCATATTCTCCCCGTGCATGCATGGGTTTTTTTCTGGGCACTCCAACTTCCTCCAACAGTTCAAAAGCATGCTTCATAGGTTAACTGATTACTCCAAGTTGTACCTATGTGTGCATGTGAGAGTGTGTGTCCCTGCAGCAGACTGGGGAAATATTCAGAGTGTATCCCACCTTTGCCCAACAGCTGTTGTGATAGGCTCCAGTAACCCCATGACCCAGAAAGGGATTATGCAGGTTCAGAAGATGGATGGAAGCAAAAACACAGCAAATTAAAGTGTTTTATGTTATTGTTTTTCTCATTTTAAGATTTTGCTGTCTTGATTCTGAGTCTTGCAACACGTATAACAACGTTAGAAAAAGGTTTTTTGCTTTCGAAAAGCACTGTAGAAGTCGAGTGAGTCCATCCTGTGATACATTTACCGCCTCAAAAGAGGCGGGCCCCCTCATTATTTAAATGTTTGAACACAACCCTGACCTTCCCTTGCCCCCAAACCAGCTCCAGAACACAAACATTGCAGACCTCAAACCCAGTGAGGCGTGGGTAACTCCGCAGGAAACACTTGCATTACGCCAATACCACAACCGTTAATGTGATTCCGCATTAAGTATGATAATGCTGTTCTCTTGTTACGAACATTTGCACATCTATAATTGACATTGTGCCTTCAGGTGATAGCTTGGTTATTAGACAGCTGCCAGAAATGATGGCTGCCGACAACCATTCCTCGCCATTGTTTGTTCAAATTGGGTTAAATCTCTCTGGACTGCAACTGAATAAACACACATTATCGTTACAAATGTTGCAGCGGAGCAACCCAACCCTGCAGTTGCCCGCACACAGAGGACCAGGCCTGGAAGATTTTTGAAAAGAAACAGCAGCTCGAACAAAGAAAAGTACATCAGCTGGTTAATAGGCTGCAACACAAACATCCATTAAGTTTTGAACTGTAAAATAAGAAAACAGACTATGAGAGGAGAAAGTTTACCCTCTAGGGAGTGTTTTTGCACCCTACAATGACAAGAAACTCTCTAAAGTGTTAGCTCTGCAATTTGCTGGTAAGCAAAGACCCAATCTTTGGCTGAGTCAGGTCATTATTTAGATGTCTTTTTAATGGTGTAGAGCTTTCTAAATCCAACTTCTTGATGTCCTCTCTGCTCCCCCCATAGAAGATAAGAAGTCAGATATTTTTGCCAGAGCTGCTTTTGTAAAGAGAGAGGCGATATCCACATAGCAGGAGCAGGGATTGAAAGGTGTTCCACTTCAAGACTTCACAGTGAATAAAACAGGACACTTTAAAAAAAAAAAAAAAAGCGACGTGTACCTCTATGGTTTTCAATCAGGGCCCAGTTGTGGCCAGGAAAAAACATAAGTGCTGAAAAGATGGAGCTTATTTCTCCTCGGCTTTTATACAAAACACAGGAGGTTGGGTCATTGTTGTGGAGCAAAAGGCCAAAGGAAAAGCTAAATGGAACACCTCACTCAATAATATTGTTTATCTGAATTTTTCCACTGCAGAACGGTAAAAAAACTGCAGCTGGGGTTGTGCTGCAGTGGTAAAGACTGCCCTCATCAGGCTTTTGTGAGCATTGACAGTAAAAACAGCAAACACCAACCCGAGGTACCAAACTGGGTCCAGCTCTCCTCCGTGCACATAAAGTTGGCCTCACTCCGTTTGATGAGATGAAGGTTACTGGCCTTCTCCAGACTTTTTATCCACTTGCTGACTTTTCCTTGGGGATCAATCATCAGAGGCCACCACCTGGCATTACTACAAATAAACACACCCGCATTAAATGTTTGGGCCAAGTCAGAGCGAAAGATCTGTACTTGTTAAACGCGAGACATCATAACAGCATGGAAAGGGGGGGCAGGACAGGCATTGATGCCGATCAGCTCAGACGTGAACGTTCCTGCTAAGCACAGTCAGACAGCTCACAGCTGGAGCGCACGTCAGAGGCCAGAGGACTGTGATTAAAACCCAATGCTGCTCCTTCCTTTACATAGTAAAACAAAGTTACTTTTACAGGCCGTTTAAAGCTAACACAGAACATTTATTGGAACACCATCAAGTTTGAATTGAGTCATTTTAGGGTCACATGAGAAGTGTGACTCCTGCTTCAAAAGAAGATCTGCAGGTTTAAAATCTTTATTTACCCAGTAGGTTCATAGTAGACACGTTAAAGGAAGAGCAAATTACCTTATTTTTATTTCTTAACAGCAACTCGAGCTTGTTAATTCATTCAAACAAACAAACAAACAAAAACAATATTTTGTATCGAAAATAGTTATTGTTGGGAATTTTTTTTATTTTATATTTTGCAAAGCTTTTCCACAACATTATAGTCTCCGAACCCTTCAAAGACAGGTGCCTAATCCACTGATTGGCTGTGACAAGCAGTGACCTAGATTTCAATAGAGATAGTAACAGATCACTTCTGGCCTCTCTAAAAACTGATTGTGTGCTATAGTTTGAACCACTGACTGTACATGAGAACTGGACTGAGTAATCGCTCCCCCCTGGTGTTCCAAATAGGAAGTACCCACTGGCTCCTAAAGCCCAAATCCCATAGACTTCTATTGAGAAATAAACCACAGTTATCAGAATAACCATTCATGCTCTGATTCGTACCGTTTTTTTACCATGTTCTTGCTAGTCTTAGTTTTGTTTTTCAGTATGTCTTTCTGTAATGGAAGTTATTCATGTTACAAACTGACCAATGTGATGCCTCAGTATGTAATGTTGAATGTTCAACATATTTGATTGACAGATCATGTAGCCAAGTGGTATGGGTGTGGCCTTCCAACAAGCTCCCTACTGATTGGCGAGAGTGGTTGCCACAGAAACGTTGACTTGGACCAATCACTGCTTTTTGGCCTCATCTGGCTCCAACATAGCACCTTCCACATTGTGAAAATATGATGACAGAATTGACTTCATCACATTGAAACCAGAAGAAAGCCATTGACCTACACAGTCAACGGTTTGGAGATGCAAGCAACTCAATGAAGATCCTCCCTTTTTTGTAAGACCAAATCAAGTCCAAGTCATTGCATTTCATTTCAACTTGGTAGCAAATCTTAAAATCTACAGATGAATATTTTATTGCCACAAATTGTCAATAAACTACTTTCAGACAGCTTTTGAGATTCAGAAGATCCTTGCTCCATTCTCAATGTACTTTTTGGGTGATCTTTTTTTTTTTTTTTTTTAGCTTTGACAGTGATATCTCGTAGATAAAAAAATAAGAATAAATAAACAAAGATTATTCACAAGTCACAAACTCAAGTCTTTGAGCTTGAGTCTCTAGTCAAGCTCAAAGACTTGAGTTTGTGTAAGTGAGTAAGTGTCTTACAGTATGACTCAAGTCCAAGTCTTAGGTCTAAAGTCCTAATATCTCTGGAACTTAGTGATATAAAACCTGTGGAGAAATGGGGTCACGTTAACATTGTTAAAAATATAAAACTGTTTTTTTGATAGCAAATTAAAAAAGGAGACTGATTTGTCCATCTTATGATTGTTTAAAAGTCTGTTGTTTTTTATTGAATCTGGAAGAAAACTAAAGATGACAAATTGACTGTCTGGGGCAGCTATGGTGCAGAGGTAGAGCGGCCCGCCTCTCGTCAGGAGATCGCAGGTTTGGTTCTCGCCCTGCGTGCCCATGTGTCGAAGTGTCCTTGGGCAAGACACTGAACCCCACATTGCTCTGTATGTGTGTGTGTGTGAGGGTGAATGGGACTGTGACTGTAAAGTGCTTCGGGGCTTCAGAGAAGGTAACACAGCGGAATATAGGTATACGCCATTTAAATGAGCTGCAGTCGACCAGATAACACATGCTGATGGTTCTAGTTTGAGTTTTTATTAAGATTTTTGGAATTGTTTCCCTTTACCTTTAGAATTTTCTCCCATGCATAGCTTAGTGTGAGTTCAAACATGGACATTTCTATTTCTCTTTAAATTCGGCTGTAAGTGAGCCAACGAGCATTCAAGTTTGCTTTGCAAACTCAGGATCTGGCCCCCTGCAGTCACTAAGTCCTTTACATTCTACCGCAATATTCTCCTGTCAGTTTACAACTCTGCTCGTTCGCTGCCTCACCCTGACATTGTCATCCTCGAATACTGTGTGCCATCTGGAAAGAAAGAATGCACCCATTTGGTTTATTTAAAGAGTCAGCTGGGCTCTTTTTTTGTGGGGGCATGTAACATTTCTGAATCTAGATCTGATCAGATAAAAATCTGCCTGCTAAAGACAGCAGGATAGACCATAAACATGATGGGTACACCCTTCACGTTGAAAAGAGCATTAAACCGAACTCATCAGACTACTTGACCTTTTAACATTGATCCGGAGTCTAATCTTCATGCTCACTCTCAGACTGAAGCCTTTTATTTTTATTAGCCTCACTTTCATTCAGTCCCTTGAGTTATTCTTACACTATACTTGAGAATAGGAATTGTTTTTTTTAATAACACATGTTGCTATTTGTCCTATTGTTGGTTGTTTTTTCAGTAAAATAAATTTGCCATTTCACTAATTGCCAATAGAGGTGTTTTGAATGTCCTAAACTTCTTAACTTTGTGCACCAAGGTGTGTGACAACCAGTGGAGCGTGAGCTTGACTGATGTGAATCCGTTTCTGTTAGAGGTTGTGTGGATGGTGGAGCTGACAACTTTTCCCATGACACGACATGAACTGAAAAGCGCAAAGACGGAGACTTTCTAATTTGCTTCTCTTGGAAGGGCATGTTTAGTCTTCAACAGACAAAACACAAGTTGGCACCTTTCAGCTGAGAGCTTGAGCTGGAGTATAATGAATCAAAGGTTAATCTCTGCTCCAACTCTTAAGTTGTAGTCAATTAAAAGAGGCAAAAATGCACACCATAAAGTCGAAATGAGTTGAGGTGGTTTAGTGGGCCCACATCTGCATGAGGGCAGGGTCTGTACTAGTAATGTGGAGTAAAGAGAAAATTGTGCACAATGTCAATCCTGATCCCCAGACAGAAAGGAGGACATCTCAAATACAAGCAGGAAATAGATTTGGCAAACCACCAATGTAGGGATGAAGGAGGAGATAGCTGGTCAGTGTTTTAGATTGGTCAACAGCAGATGGATGGATGGATGGATGGATGGATGGATGGATGGATGGATGGATGGATGGATGGATGGATGGATGGATGGACAGGGGGGGACATCAGTAAAATGGTGAAATAGAAAGATTAAGGGATTAATTGACATTGGATGGATAGATGGAGAGACAGACAGATGGATGGATGAACAGGACATGAACATCCGCAAAATTGGAAAATGGATAGATTAACGGATACGTGAACAGTGGATGAATGGATGGATGGATGGATGGATGGATGGATGGATGGATGGATGGATGGATGGATGGATGGATGGATGGATGGATTGGTGAATCTCAGGGTTTATTATGTTTTAATGCTGCATTTTGCTGTTCTGCTCTTTCTCACTTGTCTCAGTGTGCAGCACTCTAACTAAACTCTTCAAGATTAAAATCTGTCGGAATCAATTATATCCAAATGATCTGAGCTGTCGAATGTTTGTGTTTTTTTTAATCTGATCAAGACAAAGGAACATGGTGTTAGTTTGAGCTACACAATTACACACATTACACATTGACACACATTTACATCAATATTTGACATTATGACTTGTTTTAATCAACCAGTATTACACTGCAGCTGGAAAGATGCCATTGATTTCACTGTAGCTCCATATTCTGGTTGCAAGGGTGCACTGTCAAAGTTAAAAAAGGATACGCTTGTTTCAAATTGTCCAAGTTACTGCCAGCTGAGACCCCAGCAGCAAACACTGCTGCAGAGTGGCCCCCTGAGAAAAGCACTCACCACCTTTCTCTTTTATGAGATGACTGAACAGTTCTTGAGCAGAAAAGGGAAACCATGCTTCCAGTGAAATGTGGAAAATAGCCCTTCTTTTCTACAAAGAATCAAAAACATTCAAACTTTGCTGCTTCATATGTTCAATGTTTTTTTCTCAAACATGCGTAAACCTACTTCAGTTTCCACCCACTGAAGGAAGATCAAAGAAACTTGGATTTTAAAACAGTTAAAACAGTATTTCAGGAGCCCCAGAGAAGCTGAATCTCAACAGTAATGTTTATATTGCAATTATTCACTGAACAGTAATAGATAAAGCACGTTTTGGGTGTATTGTAATGTTTGCTTGTTTTTCTTTCTTATATCATTTTGCCTTTTTCTTGGGTTTCTGTACCAGCGACGTAAAGTGTCCAGAGTCTACCTCACCTTCACCCTTCACTGGCTGGTATAGAATTCAGCAACCATGTAATCCCAAATGAGAAGAAAGTGGGTTAAGAAAATGGATAAATGCATGGATACATTTGGTCACATCCCAATCAGGTTCATCACAATTACGAGAATAAACACTGTCACATCAGAAGGCATAAATCACACGTCAGGCTCTTTCACATCATGCCAAGTCATTGTTTCACTTTGTCAGCTTGTGTTAGCATATGCTAGGAGGCACTTCTGTAATAGTTTTGTATTAAACCATATCTTTTTGCATCATGTTGTATTATATGATATCGCTCTGTTACATTGTCTAGTATTGTAGCAAGTACTGTATCATATGTTAGTTCAAGTTACACTGTCATTGTCCTTTTTGGCCATAGAGAGGTTCCTTGCTATATTGGTGTTCTGCAGCTTTTTTGTGTGCAATTTTGCATGATTTATTTTTTTTTAACAGAGCATTGTGTCGTGTCTTCTGATTGGCTGCAGACTATTGTCTATCAATTTCCTCTGAGCATTGCACAAAATGTGTTCATTATGCCAAATCTACATAAATCCTTTATCGCCATCAGATTTTTGGTTTTGATCTATAATGCTGGACTTATTTTTCAGAAATGGTTTAAACTTTGAGAGTTTAAGCATGAGAAAAAGTATAAAACTGTTCATTTCTGTCTGAGAATAATGTAAAACTGTGTGTGGTGAAGAGTTTTACAGCCGTAAAACACCTATAATTACTGTAAAAATTAAGTAGACTACTTTCCGTTTTTCCAATGGACCACCATTACATCCTATGTCGTGACATCTTCAAATCACATGCTGGATCATTGCAAAAATTCTGTGATAAATAAATAAGAAGAGGACGCAAACTCCAAAAACATTTGTAGAAAAGCATTAAAACAGCTTCACTGTGTCTCTCTGGATCAGCGTGGGCCACATAAAAGAGCTTGGATAAAGTTTCCTAAAAGCAACATCAAGTGTACCATCTCATCCATATTTATAAGGTCTGGGTGTTGTTCCTCTTTTATCACTCCGGCAAAATTTGGTGGTTTGCCAACGTCTAATGATTACTGCAGGAGGAAGAGCTGCTCCAGCGTGTAGACAGGCAGGAAGCTGAGGGTAGAGCACATCCTCTGGTGAGGTGATCTCCTCTTGCCTCTCAGTGTAAGGCGTGAGTACACTAATGAATGAACAAACAAAGTGGTGCTAATGGTTGTGGTGGTGGCTCAGCATCATTAAAGCTATGCTGATACATACTCTGTGCTCTTTTAAAGAGGATCATACCAGTTGTTGCTGGTTTGACTCCAAAACATTCTGTGCTGTCAGAGCTCCAAAGCCTATGAAATTTACTGGAGTAAAAATGTGTTCATACTTTATAAATTCAAGACTGATGTAAATGCGCATGCGTTTAGTTTTGGGCTTCCGTGTTAAAAATTATACCATTCCCGCATCACTATGCAGATTTTTAAGTCTGTTTTTGGCCTCAACTTACAAAAAATACAATGAAAGTTCAACCTGTTGAACCTGAATCAAAGATTCAGATTGGGTCCTTTTGATTTCACTGAAGTTTCAAATTTGAATACTGATCATAATGGAGAAATGAATTGTTTGTGCCTGAACGGAATGAAACGACAACAAGTCTTTCATATCGCACTGGAGCTGAGAAAGAAAACACCGGGAACAAGATTCCTGAATCTTGCACAGCTTCGACATTTCCCACCATGCCTCTTCCAAGTGTCGGTGGACATAGGCTAGAAAAGGGTAGAAAAAGAGGCCCATCCTCTCCCTGTGTGTCCAGTACTGTTCTGGTGTGAACACCACGGTCTGAATGAGCGTTCATGAACCCACATATATCGCATTCTTGACATGTGTCCAGCATGAATGTAGTATTACTGAAAACAATGTTATCTTTGTATATTGTTTACTGCTGAGTTTTTGATTAGTTGTAGAACAGCCCATGTTTGAACTCGAAAAACCTCTAACTGCTTTCCAGGCTTCTCTTCAGTGAAACCTCACATATGGGATGCCTGACTGTAGCACAGACCGTCCAGAACCAGTGGGGGCTGAAGAAAAGAGTGGCTTTTGGGATGTGACTTCCATCAGTGCCACAATCTCAGTGGGTACCGTGATTGTGTTGAGCTGCATATCTTTGCATATGGCGGGAGAACTCTTTGACTCATTTTTCTGAAGCTCCCTCACTGCTTGGACTCTGGAGGCAATTTTTTTTTAATAAGGGAAGTTGTGATGGATTTCATTTGGGATTTCATTGTGCACGAGCACATATGGTAGGACACTGCTCTGTAGATTAAACTCTTTCATGATAGAGAGAGTACTCGTAGCGTTTTGCATTTACTTTGAGACAAACAGGTATTTATTCACAGAAGGTATTCAGAATTGATTCATTTCAGGAAAGTGCTTGATTGTGTTGTCTCTAAAGTCAAGTGGGGAAAACAGCCATCTGTTTAAAATAAAGATGAATGAAGATTATTTCCTTCCTTAAAAGCTGAATCTAAACCTTTGTTTTTCTTCAAATCAAGTTAATGCGTACATTATGGGTTTGAGAAACTAGAGCATTGGAATAGCTTTAGCAAATTAGCAAATCAAAATGTACTTTGAAAAACCAACTGGGTCGAAAATAAAATAAATATATAAATACATAAATAAAATAAGTTACTGAGCCAAATTTTAAAATAAACTGAAGATGAAATAAACTCATGTCTGAAGAGGGAAACCAGAACTCAGACCTTGATCTCGAGTAGTTTACAGAATTCCGTCCAGAAGGCAGATACGAACTGTGGTCCTCGATCCGATGCAATGTTTAGAAGAAGACCATGGTGCCGAAACACATGTCTAGTCACCAGTACCGCAAGTTCCTTGTCTGATGGCAACTTCCGGAGGGGTACAGCATGAACCAGTATAGAGAATCTGTCTACTGTGGTTAGCATAACTGTGTTACCTCTAGAACTCCATAGCTACATGGGACCAAGGTCTGGAGGGCACCAAAGGAACCGAAGCTTTAATTCTGCGTTCCAGGGACCAACGGGAAGCTTCCAGCATGAGATGGGGGGGCTACAATGTTTTTTAGCCGCAGTAGAACCATAAACCTCCTCCTCTCGTTGGGACTGTTGCGAGAGAGCATCAGGTTTGGTGTTCTTGTTTCCTGAATGGTGTTAGAGTGTGAGGTTGAGCCTGTTAAAGAACAAGGCCTGGAAAGGGTTAAGACGTTTGGTAGTCCGGATTTACTGGAGGTTTTTATGGTCAGTCCACACCAAAAACGGTTGTTCGGCTCCCTCCAAACAGTGACCCCATTCCTCCAATAACATTTTGGTTGCAAAACCACAGCAAAAAGATACATTAATTAAATCAAACAGAAATGCATTGTTATTTCATCCAATTTAAAAATTCATTTTTCTGTAAAGCAATGTGTTTTTTAGTTTTCAGGTTAAAACGTTTTTCATTTCCTTTGATAGATTTGTGTGGAAATTCTCAATTATCAATATAACTTTGTTTATTAAGGTATTAGTTAAAATAAAAAAGTAAAGTAAAAAAATATTCATAATTGAAACAATACTGATTTAGGAATGCACGTTTGATAAATGGATATGTTTTATCACAATAAAATAAAAATCAATCTTACAAGGAACTTGTAAATCTATTCCAAATTTGTTTTATGCACTTTATCTGAAAAATTGATTTGTTTATTATTGCAAAATATGTTGTAGCATTTGTTTTTTACCTCAATGAGGCACAGATTTAGACACATATAGTAATGTAATTGCACTAAAGTTTAGTGAGACCAACATTTTATAAAATATAGGAACCTTTAAACAAAGTGACAGTGGACTTAAAAAAGAAAACAAAAATCATGAGAAACTTTTTCAGAACAAATGTTATGCACTTTGTGTTTAGAATAATGAATAATAGGTGAATATGGCTTTTTCATATATGCTAATTTTACTTTAAAAAAGCATTTTTATAGCATTTTCAAGTTTTATGCCTATGTCGCTTACTGATTTAGTCACTTCCAATGTGAAAAGTGTTAGTAATCATTTTTTTGTTTTCCAATAATTCTAAATCTTAAAACTTGTAGATAATAAATAATGGATATATTATTTTTTCAAGGCATTTCAATTTGCGCAAACCATTGAATTGCATAAAGTGGTCCAAAAAAATTATTTAGACTCACAATAAGCAAAGAAAAATAAAACACAAAAAGGGGATTTAAAAAAAAAAAAAAAACAGCAGGGGTACAGTAAAAATTGGAAATGAGGCTTGGCATCTTCATGAAAGCTCCTGCTGTTAAAAAGCTGATTAATTCAGCGCTATGATAATGACTGGCTGAGAAACATAGGAGAGAAGGTTGAAAGGCATTCATCAGTGCACTGTGCTACAGGGGGATAATAACTGTGCTTTCAGAAGACATGATTCAGACAGAAAAAAAAGAAATAATAATAATAGTAATCAATTGGAATTTATGCAGGAGGAAAAGAAAAGGCTCATCTGCTAAAACTTTTGCACCTGCTTTTTTGTGCTCATGAAATAGTCGGATAAGTTAAGAAAAAGCAGAAAAAAATGTACTTTTCATTTTGTACATTTTCCCCAATTGACACCTTTCATGTGTGCCTCAACTATATGCAAATATATATGCAACATGTAGCATGGGTGGAGTTATTAGCACTCTCAAAATCAAGTCTGAATGAAACCATGACAAAGTAAAAGGTGCTGAAGATCAGAAATGTTTTACTGGACTCGGAATAATTCACGTTCACTGTTTTTAAAGTCCTACTCCAATCATCTTTTAATCTATTGCAAAAGCGTTCAAAGTGGTCTTTTATACGGTGGCCCTGAAGAGCCAATACCATCAACAAATCACTCAACACAAAAACATTTTAAAGATCACAACAATAATAATAAAAAAAAAAAAAAAAAAAAAGTCATCATCCAATCATTGTTAATCAGTACATTCCTTTTCCTTTGCTTTTACCTTTCAGTTTTTTATTTGTAAACAAGACAAAAGAACTTTTGTATAATTTTCTTTCCACTTTACAAGTGTGTGCCACTTTGTGTTGCTCTTTCACGAAAAATTCCAATAAAACATGTTTATGTTGGTGGTCATAATGGGAGAAAACGTGGAGAAGTTCAAGGGTTATGAATACTTTTGCAAGCTCATGTACATGTCCTCCATCGTGAGAAAAATGCTTCATGAACATGTTAAAACCACAAAAAAAACAAAAAAAAACATGATTTTTATTGGAGTGAGTCTTTAAAGACTGGAATTTTGTTCTCTTTTTGAGAGTCCTATTTGAGAGACGTGGAACCTGAAATCTCCTTTATTCTGTTACAGGGGTTCTCCTGATTGTGCTGTCAACATTAACGCATTGACCCACGTGATTATTTTTTAAAAACATTAACATGTCAATATTTATTTATTACATGTCAGTGAATAAACCCCAGAGCCCAGACAGAGAGCAGGGCGGATGTGGGCCGAGAAATGTCTGGAATGAGGATAAATACATTTATGAATTTAAATGCAGGTATATGATGGTGATTGGCTGTGAAGACAGTGAGCACTTCAGCTATTGGCTCAGAGTGAGGACTAATTGATGAGTGTTGTGCGGAGTGACGCATCAGCAACCCAGCGTGTCTGACAATGAGGTTAATCTTCCTTATTCAAATTGCACCAAAGCTTCACTGTGATGTTAAAATTGTTCATTTATTTATTTACTGCATTGTCTGCTGAATCTGAGGCACTGTTTGTTTTGTTTGGTTCTAATAAAAAAGAAAATTAATTTAAATAAAAAAAAATGAATAAAGTTGTTGAAAATCTACAGGGTAATGTGTAGGGCTTTTTTTTTCAAAATGACTTTCTTCAAAATAAGGGTCTTGTTTGTCTTTTTTACATCTGTTACAACCAAGCAATATATTTCTCTCTGACAGTTTCTGGAGAGATTTATTCTTATTATGAGTTCATCTTCAAATATAATTCTTTGTCATTTCTTCTTATTATTTCACTTTTCAACACATTTATCACACATATAAATCAAAGCAAATGTGCCTGCTGTTTAAAATTCTCTCTTTGAGCTGTTTACCTCCACCGTTTTTTGAAGGAAGGTGAGACCACAGATGTCCTTCAATGCTGGGTGTCAGTTTTAGGCTTTTTCAGTGTTTGGGGTTTTGATCTTTGTGAGCGTGCTCCGCAATCACCGCTTGATTGCTGAAAATGTGTGGTGCACTATGCGAGATGTTGGTTTTTAGTCTGGGTTATGGCTGAAATAATCTGGGAAAAAACCCAAATGTCATGGACTGCTTTTAGCACACACAGGCTCAAGCTAACAGAGCGCACTTTAAAACCATTTTCATAGCTAAGGTAGAATTGCAAATTAGTTGCAAATATCGCTGCTGATCCTGTTGTGGAAGAAACAGAGTGACCGTAAACGACAGCAGTGGTGTGGATACGAGCCACCACACAGCGGCAATTTTCATGCATTCTCTTCAGTTTTGCTCCACCTTGGAAGTCATCCATCATGCAGTCCATCACATTCATCAGGGGCTTCAGTAGATTGGTGTCAGAGGTCAGAGACAGCTCATGCAGTCAAACAATGAGAAGCAACACTTCAAAATAAACCGGAAACATGCACAAAAGTCAAATGATGCCATTAAACTGGAGCCTAAAGAATACAGCCGTGTGCAACAGAAGTCCAGATCTAAACTGACAGAAAGTTAAAATGGCAAGAAAACGTTTGAGTGAAGTTATCATTTGCAAAAAAGAAAAAGTAAATCAACACATGATTATGACTAAAAATATTTTTCTTGGTTTTCTTGCTTGGAAGAAAATGGTTTTCTTGTAAAATGCAGAACTTTTGCAGTTGATGTGAAGGTCTTCAGTGCACATTTCCAACCACTGCATTTTATGCACTTTAGAGCTAGGTTCACACAGTTCTCAGAAACGCATACTTACGCCCCACTTTCAATGAAAAATTGATGTAAACGTGTGGTTATGCTCATTTCGGGCTTCTGAGATCTAAATTCTCACATTCATGCGTCACTACGTAAGTTTCTATGACTGTTTTGGGGCTCCACATTCAAAATGCACTGAAGGGCTGTTGAAAGTTAAAAAAGGTTGACCTTTGACCAGTCAGGGACTCTGATTTGGTCGTGACGCATGGACGGCGTCCCTTTTAATTCACGGAAGTGCCAACGGTTTGTACCACCTCGACATTTTGCACCGTGCCCTTTTCCAAATGCAGGTGGCAGACATGCACTCGTCTCAGGTAGGGACAGTTCAGTGTGAAAACCACATGTTAAACACGCAATCAAGAACGCACTAAAACCAGGCTGAATGCGCAGTCACACGCATCACATGTCCATGGGAACTTAGCAAAGGACTGACTTAAAAGCCTTATTTTTTCCCCCAAACTCCAGTGTATCTCATAACCTGGAGCGCCTATCGATTGGTTCTGCTGCGAACGTGGTTGGGTGTTATTGTGAATATGCTAGAGTGTAAATGTGTCAGACTGTGTTTTTTATGTGTTACTAACAAGGCTTGCAGTTTGCTTTGTCACAGTAACATTTTGTTTTTGCAACAAAGTTGGGAGTTACAGGTTTTTGTCTAAGACGGATAATGCTTCTAACATGTAACGTATTACAAGTAAGTTCTGGAGATACTGTGAACACATTTAATAAAGTAACCTACCGACAGATGTATGTCTAACTAGTTTGTCTTATAACGTGCCTTTTAGTTTGGAGCACTACATACATGATATAAATTCATAAAAAGACCATTCATTGAAGCTGCGCCTTATCATCTGGTCTTTTGCAGAAAATACTGTATACAGGTTTCCCTAAATGCTGTTTTTAATAAAATAATTGAAAATAAATGAGACAAGTGTCTGAACCTTCCTTCTGCATGCAAATCATGCGGTTTAGATGGTAAACCCTGCCTCAAATGAGGAGAAATGATTTGTAAATAGCATAAATTGTTAGTGTTAACCTTGAATTATTGCTGGAAAGACATGTGATGATTTGCTGAGATCACAAGATTTTGTTTAATCCAGCACTGTTATTTTCCTTTGTTTAAAAAAAAAAAAACTATCTGAAACCCAGAAACTACAGCTGCATTGTTCAAATGCATCAAAGCAATCCATTTAGTCAGAAATGAAGATACATTTAAAGTTAAGAAGACAGTAAAAGACTTCACAAAAGTCAATCTAAAGGTCTGATAGTAAAAATACCGCAAAATAAGTTCAATTGTCACAAAGGTTTTGGTAAATTAAAAAAAAGAAAGATTTTAAATAATCTTTCAAATGATCTCCACTCAGAAAAGTCAGTGGTACATGAGATAAAAGTTTTTAGTCTTTTGTCCTCCTAAAAGTAGCAATTGAGAACAAATATGGATACGATCTGTCATTTCTTTACTGTAGCTTTCAACAATTCAGTTTTTCACTCAATACACTACCTGTGTGTTGACTGCCCCAAGTCTGATTTCAATCCATCACAGATAACTACTGCATGGGTTTAAATAAAGTTTCATAAATTTTACTTTCCGGATGACAAGCATTTGCACATGGCATGAGGTCAACAATACAAAAACTTCCTGTAAAGACTCTTCTAACTGATTAAATCACAGTTTTTTCTGAAATAGTGTGCTGTGCATATGCAATAGCACACTTGAATAACAGTGTTTCCATGTCTTTTCTAGGATCCACATGCTGCTTTCATCTGTTCTCCACCACCAGGAGCGAGCACGCAGCTTCACAAGGTCACTATCATTTCAACATTGGAATATAAGTGAGGGGTGTTTGCTGACAGGAGCGAACTCCTACGCTGTCATAATGGAAGCTGACAACAAGTGTCGATTCTCCAGCGAGTTGTGTTGGCAAAAGGTGCACTTTAAATTGAGTTGTTATAAACAAATGAGGACGCCTCGGCTGAGGCCATCTGGTGCTCGAGAAGGAAGTGAACACGCTGTAATGTGATGATATGAAGAAGCACATGGCTCATGCAGGGAATTGAAATAAACTGATGCTGACTCTAGATTATTAGCTGGGATGAAATTAGCCAGACAGATTTGTGCAAAGAGGAAAAAAAAAGTTTTGGGGACAAAGATTTGGGTTTGTTTTACTCTGCCTTTGCATTGTACATTAGAATCCCTCATTCTACAGAAAAAAAATGATAAAAAATAAAAGCTTTATGGATCAAACATGTCTTTTCAATGACAAAATTATTTAGAAATACTTTAAGAATTGGATAATTTAACAATTTTGTCACTGTTGAACATATTGTTTTTTAAATTTCTTTAATCCCCGTCCTGATAAGCACCGACCCTTCCAAAGATGCTTATCCAGAAGAAACGTTCACTCACATCGCACTCCGAGTGATCCACTGGACTTCTGTTTGTCCTGTGTGATCACAGGCCAAAACTGTCAATTTACCCACAATTATAATAACAAACAGGGTTATTATTCACCTTAGCACTTCAAGTAACTAGCATTACTTACAAAAAAATAGTACAAATACTTTTTCTATTCTAAAAACTACCTGAATAAAATAGTAAAAGTACTTATATTTTCTAAAAAAAAAAAAAAAAAAGGCAAGACTCTTCATGCTATTGCCTAACTACACATTTTATATTTTATATATATATTTTGAAAAACAGTAATAGTCTTAGTATTTTCATAAAAAACTAAAAACAGTAACACACTTTTAACAAATGTAAACATTAGGAATTTTTGTAATTTTTCTAAAAATAAAAAAAATGAAATCTTAAAAGAGCACCATTCTTTTTGCTTTCTATAAAGAAGTAAAAACATTTGTTTAGTTCTACCCCCCCACACACACAAAACAACTAAAAACAGTAACATTCACCCTCCCCCAACAAAGAAAGATAAAAACTAAAAACCAACATTTATTTGATCCTCCCTCCCAAGAAAAGAAACTTAAAATCAGTCAATGAAGGGGAAAATTCATCAAAAGATCAGATCTCATGAATGAAAATTGTTGTTTCCTAATCCAATGGATGTGAACATGCACTGTTTGTTATTAATGAAGAGTCTGCATCAATTCATGGAAATTCATGACTCAGAGGAGATGCCTGTTTATTGGTATAATAAAAAGATGGACAGATTTCTGCATTTGAAAGTTTCAGCTGCAGAAAGAAACAGGGACTTCTGGGTGTGGATGTAGTTAGCTTGTGTGAACTGAGACGCGATGAAGCAAGAACGATAAGTAGTCAGGAGGCAATCATGACCCACGGAGGTCAAGTTCCCAAATGGAATGTCTGTAGAGCTACCTTCACACCGAGCATGTGACGTGCTAAATATGGGTTTTGAACGCGCACTCAGCCCATGGTTTTCCTACTGGACAAACAGGGAGGGGCTTCTTCTTCTTGTTTTGCTTTTGGTAACTAGCACGTGTTTGGTACCAACTGTTGGAAGAAGCTTTTCTTTCACAGCTCTATTCCGATATCTGAAAGACTTGGTGTTACACAATTCCATCCTGTTACAAATTGCAATTATTCATTTCTCCTCCAGGATCAAGTTTTAAACAGTTGACACTTCCGTGTATCAAAAAGGACGCCATCCAAATGTTACAACAAAATCCGAGTGTCTGATTGATCCAATTTCAACCTGGTTTTACCTCCCAGGTTTAAATTACAAAAGCGCGTCCATTGATTATTCTTTTTGAGCCTGAAAGCAAACACAGAAACAGGAACATGAGAGCTTTGAACGCAGAAACCGGGACCTCATGTATGCACATTTGCATAGATTTTTCAATGAAAATGGTTGCTTGAATGCACGTTGCCAAGGGCAGTGTGAACGTACCTCAATAGTTTTGGGATGATGTTTTTGTTCTCTTTTAGCAAGCTTGATCAAAGCAAGCACAGAGGTACCCTCGTACACAGAAATTGGCAACGAATAATAGAAAAATAATATTTTTATAAGTGCAAACAGAGAACTGAATCAGATGGATAACCACATGAAACTCGACTGGCTGGCCTGCTTTGAAACTTAAAACCACCTGCTAGTCTGGCATGATTTCTTCTATCTAAGCAAAAGCAGAACCAAACTGCAACTCAGGATGTCTGTCAGTTCAACTTAAACATCAGGAAGAACACAAAGTGCTGGTGAAAAGGACGAGGCAGAAAGAGAAGTAGAATGGAGAAAAGTTGGAGCAGTGGATGCACAGCGTCAGCGATGACGATGATGAATGTGGCGTTCCCAGACGTTCATCAGCAGAGACCTTCATCTGTCTCCTGCCTGAGATGCCTCTCAGTCCTTTCAGCCATGTAAATACAACAAATCAGTTCTGGTCCTCTCTGTGAGATCGATAACTGCTAAACAAAGCCTGCAGCTCTGACAAATTGGATAGATGTGTTTACTCGGAGCGTGAATGTTTCTCAGATGAGCCTTGGATATTGAGTATAACACATATTTTTACCTGACATTAAGGTTACATCTTTTTTTTTGTGTGGAACATGGAGTCTGTTCTCCAAAGGCTTAGTGATCAAGTTAAAATGTATCACGGAGAGCATTAAAAATGCATGGTTAACCATTTGCAAATGCAGCTTTGGTTTCAAAGTTTCTGGGATAAACATGATGAATGCCATTCTCCTTACCGCAAGCTGTGCATCAGCAAGCCGTTTATGGTGATAATGTTTTCAAAAAGTTTCCCCCTGAAAGTTTCTTTACCTTTTGTGTAGCCTTACACACAAAAGATGAAGACAATGCTCTTTCTAAAGCATCAATAGGGAGCAGCAGCCAGCGCCCCGCAGGTGGTGGGCTTTTCTCCAAAGCTCTCATGATACCGCGTCTTACCGTCTTTATCTTAGAGATCTGCGGGATTTTCCCAGCAGAGATATCGCAGCTTCATGTGCAGGGATGACAGTCCACTCTCCTTCAGGTAGATCAGCCGCCGACGAGATCAACAAAAAATGTTGTGATGTATATGGAATATGAACGCAAAAACATGTGCAGCCTGAAGACAGATGAGTCATAGCAACACAACTCTGAAAGTCACAGACACAAACGCAATATGACAATTCTGACTCCAATAAGACGGATTGTTCTGTTGCATTAAGGCCTTTAGCTTAACACGAGCTCAAATCAGCTAAAATTAACCGCTCTGTTAATTAAGACAACGTGAGCACCAAAAATAGCTCCAGATCATTGGCCAGGAACTTGAGCAGATTAGTGTCGATAATGGATTTCAGGAACAGAGCTGTGTGTCTGCGATGTCCTCAGTGAAAAAGGCAAAAAAGTAACAGATGTTCTCACAGAGAAAGAAAAGAAGAGAGCGTTGGATCACCACAGAGACAGAAAATGGGAGAAAGGGCACAGTGAGAATCCATAGATGTAGCAGCTATATCACCTGGGGGGAAAAAAAACATGTATCCCTAAAGCCACTTCTGATCAACAGGCAGCTCCTTTAAAATACTAGGAAAAGCAACTGTGGTTGTTTTCAGGAAATGTCCTTTTTTAGGAAAAGCTTTGTTAAAAGGTTTTGTCTTTGGTTTGTCTATAAGTACTTCAATAAACCTTAAGAGCCTGTTTGACTTCATTGTCTGCCTCATCTCTGTAATTTCCTTTCATGACTTTTAATTGAGTTTGCTTTGGTTCCTGCTTACCAAACATTAGGTTTACAATGAACCTGATCTAACGTTCAAATTCTAAATGTGTCGTGTTTTGAGAATGACTTTCCGTTAAGCTGCATTAATACAGCCCTCTGCAACACGGGTTCAAGCGGCCACTTCCAATAAAAAGCCCTTGTGCATAAATGCAAGCTTTTTTACACATTTTGAGTTCCTGCATTCATTGAGTCTGTTGGTGTGCGCCTTCTGCGATTTGTACCGCCGGCTGAGGATAGCAGCTGAAACAGGTGGTGGTCAGGATGGAGGGAGTCTTTGATGATGTGATTGGCTCTGCTTATGTAGCGAGAGCTGGCGATGTCCTCTAAGCTGGGCAGGGGGGACCTGGTGATCTTCTGGGTCGAGTCGATCACCCTCAGCAACGCTTTACTGTCTGTGGCCGAGCATCCTGAATACCCCGCCATTCCCAACTTCCCTACTGCCGTTGTGGTATTTATAGTCCAGGAAAGATCCTTGGTGATCTGCACTCCTAGGTAGCAAATAGAGTACAAATAGAGTGCTCCATGCTGTCCCCATTTATGTTCACTGGGGGTGGGTCCACTCTGCCTTTTCTGAAGTCCAGGATTGTCTCTTTTGTTTTAGTAGTGTTTACCAGCGTTCCAGTCTGCTGACCTCATCCCTGTAATCTGATTTATCCTCCCCTGAGATAAGCCCGACCACAATGGTGTCGTCAGCAAATTTGATGATGAGGTTGGACGGGTGGGTTGATGTGCAGTCTGATTTGTATAGTGTGAAGAGGAGGGGGCTCAATATACATCCTTGTGGCGATCCAGTCACATCTTCCTGGGGTTGTTGTCAGTGAAGTGGTCCTCAATTCTCCTCTTGTAGACCATCTTTGCCTACCTAATCCCTCTTTTCAGGGTGGATCTGACAGCGCTGTATTTAGGCCAGTCTATATCCCCTGACCTGAAGGCAGTGTTCTGTTTATTTAGGAAAGCTAAGTCATCCAGGGTTCCTAGTTTGGGAATATTCTGATTCTTATGCCACTGTGTGAAGTCTTGTTTTCCTGTTGCATTCATTTTGTGCATTTTTCCTGAAATTTCTCTGTATATCCTGACCCTTGCGTGTCTTGACTCTGTCCTGCCTTTCTCCGTGTACTTTGACCCCTGTCTGGTTTTTGACTTTGTCCCTCATGCCCATGTCTGTCTGATCTCTCTGACCAGTTGTACACTAATACAAACGCCTCTGCCTCTTCGTCACACAACTGGTCTCACAAGTGTCTTCACGGCAATGCCTACAAAAATAATAAGAAGATGATTCTGTTTTAATTTGTTTATATATAAAATTGCTTTTTATGTATGAAAAGATGAAAGATGCAGGATAGTTTTTGCTTGTAGCAGTGGATGCAGTCTATTTTTTCCAAATAAGAAGCAACATTTGTTTTCTTTTTTTTCTTCACAAACCCAACAATCTATTGTCAGTACTTCAGGATAAACACAGTCAGCTAATAATTGTCTAAACCCAACACCTAGAAACAGACAGGAAAGGTGGAGAGGGGGGGTTTCAATCAGGGATTCTATTTACATTTAATAGGGCTTTTGAGCAAAACAAAAAAATGTTTTAACAGTTTGCAATATTGCAATTACATAGATTCAAAGCCAACAAAAAATTTTTTTCTTTAGCCCACAGTTTTCCTTTAGTGGCAATTTTTCTCTTCCCTGAATAATTGATTTGGTTCATCACAAGCAATTTTCAGCAATAAAAGCAAGAGAAATAGTGTATATGTGTATATATGTATATATGTGTGTGTGTATATATATATATATATATATATATATATATATATATATATATATATATATATATACAGCCAATAAAAAGATTGTAAATGTATCTTTTTACCAGATGGTCCATTAATCCATAAGTGACTGTAATGTAATGTTAGTACAAACTGGTTTTTAACACTTCTAGCAAGTCACAGAAAGTTTAATGTCAGCTTGAACAAGTTTTGTTAATTAGGCTTTTCTCTCTCCAATGGAAAGTAATGAACACAGCTCTACAAACACTTAAGGTGCTTCTAAATAATAGAAACATTTTCAGTTTTAAGTTGAGCGTTTTCTGGATGCTGCTTTGGTTCTCACGTCCTTTGATGCAGTCTTTTAACACCTAAAGCACACAGAGCGCTGCGCTGCACTGCCATCAACAAAGCTGTGCTTGAAGTTCTCTTGGCCGGCCTACACAAACTGCCTCCGCTCAGAGCTTCACCTCTTTGTAGTTTAAAACCTTCTTCTTGGCTGCTGACATGATGCCAAACGTGTTTCTGGTTAACTGCCAGCTTACTTGAAGATCAAAAGAGACGAAAAGCAGAGTGTCAAAAAAACCAAACCTTTTCTGTGTGGTGAGATTCTGTCGAGCCACCGCCGGCTGCACCTTCCAGTCATTGAGACAGACTCAAGCTTTTCAGCACAACATGCCCTGATCTCACGCACACACACATATATGCAGAAGGGAGAACTTTCAAACCAAAAGTTTCACTTTCACGTGGGAGCAATTTTATTTCCAAAAACATGGCAGAAATTCTGGGAGGTTGGTTAGCAGCAATTTTAAAAGGTCAGAGCTGTTTTACCTTCACAAAACATCTTCACAGGCTGATACTGCAGTACTGATGCAATTGTTCAGCTTTGAGTTGTTTAGTCTGAAGGTATTACATTCTGCCATCTTTTTCTCTCAAGAGAAAACTTTGTGGTAGAATATACACACAGGTAAAAGACATTTATCGCTTATTTTTCCGTTTTGGTCAATTAAAGCAATCAATGCTACAAAGACAAATCCATCAGAGCTCGTAAGGGTCCCAGACTGCTGGCTTTGGACAAATCATTTGTTCTATGTTTTGCTTCCAAGTGAGAGTTGGACCCCCAGCAGTTGGTAGTGTCTTGTTTTCTTTTACTCAATTTATTGAAGTCTATGTATTTTATGGCTTTATGTAATTTTTTTTCCTTCTAAACCATGAATTTTAAATGTTCTTTTTATCTTTCTTTTCATTGCAAAACCCTTGAATACCCTGATGGCTTTGTAAAGTGCTATAGAAATAAAGTTTCATTCATTCAATCACTAAAAACAAAACAACTAACTTTATTTATTATTGTTTTTGTTCTTATTAGATTAGTATGTTTTAGATGTATTTCCCCAAATGTCACCACAGTGTTGGCAGAATTATTGTTGACAAAAGGAATTTTTCACTTAGCATTTATAAATTCAGTTCATAGCTTTAGATATTTAGCTTTGTACAAAAGTTGAAAGGCAGAATAATAAAACTGAAAAAGAATCACCATGCTTTACTGTAACTTCCAACCATCCCCAGCATGATTAGAATGGCACATAACTCATCAAAGTCACACTTAAGGCTTGCAGCTGCTGCTAAACCTCAGCTTTTTGTGAATAAGACGAGGGCACCTTTCCCAGCAGCAGCAGTTAATTAAAACGTTGTGTTACGAGCGCTGCCGACCGCTCATGATTGCTGATCGCCACGCATCACTTGCAGAAACGGAGGAAGCAGCGATGAATCTCACCTGCCTTTGACAAGCTGCTCTGACTGCTCTAATGTGAGGACTAACAAGGGCTCAAGCAGAGGAGTTACTCATCTGCAGCAACCAGACCTTTAAGTGGGATGAGGCCATCATTTCAGATGAGCACCATGAAACCTCAGCCCACTTTTATAAAAGCTCCAAAATCATCGAAGGAAAAGGAATAATTTGCAGGAATTATTTGTTTCCAAAAAGCAAACCAGCATTGGTTCTTCTGATCTGAGTTTCCTGAACGGTGCAATGAAAATGTGATGGTTAAAGCCTCTGAGACTTTTTTTTTTTAATGTTAAAAGATTGCCAGTAAAAGTAGTTTTGAACTGAAATGTATGCAGAATACAAGGTTTCTGAGAAAAAGAGTTGAAACAAAAACTTAAAAATACATTTTAAACCCCAAATACCATTCGTATCATATTTGATACATGCATTTCTGCGACCCCTATCTTATTAAATTGATCAAAACTTTCTTAAAAACCCATTGTGTAGAACTTGGTCCATGTTTTCCTACCTCATCATTTAGGGGCTTTTCTGCTCATTTCTGCTCAGTCAACACTTTTGGCAGGAAAAGTTTTTCTAACTTTCAGAACTTTGTGATAAGAATAACTCATCTATTGTCATTCATTTTTAAAGGGCTACTTTGCGTATTGAAAGAACACAACATTTATGAATAAAGTAAATCTTTATAATACAATTGCACCACGTTTAAAAATGTGTGGGTCTTAATTAATGGATCAACGTGTATTATGTATTTGACCAGATCATGAGATCAGAATATTCGATTGGAATTTAGACCTTTTTAAGAAGAAGTTGGATCAAAATTGTACAGTGTATAAAACCCTTCATTTAGGACAAGAAAATCTTGAAATGCCTCCATCATGTCTGTGTCTGACACGCGTCCCTCTGCAACTCAATGCAAGCTTTACGCAGGAGTTCTATTTGTAGTTTAATGACACGTCAAAGAATATACCCAAATAGTTGTAATGGTGCTGAAAAAATTGTCTTCTCTACCTTTTATTGCACAGCACAGATGCTAGTTACAAAGTTTCTTGGAGTTAAAGTTCAAAGTTCAACACATCTTCGATCAAGAGTGAGAGCATCAGCTTGTGGTTCTGGCCTCAGAAATGGTGCTCCTCAAATTTTATTGGTCACAGATTTAATATCAAATTTTCAAGTAAATGGATTGGTCAGTGTGAAGCTAAAGCAATAGCTTATTGTTTAGGGTGACAACATGTTATTATAGCGAGTTCAAGACTGAACGGGCGCCATCCCCCAAACTGCCAAAACTCCTCAGCGTACCCGGTCACTTCATTTAAACATGCTTGACATGCATGTCCAGAACTGGAGCACCAGTGGTCCCCTAATGCTGCTTGTGATGAACGAGTCGTGTTTAACAGGAAGTCTGACGGAGGAATTCCAGTATCCAGGTCTTTATCAAGTCAGCTTCAAGGTGAAGTGAAGGTCACAAGTGTGACTCCAGAAAGCTGCTTCAATGTGGCCACAATTAGACTGCTCCTTGGTACCAACAGAAAAGAGTCGCAATTTCTCCAGAAAACATAAAAAATCTATATAAAAATTTCCATGAAAGGCGTCCACCTGTTCATTTTAACAACACAGAAACAAGCTCCTGCTTGTAATGGAAGCAGACCCCTGCTGCTTATATTAAAGCCGGGCTGCCAACAGAATGCTTAGGTGTTTAAACATTCAGCCCTTAGAAAGGTCTGATGTGTCTTGCATGGGAAACTTTTGAATCCCGTAATTAGACTGTTTCTCTTGCTGAGCGTTGCCGTGGTTACGGCTTGCAGCCCAACAAAATGGAACTTCAAAGTGTGTGCCACACCATGAAATGGAGACTAGGCAGGTCTGTATTTTAGTCTTCACAAAACCTGCTCAAAATAGACATGACTAATCTCGTTTTTTAAATTTTCCCAAAACTTTCAAAGTAATGACAGAACTCTTGGATGTAGACACAGAAAACCATCAAGATTTGTGTTTTTTTAATATCTTATCAAAGATATCAGTCTCTTGATTTAATTTCTCTATAATTGTACTTATTTATAAAAACGAAAGAGGGGGAAACACTTGGTTTCTTTTCGATCTAACACTTACAGATGAGAGTTGATGAACATCACCTATTTTGCTCTTGTACTCTTTCAAACACATGGTAAAATGGTATAAATACCTAGATAGGGCTTTACAGTTACAGTTCCATTCGCACATTCACTGACACATGGTCACACGTTGATGGCGGTTTTGTTGCTGAACACTGGCGCCATCCCATAACCACCACGAGCAATTTGGGGTTCAGTTTTTTGCCCAAGGACACAGGAGAGGAACCGAACTTGCGATCTTCTGATAAGAGATCGATTGTTCTATCTCTGCACTATGGCCACAGCTCACAAAGATGATTCATGAGAAGTGACTAACCCTATCATCCACAGTCTTGAGTTCCAGGTTTCCTATATTCCAATACTGCGGAAACCTCAGTTCTTTAATCAGGCGATTCGGTTACCATGGATACCTTTTCTTTTAATACGTTCTTGCTAATGCCATCTTTTTTTATTATGAAATGTTTTCTTTGCCGAAGATTATTCAAGTTATAAACTGACCAATCAGACGCCTCAATGAAAGTATGTGTTCCCCATTGAATGTTCTAAACGTTTAAGTGACAGATTTTCTCAAACCCGCTTTCAAGTGGTAGTGGGTGTGGCCTTCCAACAAACTCGTTGTCATGGAAACGTTGACTCAGGCCAACTCAGACCAATCACTGCTCACTATTTCTGGTTCAAACAAGTCAACGTCCAAAATGCAAAAAAACCCAACAGCTGAATTAAATTCATTGAACCTGAAAGATGGTCCTTTTCTATGGATGATGTCACACTGACTCGATCCAGTTCTCTCTATAAATGTCAATATCTGTGATCAGATTGTTATATGTGCCACAAATTCTTTATCAATTTTGATTTAATATTTTTCTGCATTTTTTTCATTTTAGAATTGGATCTGGTCAAAAGCCTCTCAGAAGCAATGTTGTCTCGTTTTCAGGTCAGTTATTCAGTAAGGATTTATTTTGATTAGAGGCTCACTTTCAAGGGTGAATTTGGACACAAAAGATTTTAAAACATAATAAAATAAAGCTTTATTTCTGTTTCTAATCAGAGAAAGATTCGTTCATAGCCTTTACACATAATAACATATGTCTTATACAGATGATTTGACTCGTTAAGAAGGCCATTGCAAAAAGCAAAATTCCGATTTGACTCCATTTCAAACATGGAACAATATTGCTGCTAAGTGTGTCTGATGGATGAAGCCTGATTAAATCTTTTCATAAATTTCATCATACTCATGACTTTAGCTCATTCTTTTGGCTAACAATGTAATAATAGGTCTAATTTTATATTCTGTGTGCCGGTAGGAATCTATTCATGAGCTCACTGAATGGATAGCCGAGTATTATACACGATAATGTCGTTTTTATGCTCCAAACAGATGGCTTTAGTAAAAGACAGGTCCGTAATCTGCAGGAAAAACCCAGAAGGTAAAAAAATTGGATTTTTCTTTGCCATAAGTGGTGGGATAAATGAATCCTGGACAAAAAAAACATCTTGCATATTCAGTCAACATCTTGCTCACCAAAGGCTAAAGAGTAAATATGCTCTTTGGCTGGATATTATTGTGTTAATGTTGGGTAAATACATCAATATGCTGCTTCCTGCCACTCATTTTCTCTCTGAGCACGAAAGTGATTCTCCGTGTTTCTGCTCATTAAAAACATCAAGGATGTGATGTGCAGCATGGTTAATAACAAACTGATTAAGATAAATCTTTTCTACGGGTTTTGCCCTGTTTTATCTGCAGCTGTGCATGCAAAAGTAGGGAGATGACAGATTTACACAAGCAGTGAATTTTTCTTCTCATCTTTTTTTTTCTTTTCTTTTTTAATTTAAACAAGTGTAGGAGGAAGTGGAGGATGCAGGGAGGATCAATGAATCTTGAGCAGCTCCCAGTGGCTGATGGAATGACAACAGCCCAGACGAAAGCTAAACGAATGTGGTGTGTGAGTCGCACGGTTGCCGGGCTTCTCTGCTCACAGTGGCGCGTATGTGCACACAAGCACTGCAATTTCATGCACTGCTGATCAATGTCATGGACAAAGTTTGGTGAGGCGGAGCATGCCAATGCTGGGGATTCTTTGTGCTCAACCAGAGTGGGAATTTGGAATCATTGGAAATAAATACAAGAGAAAAAAGATAAAATCACGCCGCGCATTGGGCTTCTTTTTGCAGTTTAAACACTTGCATGAAAAAAAAAAACGGCTTAACTTTAATAAAAAGATCAATTTTGAGAAGATGGTGCTGATAACTGACAGAAGAAAAAAGTTTTCAGCATGAATGTTGTAACATTTTCAAAACAAGACGTTATTACATCTGCATCAAATGTCTTTATGGAAGTGAACCTTTATTTCCATTGAACTGCTTTTAGTTTATGACCGTTCAAGAATCCTCTGGTCTTCAGTTCAGTCTGCTGGTGGTCTCAAAAGTCAGAACAAAAACCCTCAGCGAGGTCACTTGCCAGCACTATGGGCTCACCTGTGGAACAGACTGCTCTCATGTGAGAGATTCATCCACTGTGGAAATTTGTAAGAAAAAAACGTTTTCACTTATCTTTTAATCAGTTTGTACATTTCCTCATGTTTTCAATTGATTTTACGAATCGTTTTTCCCTGTTTGTTTTTGCAGAATGCATGTGTGTGTGTTTTGGGGGGGCTTTTATTATTATTACCACTTCAGCCCTGGGTTCCGTCATTTCGTGAGAGTTGTTGGTGCTAGCTGTACGGCGTTTGTTCCGACCCACAGTAACCACATAATAAAGAGACCTAAAACGGATTATGTCTTGGCATCTTAGTGTGTCTCAGTACCATTGTTTTATTATTTATTTTCTGTAAATCCCTTTGTGGTTTTCTGTAGCAGGAAAATGTGTCCATAAATGACATTGAAGTTGTGTTTAAATAGCACACACTGGAGAAGTGGGTTTGGGTCTTGTCACGCTCTTCAATGCTCAACAAAAAAACGTAACAACACGAATTGTTTTGGAAAATAATGATTCATCTTTCACTTTATTAATTACATCAGGTAATTAAAAAAGGGAATCTTGTCAGCCACTTAAGCGATGGACTTGAGAGCCTCTTCTTGTGTCCACAAAGATGAGAAATCGTACCTTTTTCCCCAGTAAAAAATCTCAAAAGTCGCTCTCATGGCAACAGGAGTGATTGACAGGCTTCAGAAACACTCCAATAATTCTTCTTTACAACACTAACAGCAACCACTTTATTTAACTTCAAAACGACTGTAATTCTATCTGTGACTAGCAAGTCGCAATCATATTTGAATCGCAGTTCTGTGTTTATGCGACAGATTACAGCTACACTTCTCTTGGCCCGTTTGCACCATGTCGTCCTGAGATGGCAAATGCAAAACCCGCTGAGCTGGGAAAAGATGATCGCAGCAAATGAAGCTGGGATTTTAAATGTGTTCTCGACCAGAAAGTTCAACATTTGTCCAATACACTTTTGTGTTTAGATTTAGCCAACCCCACTGTGGGGTGGAGGGTAGAATATGAGGCGGGGCAAGTCTGGGGCTGCTGAGGATGTTGTATGCCTCCGAACCCCTAAAATGCATAGAAAACTAGGGTGTCCAAAAACTCTCCATTCCATACATAGGAAAAATAAAGGTTTCTTGACATGAACCATTTTTGTTTATATAATTTATATGCTCTATATGACTGCCATTTTGTCTGGAACACATTTCAATGCATGTCTCCCACTGCTGAAGAACACTTCTAAGAATGTTTTTTTCTTGTCTTTTACTTTCTTTAAACTGTTTGTTTGTATGATTGTGGTCATGTTTATTTCTTGAGTCATTTGGGGTGCATTGTCCAGTGCTTTATCTGGCCTTGTTTGTGTGTCCTTCTTAAAAGCTAACTATAACTTTCAAATCATTGTATCAACAAAAAAAAGTACAAATGTGTCAACAGGTCTGCGGCTTCAGATTTAGAAGCGTGTTGCGAATAACACACAGCTCAATATTGATTGCGAAGTAGTTTGTTTCTAACTTACATTGTTATTAAATATGTCCACACAGTCATTTGACTGGGTTACCATTGAAACTTCTTTCTAAAAAAGAAAATTGGCTTTAACTCATCTAAAATAATAAATAAAATAAACATTAAGTTCTTCAACTGGGTTACTTGGACACATGAGAACAAAGTTTTGTGCAGCACATTTAGCTCCAGCAACAACTAAAGACTGTGTTTAGGCCCAAATAAGTCATAGCAGCCACTCCTGAGCCTGTTCAAGTTCTATGACCTCCTTTGTGTTTTTCCTTTAATGAGCGTCCGTATATCAAAATGCCTGGATTGTCCCTAAATAAACATCTAATAATACTTTACCTTTGTCTCGCTTTCAAAAACATCTGTGTGCCCAAGTAAAATGGAACTGAAGAAATGTGTTTTATTATCACCTGAATGTGGGTTAGCACAAATTCCAGTGTAAAAGCAGCACAAGGCCATAAATTATACCACACAGAGCCCAGAGTAGAGCAGACACTACGTATGCACATCTCTGTGTGTTGGCTCCCTGCACCCTTGTGACCTCATTTTCTTTGTAGCTCTATACCCCGTACCCCTTCCAGACAAAATCCATAATTTCTATTTGATGGTGCAGTCAGGCTGGGCTTTCTGGAGGACACTGCATGAAATTGATGTGTCTCATTTCAGGTCTACTGAGGATGCCAATTACCCTTTGGAAACTCTTTGAGAATGATGGCGCAACATTCTCTTTCTTTGTCATGTCTGCTTTCTTCTTTGCGACAGATTCGCTCTCCTCCCTTTGTCTAAATGCTGCACCCGTTGTAAACCGTGTCCATCCGGAGTTACCTCTGTCTCGCCGTCGCTCTGTGGAGCTAGGATTGAGAGTGAAGGTGAGTAGATATATTGAGAGTAGATATAGGTGATGTAGATGAGATTTTCTTTTTTTTGTACCCCCCAAAATCCAACATGTTCCAGGAGGGGCCTGTTTCTGCTGTTCAAATGATAAGTATGTGCTCCTTGTGTGTATTTTAGAATTTAGGATGTTAGATCATCAGAGCGCAGTTTGTGTGGTCATCATATGGATACTTGCGTAAAACAGACTGCTTCCGTGCGGCATTTGCGTGCAACCAGTAAGAAGCCAGAAGTCCCACCTTACCAATTACTAGAGTGGTTTAAGGTCACATACAACAGCATCACCCGTACGTCATTAGCGCGTGCAAGTTAGGTTTTCCTTCCAAATGCTTCCGGACACCATTGCTACACGCACGACAATGGTACGTTCCATTTTTATGATGTTTCTTGAGGAGGCCGTACGATCCTCAAGGACACTGTCAGACACCTGTGCTTCCCCTAAGATACTGCACCTCTCAATCGTCTCGTTTCCATTATATCTGAAATTGCGCAAATTGGATTTGTAATACTAAATTTGCTTAATGGAAACACCACAATTTCTTGCATTTATCGAAAAAAGTTTTAGCGCTTGGAGGAGGTAGTTTTTGGGATGTATCGAAAAGGACATATTTCCCAAAACTGCAATGGAAACACTTTTGGACTTAAAAGCGCTTCTTGGATGGAAGTGGCTGCTCTGAGCGCAGCGGGCGCCAGAGAGGTCCCGGAGCGTCACAGCTCATTAAAAGTTGTGTGTCAAACGGAATTGTTGGAGTCACAGCTCCTCAGTAAAATCAGCAACCAACATTTCCTTAAATTGCTTCATCCATAGCCTCTCCCACCCGGGAGGAGCAGTTACGCTTGCAGCTCTATGGTCTGCGCAGACGTCTCCTTTGATAGATGACGATGAGCCCTAGAGCCATGACAGAAATCTGAATGGATCTTATGTTGTCAAACAGAAAAAATGGTCCAACTGCTTAATGGTTATTTTTAAATACTGCTGAACATAATGCTCTGCGCGTGTCTGGCTCATTTACATTGATATAGATTATCAATGGTCTTGCTACGCTGCATGTGCGCCCCAGAAGTGACGTCATCCAAATGCTCCCTTTAACTTAAAACAACACTTGTTCTCATCCATGCGCATGGTTTTGAACAACTTCTCGCGTGAGCTGGTTTTCGTTAATTCGCATAATTATGATTTCATGGAAATAGTGTAATTGCGAAATTGTGTTTTTTCAACATTTCTGGAATGTCGATAAAGTTTTGTGCATCTGTGTAATGGAAGCGCAGCTTATGACCTTCCAACAGTCCAAACAAACTCAAAAGCAACATCAACTCCCCGTTTGAGTATATGCGGCCAAGGCTTCAAGTGACGCTCCAGTCAAAGTCTCAAGCTCAAATCCTCATCTCTGCTACACATATGTTGAATGTTTGGTGAGTTGGAGAAATCCTTCATTTATTTCTCCAACCGTTGGCTGTGGTGAAGAACTTTCATGTTATGATTGTGCCACCCCCATGCTACCCCATAAGGATGGTGTTCCTTGTCTTCTTTCTCCTCCAAAGACGATTCCTGTGGTCCAACCCTTTTTTTTTTTGTCACATCAGTTCTCTGCATTCCTTTTGACAAACAGCAGGAAGCCACAATAAGGCTGAAGAGCTGCAACTGTTTCTGCTTTGTGACCTTTTCTTGCTCACGAAAACGTAAAAGTCAATTCACTGCAGATAATGACGTGACGAAGATGATAATGACTCTTTCTTACTGTTTTCAAACAGCACGATATTTGGAACTGTTTTGGAACTCATTTGCACATTTTACTCTAAAAAAAACCTTCTTGGCATGATGGCTGTGTGGCTCCATACTGTTAAAGCATTATTCATTTTGAACAGACATCACTTCAAGCATCTGGAAATTATACCCAGAGATCAAATAGACTTTTCAAAGTCTCAAATTTTTATTTTACTTTCAAGTTTTATTGTGATGCAGCATTTTCAATAAACCAACCTAATTTTTTCAATAATAGACCTTTAAAAGTTGCAGTTGTTTTCATTATTGTATTAATCATATTATTTGCTGTGTTAGAAAAAGAAACAACACAACAATCTGTAAAAATTCCCTTCTTTTTATTACTCAAATCCTCATTGCTGTTATGATTTATTATTATTTGTGACTAATTTAATTTGATTTGTCCCTAACAGCATGTCCTGTGGAGTTAATGGATGAAACTCAGACATTGCTCACCAGGTCTCACTTTGAAACGAATCTGTGTAGAAGAATTTTTTTGTATATGACTAATCAAATTAATAACATAAGATAATAATATGACTAATTAAATTAGCCTAATAGAAACTATGAACACAAAACAAGTTCCTTAACTCCTTCATTCAGTTTCTTGGAAAATAACACAATCTGTTGTCCCATTTAATCACATAAAACAATATCGGTGTTTGTGTTACGCTACGTTCACACTACGTCCACAACACCTTTCATACAAAAAGACAATTATAAGAAAAACTAAAGTCTGTCTTAAAACAAAAGAATTAGAAAAACTTTTCTTATATTGAAAAATGACAATTTTGAAAAAGGTTTAGCTTAAAATGAGACACGATCTCTGTGTTTAATTTACTAGCCTAAGCAGAGGAAAACATTGTTTCTCTAAAACCATTTAACAACTTTATAAACACAGAAACAATTACTTTACAAAATAGTAAAATAATCTTATCAAGAAAGCTTTTTAATAGCTAAATATTCTTTGTTTAGGACATGTTTTAGGGACTAGACGTTTTTTCTTAATATACAAATTCTTGGTAAGATTTTTTTCATCCTTTTTTATTGGGGGTTGTTTTTGCAGGTTATAGTTAATGAACAATACTCATATTGATGTTGGAAATGTTTCATATTCCAGGTTTCATTTTGAGATCTCCCTTTCTGAAGAAGCTGCCAGATGAGGAAGACATAGGAGCGTCTATGAGCTGTGAATGAACAGCATCGTATGGATTTTGTTTTCTTTCTGTTTGAGTCTTTCCTCCCTGAAAGCCTTAACGTCTATTGAGTTTGTTTGAGTTTAAAACCATGTGATGACAACACAGCTGCACTCAGACGGCAGGATGAAGATGCATCTTGTTAATAGTTCAGAAGGGGAGGGACTCTGTGACATATAATCCCTGCAGTTTTCGCGATCTGCCTTTTTTATTCAGTACTTTTTAATCTTAGAATCTTTTTTTTGTTCTTTCTTTTGACCATCTCTGACCACTACAAAGCTGCTCTACAGTTTTTGAACACTTGTGGATGCAAAGTTAACTCAAAAGGTAAAAGACTCGTTCTGTTACTGCAATCCAGAGGTGAGTTCACGTGTGATACAAAAAGAAAATTCTCAAAAATGTAAATCTTTTAAAACGACTTGCATGGAAGAGAACAAACGTTTTATTGTTGCATTATCTTGATTAAAATTATATATGCGAAGAGCAAAGTGGGTTCTTTAGGGATCACCTGTTTTTCAGCAACAATGAAAGAATGTTTGCATCAAAATTCTACTTTTTAAAACAATATTCAGGAAATTCACTCATTGTTATTACCAAAACTATAAGTGTGGGGCAAACATGCCAGTGCAGGAGCATATTGCATCAGTGTTCACGTTTACAACTCACACATTTTAAATATAACATTTCAAAATGTAGAGAGATAAATAAATAAATGCGAGGAAGTTTTAAATGCAAAATAGTCTGGGAAACACAGAGGTAGAAAGCTGAGAACCAGTTTGTTTCACAGAATTGCATGAGCAGGAGTCAGGCAGATGCAGAGAGCTGATGTGACAGCGTTCATGTGTTGCTAAGGATTTGCTATTGTCTTAAATCTGGTTGAGCTGGCAGCACAGAGAGGTTGCAGCTTTATTTCAGCTTGTTGCTTTCTAGTGTGCTGCCTCGGATCTCTGGTGGCGGTTGCCATGGTGCCCTTAAACTGTTATTATAGTATTTTAAGGGGATGCTGGAATGAAGGATGGCGTTTGCTAAGGTGAGGAGTTTCCAAGTGGGATAAAAACCCATCTCAGGCATTTGCAAAGACACCGCAGCAGCAGATGCAATCACTATGGAGAGACGACTCCTGTGCTTTGGAGGAAACAGCTGTAACTGCCGACTTCACTGAGTAAATTAAGTCTATGAGAGCTTTCACAGTGACTGACAGAAACATGTGTGAACATATTGAGTCATCTCATTTGGAAAAAAAGGAAAAGTGTTTTTTACCAGGCAGTTTTTTCTGCAGGGGGCTGCACGGCAGGGGGCTGCACGGTGGAGCAGTGGTTCGCTCTCTCGCCTCACAGGGAGAAGGACCTGGCTCAAATTCCAGTTAAGATCCTCCTGTGTGGAGTTTGCAGGTTCTCCTCGGGCATGCGTGGGTTTTCTCCGAGCTTCCTACAGTCCAAAAACATGATTCATTTGTTGGTTACACTAAAGAGTCCTTATGTGTGCTCGTGAGGCTCTGTAACAGACCGGTAACCTGTCCAGGTTGTACCCCGCCTTTGCCCAACAGTTGCCAGGACAGCCTCCAGCAACCCCATGACCCTGAAAGAGATACAGCAGGTTAAGAACAAACAGATGAAAGTTTTTCCTGCGTTCCCAGTAAATCCTCCCCATCCTTGCTGTCTAAAGTTTGTTTGAGGAAAGTTTTGCCTCAGACTTGCTGCTCACGTTCTTGTAAGAATTTACTGGTTGTCTCAGAGGTGCAGGAAATGTGTCAACTTATCCTGGACTTTCACACTCTTCTTATTCACTGCAGATGCAGGAAACAGAGCAGCCGCAGGCCCTCTAAACTAGATTGAACCATTAATCTTTCCAGAGTGAGGGGAGCCGGGGTGCAAGAAGACAATAAAGGAAGAAACAAATAAACACAGACCTACAACCAAGTGATACAGAGGAAAGCAGATATTTAGTGATGCATTAGCGTCACCCTCACAATAAAGTTACACGGCAGATGCTTCCCTCTAGTGGTGTGACAGGTGAACAGGCACCACCAGCAGCAGGTTTACATAACTGAAACTCCCCATTCCAACATAATCTACCATTACTGATAAAAAACAAAATTTATGTTCCTTAGAGTGTTTTTGCACTGATGTCATGCATACGCCTTAACTGAAATGTTTTAATCTGGTCTAAAGATGTTTAACATTTCATTATGGCTCAGTTTCTGCAACAAAATACTGATTAAATGAAGGTTTCTGTGCACTTGGGCCCACTTTTTTTCTCTCAGTAAAACAGGAAGCCTAAATTCCAGCTGGAAAGAACAGTCACATAATTAAGTGCTTTGCAGCAGATAAACAATAAATACAGCTTCACACATTTGAAATATTTGAAGCTGCACGCTGATCTTGTCAAAACTGAAGACACTAATGTTCTCGGAGAGCTTTGGTATGTCAGAGAAAAAAAATGCATGTGTGCAAGGCAGGATTTAGACCTCCAGAGGCCTCTGGGGCTCTCCAGCTCAGGGGCCCCTCTTGATTTTTTATTCTTGCTCATTGAAATACTTTAAATAAAGGTAAATCAGGTAGCTACATCGGAAAAAATGTTGAAATTAGAAGTTGTAGATTTTGAATGGCGTGAGCATGGCAAGCTCGCAAAGTGACATTCCCTTCTTGCCTAAAAATGCAAGATACAAAAGACAAAAATATATATATATACATAACTAAAACAAATATGACAGTTTAGTTGATATTTACATGTTTATTGAACAGGTTTGGCAAACTCAGTTCTTTTATTACTATTTACCCCCAATTCAATGCTGCAGACGCCGCAAACAAACAGCAATGGATTAAAGAAAAAGACATCTTAAACTGTTGGCACCTCCCACAACGTAAAAAATTCTGTTTTAGCATTTGTTATGTGAAACGATGTTCCACAGCACCCTGAAACATCAACTATATTGTAAAAAAAAAAAAAAAATGACAGAGCACTGTAAAGGACAGGAGAGAGCAGGAAAATATTCACCAAAGCTTCAAATGACACAAAATTGTTAATGGCTGCATTCATCTAATTTCATTTCATGTAAAATACATGTTTAAGTGTATTATTTTGCATGGTTTGTTATGTGATGCAAGTTTGTCCTGTGAGGCACATGGTCACATGGTCAAAAGCGTTCCCAATGGGAATCATTGGTTGTGGACAGCGTTCACCATGGTACCACAGTATGTGAAAACTGTGTACTTTTTCCTAAACTAATCACAGTGCTTTACTTTATTAAGTATTTTATCAAGAATTTAACAAACCAAAGACTACAAAGTATTTGTACATGCTTTTTAAGCTGTTTCATTGATTTCAGAAAAAAAAAAATCATCACATAATGGAACAAACCTTACGAGCAGCCTCCATAAGATGAATATTTCTAATAAAAAAATGCTAATATGTGAATTTTTTTGTGCTTGTTATTACTAATGACTGTTACGAGAATGGCAGTGTCACTTGAATGTAATCAAATATTCAGGACAGGCCTGGGTGTCATGGAAGATAACAAACATGCTGGGCTTTGCAACATTGTCCACAACACTGTCGAACAAATCTGTGGTGTCAGAAGTCTTGGGTGGTGGAGCAACCATGTTTTGCTGTCCGTGGGCGAATTCCCCAGTCAGCACTCGGCAGAGGTACATGATCTTCTCCCCATTGGCGTTAGGTCTGGAATAGGTATCTTGCGCAGAGTAACTGGCATTTACAGCAAAGTAAGTGCCATTTCCAAAGCACGCAGCTGGAAAAGAGAAACAGAAAGTTAGAGAAACCAATCTGTGACACAGATGACTCAACTTTACATTTTTTAATGCTTTAAATAAAGTTAGAGTAATTAAAATATCATTCTGTGAATGTCTACAAGTACACAAATATATACAATTTAAAGAACGTCTATTGTCTATCCTATTCTTCTATTGGTCACTCACAAAACAGTTGTTACTTCTGAGAGGCTGAGTTATGAAATGATGCTTTAAATTTCCAATGAAAACTAGTAAAAAAAAATATATGAAGAAACTCTTTTATTTAGAGGCAGATTTAAGTTTGACAATTCTATGTAGCCCTTAACAGATTGGCCAAAATTGGCCTACAGAAAACTGGTATGTCTGAAGGTCTGTAGGGCACCACGCAGACGTCTTATTTGTTTATATTTCTCCATCGGAATTCCATCCCTTCCCTTCACCAGTCACTGAGATGAAGGGTGAAAAATTTCTAGAGAGAAGACTTTGAGTCCAGATTCGATGATTCAAGACAAGAAAACCTTCATCGATGAAAGCTCTTGCAAATAACAGACTAAGCCTAAGAATGTCGTACCGTTCTTTCCAGCATAAACCCTGTTGAAGCCACGTTCGTTGATGATTTTCACCGTGTCTTCGGAGGTGCCATGAAAGAGACGCTTCTCGTTGTTCTGATGGCCATTTCTTAACTCCAGCTCGCTCTTCTTGATCTGTAAACTCTTCCACAGTGCAGGATTCTGGACTCTCTCAATCTGAATTCGAAGAAGAAAAGTTTCTCATTACATTGTTTTTTTTCCAAAAGTTGCCCAAACTGTAAAGCTTTTCCAAAAACATCCTCCCGTAGGATGAGTGTGAGGGTACCTTTATTACGTTCCGTTTGCAGGTAGCCTGAAACATTTGGAGAACTTCATTGTACTCTGGTGTACCAGCCTGGACGTTGACAAGCAAACAGGTTGTCTTGGGAGGCATAGGTTCCCAGTGCTCAGGAATATCTTCACCTAAATTTCAAACAAGAACTTTTAGTCATTTTGACATAAAAAATACACATGTAAAGATATAACACCTGGTTCCTACTTTTCAGTTTATCGATTCGTTTAATTTGCAGTGTGTTTCCCTTCTTGTCTTTGGCTAGTCCTTCGCGTAAGGTGGCGGTGTAGTCGTTTCCCTGGACTTTGATGTTTACAGACAGCTGCTCCTGTTGCAGTGCATGCTCAAGCTCGTAGTTCATCATTGCATCAAAACTCTGAAATTGCTGCCCCTGCAGTTGGTACTGCCAGTCTGCCACTGCCCCAGCCAGCTCCACCCTCTTGTCCAACTCTTGCTTGTTCTTTACTTTTCTTAGAACATTGTCAATCTCCTGAATGGCTTTGATGACGTCCCTGTTGAGCCCTTCCACGATGAGCGAGGCCTGGGAGTTTTTGTTCTCCATTTGGATGGCCACCCCCAATTGCTTCTGGATGTTGTTGATGCGCTGGGAGTCTGCCTTCGACATGTCTAAGATGGCGTTGTCAGTTATGGGCATACTGGTTTGTTCGTTGGATATCAGGTCAACTATCCACTTCTTGGCTGCATCTACTTTAGACTGTGTACCGCCGCAGATGTGAAAGCAAGCGGGGTCTGCTTTGACCGGCACAATGGAAAGGTCATCCTCCGTCTTCTGCTTCTCTTCATTTTGACCAAAAAAGAGGCCTGAAAAAAATTGCATTAAAACACATTTAAAATGTTTTATTTCTAAGTGATAATATATAGGATTTCAGCGAATGCAAAAAGCAAAAACCTCCACATTTACATTTGAGTTTTTGGCCAAAAGAAGAGAATATTGTGGCTTTCTCCTGTTGTTCACCAGCTACCCTTTGTTGCATACTGTTGTAGAAGTCATCCAGCATTTGCTGCTGGAAGATGATTATCCTGACTGTTGTCAGGGTACTGGAAGCGTTTTGGTTTAACACATCGATCACTGCGTTCAACATGGAGTCTGCCACCTGACCCGCCTGCACATTGCCTTGACCTGAAAGGAAGCCGCAGACATAGAAAAAAGCTAAGTTATGAGAAATCATCAACAGGGAGGAAGAAAATGGGCATCCGTTTAAAAGCAGGTTGTAAAATACTTTATGGTTGCAGCCCAGATTCACTATATGCAAGAAGAAAAACAGGGTTTAGCAATTTATATATCTATATCAGGGATAGGAAACTCCATGTCTTGAGGGTTTGCATGATTTCCAGATATCCAAGCCCTACTCATGACTGATTACCTGGTTCGGATGTGTCCAGCCAGTTAGAAGATACCAGAACAAGGTATGTTGGAAAACATGCAGGAATGTGGCCCTCGAGGCCTGGAGTTGCCTATCCCTGATCTAAATGTTAACAAAACTAAAGGTTTAGTCACACGGTCACATGCAACCGTTCAGAGGTTGATCCATACTGATGCTGGGGTTTTTGGGAGGGTTGCAGAAAGGAATGGCTGCATTTTAAGGGGAATGCAGGTGTGTCCTGGTTGTCTCACCTGTGCCAATGGCTGGAAAAGAGACAGAGGTGAAGGACTGTTTCAAACACATTTCCAGAGCATCTTTCACAACCTTCTGGATTTTTACAGGGTCTGTCTGTCCAGCCAGATGGAGGATCTTCTTACATTTAAGGTTCCCAGGCTGTGTCAGTATCATGCCTGAATTTGGTTGGGCACCTACAGGCAAAGAGAATAGCTTTAAACAACCCTTGAACCACACCAAACAATAAAGTGTGTATATAATATGCAAAGGCTGCAGATGCAGTTAATCATCAGCTCAAAATCCCCATAATCATCAATGGTTACAATTTTCCAAATAATAATCTTACCACAAGTTTGGCACTCTTGCTCAACAGCCGGACCGGCTGCATCCAGAATGGCTTTGGATACGCCTTTGGAATGGAAGAGGAAAAAAAATTTGAATTAAAAAAAAAAAAAAAAAAAACATGTGAAATTGAAAACTAAATACAATTAATATATAAAAAAATCCTTCCCTTTTTGCTTTATAAATACCTGATTTGAGAGTAAATTTTTCATCCGAGGAATTAACAATAACGTCTGTGGTCTCTTTGGTTATGTCTCCATTTACTACTTGGATAGTCACATTTCCCAGTGTAGTTTCATGCTTCCCAGTACTAGAGATAACTTTTGAGAAGGGCCCTGCTGGCAAAAAAGAGAAACTGACAATAAATACAAAATATTATGTAAAACCTTTTATAAATTCCTCTTTTTAAGTATTTTTTTAGTTTAGTTGCCCTTTAATGATGCTTTTATGAATAAGCACGATTAGCAGAGTACTTAGTTGGGGAGGATCATAAAGATTGTTGTTACCTGTTGTTTGTGAGGAACTTTTAGGTGAACTTTTCTCTGAACCAACAGAAGCGTTGGGAAACTTCAGCTTAAACTCCCTGGTAAATTCCTGTGAAGAAATATTTAAAAAATGTCATCAGATTCTTCAGATCTGTTGGACAAATGTCCAATATGTGGGTTCCCTTGAAGGTCAAACAAGTTGCCACAACACTTCAGGTCTATCATTCTACAACTGTGGACTTGAACCAATGTTATTTCCCGAGAAGGCACTGAATGTTACAGACTTTTCCGCTAAGTCCAGCTTTTGGCATTTTTTACAGATGCCTTGCTTACCCCCTAATTTCTGTTGTCTTTACCAAAATTGGATGTCTCAAGTGCTGTAAGTGGATGAAGACACTCTGATGCCTAGTCACAACATTTTGTGATTTGCACTTGCAACTATCATCTAACCTACATCAATTATTGTGAACACAAGCCTACATTCATGTGATCAACTTTCTTTATACAGAGAAGCTCTTCCTTTAAATAAGGCATGACAAAAGTGAATCCTTATTTGAGCTCTTGAATGTAGACACACAAAATATTACTTTAAATGAAAAAAATAGAATAATGTGGCATTTTAAGCACAAAAAATGCAAAATGAATAAAAAAAATCACCTTAAATCAATTTGAAAAACGTTACAACAAAAACAGAAATAAATCTTTAAAAACTTTTCTTGTTAACTTTTTTTAAGGTCAAAATATAATATTTTGGTTTTCTAGGGCTGTGATACAACTGGTAACCTCAGAGTTAAAATATAGCATGAATGTACATGCTGACAAAAAATAGAATTTGAAACTTCAAATATCTAAACTTTGAGTTTTTTAGTAGTCAGTACACTCCTTTGAGCAAAAGTGAGAGTAAACTAACACAAAAAAATAGTAATGACCACTATACTTGGAATTAAAGGAGACAACCTAAAAAAGTATGTGTATGGTATGTGGAAAAAAAGTTGCTGTGTGCTGGTATGAAATGATTCAAACCAGTGTGTAAATATTCTAAGGTTGTCTTTTCTCACCTGGATTGTTGGTGCATCTCCAGTGAAAAGAACAATTTTAACTGTCTTCAGATGTTTGGGTTTTGCCTGGCTACTGAACTCTGAAATTTTATCCAGCATCATGGAGGCTACAAGGGTTTTTGGAAAACCCAGGTTTCCAGTGCCGATGGCTGGGATGGATATGGAGGCCAAATGATTATTTTCTGCCTTTTCCAAGCAATCCTTGAATATTCCGCTTAACGCCTAAAAGATAAGTGGTGATATAAAAAGCAATTTATTTGTTGGTAAATTCGAAAGTTTATTTATTTGTTTTTTTTTAAACGTACGTATGTCAGTGGGTTACCTGTTCCGCAGCACCTTGACCATTGTCCCACTTGGGGGCAACAGCGTGAAACACTTTCTTGCTCTTCAGATTGCAGCCATCAGTAATAATGACCTCGCCTACAGTTCCTTCTGCTTTCTGAGCCTTCACCAGCTGCTGAAGTTTGGGTCCCGCTGCTGTCAGAATTGCAGCTGAAACTGCGCCTCTATTCAGGGCAAGATCCGAGAACACCGTGTTGACTGTCACCTCCGTCTAAAACAGGGGTGACGAACAAGCACAATGAATTTGAGAAGTCTCCGAAGAATACAGGCAAACAGAAAAATAGAGGAATTACCTTTGAAGCTTCTATGTTTCCCTTTTTAAGAATGATGTTCAAGCCTTCTTTAGTTTTCACTCGCCACAGGAAGGGACTGGGGACAGGAGGCTTTTTCTTGGTATCTTTTGGAGGAGGGGCTTGTTGAGAATGATGAACTCCATGATTGCCAAACTCCTGCTTGACGGCATTTTCCAAAGCCTGAACGACGCTGTCATCACTGTCTACAATGTGGATCTTCCTCAAGCCGTTATCGCCAAATAATTCGTCACAGTATTCCCTAACTGCGGTGACAATGGAAAGTGTACACTGATCAAGGGGAAACTAAGGTTTCTGCTAATGGCAGGAAGAGCCAGAGAAACGCAACCGTTCTTTGCAGCAAGATCTAAACTGTCTTTAACAACTTTCTTCAGCTGAGCCACAGACTTCTGGGGTGTATTTACCTCAAACATTGGTCCCACTGCATGGATGACTTTCTTGCAACGCAGTTGGCCTCCAGCATCAGTTATCACGCACTCATCAGGTTTCACTTTGGTTTTTGAGGTAATTTTGTCATATTGGTCTTGCAGTTGGGGGCCAGCAGCTCTCAGAATTGCTTTTGAAAGACCTCCATCGGGTTTTAAGTTTGAATTAGCAGCACTAACTATTGCATCGACTGGGTAACTGCATATATCTGCTTTAGAAACAGCTATTTCAACTCCATCTCGAGTTGGAATTTGGTAAACAGGTTTTGGCGCTTGCATATTAACTAGACTTACTTTTGCAGCGGCAGTCTCATCAACCATTTCAACCAGGCAACCAGTATCACTCTTGAGCGAGGAAAGATACATGCTTTCTTTCTCCTTGAAGAACTTCTTACCTCCGGGTTTGTTGACCATTAAACTGTCAAACACTACAGATGACACTATTGCTTCAATCAAACTCGTAGCTTCTTCCACATCAACTCTGGAACCACTTAGGTGGATGGTATTCTTCTTGAAAGACACGTCCATGCGCTTTTGCAAATCAGTAAACCAGGAAATTTCAGGACTTCTGAGGTAATTTATAATGATATTTGCTGGCACATCAACAGCTTCATCAACACGAGCGTGCTGCTTTAAGAACTCTTCTAATGTGCAACTGACTTTTTCCACCACATCTTTATGACCGCACACCACTACTTCCTGGTTAGTAGTGTGGATTTGAATCCTGCTATTAGGGCTGTTATTTTCATCCTCCATCTTACTAACCAAATCTTTCCACTCTGCCATTTTTAGGACATTCGCATCTTCAACAGTTACATGTTTAGTTGCCAACAACTGCTTCAGATGATCTTGAGCATCCATTAGATCTGTTTCTGAAGCAGCGACGAGCTGCACCCTCTTTGCACTTATTTCCAAAGCTGCATTTATGTCATAGGCATTGAGGAGAGAATTTGTCAGTTCCACTTCTTCTCCAGCTTTCAACAAATTAAGAACAGACTCCTCCATGTCTAAATTCTGTCGATTCAATGAAAAATTTGAGTCATTTATGGTTTTAGTAGCAGCAAAAATCTCATCAACAAGACCAGTAACTTTCAGAGCTGCTTTATCTTTGTCATAGAACATCTGGAGCTCGGGGTACACTGACAAAAGCTTATCTTGAAAACCATCCTGAGACAGGATATGGTAGATTGTAGGTGACACTTTCACCTCTTGAGTTTTGCTTAATTTCTTCCTCTCCACCCTTTGATCAGTTTTGTCAATGACTTCCTGTATTGGTTTCTCTAGTGCGTTTACATCCTCCACAAGACCAGCCACAGATATAACGCCCTGAGTCTTATCAGGCACCAACGTAACGCCATTAGGCACCTTAAACAGTGTCTGTCGAATTGTCTTCTCAGACTCCTCCACAACTTCTGGCTTTAGATGAAACGTCACAGATTTAAATTTGGACATAGTTTGTGCAAAGGCAGACTTTACGGTGTTGGTCCACTCTCTGATCAATGCTTTGAAATCCTTTTGCTTCAGTAACAGAGGCTTGGGTCCTAAGCACACAGCAGACTCTTCAAGGGCCACGTTGCAAAAATGTTTCTCCAAGTCACTGCGAATGGATTCCAGTTCAGCCGGATTCTGTTTCAGGTATGTACAGATTGCACTGTCTAAGGGCTCAGAAATGGCTGCAGGAAGCGCGGTCATTTTCTTATCTTTTCCGTAGAGAGCAACTCCCAAAGACTCATAAAATGGATAGACTTTGATCTCCTTATTTTTGAAGTTGTGCTTTTTCTTGAGGACATCTTTAACACCTGTGAGGAAAGATTTTTTTAAACCATTTAAGCTATATTAGTAACAATGGTGTCTAATTATGGGTACAGCTACAGTGGGACAAAAAAGTACTTAGTCAGCCACCAGAGAGCAAGTTGCCCCACTTAAAAAGATGAGAGAGGCCTTTAATTTCCACATTAAGTATTCCTCAACTATAAGAAGCAGAATGGGAAGAGATGATAGAAAATCACATAGTAGGATTTTTAAATAAATGACTGGTAAAATCCTTGGTGAAATAAGTATCACAAACAAGCAAGATTTCGGGTTCTCACAGACCTGTAAGCTTCTTTTTAAGAGGATCTCTGACCTCTATTTGTTACCTCTATTAATAGAATATGTTTCAGTTTTATAGGCACCTTTCCAAAACTTCCAGCAGTCACATGACAAATGCCACTATGCCAAATAGCAGTCAAAGCACACCAGAAACAAAATTGTAGACCTGCATCAGGCTAAGAAGATTTGAATTTTAATAGGCGAGCAGCTTGGTGTTAAGAAATCAGCTAGGGGACAATTATTATAAAATGGAAGACATACAAGACCACTGATGATACAGTGGCTTGAAAAAGTATTCATACCACTTGAACTTCTACACATTTTCTCACCTTATGACCACAAACACAATTTTTTTTAATTATACGTGAAAGACCAACACAAAGTGGCACATACTTGTGAAGTGGAAAGAAAATTATGCAAGAGTTCAATTTTTTTTTTACAAAGAAAAAAAGTGCAGCGTGCAAAGGTATTCAGCCTCCCTGAGTCAATACTTTGTGGAACCCCCTTTTGCTGTAATTACAGCTGCAGGTTTTTTGGGTTTGTCTCAGCTTTACACATCTAGAGACTGAAATCTTTTCCCATTCTTCCTTGCAAAACTGTTCAAGATGAGTCAGATTAGATGGAGAGTGTTTGTGATCAGCAGTTTTCAGATCTTGTCACAGATTCTGGATTGTATTTAGTTCTGGACTTTGACTGGGTCATTCCAACACATGAATCCATTTCATTTGAAGCCATTCCATTGTATCTTTGGCTTTATGTTTAGGGTGGTTGTCCTGTTAGAAGGTGAATCTCCTCCAGTCTCTAGTGTTCTACTAACTTCAACAGGTTTTCCTCCAATATTGCTCTGTATTTGGCTCCATCCATTTTCCCATCAACTCTAATCAGATTCCCTGCTGAAGAGAAGCAACCCAGAGCATGATGCTGCCACCACCATGTTTGACAGTAGGTATGGTGTGTTCAGAGTGATGTGCAGTGTTAGATTTCCACCACACATGGCGCTTTGTATTTAGGCCAAAAATTTCTATTTTGGTCTCATCTGACCAGAGCTCCTTCTTCCACATGTTTGCTGGTCATTCACATGGCTGATGGCAAACTGCAAACAGGACTTCTTGTGGTTTTCTTTTAACAATGGCTTTCTTCTTGCCACTCTTCCATAAATACTTTTGCACACTGCACTTTTCAGTTTTTTATTTGTAAAAACATTTGAACTCTTGTATCATTTTCTTTCCACTTCACAAGTGTGTGCCACTTAAAATTCCAATTAAATATATTATTGTTTGTGGTTATAATGTGAGAAAATGTGGATAAGTTCAAAGGGGTATGAATACTTTTGCTAGCCACTGTAGATAGATAATGAACGTTGATTATGGATGGATGCTTCATTAATCCTAAGGGAAATTGGTGGTGGTAGGGCAACATTTACAAAGACACATTGCCCAATGGTGGGCAGTAGCCACTCAAATTCTGGCAGCGCTGCTTGCCCAGAAAGACACATGAGGGAGGGAAGGTTATGAAGTCAAAAATCAAGCATCTTTGATCTATGTCGCAGTAAAACAACATAGATAGGAGTGGATTGGATTGCTTATCATACTTTCAGCGGATTTGTTTTGGTTCAGCCGAGGGAGTGTATCCTTGGCCAGGGAACATCCGATTAGAGATGATAGTTTAGGTGCAGGCAGACACAGATGCTGCTGAATGCCTGGGTACTGCACATTGGGGAATATTACATTGATAAGGGTCCATTTTTATGGTTTCCTCCAAGTGGAACCATAACTCGCTCCATGCTTGGTGCCCAGCAACAGCCCTAAACATTACTGCTCTAGAGGAGATCTGCATGGAAGAATGGGCTCAAATATCAGTAACAGTGCGTAAAAAATGGGTGAAAACTCACAGGAATCATTTGAACTCTAACATTGCCAACAAAGGGTACATAACAGTATTGAGATGAATCTGTGTTATCGACCTAAATACTTTTTTCCACCTGAATTTAAAAAAAAATATTTAAAAAATCAGACATATGGATTTCCTTGATTTTTCTTTTCTCATTTTGTCTCTCATCCTTGAAGTTTATCTATGATGAAAATCAAAGGTCTTTCTCATCATGTTCATTGGGACAACTTGGACATTTGGTGGCTGACAAAAAACTTTTTGCCCGACTGTATATAAAAACAATTGAAAGATCACAAACAAGCATAGATCAGCAAAATACCTTGAGGGTCTGTGAACGTAATGACAGCCGACTTTTCCCCTTCGATAAGTGAAACATCTTCCACAGCTCCACCTTTGCTTTCAAAGTATAGTTGGAGTACGTCTTCACTAAAGTTGTGTTCACTGTCAGTGACAACTTGCTTTGTTAGCTCAAGAGACCGGACCGTTATTTTCTTCTTGATGAACATCCGGTTTTGAGGGCAGGCTTTGATAAAGTTAGAGTTTTCTGCAAACGAATAAAAAAGACAGCACCTTATTTAGCAAGTAAGATTTTGGCTTTTTTTCCTGATTTTTCAAATGAATTTATCTACAAAGTACCTGCTCCTGTTTGGAAAGTCACAACAGCTGAGGAAATTTCTGGAATCATTTCCAAACTAAATTTCTGAGATGATGAGCCGGAACCCCTCAAAACATTTTCCACCAACATTTCCAAGAATTCCTGGTTAGTCTCTGCTGAAACATTCTCTAAAACCGCTGAGGTGGAACACAACTCTTCTTCTGTTGAATCAGCGGAAGGGTTGCCCTCATCTGGAAGCTCCTGTTTAGGAGTCTCTGCATCATTAGCTGTTTAGAAGAAAACGAAACAACATTTAAAATGACAACCCAATACAAAAAAGTAACGTGCAATAAATTCTTGATGTTTGCAGACCAAATATTAAAACACTATCACACATTCATTGATTTGCAGTTGTGCACTATAAACTGATGCAGTATACACTTTGTTGTGCTTTTTTTCTACTTGAATATTTCTGAAGATTGACACGATCTTTTACCTCATTTTTAAAAAATGATGTTCATCTTTATGTAGCTAAAGAAGGTCAATACAACAAAGGGTTGCCTTTGAAAAAAGATGAATGAAATTGATTCTCCCTTCATAATGAAATCCCTCTTGTTGAGATAAAAACACTAGTTATATCAAAACAGGTCTTTCTAGCCCAACAAAATTGGCTTTAAATTAGAAATTTGACAAATACATTCATCGAATGGCGATGAATCCAAAATCAAATTATGAATCAAAATCAAATGAAAAACAAACACCACATCCTTTCATTCTTGTTTCACAGTCAAAAATGTTGAGATAAAAATCTTTAATGATAATGATTACGATGATTATGACTTAGTTCTTTTAATAAGTCATTTAATATTTGCATAAAAACCACCACTCAAAATGTGCTGTAACTTCTGACTGGTGGCATGTGTTTTAATAATCCACCCAACAGTTGTACATTCACTTTAACAATAATATTTTTTCTTTAAGTAAAACAATAAAAATGTTCCAACACAAGCAATCTTTAGTACATTTTTAAAAAAATATATTTTTTATGTCTGACAGGAAATATAACCTTTATAACCACAGCTATCAGTTTTATCTAATAAAAACAATGACAACACAAAGTTGATTATGTAATAAGACATGCAAAAATGTTTTAAGGTGGTATGAGTATTTTAACACAGACTTTCAATGATAAATTGCAAACATTTCATCGTTTGATACTTACATTTTTTATTCTCGGCAGGAAGTGGGCTTTTCTGCATCAAAAAAAAGGAAAAGGTTTAGCCATTTTTAATCTATAAAATATACAAGTGTATTGCATTCAATTAAAAAAAAAACAAACGTGTGATTTTTGTTCACGTTTTTTTGTATTCAGAAAAAAAACGTGTATGTGCCATAAACATGATCCGCATCCGTTTAGCTAATGTGCTATGAACTGTTTATTGTTGCTTGTGATGATGCAAAAAATGAGTAACCGCCAGAGTTTTTTTATAAATAGGATCTTCCTTTTCTGAGTTTAGAGGTTTGCCATGGCATTTAATGCTTGGACCGACAGTAAAGTACACAAAGATACCCCAGACAAAGATTATCAAGTTCTCAGTTATCACTATAAATTTTAATCTCAAAAACATCACAAGTACTCGTTATTGTTACAACAATCTCCATAGAAAAACCTAATATCATTATTCTTTCTCTTGGAGAGAACATGTAGGCGTGTCCTTAACTTCTCTCTTTAAGACTACTGCTGTAAAAAAAAATTTCGCGAAAAACAAAAAAAATATATAGAGCCAAAAACTGGGGGGGGGGGGGGGGGGGGGGGGGGGGGTATAGAAAACAAACAACATATCAAAATATCAAAAAGCATTATATAAAAAAATAACAATAAATTATCATAAAAAACAGACAACATTTGACAACATCCACAACATGAGCGTCAAACAGGTTACGGACTTTGTTGCTTTGTGTCCAATGTTGTTGTCGTGATTGACGCACAAACAAAAATTAAACAGTTCATACTGACCAATGCTCACTACTTCCCCAACATTTTGCTCTGTAATGTTTGTGGATAAAGTAAGTAGAGGAACAAAACAGACTGGTGATATCGCAATGAGCACATAAACCAAACGGACACAAATCATGTGTATGACACAGAGACATTGTAGTTTTTTAACTTTTGCTTGCAGGTCATGTTGTTTTCATAAGCAGATTTAAATCAACACTCTCAATCCTTTTTTTTCAGTGGAGTACCTGCAGTGATTTGTTTTTTATCAGCTAATAAAGCCAAACCTTTATTTGTGTAGCACCTTGCATCTAAAGAGATAATTCAAAGCACTTTACACAGCAAATGGACAACCATACAGCGCTGAGATTAAATAAAATTGACAACAATTGTTTTGAAGGGAGCAAAACTAAATCCTAAAATGAAAGTAACAGTATAAAAGCATGGGGGGAGGGGGGCAGCTGACAAAAAAGGAAAAAACTTTTAATTATCTGATGCTGGAATTTATTTCCAGCTAAAAAAGAAAAACCCAAATGTTTTGCTTTCAAGTATAAAATCAAAGTAATTTTGAAGCAGATGAGGTTTGATACATAATCGAATCAGTTGGCGTCAAGGGTCACAAAGTCAACATAGTGCTTTTCAAGTCTTTTTTTTTTAAATGTTACTTTTGCACTGTAAAAAAGGTTTTTTAACAAGATGTGATTTGGAAATCTAAATAAACGAAAAAAATAAAATAACCAACAAGTCTTTGGTAAGATGGCATATTGCGGCCACCATAAAATAAATATATTTAGGAGAATAAAGTCCTTAAATTATGAGATGTAAAGTCACATTTTTTATGAGAATAAACTTTTAGAACTACGAGTAAAAAAGTTAATATTTTACAATAATAAAGCTATAATTTCATAAGTCAGACATTGAGAATTTAATTGATTAAAGTACTAAATTTATGACACAAAAGTCTGTTTACTAAGAAACTATAAATAACAACAAAAAAGAATGAACATTGTATTAGGCACTGAGACAATCAAAAACTGGATATTATTTTAAAAAGCATGGCTTTTTCCTTGTAAAAAAATAAAAATAAAATAAAACTTCATTTTTGTAAAAAATGTTTTTCTCATAAATGTATGACTTCATTCCTTTAATTTGTTTTTCATGGTGGTCCAACTACTCCATCATAATTCTTATGTATATTGACCTTATGGCAAACAGACAACCCACCTCTAGTTAATATTTTAATCATAACTCCACAAGGTGGCAGTAACTGACACATGGTAAGTTAAAACCGAAAGTCTATTTTTTTACAACTTGAGATAAACAGCAAAAAAGAATTATCTTAAAAATATAAAGTTTTATTCATTTTCTTCAAGTTAGAAAGATTTTTAGATTTAATATTGTTTGCTTTAAAGTGTATTATACTTCTTTGAATTACTGTATTCTTATTCCTGTATGTAATAGGTTGCAGAATAAATTAATCAATATATACAAATTAGCTCATTTTTGCTTGGAAAACATGGTTTGCTCCTGTGTTTTGTACACATCTGATATTTTTCTTTTTGACAAACAGCTGGAGTGTTCACAACTTCCTTAATCAACAAGGCCTGACGAATAAATGCAACTTTTACATGTTTACATCAAATAAACATCATCCCTGAGAATGAGACTTCACATATAGACTACATATTTTTTTTAAACTGGCTTTAATTTTGAAAGGATGCATGTTAGGATGACACAAGTGGTTCTGATTGTTGTGTCCAGTCAGCTGACCTGTGTTGTTTGCTCTTCTGAGGGAAGACGGGCTGTCATCTTCAGAACCCCTTTATCCAAACTGATCTCGTGGGTTTCTTTATCCAGAACTTTCTTTTTGTCTGTGGAGAGCGATCCGGGGAGGTGTTGTCAGGCAGCAGTTTTCACGCAACCCTGTTTTAGAGTGAAGTCAAAGTGGAGTCTCACCTTCCTCAGTGCTGAAGCGCACCACCGCCGTGCTGCTGCCCTCCTCATAGTCCACCTGGCAGTCTCCACCGCCGGACCTCCGGCTCTGGAAGTACTTCACCAGCTTGTTCTTGCCTTTGAGAATGCTGCTGTTTTCCAGTTCGACCACCACTCGGTGGGAATAGGCGCCGGCCATCGTGCAGGCCCGAGAAGACTGAGGTGAGCCGGGAATTTGCTTTCACTTTTGATTCATGGGAAATGAGACGTCTGTCTGTCCCGCACAGGCCTTCAGACCCGCAGAGTCAACGCACGAAGTCCGTCTGAACAGTCAGGGGGTAAGAATAATATAATAGCACACACCCTCCACGCGAATTTGCTTTCACTTTCTGTATTTACGGGACTTTCCATAAAAAGGTGGCTCTGTGAGAGCAGGGGCGTGTTCACCATTTTCTTTTCCTGGGGCGGGTTGGGAGTTTCTGCTCTGAAACATTTTTTTTTCTGACATTTTCAAAGTCAATCAATTAAGAACACGTTCAACAAAAGACATATTTTATCCTTTTTTTATGTACTAAAAGGAGCAATAACTGGGGTTGCTCTTGCCTCATTGTGTGAAGGACCTTGTTCAAATCATTGGTGGGTCCTTTCTGTATGAAGTATGTATGTTCTTTTCGTTCATGTGGGTTTTTTGTGGTCTCTCACATAGTCCAAATATGTCTTTCTATGAGTTAAGTGGTGACTGAATTGTCCCTAGGTGTTCATGTCAAAGTGAGAGTGTGTGGCCCTGCAACAGACTGGCGAGCCGTTCAGGGTGCCCCCTGCCTTCACCCAACTGTAGCTGGGTTAGCTCCAACGACCGTAAAGGATTTGGCATCATTATTTATTTAATGTATTTATTTATTTAAATAACTGTTCAAAATTTTGACTGATAAAGGTAATTGTCTTCTTTTAGCTTTACTCATTAATTTTGATTAAGCATCTTTTAGGCCTTATTGTTGGGTCATATGATGCTGTATCAATGAATGGAGAACAGACTGTCAATTTTCATTATTTTTCTGGCTGTAATTAATCGGCCAGTGAGACTGAGGTCACCCCCATGGACAGTAGTTTACTTCAGGCGCCATTTTATCGTGACACGAACGCTGGTATGTTAGAGCCAGACGACTTCAGTAAGTAATGGTTAGTCCGAGTTGGTCTGATTGGTTGTATTTATACCACTCTCACCAATCAGGAGTGTTGGAAATCTACACCCCCACCACTTGAAAGCGGGCTTGGGGAATCAGTCAATCATTCAACATGAGACCACGTATTTTCACTGAGCCATCCGATCAGCCAGTTTAAAACTTGAAGAACATCGTGAAAAAATTTGGATTAGCAAGAACATGTTTAAAAAAGGTACTTTTATTGCAGTAAAAGCCTTCCCAGTTTTCTTTACTGGAAGTTTGATCCACATCAGTCTCCTTTCCTCATATAATCCATTATGTTTGTTAAATGTGAAAGTTGACCTGAACTTTGTGCGTCTTTTTGTATTTGATAGTAAAATATTTGCCTGATAATCAACATCTTAGTGTGAGTAATACATTTATTTATTTATTGCAATGGGGAATTCAGTATTGCTAAATGTGGAGCTTGTTTAGTCTCACTTTTGCCTTACCCATTGTGTTAAAAGTTCAATATCTTGCTATCCGGTTTTCCAATAATGTTTTTAATAGCTGAAATGAAACACTTTAACTGTGCTTGTTTGACTGACAGATGATGTTGTAGGAAAAGCACAACATATAATGAAAATAATGGGAGCATTCATTCATGACTGAGTGTCATGGCTGAGCAGCTGCTCTCTGTACCTGCTAATTGCTTCTCTCATTTCATCTGCATCTACCTATATATACTTAATTAGCACTTTTTCTTCATTTGGTGGAGTGTGAAGTGCTGGTAGACTTTCCTCCAGCTCGTCAAGGTTTATGCCTTTTGAACGTTCTGACCTGTTTCCTGCCCTGACTAGGAGTTTTGCCTGTATTCATCTTTGGACTTTGCCTGTTGGACCATGTGAGACCTCCTGCCTCTTCCTGGGACGTCAGTCTGTAGATTCCTTACATAACCCCCGAGCCAGCAACCCCTTTTACCTTGAAGTTTAAGTTTTAATTTTTAGTTTCCTGACTGTCTGAGGTCATTTCACATATCTATTCTATTAACCTCCACTGGACCAATAAGCATCTTTCATTCTCCAACTAAGTCTGTATCACAGCAGTTAGCAGCTGCTTTCAAATGTCCTGTTGCAGAATTATGTAGAGCTCTGTTGTTCTCAGTGTGTTCAAAACCAAACGAATGAACACGACATACTATGGTAGTTTCAGAATTAAACCATGAATGATGTCCAAGGAAAACAGTTTAGGGGAAAATTAGATTAAATCTCAACAATATTTATAGCTGCAAAATGAAAAATGTCCACCAGGGGTCGCAATTTGATAACCTACTTAAGTTGACATTCCACCCTCTTAAAAGCAACTGCTTTAAGGAGTAAGGAAATGATTAAATATGCGTGTTAAAAGATTTGTGAGCTACAATTAAAAACTGTTGTACTATTATATTTTTTTAGATTTCAAAAAAATAATACTTTTACATTTTTAAAATATTTATAAAAATGTAAATACAATTTACAAAAATGACCCCTGATATGACCAGAAACAAAGAAAATAAATTGGTTTCTTTATTGGAAATATAGCTTCTAAATTTACGGCTTTGGATAAATGTCATTTTTCTCTATTATTTCTCTTCATTTAAACTTAAAAGTAAAGACTTGAGCCAAGCAAAGACAAGCATTTCATTTATTCCATTTTCTTTTAAAACCAACGTAGGTAAGTGGTAAAAATGTGGAAAAATGATGCTTGCTGTCTTTGTTTCATTTTTATTGTTTTGTCATAAGATCGGTGTGTGTGTGTGTGTGTGTGTGTGTGTGTGTGAGGGTCGCTGGGGGGGGCGTATATATATTTTTATTACACTTTTTAGAGTTCCACAAGCCAGTTCCCTTCTCTTCCGACCACCAGAGGAAGCCCTCTCTTGAGTGCTGAGGTTCCTGGCGCCTTCCTACTTCCTCTCTCATCATACACTGGCATCCTTCCTGTTCTCACCAGCTGGTCTGCATCATTACTATCTACTGTATTTATACCCAGCGGGTAGATGGAGCTCGTTAGCCTCGTAAGGCAGTCCGTCTAAGAGAGCAACAACTCTGATTTCAAACTCGGGCAGATGGAGCTCGTTAGCCTAGTCAGGCAGTCCATCTAGGAGAAGGTCCACTCTGATCGCAAACCCCTCGTGCCTCCGGGGTAGGTTTTTGAGCCAGAGGCTAGGACAAGGCCAGTCCAAAATAAAGCCTACGACCTGAGGATCTCATTGTCACCGTCCCAGCTTGCTAGGCCACGACAGATGAACCACAGGTGTAAAGTGTGGGGACAGTATGGCGCCCACTGCACTCCACCTAAAAGCTCCACTGCGCTGGCACAAAGGACATGTCCATGTTCACGACCGTCGATCATCAAAAGTCCTGCAGTGACAGGAGCGGGGCGAAAACAGCAGGTGACAGATGTCACTGGAAGCTGCAGTCCCAAACCTGCATGCAGGCGGTTCAGGATATTCGTCTCTTGATGTTGACTTGGAGATGACAGGATCTTTCGGCTCACCCTGAACGACCAAGCAGCCCTCTTCAGTGATAGCTCTGCTTGCTCCACACGGAGACAGGCCTAGAAAATGTGGCCAAAACAAAGCTCATCTCTTATAAATCCAACTGGCTAACCGCGGGCATCTTCAAAATGCGGTCAGAAAAGGTCAAAGAAGGAAAGGTTAGAACCCACATCAAAGGGTTCGACAGGACTAAAACTGGCATGTTGGAACATCAGAACCATGCTTGACACGGCTGACAGTAATCGTCCAGAGCGGCGCTCCGCCCTCATCGCACATGAACTATCTAGGCTAAATATTGACATTGCTGCCCTAATCAAAGTGCGTTTTCCAGATGAAGGCAGCCTACTAGAACATGGTGCCTTATACAGCCTTCTGCTGGTCAAGGAAACCTGGATCAGAAAAGCGCCTTTCAGGAGTTGGCTTTGCGATTAGGAACTCCATTGCCCTCAAGCTTGAAAACCTACCAACTGGTCACTCAGATCGCATCATTTCCATGTGCCTTCCTCTGAGAAACCAACAGTACATGACGCTGTTCAGCGTATACTCTGCCACTCTACAGGCAGACCCTGCAGAAAAGGACAAATTCTACTCCTATCTCTGCAGACTCCTACAGAGCAGCCCAGCTGACGACAAGGTCATAATCGTTGGAGACTTCAATGCCAGAGTGGGCCAGGATTCAGAAACCTGGAAAGGAGTTCTTGGCAAACATGGCGCTGGAAAATGCAATGACAACGGGCGTCTACTGCTGGAGTTCTGTTCTGAACAGCAATTCATCATAACGAATACAGTTTTCCAACAGAAAGACAGTCTGAAAACCACCTGGATGCATCCCAGGTCGAAGCACTGGCACCTCATTGACTACATACTACAAAGAGACCTCAAAGACATCCTTCATACTAGAGTAATGCCTAGTGCCGAATGCCATACAGACCACCGTCTTGTCCGCTGCAAACTCAGACTTCACTTCAAACCCAAACCAAAGAAAGGAGGGGGCTCCAAAAAGAAATACAACATCAGAAGTCTTCAGTCTCCTGAAGTGAAAAACAGCTTCCAGGCAACTCTTCGGTCGAAACTTGAAGATCCAGAAGATCATCCTGACCAATCTCCTGAAGCACTAAGGAACCATCTGAAAACTGTCATCTTACAGACATCACAGGAGGTCATTGGTTTTGCCACAAAGAAGAACAAAGACTGGTTTGATGAAAACAATCAGGAAATCCAAGAATTACTGGCAAAGAAGAGATCTGCTCACCAAGTCCACCTAGCACAGCCATCTTGTCCTGAAAAGAAAGCTGCCCTCCGTCTCACTTGCAGCATTCTCCAGCGCAAGCTCAGAGAAATCCAAAATGACTGGTGGAGAAAGCTGGCTCAGAAAACTAAGCTTTGTGCAGACTGCTCTCAAAGCAGTGTATGGTCCCACTCACCAGGTCCAGAGTCCTTTCCGCAGTTCAGATGGACAGTCACTCCTCATAGACAAGAACTCCATACTAAACCGTCATCATCACCCTATACAAGAACAAAGGGGAAAAATCTGACTGCTCAAACTATCGGGGAATAACCCTTCTGTCCATTGCGGGCAAAATCCTAGCAAGACTCCTTCTCAACAGGCTGGTTCCATCCATTGCAGAAGATATTCTTCCAGAGAGCCAGTGTGGTTTTCGATCCAATAGAGGCATCACCAACATTGTAACTTCCAACCAGACCTCCTCCTGCAGCTGCAGCGGCCGGGTATGCCTGTCCCGTATTGGACACATCAGCTACGAGCGCGCCTGCAGAAAACATGGACAGCCACCTCTGTAATCTTCGCTCGCGAATCCAAAGCCATGATGATTTATACCCACACCAGACTTAGCTCCTCGCGAAGTCTTGATTGCACTCCTAGTCTCAGACACTTTCTTTGTGCAACTCAAGACAAGTTAACGGTTGCTGTGCTTTGCTGTGTTCACTATGATTGAGTCTGGGTTAGGACTAACTCAGACTCAATCATGGCCGTCTTTGGATCTGCTGGAAAAAACAAAGATTCATGAAGTCTTTCCAGCCAATTGTTATCTCCTTCTGGAGCATCTCATCAACAGCTTTCAGCTGTTATTACTTCTATTGCTTTGAAGGAGTGAAAAACAAGAGGCACCCAGGTGCAGATGAAACTCACATTAAACACGTGTACACGTTTAATCATTTCCAAACAATGCTGCACTTGAAGATAACAGAATGGTTCTTCACATGCTGGACAGAAATCAGTCAGACTCAATCATGGTCATCTTTGGATGTGCTGAAAACAAAGTTTCAGGAGGTCTTTCCAGCCAATTGCTATCGCCCTCTGGGACATCTCATCAATTGCTCATAAATATTAAATTCATGACATGAAACTCAAGAACCCTCCTGCTGAAACATTGATCCTAGCCTACCTTTTGAGACGTCCAGGATGCATCCGGACCAGATGCTTGAGACACCTCATCTGGCTCCTCTGGATATTGAGGAGCAACGAATCCACACCACATCAGTTGCTTAACCAGGACCCTTTGACTACACTGTATGTGAGCAGAGGGTTAACTCAAATGCTAGCTCGGGTCTAAGGAAGTTAAACAGGAACAGCTAATTCCACAGACAAATAATCAACCTCTACAGAATAGAGCAACCTTCTCTGTTTGAAGAAGATTCACATCCACTGAATCCAAGCTTGAATTCAGTGGATGTGAGACTCCATTTAACAGAGGACACTTCAGCAGTGCATTCCACCAGCTACCTGACTTGCATCATCTTTACAATCATTTATGATTCTGTTAACTTTTGCTTAGGACAGGTATAGGAAACTCCAGGCCTCGACGGCTGCATTCCTGCATGTTTTCCAACACACCCTGCTCTGACATGTTATAATTAGTTGGACACACCTGAACCAGGTAATCCGTCATTAGTAGCGCTTGGATATCTGGAAACCATTTTTTTCTTTTTTTGTGCGCGCGTGTGTGTGTGCGTGAGTGTGTGAGTGTTTGTGTGTGTTATAACCTCTTTTTTTATTTGTTTCTCTGTTGGTAACGAGATGCACAGGTGTTTATTTCTCACATTGATGTAACTGATGTGACTGTGATATTAAACGAAATATGTTTCCACGATAAAACTTGTGAAACTTATTTACATGGCCTGCAGTTTTTTAAACTGATGCACAACTCTTTGTACTCTTTTTGTCTCAAAGCAAAAACAAAAAGATGGTAAGCTCTCAATCATCTCATAACAAATGGACATTATCAGATGTCTGTGTAAAAATACATTGTTTCCAAAGGTCTGTTCCTTTTCCCCTCAGGAAGACATCCAGGGTTCACTGGGGAGTTCACACAGGACAGTGGGTTGTGTTTTGTACACTAGAGGGAAGCACAGACCACAGTAGCTGCATGTGAACACGTGACATTTTTTTTCTTTACCATTCACCACCTTGCTAGTGAAAAGCTAAAACACCTAAAAACCAAAGATAACAAATGAAATTAAAATCATTTTTCAACAATAGCTTTAGATGTGTCGGCAGCCTTCTGTTGAAGATGGAATAAACAAAGTTTACTGAATTTGAAATCCTGTTGGGAAATCCTTATGATGTCGTGTGTGGAAAACCAAGTGTCTTTTTCGGGGTCTTCCAATGGATGGTAATCGGTTAGTAAAATTCCCTTTTATTAGTGTCATTTGACTCCTTATTATCACATGGAAGCAGAAAGAGTGCACTGGATGATATGACTGATCTAATGGGTGATTATCAGTTTGATTTAACTGTCTTAATTATATTAATTATACATTTTCAGACAGTTATCTCCAACATGTAAAAAGGAGTTATAATTGGGGGTTATAATCACACACGATTTCAGAGTGAGAGTTTAGCCCTTCATGTAGGATATGGGATCTCCGGATTGTGCTCCGCTCCGTGAAGAAACAGCTGCTCGGCTCGTCCTTAGCAGCAGCAGTTTTCTGTCATGAGAGGAGCAGCGAATGCAGAGAATGTTAATGAGGCTTGATGACATGCGTCACTGCCAAACCACTGTGATGAAGTCACGCTCCACTGACAGCGCTCTGAGCGCTCGCTGAAGATACAATAGGTTTTTATGCAGTTTATAAAAACAAACAAACGTTCATCTGTCCATTTTTTAAACCCCCTTTATCCCCATTAAAGGGTCACAGGGTCAACAGAGCTAACCCAGCTACTGTGGAGAAAGGCTGGGTACACCCTGGACCATTCACCAGTCCAACACAGAGAAAAAAGCAATGAGTTTCTTCATATCTTTATTAGAAATGTTGACAACACTCAATTTAATTCTTAATGTAAATTTCAACAGAAAAAACTGGTTGTCTTATAAAACATATTTTTGATGATTAAACAGAGAAAAAAGCAAACTGTTGCTGTGCTATTTTATTTAAAATATTAGTTTATTCATTAATCATTCATTTGAGGTTGTTTATTCTCAGAACAAGATGATAGATATCAGACTAGATGTCAGCATCTTAATCAAATCTAGATTGTCAGATTGCTGCACAAGCTGCATTTTTTGTCTGCTTCTCATTCACAACAATTTGAATAAAGAAATACTCAGAAATGAAACTTTAAGATTAATTCTCTTTAAGTTCTCAATCATGAGAAAAATGCCGCAATCTCATATTATATAAAAACCCAGAACATGATTTTCATCGGATCGGAGTGGGTTTTTTATGCTGCATTGACACCAGACGCGTCCGAGGCGTCAAATTTTGCCACCTCTCTTTTGGGGCGCGTCAAATTTACTGCCCAACACCTTGAAGGCCTGGCCACGGAGCAACCGCCACCAAACTTCATTCGTTGAGCACATCATGGAAAACATGGATGATAATGAGAAAGTATCTTGTGTTTATATCTTTTTGGGGGCTCTACAGGGGGGCCGGCAAGCATGTCACCGTGTCTGGCTTCACCGCAACCTTCAGAGAAGCTCGCAGTATGATGAATTTCATTGTTTACTGCAGGAGGTACGCCTGGATGACGGTTTTTTTAAACGTTACTTCCGTCTGTCTGTGGCCCAGTTTGAAGAATGCCCAAATCGTGCCCAAGACCTTATGGTGCAAGACCTGATGGTCCAAGACCTTATGGTGCAAGACCTTATGGTGCATTCACACCGATTGCCCCTGCAATCGGTGTGAATGCACCCAGAGTGCTCTTTTTTTAACTAAAGAATCACGTGACTGATGCCTCATGGGATATCATCATTCCTAAACATTCTCCTGGATTTATCTTTTGTTTTTTACTCTTTCCTGTTCATTCAAGTGTCTAAACATACTGGCGTTTGTGCCAGTGGCAAGAATTTTGTCCATTTTGCATAATGTTAACTTTTTCAATAAAAAGTATTTTAAAATGTTAAATATCAGTAAATTAATCTGACCACAAATGAACCTCTGAAAGTTCCAGATGGGATCTTTATAGGTTCTGAGGAGATAAACTTGGATGGACTTTGAAATAGAGGTGGTGGAGCAGTGGTTGCTAAAGATTAGTTCCTGCTATAAGAAAAGTGTGTTTCCCTCAGGTTATAGTAGTTCATGTTGATCCAAACCTGTGCAGTTGATTTTTGTCAAACCCTAACTGGTAGAGCTTGAAGCCTCAAATTGTTGCACATGAAAAGAACAAATCCGTTTAACAGTTACACATTTTTCCGTTATTTTTTTGCCCCATTTTGAATTTCTAGTTTGCCTTCTTGCCTCAGACTTTAGTCTGTCAAGTGCTTCCAGGAGCTATAATGTTTATTAAAATCCAGCCTTCTTACTGTGTCTGAAGAACTGCACTAACTTTTAACTTGTTTTTAATTTGGACACATCCAATAAAAAGTCGGAAGACGGTGTGCGTTCTGTGCATAAGTTCATCGTGGTGACAAACGTTTCCACACAACAGTGGAGCTGAATCATTTGATTGCTTTTCGTGTTTCTGGGTTTATCACACACAGTTCTGCAGAGTGTAAAGTCATCCCGATGACTAAGTCTGTCATCTCATGCGTCAATCCGGGATGAATTTATGGACCTGCTGCCAGTTCTGGTGTCTTAATCTGTGCTGCCCTTGACTACACAGGAATGTCTGCTGATAACTTATCAGCCTCGGCCAACATCCCACCTGAGTAAACAGGCAGGAGTCTGACAGAAGCCTGTTTAATCTGCAGGCTTCATGCAGACAGACTCCATCCTAAAGCTCCTTTCAGTTCATTTTACTCTGAAATTAGGGATAATGATCACCCAGCCCAAACTACCCGCCGCTCTGATAGTCTGACAGCCCCCTCTTGCATTTTCAGAATTCATGCAGGCATGATCTTCATGGCTTTCGATTGCACAGGTCACATTCACTCTGAAAAGAACAAAGGGGCGTTTGCTGAACTTAATAGCACACGTCTGATTCAACTACCACACATGAAAGAGAAGTTCTACAGAAGTGGGAGGTATCACCTTTATAAACATCACCACGGGATGTCAGGCACACTTGGAATAAATAGGATTTTTACTTTTTTTTTTAAAGCTTGAACCTTTCCACAGAATAACCGTTTATTTACTTTGTTTTGGTTTGAGTTTTCAGTTCAGGAAACAACCGTTATTGATTCGACTTTGGCAATGCCAAGTCTTTATTTGTTTATGGCAAGATTTTAATTATGTGATACATTTTCCTAATTCACTGCTTCTTTTTATTTCATTTACAGTTGTAGATGAATTTGTTAAAATGTTGGTTTAGTAGTTCCCCTACCACCTTTTGTGTGTTTTAAGGAGTTGTCCATTGCCATCAAGCTTCCACAGTTTGTTAACTGGTGGTGAATTTCTCTTTTTGAATTAGTTGCTTACTTCTTTAGTTTTTTCAAATATTACCAGGACAAAGAATATAATCATTGTTTTTTTAAAGGGAAAAAAGGAATAATTCTGGACACTCACAGGCAGCCAGGGTTCTAGTGGGATTTCTCTTTTAGGACTTTGTCTTTGAAATCTGTTCACATTTTTGATCATGCAGTCTCTGTTTAAAGAGTTTTTTTTGTATGAAGGTGTGACATGGTAGACACCGACTACAGTTTTTTTTTTTCTTCAGAAAATATCTTTTACTATATATATATATATATATATATATATATATATATATATATATATATATATATATATATATATATATACACACACTACTGAGAGCTAATGTATGACAGACTGATGCTTTAACTTGTCTTTTATTTCAAAATATTTTAGAGTAAGTTAAAGAAAGCAAATGCAGTTCTGCAAAATAAACTCAACAACAAAGTTTGAACTTTGACTCCAAAGTTTACTTTACCAGGCTGTCCTTTCAGTTACACTTTCACAGCATTGATACATGATTACAGTTTCTGAACACGCAAGTAAATCCAGTTTGGTTTCTGTTTGCTGACATGGTGTTTATCTCTAAATCACAAAATAATCAATCAAAATCAGCACATCCAAGTCTGACCTCATACAAAAGTGGACAAAATTGTTGGTACCCCTCAGTTAAAGAAGGAAAACCCACAATTCTCACTGAAATCACTTGAAACTTACAAAAGTAACAATAAATAAAAATGTATTGAAAATTAAATGATCAAAATCAGCCATCACTTTTGAATTGCTGATCAACATAATTATTAAAAAAAAAAACTAATGAAACAGGCCTGGACAAAAATGATGGTACCCATAACTTAATATTTTGTTGCACAACCTTTTGAGGCAATCACTGCAATGAAGCGATTTCTGTATTTGTCAATGAGCGTTCTGCAGCTGTCAACAGGTATTTTGGCCCACTCCTCATGAGCAAACTGCTCCAGTTGTCTCAGGTTTGATGGGTGTCTTCTCCAAATGGCATGTTTCAGCTCCTTCCACAGATGTTCAATGGGATTCAGATCTGGGCTCATGGAAGGCCACTTTAGAATAGTCCAACGCTTTTCTCTCAGCCATTCTTGGGTGTTTTTGGCTGTGTGTTTTGGATCGTTGTCCTGTTGGAAGACCCATGACCTGCGACTGAGACCAAGCTTTCTGACACAAGGCAGCACATTTCTCTCCAGAATGCCTTGATAGTCTACAGATTTCATTGTACTTTGCACACATTCAAGACACCCTGTGCCAGATGCAGCAAAGCAGCCCCAAAACATGACTGAGCCTCCTCCATGTTTCACCGTAGGGACAGTGTTCTTTTCTTCGTATGCTTGGTTTTTGAGTCTATGAACATAGAGTTGATGTGCCTTACCAAAAAGCTCCAGCTTGGTCTCATCTGTCCAAAGGACATTCTCCCAGAAGCTTTGGGGCTTGTCAACATGCATTTTTGTAAATTCCAGTCTGGCTTTTTTAGGATTGTTTTTCAGCAGTGGCGTCCTCCTTGGTCGTCTCTCATGAAGTCCACTTTGGCTCAAACAATGACGAATGGTGCGATCTGACACTGATGTACCTTGGCCTTGGAGTTCACCTTTAATTTCTTTGGAGGTTGTTCTGGGCTCTTTGGATACAATTCGAACGATCCGTCACTTCAATTTGTCATCAATTTTCCTCTTGCGGCCACGTCCAGAGAGGTTGGCTACTGTCCCGTGGGTCTTGAACTTCTGAATAATATGAGCCACTGTTGTCACAGGAAGTTCAAGCTGTTTAGAGACGGTCTTATAGCCTTTACCTTTAAGATGTTTATCTATAATTTGTTTTCGGATGTCCTGGGACAATTCTCTCCTTGGCTTTCTGTTGTCCATGTTCAGTGTGGTACACACCTTTTCACCAAACAGCAGAGTGACTACTTGTCTCCCTTTAAATAGGCAGACTGACTGATTATGAGTTTGGTAACACCTGTGATGTCAATTAAAGGACACACCTGAGTTAATCATGTCAGTCTGGTCAAATAGTTTTCAATCTTTTATAGAGGTACCATCATTTTTGTCCAGGCCTGTTTCAATAGTTTTTTTTTAATAATTATGTTAATCAGCAATTCAAAAGTGATGGCTGATTATGATTATTTAATTTTCAATAAATTTTTATTTATTGTTACTTTTGTAAGTTTCAAGTGATTTCAGTGAGAATTGTGGGTTTTTCCTTCTTTAATTGAGGGGTACCAACAATTTTGTCCACGTGTGTAGTTCTCAGACAGGAAACCATGGGAGTTATGAATGAGTCACTTCCCTGGGTTGAGGAGTTCAAGTATCTGGGTGTTCTGAACAAACAGAACACCCAGATACCTAAACTTGGTCATGACTGGTGGATCTGCAATGATTCAGAGGATGTTCTTTCTAGAGAAGCTGAGTTGGAAGGTGAGGCTCTCCTGTAGCAGTCAACTCATACTCCTACCATCCGCCATATCGATGAGCTGTACATTGTTCACAGATGCCATCTTGGATTCAGGTGGGAAAAGGAGCTTCCTGCTCTGGTGAGGCGAGCCACCATTAGAGAAAAAAGGTTTAGTTGGTCAGGAGAGACTCAGAGTGAATGAAGCTGCTACTTCTTTACATTTAGTCAGTTGATGTGGTACAATCAAAAAGATGAAAACCATACTGATCCCAGGTGGAAAAATGTGGCTCATCATAAAAAAAACAATAATAAAGTGAAAAATATCCAAAGAAAAACAGAATGTAAAGTGAGATCAGATGTCTATAAAGTGAAAAGACTATTAACAGGCAGAAGTAAAGTGCATTAGTGAATGATCAACGTAAGCATGTTTATACGCCCAGTTTGTTCAAGTCTATGAAACCGCTCAGAGACAGTAACCTGCTGCTGAAAGAGCTCCTCTGTGCTCCGCTGGTGCAGAGGAGGACTGACATCATCAGAGATGACAAGAGGTTTTCCCAGGATTCTCTTCTTCACAACCAACTCAAGCTCCTGTGACTACAGAGCTGGTATAGAGGTACAGTGATAGGCGAGACCATAAACAAAGGTGAGACGTAAACTAAAAAACTACTTTTACGTTGTTACATTTACCTAAGCAACTTTTTGAAGGGAAAAAAAAGTAAAAAAACAGCAGTGAACCTCATAATCCGGAGCGCCGTTACATGGATTAATTTTGGTTCTGTTTACTGATGTTGATGTCAAAATGTCAGTCTTTTTTTTTTTTTTTTTTTTTTTACGAGTTGCAAACGAGGTTGGTGTTCTTGTGAACATGCTAATGTGGCTAACATGTAGCAGTGTTGGAGTGTTTCATTTTGTATTTCTAACAAGGTTGGCAGTCATCATAATCACAATAAAATTTATTATATTTTTATTTTTTCTATTTATAAGTTATTTTGTATTATTTAAAAACTTTTTTTAATTAACGTCTATTTTAGCGGTGTCAGTCTTTTTTTCCGTATTGCAAACAAGGTTGGGACTTGGCGTTGTGAATATGCTGAAGCTGCTAACGTGTAGAAAGTTGCAAGCAACTTTAAAGGCAGTTAATAAAGTCTGACTGACAGACTTCATCTCTGACTCTTTGTCTTGTTTAATGCTTAAAACCCTACTCTCTTCCTCCTTGGTTTTTACATGGGTTGAGTCAGTTCAGTAAAATAGACACCAGACCTCATGCACACAGCTGGTGGAAGAAATTCTTCATTTTATAGCATGAAGACACGTTAAAAAGCAGAAACAACTGTGTCCAACACAATGGTAAGGAAGGAACTTCATGTATAAAACATGTTTCACACACATAAAGAACAAGGACATAAGAACAGCTACATATGACAGTGTCTGCCTTATTTCCCAAAACAAATAGAGATTTTTGCAAACAAAAACTCATCATTCAACCAGAAGAAATACATTTACATTTTCCTAAATTCTACCAAGCTTGGATTAACAGATGTTTGGCTTACAGAATCAGTCAGTACAACAATACTTTTGGTGATTGAAAACAAAGTTTTCTAGGGTCTTCTGAGCCAGTGGGACCAGATGTTTTCCATTTAGTGTAAAAAGACACTTGTCTTTGTCATACCCCACACACGCCACTTCACATATAAAATATTAAGACAATACAGAGCAGCAAACAAGCCCTCATTTTTTTCCTTTTTCCTGCTTTTCTTTTATTTGTGTCAGAGGTAAAATCCTTCCCATCGACTCCCACATTGTCTTTTAAATCTATTTCCTGCTTGAAGCTGCATTGTGTTCAGGCTGCTAGCGTCATTGCAGAACACTCCTCTATGAGCAAACTCACGAATTACTGTCCTTTGCGTCAGGTGGGAGAATGACAGAACATAGGAAGAAAAAGGTATAAAACTAAAAGCTAGAGGTGGACCTTAATCCAGACAGATGAGTTAAGATGTTAGGAGAATCATAAAATGCTACTAAATATCTCAAAAAGCAAACGTAGATTGGAGCAATCAGACAGTCCATGATATTAATGTTAAAAGGTACGTTTTTTTTAGATATTAGGTGTTTTATGTCTTTTATGAGGTGTACGGTCTGAACAGAAACTGCTTGTAAAATTATCTCTGGTTTGTATTCCAGCTTCTCATGGAGCACTTTCCCTCCAAGGTTGTTAGTTTCCTGGAAAAGTTTGATCTGTGTGAGCAGTTTTGAATGCTCAGTTTAATTTTGTGGGTCAAACAAATCATCTCTGTATCTTGTTTGTACTCTTCTCAACAAACTGTGAGTGTTGCAGTCAGTGACTCTGCCCCTCCCACGTCTGTTAGACTCATGGCAGGGACTGATGGAATGAGCTTACACATATATTTATGGTGATAAAACTTGTAGAGACAGAATTTTAACCATATGTTAAACTGTTTAAAATTATTCAATAGACTTTAATTCTTCACTATAAGAACTTACTAAACTGGCAGTTCCAAAACAAGTATTTTTTTAAGAATATGTCCGAATAGCTTTGATCTGCTTTTAAATTGTGCAACAGTTGCTCAATTAGGAATACCCTAGACACTGCTATACATTTGGAAAATGCAGACATTGTAATTCCAACAGCATACATTTAAAAAAACAAATCAAATGTTGGACAAAAACAATAAAAATAATAATTTGGCTTGGAGGAAAGAGGAGGTGTCGCCCAAATTTGACATGCAATCCCCCTTCAAATGAATAAATATTGTAGCTGGATGATATTTTTCAGGAAGTTTGATTTTCTTTTTTTTTTTTTGTTAAACCAAATAAATCTACAACATTGTGAAAAATAATTCCCCATATCCTGTCTTATCCAACTAAATACACCTGTTCATGCTTGTTTGAAGGAGTCCTGCATTTTCTTCAAGAATATACATGTTTTTTGTTGTTGAAAAGTTTATTTATTACCATAGACACATACAAACTGAGCCAAATATCTGACGTCACCCACAGGGTTGTAAATGTGAGCCATTGACATTGAAAAAAGTTGGTCCCGCCCACCTCAATAATAAAGCAACGTGAAAATCTGAGCCTATATCTTAAAATCTGAGTAAAATCTAGTAAATCTAAATCTAGTACAATCACAAAAACTCTTAAAGTTGTTTACTAGAAAATAAAGCAAGTAAAACAGTAAAGATTATTGAAACCTAACAGTACAAAACGTTTATGGTATCAAATTTAACTTCTCAACATTGGAGTCAGTGGGAAATTGTTTCAGTTTGAAACTAAATTTAGAGAACTTTTACAAATATTAGTTACAAAGGAAAACTAATTTTATCATATAAATGGGATTCCTGAGGAAATAAGAAATATGCTGAAAACAACCACTCTAAATCCATCTGCAGGCACTCAATTGGTCCAACAAAAGGCAGCTTTTTGCAGCTTTTCCCTGTAAAGAAGGCAAATACAGGCATCAATCTTAGCTTCTGTGACATAAAACACATAATGATTACCAAAGCAATGAAACACTGTTTGGCTGTCATTTATCCACTGATTATGTGGTAACTTTTCGAAAAAAGGATTTTGCAGTAGCTCACGCTGTTCACTCAAGCTTGCTGTTCTGCAGCATACTGTGACATCAAGCTTCAGGCAATGCATGATTGGGGTCTGGGGGGGTTGGAGGCTGGATCCACACCTTTCAGTTCTCCCAGCCAGCTGCAAGCACTTTCACTGCAGGGCTCCACCGCTCTGGTGGGGGTGAAACTGTCAAAGTCAACCAAGTCAACCAAAAGTAAACAGCCTGTGTTCATCCATTACTACACATCAGAGGCTGTATGGGTGTCAATCTATGAATAAAAAAACAAAAACAGAATCAGAAAGATGCACCTGTGGGAGGGGGGTCATTAGTCATCATTGCAGTCGCTGCAGGTGCCCCCCAGGAGGAGGAAAGGTAGTCATCCGTCCCTGCAGGAATACAGTATTTCTGAAGGAGGGGAGAGCAAAGAGAAGAAAGGGGGGGAGGACTCAGCTTTGGATGTGACGTTAGTCGGTTGTGACATCAGACCAGCATCACCTCTCTGCATATCAAAAGTTCATTAAAATTGATTTTTTTTTTCTCCTTTGGTTTCTATTCTAATCTGGTTGCTTTGCTGCCATAAAACAGCATAAATTTTAACCTCCTTAATCTGTGTCCTTAATCCGATCAGCATTTGATCTGTTTCAAAAGCATTCCCAGTTGTCTTTTAATTATATTTATGCCGTTTGTAAGCAATAATCCAAAAACCTTTTTCAAGGACATAGCCTCTCCAAAGCGGCAGTATTTCATTAGAAGTTCGCCTCTGACTTGTGGACGGGACTATTGCTGAGGAGTAAGCCAGCCCCCTACACGTCATCCATCTCTTTACATGCTCTACAGCCCCTAACAACCACAACTACACATTAGCAGTGAAACAAAAAATGCCGAGCAATATTGGAGCTATCTAGCTGTACAGCTTTGAGCAAAATACCAGCTCAGACAAGAAAAACAAAGGCACACACGCATGTAGTCGAGTAAGTGGATGCATCCATAAGGGAGTTTGTGACTTGCCATAGTAATTTCTACATCACATCTACAAGCTTTTTCAAACTGTTTTTGTTTTTTTTTGTCTTTTCCTGATTTACAATTATTTGAGCAAAGAAATATTTACAAATTCAAGGTCAATTTTCTTTATACATGTCCTCCGCCATCAGAAAAATGCCACAAGAACATGTTCAAAACACCATTTTCCTGGGACTACATCAACTGCGACTGGTGTAAATGTTACAGATTTTTTTTTCTTTTCCCTAAATTTAGTAGTTTTTCATTTGAACAAGCCCTACAGAAAGGCTCATACATTCATATTTCCACTCAATGCAAACCCACAAGAAATGAAAGCTTTTACCATAAATGTTTGGAAAAGTTCTATTTTGAAGTACTAAGTGTTATGTTTGATAACTCCTCATCTAATTTAAAAGGCTTAGGCTTACACCTCTTTGCAGACAGAGTTCTGGAACTCCAAGCTTCTCAAACTGTTCTGAACTTTCCAAAAGTTATTGATCCATTAGCTAAATAAACTGCTACGCCGGAATCTGTGACGCAATCAGAAACTGTGGGTCTGTCAGCCAGTGAGTCATTGTTTAGTGAATGTCAGCATGCTGTCACAGATGTTAGGAAGTCCAGCATCTTTCAGTTTGGGAGAGCTTGATGCCACATGTCTACTGATATGATTTGTTTACTTCCATCCCTCATTAATAACTGAAGCCATGATGGAAGCCTCGCTGATCATTTTTGGTGGCTTAAAAAGACATGTTTGTGTACTTTTTCCATTCTTCTGTGCATGCACGAACGGCACACACATATGCGAGCCATCAATTTTTCGGGAATGTCAGGCTGGCTGCCAAATTAGGAAGTAGCCTAATAAAAGATTAGGTGTGAAAATGAATGCTAATTATTCTCTGTTCCACTAATCAATATTCTTTCATGTGACCACAACGTCGTTTGTCTTTCCAGCCAGATGCTAATGTGTGATAATCAGCATGATGTCATCACCATGGAGAGTCATGGATACTAACAAGCCTGTTTTAGTAACCTTTGTGGTTCTTTTAATTTATCTATATAAACTTGTAGGAAGAGCTTCAAAAAGGAAGAGATTGTAAAAAAAATAACAATGCATTTTCATCTGTACCTATGGAAGGGTTGGTGTTTTCAGGTGAATTCCAGGTGTTCATCATGTCAGAGCACAAACCTAACACACAGGACACACCCAGGGGTTCACATTCATACTCGTGCATAGTTTTTATGAATCTCAAACTCCAATGTCAGTGTGTTTTTTTTTTTTTTGCTCTTGACAAAGACAAAAAGGCATTATCCTTTAGCGGCTGATTAGCTCATGTGTCTGTCACACGTGAGCTAATGAGTGAGTAAATCCATCAACATAAAGAATCAAATGCAATGGTGCCACGTATAAGCCTTTGACTTGCAGATTGAAGTGAAAAAGTTTGTGACTAATTTCAGGTGTGGTTGAACAAGCAACCCCAAGGGGCTTTTTACATGCAAAGCAGTTCCTATTAACCCCTTCCACATCATCTAGCCTCGGTTTTTCTTGCTTAGGCTTTAATGGTGAATAAATAATCCAACTGCTGTTGGGTGCAGGCAGGGTACACTGTGGACAGTTTGCCAGTCCATCAGAGGTCCACACAGAAAGAAACAATTTAGAATCATCAATAAAGCATGTGTTTCGTCTGTGGGAGATATCTAGAGTTCCTAGAGAAATCTCATGAATGCACAAGGAGAACATGCAAACTCTACACAGAAATGTCCCTGCCTGGATTTGAACCAGGGCCCTCTATCTGTGAGGCAAGACTGCTAACCCCTGCACCATCCATATCTTCACAGACTAAAATCTTTTCCCCAAGTTTGTAGATTGCTATATTAAGTGTAATTTAGTGATTCATTTTGCATTGTCACTTTATTATGTCATATTTTTTAAGGATGCTAATATCATATTGTACGCTGATGATACTGTTCTATGCACTCATGGGAAAAGTCCAATAGAGGGGGCTAAAAAATTGTCAAACGTGATGAACAAGGTTAGTGACTGGCTATACAATTCATATTTTACTTTAAATTTAGAAAAAATGTAACCATGTACTGCACTAATAGGTGTAAACTTAAAATGTATGCTGAGATTGTAGTATATGGTCCAAAAAAATATAAAGTGCAATTTAAATACCTGGGGGTAACTCTAAATCAAACCTTTAGTTTTAAAGGCCATGTGATCTAAAGTCTAAAATCTAAGTAACACATTGAAATATAATCTATGAAACTTTAGGTACACAATAAACTCTCTAACATTTAAGGCTTCAAGTATATACTTAAATGCAACCACCATAGACCATTTTCTTTTACTGTATCACATCCTGGTCTCAAGCATGTAAACCAATGACAAAATCACTTGCATCATTGTATAAATTATTGTCAAAAACAAGTTTTGTTTCAACTATCGAGACTTTCTCACAGTTTAGTGAAGGTTATTATTGACCACAGAGATTTAAAAAAAAACATCTTGTTGAAAACCTGATTCATAATTGGTTTTACCCAACAGTGGATTCACTTTAGTATCCACACTTTAATACATGTTAGGTATGTGGGCAGTGGAGCAGTCTCAGTAACTACAGCGTTTGTTAATTTGATGTGTTGATGAAACTCAAAGTGCATCAGCTAGAAGTACAGCGTCACATCTATTCTATACAGAAGTCTATAGCTTGAGTTGAGTTAACTTTTATTTTTTTTAAAGTAAAGACAATTTAAAGCATGGGAAACTGTTTCAGATTATTTCATCTAAACATGCCTGTCCATATGTGGGTCATCTATTTAAAATTGACCCTACCAGAGGTGTTTGTTGCCTGAGCGACTGTGGAGCCTATGGTTAATTGATTGGGTGGTACATGTGCTGCTGCTGTATGTCGGTCCAATGTCATGGAGACAGTCGGTTAAAACAATCAATGACAATCTGTGGTTAGCTTTGCAGCTCTCATTTGATAAAAGCAGACACCACAAAAGCTGCAGGTCTCCTAAAGACACAGATTCTCCACTTCTATCATGTTTTTAATGACCTTTGATGAATGGCAGTGACAAAGACGCCACTATTTTCTGACTGTAAACACAAACGTTGTATACTTTCACCAGAAGTGCACAGATTGCTATATACATGTAACAATAAACATATGAATTGACATTTTTGTTAACAGTTTTAGTATGACAGATTTCAGTCCAACCACTAGGGGGCACAATCCAGCTCTTTCGTGTGCTTGTCCCAAGTCTGGACAAAAGCAGAGTTGTGCCAAGAAGAGCATCCGACGTAAATATGAATCGTCGTCAAATCTGTGAATCATTTGCTGTTAAAAAGCCTAAAAGAAGCAGATAAAAAGCAAAGTGGAATAAATTACGTTTGGGTATTTGGTTCTGCTTTTCAATTGCTTTTCAGGGGGCTGCCCAGAGTTTCTTTTCAAAGAAAGTCTGTTCATTATGTCCTGACATTCAAAAAACCCAACTAGGGTGAGTTGAAGAAAAAAACCAAAGGTTTCGTTTCACTTGTCCGTGGACTGACTGAAGCACACCGGGTTGAGCAATTTCTCTGCTTGATTGGAGGAGTAAAACCCAGACAGTCATTGTGTCCTTGAGCAAGACAGCTAACCTACGTTGCCACATAAGGCCCCTTTGGAAAAAATTTCAACTAAATGTTATGTAATTTAATTGCAATGCAGATCCTCAAAAGTGTCACTGCTGGCTGGCTTTTCAGTAGATCAATAAGAGAAAGAGTATTTTGAAAATAAAAACCCACAATATTGGCTTTTAATCTAACAACAAAGAAAAGTCTTACTGGTAAGTATAGTGTAGTGAAGTTGTGTAAATACAGCATAAATGGAAAAAAATGTAGAAAAAAAGGACAAATCAAATTTTCTTTATGCTTTCTTTCTTTCCCTCCGACCTATGGTGGAAAGTTTTTGTTGTGTGTTCACAGTCGTTTTTTGTGAAAATAAAAAAAATCAGGGTTTTTTTCTGAAGGACATAGTTTCTGCAGAGCGGCAGGAAGTCATTAAAAATTCACCTCTGAGTTGTGGGCAGAACCATTTGGTGCGGAGTAACCCCGCCCCCCTTCCCTTCCCCATTGCTGAGAGCATTCTGATTACACGCTATCTCACTAGCTTACATCCCCTCACACATCCAACCTAACATTAGCGGTGCAACAAAAATGGCGGTTAATATTGGCGCTATCCAGCTTTGAGCCAGATGCCAGCTCAGACAAGGAAAACAAAGACATACATAGATCTAGTCGTCTACAAGTGGAGCAGGGAGCTTATGACCCAACTAATGTATTTTCTACATCCCAAATACAATATTTATAAGCTGTATTTCCTCATCTGCTCCTGATTCACAACAACTAGAACAAAGAAATACTCAAAAAAGCAATTTTGAGCTTAATTTTTTTTAGATATGTTCTCCATCATCAGAAAACTGATGCAAGAACTTATTAAAAACACTTTTTTGATTTGGGCATTTATGTTCATTTTATGCACTTAATTACTTTTCCAGGAATTCCCCCAAACTATGACAAAATTAAACTGACACAATAACACAAAAATTAGGGAAAATAAACTAATTTAAAGAACTGACATTCAGAAATGTCACCAATTGTTAGTACAAGACACAAGGAAGAAAAAAGTAAGAGTCACACTGTGGGTAAATATTACACCAGCAGGCACCTTTGCTGCGCACACAATTTCATCAGATAAGCCTCGACCTAAATACCTCTGCAGCTTGAAGCACTTCCACGACTCGTGTCTGCAAAGATCAAACCCTCTCTGCCACACCCAAATTTGCAAAGTTGGATCGGTAACTCAAAGAAATGTCATATGAATAAAAAACAAAACAAGGTTTTCTTCAGAGCGCAAGGACTCAATTAAGTGAAAAAAACTGTTATGAGAAATGAAAGCAAAGCCTCTGGAAGTCTGCAGATTTTGTGACATAACGAGGAATTGTCTTCAGGAGTTAAAAAGATAATTGGAGCTTATTTGTTTGCTCCATTGCGTGACCATAGAGATGTCCTAGCTGTTAACCGTGCAGGACTACACCCTGCATTCAAAAGACTTTGACCCGGTTAGCAAACACAGTCTGCTTTGCCTGTTGTGCAGAGGCACACACTCAGATGCCAGCGCACGTCAGAGACAACAAACACAATGGATCACTAACTATCTTGTCACATGATCAGTGCGGGAGAATAAAACAACACGATGAGGAGAAATATCAAGGGCATTTGTATGCAGTAATTTCTTTCTTCTGGACATTTTTGACCTTTGCCATTTGTTTGGTTTCCTCTGCAGATGTAATGAGAGAAAAGGAAGTAAAAGTCTGAAAAAAAACATCACTTTTTTTTAACTCCTTTTCCAGTCTGCAGCAGGCACAGAAATTTCCTTGCTGGACGCATGCAAGCTTAACGCAGCCTAATCCAGTTTTAAACATGACATGACACCTGTTATAATCACTCGGCCGTGTGCGCTAAATGCCAAGGAAGATTATAGCAGATGCCACGGATTACGGAAGCCTTTACGCATGAAGTGGATGTTTTCACAAGCTTTCACAGAAATGCCATGAGCAAAGACCTGCATTTCCTCTGAGCGTTGTGGCGTGCATGCATCGTGGAGCACATCACCTCATCTGCAGAAGCGAACGCTGTGTAATTTTTATTTTTTTTCCTTTCCTAGATCTACGGCACGTCTGGCTGGCTCTCACAGAGCTGATGGGAGGAGGGATGAACCACAGCTGCTGTCTGACGTAAATGAAGCACAAACGCTCTGTGTGTGTGTGGTCACAGCCCCTCTGACAGCTTCAAACAGTTAATGGGTTACCTCACGCTCTTTTCCAACACACACACACACACACACACACACACACCCCCACACACACACACACACACACACACACACACACTCTCTTTTCTGCAGGGCTGTTTCAGCAGGCTTACAGCAAAGCCTCAGCAGATACTGAGAGTCTAGTGACGATCAGGAAAGCAGCAACTGTCATCGGTCTGCCCAGCTGCTATGTGGGGTGACCAGGTTCAGCTGTGTTTGACATGCATGCGCACAGAGAAAAAGATCTGGGTTTGCAAAAAAAAAAGTTGTGTTGTTTTGAAAAGAAGCTTTTTACAAAGCCTTAGATATGACCAAAAAAATTAATCAACTGTTACCTCAAGTTGAATAATTTGTGGCCACAAATTAGTATTTTGTGCAGACAAATTGGCTTTTTTGGCCACTAATTAGCATTTGGTGAGTACGAATTAGCATTTTGTCTGCACAAATTGATGTTTTAGTAGTATCAGCAATTTCTACTGATAAACTTTTGGCCCCAAGAAACTAATTAGTGCACAAAAAATACGAATTTATGGGCAAAACAAAATCCTAATTTGTGCCCACCAAATCCTAATTTGCTCTCTCAGGCTACTAAATTGTTAAAAAAATGCTAATTTGTGGGCAAAAAATGCTAATTTTTACCCACAAGATATGGATTAGTGTGCACAAATTAGCATTTTAATTTTTTTGAGCACAAAGTCCAAATTTGTGCCAAGAAAAAGTAATTGGTGCACAAAAATGCTAATATGTGTCCACTAAATAGTAATATGTGTAAAATAATATTTTTTACACTTTATGCAATTTATGGGAATTTTTTTCCTTAAATGTCATGTTTTGGGGCTTTTTATCTTTTGAATCTATCGGGGAAGAATTTGCTTTGCAAGAATTTGTTGACAAGATTGAGCAAATTACCAGCATGATGAATAGACACCAGGAAATGAAAAAGTGTGGAACATGAAGCATCCAAGAGTGTGTCACATCTCCACGTGGAAAAGTCTCCTAAATCATCCAGACTTGATGTTACTATAATGGCAGCTCTTGCAGTACTGACGTTCTTCCACGAACTTGTAAGTTTAAAACAGCACACGCAGCAACCATGAGGTCAATTTTCACAGAATCGTCTGATGCAGTGAAATATAAATGCAAACCACACATGAGTCATTTCACTAGGAGCCAAACACCCTGTGTCTGCTCGCACAATAAATCTCTAACAGTTAAACTTGCAACATTTTGCAGAAAATGATTGTTTTGATTATTTTTTTCTATCAAGAAATCATGACCTTAAAAAAAGTAGATGATTTGTGGGGACTAGGAAGAATGTAAATTCTATAGGAAGCTGACGTGCTTTAAGGTTTTGCACATATGCACAGCAGGCACATGCTTAAACCGGTGCAGAAAATTGATATGCATAGATAAAGACGGCCACGTCTGCATTTGGATTTCATTAGTGTGCAGTGATGTCGCTGAAAGACTCAGCTCAGTTAAGGGGATTGTAAACGTGCTCCTGAGACTCTGACGCAGTCTGCTGACATCACCGCATTTACCTCCTCTTGACCAAACAATCTGCTTCCACTGAGGAGGAGGAGGAGGAGGAAGAAGGGGAGGTGGGGAAGGGGATCGGGAGGAAGGAAGTGACAGTGGAGTCCAGTTTTTAATAGACCACTGTCATACGAAAGCAGGAAAAATTACATTCTATATGAGTATCAACGCACGGGTGTTGTCAGACAAATCAGAGTGTAATGCAAGGAAAGAAACTTGCACCAATTAAATAATATTACAACTTTTTTTGTGCATTAGTTTGCAATCTTACAATAATATTTATGTCAGTCATGCAGAGAAATCCTTCCACCACCTGCCTTTTAATACCTGCAGAGCAGGAAGAAACTTAATTATTATTGAACCTCAATGTGCAGGAAATTAATTATGTGTTTCAAACTGTGATAATAATAGATGGCTAACAACGTGGGAGGTATAAATATTGGGAAAAGCAGAAAGAAGCTGTCCAAGAAAGATTCATATGCTGCTTATTGTCTGGGATTCAATCTCATAGAGGACAGAATGGTGGACTTATTCCTTTTTGATGAACTCGTTTTCACAAAAACTGGAAGATAAAGTTGATGTGCCTAAATGCAGTTTAGTTGGAACTGAAGGTTTGCTGGTGGGTGGAGTGTTTTCAGCTGGATGAGCAGATGCTGCTGCAGTGTGGCAGGCGACTCCTTTTGATCATGAATCAGCAGTAGCATTTACTGACATTTACTGACTGAAAGGACGACAGACGAAGAAAATAAACTCAATAGATAAAAAACTGTTTGTTGGGTGAGTTGCAATGAAAAACACACAAGACACACAAACACACACACACACACACACACACACACACACACACCCCAACACACACAAACACACACACCACCCCACTCCTCCTCTTGATGTTGTTGCAATTGAGCTGAGGTTCGATGAAAAAATTCGGTCAAAAAGAATTAGAAAACAGGAGGGATCTGCTGTTTTCGGGGTGTTTCGATTTCAGCAGTTCACTAGATAATCGCCTCTGAGTAGTGGGTGGGACCATTGGTGCGGAGCAACGTGGGAGTAGGTTGTGGCCCGCCCTCTGTCTTTTCCACGTCACAAATAAGCTTTCCTTCTAACTGCATTTTTTTCTGCGACTAATTCACAATGTAACTATTTGAATAATGAAATACTCAGAAATGCAGTTTTAAGCATCATTTTCTTAATCTACACTCATCTGCAACTTAATTAGTTACACCTGTTCAACTGCTCATTAACACAAATTTCTTACCAGCCAATCACATGGCAGATACTTGATGCACTTAGGCATGTAGACATGGTCAAGACGGTCTGCTACAGTTCAAATCGAGCATCAGAATGGGGAAGAAAGGGTTGTTGGTGCCAGACGAGCTGGTCTGAGTGTTTCAGAAACTGCTGATCTACTGGGATTTTTACACACAACCATCTCTAGGGTTTATGGAGAAGAAAAAGACAATATCCAGTGAGCGGCAGAAATGTCTTGTTGATGCCAGAGGTCAGAGGAGAATGACCAGACTGGTTCCAGCTGATAGAAAGACAACAGTAACTCTAATAACCCCTGATTACAACTTAGATCTGCAGAAGAGCATCTCTGAACACACAACACGTCCAACCTTGCAGCAGACGGGCAACAGCAGCAGAAAACCATTGTCAGCTAAGAAGAGCAAACAGAGGCTACAATTCACACAGGATCACCAAAAATAAACAATAGAAGATTGGAAAAACATTCCCTGGTCTGATGAGTCTCCATTTCTGCATCAACATTCAGACAGTAGGGTCAGAATTTGGCGTCACCAACACGGAAGCATTGATCAATCCTGCCTTGTATCAATGGTTTAGGCTGAAAGCGGGGCGTAATGTTGTGGGGGAATTTTTCTTTGCAAACTCTGTGCCTCTTAGTACCAATTGAGTATCATTACAATGCCACAGTCTGAGCATTGTTGTTGACCATGTCCATACCTTTATGACTACAGTGTACCATCCTCTGATATCTGTTTCCAGCAGGATAAGGCTCCATGTCATAAAGCTGGAATCATCTCAGACTGGTTTATTGAACATGACAATGAGTTCACTGAACTCAAATGACCTCCACAGTCACCAGATCTCAACCCAATAAAGCATCTTTGGGATGTGGTGGAATAAGAGATTGACATCATGGATCTGCACAGATCTGCAGCAACTGTAGGATGCTATCACGTCAATACGGACCAGTACTTTGTTGAATCGTTGCCACTACAGATTAAGGCAGTTCTGAAGGTGAGTGCAGGTCCTCCATGCTAAGAATAAAAGTTGCCACAAGAACATGTTAATAAAACCAAAAACACAATTTTCTTCAGAGTGGGACTTTAAAAGCGTCATTGCTCAGGGTGGTTTATGAGATGATAATAGATAGGAATAATAGATAGGAAAAAATGCATGTAGTGGTTCCACATTTGTAAGAAACATGCATTTGCTGGATGGCCAGTGGAGCTAAGTTTGTGACTTAAACCCATGAAAAGTGTGCCAAAATTATCTCTGCTGGAGCTCAACAGCTTTTTATCTTTGTTTTGGCAGCCTTCTGCAGATTTGCAGTCGAGGTTTGTGGGACAGCATGGCGCCCTGCCCAGACAATCTTTAAAGATTGCAACCAATTTCTGGCCTCGTTGAACTGCTAGGAGGCCTGCCATGACTGCTCTTCACCATCAGGCTTGTTTGCACTCTTCACTGCACCACACTCACGAGAATGTAGGCATGTGGAGTGGCATCATGTTCACTGCAGGCTACAAAGTCTGCCTGCTGCAGTTAGATCATAGTGTTTAGAAGTCAGGAACAATATATGGAATGCTGACAGCGTCACATATTTTGGTGGAGGTAGAGTGATGGTCTGGGATAGTGTCTCCTTCATACTGTTTGGCTTTCACAGAGATTTTTCATTAGTACAAGGCAAAGGTTGGAAGTTAACGTAGTCACAGTAACGTTGGTTTTGGTGATATTAATCTGTTTTTTACATGTTACTACTGACAAGGTTAGGAGTTAATGTAATAACAGTAACAATGGTGTTGGTGGTATCAGTCTGGTTTTTTTTTACTTGTTACTTGTAACAAGGTTGGAAGTTAGCATAGTGACAGTAACGTTGGTGTTGGCTGTATCAATATGTTTTGTATGTGTCCCAAGAAGAAAAGTTGGGAGTCAGTCTGTTTTTTTGTTTTTTTTTTACTTGTTGCTAATGACTTGATTGGAAGTTAGCGTAGTCACAGTACATTGGTTTTGGCAGTATCAGTCTGTTGTTTTAACTTGTTACTGGCAACAAGGTTGGAAGTTAGCATAGTCACAGTAACATTTTTTTGACAGTATCTATTTCATACGTGTACCAAGTCCAAGTCACAAAGTTGGAAGTTAGCGTAGTCACAGCACTGTTGATTTTATGGTAACAATCTGTTTACAAGTGTGTACTAGTATACTGTGTATATACTGTGTTACTAGTAATAAGGTTGGGAGTTAGTGCAGTCACAATATCGTTGATTTTGCCGGTACCACCCTGGTCTCACACCGGATGCTGTCTGGCTCCGGTGCAGCTGTGGTGCGAACGTAACACGAGAAGTGCGAGAGGCGCTCATACTACATCCGGTATGGTCCAGCCTCTGCGGTCTTTTTTTTTTTTTTTTACTAGTAACAAGGTTGGAAGTTAATGTCATCACAGTAGTGTTGTTTTGGTGTTTAGATATTTGGATCTCTAAACAATAAACACTGTTTGGAGATCTGGCTTATTTATTTGAAAGAGCTCTACAAAACCATCAGTGATCACGTCTCCATGTTTGGGTTCATGAAATAAATTAGAGCTTGGGTACTCATATGATAGATTGCAGGCCATCAAAATAAATAAATAAATGAAAATATAAACATGTATTGAATCTACTTACAAAAAAGGAAAAAATTCAGTCACCAAATAGCAAACTCTCAGATCTCTTCGATGCCATTGACTTAACATTGAGACTGGCCGCCTCCACCACGCAAATCGCTTTTGGTTTGAACGCAGCTAAAAGGTTTGGAGTTAGTATAGTCACAGTAACGACTGTTTAAGTGGGATCAGTCTGTTTTTTACATGTTGCAAACAAGATTGGAAGTTAGAGGAATTTTGAAGATGCTAAAGTAGTTAACCTGTAGCGATGTCAGACAGTGTTTTTTTACATGTCACTAGGTTTGGTATTAGAGGAATTGTGAAAATGCTAACACGGTTAACGCTTCATGCGGCTAATGTTTGTAACGTGGCTAACTTTTAGCATGTAACAAACAAACAATGTTGGTTCAGTGTCTTTATCACATGGTGGGGCAAAGCAGGAATCAAACCTGTGACAAACCTGTGAGGTTGTCCGCAGACCCCAATTTGGATCCTTTTTTGAACACAAAACCTTTTCATTCTTGTATAACTCAGCTGAGCAGCTCTTAAAGGTCAAAAGCTGAAGGTAAAAACAGTTGAAACCACAAAAATAAGTGGAGTGCTCAGCCCATGTTTCAGGTGTGACACTATTTAATTCTGGCAGCAGTTTGTCCCAACTCCTTTTTATATATTTGTTTACTTGTGAAACCTTTTACAGCTTCAGAGACCAAAGATTTTACCCAACATCCCCCTTCAGTCTAAAATGCGATGACTTATTTTGTCAGGAATGTCTCACTTAATGCTTCTGAGAAGTGATTCATCTCTATCATAAAAGAGTTATGAACTCAAGCACATTCAAAAGCAGGTTCGGACCCGTGCTGATGTGTTCAGTACATCGTATTCTTCCTTATTTACCGTCAGTAGCTGCTCTCTGATCCTGTAAGTCGAGTAAATCTTGCCGGGGCACCACTTCGCAATAAGAAGTTCTGAAAGAAACACCAGCGAAACTCCGGGACACCACATTCCTGCGGCTGTTCAGGAAGTTTCAGGATTTAGTGTTCTGGCACATAACAATCACTCGCATACCAAGACAATAGAAGCAGTGTTGATGTATGAATGTAGATGTACCAAATGACTTTTTTTAACTGCTGGAGTGAGGGGGAAAAGTGAAAATATATTAAAATTATATTTTTAAAGTAAATGTAATCTTTATTAAAAAAAAAAAAAATCTAAATATTTAGATCAGGGGTCTGCAACCTTTAACACTAAAAGAAGGGCTCATCTTTTAAGTTGTTTTACCCTCTTCACTTTGAAAAATGCACTTTATTTAGGTTTTTGAAGCCATTACACCATTCATTTATAAAATGTATTTTTTTTAAATACGTAAAATGCTGTAATGTAATGTAATTTTCAACAAACAACAAAATAAACTTATTTTTCTTTTGTCAGCAGCACATTTAAGTTCCTGTCAAAATAAAAAACATCCTGTGACGAAAAAGATCTGCCTGCTATGACTTTGGTGCGCCTTCATCTTTTTTTTCTTTTTACTATCACTTCTTAACATCTTAACAGTAATGTGAAACCATTTTTTTAAATACATAAACCTTAATGCAACAATTGTATAAATAAAAAAAACATAATAAACGACTTTCAAGTAAATTAAACCCTGTACCATTATGATGCTATTATGAGTTATTTGACATTTACACATAAATTATAAAACTTACTTAGCTAAAAGAATTGACATTAAAGTAAACCAGTACTACAAATTTATGATTAAATCAAAATATTCGCAACTTTCTTCAAAGCCAGAGAGCCACAATGGAGGGATAAAAAGCAGCATGTTGCTCCAGAGCCTCAAGTTGCAGACCCCTGATTTAGATGCTTCAGAAACAAATCTTTGTTCTGCCCCTTACTGCAGAAAATTGTTCTCTTCTGAGAATAGAACTGAGGTCAAGTTTTCCAGTTATGTTTTTTTCTAAGTTACTGTTCAGTGGCTACAATAAATAACAGCAGGGAAGTGATGGAGCCACAAACATTGCAGATTGCATTGTGGCTTAATAAAAACACTGTTTGCATGTTTTTACTGGAGGTCAGCCTGACTTTTAACCTTCATGTCCTTTCTTTAAAATGTTAAGAGGAGGGACTGAAAATTCCAAAAATCATATATGCAGCAGGAGGTTTAGTTTTTATCTGTTGCTTTTATTTAATAAATGTCGGGAAACTTGTCCCAGGATGTTCATATCAATGTTGTTTCTGCAAACCGTTAAGGAATAACACTGACCTCTTGTTCTAGCTTGAATGTCTTGTTTTGTGTTTGACTCGGGTGCAAAAAAAGAAAAATCCATGAACAACCCTCCTCTCTCCGCTTTAGCCAGGGATCTCCTGGGCTCACATGTCTATGTTAGGCACGGATGTCCCCGGCGTCACCGCTGCTTCTCAGACTCCCTGCTTCACTGCAGCTTAGATGTCTTAATCCTTATTTAGCTGTTCTTTTCCCCTGACTTCACTCAAACTCTTCAGCACCAATTAAAGAAAACATGAAACGTTCATGTTGGTGCACTTCTCTCAAACTATTTCCTCTTAGACACCAACATGTATAAGGAAGTCAGTGGTAAGACATCGTATGAAGCGAAGTTGAAAAGCATGAAAGAAGTTTGCACAAGAGGTCAAAAGTTGCTTGTGCAGCCTGCCACAAATTGAAAATCTCTTAACGGTGTCTCGAAATATCAATTTCCACAAACTTGTGTTGGGCTCTGTGCATTTATTTGCTTAATTCTCTTTTTTCCTTCACTTCTTACGGGGAGATAAGAAGTGTGATCCAGCTTAGGGGGCCAGCTGAGAGGCCATATGGACATGTAAAGAAAAGATCAGGAGCACAAGATGCAGCACCACCTGGAAGGATTAAAAAAAAAAAAAAAAGTTGTAACTTTCTTTCCATCTGGACTGTTGCATTGCCACTTCCTTGACTTCACCTGTCTCGTGAGTAAATACACAGCACGTGGTTTCGCTTTTCCTGTTATTACGAATTATTGGCTGAGTTCATTGTTTCTTTTTTTTCCAGCGGCTAAATCACCAACAGGTGTGGAACAACAGTCCATGACCGGATTTAAGCATCCCTTCCTGCTTATTTTCCTTTGTCCCATAATCCATTTCATCAGAAGCAGCACATTTCATCAAATCCCTCGTTAGGGTCACAATGGGGATCTGTGTCATCATGGTTTCACTTAAATGCTGCTTCTTTGTCTAAAAGGAGGGAGGAGAAAGGCAAATTAAAATCCAACATCTAACGGCATTTCATCTGTTTTTGGGCAGTACCTGCAAAACAATTCATTTGCTTTGACTAATCTATTTTTTTGTCTTTTTTTTCCCTCTCGCTTCCATTAAACTATTGACTCCACTTGTCAATCTGCTGTGTTTACTCTTCTTGTCAAACTCATCACCTGTCTAGGTACCCCACACTCTCATTCCCTGCCACCCTCTGCTCTAAATAATAGGCTGATCTGTGGTATGACGCACATGGCGCTGTCTCCTGAGGGGCTTTTGCGCACACAAGCATTTAAAAAGCCTCCGTGAGTGGCCTGGTGTGCAGACACAAGCGCCAGGCAGGTATTTCCATCTCCAGATAACTGACACCGCAGGATTACTCCATCAGCTGCTCTGCTGTTTGCAGTGGAGGCTGTGCATTCTTGTGCAGAAACATCCTTTGTTGTCATTATGAATAGATGAACATAAAAACAGATTATCCAGCAGGTATCAGCACTAAAGACAGATGTAGAAGATCCGTCTGCTTATGCACTCTCAGTGCGATCTTTTTTCATAGCATTTTTTTGCAATCATTTGCAGCAAAATAGCAAAAAAAACATGAACTTCTGCTTTTTTTTATCTAAATAGGATGATCAAGCTTTCTTGCATAGAGAACATGATGGAATGAACTTGCAGTTTGAACAACAAAATGGCTTTTGCTCTTTGCTTACAAAATGTCAGTGGCACCTTTTTATTCCAAACTTCTGCATCTGTATCAAAACCTTCATGTCTTTACCTTCTGCTGCAGCCTTCTGTAAAAACACTGGCCTGTACTTGCCCCGCAGTGCCTCTAAAAGGCTTTTTGCTTTTGTCGTTCTGTCTGCTTCCATTTCCCTTGACACTTTTTGTAGCACTCACAAGGCAGCAATTTTTATTTTTATTTCACCCCTGAATTAAATGCTCTGAATCCAAATGAAGAACAAATTATATATTTTCTCAGATAAACTTCAGTATAACTTTAACTCACCAATAAGCCAAACTAGCAACCCCAGAGACAGAATTACACTGTGTTTTGTATTTAAAAAAGTGTTTAAGCTGAAGCTATGCTAGTCTGTTAGTTATAACTGCTAAGTATTTACACATATAACAGTTGGTTCCTCTCATGAAGTTTCAATATCCAACAATTCAAAATAAAATGTGTTTTTATTCCTCCAGCAATAAAATGAAGCAAACATTGCTCCAAGCTAGCAAAATATCTGGTATGGCTATAATTCTTCTACATTTTGACTTACTTACATAACATACTTACTTAAATTTTCCAAAAATTACGGGTTTTGTGAAATTTCAGTCATTTTCTGTCTTTGCTGTTTTTGGTTTTGAAAATCCATATTAAAAAAATGTTTTGTTTAAGTAACCTGTTTAAAGTCTCATTCGAATCATTGAAATTCGCCTGTGAATTGTGGGCAGGACCATTGACATGGAACAAGCCCTCCTCCCTTCCCCTACCGCTGAGAGCTCTCGGTTTACACGCTGTTTCACAAAAATAATAAAAGTCTTTGAGGAAATACTTTCCACAACCCTAAAAATGCTTTCACTTAAAGAATGAACAACCTTTACATTCTCACAGATGAGCACCATTGTCCGTTTGTGCTCCAACGTCTCTCAGTATTGTGAGCTTATGTGTGAGTGGGAGATCCATTAGACCCTCATCACTGAAACTATTTGTTTGAGGAGAACTGGACCTCCTGGATGATAGCTTGACGCACATGTTCACGAGGACAGCCTCTGCCTGCCAAAGACAGCAGCCTTAGACAGAACAGCATTAATTGCTAAAGAAGAATGAAACCACTGTGCTCCAAAACACACAAACACAAGTGACCTAAGAAAAGCACTTTTCACAGACTCTTGCAGTTCGTGAATGTCGTAGAAAAAAGCTATGGATGCATCTTTACACTTTAAAAGTACTGTTTAATATGTGTCAGATAGTTTCAGCAGAATCTTTGTGAATTCAAAGTTGTATGTATTATTGGCATAAGTCCTGTGTGACGAGTCAGACAAAGAGCGGTTCAGAACCCCTTTATGAGAAGTTCAAGTTCAGATTCATTTATGTCGGCCGGATTGGCGTTACCGGAGCCCCACCCTGGAGCCAGGCCTGGTGTTGGGGTTCGCAGGCGGGCTCCTCCCATGGGCCCCGGTCGGGTCCAGCCCGGAGGAATGACATGGGATCACTCTCCAGTGGGCCCACCACAGCTCGGAGCAAAGCCGCTGCTCTTCCACATTGAGAGGAGCCAGTTGAGGTGGCTCGGTATCTGGTTTGGATGCCTCATGGACGCCTCTGTGGGGTGGTTGTCTGAGCAAGTTCCACTGGGAAGACACCCCGGGGATGGATAGAAGTATTATTGGAAGCAAATATTAAGAAAATAACAAATTTATGTTGCCTACAGTTTCAAAGAAACCATATTAAAACAGGTGAATAAAATATTAGCTTTATTAACTCTCTAAAACTGGAGATGTTGCCAAAAAAAACCTACGCTTTTTGACATACCCTAAATCTTCAACCATTTACATAATCAACAGGAATCAGCTGATTCTGACACATTAGTGTCCTTTCAAATCAGCTTTGCACCGATATGCAACACTTACTAATTTACTAGCGTAAGTTAGTACATTACTAACGTGAAGTTTGTGTTGCATGGGCAAAAATAAAAGCCTCCGTAGCATAAAGCTCTAAAGCGATGGAACTCTTTCTCTGTCATTTATAATTAGATTATAAGGTTACAGTGTGCACATTTTGCACTGAACAAGTCCCTTGCAGATCAAGAACCCTGTGGTGAGAGGTTTCATTACCCTCTTCTTGCAAAAGGCATAAGGGAAACCTCAGCTGCAAATGTGTGAGAAGCTAAGCCTACATGCAAATATTGGGACATTGTTACTGAACAGATCTAACAATGCAGAGGAGGTTTAAGTTTTAAAAAAAGAAGATTCACTAACCTGTGAAATGCCACAAACTGCCAAACCATGGTGGTTAGAAGAGGTGTGGCATCAAAAAGAAGCAACCTGATGTTTCAGAGTCTTTGCACAAACTACTAAATGAGGTGGACGGGTGCTGAAAAGAGGAAGCAAACTTTGGTGTGGAACCAAATTATTTCATCAGTCAAGCTACATGGAATGCCTTGTTTTGTCCTATGAGTTTGTGTCTGTGGTTCTTACAGGACCTGTCTTGCGCTTTTGGTGCAGCCCTGAAAAATCCTTCTTGCTACGTCCAGCTTCTTGAGGCCAAGTGCTTATCAGATGCACTTGAACACAGGGAGGCTATAAGTAAACGTGCAAGCTCCTTGCAACCAGGCAGTGGTCCAATTCCTTCTTTTATTTGGGATAGGAATAAACCAAAAGTCATTTGTTTAATCTCTGCATGGGCTTGCTCACTGCAGCCAGGGATTGGCAAATGTAAACAATCTTGAAACAGAGATGAATCTTTCTGTTGGGATCTCATAACCAAAAATTCTCTTCTGGGCCAGTTTTTTTGCAAACAGGTCCAGCCACTTAACAGAAAGACTTGTTGATGCTGTTCATAAAAGTATAAAAGTTCACAATCACCTGGGAGGTGTTGCAAGATAAGTGGTGGGACGTGGGGACTTTGTTGCCTCCTAGTTTTATTTTTAAATAATGTAGGATTTAGAGGAAAAAAATTCTGCTAAATTGGAACAGACCATGGTAAGTGACTGGAGATAAGATGGGCTTCCAGTGGACACGGTTATTCCATTGACTGTAGATGAGAACCGGACTGTGTGGAATCCCCAATAGAAAAAGACTTGCTTCTGTTCCAACCAAATGAATTAAATTCTGTCGCCATTTTTACACAATACAGATCCATGTTGGAACCAGAAATTGTTCGAGGCGGTCTGAGTCAATATTTCTATGGCAACCACTCTCACCATTCAGGAGTAAGCTTGTTGGAAATCCTCATCCCTACCATTTGAAAGCGGGCTTGGGAGAATCTGTCAATCAAACGTTTGATGTGAGACCACATACTAATATTGAGGCATCTGATTGGTCAGTTTAGGACAATACTACAGAAAAAGTCTCATGAAAAAAGTGTTTTAGTGGTTGAGTGTCCATCTTGTAAATGTTGGGGTAAAAAAAGTAGCAGAGCAAGACTGGTTATTCTGACAAATAGAATAACTGTGTAACAGCTCTTTATTTCTTAATAGAAGACTACGGGATTTTTGGGTTTTTGGAACCAGCAGGTACTTCCTGTTTGGAACGCCAGGGGAAAGAGGTCAGTCAGTCCAGACACTCCAGTCACTACAGAATGGGCTGAGGTGGGCCTCTGTCTGCAGATGGTATCTTGTACCAAAACACTATTTGATGTAGTAGTATAGGGCTGATTTGAATAAAAAAAGTTTTGATACCCCTGTCGATACCAAAACCTTAAATCCGATATCTTGTTCAATACTGATTATAGGAAACAATTTCACGAGATTACTTGACATACTATCTCAGAACCGTTGCTTTAATTTTTATGCGTTCAATCTTTTTACAGGCTTACAAAACAGCAAACAATACAATCAACACATTACATTACGACACCAACTTTTAATAAACTCAAGCATAATACAATACTAAATACATTGTGTGATTCGCTACAGGTGAATATCACCTGAATCAAGTGGGGTACCTTTAGTTGTTTGCTGATATTAAGTTAGTGTTTCCCTCAGGTAAGGGATTCCCAACCCCCTGCTGCAGACTGATGTTGGAAAGTATTATTGGACTTTAAAACCGATCTGCGATGGAAAGAACGTTGAGAATCACTGGAATAGGAATCCAAATTTAGTGTTAAATTAAGAGTCTTTCAATACTTGACAGTACTGGGGGAACTGGTTAGTACCCAAATAGTTTCTAACTTAATACTCAGTTCTACCTAGTAACTAACTGTAAAGACATTTGTTTCCCCATAGGGGAACATTTGGTTGCACTTTTGACCTTGATCTCACTATTTAGCTGAAATCCAAAGGGGTCCTCCTTTAAAAAAAAACAAACAGCACGTAGAACATTGGGTACATTGATCTGATTGAAGGAGGTAAATCCATCTGAGCAGGTACACCGGTTCATCCCCTTTAAGATCTGCCTAAGTGTAGTTCTTCATGTTGTTCATTCATGTGAGCAGCTGCTGCTTTTATGAGATTATCCATAAACACGTCTAAAATCACATTACCATTCATGTGTAATGGGCTGGTGCACTGTGGTGCAGGAGGTTACTCACTTACAAGAAAGGGTAAAAGTTGCTCTTAATCTAAAAAAGCTAAATTCATTTGAAAATGACGTTAAAGCTTCTTTGGATCCACCAAGAATCAAAGATTTTTTAATTTTCTGTACCATCAGAGCAAATTACCATCTGTAGCTACATTAAATTCCTAAATAAAACATTTGGAAACGTGACAACGTGGTGGTATGTAAAAGAACTGAAGTTGCGTCACTTCAAATCACTAATTTCTATGTAAATCTAGTCACATTCTAATGCAGCAATGCTTTTCAGATAAATTCTCCATGTGTTGTGTTTGCAGAAAAAATGCAGGAAATGCAAATGAGTGAAACACAACTGAGCCCTATGTTGAAAAGTCAAAAAGACAAAGTCAAAGATGAAGTAAGTGAGAAGGGAGCTGAGTGGACTGTGTGGTTTTCTTAAAAGTGTGCATCAAAAAACATGGGGCGATCTTTTAGCTGAGACACTTTGCATAATTTGTGAATCTCTTTTGCATCACTGAATGATCGTTGGAGGCGGAGTGGGTGTTATATGTCACACACCACCTCTTCTGAATTCAACCATTGCAACCTAAAGGGGCTTTTATTCTTTAGATTTCCACCATAGTGTTGGGATTCTTTCAAGGAGTTTCACAAGATGAAGTGTATTGTTTATTGCCACGTTGCACAGCAACAGCTGCATACAAAAAAATATAAGCAAAAACTGTATTGCATGGGAAAAATCACTCCTTAGACGACTTTTTAAAATAAGTTGCAAGTTTGAGTTTAATAAAGTAGTTGAAAATTGTCATATCTGTCTGATACTTTTAAAATGTGTAATCTTTCAAGAGCCACATCGTTTTGGATGTGTTTTTCACTCTTACTTTTTAAATCACACATAACAGGAACAAGCAAAAAGTAAATTAGGAAGAACGTCAGTTAGCACATAGTTCACAAGATCTACTTGTTTTAGTCGATACGTCCATGCTGTTGCAAAAAAAAAAAGGGGGGGAGGGTGAGCACAATAAAGTCAAACCAGCAAACCACAGTGCTGCACAACCACCACATAAGTACCTTCAACTTGCTTTTTGTTTTCAAAAGTGCAGAAGATTGTGCAAAAAGTAGGCAATAGTGAATATTACTTTAATATTTTGCCCTTTTGTTGACACAACAAATTCATTTAAGTCTTGCAAAATGCATTTTTAAAGAAAGGTGTGCAACTTGAGGACAAAATACCCAGAATGCGTGGTGTAGGGAGGTCGAAAAGGAAGAAACTAAGCAGCTGCTTTCAAAATGCAAGGTTCGGCGATGAGTTCCTCATACCAAGACTCACTTGTTCACAGTTGACTTTTTAGAGGCCATAACACATACAGATTGAGTAGAAGTATGTGTACTAATAGTAGAATAAGTAGAATATATGTGTGTTTTCACAGTAATTCAATCATAAATACCCCTTTTAAGCCTAATATGTGATTTTTGAAAAATTAGAAAACTTCTTTTCCCACTAGTTGACCTGAGAAGACCCCCATTAATGCACTTTAATGAACAAAGTCTGGACAAAGCCTCTTGTGATGTCATCTCCAGTTGAGTGTTAACCAGTATTTAGTCATTGCTTTTGTGCTCCTGTTATTCGATTGCCTGATTTGCTAAATTCTAACTTAGTGTTATCTGGTTTAATATTTAAAAAATCTAAGTAGCATCTTTAGCATTCTAGTGAGTAAACTACTGTGTTGACCATTGGCTGTCTGCAATTTGAGCCTTTAGCCACCAAGCCCCTGTCCTATGGAATAAGCTCCCAGCTCAAGTAAGAGACGCTGACAAAGTTTCTACTTTCAAAGTTAGGCTAAAAAAACATTCCTCTTTGGACTAGCTTATTCCCAAGCTAGCTAGCAATCAGAGACTATGGGAGCAGGAGAGATTTCAGGTGGATCATCTGTGCTCCTGTCTTTGACTGTGGACTTCTCCTCTGGCTCATCTTTTCCCAAGATTGGCTTTTTTAATGAGTTTTTCTTCGCCGAGATGGAGAGTCTAAGGGCAGGGATGATGTTTTAGTCTGATAAGCTTAGTTTCGCAACCAGCTAATATCTACATTTTTATCGTTGACTGGTTAGACGCCCCTTGAGGCAGCTATCATTGTGATTTTGGGCTATATAAATGAATTGAATTGAAATTGAAAACAACTTTAGAAGTGTTGGTTGAGATGTTTCATAAACCGTATATTAAAACACATTGGGACTTGGTCCAAACTTTTAGGGACAATTCTCAGAAATCGTTAAAACTCTAGGAATGATTTTTTTGGTCACATGGTGCAGTTTGCTTGCAGCTCCAGTTTCATATCACATGTCTTTTTGTGTGTATAATATTATTACCCACAACATTTATTACTCTACAAAACATTTTTTTTTTTTTTTACCAGTAAATGCATATCAGAAATACATTCCAGATATCAGAAGCTGTAAATGAATTGAACCTACAGTGAAAATAATCCTCTGTATTCAACACCTTCTGCAAAGCATGGCTGTGAAAGCAAATGCCTGACAAATAAGTTATTTAAAGGGAATGATGCTGTCAGGTTTTTGAATTGTTCCTCAGTCACCAGTTTCAGGTTCATGATCAACAGCTGTTTTCATTTCTGTTAATTACCTTCAGCCTATTTTAGTGTCTTCATGAAGTTATTTAATTTTTCTGCTCCACAATTTTTTTTTATATTTGGATATGTATTTTTCAGTTTTATAACTACGTTTTAAAATACATAAATTTGTAATGAAGTTGTTGAAACTTTTATTTATTTTACTTTTTTTATATGACTGCAAAAAAAGGAGCTAAACAAAAAAATAGCATCAGGGCTATGTTTAAAAAATAAATAAATAGGGTTTACTAATGTAAAAAATAAAAGTAAGCTTCACAAGTCAAGTGAAAATCTTTGGTGCCTTAAAAAGAAAATGGTAGGGCCCATACGGTCAATTGTAGGTTCTGGGGGGGAAAAAATTATATAAAGAACCAAAAATGTCCTTGCAAATAAATGTGATAACATGCAGATGTTGCTTACTTTCTTTTTTTAAATTTACATTAACTTGGATTGAAACATTTAGGTTTCAAAAAAACGTTTCAAAATGTCTTCGGTATTTTTTTTACATATATAATTTATATTCAATTGTTTAACCTTGGATTTTACCATAAAGTTTTTCTTTTTTTTTTTTTTTTTTTTTTTTTTTTTACATGTTAACAATGAATTGTTGAACTTTGGATAGACGTTTCGAAGTCTCCACAAAGTTTCAACGTGTTTTACCTTGGATATTAACATTTAGTTTTCAGGAAGAAGATTTCCGCAAACTTCTTCTTCTATTTCTTTTTTTTTTCTAATTTACATCCTAACATTACATTTTTGAACCTTGGAGAGACGTTTCAAGAATCTCTCTCCACACTGGGAGCTTTCTGTTTCTCTTCCTGCCTGCAGAAGTGGAGCGCGCAGAAGTGAGCGCGAGGCAGACCCGCGAGCAACAGCCCGGCAGAGGGAAACATCACGTGGTGACACATCTCTACGACTGACGTCACCGTCCCCATCTCCAAGCAACCCCTCCATCAGCACTCGCGTCACCGTGCGCTCGAGCCGCGCTGTTGCCCGGCAACCCGTGCCTTGCGCTCGGGTCCGGCCTTGCCTTGCACCCAGCTCGGAGCTCTGACGCGGGTGTGACGTCAATAAGGTGGGTATCAATTTGTTATGGTTGGAGGGAGGAGGGAGGGAGGAGTTCCCCCTGCGAGTGACGAAGCCCTCTGCTCTGCATTCCGCCAGAGCTCACAGGCGCACCGGCCACAGCTCAGTAACAGGACGAAAGTCCGCTTTCAAGTCGCTGAGAACGGTGGCAGTTTTTCCGCTGTTGAGTGTTTGCGAGTCCCGTCTCCGGTGGAATGGTTTACTTTCTGTCCCGCAGCTGTTTAAAGAGCGAGAGAAGGTGGTTTATGTCTTTTTAAGGTAAGACTTTGACCACTTTTACAGGAACTCTCACACATTTTGACGATTTTTGAACCATTAAAATCGACCTATTTCGTTTCGTTCAAAGCCTTTATCACTTTATTTGACTTTATTAGTCTTTATTTATGTTCGCTTGAAATGTTTATTTATATTTTATTTACAGATACTTTTATTTACCCAAAATAGTTTTTAAACATTAAAACAAAATACTTTTATTTTGAAATGTCTATTTTTTTCTCGTCTTTTTACCCCCATACATTCAATAAAGCTTTTTTAGAATAACATTTTTAAAAAATAACATGACACTTCATGAACTTTTTCAATGAAATTGATAGAATAGATTGTAATAATTAACTGAAGTGTGCCTGTGTTTGTCTGTGCAGGAACAAGGTTTTATTTTTGTTCACACTGCAACTATAAAGCGGCTGCATCATGGTGATCATGACAGACACCAGCAGGGGTTCACAGCCCAGCCCTGCCCAGCAGAGGCCCCTGCAGGTCGGCTTCTATGAGATCATTCGCACCCTGGGAAAAGGAAACTTTGCAGTGGTGAAGCTGGCTAAACATAAAGTCACCAAAACCCAGGTCAGCAGTCCAGCTCTGCAGCATCTGGAGAATGCATGTTCTTTTGTTTTGTTATTTTTATTTTATTTGCATGCTAACTTTTCTTCTTGTTTTCCTTTTTTAGGTGGCAATAAAAATTATTGACAAGACTCGCCTGAGTCCCTCCAACCTGGAAAAGATTTACAGAGAAGTGCAGATCATGAAGCTGCTGAATCACCCACACATCATCAAACTCTACCAGGTGGGTCCTTTTTTTTTCACTTCCTTGTCTGCGCGCAGATGCGTCTGTGCAGACTGTTGGATGCACATTTGGTGCATGGCAAAAGCATTATGCGTCGTTATTGCAGATGCAGGGATGCAGCTGAAACAATAGCAGGGACAGAAGTGAGGGGTCATTCGCTGTCTAAAGTGCTTTTTCAACCAACATGTGATGAGATGCTGGTTCCCAGGGTGTTGTGAATCATAAGTACAGCCTTAGTGCAATCCCTTCTGACCTCTGCATGTGTGTGTGTGTGTGTATATTGGTAAATGAAAGCGCCAGAGCTGTTCTGCGCGCCATTTGCCGGTACAAACCGTGCCTTTTCCTTTTGTTCGATTGTGAGATTGTCAAGATTCTCCAAAAAATAATTACAGGGGGAAAGAACAGTCCAACCAATGCTGATGAAAGACGGATTGTTAAATGTTAATCCCAATTAGCACCTGGCAGAGCCGAGTGCAATGTGTCTGCGCCTCACGTGAAGCCCCCCACTCACAAAGCGCCTAATCAAATTGAAGACTTAGCGGGAAGAATCGGCTTTTTTCCCACTCAGCTGACCTTGCGGGCTCTTTGGCACGCGTCTGGCAACAAGCTGACGCCCACACAAACAAACAAACATACAAACACACAATGCCCTTCCTATTGGCTCCTTTCTCTTACTGTCTGTTTTTTTCCACCTCTTTGTTTTTGGTGCTCAGTCCTGTTCTTCACCACCCAGCAGCGCATTTCTTGTAACTCCATGCTCACTCTAGCTATAATATTAATTCTGTAAAGTCCATAGCTTCATGGGTAATAATTAAACTTCAGAAAATCAGATTTGATTGCACCAATAAATGTTTTTTTAAAGTCTAGTTCTAACAATATATATAGATTGCACAATCAAAAGTAAAATAAAAAACTTTTATTTTGAAACAACATTTTACTTCAACCGCACAGCTTCATTTCACTTAATTCCAATCATATTTTGATCTATTTTCAAAATGTTCACAATTTATTTTGTTGTCAGCCAAAATTAAAAAAAAAAAATCTGTGTCGTTTTCTCTGACAGTGTTTCTGCAGAACGGCAGTAGTTCATCAGAAATCCCCCCCCCCCAGATCTCAGCTCTGTCTGTCAGGCCGTCTCAGCCGACTTCTGACTACCTGTTTCCTCTCAGAGGTCGCCAGGGGTCACACAAATCAGCTGGGGAGCGTTTGATCTTCCTTTACTCCAGAACTTAATGACATAATTATTACACAGTTCACGCTGCCTGTCCGTCTCATCCTCGCTTTGACCTCAGATCCATCTTCCTCTGCCTTTCTCTTGTGAACGTTTCTGCTGAAGGACTCAGTGGAGCAGCTGTTGAAAGCTGAACTCCAGCTGCAGGAGGCCCAATGGCTTCAGGGCCAGTAAGCTGTGATGTTACAGGGAGACGCTTAATCTCACAGACTGTGAAAAAGACTGTTTGGAATATGTTACTTTTGTTTTGTTTTATCCAAAGGTGGCCTACAGGCAGAAAAAAAACAAATACCACAAAGAGCTTATTATTTAGTTAAACCAGAAGCTTTATCCTCACAGATCTCCATCAGGAAATGAAAATTGTTGCAACATTCCTGACACGTCTCAAGGGAAATTGAGTCCTTCTGGGGCTTTTAGGACCCACTCCACAGAAAATCATGTTTTTGGTGTTTTTAACATGACCTTTTTCTGGTGATGGAGGAAATATTTAAAAAAATTAAGCTTAAATTTTGCATGTCTGAGTATTCCTTTGTTCAAATTGATGTGAATCAGGAGCAGACAAAAATATGCCACTTGAAAAAGAGTGTATTTAGAGTGTAGTCCTAAAAGACAGCATAACCATTATTAAAATTACTGTGAATGCTTTGAAATTAGATCACAAGATGATTAGAAACAGACAGTTGTTTTTATTTTTTGCATTTGTGTAGCACCTGGAAGTTCTCTCCGCCCTTTAACCCTTGAGACCGCACGAGAATTTGAATTATGACGTATATAAAAAAGTTTAGGGAAATAATAAAACTTGCTTGTGCAACGGTTAACGGAAAGTCAGGATGGAACAAGGATATTTATAAAAACATGATGGAAAAACTGTCTCATGTCTTCAACATGTTTGCTTTCCACCAGCAGCTGAGTCAGCTGTTCTAAACTTCCCTTTTTTTTTTACCCTTGCTTGTTTTTTTAGGTCATGGAGACCAAAGACATGCTGTACATTGTGACGGAATATGCAAAGAATGGAGAGATGTTTGGTGAGTGACTGTTGAATTTTTGTCCAGATGGGAACCCCCTTCCATTGTGACCCCTTTAAGCTAACACATGCTCTCTCCATCTCAGACTACCTGACCTCGAACGGCCGCATGAGTGAGGATGAAGCTCGAAAAAAGTTCTGGCAGATCCTGACGGCGGTGGACTACTGCCACCGACACCACATCGTCCACCGCGACCTGAAGACCGAGAACCTGCTGCTGGATAGCAACATGAACATCAAGCTGGCTGGTAGGTCTTTTCTGCTCAAACTCTCACAGGTCTACGAACAGCAAGGCTGGAGAGCAACCTCTAATTAAGTCAATATTCTTCCTCTGCTGGCTAATTAAATGCGAGGATTTCCCAACTTGCTGCAAAGAATAATCTCAACCAGAGGAAATGCTGCCAAACAAGAAGACTCCCAAACCTCAGAGCAGGAAACAAAAAAGCGCTCTTCTATGTTACCACTGTTTCGACTTTGAAGGATCACAATGAGGGAAAAAAACCAAACAGTTACTGTTTTTTTGGCACTATAGGGCACTATATCATAAGAAGAAAAAGAAAAAAGCCTGTAAGTCAGTCATACTTTATTAACAGCGTTCACAGTAACTCTAGAACTTGTTTGTAACACACTTTGCTTTAGCCGCGTGTTAGCCACGTTAGCGGCTAACAGCGGAGATCACATAAAAAACAGACTCATACCACTAGAACAAGCGTTATTGTGACTATGCTAACTCCCAACCTCATTAGTAAAATGTAAAAAAACAAACGGTCAGACACCGCTACACATTAACCCACTTTAGAAGCGTTAACCACATTAGCACACTCACAGTACATTTAACTCCCAACCTGGTTTGCAACACGTAAAATACAAACTGATGCTGCTAAAGCAAACGTTTCTGTGTCCACACATTAAAAACAGTCCGACACCACAACACGTTAGATGCATTAGTGTATTCAAAATCGCTTTGACATTAGTTAGCACAACCAGAACTTATCCATGTAAGGCAGCCTGGATTATATTATCGTTTTACAATCTGGAGTGATTTATAATTGAAAAAATAATTCTAACTATAATTTTTTTTCAATTGTAATTTATAATCAGGCTTTTATGTGTTTCTTAATGTGCAGAAAATACATTCGTTTGCATGAATAAAATGGAATATGAATTGAAAAGGAATAAAGTGAGCGTGTCTCTATGTGGCAGACTTTGGATTCGGAAACTTCTACAACGCGGGGGAGCCTCTTTCCACGTGGTGTGGCAGCCCGCCTTATGCTGCACCTGAAGTCTTCGAGGGAAAGAGTATGAGGGACCTCAGCTGGATATCTGGGTAAAGACAGATTAGATAGAGATCAATTGAAACGATGAGTTAAATTGTCTGTAGCTAACCTGCCTCCCTTTGGTCCTCTCAGAGCCTCGGCGTGGTGCTTTACGTTCTGGTCTGCGGCTCTCTTCCGTTCGATGGGCCGAGCCTCCTGCTCTCAGACAGAGAGTCACAGAAGGACGTTTCAGGATTCCTTTCTTCATGTCTCGAGGTAACTATTATCCTCACAAAAAAAACCCCAGAAGACCAACTTTGGATCCAAGACTCATTAGTGACTTCTGACTTTCAGACTGTGAAAATCTGATCCGTAAAATGCTGGTGGTGGACCCTGCTCGCAGAATCTCCGTCGCGCAGATCAAGCAGCACCGCTGGATGCTGGCGGACCCCACTGCCGCCACCAGACCCTCTGCCACTCCTTGACAGACTATAACTCCAACCTGGGGACTACAGTGAGCCTGTGCTGAGCATCATGAACACGCTGGGCATTGACCGCCAGAGGACTATTGAGGTAAGCGGGGCTTTGGTTGTGTAGAGCAGTGGGTGAATGTCGGTTATATTCTGGTTCTGATATGCAGAGTCCCTGAAATTCCCTCTGACATTATGGATCTTCTATTTCTCTCAGTCCCTGCAGAGCAGCAGCTACAACCACTTCTCTGCGATCTACTATCTGCTGCTGGAGAGGGTGAGGGAGCATCGGGCGCAGCAGCTGAGTCGTCAATGCGGCATCTGGAGCCAGAGACCCCGGAGCACCTCTGACTCCTCCGGCACAGAGGTCAGACCTCCATCTGCGTCCTCGGACCTCCACTTTGTCTTCATGGAGCGCTCTGTTTGAAATCTGGAATGGTTTATTTTAGGGGATTGTGGAGATGGCAGACAGCTTCAGGAGCACGCCGTTCCCCGCCAAAAGCGCTAATCCTGCTGTGTACTCGGAGGTGGAATGTGACCAAGGAGGATTATTCCAGGTATTAAACTAAGCCCAAAGCTTGCAGTTTCTGGTTTTCATCAGGAAAACACTTTCTTCATAGTCTAATCTTTTTGTGTTCTTTCACAGCGGGTGGTGTTCCCGGTGGAGGCCAGTTTGAACAGACTGCTCTGGAACCGCTCCATTTCCCCCAACAGCCTGCTGGAGACCAGCATCAGCGAGGAGGTGCGGCCCCGAGACCTAGAGGAGGAGGAGGCGACGCAAGCACTCGGGCCTCTCCTCCCACCCACCACTACATCCCGCAGACACACTCTGGCTGAGGTCTCCACCCGCTTCCACCAGTGCAACCCTCCATGTCAGTTTTGACACAAACACCTTTGGGAGAACACTTGTGACTCAGGACTAAAAGGAGACTATTTCCCTTCCTCTTTCTCCACCTGCAGGTATCGTGGTGAGTCCCTCTGACGGCGCCTCGTCCGACAGCTGTCTGAAGTCCTCCTCCAGCCCCCCTCCCTCCCTACAAGCTGCTATCCAGGAGGTGTCGACCCTTCAGGCCTCCGAAACCCGAAACGGAGTGCCGGCATCTGCCGGAGCTCCTCTTGCTCTCTCCTCCCAATTTTTGCCTCAGGGGCGGAGCAGCCTCCCGTCTGCCAGCTTCCAGGAGGGCCGACGAGCTTCGGACACCTCCCTGACGCAAGGTAACAGCAACCGTAGAAGCACCTGCCTTGCTGCCTCATCTAGTCGCTCTGTTGTGTAAAGTTTTTTTTCTCTGGCTTCAGGACTCAAAGCGTTCCGCCAGCAGCTGAGGAAGAACACTCGCACCAAAGGGCTTCTGGGATTGAACAAGATCAAGGGTTTAACAAGACAAGTTGTTTCCCCTCCTTCCTGTAACCGTGGTAGCCGGGGTTCAATTGGCCCCGCCTTCTCGGAGCATCGTAGCATGTTGGAGGAGGTGCTGCACCAGCAAAGGTGAGGCTTGAATGCTGGATTGTTTTTCATAAATTCCACAAACGTTATTTCATCCAGATATCATAAAATGTGGGATTATTTGTTTTTTTCCAGGATGTTGCAAATTCAGCATCAACCGCAGCCTCAAGTCCAAGCTGCTCCGACAGGACCAACTCCCAATCCCCTCCTTTTCCTGACTCAGCAGAAGTCCCCCTCTCTTCCATCCACCGCCATGTTTGCGTCCTCCTCCTTGTTCGACGCTCCCACCCAGCCCAGCCAGCCCCCCCAGCCAGCGTCAGGGGGCCTCCAGCACAGCCCCTGGCACCAAACCCTCGAGACGTCCTTTGCTGGCTCGTCCCTGTCCCCCGTGGCGTCGGCCGCTTACCTCCTGGAGGCGCGTTTGCACATCAGCCAGCAGCCCCGCCCTTACACTTTCAGCAGCTTCCAGCAGTCGCAATCTGCCCCGCCCCCCGTCCCATCCAAGCCGGTCATGTGGACGACGGGCTCCATCACCGATCCAAACGTGCAGGAGCTGACGGGCCTGACTGGACAGCAGCAGCTCAGCAGCTGTGTGATGGTGAAATAAACCATCCGGTGATGCTTAAAGGAGAAAAAATAGACTCGAGCCCCAGAAGACAAAAAGAAAGGGGGCCAAAAAGACTGATGCAATTGAAAACACATTGAATTATACACACAGGAGTGTGAGTACTCATAGGTATGTGTTTGAGATCATATAAGCTAACGAAGAAGCAATAACCAAACTCTGGACGATTAGCGTCAACCATCTGGAGAAGCAATAACGGACTAGAAAACTCTGACGGACTCACTTGAATGAAACGAGAGCTGTTCTCACAGGTTCTAATGCTGTCTATGTTTATTTTTTTGTTCGTTACTATATGCATTAAGCCCCTCCCCCTTTTTTGTATTTTAATAGCTTCCAAGTGCTCAAATTTTCGCCTGCACAGAAGACCAAAAAAATCATTTATTTCCCCGCTTTGTTCGCCTTCTCGCAAAGACATTTCAGTGTAGCAGTGGAACATGCAGTATGAGCTTACTGAAGGATTTTTGATTCAAACTGTGACACTTTTATTTTGTAATTTTTTTTTGCTGTATATGTAGCTATAAGCGAAAACGCTGCTTTTACCTCAGGCTGCAGAAAGACAGTCTCCTTCAGGCCAAACTGAAAGAAGGCAGGGTCCGTCGTTTAAAGAAGCACAATAGGTACTTGATCAAACCCTAGAGCGCGTGGAGCTTTTCCTCTCCTCTTTTTCGTTTTTTTTTTAATGCACCTTCATGTTAGCTGCTTTTACTACTTCCTCAGGCAACAAGGTCAACATGTTGAAGGTGTCACCACATCAGTTCAGGACTGAGATGAAAGCTGCGCTTCACGCAGACAGAACAAAGACTGTTGGGAACTGTGCAATATTTGACATTAGAAAGATTGGGCTTTGACTAGAAGATGACAAGATGATTTGCCTGAGGGATGTTTTTCTTCTGATTTTGTAGTGTTTTCTGATGCAAAAAAGGTACTTTTTGATGCAACCAAGGAAAAAAAAACACTGTAGATTCAGAGAAAAGCATCTTTAAAATGCTTCTCTTCCTTTAGCATGAATGTTGCTCAATAAGTGGAAGAATTCTGTTTTTTTTTTGTTTGTTTTTTACCAAAGAGAAGGGTAATCCATCAAAGACACTACTGACTTCACTTCAAATGCTGTCTCAAGAGGAAGCTGAGTTTAGCTTGTGAGCTCCTCCGCTTTTAGAAAAGATGTTGCCACCAAACTTGATGCTATGTCTGTTGGTTTGTCTAGATGCTACACTGATAACCATGGTGGTATTCTTTTTGTTTATTACTTTACTATAAAATGAGGACAAGAGGAACAAGTCACAACTGAGCAATACCACAAGGTGCTAGAAGCTAGAATCCGCATGTCCGTGCAGCAGTTCAGGTGTTAGTACACATCAAGCGATGTGTTGCAGTCCGCGTGCTCATCTTTAGCATGTTATAGGAACGCAGTATTTTTTTTCTTCTCTTCTCCGAGCGTCCAGCGTTTTAGTGCAGCCACCACTGACAATCGTGCCTTTATCCGAACAAACACGCAGTAGGACTATTCCCCAACTGATTACAAAAAGTAAGGAGAAAAAAAAGAAGGATGGACGACTCCACGGGCTCGGTCTAGTTCCCAATCCTTTTTTGACCTTGGAGCTTGCTGTTTAAACAGAAGCAAAGTCTGCACTTTATTCATGTTTCCGATGAGAATTGTTGGTTTTTGTTTTCTGTTTCCGAATCATGTCACTGTTGAAACACTAAGACTCTTGATGCAAATCTGTAAGGTGACCCTTTTGATAAACTTTTGTTTTTTTCTTATTTGTTACTTGACTGTGTGACTATAGGCACGTCGTTATATGTGTGTGTTTGTGTGTGTGAGTGTATGTGTGAGTGTGGAGCAGAGGAAGAGGCAAAGAGAAGCTGTTTGTTCAAGAAAGATTGTTTGTTTATTTATGTGGCTATTTATTTGAATAAAGTTCACTTCCTAAACTCTTCTGGCTTTCTTGTTTTTGTGTTCTTATGTAAAATTGATTTTTGCATTTTACTCAAGTTTATCATTTAAAAAAGAGACATTCAGTTTGGCACACACACTGAAAAAGTCTCTTTTTTTATTTTTGTTAAAGCAATTTTTAGAAGAATTGGCAAAAGTAAAGGTTTAGATCTTTTTTGGAAACAGAGTTTTTTGTTGCCCACGGTCACATTCTTTATATATTCGTATCCTATGTCATATCGTTTTATTTAGCTTGAGCCAAGAATTCTTGTTTTGCATTTACACAATATTCTTGTAAAAAAATGTTGGAGAAACAGGAGAAAGTCCCTTTTGCGAGCTCGCCACACTAATGCCTTCCAAAATCCAGAACTTTAAAATATTTTTTTCCCAAATAGCTTCCCAATGATGCTCGAGGAGTTAGGAGCCGATACATGGAAATCGCAGGTAATAAAAGTGTTCTTTTTTTTTTTTTTTTTTTTGGAGGGGTGGTTCAAGATGGCGGATTCTTCCTGAGATCAAAGGTCAACAAACCTTGGTTGTGGTTGTAGAGTGGCAGCTGGCAGCGTGCGTGTGAAATTTCATGAAGATCACTCAAACAAAAAGTTTTCTTTTCCCAAAATTAAATAAAAAATTTGACCCTTTTCCACAAAATGGCCACCAAGCTGTAGGTCATGTAGCCACCCTATAATATTTTCAAAATGTCCTTTGGATGTCCCCGACACGTGTGTTTGAGGTTGGTGAGTGAATTTTGAGTGCCATAACAGACTTTGGGTCTATCCATGTTTTTGACAGTTTGTCATCCTCGTTTGTGACTGTGATGTCATCATTGCTTTTCTTGGTTCAAAATGCCCAGAATTAATTTTCACGGTGTACCAGGTGCGTGCAAACTTTAGTGAGTTTGGCAGTAAGAAAGAAGAATTGAAAAAACAATATTGTTCTTGCAATTCATGACTGCGTCAGAATATAATCTTAGAAAAGGAAATAAAAAATGTATTTCTAGACTTTATGGTGTAATAAGTTGAAATGTGTTTATGAGTGGATTAAATTTTCCTTATAAAAATTTTATGATATTAAGAAGAGATTATTGTAGCATCACTATGTCCTCTTTTATGGCGAGTCATGATACTGACGCAACAGCCACCTCTAGTTAAGCTAACGAGGAAGCTGATGACGCACCAGGCCCTGATGACCCTTCCTTCAGCGGACAGGTTTCTAACGTTTGGCACATAGAGACTTGTGAGTCAAAATGACGCCACTGCAGCAGAAGCCAAGCGGACCACGAGCCAAGTGTACGCCACTGCACCAGCTCTTCCCTTTCTGCTCGCTGATTATCTCCAGCTTGATAAGATTGTGAGAACGTCTGCAGAACAGCTCGGTTTTGCTGTTGTTGACGAGCTCCTGAATCACACCAGACACAGCAGATGCTTTTTGCAGACAGAACCGGTTTTCAGGGAACTCACATTCCCAGCTGCCACGAACGTATCGGCTTGCTGTGAGATGTGAATGAGATCTTGTTTCAGCTGGCAGCACACTCCCTGAGGAACAACATGAGGCGGCGCACTGCTGGCCTCATGTACAACATCCATTTCAGTGTTAAAATGCACTTCCACACATCATGCAATGTAATTAACATCAGCAAGATCAAAGGTCAAACGAGCAGAGGAGAGGCCGCTGGCATCCGAGGTTACTGAGCTTCTGCTCCCTCGTGTTTGTATTTTAAACCTTATTTTAACTACAAAATGTTGTTAAAAAACAGTTTTAAGTGAAGATTACACTTTTATTCATGCTTTTGTTTTGTAAACAAGTACAATTTGGATAGTTCAGTTCTCATTAATAATTGATTTTGTCATTTATTAGAACTGACCCACATAACTCCTTCCGTGTGCTCCATCCTCACCCATTTACAGTTACACACACACAAAAAAGAAAAGGCAGAGGAAAATTATTTCGTTATTGTTCTGGCTGAAAACACACACAATCACCATTTTTTAAAGTATGTTTTTAAAATCTGCTTAAATATGTAATTGAGCAGGCAGTTATAGGATTAAAGCTAATCCATTCTGATCCAAAGGAACATGATAAAGTGCAGATCAATCACTTGTTTTTGTTATTATCTTTGTCCACTTAATTTAAACAACAACTACAAATTCACAGTGCACTAATGTAGCAATTTATTTGTTATTAGGTCTAATTGGCATGAATAAACTTTCCATTCTGTAGTGTTTCTCTGTCTTAGGAAATGCATTCACCACTGCGTAGCGTTTTCTGAAAAAAAAGATGCTAAAACTGTTGCTCAAGCTGAAAACTACACAAGAAACATGCACATTTTGAATGATGCAGGGAAAGGAGCTAAATTAATTGGGAAAAGTATTTTTTAGTAATAAAGTATCTTAATATTTTTACAGAAAAATTGAATGAAGAATGAAGCTATTAGCTTAAAGTGCTAAAAGCAGCTAATTCTATCTCTAAATGCTAAATTAGCCTATGTAAACACTTATCAACCAGTTTTTCTGTCTTCTGCGTTCAAAATTCTCATGTCTACGCATTGCAAAGTCCTTTCTTGGGCTCTACACACAAATGGGGTGTATATTGAAGGCCAAACAGCAGAACTTTAACCAATCAGGGAGTCCGATTTAGTAGTGATGTTTGGATAGCGTTCTTTTCAAAACACAGAAGTACCAACCAGTTGAAAAGTGATCATGAAGTAGAACTGAATCATTGCAGTTTGTGGTACCAAGTCTTTCACATATCAGAATAGAGCTGTGAAAGACAAAGTTTGGAGCAAGATTTGAAGAAGAAGCTCCCTGTTTGTCCGGTGTGAACACCGTATGCTTAGGCGTGTTCACATCAGGCACGTGTCGTGCGTTCAAGAACGCACGGCACGTGCCTGATGGGAACGTAGCGTCACAGGTTCACATACACAGGAATGTGATGACTCAAAGAGAAAAGAAGGAGAAAATACTTTAGTATTAAAAAACAACCATATGCCCTTCGAAGTTTTTTTGGCCTATTACACAGTTCTTGTGTTTTTTGGAGTGGCGATCGCTGTTGCTGCCAAAATATAAGATAAAACTAATCTAAAATAGCTTGAGAAGTTTGTATTTATTTTCTGTGAATTATTTTCAACTGAAAATATGTGACCTTTGCTTAAACCATGACAGAAAATTGGTTTGGTCGCCAAAGCACACACACAAATGGTCCTAAGTATCATTGATCTTGACACAAGCAGTGATTATCTGAGCTGCTGCTGTGGCTGGAATGCAAGTCTTCTAAGTACTTGCTCCTATTGGTTCTTGGGGGAGGACATTTGCTTGGTCTTATTTACATGTTTCCTCTGACAACAGATGAGAGGCTGATCCTCTTGCAGGAACTCCACTCTCCTGTGATTGGTCAGCTCCAGTGGCCTGACCAGACACTGTCCATCATCTGGCAGCGACTCTTCTGAAATCGGAGCATTTTTCAGCTGAAAGCATGGAGACTCGGTTATTTTCCTTTACACAGAAGCAGAAGCTGATTTGCTTAAACCCACAAAGTTAGCCCTTTCAGAATAAAGCTCAAAATAAAATGTGGAAGTAGAAAATGTCAGAGAGAACCCAACACGACACTTGGAGGCTCCACAGTGGGCCGTGAAAGTTCAAATAAACTGGTTCTGTGATCAAGACTGCTGCATTGTTCAGCCTAACTGCTCCATTTAGCTCCAGGATTGCAGTTGCAGAACAGGTTTCTTAACTTTTGTAGCAAACTATGTGAGACAATGTGTCACATTCATTGACAGCGAACATTTATGACAAATGACACTGCAATTTTCCAATTAGCTTGATTGTTTTTTAACATGTTTATGGAATTTTCAAACTATTTGAGTTATGTAGAAAAGAAAAACATTGTTTTTCTTTTTCAAAAAAACTCCTTAATACTTGTTTTGTCTACAGGCTTTACAAAAATAAAATATGTGGCGCTTTTAATGAAATTTATGCTGCCTTCTTGCTGTTTCTCAAAAGAAAAATCATGTTTTTTATAGAGGTTAGGGTCAGGTTCTGGATCCGTATTAATTCTAATGTTATATATTATGTTAAGGATGAGTGTAGGTGCAGTTGAACTTTTACATTTATACAGACAATTTTTTAATTTGACATTTCTGAAGATCTGGTCAAACTTTTGTTGCTTGTTTTTTTTTTTTTACAACTTTTTTATTTTATTTTGGCTAAAAACAGCCTAATCATAATGAAAAGACCACGGGAATGCTTATACGAGAGATCAGAAGATGATTGGCGTGGGTCTTTAAGGTCACAAAAGAAAGAAACCTTCTCTGTAACTTTAGCTTTGTGAGGGAAAAAGACAATCAAGCCACAAAGGAAAATGATTTAGTCAGAGACATAAAAATAAATAAATAAATAACACAGGTAGGTGCAAGTACAATTTCTTTGGTCCAGACATCACATGAAATGTGACTATATTACCACTCTGTACAAAAAGGGAATTCAGTAGTTCCAACAATATTTTGTGAGGATTTCACAAACTTTTGAGTACTTTTGTAAAGTTCTCAGCAAACCCAGACTGAAACCAGCAATGTGTTGGTTTATTTTTTCTGTCCCTTTGTTTTGTCGTTCTGTATTTCCCCTTAAACAAATGTGGCTTTAAAAAATGCACAAACTAGAGTGGCTCATGACTTAAAAAAGGGAAGTGAGAGCATTTTGTGAGAACATGCGGGCAACTCCAACATCAGAATATGACTTAGAAAATAGCTATATTGACAGATTCATCATCGATTAATGAGCTCCAGTCAGGGGTGTACGGACTGGGCTCTTTTGATTTGTTTTCATGGATTATAGATGTGTGCTGCATGCTGATGTAGGGGTTAGCACTCTCACCTGACCACAGGAAGGTCCTGATTCAACATCCAGCTGGGTCTTTTGTTCCAACATTCCCCTAATGCATGTCTGGGTTTTTTCTGAGATCTCCTGCTTCCTTCCACAGTCCAAAGACATGCTTCATTGGTTAATTGGTGTCTCTAAATTGTAAATGTGAGTGTGTGGCCCTGCAGCAGACTGGTGACCTGCCCAGGTTGTACTCCGCCTCCACCCAACTGCTGCTCGGATAGGCTCCAGCAGCCCCATGATTTTACAAGGGATTTAGCAGGTTCTGAAGAGAGATAGATTGATTTTAGACGTTATGTGAGGTCTGAGAAAGAAAAAGAAATGCAAGCAGTGTCTTCATTTTTGGTCAGAGTTTTTCTTGAAGTGTTTGCAACAAAAAACATCAAACATGCTGTGTGGTGAAGCCTTTTCTGCTGACTGAGCTAAAAGCTCGCGTAGCACTTTTAGAGAAGACCTGAGAGTTTAACTCGTACGGTTAGTCCAGCTCACACACCCACACAAGAGAACTTAAAACCTCCACGTGTACACATACTTACACAAACGCACACCGCAAGACAGCTCAGAATGAGTAACAGAGCTCTGAAAGGTCAGAGAGCACCCATCCAAAAAAAGTTTCCAGCTTTCTGTGTGTGTTTGTGTCTGCAGAAGCAAACAGAAACAAAAGAAATGAGTAAAGCTAATGTGCTCCAGTAACAAAAACACTTCCCACCCTTTAGCTCAAGATGAGCGAGGAAACAAATGTCAGATGACAAAAGAGGAACTCGGCCTAGTGAGGGGGATGACAGTCAGTTGCTTTAGAGCTTTGCATTGAAGCCATGGTTTCTGAAGAAGCCCTGAATGTGATTTGAGGCTGATAAGACTCAGGAAAAAAAAAACGATTTGCAAGCCTCTGTAGAGGCTTTCAGGCAGCAGCCCCTTCCTCCTCCTCTTCCTTGCAAGATTAGCACCCTCCTAATTATGCGTACGTGAGTGAGAAACTGTACACATGCGTCACTGCCAATATGGAGCTCTCTGGTGGCGCTGGAGGGGGGGGATATGGATACCAAAGACTCTTTGGAAGTTTTGGAGACTGAGAGTTAAGCAAATAAACCGCATTAGGAAGTGGACGTCAGGACTTTGCACAACAGAGTCCGACGCTCACTTCAGCTGTTACCACATCTGTCTGCAAAAACGCGCCGCTTGTTTTAAGCTTTTAAGGTGGGAACATTTTCTGATCTGCACATCGAAATGTTTGCTGTTTCAAACCAGGCATTCAATATTTTTTTTTTTTTTTTTACAGGACTGTGAAGGCACACTGGTGACTGCAGCCAGTATAAATAAACCTATGTGACGAAAGCTAAAGGTACCTCAGTGGGAAGACAATAACAAAGGCCAGGAAAGAACCCTCCTGCTTTGTTTTCTTTGACAACATAACATTACTAAACCCCGGTTCAAAGATAGGAAATGGAAAACTTTGCCAAAACCTTATTTTTTTTACAGTTAAATGACAAGTGAAAGTTACAGACAAGTCAAGCAAGTATAAATTAATGATTTATAGAAATCACGTAAAAGCTGCTTTGGTTTCTGTGAACCTTGTGTAATATTCCTGGTTGGAATAAATGTTTGACCTGACCTTTCAGTCCACGGACAGCTGGTGTTTTGCTGCTTCACCAACCATTTACACAAAATTTGAACACAGTTGTGGTCAGCGTAGCTCCAAAAAGTACTTTTTCTGCCACTGTCATATAAGTCTAAAGGCTCAGGTTAACTGATAAAGCCTTAGATAGATGCCGGTTTTTGGGTCTACGGTGTGTCTTGGAGTTCCTTTGAGGCTCTTGTGACCACCTGAAGGGAGATCATGAAAATGTAACGTATTATCGCGCGTGTGGTAACTGTATCGGGAAATATTTGTTAGAATAATGTTAGTTGCACGCACTGTGCATGAACATTTTTGCTCCCACGAACTTAAAATTTCACGAGGGCCATCTGCCTGCCCCATACAGATTTGCCCATTTTTCACCTGCAGACAGCCCCTATTGACCTTTTAGAGCAGCTGTGACTAAAGCATTACTTCATGAAATCTTCAATTACACAGAGAACTTTGTGCAGTATTTCATAAACCTTTAATAATTACCACAATCTGCGCATTTTCTGTTGCTTATTTGTGCTCAGCAAACACACAACATTCCTCGAGGTTTTGTATTTGCAAGCTGGCATGGAAACAAGTGGCCTGACAGAACAAAGTCTAACCCATCAAAACAATTTCCAAATCCACGTAACTCCTTTCGGGGTCATTGTGTTGCTGGGGCCTATCCCAGCTGTTGTTGGCCAAAGGCGGGGTAGATCCTGAGCAGGTTGCCATTCTGTAACAGGGCCACACGCTCACACCCATGGAAAAAGCAAGTTTTCAGACTGTGAGTGGACACTAGAAAAAACCCACGCATGTAAACTCCACTCAGAAAGGTCCTAGCTGGGATTTGAACCGAGGCCTTCTACCTGTGAAGCCAGAGTGCAAACCCCTGCCTACTGTGCAGCCCTAAACAAGTTGAAAATGTGCAACATTTTTGAGGATCTACCTTTTTTTTTGTCTAAATCATAGATTCTGTATGATTGAGCCAGTCATGCATCAGTAGTGTTCAACACACAAACAATAAAGTCTGAAGAAGGAAAAAGTCAAGCAGCTGCTTCATAGGCCTTTTCAGATTTTTTTTCTTTTCAAAATGCTCAGAGCATACAAAAGTGTCTCTCTTTGGTTCACTTCCATGTTTTGATCCACTGGATAGTTTATCTACACCAGCAAAGTGGTGAACCGCACCAGCCTTGTCCCCTTCTGGGACTCTCCATCAGAGTGCAAGCTGAGTGTTGCTGGATTTGTCAGATAATCTGAGCATTCCCGTCTTGAGGAATGAAGCCAACTTATTGCAGACGAACAGCAAGTTGTCATGTTATCGTCATCATCATTCCCTTCCTGGTTTACGTAGTTGGAAAAGTTTCTAACTCTTCCAAAAAAATGTAATTCTCGTTTGATAGAATGACACCGCATGCCCAAGTACCATAGTTCTCATAGTTGCTCTCGTCACCATGACTACGTTAGATGGGACTTTTTTATTTTATTTTGAGCCTTATCCATCAGATAGACCGGTTTGGCAACAGGGAGATTAAAAGGAAGCCCACAAAACAAAGGCACACAGCAACACTGTCAACTGTGAGAGCGATGACGCACGTAGGGTTGTGTTAATACTGCGCAGCCGGCTTTGGCGTCTGCATGAGCATTCCATTACAAGTGCTGCATTCCATCAGTCTTTTCTTGCTGAATTCAACCAGCAGCTGCACACTCAACTGGTCTGTTTGCCTGACACAAACACACCCATCGGCTCACTTTCTCTGTTACTCAGCAATCATTTCCCTGCCTCTGAATTATCCACTGAGTTTCTATACATGTTTGAGTTGCCTCACAGTCCCGCGTAGTTGACCCACTTATCACCTTTTGTTAGCATCTGCAGCTATGCTGACACGCTAAGTTCACCATCTGGGGTTCGGTTTTTTTAACAACTGATACAAATAAGTTTCTAAGCTTTTTTTAAATCTAAACTCCCTTCATCCATCTTCAGAACCTGCTGAATCCACTTTGGTTTAGTTATAGTTAGGTAGCTGGACCCTTTCCCAGCTATGACGGCAGGTTACATTGAAAACAGGTTGCCAGTCTGTTGTGTTTGGACTGTAGGATGGAAGCTGGAATGCCCAGAGAAAAGCCACACATGCACAAAGAAAAAAATGCAATGTCACAAACAGGAATTGAACATCGCTGTGAGGTGAGAATGCCAACCACTGCACCATGGTGCAGCTCCTAAATGGGAATTTAATTATGGTATGTTATCAATGAAAAAAGGGTGGTGTTGTCACTTTCTTTCTGCACCCTGGACAGGTCACAGGTCCATTGCAGGGCCTTTGTTGGACAACAAAACAAATTAGACTTCAACTTTGTGATTTGGATGTGACGATACTGCAACCAAACTTAGTACGTGTTCCGTAACTTAGTCCTTCAGGCCTGGTTCAAATAGGCGTGAAATTCCAAAACATTGCCGACTCTCATTGGGTTTGGCTTCACATTGAGTGTCCCAAAACAAAACCAAACATCCTGGAAATGTCCCACATTGCTGCTGTTTTGGGTGCAATCTTGAAAGAAAAGCACAATGAAAAAAAAACTTTCTGCACTGTAAGGTGCACCAGTTGATAAACTACGTTAACTCCCAACCTTGATAGTGACACATAAAAGTCCGACACCACTATGTTAGCGTATTATCAATACCTGTAACTCCCAAAATTGCTTCTAACACGTAAAAAACAGACTGATAAAACTAACGTTACTGCGTTTACGCTAACTGCCAACTTTGATACTAACACATAAACAGTTACAGTCCAACAACACGTTAGCACATTCACAATAACATCCAATTTTGTTTGCATCAGCATTAATCCATATATATAAGGCGATCCGCATTGTAAATTGTACTGTGAATTTTGGAAAAAATGAAGGGTTTTCAAGCCCCTAGATCAGGCAAAATCAACTTTTTAGAACTTTTGAGTGTATTATAATGTTAATTCCTCATGAAAAACAACCCCAAAGCCATATTTTGCTCAATGTATGCATCTCTCGTGGGAAACCAGCCCCTTCCAGGAATAATCTGTGCTGCCAGTACCGTCCTCAGGCTAACACACACATCAGCAATCTGTGTGGAGCTAGTGGTGATCGGCAAAATGCTTTCAATTTAGCATCAACTCTGAGAAGAAATGGTTCCTCTTGCACCTAACCTAACAATAGCCAAGGTCGGCTCTAGGATGACACCATGAAATGGGCGGCACCCACTAAGTAGCGAAAGGCGGTGCCTCAGAGATCAAAGCGTCTTACTTCCTGGTAGGAAAAGGAGGTCACAAAAATAACTCATATTTCATTAAAAAATGTGTTCTTTAGTGTGCCAAAGGTAATATAAGATCACATTCAGGAACAGAGTTTACTCTGAAAAGCATAGAATAGCATGATATAGGCCCCTTATGCACTCAATAGAGCAGAAAAACCTGCTTGACTTTTTCTGTCTTACTATTTATTGCCAATCAGACACTTTTTACAACCTTTCATGCTGTTAAGTTTTCCTCGTGCAAATCTATCGTTTCAGTCCTGTTAGCTTTACCTGTGTTCTTTGGTCCACTGCATGGTCTCTCTGCATTCACAATGCTACTGAAATCCACCAGGGTTCCCTTGCATGTTAACTGAGACCCTTCTGTTGAGGGATATACCTCGGTTTGCTTCTTTTGTTCACACCAGCTTTCAAATGACTTTTCACACTTTTCTAACAAGGTAGACTATCAAAGGAAATTACCAGGCCAGTGTGAAAGCGAGTGTTTGGAATGGAAGGCTACAAACAGAGTCCTTGGAAACACATCACCATACACACATATATATGTATATTTATAGGCACATACATATTTTTCACCTTTTTAACCATGACCCTGTTGAATTTCACATCTCTGCTACACTCGAGGGGCTCAACTATATCACCAATGCACGTCAACCTCCCAAGATCTGGTGCCCACCTGTGATGACATCACATTTTGGGTTATATATTATTTCTTCTGCTTAACTGGGGCTCTGTGACTACGTGTGCGGAGGATTAGATCAAATATTAGCTCAGGTCTGAAGAGGTTAAAGACTTTGCTTGTTTTATACTGTCATCAAAGCCAAACTGATTGTCCCGACCTCTCTTATGTAAACAGTGTTTATGTCTAGTAGGTTCTGTTTCTTAAAAGTATGGAACTGTGTTCCTTTAATTTTTATCATGACATCCCTAACAAGCTAAACTTTGAGCTAATTTAATACAAATATGATCTTGTGTTTTTTCTGAACGTATGCATTAAAAAAATGAAAAAAGTTTGTAAACAAATGTTTTGAGCTTGGAAACAAGTTTCAATCTGGAAGTCAAGGTTTTGCTGCTTTGTTTGACCCAGACTGCCAGTCTGTGCTCTTAAAATTCTGGTGCAATCGTAACAGGCGTGTTTGTTTCAAGGAAGGCCAGGGATTTGGTGATGTCATTTCCTGTCGAGACAGTGGTAAGAAGTGTACTCAGACATAGGCTTAAGTAAAAACGTTGATCTCTTTTATCTGTTTCTGGTATCAGAAGTGTTGTCAAGTCAAATGAATTAATTTCATACAAATCAATCAAATCCTTTTTTTTTTAGATATTTATTTGTTGTAAAAATAAAAAGTATTTTTGTTGATTAAGTAGGTCAGTAGAACTTGAATGGATGCAGTGAGTCGTGTTTCACATGACTGTGTGTAATGATCAGTAAAATGCCTTGGGCTGAATGTTGATGTGATGCTCCATTCTCACACAATCTTAGTATTTTGTTGCATGAATAAAAACACAACAGCAAAGGTTTTTTTTTTTTTTTTTTGCTACAATGACACAGTTTTTGACTATTATCTGCAGGACGTGATATCGTTTTTTTTCCAACCACCACCTCTTCATCTCTGCTTTGGATGGATGTTGATTATTTGTCTCTGTCCGTTCATCCGCCTGTCGCCTCCTGAGGCTGCAGCAGACCCATGAAGTCATTGGCCTGCACTGACGTCAGCCGCTTTGCCTCTAGAATATAGACAACAGTCTGCAAGACGTTTACGAGACTGCTTTTCATTTCTCTGCACTGTTAGTTATACAAGCCTGCAGTGTGTGTGAGACACACTGAGTGGCGGGTAAGTTTATACAGCCCAACAGGAAGCAGTGAAGTGGGTTGATGATGGGGAAGAGGGCTGGCATTCTCAGAGTTGATTGCTCGAGACAGGAAATAATATTTTGTTGTGGCTCCACTTTTGACTCAATTGGTTTGGAACGCAGTCATCCAGAAGGACAGCTTTGCATTCATGGTTGTCTTTATTCGTTGAGGCTTTCTCTCTTTAGCGTCAGTGACCTAACTGTCAGCGACCCAAACTGCACAATGATCCCCCATCTGTCTTTCACCAAGTTACGGCTCAACGTCAGCTTTGTCCAGAGGAACTGAGCGCATATCCTGTTGATGCTGTGGGCTCACTTTACCCTGACATTTTGCGAAGTGGAAGAAGAAGGGAGCCAGCTCACTAATTTACTAGAAAAGCACCTGTTAGAAGACTAAAATGGGGCCTAACAAAGGCCAGCGAGGGCGAACTGCCAAGTTCATCAGGAAGCTGATTCACAGTTTCCGCAGAAACCCGTCTCCTGAGCCGACGAGTGGGAAACACGTCCGCCTGTGTAAAAACAGGGCAGCTCTCTGGGGTCACAGAGTGGGAAAACCCTTTTACAGAGTCTGGAGGCACTGACGTAAGAGATGGAAAAAAAAAACTGGACAGAGCATACCTAGGAACATCATGAGTGCACAGGAAAAAGTCCTGTGCACACAAGGCCTTCAGCTTGCATTTATCCCACCATTTTGAACACACAGCCACATACCTGTTCCTCTCTAAACCATGCAGCATCGCCCAGAGCCCTGTGTAAAAGTGAAAACAGTTACATAAGTCATCGACATTGGCAGGGGTTCATCTGATGAGGACAAATTGTAAAAGGCATCAGATCCATTTGAATAAAAGAATGGAGGTTAAATAGGTCTTTTTTTTTTTTTACAGAAAAAGACCATTTATGAAGCTAAAACCACGCCAACAAAAACCCATTAGCTTTGCTATTGTCATGGAGAAAAAAATAACATCACTTTAGTGAAGCTAATTAAAATTTCAAAATCAATATTTTGTCATTTTTACAAAATAAACAAAGGCTATCATTGAATTGTAATGCCACAAACAACAATGAATTATGAGTGACGTAACAAAGGGTATTATCCTCACTATAAGGCACACTTAAAAAGCGTTATTATTTATAAAAAAAAAAAAAATGATAGGGCTCCTTATAATCAGGAGCGCTTTATAGATTAATACTGGCTGTGTTTACTGATGTCAAAGCGACGTCAAGCGAGAAGTGTATGGCGCTGGATCAAAATGTTTGGTTGGATGTGAATATGCTGACGAGGCTCCATGTAGTGGTGTCAGACTCTTTTTTAACATGTTACAAGGTTGGAAGTTAGCATACTAACAGTAGTTTGTTTCAGCGGTATCAATCTGTTTTTGTAAGCACTGTTGGGCATTACAGGTATTTTTAATGCGCTAACGTTATTAACATGTAGCAGTGTTGGACTGTTCTTTTGTTTTAACGCGTTACTAACAAGGTTGGGAGTTAACGTAGTCACAGTAACGTTTGTTTTATGATCTGTTTTCTTTTACGTGATGCAAACAAGGCTGGGCGTTACAGGTGTTGTGAATATGCTAACACATCTAATATCTAATGTGGCTGACGTGTAGCATGTTACAAACAAGTTCTACAGTATGAATTCTGACTGACTCATCTCTAAACCCTTTGTCTCGCCAAATGCACCTTAAGCATTCAAACTGATTCAAAGTAAATGTGTCTTCTGCTTCTGCTTTAAAAACTAGCGTTCACGTGTATCTACATGAGATTTCACGACCATTTTCAGGCTTTGCGTGCTAAATGTACGGCCATCGAGCACTTGTTGAAACTTAAACCAGGTCGAACTTTCACCAATTAGAGATTCTGATTGGGTTGTGACACATGGACGTGTCGCTTTTTAAATCACAGTAGTACTGATAATCTGAAAATTGATTATGGAGGAGAAATTAATTGTCGCGGTTTGTGTCCAGCTGGACTTATGTGACATCTAGTCTTTCATATATCAGGAAAGAGACGTGAAAGAAAAAGCCTTGAGCAAGATTCATGAGATTTGCACTGCTTCAGAACTTCTTCAAACTGTAGGTGGTGGACATGCGCTAGTAAACAGTAAGAAAAGGAGAAGCCCCTCCCTGTTGGTCCAGTGTGAACACTGGGCTAAATCCACATTCAAGAGCTTGTGTTTAGCTTGTTCTTGAACAAGCATCACATGCCCGATGGGTCCTTAGCTTCATTGTTCGGTCCATCTTATATATTAAATATTCTCAAAAGTAAACCATAAAATAAACAAACAAGAATATTTCTGGAGTCAACGTTTTGCAAGCCATAGGAGAAAAAAGGTCTCACTGACAAAGGCTTTCGCACTGTCCCTTGTAAGTTTTGAAGTGTCAAAAGCGATTTCAGGTCTGACCTCCAGGTTTCATAATAGAAAAGACGACCCAGTCCCCCGAGAGACACCTACACACAGCCCGGAGAGCAGAGTTTGTCTGACTCACTGCAGCTCCACTCTCCTCTAATGCACCACCTCTGCCCATCGCCGCACATTAGCATCAAACTCTGAGGCATGACTGGGTTTGAAGTGCTCGCGCACGGCGGATGGCTGATCTTTGATGCCCGAGTTCTTGTCTTCTTTAGACATGCCTGTTACAATGAAGGTATATGAAAATGCAACCAACTCATGTACTTTTCAGGAAGCGGATGACTGGAACACTAAAGGGTTTGACAGCATGAGTTTGTGTGCACCCTCCCACACAGAAGTTGCTCCTCTTTAAGGTCAAATCAGGTTGAAAGTTAGAGGGTTTCCCCAAAACCATGTCAGATAAGCCACACCCCCTCAGTATGCAAACAGTTCTAATAAGGTATTCATTTTGCGGCGCAGTTATTTCACTGCAACTCCATGAACTGGGACGATGATCATGATCATCACTGCTCTGTCCCATGGGATGCTGCCGCCTGCGCCTCTTTGTCTTTTGTAATTTGCTCAAGTGACTTTCAGATCTAATCAACCCCAACGATAGTTTTATTTAATAAAAGACGGCCCTGAAGGAAGATTGATTGCACCTAACAGAAGACTTTGTCTGACACCAGGCAGAAAATTATACATTTATGTTAACTGTTTGTTAAATGAGTTTACTTCTGCGAAACTCTTATCGGCCTAAGTGAGTTTAGTTTATTTGTGCAGAAAAAGTGGGCCGTATCACAGAGACGAAAGTAAACAGTTGATGTCACATCGACCATGTGCTGCAACATGTGCTGAATAACTCAGCATCTACTTCTTTTGACAATCATAATAGTTCATAGTTTATTTGTTATTTAGAGGACGAATTGAATTACTTATTAATTTTTTTTTTTTTTTTTTTTAAACTTGTCCTGTCCAACAGCTGAGCAAACAGATATGAGCTGAGAGCTTCTTGCATTAGACAGATTTTACTCTTACAATCGGGGGTTATAAATCATTGGGAACACAAAATGTATGTTGGTATAAGCCCCTTTTGTAATTTAAACGAAACTTTATTAATATTAATTTTGTTTGTGTTCTTTTTGTTGGACCGAACGGAAAAAGAAAGGGGGAAAAGAGGAGGGGGGGGGTAATAGATTTTAGAGGATGACTAATGGAAGGAGAAAGTAGAATTGTAAGTCTGCAGGCAACAAAATGCTGAAGCTTATACCCATTACAATAGTGAGTGTTGGTCTAAAATGGGCGGGGCCTGTCCACACACTCAGCTGTTACAAACATACCTGCCGGCTCCAAGAGTGTTCACAAACTTGTCCACAACCAGTTTACACGCACACTTGTGCATACCAACCAACACATGTAAAGCATTACATTCTGACACGCACACTATTTGAAGGTCCAAATGTGAGCTGACGCCTGTGCTCAGGTGAATGTTATGTTAAGCTGAAGTGGATGAAGGAATGGAAAGAAAAAAAAAAAAAAAAAAGGAATTACTTATTAATGTATGTGTATATTTTCCAGTCAAATTTGTGACTAATTGCCTTATGTGTGAAATATCTTTGTATTGAAATGAACTTCTGTTGTTTGTCTGGTTTTTGCATTACCCTTGCTTTGATTGCTTGAAATAAACCAGTTGAAATACTTGATTTTCTATTTTTTTTTTTTTTTTACAGCTAAATAAAAAGAGTTTTTTTAAAGATTTCCCCAAAACTTACTGAAAATGCTGCTGGTGGTGAGATCTGGAGAAATTATTTTCTCCTGACTACCAAGCAATGCAAATTTGTGTAGAGGACATTTCTAACCCTAAGTATCTCCTAACCACCGCATGCTACTGAATTAACTCCTTTTAGTATCTACAGAGGACATTTGGGGCTGTTTTATGATGCCCTCTAGGAAAGCTCTGGGAAATGTAGTTTTTGGCGGATTTTTAAAAAAGCATTTGCTTGTTTCTGGTAGCCAGGAGAAAAGGCCAACCACTGCAGTGTCATCATATCTTCTTTACTTTAACATCACTTCAAGCTGTACATGAACTAAATTAATTAAATGTAACTTATTTTATGACGCCAAATAGTCTGTTCATCTGAAAATTAACACAAAGACAGAGATCCAGCTGCTTTCATAAATATAGAGTGTGCCAGAAAAAAAATAAAACACAACATTTTGTAAGTTAATTTAAATGTAAACTGTTTCTGTCCTAAGAAGATGAAAAGGTTAGTTTCAAACTGCTGCTCTCTCCCTGAGGGTCCTGAGAGTGACGCACAAGAAAATCAGAGCAAACAGCTGCTCTGCCCTCTATTCATTTGACTCGGCTTCTCTGTATTTCTCTTTTCCTGTCATTTCAGCTACATTCCAACTACACTCATGTGAACCAGACAATAGACTCTGTTGTAATTACAAAGTTGTTGTTTTTTTCTGCATCCAAGAGATGGGAGCAATAACAGTTTAACTGGATTTAAAATACAAGGAAATCCTTATTCATGTCATTAAAAACCTTTGTTGGAATCCAAACAAGATTAAATCTGTATTTATTTTGTTTAGAAAAAAACAGCCGTCATAATGCTGGGAAACTTGGATTTTATGGGGATTTTTTGTTTTTTTTTATACAGAAATTTTACGAGAAACCATCTTTTGATGCAATATAATAGCGTTACCATTGGTCTTTTAATTATGATGATATTAGCCAAAATTAAACTGTGTTGTTTTCTGGAGAGTGACAGCAGAAGTAGAAATTCACCTCTGAGTTGTGGGCGGGACCCTTGCGGCAACCCTTCCAGTTACTGAGATCTATCTGTTTACACGCTCTCCCACTAGCTTACAGCCCCTCACACCCCCAAGCTAACATTACTGGTGCAACAAAAATTGCGAACATCGGAGCTATCCAGTCATACTGTAATGATCCAGATGCCAGCTCAGACGAGGAAAATAATGGATCTGTTTGTCTGCAAGTGGATGCATCAGAATGAGCTGGGAGCTGGGAGCCCAGCGTGCTTTTTTATACCCAACAAATATGATCTTTTTCAAATGTTTTTTTTTTGTCTGCTCTTTATTCGTGATTTGAATAAAGAAATACTAGAAATGCAATCTTTAGATTAATTTTCTTTAAATATGTCCTCGTCTGAAAAATACCATAAAAGAATGTGAAAAACACCATTTTCATTGTTGTTTGGGTCAACTTCAGAACTGCTGCTTTAAATTAGACTTTCCAGTCCTTAAATGTTAACTGACGTAACCCCAAAGCTCTGATTGATAAAGTTAGGCTTTAGATGGGATCCTTCTATCTGAAGAGGAGCAACAACCCTTCAGTGCACGCCTGACTGAAACAAACAGAGGACCCTTGAAGTTCTGCTCTTTTGGACCGACTAGGCCACTGATTGCTTGCTTCAGTTTTTCACACTGTCCCCCTGGTTTGGCGAGTGTCTGTGTCATAAATAATGTCAGGATGTAACATGTTGCGTTCTGCTCTTCATTTCTGGAGGTTTTTAATCTCATTTCCAAACACCAGCAGCTTCTTTCTTGTGTGACTGTCTAGACTGTACATTTGATCGTCACGTGACGTGTCTGCTCCTGTGAAATTGAGTTTTCTTTAATGAGCTCCACATGTTATTTGCCAAGAGTACAAAAAGATAAAAGAAAAGCATGAAAACAGAGGAGATGAGACACAGCTATGGGGCAGGGGTCTTTGTTCATCATATGATACTTTTGTGATTTATGCGTCTTGACGAAGGAATGACGCAAACCGAGAGAGTGGAAACTGGTGCGTTTCTCTTTATCTGCGCTGAGAGCTTCTCCCACCTCATCAGCTTAGATAAAAACCCTGATTACTCACAATGTTTTCAATTGTACTGTGTTCCCTGTGAGCACAAGAAGTGTATTAGATAAAGAATTGACTCAAGATTTTTTTTTCCCTCTTGAATTCCTAATACTTGAACGTCAATAATATTTGTTTGCCTTTATGGAAAACTCGTAACTGGTGTAGTTAGGTTAAACTCAAGCAGAATAACAACTACTTACGTAATGCAACTCTGATCTAAGTGAGCACAAATATCAAAATGTTTGCTTCAATGCTGGGTTGCATCTCAGGGGCAGATGCTCTTGCAGAAGTTCAATAGTATTGGACAGCTGATGAATGTGTCACAGACCCATATTTACAGATGTTGGTCTTCAGGCCCGGGCTCAGATTAGTTAAACGGATGCAGTAAAAAGGATCTTCTGGATAAAAACAAGCGGTAAGAGGTGAACTTTCTCTCTGAACTGATGCTTCCCTGAACCTGCCGTGATGATCAGCATATACATTGCTTTCCTTTGCTGCTGCAGCGACGCTTTGCTGTGTTACCGTGACAACAGGCCTCACCACCAGTCAATTGGTCTGCTTTTTGTGAAAAAGTGATCTTAACCCCCTAAAAAAACAAGAATAAAGAACTAAGAATCGATTGAATATTATTTATTTTGTGAGTGACCATGTTTTAAGCGGGATAGTGCCCGACTAAGTGTGCATTTTCAGAGATTATTGCACGCCGTGGAAGCCTGAAGCGTCTAAGGCAAGCAGAAGACGGTCACTTTTGACGTGTTATTAATCTGGGCTTAATAAATATTAATGCGTTAATTTTTTTCTACTGATCGCGTGCGTTAACGTGTTAACATTGACAGTCCTAGTTTAGTTTAAAAATAACCGTTTCTCCAAACTCTCACTGACCACAACTCTACATCAAAATCACATTTTGAATAGAGCCTGAGGGATTCATAGCACTGGCAAAACTCGCAGCAAAATCAGAACCACTTCCGGAATCAGTCATACAGTACAGCCATAAGCTTTGGAGGTCATCATGTTTAAGCTCCTCCCCCAAATGAAGTCTCGATACAGGGGTAATGCCTCCTCCACTCATTAGCACACGCCTCGAAGCCTCGATACGAAACATTACACACTACTTAAGACAAGCTCTTTTTTATTATTATTCTTGTACCTAAACTATGACTAATCCCAGTAGCAGTGGATGCAGTTTATTTTTCCCCAAACAAAAATGTTGCCAGGGAGATGTGTCTTGTAGGTGCCGCTACACAGAGAGTGGCTTTGTAAATAAAAGTCAGGAAGGGTTTAGCCTGCACGGCAGTCTACAGACACAAACGTTGAGTCAGCTTATGTCATGAATGCGTTTGCATTAGTGAGAGCTAAATGGCAGAGTGGAGGAGATAGGCGTGCTTTCATATTGCTCTGCATTTGCTTCAGAACAAAGACACACACAAAAATAAACACATAAAAAGGAGATGGAGAAAAAGAGAACTGGTTTAGAGCATGAACTATGTGTGGAGCAGTTGACCTTTGATCACAAGAGCGCAGGTTCAGTTCCTGCTCTGCTCACCCATGTGTCAAGAGTGTCTTGAGGCAAGATGCTTATGTAAAGGTCAATGTGGTTAAGATTAGGCAGAATAACATGATACAGTCTCTTTAAATTGTTTGCATGACGCGGATGCAACAGATGCCATGAGGCCACGCTGAGCCCCACTGCTTTGTGTAGGAGTTGAAAGAAAACCTGGAAGCTCAAATCCAAAGGGTTATTGGAGCACATAGATTCATTTTTAAAGAGTATTTGTTGTTTTTGTCTACCTCAAAAAGGCAAAAAGGAAAATTATTCTCCAGTGGATTTGCTCTTTTACTAACAGGATACAAGCAGAAAGCCTGCACCATGAGAGGATTTCTGCACACAGACACACACAGAAACCTCTTTCTTTTGGACAAAGGTGACACAAAACACAAAAATGTACCTCAGCAAACAAAGCTTTAACGTGGCGACTTTTGCTTTTCCAGATTCCCCCGTTAAGCTTTTCAGTTCAACTCAGTTTTCTCTTAAAGTTCCGCTCCAAATAATTTTTTGATCCGTTTCCATCCATTCCCAGTGGTGCAGTGGAGCGGAGCAGAGACCTTGTGGCGTGGCCAGCATATTTTCTTAACAAATACAATATTTTTCAAACTGTATTTCTTCTTTTGCTCCTGATTCACAATGATTTGCAAAAAAAAAATTCAATTTTAAGCTTAATTTTTTAAAAATGTTCTTCCTCAGAAAAAAGCCACAAAAACATGTTAACAACACTGAAAGCTGCATATTAATTGGAGTGACTCTTAAAGCGCACTAGGGCCAAATCTTGAAGAACAATGTCAGTTTCATTTATCTATTTATTTATTATTTATTTTCACCAATGTATATATTACCAAAATAAGATTAAGGAAAGGTCCCGTTAGCCACTTGCAGTCAGCGTAACTTTCTGGGAAAAGGGTCGTGACTGCAGCTGCTCTGACCCAGTGACTTCACTCCACCGGGTTAGATAACAGTGCCTGGGAAGTGTGATGGGATGGAGCAGCAAAGCTGCGACAGACATTGGCTGAGGCGCAGAGGAATGAGGGGCCTTGTTGGTGACATAACTGCAGGCAGCAGCCCAGTGATGAGAGTTCTCTGTCGCTGCCAGCCCATGCGATCTGCTCCAGGAACTGACCTGGTTCAGCTCGCACTCGTTTGACAGAGACGTGTCACTAACAGCGCGGTGGGCGTGTTTCACGTGTACGTCAGCGTCAAACGTCTGTTGACAGAAACACTGATAACCTCTTTTTCTGTGAATCTGATTTCCAGGCTGTGAATGTGGAACAGCCACCAGTGAGCAAAGAATCTAGAAACAGAGTAGAGATTTTTTGGTTTTTTAATTCTTCCATTGTTGCAGATATTTACCAGTATGACCATTGAAAGTACATTGAATAAGTTTATCATTTGAAAGCTAGTTTGTTTACACATTAAAGTTGCCCTTAGATGACAACATCTTCAGAAGAAATGAGACGGGACTTGATGCATTGGATTAAAACCTGTTTCCTGTTTGTCCATAGGTCCAGTATCCGGTTTCATTATGTCAGACTTGTGCTGGATGACTGCAGCTGTTCTGTTTGCTATCACGTGAAATCCAGGAAAAGCTATTGAGCAAATGAGCACCTGCTGACAGCAACCAAAGTCTGCGATGTTCAACCGCCACCTTCGGGTGCTTTAAAGACCTGCTCCGATCATGTTTTGATCTTTTGTAAAAGCAAATCAGCGGTCTTTTATTTCTCATTATGACGCTCATTCACTTCGGGGTCACAGGGCTGCTCATGGGCAAAGGCAGGGGACACCTCTGAACTGGCTGCCAGTCTGTCGCAGGGCCATGCACGGAAAAATTAAGTGACCAATTAACCTATGAAAAATGTTTTTCAACAGTGGGAGGAAGCTGGAGTCCCCAGAGAAAACCCACACATACAGGGGGAGAACATGCAAACTCCACACAGAAAGGTCCCCCATTGATGACACTGTTTCAAGTCCCCTAGCTGGAACTTGAACCAGGAACCTTCCTGCTATGAGGCATGAGTGCTAACCACTCCACCACCGTGCAGCCACATGGCTGAATGACGTTTGTGGCAAAAAAACCGAAAACCTGTTGCTTTCCAGGACATAGTTTCTGCAGAGTGACAAAAGTTTGTTAGAAATCCACCTCTGAGTTGGAGCAACCCCGCCCCCTTTCCCATCCTTGTTACTGAGAGCTCTGTTTACATACTCTTCCACTAACTCACTGGAAGATCTGGGAAAGTTTGGAGATTTTGTTGAAAAGTTGCAGGAAGCATTCTTTTAGTCTAAAATCTCCTGTCTCCAAAAGGAACTCCTGACTTTATCTGTAGTTTCCCTGAGGGACTCTGATCTTGTGATGAAGTGAGTGTTGGGCTTTCGGCTTCAAATCAGGCCTTTAACTTCAGTGTCTCTGCTGTTGTGGGCAACCAGGCTTTTTCTTCTTGCCTGTCCACATGCTCAGTGTTGATGGAGGTTGTATTTTTAGAATATGGACACCTTTGACCCTTTTAACTTTTGACCCGGAGCTCCACTCTGGCAGCAGGCCCGATAACAAAGTACCAGCGTATCAGAAGAGTCTATATCCAGGCACGGTTTACAAGGTGACACATCGTCCAAACACACTCAGGACTCTGTCTGATTGTGAGGCTGCGCTGACCCCCATGTATTATTTTGTCCGCATCTCCACTGAAGGTTGGTTCTCCCCTAAAGATCTCCTATAGAAACAGGTGATTTTGGAACAAATGGAGGGGCTGCCAGAGCATCCAAGGTACTGGGGCCGCTTTTGTAAAGTGTTGTCATCATCAGAGCAAAGAAAGTCATAAGTGAAAACAAAAATTGACAAATGTTGTATTGAGAATGGTGTATCAAGAAAAGAAAAATGTTGCTAAGACACTTGCAGCATTGATCTGCACCACAGTTCCTTTCATGGATACAGAGCAAAGAGTGGAAGTGAATCAAAGAGAGTTAACCCTTCATAGACCCACTCCCATGAAAATCCCGTTTTTGGTGTTTTTTAATATGTTATTGTGGCGTTTTTCTGATTATTTTAAATATTGAAAATTAAGCTCAATATTGCATTCCTTTGCATTTTTTTTTTTTTTTTTTTTGTAAATTGTTGTGAATCTGGAGCAGGAACAAACTATTCCGTTTTTAAAAAAACATGTATATTGTGACAAAACAAAGTGAGTTATTGTGAATTTGCATCCTGAAAAAACCCATAGATGCAGTGCATAATGTATGAACCAAGACATGGAGATGTTTAAACTGAGGTCTTTGTGGAGCTCTTCAAAACAAATAAATAAATCTGATCTCCCAACATCATCCGTGTCTTCCATTATGCAGCGATGAGGTGTGTGGTCGAGAAAGACTTTTTACGGTAGCTCCACCCACATGCGGCGGTAGCATCAGGATTTGTTGTGTACGCAACAATACAGTTTTGTCCTTTAACCTTCTGCTGTCGTCATTGTAGCTGACGAGAAAGGCAAAGCGTTCTCACTCAATTGGCTTAAAGGAAGCACGTGTGTGGTGGGGGCGTGTGGAAGAGGCGGGATGGGGGTCCATGGTACTCGTGTGATCCGGAAAAAGGATTTTTCTAAACTTTATGATAAAACCTTCAAAATACAGATAGGTTTTCACAACTCAATCACTCTTTAGTTTAGTTTTTTTTGGTTTACTGATCCAGCTTTCATGAACTCCTTACTGTAGTAAAGCATTAATGTGCAGAGGACACACTTTTGTGAAGTGAAGTTTACTCACTAAGCTGCTTTTTGTATCCAAGTAAATACTGCAACCAGATCACTTCAATCCAGCACATGTGAACCCCTATCTTGTTGTCTACATTTTCATGAAGAATTACTGTGCATTTGTCCATTCTGAGAAGCTAGAAGGATGAAAACAAAGGATTAAAGGAAGACGCTACAATTCCATTTCAGTTCAACAGACGAGTCAGAACTCAAAATGGTGTCAAACTAGTTTAGAGTGATGATCCAGATAAACAGTCGCAGAAAAAAGAAGTATCTGCGTTTCTATTAACAAACAGCAACACACTTTGTTTAGTTTACGTGAGGGCAATAGATGATAGTGGGACAGTAGAAACCATCATGTTGTGTTCCAGTTATATGGTTTTGAAATGTAGTGGTTCGGCTTGTGGTCATTGCTGACCGGCAGTTGGTACCAGACTGCAGAGAAACTTTTTACATTTTTTTTTACAATCTGATTCTGAAGGAAGTTTCATTTTGGAAAACTACTGGATTCTCCCCACCACATCTGACTCATTCTTGATGCAAGTCATTCGTTTTTAAAATCCATTTTGCTACTTTCTTTAAGCGGCCACTAAATTGAAAAGTTAACAAAAAAAAAACGTTAAAACATTTTTAAAAAGTACATTTTTGCAGAAAAGAGTCAGTGAGGAAGCACAAGAAGAGCCTTTGACTTCAAAATAAAAGAAAGCTGCATTTAACAAACGAAAACCAGAAGTTTTCACTCCAACTATAGATTTGTAGTGACAGTTGTTCCCACACACCACAACAATAATAATAATTATGCAGAATACTTAGCAACAGACAGTCTTTTGTTATAAGGATGCTGCTAATAAAGTTACTCAAACTGTAGGTTCACATTTAAGTTTGTATTCAGAAGATACAGGTTTTGGTGACCTTTTTTTGTATTTATTTGTCACACTTTCGAAGTCGGACTGGACAGGTGGAAGTTTTTGTGAGTTTTTTCTCTTCCACCTTGACAGCTATGGGTTAAGGGAAAATCTGTATCACCTTTTTCATGGTTTCTGCAAAAAATCTAGCGCATAAACGAAGTTCAAATCAGCTGCAGAGATTTTACAGAGGATGAAGATAAACTTCACCTTCAAAGGTTTAGGAAAAATGGAAGCTAAGAAAAAAACTGGATCCCCACCTCAGCCTCGTACAGGCAGGTCCATGAACATACTGTCTGACATTAAACCGGTATGTGACCCCCTGATTTAAACATGAACTGGATGGAGGGGGTCAGAAATGCTGTAAAAAAACTAAACTCTGTTCAAACCAAAAAACACTGTATTTATGGTGTCACAATGTCGATAACTTTTTGGAGCCACTGATGGACATGTACGTACATGTTTACTGGTTAGTGATTTTCAAAGCTTATCGTCAAAGATAAACTTGAATGTATTTTGAAGGATTTGGTTTTCTTTATTTTTGCTACTGCATTCACCCTCTGACTGCAGCCCAGATAATGTTCAGGTTCTGAAAGTTCTTTCTTTATTTATTTTTTACAGCATGGAGCAGCAGTCAGTCAGGTGTCAGCAAATTCTGCAACACTGTAATCATGGGAGGTTCTATTTTGGCAAAGGACAGAAAACCGTACGTCTGAGGAGCACCACAGCGCTGTCAGCTATGTCGGCCACATCCTGGTACATGGGACGTGGCTCCACAGCAGGACTGGTTGTGATCAGGAGCAGACTGTGAGCTTTCTCAAGCATGTGACAAAGTGCTGCTGAGCACAAGCTGAAAACATGCAGTGTCAGCGGGGAGGTGCAGGACCAAACCGGGAAAGACGGCACTGATCCTGGCTGGAGGTGACGCCTGGGATGACAGTCCCGCCTGCTGATGATGGCAGATGGAAAGAGCGTGGCGTAATGTGGACGGCGCTGGGCAGTTCTGTGACGTCTGCTTTTCTTTGTGTTACAGAGACGTGCAACCATTAAATAATGTATCCAGTGGTTATAGTTTCAGTATGGATTCAGTGTCAGAGGAGCTGAGGAGCTCTCATTAGAAATTGATCATGTGATGTCAGAGTTTTGAACTGCTTTCCTAACGTTAAGCTTAAAAAACAGCAACTCATAGTATAGTCTGTGGCCTTTTTGAGTGTTTTTTTTTTATTTGCTCTAATAATTTGCCTCTAAAAGTGTTTTTGCTGAAATATTCATATCTATTTTTCTATTACAACCCAATTTTGTGGTTTTTAAACACACGTTTGCATTATTTGACACAAAAATGTCACAATAAACCTGAAACTAGACAAAAATAATACACTTCCAAGTAAAAGATTTCGTCATTTTTTTTACAAATAAACAGTTTTTATTTTCTGAAACTAGTTTCCTAAACTAGTTACAATGTTCCAAGGATTAATTTGCGCTAGTCTACAACAAATACACCTCACAGGCCTAAAACTTCCAACAGATTTCACAAATATGCTTCCTAACTCTGGTCAAAGCTAAAAACTTTCTTTGAAACTTTACCTGGTAATAATGGGTAATGCAACTATTAGGTATAGAAGAAAAGCAATTGAAAAATAAACCCTGGCACCGTTTTAATGTTAATGTTATTGGTGTAATGTTTATTTAAGGATAATTAATTTGAAGAATTTGAATATCTTTTTTTAACATTTCCATTTGTTTTTTTACTCTTTTGAATATTTTGTGTACTCATGCACGCTCATTGTACCTTTAAATGTGATGTTCCGTTATTTTGAAGCCTCAATTTAGTTACATCTCATTTTAATTTCATTCTTTCTTTAGCTTAACAGTAATTTTACGTCAGCCATTTTAATTTTGTCTCTTTTATAACTTAAGATACATTGTTTAGAATACTGAAAATAGATGTGTGGAAAACACAAAGATTATCAGTGAACTCACTGAAGGTTCATAGTTTAAAATAATGTGTGTTTGTGCCTTTGCAGTGTGGTCACTTTCTGCTCCCTTGTGGCTCAGCCTGGAAGTGCAAGCAGGAACACATTACAACCCCTGAATTGCTCTTCCTCTGGTAATCCAAATATTCAACATTATTCTTTTTAAATTAATGTAGTGTAAGCTTCTCCAGTTAGCTATGATAAAAAAGAATAAGATTTAGAATAAAGAGGAAGAGAAACAGAAACTCTCCACAGCAGAAGAGCAGAGAGGCAGAACCTACTGACCCATTAAACCTGCTAAATTTAGCAGAAACTTCCTAGAGAAACTTTTTGGAGGTGAGCTGAAGAGCTTCAAAGTGTTGATCCAGAGGGGATTTCTGCTGCAGAAAGAAAAAAAAGGTTTGAATGAGTCCAAGATGGTTGCATGTCAATGCGCATACGCCTGAGCACTCTTTATATTTGCCTTTAAAAATGTGTGTGCACTGCAATGAATGTTAGAATGCGTTTAAATATGTTTGATTTTTCCTGCATTTCGTGTGTCTCTTTTTCTGAATCAATCTGGTGCTTTATAGAGAAACTGGATTGAACTGAACTAAAATAAAGCTGGAATCATCTGTTGTCACATCCATTCGTCCACTCTTACGGTGCTCTAATGAGAAGAGGTGAAAATGTATATGTGATAGATAAATCAATAAGTCTATTGATCATTAGCAATTAAATATAAACCTCAGAGTCTTGATCTCACACAAAATCACACACAATCACACAAAAATTTGATTTTGATGAAGCCTGTTCCTCCTCTACATTACAATCAATCGCTTCATCCTGCATCCATAACATAGTAACTTCACATTTTTATCTGCACTCCTGAACTCTGGAGTTCAACGTACAACAGATCCAGACTCAAAATCAACCGGAGTTTTCAACTTCACAGTAAGAAAAGACTTTTATGTTTCAGTTTCTGTTTAATAGTTAGCATGTGAATGGTTTCTTCATATTTAACAACTCAAATAGAAATACAAGAAAAACCTTTATTAGACATATAGCTCTTTAAATTATTTATTTTTAAGAATTTGTCTTCTTTAGAATAACATTTCCACAAAGTGTATTTATGCTTCTATGATGTAAAGTGGTTTATTAACAGAAATATATATGCTTACGTCTCTTGATTATAATTGTATCCGTATATATGTATAAATATTGTTTCCAGTGTACATAATAAGTTTTAAAGCGTATTTGAAAACTAATTACATAAGGGGTGGGACTAAATAAGTTCTCCTTCAACTTTGTAGTAACCTTTTTTAACTAGGTTAAAAAAAAACATTGAGCTCATGATCTGTTTTGCAACGGTGACCTGATTATTGCTGGTTATGGGAACAGTTTATGATCCAAACTTATCAGCACTGGTCAGTTTTTTTTAATGATATTTAATTATATACTTTCTAGTAATTAAAAATATAAATAAGTGAAGTTTATTTTTTGTTGCTCATATACGTCTCGTTTTAGGGTTTTATTGTTTGTCATTTGATTTTTTAACCTATCCTAAAAGGAGTCCCAGAAGAGACTTATAAATAAAATGTATTTTTATCCACATTTTCGGATTATTTTGCTGCTCAAATTTGGTTTACATGTGATTTTGAAGCGTTTTTAGGCAATAACAACGAACTTTTTTGTATAAGTTTGTCTGTGATTTCTCTGAAACTGCAGGCTTTCTCTACCAAAGTAGAGCAGTTGAAGGACAACACAGAAATCAAAGACAACATCAAGCTACTGACCCAATAAGCTTAATAGGAATAAATCAAAAAAGGACTGGCACAAAAAATATATATTCATAAAGATGACATTACATGATTTATTTCTTCAAACATGCAGAAACTCTACAAACTCATTCAAACTATGACACAAACCCTCAAGAGAGACAGAGAACTGGGCCAGAAAAATTGTCTATTTTTATCTCCATGACCTACATCGTCATTAAGTCAATAGAATAATCAACAAATGTTTTAATAAACATTCAAAAAAAAAGGTAGGATTAGCTTGTTTAGAGTTAAATACCATGTTAAAATACCACTTTGTTATATTTTATTCTTAAAAAATTAACTAACATAAAACATCATTACATTTTTTTGTCTATCAGAACATTTCTGTTTGGCCTAATGAAGGGTTTCACATTTTTTAAAGTGATTTCTGATGTTGAATAAAGAGATTTCAACAATGAATGGAGCTTTTTTCCTACATGTAATGATAAGCAGAAGGAGATCATGAGTTGCCTAACAGTAAATCTCAAAAATCAAAACAAAACCATAATGATCAGAGATATTTGTCGTTTCACGGGGAACACTTGGACGAAGCGCGCTCCCGATCCTCATGTGTGGTGATGTAGTCCAGCAGGTCGATCGGCGTCACAACTCCAAACACGGTGTGTCTGAGGTGAGCCGTGCCGTCCGAATCATCTGAACGCCGACAGAAAACAAAAGACAACACGAGTTCAGATAAAATAAGGAGAACAAAAACTTAATCGCTTTTATATTTACAGAAATCTTTACAAGAGATTTCAACAGAAATAGTCATTTTAGTTAGAAGGGTTTTTTGTCATCGACAGTGTTTTTGTACAAACAAAAATGTAAAAAAAAGAATTTCAAGTAAATTGAAGAATTATTGGAAGTCAAGTCCTTTAAAATAAACCACAGAGTTTATTTTAAGGGGATTATATAATAAAATTGTATGTTTTATTTCACCCTGAAAAGAATAATCTCAAACTCTTGAATGCCATTACAAAAGGAAACTTTCAAGTTTGCTACATTTTGGACGGAAAAGTGTCTAAAGTTTGATCTAAGAACTAACAACAAAAACCTGTGAAGATCATCTGATCAGGTAAAGTGTTTTAATTTTGGCTTTGTGTTGCATTCCTTTGTCTGTCTTGATTGTCTCCAACCTCCATGAACCTTTATTTTGAAAGTTGATTTCAAGAATTGTGAATAAAGAAAGTCAAAATCCGTCTCTTACACTGGATGTGATCGTGCACCACGAGGACAAAGTTGTGCGCTTTCAGGAAAAAGGAGAGCTTCCCTAAAGTGTCTGCCAGGCAAACCTGGAAGAGCAGAAACAGTCAGAAACAGTCGCACGTTTACCATTCTTTTTTGGGTAAAGCTATGTTCACACCGCCCTTAGCAACTCCCGTTCAAGCAACATAGTATGTCAACGTGAATAAATCTGGATCCAAAACACTTAGATTTACTCGTCACTATGCAAGTTACTTTGACCGTTTTCTGCGCACAAAACTCGCAGCTGATGAACATGCTTTGCAAGTTAAACCCGGTCAAACTTTGACCAATCAGGGATTTGGATTTGGTTGGGATGGGTTGAATGTGTCCTATTTAATTCCCGGAAGTACCAAAGATTTGAAAATTGATCTGCGATTCTATGACACCAAGTCTTTCATTTATCGGAATAGAGCTGCGAAAGAAAAAGCCTGGAGCAAGATTTGCAACGTTTGCTACTTGGACATGGTCTTTTCCATCTGTAGGTGGCGGACATGGGCTAGTATCAGGTAGCAACAGTCCAGTGTGAACACTGTCACATGTCAGGTGTGAACGTAGCATTAGGGTTAGGTTACGTCGCTGCTTGACCTGTTTGAAGTCCTTGCAGAGCACTGCGCTGACCGCATCAGAGAGTTCCACCTTCCCATCGTGCACAGAGGACAGGATGGTTCCCAGGGTCACCATTCCCAAAATGACACTGTGATCACACAGCACAGAAAAGGAGATGTCCACCTTTGGAAACGAGGAGGTTTAAAAGATGAAACAATAAACCACAAAGTCATGGAGCGGTTACCCAGCCTCATCAACAACAGGAGCCTGGTCCAACGTCTTTGCTCTCAGGATCTCGATGGTTTTCTGGCAGGACAGGGATGGTGAGATAGTGAGGGGGGCGGGAACCTGCAGACTCTGGACGGTGTGGCTCCACCACCTTTAAGAAATCCACATCAGCTTCCTCGCTGCACCTGAACACATCCAACTTCATTATGTTGTCTCCTTCTCCTTCTCCTCTTTATTTACCAAACTTTCTTGTTCATCTGCGCCTCCAGACTGAGGAAGCCCTTCTCAACCATCCACTGATCGCTCAAGAACTTTGATCTGAAAGTCAAACCCAGAAACTGATTTGGAGAAAAGATGCAGTTATCAACTCAATACCATTTAAATTCACATTTTATTTTTTATTTTAAATCCTCCTTGGGCTTTTCAAGCACATTTATGCTTATTATTTGAATTATTTTTATTGTTTAAAGTAACTAAAGTAACTAATTGTTTACACTTACGTTGTCTATATTCCTATTTTCTAACAATCAGGATGCACCCACGCACTTAGCACTATGAATGGGCTCCTTGCGCAGTACACAGGATTAGGGAGGTTGAAAAAAAATGAAAAATATGTATGAATATGTATGTGCTTGAGTCTAACCTACTTCACCCTGTCGTGTTGTTTAAGTGTTGAAATATACGTGAAAGTTTTTACTCTACGGCCTCACCGAGTGGTCTACGACCTGGACATTTGGTGCAGGCCACCTGCATATCCTGTACAGGTTTGCCCAAAAGGTCCTTAGTGATTAAGGCTTAAGCTGTAAGGGACTCTAATTCTGATTTTTTTTATTAGTTTTTTTAATAAGCTAATCACTAAAGCAATTGTTTTTCATAGAATTTTTTTTCTTTAGTGCAACTTTTTCAGGTTCTAAACTGACCAATCAGGTGCCTCAATACAATTGTGTAGTTTCACAGCAAACATTCAAAACATTTGATTGACAGATTCTTCTGAGTCCGCTTTCAAGTGATTGGCTAGAGTGGTTGCCAAGGAAAAGGACGGACTTGGACCAGTCACCGCTTACTGACAGTTTCTGGTTCGAACGTGGCGACATACATTTCAGGGGAAAAAACTGCAACTGAATTGACTGCATTTTTGTTGGAGCCGGAAGTAAGTCATTTTCTATGGATGATGTCGTTGACAGTCAATGTTCACGACTGAAACATTCAATAAAGTTGTCCCACATGTTTCTCCGTTCCTTACATGTAGTTGCGAACAGAATCCGCTAAGATGACCACACAGCGTTGTCCCTCTTTAAGATCCCGAGCCATCTTCACCGCTGCCGCCATGGCCGATCCAGAACTACCGCCTGCAGAAAAGCAGATTCACTGGATAAATCCAAACGGATAAGAAATTTCTGAAAATCCTTTGTGAGTTTACCACACAGAAGGCCTTCCTCCCTGATCAGTTTACGGGACATGGTGAACGTTTCAGCATCGTTGGATTTGTACCACATGTCTACGAGCTGTGGTAAAGAAGACGGCGGGGTAATAGTTCAGCCCAAAATGTTTAAAGAATCAATGAAAGCAGAAAAACACTCACAGATCTGTCCAACACGGTGGGAACAAAGTCGTATCCAATGCCCTCCACCTCAAAGGTCGTGTGTTCATCGTTCTCCTCAGAGTGAATAAGAACCGAACCCTCAGGGTCCACACCAACTATCTACAGCACGAGACACACTTGGGTCATCATTTGTTAACACATTTATTATTATTGTCAATAGTTAGAACCAAGTTTTTAAATGAGCAGCTGAATTATTAAGATCCCCCAAATCCTTGTGGATCACTGTTCTAAAACAGAAGAGGAACAGGAAGTGGTTCTTGCCTTGACATTGGGGCATTTCTCCTTCAGCTTCCGGGAAACTCCGGTAAGTGTCCCACCTGTTCCTGCTCCAGCCACCAGCATCTCCAACTTCCCTGAGAGGAAAAGAGCATTTTCTCCACTTTACTTGAAAGGATATGCAGTGGATTAAGAACAAAAACACACAACATATGGCTCTGGAACTGTTTTATTAGACTTTTACCTATTGCAGGTAGATTTTCACTTGAGTTGGTGGAATTGAAAACTATAGTATAATATAATATTTCTGAATCTTATTCCCTGAGATCCTGACTAAAAATCTCTATAACAAGGAGATTCTGTCCTTTTAATAAGGTGCATTTTGGTAGATATGACTCAAAGTGAATTAAAACAAACTTAATTGAAGTGTGCAACACTTTTCAGCTTTACAAAACACAGAGAATGATTATGAACTGAATAGAATTCCACTTTTTCCCATTAAAAAAACTGAACTTCATTGAACTGACATTTAGTAAACTGAGGAAAACTGAATTGAGTTGATTGGAACTGAATTAAATTGAAATAATATGAAATGAATTCAAATTGAAATGATTTCAATGGAAATAAAGTAAATTTAATTCAATGTAATCGAAATAAAATATACAACTGATTGAACCTAAATCAGTAGAATTGAGCTGAATTGAATCAAATTAAACTGAATCTACCGAAATGAACTTAGTTTGGCTGAATTGAACTGAACTGAACTATCTAAGCTTAATTTAATTGAACTGAATTGACCTAAACTGAACTAAACTGAACTAAATTGAATTTAATTAAGTTAAACAAAACCCAACTGACCTGAACTATACTATCTATACTAACTGATCTATAATGAATCAAGCTTCTTTATAATGAATTTCATTGAATTCAACTAATTTCAATGCAATTGAACTAAACAGAATGAAATGTAATTAAACTGAATTTGATTGAATGTAACATAACTTAATTGAATTAAATTATACCGAAAAAAAATTATACCAAACTGAACTAAATTGCACTGAATTGAATTGAATTCAGTTGAAAAGAATTGGACAGAATTGCAGTGAATTACATTAAACTTATTCAAAATGTATTGAACGGCATTATAATGAATTGAATTAAACTAAATTGAATCAAATTGAATTTAACTGAACTGAATTGATTTATATTGAACTGAATTGAATTCAATTGAACTGGATTGAAATACACTGAATTAAAGTAAACTGAATTGATTTTTTTCCAGAGTACAGCTCAGTGCAGAAGCACTGCTCCATGACCACATGCATAACGAAAATAACCCATTATTACCCTAAACGAATTCACTTGAACTGAAATACAATAGATTTCTTTTTTAAAAAAGCACACACCATCACACTGTTCTAGTATCTCCTCAGCTGTAGTGTCGTAGTGAGCCAGGGGGTTACTGGCGTTGCGATACTGGTCCAATATGTGTGAATTAGGGATTTCATTCTTCAGGCACCAGGCTGTGCAGATATGAGACTCAGGAGAGTCAAAAGCAGCAGAGGTGGGCGTACGCACGATATCTGCCCCAAGACTCTTCAGCACAGCCTCCTGGAACACACAGGTAAGCAGGAAATGATCCATAGAGCATTACGTCAAAGTTGTGTTCACAAGCAGAAGTACTTGCCTTCTCCATACTCATCTTCTCAGGCATAACAATAATGCACCTGTAGCCTTTGACAGCTGCAATAAGAGCAAGGCCAATACCTGCAAGCAACGCACAAAGTGGGGTCGAAAGAACTTGCCATGACGTGTCACTGCGAGTACGGACAAGATCACATCTTGACGTGATCACCTGTGTTTCCAGAGGTGGGCTCAATGATTGTGTCTCCCGGTTTGAGGATTCCGGCTCTCTCGGCGTCCTCCACCATCCGCAGAGCAATCCTGTCCTTGATGCTGCCTCCTGCACTAAAGAACTCACACTTGACCACTAAACACAGTCACACAAAAGAAAACGCAGCATCACCAGGTGTGGCAAAGGTCCATAGGTCAATAAGACATCACAGTCAAAATGTTTTTGTGTGGAACATAAAAATCCATACTGTGTTCTCTGTGGTTTGATTTTACAAATACTGTTGGCCATAAAGCTATGAAATCCTAAAAAAAAAAAACTTATCAGAAAGTTTTAATGAAAATTCCTTCGACATATGACAACAAATTGGCACAAAACAAAACAGAAAATATTCAATTTAACTCATTAACCGTATAAAAAAGATGGACAGAGTGGGTTTAATGTCAGTCACTGATTTTTATTTGACTAACTGAAGCTTGTTTTTCTGCTCCAAACTGATCCGTATTCACGCAGGATCTGACAGCACTGAATTCGTGCTTTTGCGAAAAAATACTAAATACGGGAACAACCAAGCTTAAACTTAGCTAACTGTTAAGGTTCAACGTAAGACAGATTGATGAGGTTAACTAAAAATAAATCTCATCCAAATCACTTGGACAGTAAATCTTTAAAGCAGATTTGTCAGTATGTTGATTTCGCAATCAGATAAATGAGCGGTATTTATTCCATAACAGGCCCCCTAGTGGTTACTTGGTGAACTAGTCAGCAACCATAGTTTTGTATTTATTTTTTTGTCAAAGTAATTCCTCAGAGTCAGACGTATGAAAGTTAGTATCAAAAATAAATAAAAGGATTACTGAACATTTAAAGGGCACACAGATCCAAAACAAGGAAATCTCATATCAAATAGCCTGAAGCTTCTTAAGTTTGTTTTTTTTTTTTTTGGTGCTTTGCTATTTCTCTTTTGGCATAAAGAACAAGGCAGCTTTCACATACCTACCCCTCTGGAGGAGCCCAAGAGCTGGTCGAACAAAACCCCAACATTCAGGGGAGTTACATGATACATCTGTTTTTATAAGTGAGGAGCAGGAAGCTGCCAGGTACACGGAGTGAAGCCCAACCTTTTCTTTTATTTTGGAAGAACAACTCAAAAATTAGCCTTAGATTCAACCCTACTGTAAGATCATTAACTCTCATCTTTGGCACTTTTTTTTTTAATTTTAGAATTGTTCATTATTGTCAATTCCGTTTAATTTTATTCCATTTTTATATATGAACACATAAAGTCTCAAATGCAGTAAAAATGGTCTCTTTTTACATCAAAATATTAAACAAACACGCTTGAAAAGCTTTTAAACTTCTAAATGTACTTGTTTTCTGTCACCTCTTTGATACAAAGTGAAAGTTAATTCATTCATGTTTTAAATTCTCTGAAAATTCCTGGTTTTACTTCCTTTACTCACAAACTTCACATTTGAGCCCAAACTCCTTTGGAATTTTGTTCAGGCGGATCAAAGGTGTGTGTCCAATGTGATCCAAGACACTGGGAAGGATGCTTGTTGGTTTGGTGCTGCCGTGGATGGAGGAGAGAACATCATTAAGCGGTGAAAACACTTCTGAAGTCTTTCAGATGCCCAACCCGGTCACTGTGTACGTCAAAAGTGGGATTCTTACCGCTCTGGGTGGCTGTGAGGTGACTCGGAAAGGGGAGCACCAGGTCTCCAGGTGCACCTGCTGGGCAAATCCGGACGGATCCATTTCAACCCTGACGCCCCGTCCGCATTCTTCTGCTCCCTGGTGCCATTTTCTCCAGCATCCCTGTGCAGTTTGTGCTCTGCGTCGAGGCTTCCATCTTCTGAGAGGGAAGGGGAGTCGCGACCGCTGTGGAGTATTTCAGCAGCACTGACTCTGCCAGAAAACCTGTCCGCGTGGGTCAGGTTAGCAGCATGTGGACATGAAGCTTGGCCATCTTTCAAGCAAGCAGTCGCAGACACAGAAGGCATGACTTACCTGCAGAATGACAACACAAAGACTTTAGATTTTCATAATAATCCAAAGTCAACAATCCAAATAATGAAAATGTTCACACATTTCAGCAAAGAATAAATAAATAAAGAATCCATCTATTAACACTTTTGATCTTTCTGCAGGTTTCTACCATGTTTTTAAATATATATATATAATTAATTGTTCATTTTTAAAGTGTTTTTTTAACATCTGAACTCAAAATGTTATTAGGAGCATTATGGTGATTAGTAAAGCATATACAGAATATAGCTACAAATGATTGTTTTTCATCATTTACACTTAAAAAAAAACCTTTTGTTTCAACTTTTCCCAACCTCACTACTCCCTTCAGAGAATCTAAGAAACTTCCTGCTTCACCCGTCCAGTGAAAACTTGAGTAACCACATCTAAACATCTTTTTTCTGAATCCGCTGATTCCCTTTTGGGATCACAGGGTTGCTGGAGCCAACCCAGCCACTTTTGGGCAAAGGCGGGGTTCACCCTGATCAGGTCACCAGTCACTGGCAAACAGAGTTTGATAGGTATCCATTTATAGATCTTGAATGATCCTTTTTTTATCGCTTTAGGGTTTCATAAAATTGTTTATTGTTGATTTTCTGAACATTTACATTCAATTTATTTTTTAAAAGGCCTTTTTCATTTAAAAAATATGCAAACAGTAAAGATTATGATTCACATAGAAAATACACTTTAAACTGCATTTGTGCTTTCATTTTCAAATAGTGGTTGCCATGAAAACTGGCAGATCAAAGTATTGAGGCATGAAAATGAGTTTTAATTATCTACATATCCCCTCATAGACACGACAAACCCTACAATAGGGCAAAGCCCTTTTCCAATCATATAGGTTGAAAGCGCTAAAGCAAAGTAAATATAAAGATGCATTTACAGAAGTCTTACTAGAAATGATCATATGTATTATTTTCTTGAGCGGATTTCATTTGTAATGTGAATGTAAACAGTACTTACTGCAGGGCGAGCACTGCTGTGACACTTCCAAAGACTTCCACACAAAGGCTCTCATTCCCAGGGCCAAATGTGTGTGGGGGTTTGGGGACTTTAGGCAGGGGGACCAAACCACTGAGAGACAAATTATGGGGGTTGAAACTTTCTAAATTGAAGCACAATTTGAATTTTACTTTTATAATTTTTACTCCTGACACCAATTCATGTGTTTTTCCTAAGAGTGGTCGAGTTATTGTTTGGAAAAAAGTAACTTGCTGCCATTCACACCTGTCAGTTGAAGTGAATTTGGGAACTTCTGACTCCCTAATCCCCCTCTGGAATTCCATTCGATGTAAAATCCCAGATTAAACTATAAACAATCACTTTTATCCAGAGAACTAGGAACCCCAACTACTTTGAATATGGCAGTTATCTGCTCTGTCCAATAATTGTGTGTGTTTGTAGAGATCAGATACTTGTTAACATGAATAAAGTCATATTTTCCACCACTTTCTTAACTTTTAACTTTTAATGTACTTTATTTCAGCTGTTTTCTTCTAGTTTTTACTTAGTTCGTTTTTCTATTATTTCTATTTCCATTATTTATTTCCAACATTCTCCGTAAATACTTTGTGATCTGTGGTGTCAAACTTCCGGACCCATTCTTGGGAACTACCAAAAACCCCGTTTCCACACATTTCAACTGGACATTGAAGGGGGATTGTGGGTGTTCTGATTAGCTATTAACAGGTGTCAGTGAGGATGACAGGTTCAGTCCCAGAAAGGCAGGAGGAACCCGGCTGAACTCACTCCAGATCCCATTATTTTTATCAGCGACATGTGTGATCTTCCTGCCGCCACTTGTCAAGGCTGCTCACTATCCAATGGGAGGGGTGGAAAGGGGGCAGTTTATTAAAGAAACAAGCTTAAAGCCCATACCATGAAACTTCCAACCCAAGGAGTTTTTCATGCTGATGTCCTCCTAATGAAAGTTTTTTTTTTCATTAGTTTCATTCATTGTTACTTTTCAGCTCAAATTTCCCCTTTGTTTTCAGTTATAAAACATTTAGTCAGTTCTTTGACACTGCATAAAGGCACAGTTTTTACTGCTTTCTAGTCCCTTTTTTGAACGTCAAAATTTAAATAATCTTAATGTCAAGTTTGTTTCTACTTTTGAAAAAAACTCAGAATTCATCCGACGCTTGTTCTAACCTGATTTCTGGAAGGGTCTTAGTGCAGCAAAAAAATGATCAACCGTCATTCCAGTCCAACTGTGTGGAAACACTTTAAATTTAGCAAAGACATGACCATACAGTGTTGGTAGAATGTTCTAATAATCTTCCCTATGGATTATTTTGATGTGGAAAAACATCAGTGGGCTGAACTTTATGAAACTAAAATGTGAATGGATTTACGATTGCTTTTTGTTTACTTGTTTGTTTGTACACACATTTAATTAACACTTAATTATCTTGCAAGAAATACAGGGAATCCAGAATACTTCACCTGAACTGTTCATACCCAGGTATTTATCTCCAAGTCACTGGTTGAAGTTTTGGCTAAAGATGTCCTGGATCCATTTTATCATATCGCTCAAAATTAACTAATATGGACTATAGTCATATCAGCAACCACAAATTATGAAATGAATCAAATTCTTGTTCAAATGCATCTTTACACCCCTAGTCTTAAACCATGAGAAAAAAGTCAAGACATTCAAACCGGAATACAAACTGATTTTGAAGCTAACTTCCATTCTTGACTTCTACTTTAGTTACAATCACATTAGCAATGGCGCTGCTAATCTGAAGTCACCGAAGGAGGATTCAACATAGATTACCTTTGGATACCAACAGAGAATGTGAAATGTTTATTTAAAAAAATAAAAGTGTCCTTTGACAAAATCTCCATAAAATATTGCAGTTCATTTTAGAAATGTATTTGTTAGAATACACTGGGGAAAGAATCCATTTTGTTAAGCAAGGATTTAAAATTTAATGAAGTCATTTTGCAAAAAAAACAAAAAAAAAAAACAAAGAAAAAAGCTACAGCTTTAAAAGAGTTTTCGTCACTCCTACAACAGATCCTGTAGCACACGACATTAAAAAGTGTGTATTCAGAAGGGGGAGGACATTGAATGGTCTGGGACTGCTGCTCAGAACCGTCCTGAGCGTTCTCTGTCTCTGGACCGCCGCCTCTTGTGGTCATGTTCTACCTTACGGCCTCTGTCCCTGGACCGAGACTCCCGGTCTCTTGACCGAGCTGTTTGACGGCTGTGGAGGGAGAAGAGAGGATGAAGTTTTTATGTTTTTCCTGAATTCTCCCACTACAAATGAAGCTGCATTTGCTTAAGTTGCTGAAAGCTTTGTTGATGTTTGAACCTCTTCCTGCGGCGCCCGTACAGCTGTCTCCTCAGGTCATGTGAGATGGGCTTCAGATGCATGAAGTTGCAGAAACCCCCACGGGTGCAACCCCTGCAGAGATCACAGAAAAAAGCCCATCTTTGCATCCTCCCCTCATGTCCTTTTTGAAGCTCCTCTTAAATCTTCCTCTAAGCCAGCGATGGGCAACTCCAGGCCTCGAGGGCCACATTCCTGCATGTTTTCCAACATAACCGCTCTGGCATGTTCTAATTGGCTGGAAACACCGGAGCCAGGTAATGAGTCATGAGTAGGGATTGGATATCTGGAAATCATGCAGACACTGCAGCCCTCGAGGCCTGGAGTTGCCCATCCCTACTCTCAACTTTTTTTTCCTGGTAGCCCCAACCTCAGCATCCTTTTATCAACATGATCACTGTACTTCTTCTGGATGTGTACAAACCATCTCAGTCTACTCTGCTTTTAGCTCCAAAACTTCTCACATGAACTGTTCCTCTAACAATAAAAAAATCTACACAAGATTTCTACATTTGTAAAGAAAAGAAAATTATAGACAATTGTTTGCATGAAAATAAATGAAAGATAAAATAAATAAAGTAAAACAAATACATTTAACAAAATAAAATGTAAAAAGAATAAAATACGATTAAAAACAAAAAATACATAAAATAAAAAAAACGTTTTGCAGCATAAAGGTATAAATATAAAGATCAAATAAACTTCTTGACGGGTTTTGTGCTGCATTGCTGAAAATGTTATTTTTAAAAAGTACATTTATTGTCAATTCTTAGACCAAATTGTACAATTTTCTTTGAGAAAGTAGCTTCCTGTTATTCTGAAACAGTAGTGTTCATTAAGGTTGTTGAAAATTTGATTTGAATGCATTGAATTTGGTTTTGAAGTATTTGGTTGATGTTCTATTTAGAACTTTTAGATCCTTAGTCAAATTAAATGTTTAATAAAGATGTGTGAGAGAGCAAACACTGACTGTGAGAACTTGAGGCCACCACTTAAACTTATTGCATAGAAATAATAAAATACACAAAAAAACAAAAAGCTAAAAATCCTTCATCTATAGGAGATATTAGCAAGAAAAATGAAACTGTGAAAAATAATACAATGAAGAAAAAAAAAGAAAAAGTGGACTACATCTCAGGTTTGCAAATTCCCATCTTTGCAAGTCTAACCCTTTCATTTGTTTAATGTGGAGCCACTTCTCCCTTCATGACTCACCCCGTCTCGTATTGGTGACAGCAGGCTTCTCTGAAGTCTGTGACTGGGGAAAGCTCGGCGTGGATGGGCTGTCCATTAAACCAGCGGTTGTTCAGATCCAGCACCGCCTTCTCTGCGTCCTCCTCATTGCGGAACTATAAGGAATGTTCACCAAGCAGAAAGTCAGAGGTCTGCAAAGGCGTCAACACATCAGAGTCCAGGACTTTCACCTTCACGTAAACATTCCCAACTAGATGGTCCCCGAGGTTGTCGCACACATTCATTTCTTCCACTTCGCCATACTTTTCCTCCATTTCTGTGAAGACCTCCTATAAAGGTTAAAGAAAAAAACGTTATTTCAGTTGTGTTCCATTTAACCAAACTCTACTCTGCTGAAAGAAAAACTTAAAAATAAAATTTAAGGCCAAATTTCTTTTTAAGTGAACTAAACTCCCAAGACATGATCTTGTATTGACAACAACTGCTTTTTAAGAGGGCTATTGACTGAAACAATCTAAGAGCTTCCTTTAAAACGGAAAAACGACTCAGATCTGCGGTTTTCACCACTTGATTTCAGCCTAGAGGAAGTGCAAGCAACACATAGAGCAGCAACTTCCTGGAGTTAAAGACATGACCTCCAGCTTTTCTTTTCTTTAACTTTATAGGCCGTTTGTAACTTTATAACAGATTAAAGCAATTCAGATACATCTACCTCAAAGAATTCATCATAATGTTCTTGCATCTCCATGTCACTGATGTTACCTAGTGAGAAAAAGAAGGAAAAAGGAGATTAGAACGAAGAACCAGTAAATATTTTATTTGAGCCATGGAAGTCTATAAATGATCCATAAGAAAACAAAATAAATCACAATTTATGGTTTTATTTTTTTTTTTAGATTTACTTGTTTCCACTTAAAGGTAAATAGATCCATTAACGTCTTCGCTTTCCTCATCAGAGCAGCCATCTGGCTCTAAACTAAATGGCTAGCTCAGATATTACTCACCATTTTCTTGCAACTGTAATGTTTGTTTGAGATTATGAGGGGCTTTAAGCTAGCGGGAGAATGAATAAACAAAGAGATGATGGGATATCAACGTAGGGTTACTATTGGAGCAACAGTCTCGCTTGCAACCCAGAGGTGAATTTCTGATAAACTCCTGCTGCGATGCAGAAAATATATGTCTTAACAAAACGCAAAGGCCTGGTGATTTTGACTGAATACTGCATTATCATAATTAAAAGTGTACTGGAAACGAGGTTAAAATAGATCAAAATATGGTTGGACTCCGACTTTTCAAGGATTTTTCGAGCCAACATGTTGATCTTCAGTCTTTTTTAACACATTAAAACTACAACACGATGATGCGTCATTCAGTAGCTGGTAGTTTTAGAGGAGACAATCAACAACAAAAGCTAATCTTCATGATAAAAATAGCAAAAATAAAAATGTATATATTTAATCTGGGTAAAGTCAGGTTCGACATTATGAAGCCACTTCCTACCAACAAAAAAGATTTATTACACATCACCATCCAACATGTGTGTCACAGCAGAATAATTGTTTATTTACATGCTATTTACATGAATTGATGTTTACCAAGTAACAGACACAAGCATTGTTTTGCTGCTAGAAAGTAAAAGGACAAAGAATGACATCAAGGATTGAGTCCTCCATTGAAAATAAAAAAGGCTTTATAAGTATACGCCATTTCCTTCTGGGTGCTAGCAGCCTTGAGGAACTCCGTTACAACAGCAGGGAACAGAAAGTTTTCAAATAGACCTTATAGACGCTCAAAACTGTACATTTTTCTACCGCCTGTGTCCTATAAAGAACTATAGAATACAATAAGAAAAAAGAAGCAAATGATGACATTAAGCATTAAGAATGTAGATGAGAAAAGGTCAAAGGCTGGCAGTTGGAAGCCATAAACACCAGGCGTGCTTCCTTCCAGGTTTCATTCTTCAGAATCCCGCTTTCATCTCCACCTTTCCAACCATTTGACCTGAAGACATGAAACCAAAGCCCTTTATGTTGCAAAGAAAAAAATCTGATATAAAGCAAACCTGCAGGAGACAAAGCTTGAAAAAATGCTTTAAATTCAAAACGCTTTAATCTTCTTTGCAAATAGATTGTTTCTGAAATAAAAAGAAGCATTTTGAGCTTTTTTAAAGTCATTTGACAGGGTTTATCAGAATCTGACTAAAGTAATGGTTAGCTCAACATAGAAATATACTGTAGAAGCCTTGTTAAACTTAAAGACCCACTCTGATGAAAATCATGTTTTTGGTGTTTTTAACATGTTCTTGTGGCCTTTTTCTGATGATGGCGGAATAAGGAATCAGGCTCAGACAAAAAAAAGGTAGGAAGATTGTAATTGTGACGTGAAAATAGGCTGGGCGAGCCACAAGCTCCCTGTGGCCTGATGTCAACAACGGGGAGGGGAAGGGGGACTGGGGTTGCTCTGTGCCATGGTGACGATTGAAGTGAAGTGCACAAACGGTGACTTACATTTGTCCACTTCAGTGTAAATCATAAATAGAAGACTGCATAGAAACTGTACATTTCTACCAACTGGTTATGTGATATTAACAAAATTTATTAAAGATATAAAGAAGTGTAAATACAGAAATAAAACACTTACTTGATAACATTCTTTGTGCGTCCATTGCTAAAATCGTTCTTCTTAGTTGGATATTTCCATCCCAGATCTGATAGAAGTCTTTGCTACGCCTTGAAAAGGAAATTTAAAACTCAAGTCCTTTGTCTGTGTTCTACTCTCAGAAAAAAAGAACTTCAAAATCACTTTAACCAGTGTCAATCAGTAACTCTTGAGGCACGCCATTTGGTTCGAAAACATGGCATTGAGTTGTCCATGTGTTAACCCAAAGAAATAGACATTTATGTTGTGTTCACCCCTTTACCCAGAAGCAGGAAACAGCTGTGGTGACGTGACAGCACTTTAAAGGTAACTGGAGACCCAGAAACAAGCAAATCCAGTTAAACCTCAGTGTCCCCATCATAGCTAAACATCATTTAGACCAGGGTGTCTTGACTCAAGTCCAAAACCTGCATGTTCTGCTAGACACACCTAAACTCAACTCACTGTCGAGCTTTTCAGAACCTCAATAATGAGACTTAATACTGTGTTTGGCAGGAAAAATGAAAGCAAGTAGGATGGTGGGGAACCCCCTATTTAGATAGTCCTTGTTCAGACTCTCTGTTGTATATAATCTGTGCCATCATTTCTGCCGCAGCAGGTTACCATCTTGCATGTACAATGAACCGTGAAAATTGTCCTAATTTTTTTTCCTGCGGTTTTTCTCCTACAGAGGCTCATTCATTCTTTTTCCGTCTTTGACCTGGATAACCTCAGAAAATTCTGCAGAGTGACAAAAACAGTCAATTAAATGTGATATTTGACAGGACGGAATAAATTAGTGGATTCAAATTATAGCTGGTTCCTCTTTTTTTGAATCATTATTTTATTATATTATTTTTTTAGTGTTGTCGTCTGTACCATTTCATTCACTGATCAAATTAAATGTGGGTACTTTTCGGGTGTGAGGTAAATGGCTATAGAGGGGACGAGTTCATCACAGACCGATTATAAACAAATTACATTTGCAAAAAAGGAAGATCTTTAACACATATTTCAAGAAGCCTGAACATTTTTTTAATTGCTGTAGGATGTAAAAACTACAGGCTGAAAGAAACCCAAAGATGCAGTCACTCCTCTCCAATCTCCCACTTACAGGTCAGACCGTCCATGGACTGGGCAGTGTTCTGAGGGTTCCGGTAAATGTTGAGCATCGCAACGGTCTGCAAGAAGAGCATAAGGCAAATGATTTGTATTTGGTAAATGAAGGAGACCGATGTGTGTTTTCTAAAACAGAGGAATTAAAATCCATGAATACAATTTTATTTTTAGCAAAAACAATGAAAACAATCAAGAAAAGGTGATAAAAAAAATCTGCTCGCTACTGCTAAACCTGCAGGCATATGATGGCATATGATATGAACTTCAAAGACCCAATTTGAGGAAAATTGTGCTTTTGGTGTTTTAGCACGTTTTTGTGGCATTTTCTAAAAATAAAAAACATTTATAAGAAAATTAAGCTTAACTTTGGTTTTTTGAGTACTTCTTTATTTAAATCATTAATCAGATTAAGCAGAAAAAAAATCTGGTTAAAAAAAAAATCATATTTGTGACAAAAAAATAGCTACCAGCTGAAATTCTGCATCTTGTAGAAAACTAGATCCATGTGCGTCTTTCTTTTCCTTGTCTGAGCTGGCATCTGGCTCAAAAATGTACGGCTGGATACCTCAGATATTGCTCCCCATTTTTGTTGCCCTGGTAATGTTAGGTTGGGGGAGTGAGCGGTTGTAAGCTAGCGGGAGAGCAAGTACACAGACGGATGATGGGAAGTCGTGTGCTTACAAAACACCCACACCTCCGAAGTGAATTTCTAATGAACTACTGCAGCTCTACAGAAATTATGTCCTACAAAACAATGCAGGTTTTTGTATTTTGGCTAAAAACTGAAAAAATAATAATCAAAAGATCCCTGGGAATGATTTTATAACATTGGCACATTACATGTACATGGAGAAGACAATAGCTTCTCATCTGAAAAGCTTCTGTGGATGAGAACTTCGGTTATGTGCGTGCTCACTGTTTCAGAGGTGAAGCAAGAAAATCCAACTACTTGGTGTGGCTCGAAGGTGGAGGCACACATTAGTGTTTTATAGCTCGTGTGTAGCAGTTGTGAATAGGACTTCAGTCTACATAGAAGACAGCAAATGTCTCAAACCCTCCTCGGCCGTGGTGCAGGCAGTGTGGTCAACACCTAATTGAAAGGGTGCAGGTTTTCTTACTGCTCAGACTGCCCATGTGTCAAAGTGTCCTTTGGCAAGACATTTGAACCCTCACATTGCTCCTGGTGTCCAGCTGGCTTCTTAGGCGCGATAGGAGCTCTGCTGCCATGACTTTGTGTGTATGCACAGGTGAACCAAACTGGGACTTTAAAGCGTTTTGGACCTTGATAAAGGCAGAAAACTGGGACATAGGTTTACACCGTTTACCATTTGCTCTATCTAAAGAAGGCGTCTCTGTTTTGATATTATTGCAGAGTTTTAAAACTCCCCTTTGACACCATTTGTCCTCTGTGTCCAGCACATTGTGTGGAGAACATTATTGTCCAAGAATAGAAGCCACTGATGTCAAAATTGAATAACTGGAATGAAAATTGTGGCTAGAACTCAAGAAAATACTTGGACAAGCAGCAAAACATCTAGTTCAACCTTCCAAATGCCCTGAAGAACAAAATCCTGCTTATAACACAACCTGAGAATCCTCACAGACGTGCTCCTAAATTTCAAAGATTAAAAATGGATAAACCTGCAACCTCCCTGCAGGTAACTGGAATAACAAAGCTATGTATTTTAAAATGTTGGAACTAATGTTTTTTTCTGTAGTTTTTCTGTTGAAACAAAAAAAAATAGTCTCAGACTTAGAAACAGAAAATAATTAAACCAGTGTCCTTTGAGGTTAAAGACATCTTTAGTTCTATTACAATACAAAAAGCTCAGAGACTTTTTCACAAATTAAGAAAAAAATATACATAATTCCAGTGATCTTACTTGGCTAAATGTTGGTTTGTTGTGTAATCTGGAGCAGCGGTCACCATGTCGACAGGCACCAATCTTAAAATAAAAAGAGCAGTTCACTCTGCAAAAAATAAAAATGACAACATTAGGCAAATAGTAGATACTAGTATGTCATTCTTTTGCTCCAGGTTATTGCACATAATGTTCTATAGTAACACTCAACACAATTTTGACACAGAGAAGGCTTTGCTGCAATGGCTTTTGGGAATTTGAGTTGATGCCCAAATTTCCAAACATTGGTCACTGCTGTGCAGGCAAAACTTGCCATGTTTTATACATAAATCACGTTTACCACTGGAACCAGCTTACTTGAAAGGGTGCACAAATGAAAACGATATCTGCAGAAATCTGATTTTCTGACGTATCTTTTTATTTTTTAACAAATACCTGGTTCAACTTTTGCACGAGGAGATTCAAACCCATTAATTTAACCTCCAAATCTTGACTGTTAGATCCTAGCCTTCCTTATAGAATAAAGTCACGTGATACTGTCATATAATTTAAAAATAAATCTTGTTATTTAGGCCATTTAATGGGGCGGTAATGTATATTTATCCAAAAAGCTATCAATGATTTTTAGCCTCGTGTGACGCATTTATAAATAAAAAGTGAAGAAGAAAAAGGAGGAAAAAAAATTCGAGAATAATTCTTTATCTGTTGTCCGTCAAAAACACAAACATGTGTCGGTTTAAGTGCATAATTCGTGCAAATTGTAAGCTAATAAAATTTTACAACGTGCTTAAATTAATGTTTCCGCTATTGCGTTCTTTTTTAAAAAATACAAAATTTCGTCACCCAGTCATAATTTTACACTCGCTGTATTTATTAGTGGAGAGGATGGCTAGTTAGCACTAGCAGAGGCAACCGTCGTTACGTTGCACGCGGCAGGTGAAAGTTAACTTAAGAGAGAACAAACAAACAACCTTCACTGATTTACTGAGTTATTTTGTTACTTACTTGTCTTTTTCTGTGCCAAAAATGGATGCTAAGTACTCTGCCATCTTGTTAGCTTATTCTGTTGGTAGCGCGTATCAAAAAGCACCTAGCCGCTTCATCTCCTTCATAATAAAAACACGCACCACTACTTCCACGTTTTAATATTTAGGCATAAACAAATACTAACACACTTAAGAACATAGCTAAAATATCATACTTTGTGTTGTGTTTTGCGATATTAGTTTAGGTCAATAAGACTACACCTTATCTAATTAGTTTCTAATTATTTAGTGCGCTATAAGTTTATTGATTTTATGGTTTTACTTTGAAGGCGGAAATTTTCCAACCGGAAATGATCAAAAAACGGACCGTCTCCATTCAGTTTAACTTTCAAAATAAAAGTATGTCCACGTGCGCTAGTACCAGTCTGCAAAAAAGTAGCTTGGCTTTTTCGTATTTTAAATAAGTTAAGATTGAAGGAAACATTTACTTAAATCTCCAAAAAACAAAAACTTTACCTTATGCATTATTCATAGAAACAGAAGATTCATTACAGCAATAAAATAATATGAAACGAGTGGAAGTAGAGAACTTAATAGACCTTCAGGAGTTTTTTTTTAATTGGTGCAAATGTAACATACATTTTTTTCTTTGATTCATTTACAGTTCGGTTATTGCACATGTACACACACAATCCAAAAGATAGTGAAGTCTATAAACTGCACACAGAACTTTTACTTGTTGACGAAATCAAACATTTAATCTGTTATAGGACACATATTTACATGAGATACATTTTTGCTCCACAATTCTAGATTTTTTTTTTTCATTACAAGACACAGTTTTCTTCATGGGTTTGATCATTTAATGTAATAAAACATAATTCATAAAGTATTGATACCCAGAATAATTATAGTGTATAAGAACGATTTAATTCCATAAGGTCATGCAAGGCTTACAGAATCAGTACTGATGTAATGATGCTTAATTTATGATTAAATAATTTCATTTTTGCAAAATGGACAGTAGAAACATAATTTAACACTTTTTGCTTGCTTTAAAGCTCCAAGATTGTACTCTTTAAACACATACAGTGAATGTACATAAGCATAAAAGCAAATAGTTAATATCACTGTTAAAAAAAACATATATTTTCTTTTGTAATTAACACAATAAAGACCAAAATGCACGGAAATCATAAAAATAACTACAGGCTATGTTTACAACTAAATACGATTTGCATGAATGTTTCAGAAACCAAAACTTTGCTACTAACAGCTACTTTAACTCTGGGAGCGGTTATAGTCACCCAGGTGTAAAATAAACAACATTTAGCCAAAATAATTCGACATTTTTTGAGGCAAGTCCAACATTAGCAGTTAGTCTCCGCCCCTCTTCTTCGTGAACACTAGCTGGAACAAAACTTGGAAGATACGAGTCGTCTGGTTCAATGGTTTGCTGCTTATCAGCAAAACTTAAACTTTCACGTCTCTTAAGTCTAACCGACAACAGGTATGGACATTTCAGAGAACCTCTGTAGGGATTTGTACGAACATCATCACGTTGGGGCTCCATTTATTCGTGGGCTCACTCTTCCCGCTATTTTTCAGCGTTGCTAGCGATGCTAACTCCCCAAGCTAGCTGCTAATTACTGGTCCGTTTGCTGGGAAGAGGCCGCCCACTTCCCAACTAGAAACACTTGTGGTATTTGTCACTTTATACAAATGTTGCACTGGCTCAGTCGTCTCAGCAAACGATGGCGCGGTAATTGAACAATAGATGTGTTGTTTTCAGGACTAAACGCTGCTAGAGATATAGCTAACCACGGAAAAGGCTGCCTCTAACCATCGATCCTCAAACACGCAGTAGGTGTCCGGTCCTCGGGTGACAAAACGCTTTTCCCTCTGTTCCCTGCGCCAGTTTCCAAATTAATTATCGGTCGAGCATTAATAGAGTATCTATGACACGATGACCCATCTCAGGGACTCTTTCTTGCCAAAACTCGGACGGGTGTTGTGCTGTCGGATGCCCTCGGAAGTCTTGCATCGCTGTAGAGCTTAGCCAGGATTTCCGGCTCCTTTCCATTTGCCCTATGCTGTTTTGTTTCCGTTTATTCTATTTCCGTTTCAAAAGTTTTCTACGTGCAGAGTTTTAATGGGGCACAAAAATGTGTTTTAAAGTTACGAGGCACCGCGCTTTTCGGGGGAAGATTTTATTTCATCGTTGTTCAGCACGCGGGGTCCGGCGGTTGTGTAATGCACTCCCTTCGCCCCGCAAAAGCAAATCTGTAGCTAATTTGTTCAACTGCGTACTTCCTTTAAGACAATAAAATGTGTCGCCCGGTGCGTAATTACGAAGTTTTGTGCGTTTTGCCCCGGTTAATAAGGACGCATGGGAGGATATGGCCAGTATTTAGTCAACCCTGGCCTTTAAACGCGCGAGCCTCGCCCTCGAGTTAGCTAACGTTAGCAGTCATTGAACTGTCCTGAACGACCAATGAGGAGTCGAGGCTCAGAGGCCTTCAGTGCTTCATCGGGTTCAACCACAAACATGTAAACATCCTATAATGTTGTTGCTGACTTTAAAGTAACCAACTTCAATATGATTTAACATAGACATTGTGATACATGTTTTAGCTTAAAAGGGCCTAGCTTATTAAGACACAATGACTCAATTTTATTTCATTATTTCAGAGAGGATGTGGCAACAATCATATTTTATTTTGCACAAAATCTATGCAGTAATCGAATTTGCATATTTTTCTAAACATGTAGAGGAAACGCGTGTGGTCATTTTGCTGTTTAAAGTCAAAACTGGTGCCAATTTACACTTTTTTTGTGGCATTTTCTGATGATGAACGATATAAATATACTAAGAAAATTAACTTAATTTTCAGGAGCAGGTGAAAAAAGTCAACTTGAAAAGATTGTATTTGTGACATAGAAAATACACTGGACAGGCCACAGCTTCCTGCTCCGCTCTATTCTGATGCATCCAGTTGTAGACAACTAGATCCATATACATCTTCTTTTTCCTCATCCAAGTTGACATCTGCACCAATGGTCCCACCCACAATTCAGAGGCGAATTTCCAATTAAACTGCAGCAGCTCCTACTGGCCTGCAAAAGCTATGTCCTAGAAAACAAAACAGGTTTCTGGATTTTAGCTTAAAACAGCATACTCATATTTAAAAAAAAAACTGGGAATGCTTTTAAAGTATCTCAAAATACATTTTGTGTCATTCCAGTTATATGATATACAAGAAAACCCCTCACATTCAATCTTACCCGACTACAAAAAAATATTGTAGCTGTTTGATTTCATTTTCAATTAAATGACTGTGTGTGTGGGTGTCTGCTTTCTTTTTAAATGTTTTCCCAATATTAGTTAACACAAAAATGTCATTTTTCTGTTTAAGCTGTTTTGTGACAAAATGGCTAAAAGTGAAGCAGACGAGCTAATAGAGATCGAAATAGATGAACGAGAGAAACAAGCATGTTTGGAGGAAAGGTAAGGGGGGGAATGCTTAACTTACTGGTGAATGTGTTGTGCTGCTGTTCTCCATTATGACACAATCTTTGCCTTTTAGTGTGGAGGAGCAGACCATCACTGCATCTGATTTGATTCAGCAAGATATCGACATCAATGAGCCCGTTGGAAATTTGAAGAAGCTTCTGGAGCCTCGCATCCAAATCTCTCTGGATGCTTTTGACATCTGCTTACAGGACATCCTGGTAACTATTCAGTCATAACCCCAAGTTAAACATTTTGTTTTCATAGTGCTGATACAACTGTTTTTTGATTGTTTTTTTTTTTCTTTTTTATAGCTTCACCCAGATCACAGCCTCTTTGATCAGGGGGTAAAGACGGATGGCACAGTGCAGCTCAGTTTGCAAATTATTACAAAACCAGGTACTGGTTACATTTGAAAATATAATACAAGATCTGCGAGACACCAACTAACAAGTTTTAGTTTTTTAGTGCAAAGCCAATTAAGGTGTTAAATAAAAATAAATTCTTCCACCTAGGAGAGGAGAAGCTGAACATCTTGGAAATTGTGAAGCCTGTTGAAACGGTAGAGGTGGTGATTGACCCAGATGCAGCAGGAGAGGAAGGAGCAATGGTGGAGGAGGGACAGCTCATCGCAGTCGACAGGTCTTCCCTGTCGGACGAGACATCTGAGCAGGTTACACGCTGGGCTGCAGCACTCGAGGGCTACCGCAAGGAGCAGGTCCGCCTCGGCATACCATACGGTGAGATTTTTGATTTTAAAGCACTCCAGATATTTTTCTCTCTGTTTACACGCTTTTTTTGGCTCCCTTCAGACCCCGTGTTGTGGACAGCAGATCAGGTGATCCACTGGGCTGTATGGGTAATGAAGGAGTTTAACATTGAGGAGATGGAAATAGGAAGCATTCATATTCCGGGACAAGACTTGTGCAGTTTTAGCCAAGAAGAGTTTCTTCAGAAAGTTCCCAATGGAGAGATTCTTTGGAGCCACCTGGAACTCCTGCGCAAATGTAAGTCAGCGATAAATTAATCCTGTTCATACACACAAACCTTTGTGTGGAGAAATCCCACTGAGATTATTAGTATCAAACATTTAGTCTCTGATTATAATTGAGCTCTGGGGTTATGAACCAAGTACCACAATAAGCAATAAAATTATCTTTCTGTGAGGAATAATAAAAAGGATATTTCTTTGAAGTTGGTTTAAAACTCAAACAAGAAGTTAACTTCACCAAATGTGTTTGTTAGCAACAGAAATCTTTAGAAATGTAAACGTTCATAAAGTTTTATTTAATTTTTTTTCTGAGAAAAGTTTTATTCTGAAGGACAAGGTACTTTAAATAAACATGACAAACGCAGAACAAATGCAGAACACATTTTAGTAGTTTAAATGATTAAATTGTTAATTTTGGTGGATTATAAGCAATGTATACTCTAACATGCTTTTATTCTGCTTATAAAAATGTAAAATAAACATTTCACATTAGGCATTCAGCTTGTGTCATACAATGTAAATGAACCACAAATGTTTTGCCTGGAAGTCTTCATAAATCACACAAATGTCTGATTTCATACATGTTTATTATTAATTCTTTTATTTATTTAGATGTGTTGGCCAGTCAAGACCAGTCTGGAGGTGACGCCACTGTTACTATTGACCAACGTAAGTACAAGTAGTAGTAAAATTATTCAAACACTTTTGAAGGAAACCACAGTAAAGATCTGTTTTCAACCCACCAAAGTAGTAAAAAAAAAAAAAAAAAAAAAAAAAAAAAAGTTCTAGTGACACCAAACGTCTGGAGTGAAATCAATGAAAATCTCAGATTTTTAAAAATCTGTCCCTTAAGCTGTACAGATAATCCCAGCTCAAGTGAGCACACCCACCACAATAAAGGTCCTGAAGCAGAACCGCGGTCCCAGAGCGCCGCGCATTTCAGGAGAAGAACGCAGTTCCCCTGGCAACCGAACAGGTAGGACACAGTTTACAGACTGAGGAGTCTCACATTCTTTTGTGTACATATCATCCAGACATTCAGATGACAGTATGCAGGTAAAAGCAATGTTGGATAATGACTGTTAGAATGAATGTAAAAATCTTATAAAGATGTTTCAAGTAAGTTAACATTTTTACAGATTTTTTGTTATGGGATTTTACCATTAAAATGAAGACTTAATCAGCACTACGATGTAAAATTCTCTTACAACTTTTTACAAAATTTTCCAGCTCACTTTGATTTGTAATTGCACTTTTATTTTCTCCATATGTTTTGAATGGTAACACCTCTGCTCGTCTGGAACCAGGCAACAACGGTCAGATCCAGCTGTGGCAGTTCCTCCTGGAGCTGCTGACAGACAAAGATGCCAGAGACTGCATCTCCTGGGTCGGAGAGGAGGGAGAGTTCAAGCTCAACCAGCCTGAGCTCGTAGCTCAGAAGTGGGGGCAGCGCAAGAACAAGCCGACCATGAACTACGAGAAGCTCAGCCGAGCCCTCAGGTTGGTTTCCTTCTTCTTGAGTCGTGCTTAGTCTTCTTAAGCTACGTTCACACCGATTGCGATTTGCACATCAGGTGTCAGGGGCATCCAGTTTCAATGTTAAGTCCACACATAGACGTGTTAAGAGGTCCTGCGGTATAATTTGAGCAGCGGGCGCAGAGGTCTGAACTTTGGCAAAGAATTTGTGTTTGTTATTTTTTCCTCTTCAAACTAATGCGGTACAGCAAGTCGTCCAAGTGGGTCACTGAGAGACTAAAGTTCCACTGAAAGTGCAGTCATTCAGACGCAGCTCCTGCAGATGATGAAACCTAAAGTACCAGAAGAGTCTTTGAATGATCTCATGAATCCAGACATGGAGATGTGATTACCAATGCTGTTGTAGAGCGCTTTAAAAGAAATAACATCATCTGTGTACTGAGTGTGTATCTCATATACAGCTTCCATATAGTGATGACGTTAAAAACGTCTGACGGTAACTCCTCCCACACTCAGCAGGAGTGTCATGTTTATGATGTGCGAATTGCCTTCGGTGTGAACGTAACATTAGTTTGCAAAGTCAAGACATTTTCTGGGAAAGAAAATGTTCCCTTTTTTCTGACACGTGTCACAGTTAATGAACTTGAAAAGAAAGTGACTCATGAAAGTGTTTACATCGAGTGTTTCTGCAGTTTATTCAGAAAAGATAGGGGGGCAACTGCTGTTGAAGCTGTGATTGGCGCTGGACCCACATATATATATATATAAAAACTAAAGAAGTGGTCTTTTAGGTCTGAGGTACTATTTCAATTCCACAACAGGTCGTTTCCTGCTTACTGGGGAGGAAAAAGGGGAAATTGTCAAACATTTTGACCTTTTGCCCTACTTTTTTTCCTCTGATTCTGTACTTGTCCCTCTTGTAGGTATTACTATGATGGGGACATGATTTGCAAGGTCCAGGGCAAGCGCTTTGTTTACAAGTTTGTGTGCGACTTACGGACACTGATCGGCTACAGCGCGGCTGAGCTCAACAACCTGGTGACAGAGTGCGAGCAGAAGAAAGTGGCGCGCTTGCAGATGCACGGTATTGGGCAGCCCATCACCACGGTGACCCTGGCCACAGCCACACTGGACAAGGAGAGCTGAGAGGAGGTGCAACACGCTGCTCCTCTGTTCCCACAAGGCCTCCACTGAAACGTGTTGGTTTAGACACAGAAACTGCACGGCTGACTCCCCGATCGCCTGGGGTAACAGCTTTTTTTTAGAATCGTCTTCATAGTTTCAATCAACGGAAAGCTCGGGCTGGTTTTTTCCAGCTTTTGTCCAAATCTACCCAGAAGGCTGTTGAGGATGAGTGTGTGCTGGTGTGACTGAAGCCCAGTTTCTTTTGTAGAGCAGAAGACTTTTCACTGTACATAATGATACTCCCATATTTTTCATAGCCACAGGGGCACGTGTATTTTCATATTTTCCCATTTCTAGAGAATTTCGTTTTGTATTTTATTCCAGTGACTGCTTCCTAAAACTCCCCTTTTCTGTCTACCCCGGGAGGGGGAAATAAACCGATTTACTTTGCTTTTCTAAACCGCTTCAAGCAGCAACATTTGGTTTTATGACATTCATGCTTTTTTTACATTCAAAACTTTTATTCATGAGTGTAGAAAGCTTTTTCTTTACTCCAAGCAAACTTTTTTTTTTGCTTTTAAACTACACACAGAATCACTGGATCGAGAAGAAAAACATCTTTAATCATCGGGATACAAAGACCCCCGAATGATCGTCAATACAAATTGTTCAACATTCACCTGATCAAGAGCTTTAAGTTGGTGTCTACACATGTAGAGGTGATATGTGTTGTATTTTGCAGGACTTCAAAAGATGCACGTCACATTCAGGTTTTCCCACAAGATGAACGCGTCCTGGTGGGGGTGAGCGGTACTACAATGCAGGCAAAGAAAACACGAGACGGTAGCGCTGTACATGTACACGCTGCAGGGATAGAAAAATAGAATATGGGGAGGAATGTTTATGGAGGGGATATTAACCATCGGAATTTTCTTAATTTTTTTTTTTTTTTTTTTTTTACAATATTGCATCCAGAATAAGAGAGGGACAAAACAAAGTATTGTATGTCAATGTACAATCAAAAAGAATCTGGAATGCTTTTCCGAAGAACCAGCAGAATTCTCACAAAAATCCTTGTTAAGAAATAAAAAAAAGTGCAGTACGGTCATAAAATTAATATTTGGTGGCAATCGTCACAAACATAATGCATAGAAAAGCAAACTGCAACGCAATCCTTTTTGGATCCTGCGGCGCCCCGTGTTTTACAGAGCTTTGTCCATGCAGCGAACACAACGGTGAAGCGCGGCGAGAATCATAGTTGAAGTGAGTCTGTGTGACAAGAAAGTGGAGCGGATTCTCAGCACTTCTCCAGATCACAACATCACAAAGAAGACGCACAAAAAAATATATACACAATCCTGCTAAAATGATCAGAGGAGGGAGGAGTCTGCTTCTGAAATGACAATCCCCCCACCACCACCGGAAACTGTATATCAATATTGCCATGCACTGCACATACTTACAGCTAATATATTACACATTCACAACAAACTCATAAATATTTTCTGCTTTTATATACCTTGGTTATGCTTGTTTTTCAATTATTTTCCTATTTCTTTTAAAATATAAAAACGTAAATCATGCAGCTCGGAGAAGCCTGATTTGTCGTTTAAGCACAGGTGAGTGGTGGCTTGTGAGGCGGGGAGGGGTCGTAAATAATTTAGTCCAGTCCAAACAGACGGAGTGGTGCTGACCAAATGGAACAGTTCAGTCCAAACAGTTCATCCTCTTAACAATCAATGGTAACGATAAGGTTCCATGCTGGTTTCCTGCACTGAAAGCGGCACAATGTTTAACTTTTATTGTGAAAGATACCGATCGGCGGTTGTAGAAGTCCTCACCCGGCCTCCTTGTTAGGTAACAGGAGCTGTGCGCGGTGGGGGTGGAATGGAAAGGGGGCTGTAGCAGGGTAACGGCTGGGGCATCAGCCGCAGGGAAGTGATGGCGTGCAGTTGCTTAGTTCTGCATCTGCTCAAAGAACTTGTACGTGGGGTTCTCGTAGCCGTTCTGCTGCATCCGGGCCAGATGGCGCTCCTCAGGGGTCACGGCTGCATCCACCTTTAAATGCACGACAAGAATTGGTCACCTGATCAACACACGGTGATGAAAAAATAAAGTTGTATATTTTGTGTTCTAGCCTTTTACCTCAATCACCCCATGGTGGATAGAAGTGTACTGCTTCTTCCTGAGCATAACCAAAGTGATGACGATGATGGTCGCTATGACAACGCCTCCAACCATTAGCCCAATGATAGCACCCTTATTTGAGCTGACATCCTCAGCGAGCAGTTTCTGATGGTAAACTTCAAAGCTGGCACTCTGCCTTTCTCCCGTCTCCATTCGGACATTTGCCATTTCCTCTGGCTTCAGGGCAGAAACTGGCAGCCGATAAACACAAGTTTTGTTTTAAAATCGTGAAAACAACTATTTTGTTAAAAAAGTTTATTCTACCACAAATATTGTCAAACATTAGGAAACAGACTTAAGTTCATCTTTGTTTTAATGTGGTACAGCTATCGCTATATCAAGGCTCACCTTTCACAGTCTGACTGACTGTTCAGTGGAATTTTTCATGCTTTTCTAATTATTGTTTTCTAACTGCCACCTGACTGTCTGCTGACCATCATCAATCAATCTCTCTTTTGTGTCTCCTGCGTTCAGTTTGCCAAATACATAAATCTTAAAACATAAAATCTTCAATTGCAGTCAGATCTTTGGTTTCATTTTCTAATACCGCAGTTATTTTTCTACAACGGTTTTTAACATGTTCTTGTGGCATTTTTCTGATGGTAGAGGACATCATTAGCTTCTCACATGAAGTAAATAAGTATTTAAAAACTTTGGACTCGATCTCAACATGTAAAACATGTCAGCAGGATAAATATAATCACCATCTAACTTCATGTGTTCAAGCAAAGACTGCAGAAATATAAAGAAATGGAAGCCGAGAATGTTTGGTTTGTCTTTGAGCAATAATTCAGAAAACGGTTCTGAAACCCACCGGGTCGTGTCGGGAGCCCTCTGTCTGGAACGGGTCGAGCATCTACTGGCTCCACTACAGAATAAAAGCAAAAAGGTTTATGACTTCAAAGTAAAGCTCAAGTCAATCTAATTAAGCATATTTATGTTGGTTTCATTTGTTACCATGGTTTTCTGTATTGGGCTGGTTGAAGCTCTCTGGGTGAATAAAGCCCAGTCCGTCCAGACCCGGGTCCATGGGAGCAGAGCTGAAGGCCTGATCGGGCATCAGAGCGTCGTTACCGTAACTGACTCTGCCGTCCACCTGCAGACACACAGGAACAGGAAGCAGCGTCAGTGAGGAATGCTCCTCTCTCGGTACAAAGTTACTATTCAGTAAAAGTCATTTCACAAGCGTAAATAGACCGAATCTAAAATACAGCTGCTCTTTACTTAAACGTTCAGTTGAGGGAGAAACCAAAGAAGAATAAACTTTCAAGATAAAATGAACAGTATTTTACTTTACTTGTCAGCACATGTGTGGGTTAGTACATGCTTCATAGGTTAATTGGTGACTGACTGCGTCACCATGCAACAGACTGGCCGCCTGTGCAGGGTGTACCCTGCTTTTGTCCAACAGTAGCTGGGATAGGCTCCAGCAACCCTGTGATCCCAAAAATGATTAAGAGAGTATGGAAAATGGGCGGACAGATGGACTTGTCAGTGACCACATACTGGGCATATTCATGTACTACATGTCCAGCTGGACTCACCCGCCTGTCGCTCTGCAGGGAAGACACCTGCTGAGACAGCTCCGCCTGAACTCTCTGCACAATAATAGCTGGGAAAAAAAGAGAGAGGAATAAAACAGCTGGGGGCGCTGTATCCTAACCTGATTACTGAGGTCTATCAGTGCTATCAACAGTCATATTAACTTCTCTCTCAGAACCACAAGTTGCTGCACATTTATCAAAGCATTTCAGCAAACATTTTCAGATGATCACTGACTGTATACGAGAACTGGACTAAGTGACCCCTTCCCATGTCGTTCGAGATGTGATTCTTTGTGGTCCCAAGAAGCCAAAATCCCATTGACTTCTATTAAGAAATAAACAGTAATCACTAAGTCATTAATAATTCTATTTTTTTTCTGTTGTTCAAGTTATTTAACTTATAAACTGGTCCATCAGATGCCTCAATAAAGCATGTGGTCTCAAGTCAGATGATCAAAGCTTTTGACTGACAGAATTTGTGTAGTGTGCTTTCAAATGCTAGGGGTGTGGACGTCCAACAAGCTCACTCCTGATTGGTGAGAGTGGTTGCCATAGAAATGATAACTCAGCCTGACTTGGAACAATCACTGCTCACTGATGGCATCCGGCTCCAACATGGCAACGTCTGCATTGCATCTTCATTTCGTTAGAGCCGGAAAGACGATTTTCTTTGGGTGGCGTCACTCACTTGATCCAGTTCTCTTATACAGTCAATAGGGATTGATAAACAACTTCTGCCTGGTCACCAGAATGAGACTAATCCAGCAGCAAAGCTGACAGATTTGACAGAATAGAAACATGTTAGCATCTTGTTTTTGTTTTGTTTTTTCTGTCGAATTTCTCATTAACAAATAAGCTAATGCAATAATGCAATAAAAGCAGATATACATTACTTTTTTGTCAATTAAAAATGTGATATTCAGAGGTGTGACTAATCTGAAGAATCCTTGCCAGCCTTTTAGCTAAAGTAACAGGATTGAGTGTCTGTTCAGAGGCATTCCTTTAAGAAGAACAATCAGACGTACCAACTTGGTTCTGGATCTCATTAGACACTCGGGGCACTTTGAAGAGCAGACCCAGAGACTGGTTCATCCTCTCCTCAATCACGCGAAGGTGGGTCAGAACCTGAAGATCAAAGTGACTCAATGCACAAATGACTTGAAAATATTTCATTTAGGGAACATCAGAATGTGCAAGAAAACAAAGCGTTTGAGACTCTTCTCAGCACACCTGAGGTCGGATCTGCGCCGCCTTCTTGGGATCAACACTGTGTATATGCTCGTAGTGTTTGAGCGTGTGCTGTCTGTCCTTCTGCTCAGCGCGGACGTACTTCTTCAGTAGGTTCAACACCTGGTTGGGCTGTGGGTGACAGTGTTGGAATCAACAGGGGATCATGAAGGCATCACAAAGTGAGTTTGTAAGCATACATACCCGTGGAGGATTGGCCTGCAGAGAATTCAGATAATTTTCCAGAGCCAGGCGGCGGCGGCTGTTGAGCAGCGCCTCCACTCGTGCGATGTGGGTCTCCACCAGCTGCTGCCTCTCGCCTGCAGCGTCCTGCTCTAAAGCCTCCACCTTCTCCTGGAAGTGCTGCAGCCATGGATCCAAAACCATTTTTAAAAATTGCTTTCAATACGACTCTGGACACATTGGTTCACTGCATTTTTAGAGATCTATTAACAATTTTCTACCTGGATGAGAGCTTTTTTGTCAGCACGAGGGAGGCTCTTAGCCTGCTTCTCAGCCTCCTCCCACTCCCTCATCACCTGAAGCAAAAAAAAGGGACATTGCATGGATGAGTCACAAAAGATTCAACTTTTTATCTTTCTTAGGAGACACTATAGAGAATAAAACACTGTGATAGGCTTGGAATACTGAGATGAATGTTAAAGCTCTATGATTAAATTTAAAACCATACGTCAAAAGTCTTAAATAGAATGAGGTCAAGTCAGAATATTTTTAAAAAATAGGAAAAAAATTCCAAGAAATATTTTGAATTTTCAAAAATCTAGAGTAAAAAATTCTTACATTAGATTAATGAGATAAAGTTATTCCTTGATCCCTAAATTTAGGACAAAATTCTAAGATAAATGACTACAGTTGAAAAAAAAAGTATTCTTTGGTTACAATCAAAAAAGAAAAACATTCTAACGTCAAAGTTTCCATGTGTTACTGAAAAGAATCCCCCGTTTTTCTCCAGAACGACTCCAACCCTTCCATGCTGACCAAACCCACCAGAGACATCTTCTCCCGGTGTTTGGCTTCCAGCTGTTCCTTTGCTTTCTGAAAGTTAGTGTGTTCGTTGTCATCCCCGGGAGCTTCGAGGTATCGATCCACGGCGTCAGGAGGACTGGGAGCCACTGTGGGCACTGGGAGAAAAACAAAAGCAACATTTTGTTCAAAATTATTTGAAACACAGAACGATAATAATAAGGGTCATGACGCGCAGAGACAGAGGTCACATCTACACACACATTAAGAAAAAAAGGTTAATCACACAGGAAGTCAGACACATTAAAATTAAGGGTTATTTTTATAAAAGAGTTTTTCTGTAGATTTCTAAGAATAAAAATGTGCATGGACTGTACCACTAAAAAAGAAACAAAAACAAAGCAGCATTTAATCAGCTTGTCCTTTCTCTTTAGCCCTACGCTGTGGCAGCAAACTCAATCAGCGGCTTTGGACTTTTTTAGTGTGTGTGGTACAGATTTACAACTTTGAGTAGACACAAAACGTCTTCGCTTAAGATGACAAAACACAACATGCAAAGACACACATAAAAATAAAAGCGTGACAAGGAGTTGATTTGTCTTCATGCTGGAAGAAGTGCTGGTTAGTACCAATAACTAAACACTAATGGAACCATCAGCTTTACATATATCAGCCTATTATTATGCAACTATATGCTTTACATGTTTATATTTATAAAGGGTGTGTAACAATTCATTTAATCAATGATTTGATATTTGTAGTTGACAATTCGATTCACTTTCAATTTTGATTCATTTTGAGCGATCCGATTCACTGATCTGAAATGGATCCAGGACATCTTTAGCCAAAACTTCAACCAGTGTGACTCATAAGATAAACACATGAATACTGAACAGTGCAGGAGAAGTTTTCTAGACTCCTTGTTTTTGGTTTTGCTCTTTTTGCAAGATAATCAAGTGTAAATATAATATGCAAACAAACAAACAAGTAAACAATAATTAATGGTAAATCCATTCACATTTTAGTTTCATAAAGTTCAGCCCACTGTTTTCTACATCAAAATAATGCGAAAGGAACATTATAAGAACATTCTACTACACTCTATGGTCACGTCTTTACTAAATTCAAAATTTCCACACATTCCACGCATATTGTTTTTGCTTCACTTGCATAACACGATCATTGAGACTATACTGTATTTCAAATGTTCAAAATACCTTTAACAGCAGCAGGGGTGCTACTGTTGTCACATTGATGATGGGAATCAGACTAACGACAATTTAATTCAGCAAACTGTCAGCTGATTCAGAAAACCTTAAAAAAAAAGGTATTTATTCTCCATGTTTCTTCCAATGCTCTTTGTTATTAGATACAAGATTTTAACACACTTGAATATTTAAATTAAAAGAGCTTACATTGGGGGTCAGTGTGTTCATTTCAAGTCTGTGCATTAATAAACGAGCAAAATGAAACATAGGTTAGGAGGCTGAAGGACCAGGATCAGGAGACTTTATCAAAACTATATAATCTGTGTTTTGCTGTAGTTTTTGTAGTATAATGATATTCTATCAATGGAATTTTTTTGTCATCGCTCAATAACGTCACATTTGTAAGCAGGAAATGTTAAATCATGAACTGAAAGCATGACTTTATGTGTCTCCTAAGATGATGAATAAAAAATGTGAGATAACATGCAGCTGAATCCAGGCATCAGAGATCCAAGGTGTTAGGGAACCCACCGGACCCCAAGAACGAAGAGTTATTATGAGACAGACGGGATCTTCATGAGCCTGAGGACAGGACTCAGACCGGTAAAGGCGGGAGTTTTGGGGCTCGGTTGTACTTCCCCAGGACTTACACGAGCTGCTGCAAACAGCTAGGCAGTACTCCTCTGTCTCAAAGTTATTCCTGTTGCCACCGCAGCCCCCAAATAAAAAGGGAGCGCAGCGGCCGTTCTTGGGCATGAAGTACCAGCGCTCCAGCATGCCGTGGCAGGGGCCTGACTCGGCACGAGCCCAACAAACGGCTGAGATGCGTGCACACAAGGGCAAACGGGGACAAAAAAATTCAAAAACAAACGATAACGCAGAAACAAAACTTGCAAAATAATCTGAATTTGATAAAAAAACAAAAAAAGATGTGAAAATAATTGCTGTTGTCTGGTTACCTCGCACGACTTCCTCGACAGATTCAGTGGTGGTGGTTGTGGTGGTTGTCATGGCAATGATGGCACTGCGCTCTTCGCTGTAGCGATCGTCTAACAAGTCTTCGTCCTCATCCTTTTCCTCTTCCTCATCAAAGGCGTCCTCCTCATCCTCTGCGGTAGTTGGTTCCGTGGCGGCAGGACGCGTCATGCTGCAGGATAGAACGGCTGAGTTGCTGTTTCTCTACACGAGTGCATGCACCGCGACCACGACAGTACCTGTTGTCGGAGTACTCTGTCTCGGCTCCGCCCCACCACACGTCAGACTCCACCCCTTCTTTCTCTGCACTTTCCATCTCACGCTCCGCCTCCACCGGGCAGCACACAAACTCCACCCCTCGGAAACGATCGATGTCACACGGCAACAGCATCCCGTAGTCATGGAGATTCATAGAACGATCTCCACAGGACTTACGTTGACAAAATAAAACAAAACTTTATTCAAAATTGCTTACAAAAAGGCTCCTGTAACCTTAATAACAACATCCTTAAAATTTAATCATTTAAGATACAAAGAACTTTTTTTTGGTCACATTTAAAGATACATCCATGACTGCTTTTATTTTGAAATTAAATATTTTTGTGAACATGTTTTTACAATTTCAGAGGGACTGGATTGTCCCATAAAAATAAATAAGTAGATGAAAAAGGTGACTTAAGGTGAGAGGAGGGAAAATGCTGAGTCATTGACAAAGAACTCTGAGGAAAAATCCGTCATTGAGGGACAATGACGCAGCTTTTCTCACCTCTTTGGCCACAGTGTGCCAGTGCAGGTGGCTCTCACACTGATCCATGCGCTCCTGATGCAGAAACTTGCACTTGTCGGGAACGAGAAGGGCATCACTAACAAACTCTCCAACTGCAAAACAAGACGGGTTTTCTTCAACACTCATTTCAATCCAAGCACAAATCTGACCTGCAAATGAACTCTTCGTACCCAGACAGCGGTATGGCACCACAATGTGCGGGTGGCTGCGGCATTGCTTACGGCCTTTTTTGCACCAATTAAAAATGCTGACAGGCTGGTTTGCTTCCACAACATTTGTGATCTGAAGCTCTGGATAGACCTGCATAAAAAACAAACCAAAAAAATTGCATTTCCTTCCTTTTCATTCAACCTGATTGCTTTTATTTCTTTAACCACCTCCTGGCAGTAGCGCAGAAGGCCTTCCTTGGTGTCAATGCAGCTCTTGGTGCCCGACGGGTCGGGCTCCCACTTGCCGTTCTGCACATTGATGTGCATGTTGAGCTTCCCACAGAACATGGCAACCTGGGGTTCAGTTAGCAAGCCAACGGAGTCATCCACAGGCACCTGGAAGAAAAAAAAGAAGAAAAAAAAACATTAGGACATTTTGTAACAAAATAATAAATCTATATATTAAAATAAAATAAAATAAATGCAACTAAATAATACTTGGCTTAAGCGTTATTTGAGTAAAATTTACAGTATTTCCCCTTGGAAGCAAGCTTAAAATAAAAGCCTATAAGTTGCAAATAAAGCTTTTGTTGGTAGAGAATAAATTCTTTTCGAAAAAGTGATTAAGCTAAACCTGCGAAATACAGTATTTGAAACTAAACAGACTATTAAAAGTAATCTCAGATCAAATATGCCATATCGTTGAACTTAAACATTTTCTCTGTGAGCATTAGAGGAAACCGCCTGAGGTCTTTACGTCGGTTTCTGGGATTTTAGTTGTCAGAGAGACAAACATCACTAATGCTGCAAACTGTAAACAAGTGATCCATCTTTTCACAGTCTTTTACAAAAGAGAGCCTTCCTCATCGGCAGCCGCCTGCGGGGATCATTTAAAATCAATTTTACCTGCAGCATGAACTAAACAACAATGATCAAGTTGATTGTTCTTGTTACAAATGTTTGTTAAGAGATTAACGTGGCTGCAAGCGTCGGGATGACAAAACATGTTCCAACACTGCTTTTGATATGAAAATGTATCTGGTATTGTGTAAAACTTGTTTTTTTTAATGGGAAATTTAAAATAAGTTCATTTTATTTAGAATAAAAAATGATCTTTATTAAAAAAAAATAAATTCTCGTTGCCCTTCAACTTTTGGTAACATTCAGTGGAGAACATTTAAACCAAACGTATATACGCAGGTATGCTGAATCAGCAAATTCTTGACTGTAGGATTATGCCACAGTGCGCACTTCAGACCTGTCAGACCTGCTTTTACATGACCAAAAAACGGCAAAGCAGTCCAATGTCCAGGAGGGGTAACGGCTGTCAACAGTGCAAAAACTTCCAGTATTCAAGCACCTTAATCTTTAAAATCGATGTGCAGCTCCTCGTGAGATAATTATTTAGGAAATTGTATACCTGTAAACAATAAAAACCAACAAATGTTGCTGAACTGAATTATGTTTTCAATTCCTTAGGCTTTATAAAGAAACTCTATGCTAAAAGGAAGCAAAGATGAAGTTAGAGGTGATTAGGAATGCCAAGATTATCTGTTTAAAGCCAAACTGTTTGTCAGTCCTGCATACCAGTATGTTTACAATGAAAGAGTCAAACACACGTTGCACAAAATCTGAGAAAGATTGATTATTTATTGTTTTACTACATTACCCCAGGCTTAGTATAAGCCAACTCAGAGGTTTATTTGTGGTAATTTGCTTGATAGCAAATAAAAAAAAGAGGATCTGTCACTTATTTATTTATTTTGCAGTCGTTATGTATCTATCTATGAATCTATCTGTAATAAAACAGTCAATTAAAAATCAAGGTGTGAACTAAATTGTTGGGAAAATGAATCATTGCATAGATGATATACATTTATTTTTGCTGTTGTTGTATTTGTTTTTAGCTTTTCTTTTTTACAGTATTTGAAAATAGTCAACAATTGCAAGAAAGAAAAATATAAAGAAGAAAACAAGCTAGGGGGGGTTATAGCTAAAGGTTTTTAAATAAATATTAAATTTAACAAATGCATCATATCAACTAACACCTGCAGGGTTAAAACGTTTGGAAATATTCCAAATATGACTCTATTTCTTTGATTAAAACAAAAAAAAGTGGCTTACTGTGCATAGCTTTACATTTACAAATGTGACATTTTGATTAAAAAAATGTATTAATTTTGTAAAAAAAGAAAAAATTCTCATTTAAGGTAGAAAAAAGTGAATACAGGTTATCAGTCTTCCCACAAATGCAGCAAAAAAGTCTTGAGAAATTAAAAAAATAAAATCTTATGGGGAACCTAAATATTTTCCATAAAGTTCTGGGGGAAATATAAGGGTAAAAAAATTGCCTTAAAGAAAGAGCATTAAACTGAATTTTGAAAAGTGATAGAAGTTGTTTTGCATACGATAAATGTGTAACATCATGTGATTTCAGCTCTTTTTGCTGCAGTGCATAGAATTGAATTTTTCAAAAAGCTACGATTTAGATCAAGTGTTATTTTTCTCTAACAGAAGCAACACGAGAGTTGTTTGGGGGGCCTGAACGGATCATTACATGCATTTAGTACGTATGAAGTCTCCAGGGTCCTGATCAAAGAGAATCCTTCTAGATCAACGTTGCATCTTTGGTCCAGCAGAAGCAGACGCCATCTTGCTGCGCTAAGCTAGTCCTGCATATTAGATCATCTTCTCACTCAGTTTGGCAGTTTTGCTAGTCTGCAGCCGGCTTGTATTTCCGGTTTGTGATTAAACGTAGTCCTTTAGCATAATTTAGATAAAAATTGTGTTTGTTAGGAGCGTTAGGGGAAAAAAAATTAAAGGAGGTTGGGGGCGCAGTTGGCTTGACAGCCCGTGAAATGTTCTCCACAGTCCTACGCCAATGCAGGCTAAAGCTAACTGCTTTAGCTAGCTAGCTAGAAAGGCTGTGCGTGACATGTCAATAAAAAATAGTCCTGTCAGGACATCATAAAATAAAGTTAAAAAACAACTTGAGATAAACAAAACGTCAAAAACAGAAGGACCTGGCTGAAACGAACTGTCAATCACTGACATCTAACGGCAGGCCCGTAGCATTACCTATGAACTGGCTTGTTATTTAACATATGCGGTAAATCAGTGTGCATGATACCCATGTCATGGCGACAGAATAAAACAATCCCCTCCGCCCTAAGATGCTGATTTAAAGTCCCGGGCTGCGTAGATTTATTTTGCCATCTCTAATGGGGCGTGAGACCGTAATCGTGTAGTCTCTGATGGCAGCCGTCTTGGTTCATTTCCAAATTACTGCGAAAATGTGGCGTCTGAGTTTCACTCCCTTGTCTTTACGTGGAGAGGCTGAGGGCTGATGTATGCCGCTGATGTCGACAGGCCCGATGAAAGCCGGGGAACGTCTCGGCAACTCGCCGCCGCGGGCTGCGCTTTACTCTGCGGTACTCACCTCGGATGAAAGCGTCAAGGTCGCCGCGAGTAGCAGCACAAACGCCGCATTCTCCCCCATCCCGTCCTCCTGCTTTCCCGCACCACCGTTTGGAGAGCGGTTTGGTTGTTTTCCAACTAGAAAACGACAAAAAAACGTATCTCTCTTGTCCCAAAAACAATGTGTTTACGCGTCGCCACAACGTCGCCCGACGATCCCTGTTTCTCCCAGCGGTGACCGCGAGGCTGGACGAAGTATTGGGATTTAGGGGAAGGGCGGGGGGAAGCTCATCTCCATGGAAACCTACTTCATTCCAACACGTTTTTTTACTTACTTTTTTTTTAAAGACAAAATTTAAAAAAATACAGTGCAAAATACCAACTATAGTATACATGTATGCATCACATTTTCAAACACTTTATTTAAACGAATCAAAGTATAAAAAAGTTCAACAATATTTCAACCGGACAGAAATTAATGAAATAAAAAATTAAAAAGAGAATAAAAATAGGGGGACTCCAATTAGATTTCCTTCCAACAAGGCACCACCTACCAAAAAAAAGTGTAGTATTGTGGTATTATTGAATATTGTACCGACCGCTTTATTATTGCGTCATAAATGGGGACTTTAATATTATTCTTTTTTTAGTTATTAATTTAAACATTCATAAAAAAATAAACAATAGTGATTTATCAACACACACGCACACAGTTTAACCTTTTTTAAAGTTATCTCCAATTCTTTAAAAAAAAAAAGTCAAATTCAACAGATTGTCCTGGTCTTTATGGGCGACTCTTTTTGCTTTAGCCCAAACCGCTCCGCTCGCGCAAACTGGAGGCGAAAGCACGCATGTATTGATCTATCACGCGGCTGGAAGAGGAAAAAAGAAAGAAGGGAAGTACAAAGGAAGTACAAAACGCTGTCATCCTCTAGTCCAGACTCCTTCCACTGAAAGCGGCTCTTGAAAAGCTGTCAATCAATCGTTTGAGGTGGGGCCAGCGGGCGCCACGTGCTTTTTCTGAGACATCTGATTGGTCAGTTTGCAACTTGAAAAACTTTTGATAAAGAAAAAAATATAATGAAATAAAATAGTATTAGAAAAAAGGTGTTAAAAAATGTGTCAAAACAATAATGGTTATTCTGACAAATATAATGAATACCTGTCTATGTCTCAATAGAAGTCTATGGGATGTTGACTTCAGGTTGGGAGGGGAGGGGTTGAGCTGTCCAGTGGTTTGTGTCAATCAAAGACATAGAAGAAAACTGTTCCGAGCCTCCGGACATACACATGGCGGATTCTGACATGAACGCGCACTAATGACAGCCAAATAAATACAAAGAAAGAAAGAAAGAAAAGCTCAAGGACCAAACTTAACTTCTCCATCTTTAAAAATGATTGCAAACTTAACGCAGAGCTGCAAAGTCATATGGAACTTGCACGTTTTTCTTGGAATGTTTCTGGTTTCACTCGTCTTGGGTAAGAACGGTTCTCTGCTCTACTTCACTAAACTGCTTCACTGTTTAACAGTCTTTCAGAAGCACGTATTTGAAAATGAAGGAACGTTTATGGCGTCTTTTAGGATAATAATAAAAAGGCTTTGTACTTTATTTACCATCATACACCATTGTGGTGTAACTCTGGATTTGGGGCTTAATTTTACTGTATTTTGATGCAAACATGTTCAAAACAATTTGCCATTCACTGCACGTTAAGAAATACTTCTGTTTGAATGAAAAGTTAAAATTCTAGTTGCAGAAATCCTTGATTTTTAATCAGATCGGGTTCGTTTTGTTTTCAATTTTAGGTTCTTTAAATTAATAAGAATTTTAAAAAATGAGAAGAAGTAGCAATCTTTCCTAACTTAAAGATATTAGTAAACTGTGTTAATTTTTTTCACATAACTTTTAAAAAGCAAAATAATAACTGCTCTCTGATTTGGTAGTACCCTGCTGTTTATACTAAACCCTGCTTAGCGTTGATAATGTTTTTTTCTAAATCCTATTGTAGTAACTATATTAACTATTGAATTTTCTTAGCACTGAGTATTTATAGCAACACCATTAGTAGTATGAATGACAGTAGTTCTCATGTTTTTTTTTCTTTTTTAGGTAATACTTCAAAGCAAGTCTCAAGCTGTCAAGGAGGAAGTGTGCTTCTGTCATGCCCCTGTAATGACAGAGACGCCTCAAAACCTTTTCGTTGGCAGATGAACAATCTGGTGGTCTTCAAACAAGAAGACCATTACATTTCCGAAATGTTTAAAGATAGAGTGGAGCTTTTTTATTTTGAAAATCCCAGGAACTGCTCCATTCTCCTGAAAAACATCATCCAGAGAGATCATGGTATATACAAGTGCTACTATCAGGGAAAAACCTTAAAATATCACGATGTGAACTTGCATGTTTATGGTAAGGAGATAATCTATATATCTATATTAAAGGGAAAATAATGTCAATTTTAAATGTAAAAACTTACATCTCATCTTGAACAAGAAAATATTTTATTTTTTTAAATATAGGCTATGATATGTAAAGTCTTTGTTTATGTTTACCCATGATACTCATTCTATATGCACACCCTCATGCTGTCATCTTGTTGCAGGTGCCACCAATGCCACACAACCTGCAAATTGTTCCTTTCCAGGTGAGCACAGATGCCTGCTTGTTCAGTTGCCCTTGAATCTCACATCAAATGTCTGCTTTCAAATTTTGTGCCATCTGATGTGAACACAGCAACTGTGGAAATTATATTAACTGTAAAAACTCACAAAACCTTTGAGATGTCGGTACAATCACATTTGTAAAATTGTTTTGTTGAGTGGAATCATGCAAAAAAGACAAAGGAGTTTGTGATTTATTACAACACTTTCTGTTTGTTGTTTACATTAGAGCCTTCCCTTATTTCTTCAATGGCTAACAAGGAAATGCATTGGTTGATCGTCATCCCCGTCGGGTTAGGACTGCTATTATTGGCCCTATTGGCCTTCTTATTATGGAAGCCTAAAGGTAAATATGTTATTATGTTATGTTTATTTTATTTTATGTTATTTTTCCAAGTATTTCAAAATATCCTACTACTACAATCTGGCAGGTATTTGATTGAATGAATGAATCTTTACTTCACAACGCCAGCATGGAACCAAAAGGTTGTACATTATGAAGAGAGAACATAAAAGCAAAATAAGATTTTAAAAAAATGAACAACATCAAATTACAAAGGACAATAAAATACTTGAAAGGCCGATACATTAAATCAAGAAATAAGAAATTAAATCAAACGAGTCAAAGAAATTAAGATGCCACCAACTACTAGTATTAAGATTCATTCTAGAAAGTTAAGTGTTAAGTTGAATTTTAAAGGTATTTAGGTCTGAAATATTATTTTGTCAGTTGGATGTTCCAATGGATTTTATTACACGGCACAAACTGTTTAGTGCAAAATGTGAAAAGTTATTGTATTAAAACTATTTCTAATGTTGTAAACGGGCACATTTAAGAAGTACATTACATTTTGTTCTTCTGGAGATTTGATCCGAAGCAACTTTCCTTTGCGACACAAGTTTTTTTCTCAATGGCGCTTTAAAAAAACAGCCCGAAGTTACCAGAGATTACTCACTCAAAGGAATGTTTTCTGGCGTTGGCTGAGAGAATCAACAGCCAAACGGTTTTCCCCTGGAGGGAATCAAACTCTTTTTTAATAGTTTGACAAAAAAGCCTTTTAGAAAAAAAATGTGCAATGAGAACGGTAGAGAAATTTGTCATGTTATTTTGTCACAAAGTTGCTAATGATAGTGTAAAATACCATCAAAATTGTATGTAAAACAGCATAACAGCTGTGTTAGGGGCCATGTAAAAAAATGTCATGGGGGCTAAAATCCCTGGCAGCGCCCCTGCTGACCACTCAGATGAAAAATGTTCAAACCTTTAAAGTGAGGTGTTTCAGGCTGTTCGTGAACAAATTGCACTATGGGAAAGACTAGCTAGCAGCAGATTGGATTTAGGTGTAAACTTGAAGCCATCATGACTTTTATTACCACCAGAAACCGAGTGGTACTGGTTAAACCAGAGTTGCACAACATTTGCTTGTAAAATCTTGATAATTGCTCTTTATTAGTGGTTTCCTTGTTGTTTGACAAGTGCTGTTGGTGTTTTGTCTCTGATCGTTGATGGGGCGAGTAAACCAACGGCAATGGGCTCCAGTCCACATATGTGTTCTGTGAACTTCAGTCACACCAGGAAGGCACTTTCTACTGTTGTGACTATTAATGAAAAATGTGGCAATGCGCCCATTTGAACAAAAAAGCAAGTTTCATCCTGTTTGCATTCATACCTCCTCAAGGAACCTCCATTTTGCCTTTTTTAGTTGTTTGAAATGCGCTGGGAAATGCTTCTGTTGTGTTTTTATTTTTTCCTAATGTAAAAACAACATTTTCATCGAAGGATAAAAGATTACACAGACTAAAAGTTGATCTGACCATCCGTCCATCCATCCATCCATCCATCTTTCTCCACTCATCCAGGTTGCAGGGGGAGCAGTCTGACCCAAGATGCCCAGACTTCAGTAAAAAGATAAATTCCTCGGGTGAACCATTGCTGTTTTTGTTTCAGAATCTTAAGAGTTATCTTGTGAATTTTGCTTACGCCACCTAAAACATTATCAGTGAGTGTGTGTGTGGCACTGAAAGAAGATTATTGGACACGTGGACGTGCAAGATTGTTTATATCTTGGCAAGTTTGATCAAGCTTTAACCCAAAGAACCCATGGTGACAGAGTAACAGAAGAACATCAGAAATACGGTATGTTCTGTGGTTCAATTGGTCTGTGTGTATGGTATGTCCCACATAATTTTTTTTCAAAGGGAAATGGGTCTGGGGTCTTATAGGAAAGAGAGAGCCCCTTTCCTAGATTCCATTTCTGCACAGGAAGAAGTCCAAGTGAAAAAAAACTTTCAATTACTAAAACCAACCTATATAACCACACTCCAAATGTTTCCAGAGATAATGAACGCAATATAATTTCATCATCAAATCAGTTAACTCTCTAGTCTTAAATGCAAAAACAAAGAGCTTTTTTCAAGGAAATGACTGTTTGCAATGTTTTTCCGACACTTGATGTAAATGTATCTCTGCACTCTGTTTCAGTGAATGTATCATGAAAAATGTTCATTCTTAAAACATTTGTTGTTTTTTAGTTTTAAAGATGTGTCAAGAAAAGTGAATATTACTTTTTTTCTCATTATTTGGTCAGTTTTTAATGTTTTAATGTATCATGAAAAAAATCGGATTAGCAAGAATTTATTAAGAAAAATGTACCGACATTTCGACAAATAAAATGACTGAGTAAAAGCTGTCTATTTCTCAATAGAAGTCTATGGGATTTTGGCTTCTTGGAGCCAGCAGGTGCTCCCTATTTGAAATGCAACGGGGGAGAGGTCAAGCAGTCCAGTGATTATACAGTCTATGATGTAGCATAGGGAGAAGCTGTAACGTCTGCTTTCTCGACTGAAACAAAGAGCTGTTTTCACAAGAAACAGCTTTTTTCCTCTTCATATTACTACATCATTGGAAGGCAGCTTCAGAAACTCAATTTTTAATCAAGTTAAAACCTGTCCTGGTCAATCATTCTAATTACTCAGTTACATAGAGAACAGCTGATTGGTTCAGGTCCAAAAAAACAAGCACTTTAGTCTTATTTTAGTACAAGAGAAAGGAAATAAAAACTCAAAGAAATTGAATTTTTGCTATGAATTATAAAAGCGTCAAACCTACCAAAGTATGTATAAAATTGAGCCAAACCCAAAGCGTCGTGCACTGTGACTGAGGATGTGTGACAAAGGCTCAGAACAAAGAATCGTACGGATAAAGTTGACTCAGACCAGCTGTCTGCCATATAAATAACATGTTTTAGTGTCTAATAACAAACTAAAGGAAGAGACACTTCAGATGCCTTACTCTTGATTGGTGAGAGTGGTTGCCACAGAAACATTCACTCATACAGATTCAGACCAATCACTGCTTGATGATAATTTCTGGTTCCAATACGGCGACATCTGTATCGCAAGATACACCTGAACCCGGTAATTATCATGAGTAGGGCTTGGATATCTGGAAATCAGACATTGCGGCCCTCGAGGCCTGGAGTTGCCTGTGGCTGCTCTTCATCTCTGTGACTCAGTTCTGTCAGAGACCCACTCAGATGAAAAAAAAAATTAGGGGTGTTTTTCACATGTTCTTGTTGTATTTTTCTGATGATAGAGGACATAAATAAAGAAAACTACAAATAAAATTGTATTCATGAGCATGTATTTATTCAATTTGCTGTGAATCGGGACAAGTAAAAAAATACAGTTGGATAAAACGTGACGTAGAACCAGAACCAACAAACCACACGCCCCCTGCTTTACTCCATTCTGATACATCTGTTTTGACACCCAGAGCGCCGTACAACTTTGATCCAATTTTTAATAACAACTATTTATTCCTTTTAAATAAATTGATTATTTTTCTAAACAAGGTTTTGGTGTTCCAGTTCCTCATCAACTAACTCAGGGAGGTTAGCAGAGATCAACCTCAACAAGTGAAAACCTCGACACTTTTATAATTCAATTGTTAAAGCTACACTTTTATAAATAAATGGCATAAAACATACTTGTAAAGGAATAGTTTTTTCTCCCTAAACAATGAAGTGGCTTTGATATATAAGAAACAGGCTCCAATGGCTCTTTTAGCATTAGATGCCTATTTTGTTCGTATAAGAGGTTCTGCCTACTTTACTTTGTTACTAGTATATTTGGGTTAAAAAAATGTGTTTTTCTCTTTTCTAAATTATTATTATTATTATTATTTCTACTACAAAACTTTCAAATTAACAGGCTGATTAAAAGTTATTTAGGATAAAACTCTGCCCGATGTAACCTTAAAAAAATCATCTTTGCATTTCTATATTTGTGATTATTTTTTGTTTCTTCGTTGTTCTGTATTTGTTCCTTCTCACAGCAAATACTAATTGTTTTTAGTTAATTCACAGCATGTTAAGCCACGTTCAGTCATGTTCAATGTAAAATACATGACTTAAGATGCTCTTCACGCCCACGTGAGCAACAATGAAAGCTGACGTATTTCCTACGTGTACGTAACAGGAAGTAGTACAGGCAGCTAAACGGTTAGCATACAGCTACACACCTGAGGGGGAAAGACTTCGACCACTGAACAGGATATGGTTTTAAAAGCTGGAAAAAGCCGACGTTTCTCCACACGGTAAGCCAAATGTATCCTATCAGGAGCGGAAAGAGTCATTCTCATGAAGTAATGAAAATAATTCTCCTTGGTGCTCAAAGTTAGCTGGAACAGTTTACTACAATGGTAGCTAGTTTCTCCAGTTCGGCTGTACTGGTGTTATATCTTGCATATGTGGAACAGTTCAATTCAAAATCATCAGTCAAAACAGAAACTGCTGTGGGAATCAGTACCGACTAACAAACACGTTTTTTTAGGTGTTTGAGAACACATTTATAATGCATTTTTAGATTGATCTTTTCTATAAATGGTGTGTTGGAGAATGATTTGTCTTTTCTCTACATTAACTGAATCAATGCCAGTAAATTGAACTGTCTAATTTATATATCTTTTTTTAAATGAAAAACTTTTTTTTTTTTAATTTAGAAAGGTTTTTGTATCCAAAGTTCTCCTTCATCTGGAGTGGGGGTGAGATGGGGGCTGTCAGCTAGAGGGAGAAAGTGTAAATGGAGAACTCTCAGCAGAGAGGGGAAAGAGGGGGTGGCGTCCTATAATGTCCTATAATGACGTAGCTTTTTTAATTTTAGCTAAGAGCGGCAAACTCATAATTAAATAACCACTGGGACCAAAAGATGATCGGAGTGGAACTTTAAATTAAGTACTGTCCCCCTCTTGTACAAAACTAACTTTACTTTTTATATAGAAAAGTTTGACAGAAATGTTCTCAAAATTGTATAAATAATGTTGTACAATAAAAAATGTTGTCAATGAAGTCGTTTTTAATTTAGCCTACATTTTTCCTATATGATGCATTTACTATATTATTTGGAAAAAAAACACTATTTGTTCTAGTAGATCAGCCTTGTTTATATTGACGGAGCCAAAACAAAACACAGATAAACATTAAAACTCTCTTTTTAAGAGACAAACAGCTGATTCATATTTGAAGTAGCTTTACGATGTAGTCAGGAGACAGTCAGCACTTTTAAAGCACCATTTGTACAGCCAAACAGCCAAAGAAAGTTGATTTACTGATTAGTTATCCTTTAATCTAAATAGATTCTTGTTTTGAGTCAGACTTTTACTCTTTAGTGGGTTAGACGTATCAAGAGCACACCTTGTATTTGACATTTGTATAAAACACCTGTCATTCTTCATAGGAATATGCATTGATTTAATTTCTGATCAACTTCTGTTGATATGCTTCATAAAAAGTTTAAAAAATGTTGCTGAAGGACGTCGTGAGTGTTTCATCCATATTTAGTCTTTCTTATTTTTTTTAGATATTTAAAAGAAAAATAAACTGCTTAAAGTTAGAGTTTGCAAACACGGATTACTCAAAGTTAGCAGTTTGTTTGATCTCTGTCTAGTTGAAAATGTTGAGGGAAAATATAGATGTAGGAGGATGACCTGTTTTTTTTTTTTAACTAATTATTATTATTTTTTTTAATACTTCAGCACTAATCTAATCCTAGGAGGGTTAGACAATGACTCCGCGAAGGAAAGTGGCCGCCTCATCAAAAACAGACAGTGGAGACTCTACTGGGGTTGGCAGAAAGCACAACATCTGCATGGTGTCTGACTTTTTCTACCCAAATATGGGTGGAGTTGAAAGTCATATTTATCAGCTGTCCCAGTGTCTAATTGAAAAAGGACACAAGGTGGTGATCGTCACTCATGCGTACGGCAGGAGGAAGGGTGTCAGGTATCTGACTCGTGGACTCAAGGTCTACTACTTGCCCCTGCAAGTCATGTACAACCAGTCCACGGCCACCACCTGCTTCCACAGCCTCCCCCTCCTCCGCTGCGTCTTCATCAGGGAGCGCATCACTGTGGTTCACGCTCACAGCTCCTTCTCTGCCATGGCCCATGATGCACTTTTCCATGCAAAAACTATGGGCCTTAACACGGTATGTCTCACCAAGCTGTTTTACCTTTACAATTTCCTGTGTGTGGTTTTACCCAGAAAAACTTTGTTCTGTTCAGGTATTCACAGACCACTCACTCTTCGGCTTTGCTGACGTGAGCTCCGTGTTGACTAATAAGCTCTTGACAGTGTCTCTGTGTGACACCAACCACATAGTGTGTGTGTCCTACACCAGTAAAGAGAACACTGTTCTGCGGGGAACACTGCAGCCAGAGATCGTCTCTGTCATTCCAAACGCTGTTGACCCCACAGACTTCACACCCGACCCATCTCAGCGACAGAAAGGCAGGATTACCATCGTCGTTATCAGCCGCCTTGTCTACCGAAAAGGTTTGTAAAACTGCTTTGAAAGAATTTGTTGGAGATTTTATTAGCAACAATGAGATATGTTGATATAGAGATATGTTAGCAACAATTAAAATCCACATCCTTACTTACAAACTTTATTATCATTTTTGCAAAATACTTGCATATAACGTATAAAAATGGTGCAATATTAAAACAAGAATAGAGGAAACCAAATGGGGTGATCTTTAGTTCCACCTCAGCTTTGTTTATGCCTTAATTGTTTGCACGGCTTTTCTGCAGCTATCATGCGAACAAAAATCTTGTTAAAGACCCACTTTGATGAAAATAGTGCTTTTGGTGTTTTGTTCTTGTAGCATTTTTCTCATAATGGAGGACATATATTCATATCATTGTGAATCAGGAGCTGATGAAAAAGCTCCATCTGATTGCAGACAAATGGATCCACGTATTTCTTTGTTTTCCTTGTCTGAGCTGCCATTTTGCTCAAAACTGTTTATAGGGATAGCTCTGATATTGCTTACAATTTTTGTTGCACGGGTAATGTTAGTTTGGGGTTGTGAGGGGCTGTATTTCTACCAGGAAAGGGTTTGAACAAAGGGATGATGGGAAATTATCCTAGGCTTACTCCCTGCCAACAATCCCACAACTCTGGAGCAATGTTCTTATTAACTTTGCTGCTTTCATGTCACATGTGTTCTGATTTTGGCTTAAACCAGCAGAATCAAAACTGAAAAACCACCGGGAACACTTTTACAATAAATTAAAAGATAACCAGAGTGGGACCTTTTTTTTTTTTTTGGTTCGTTTTTATGTTATAGAAAAAGATGATGAATCATTACATCCTAACATATACTTAAAATCTAAATTGTATCAAAAAGAGGTTGTGTTCATTTGAAAAAGCAATGACAGGTTTTCTTTGCGCTACAAAAGGCTTACCCAGAGTGCAACAGTTTTGTCCCACATACCCACGGTCATATATTTTTGCACCTCTTTGTGCATCAGGTGGGCAGGTTTGTGGAAAAGGTTTTGAAAACTACATTGATTTTTTTTGAATAAAATATCATGATCCTGTGGTGCAAAACTATCATAATGTGTTTTTTGTTTGTTTGTTTGGAACAATGGTAACAGTGGAGAATCAATCAAGATGGCCTTTTCTCTCCAGGTATTGACCTTCTCGGTGGAATAATTCCAGATCTGTGTCTCAAACACCCTGATCTGGACTTCCTGATTGGTGGAGAAGGCCCAAAGAGGATCATACTGGAGGAAGTGCGGGAGAAATTCCAGCTACATGATAGGTATCACTGAAATACAATTCCTGAGTATGTTTGATAATAATAAGTCAAACAGCAGCTTTGTTTTGCATTAAACAGGTTCTGTTTCAACAAGTCCAAGCACTGTTAAAACCCTGTTAAACCTGTTTAGTCAGTTTTAAGTGCAGAAAGTCAAGCACTAAAGGTTGTTTTATATATTTTATTGCATCAAAATAACTAACCAGTCTCCAATAGACTCTGGTCTCTCTCTTACCAGTTCCCGGAAACACTGTGGTTTTTGAATAAACTTCCTGTGGAGAGTCTCATTCTGAGAGTTTCTGATACCAAAGCTTCTTACAATAATCTTATTTTTTTAGTTAAATTACATTTGTTTTTTAGCTATAAGGGACTTTTGTCAAAATAAAAATAAGAAAAACAGTGTTGGATAATTATGAATAAAAATCAAAGTTTCTTTTTTTTGAACAAAGTCACTTTTTGATGACATTCTAACTTAGTACATGTGTGAAACCAATGTGTTTGTATATCAAATGTTGCAACTTTGTCACATTTGTGTGCGTTTGGATAAAAGCAGGTCGTGTCTTTGCAGGGTGCGTCTGCTCGGGGCTTTGGAGCACAAAGATGTGCGTGACGTCCTAGTTCAGGGCCACATTTTCCTCAACACGTCGCTGACTGAAGCTTTTTGCATGGCCATCGTGGAAGGAGCCAGCTGTGGACTGCAGGTTTGTTGCTGTTTAAGATTCAGGTTCCAAAATCTGCAGTAAATCTTCGGTTTAAAGTGGATGGTTTCAATAACTCACAAACGCAACAGCCCTGAACGGATATATATTTCATGTTTACAAGTTAAAGAATTCCATCAGCTTTAGTAATTACATTTAATTGTGTGTGAAAACGGTGTGAAAAGGGGCTCGACATGCTTCGATTGCAATATAACTCAAACAAACGCCAAAAAAGCAGGGAAAAAAAACAGGGAACACACTAAAAGCGAAAGCGAAATGAATGTCATAAATTTATACACTGACATTTATTTTTCTTTAAAGCCACTACTGAGCAGGAAAACTCAGAAGACAAGGTTTATTAATAATTAAAATAACATTGAAGGCATAAAAAGTTATTGAACCGCATCAAATTAATTGTTAATTATATTTAATAAAGTTGATGGTTAGTTAATTATTAAATTAATTGGAAGAATACCAAATTAAATAAAATTCGTAATAGAGTAATAAAAACCCAGCGTAGTTACTTATCAAATATGTGGGTGAAAACCAAAACCAAAAAGCAGCATCAATATAGACCCCCAGATTATTTGCTGAGTCGCAATGTTTTACCATTAAAACAGGGTTTAAGCATGTACAAGAAAAAAAAATGGGCCCTAAGAAAGAACCTTATGGTACGCCACATGCCAGATTATGGGTTCTGGATCATTTGCAATCATCTGTGATGATAAAGAAGGCTAGATTTGGGAACAGGGATTTAAACCAAGCAAAAACAGGGCCCTGAAAGCCGATCTTACTGTCAAACCTGAATACCATATTTGTACAGGATCTCCTGACAGTACAACATTGAACCACAACTCCAAAGTCTGACTTGCTTTCCTCACAATCCTGCGAGCTGCTCTGTCTGAGATTTTTCTTGTTCTTCCAGATTTTGCTTTAACTTCCACTGTTCCTGTTGACTGTCATTTCTTAATGACATTCTGAACAGAGGATATTGTTACCTGAAAACGCTTTGCTATCTTCTAACAACCTTCTCCTGCTTTGTGAGCATCAACTAGTTTCAGTTTCATTGTTCTGGACAACTGCTTGAAGAACCCATGATTGTTGGGGCAAGGTCACATGACTCAGAATATTTCAAATATTTGAGATTGAAATCACCTGGTCTTTGCAAACGATGATTGTGAACAGTTCAGCTTTTCCAAAGGGGGCGGTGCATACTATCAATTCTGCAGGGTGCCCAAACTTTTGCACTCACCATTATTTTGTTTTCTGTTATTTTCAAAGAGTAACTGATGGAAATAAAGCCTAATTAGTTTGACATATTAAAATAATGTCTCACCTGTAAACTGATGCCTTTAGGAGATTTTTCATTCTTTCTTAATAATATACAATAAAATAACATTTTATCAGGGGTGCCGAAAGTTTTGACTTCCACTGTATCTTGGGATAATGAGTCACACCAGGTCTGATAGTGCCTATTAGAGGATGACATGGGAGTTGATTTTTATTCTTGTCTTGTCCCGCTCCCATAGAAAGTAATCCCGTCCTGCTCCCAGACTAAAATGTAAAAAAGAATCCTGTCCCGTCTTGCTTCTGGACTGACTCTCACTCCTGTCCCAAATAATCCCGCTCCTGTCCTGCTCTTTTATATTTGCCTTGTTTTTTGGTCATTTTGTAAATCATTATATGTAATTGTCATTTTAATTTCCCGTTTTAAGTTCCCTTAAGAACTTGATCCAAGAGGAACTGGTTGCAGACAAGATGGCGGCTGAAAATAATTTCCCGGAAGGAAGTCCCCCTGGAAGTCCCTCTTAGTAAAACTTTACCCCTTTCAAAAATGACATCTTAAAATGTTCAGATTAGTAACAACTTTTATAAAAGTTTTTAAAGGTAAATAAATTGTAACTCAAGGACTTTAGCACAATATTGTTTTAATATGCAAGATGAGTTAAAATGAGACAGAAAACGTTTATCGTTTTTCTTTCAAGTTAATATTTACACAAGTGTTTCGATTAGTAAAACTACACTTGTTTACAGTGTAAACCGTCCCAGTCCCATGATCAATGGCAGAGATTATTCCCATCCCATGAAAAAAATGTCATCCTCTAGTGCCTATCCGGTGTCTGAGGAAAACTCTTTCACTTTCTATCAGTAAATACTTTGAGTCCTTTGGGTGGGGTTTGTGCCAAAATGCGCATCTGGTCCTTATCAGCGTCAAGATTTTGCCATCACCAATCATCATTGCGAAACAAATCGCCTAACTGCTTTTTTAAGGGTTTACAGAGAAGTAAACAAAATTCCAACGCATGACTTCAGCTAAAAGCATTACTCTTAACTCAGCAGTTTGACTGCAGTTTGTATGCTTCTCAAAATAAACAGCTCAGTGGGTAATGTAACAAAAGAGTCTTGTTTCAGTTTAACAGCAATCTAAATGAATAAACAAAAAAAAAAAAAACAGCGAAACTTGAATTAAATATTTGAAATTTGAAAAGAATATGCAGCTGTAGTGGATTTTACAGAACAATTTCAACATTATTTTTGGTTTTCTTACGATTGTTTCTGTCTCTTAACTTTTCTTTTCCAAAGGTTGTCAGCACTCGTGTCGGAGGCATTCCTGAGGTGTTACCCGAGGATTTGATCACATTGTGCGAACCCACAGTACGGTCGCTTTGTTCCGGCCTGGAAACCGCCATCGCCAAGGAGCGATCTGGCTCTGTTCTCTCCCCCGCCTCCATCCACGCTCGTGTTAGAAAGCTCTACACCTGGAGAAACGTTGCAGAGAGGACTGAGAAAGTGAGTTTATGCGAAAGTTACTGCAGTTTAAAAAGAAAATTCCCTTTGAGGTGGTAGATTTAAACTTTTAGATAAACGATCCTGAAGACCAAATGACAAGGATGTCGTTATCTGAAGAGTTCCTTCTGAGTTCAACTGAGTGGTTTGATGTTTGCTCACAAAAACAATGAAAAAGTCTGTTATTTGAAGCAAAACGTTTGGTTTTTCTCCCTTAAACCGTAAAAATCTGTTGTTAGAGATCCAGAATGGATTTAAACCTGCATCTCTGCAAACATGCACATTGTTTTTACTTTTCGATATAACCTCATAAAAAAGACTTTTTTTTTTAGAATTAAAAGAGATTAAAATCAGATCCAGTTTCATAGAGTTTTCAGATTACAAGCTTGATGTTGTTTAGTCAAGTAGAGAAACCTGAATTTCAGAGTATCGTCTTTCCTTGTTTGGGGTTTGAATTAAATTTTCTCTCTCAGGTGTACGACAGGGTGGCGGCAGAGGACGTCCTCCCTCTTGACAGGCGGCTGCGGAGGCTAAGGTCCCACTGCGGCCCGGTGGCCGGCTCCATCTTCGCTTTCGTAGCCGTCTTAGACTTCCTCTTCCTGCTGCTGCTGCAGTGGTTGGTGCCATGTGAGCTCATGGACACTGCCGTAGACGCCACCGGCCCTCGCGGGCTCTGGAAACAAGACGCTTGTTCCAAAAAAAGAAGAAAGAAGACAGTCGAACAAACCTCATCTCTGTGATGACTCCCGTGTCTTTAGCTGCTGTTGCTTCAGGTCATAAAGCTGCTGACAAACACCTTAACCACACTACAGTCACTGTGTTTTTGATGTGTCCTCAGCTTTGGTACTGTTACAGAATCAGTTTGAGTCTTTATTTGATACACCTCCTTCAATACTTTAAGCACTTTCCATATTTGCATATTTGCAGTTTAAATTGCACCCTAATGGATTAAGATAAAGGGCTTGTCTAAGAGAAACAAAACTACTGTATTATTACCATGTTTTCAGTTTTAGCAAATAAATCCACTGTATTTATAAAGTTCTAAATAACAGAAGAAATGAATTTTTATTGTTATTTTTCACTGTTTTTGTATGATGGGATCTGGGAAGTCTGTAATAAAAATGTTATAAAAATAAAGTGTTTTTTTTTTTTTAATTATTTTTAAACTGTTTTTTTTCTGTTTGTCTTGTCTGGCTTCTCACTCAGAAAAATCTGCTGAATTCAAAGCTTAAAGCTAAAGGAGGAGGAGGAGGTATGATGGCCTTTTTAAGGAGGAGTTTGAGACAAAGCATTCCCTGTAAAACAGGCGGGGACAGTACTTCTAGAACTGTGATCTGCAACCTTTAGAGCCCTTTGTTTGACTACACCTTTTACAAAAATAAGACACTGTATTTTGGTTATTCTTACTATTATGATAAACTAAAATTAACTACTTTTTTTCCCTTTAATGTAAAACAATTAAAAAAACCTGTTTGGAAATATGGTAGAACTTTTGACAAGTTCAAATGACTTCCTTTCAAAATAAAATACACCCTGTGTCACATTTTGTATTTGTAGTAAATTTAGTTGTAAGTAGTGTCATATTAGCTATGACTTAAAAAAAGTTTATTTTACCAGTTGTGGTGCAACTCTGCCAGAAATGTGTAAATCTGACCATCTAAAATTAAATCACAGCTAATTCAGTAACATTTACTATGTTTCTGACCATAAAGCACAATTGAAATCCTCAAATTTGTCCCAAAATTAGAAAATCTGGTTTATAATCTGGAACGCATTCATTTTGTTATGCTTACTGATCTCCAAATGATTTTCTGTAGTAAACTGCACACAAAACGTTGTTTTAGTTCGACCTCCTATAACACAAAGACAAACCTTTTGATGGATTGTTGGAGCATTATGGGTACAGTAGCGTGGAGCCTCATGGAGTAATGCTGTCCTTCAACTGTTTGTGAATGAGCTGAATAAAGTCAGTTTAGTTTACTTTTTAACTTTCCATGCCCACATTTTATTTTAGAGTTACTTTTTAAAATTAAAACATTTTTTATCTTTGTAATCAGAAAGCCACAATGGAGGGATCAAAGAATCACGTTTGGCTCCGGAGCCTCAGGTTGCAGACCCCTAACCGACACTAACAATTTGTTATTGGTGGTTGACACATTAAAAAAAAGAATAGCTTCTTTTAAATTAAATGTATAAAATAAATGAGAAAAAGTTTTACTTTTACTTTTGTAACCAAGTAAAAGTTTTCTGGTTCTTTACTTTTTAAGCTGAACTTCTACATTTGTTCTTTTATTGGTGAAAGGCTTCTTAAAAGGTGGTTTTAGTTGGAAATCTTTGAATTGCTTGTTGAAAATGCGTGTTTAGGAGTGTTTAGGAGCTCCTTTTGTCATGCAGAGGTTTTTTGTATTTTCTGACGAGGGGATGTGGGGGAAGTCACCAGAGAATCAGATAAGAGGAGGAGGAAGGCCAGCTTCAGGTTTGTGGAGTCTGGGAGGGTTGCAGCTGTCTGTGGAGAAGTCTGCTTTAGCCTTACTTTGAACAATGGCTGCAGTCCGAACAGAAGGTTCAGTGTGGTCACAGCAGAATCCACTCCACATCTACGGAGGTCTGGCGTGTAACCGACTGATGGCTGGTGAGTTTTTGCATGAATCTTTGGTTCAGTTTCACATTTCTGTGGGAGAAATTAGAGATGAATAAGTAATATTTTAGATTTTCTAAAGGAGCTTTTCATGTTTTCTGCATCTCATGTTTTAATTCCTTGGTCTCAGACTTCTGGTCAGACAGAAGTCCTCTCCATGAAGCGGCGTTCCAGGGCAGACTCCTCCTCCTAAGGTCGCTCATCACACAGGTACAGATGTGACTTTTCCCTGCATCCATCGTCACAATTTGCCAGACCTTTACAAGGTCACAGACATTTTTTGACTCTGCTTTTGATCCCATGTACAGGGTTTCCTTGTGAACACACTCACCATTGATGGGGTGTCTCCCCTCCATGAGGCTTGCCTTGGGGGTCATTATAACTGTGCCAAGCTCCTGTTGGACAGCGGTGCAAAGGTGGGAAGGTCTAAACACTGATGTTTTCAAGTTTTAGTCGCTATTTTAAATATGCAATTTAACCCTCTTGCAGGATAAAATGCCTCAATGATCACTGTGACTGATTGGAACTGAAAAATGTTGTAAAAATAACTGTTTTTACGGTGTTTCGTTTCTCATCTTTAACACGGGAGGACAAAATTAGACGTCAAGGCTGGGGAAAGAGTGACAAAGAAAAAAAAAAAAACAGACAAGAAAATGTTGTCTGAACAGCTCCAAGATAAAAGCTGGGCCTCTACAGGATGTTTTTCCTGTGAAAGCGTTGGGCCAGTTAAAAAAAAAACAGTCAAAACGGTTTGGTCCTTTTATCGTTGGTGAATCTGTAACCGGTGTAGTCAGCTATCCTTAAGTAGCTTGGGTTGTTCAGAAATCTGACTAAAATAGATTTTTTGTGTGTGTTATCAGTGCGGACTAAGAAAGCCAGTTTTCCCAGCAGACATCAGGGAAGTCGGTTATCCTTTATCTCCCGCCCTATTAATGGAAACCCAGTTTGAGGTTTGAATTTCAGAAGCTAGCTACAGAGAGATCTGGCTGCAGTCTGGTTACTCAAGGGGGTGTAGACTAACCCAACAATGGTTCTGAAACTCAACCAAGCGATCATCTCAGCAGGCCGTCATGTCAGATGTTTTGCCCGTTAAGCAACATTTTGAAGCCAGAGGAGTTGAGGGAAGAAGTATCCTCTCAAAAGTAAAGATTAGCTTCATTGTTTTGGTCAAATGTATGCAGATGATGCTGTACTTCCTGTTTTTCTGATGACTCATCACAATGAATTAGCAAGTCATTTGGTCAAGTATGAAAAATGTCTGTTTTTTGAAGAAATATAAACACTTCATCAATTCTAAAAAAAACAGGAAAGAAAAAAAGGACTTTTCAAGAGCAAATGTGACTGTTATAAGGTTTTTATTAATACTGTGTGTGTTGCCCATCAACTGGCATCTAAAAAAAGTTGCTTTCTGCTCTGTCAGGCAGATGTAGTATCAGCAGATGGCGCCACACCTCTTTTCAACTCCTGCAGGAGTGGCAGTGCTGCTTGTGTTGGGCTCCTCTTACAGCATGGAGCATCAGTTCACAGCGCTCATCCGCTGGCTTCCCCCATGCATGAGGCTGCAAAAAAAGGTGCACCAATGCAAGAGTCTAAACGGCCCTGCTGGCTCTCAGCTTCGGTTCTGATCCAAACGTTTTGTTCCTACCAGATCACAGAGGGTGTCTGGAGCTGCTGCAGGCCTGTGGAGCTCAGATTGACACAGAGCTGCCGGAACTGGGCTCCCCACTTTACTGTGCTTGTGAAGCAGGAGCTGCTGCCTGTGTGGAGATGCTGCTGCTGGCAGGTGAAGGAACATGGAACTTGAGTTTTCTCAATTGTTTTTTTAGGTCAAATAAAGCAGTTTAAAGGTTCTATGTATCCACTTCATTAGGTACCTTGCTGTAGGTAGATACATACAAATAAAAATATGTTTAGCATAACAATTTGAAATATCGATCAAAACAATGACTTTCAAGAGGAATTTCTCAATTTTACATAAATTCATTTTTTTTTTGGTCACTTGAATCTTTTTAGTCTTCAAATGCAAGTTCACTTTTTTGAAATCCAGAGACAGACAAATTATAGTCCTTAATACAAGAGTTAGTATGGATGTATTGTTTTGTTGTTTACTATAAAAGACAAGCAATATATCACTAAAAGAGTAATAACATGACCTTTATGGTAGCTTAAAATAGGGACAAACCTTTATTTTGTTGTTTTGCACTGCTCAGAGAATGAGCTTTAACCCTGGAGATCCTGACTTTATTTTACATTTTTGGCTGCAACTACAAATACAAATAAAAAATATTTGAAATAAAGAAATAGAAAAGAAATCAAAAAAATAATAATAATAATATAAAAAAAATAAAAACTAACAGTATAGACACAAAAAGACAATTTACTGTATTTTATAAATCCTTTTTTTTAACTAAAAAAAAAAAAATGTTCAAAATACATTTTAAAGTAAGCCAAGCCTTAAAAGAAGTGGAATTACATTTCTGCAGCTTTTGTTCTGAGTGAAATCTGAGCTTAATGCAGACTTTTTCGAATGTCAATATTACCTTGGGGGAGAAGTGCCTAAAGTACATAAAATATAAATATAAATAAATGTAAATACAAATTTAATTTCTAATAGGTTTGAGGTTTTAATTTGAAAAGTGAAGTAAACTGTGTTAATTTTTCACCAAAACAAAACCTCCTGCTCCTGTGGTTGCAGGTGCAGACGTTGGCGTTGGATGTGGGCAGGACAGACCTTTACACGCTGCCGTTCAGAGAGGAGATTCAACTGTGGTTGAGCTTTTGCTGGACTTTGGAGCAAATGTGTTTGACAGAAACTCAGAAGGAAAGACTCCTGTGGATCTGTCTGCACCAAACAGCTCAGTTCGATGTGCGCTGCAGAGAAGAGGTGCGTCGAAAAGTCTTTTAAATCATTTTTTTCCCCAAACTGTTCCCGTTTTTTTTAGTTTTGTTTTTTTTTTAACCGCAGCATCTTCTCCCCTCTGCTCAGGTCTGTACTCTCTGTCTCAGCTGTGTCGCTTCTGCATACGTCAAAGTCTTGGACGGAGTCGTCTGCACCAAGCCCCCAGCCTTTCTCTGCCTCACAGGATCCAAGAGTTCCTCCTCTACCACTGATGCACCACGTTTACATATCCCCACCACCTTTTGTCTTTGTTATGGACCTAAAACTGTGAAAAACAATCCATCTAGATTTAGAAAAAAGGATTATCATAATACATGTCAGCCAGAAATGCACTTAAAATATGATATTAATACTGAAGCCAACTTTTTCAATTTGCCATTAAATGCCTCTTGTATTTACAGGTTTTGTGTACTGCTTGAAGAGCTTTTCTTGCTCCACAGGGAGCAGAGTGAGTGTCACTGAAATCAGTCTCTTCAAAATGAGGGCAACAAGACCTGAAACGAAAGAATAAAACATAACAAAAAAACAATATTGGCTGCAGAGATGAAGATGTGAGGTTATCAAGCTTCTGCAGCCGCCATAGCCGCGAGCAGAAGGACAGAAATGATCTTTCTGTCTTTACAGATAATATTTCTGCAGTTTTTAAATCTGATCTTGCTGAGACAAGAAAGCAAAATCTTTTCAATTCACCTTAAAAGACGTTAAAATATTATGTGGCACATATTCAGAAGCTTTTGTTTTTGCCAACAATCGAAAGTTTTTTCAGAATAAAAGTCGATGAATGCTGCATTCCTAGAGTTGTCAATTTTCCTAAACCCTCAGGAGTCCCTGAACTCATCATTGAGTTTGCCAATCTCATTGGTAAAAATGACATTAAAGACATTTTTTTTACAGTGTTCTGACCTTGTCTTTTGTTTTTGGATTTATACATTTTTATTTGTTCTTATTTGATTTTTATTGTATGACATAAAAAACTGTTGTTTTTTTTAACCAAAAACAAGAGTATTTTACGACTTAAATGTGTCTGTGGCGGCAGCAGAGGTTTGGTTTCCAATAGTTTTAACAAAAATAAGACAGCTGTAACCAAGCGATGGGGAGGTTCCCTTATCTGTCACTCCAAAGTAACAAAACAAGACAGGACCGGCAAGGAGTCTGCCATTTGGTGAATCTGCTCTCCGTTCTTTATTTTTCCTCAAAACTCTAGCTGAACTTACCATACCCCTCCTGTCTCTGTGGTAACCCGGGAGGACCGCACAACTCCTGAATTAAAAGAATCAGGAAGTTAGTTACACAAACAAACTGTTTTTAGCCTGTTTTTCCTCCTCTTTTTTCCGTTTTTTTCCCATTTAAAGCTGTCCCTGAGGGCTTGTTTTGCTGCTTTTTCATCCTTAAATTTTTAAAGCAGCACTAACAGTAGCAACACTGCTCCCCATCCCTGACCCCACCTAGCTTAGACAACGGCAGCGTCAGGTAAAAAGGGGCTCCGCACCGGGAAAAGTTATTGATTAAGTCAATATTTTGAGTTGTATTATCTATTTTTTAAATATTGCTTTAAATTTTTTGTACAAAATGGGTAATCTGTCAAACTGTTTAAAAAAAAAAAAAAAAAAAATATTAACAATGACTGAGGTTTGGCGCCCCCTTCAGCAGATGCCCTGCTGAGAGCTGTCTGTTTACATGCTCTCCTGCTAGCTTACAGCCCCTCATACCTGGAACCTAATATTACCAGTGCGATAAAAATGACAAGCAACATCACCAGCTCAGATGAGGAAAACTGAGACTTGCATGAATCTATGAACTTTTCTACCTCAGAAATAAACTCTTTTTCAAACAGCCTTTTTTAGTCTGCTCCTGATTCACAGTGATTTGAAAAAAAAAAATTCTCAGGAATAACATTTTAATCTTGATTTTCTTTATGTATGGCCTCCATCACCTGAAAAATGCCACAAGAACATGTAAAAACACACCCAAAAGACAATTTTTCTTGGTTTTTGTAAGGTTTTTGTAAGGTGAACATGTACCTTCATGAGTTAAATTTTAGTGTTGGGGGGAATCTTATATCACCCAAAACACAGTGGAGCCAACCGAGAAGACAAACATAACTCCTGCAGAGAAAGTGGCGAGCTGAGGGGTTGAGCTGTGCGTGGTAGCTGGTGTTGTTCAGGGGGAATTAATTTTCCAAATGTCATCCTGAAAGGTCACTTTTGCTGAGTCCCAAAACGTGTCGCTGGACTAGATAAAAACTGACGGGTCTTTAGCTGAGCTGCAAAGAAAAACCTCAGCCTTCACAGGCACGTCTGTAAAAGATACACGCCGATGTTATCCGTTTAATTGCTCGCCTCATGGATGCATGCTAATGAATTAATTTTTGCGTTTAATAATTTTACGCCTCCTGTTTTGGCTCCGCTGACATGTGTTTCTCTGTGGGAAAAAGGTCAGAGCTTCTGAGAAGCTGCCTGAATGAAGATTTTCCTCGCTGACAAATCCATTCCAGTGTTGCAGTTTCGTATTAATGTCACAAAAATTGACAAGAATGAAATTCTTCCCTGTTGTGCCTTGCAGTTGAATGGTATTACCCTTTCAAAAAAATGTGGATTTCCTAAAAAGAGATTTATCACAAAAGCAGTTCAAGTATCAACTTGTCAACTTTTAAGATTCATGATGAAATTGATCCTTTTTCTGACAATAGGACACCATGAACAACCTGATCTTATGTAAAAGTACCTAAGGTGTACTTGACCAACTAACTATCAGAAGTTTATTAAAAGTTCACCTGGACTTAGTTTTTTTGCATTGAGGATATTTTGTCTCTTTTCCAAAAACTCTAAACTAACTTTAGAAAAAATAGTGGGTATCCTTACCAACATGCAATATTTTGTCCATGAAAGTGCATTTTAATGTATTTAATTTAATCACACATTTACAGTCTGTTTATATGGTTATATGTACAATTTTAGGTTATTTATTATTCACAAGTGCACTACTGCATTACTCTGTTGTTACCATCACAGTCTGTTACTTTCCTTCAGCAACACTGGACTAGAATTATTTTAGATTTTTATGTTTTATACTAAAGATTTATATTTATTTCTAATCTTGCGTTTTAAAACTTATTTTATTACTTTGGGAGCATCATACTGTAATTTTGTTGGGCCCACAGTGGTACAAAAAGGAAATTCTAAATCTTTAAAATTAACGTCTATTTTTGATACATCATCAATGGTTGTCATTGATGATGTCATTGATAGTTTTTTTTTAATAGGAGCAATTTTGTCTGCCAGATACAACTTTCTTTGTCACAAGTAAAAAAAAAAAGACTATGTGAGTGAGTGAGTGTGTGAGTGAGTGAGTGAGTGAGTGAGTGAGTGAGTGAGTGAGTGAGTGAGTGAGTGAGTGAGTGAGTGAGTGAGTGAGTGAGTGAGTGAGTGAGTGAGTGAGTGAGTGAGGGTGTGTGTGAGAAGGGAAAGACAATTGTTAATTGGATGTTTAGTTATAGAGATGCAAGTATGCATTTTTCACACACACAAATGTGGCTTTGTGGTAGTTTTGCTCAAATTATAAAGCTGGAGTTTTAACAAATCTTTTCTTATTTGTTAGTTAGTATTTTTGCTTGTTTATATATTTATTCATTATTTATTTATTTCCATCCTGCCATTCATCTTCTTCATTCCCTGTTATTTGTGACTGGGTCGCTGAGGCAGCAGTCTAAGCAAAGATGCCCAGACTTTCTTCTCCCCAACCTCTTCCTCCAGCTCCTCGAGGGGACCCCAAGATGCTCCCAGGCCAACCAAGAGACATAGCCCCCCTCAGACCACACCTCCAACCCCCCTCCTTTTTTTTTGCATTTTTTACATCTGGGCTGAGCGTGCAGTCAGCCTCCGACTGTCCTGTTGTGTTACCCTTTAAATGTGTTCTTGCTATTCGTTTCTTTTCTTGCAAGTTGTTTAATTTATAAAGGTATCAATCAGATTCCTCAATGACAATGTAGTTTTGCGTCTACCATTCAAGATGTTTGATTAGCAGATTCTTCTATGCCCACTTTCAAGTAGCAGGGGTGTGGACTTGCAACAAGCTCGCTCCTGATTGGTGAGAGGGGTTACCATGGATACGTTGAATCAGACTGACTCGGACAAATCACTTTTACTGATAATTTCCGACATATACATGTCATGGCGACTGAAAGTATCTAATTTAATTGGAGCTGGATTTAAGCCATTTTCCATGGGTGACATCACACTCACTTGGTCCAGTTCTCATATACAGTCAATGGAGGAGACATAAACCGAGTGTGTGGAGCATCATCAAGGAATGCTTGACAGTAAAAGGAACAAGACCAACTAAATGTTTACATAAAAACTTAATTGATCAATGCATTATTAATGCCTGGCAGTATGTTCAGTGGATACCAGTATGCTGCAGCCTGTGATGTTTGCACTCTTAAGAAGAGATAAAAAAAAGGATTATTTCCTAATTAAGGAGCAATGTTTTTCCACTTGAAAACTGACAACAAAAAGCAAAAATGGTGACGCTGACCTGGGTTGGGTTGTTTGTTCATCAGGGTTTTATTTTTTAAAGTCACAGCTTCTTTCCTTTGACATTAATGTCATATTTAGGAGTGTAATCAAATATATTAACTGTTAAAGAAAAACATCTACAATTTTCATGTGCAGCAGACTGACCAGCCATGAAATCCTTTCAAACACAGAACTGATATGTGGATAAATAAACAATGACATATATATATATATATATATATATATATATATATATATATATGTATATGAACGGACTGTGTTGTTTGAAAACACCTCAATTAGTAGACAGAAAAAAAGTTTAGCTCAGAATTTTAGCAAAGTTATTATTTTTTTGACCTGACCTTTAAATAGTTAACAGTGTAGACAAAAACCATGCTGACCATTGTTCAGGCTGTTTTACAGGGAAAAAAATCGTGTTAAACAAATGGTTAATACATTGGAACTGTTTAATATATCATGCTTTTTGATCAGTATTTGACTGTCACAAAAGCAATATTACATGAAAATATTGTTAAAGCGGATTAGATGTATCTACAACAAGCTGCTTTCGACCTTTGAACTTAAGACCAAACTGGGGTTTCCTCAGACGGTGGTCACGTTAGTGCTTGCACTGTTCTGGCTGCGCAGTCGCCTGGGGGAGCTGCAGCACAGCAGCTGGTTTCTGAAGTGCTTGCTGAAGCTCTGGCTCATCAGATACAGAGCGAATGGATTGACGCAGGAGTTGGCGAAGGCCAAGATGCGAGCACAAACGCTGGCGATGAAGTGACCCAGGGACGTGTCCACCTGGTTATAGTGGAAGGATCGGTACAGGTAGATGACGTGACTGGGGAGCCAGCAGACTGCGAACAAGCCCACAAACACCAACACTGTTTTGGCCAGACGCTTCCTGGATTTGATCTGAAAGAGGAAGAAGAAGGAGGTCATTTTTAAAATGCCCTCTGCTGTTTTTAAGTTTGTAATTCTTAAAGAACCACTCTGATGAAAATTGTGTTTTAAACATGTTTTTATGGCATTTTCCTGATGATGTATAAAGAAAATTAAGCTAAAAATTGCTTTCTGAGTATTTATTTCTTCAAATCAACGTGAATCAGGAGCAGATAAAAAAAATGCAATTTGAGTCTATTTATTACATAGAAAATATGCTGGGCTACAAGCTCCCTGCTCCAACCTCTCAACAATGGGGAGGGGAACAGGGGCGGGGTTGCTCAATGCCAACTCTCCCAAATTTCTATTGAGTTACTGCTGCTCTGCAGAAACTGTCATAGAAAAAACACTGATTTACTTACTTTTTAAAATTTTTTTAGCTGAAAACGTAATAATCGTGATTAAAAGACCACTGGGAACGCTTTGAAAATAGATCAAAAGATAAATCAGAGTGAGTCTCTAATCCTCAAACGAAGCTTTAGAATGATTCCAGGAGTAAATACAAGCAAAGAATAGCAATCAATAAATGGACTGCACATCAGCTATTCCTCTGTTGACCTCTCAGATTTGAGGCGCAGTCCCCTGTGGAGCCTCCAACCTTCAACGGGAACATCAACCGAAAGCGACACGGTGTTTAGCAGCTGCACTCTTGGCATCCAAAGTGAAAACTGGATGAAGACATTTCCTGGCTCTGTCAAAAGATTTAAAAAACACTCTGCCTTTTAGCTCCTTGAAGGTCAGCAACCAAACATCACGCCTTCTTTACTTAATCCTTAAGTAAAACACAGGAGCATTCCAGTCTGCCATTAGTAACCTCATTGTGTCTGTTTTTGGCAGAGACGAGTCACTTAGCAACCAGAGGATGAAACAAACAAAAAATGAAGGCCTTAAAGGACTAAAATATTTATTACATTAAGAGGCTTTTTATTTCTGTGAAAGCAATTAAAGATAATTGAGCATTTTGTAAGAGTTTTGTGTTTTTTGTCAAAGCAAAAATGTTGTATTTATTATCCATCAGTATGAAAAACAGCAAATATTCACAGTTTAATGACTACTTTTATGCTGTTGCATCAGAAACCTGTTTGTTATGATTTTTTGGAACAGCAATTTCCAGCTCATTCATTTGGTCCCTGTCTGTTTGAAAGCAAAGCTTTGGCTCTACGTGGTTGTTTGCCGAGACCCTCAGCCGTCATTCTTCATCTTTCATTCAGGCATCACTTGCCCTTCAAAGTAAACTGACATGAATTTAGGTCGACACGCTTCATACTCGAACATCATGATCTATTACAGCACAAACGGTTCTTCTAATGAGCGCGTATGGCATTCTGAAACAATATCTCCTCTGGAGAGTTCAGAGTCGTGATGCAACCGGGTACGATCTGACGCCAAGCACCCACAGAAAGCAGAGGATCGGCTTTGCGTCTCCTCTCTTCCTGATCAATAACTTTTCTTCTGCTCTGAAAGAAGCCTCAAGGCTTTTCAAAGATTCATCTAACTGCATTGAATTTTTCTAATCCATCTTTAACTGTTGGCACTTAAAAAACTAATGGAGCCAGAGTTTCCCAGAAAATAGAAAAGAAATAAACCCAGAATGGGAAACTTAGTTAAAACAAACCAAAAACAGCAAAAAGAAATTAAATCCTAACTGTAAATGTTAGCCAGCTGATCCAGCTGAAAGTAAATGAATTAAAGAAGCAAATGAACACAATACAATTATTTTTCTAGCACTTCAGGGACTCTTTAACTCTGAAGAACTTTCGTCTGGGCTTTCAAAGCAGCACCAAAATGAAAGAAGAAATAGAAAAAATAAAATGGAAAAAAAAAAAAACGCACCTAATTTTGATCCCGTAGTTAAACACATTTATTTCTGCAAAGCTCCAGCTGGTATAGTAGCTGATGAAGCTGGAGTCAACCATCTCTCTGACCTCTGATAGGTTGACAGACCTGTTGTCACTCTTCAAAATGAAGCCATAGATTTGCTGGTTAAATAGCTGACAGGTTTGGAACCCAAAAGCGCAGGTGGATTTCATTACTTTCGTGGAACATCAATTAATTCTGATGATTCATCCCTTGTGCTGTCAGACCACCGTCACAAGGAACACTTGCTAGTAAATTAGTTAAAAAGTCATACAGGGTGTGTGAAATTTGTTCTTTGCTTTTGACCCATCCCCTGGTGGATGGGGTGCGCTGCAGACACAGCTGCATGTGAAAACGCCTTCGTGTGGCGGTGTAAAAATGCGACTGCCACCTACCATTGTAGCAGCGTGGCCACATGCAAAAGTTGCTGAAAACTTGTATTTAGGTCGCTGTGCAGTGGCATTCTGGGATATGATTGCAGTCTAAGACATGTTTTCTCAAACTAAGATTATTTTGGAATTGAAAACTTTCTTAATTCAATTATATTTTTCTTGCAAGACACTTTTTCCTCAAAATAAGGATCTCATCGTTTAAAAATTCAGTTTTTGCAGTGTAAACAGACATCTGGGAGCCGCACCTGTTTCTGCACATGCAGGTGTCCCTCGGCTGGGAGGTCTGCAGAGCTCCTGACCAGACTGCGAGCAATGAAGCAGTAGTAAACTGAGATGATGAAGAGCGGGATGATGTAGAAGATGAGGAAGGAGGCAGTGGAATGGATCTTTGGGTGCAGGTCGCCGGCGTGAGGGTAAGGCGCGCAGGTCACGAACGTCTCGTTGGTGTGGCTGGTGTTGAAGGTGTGCAGATCTGAGAAGACGGCCTCGGGGATCGCCAGAGTCACGGAGAGCAGCCAGATGGCCCCCGCACGCACGCTGATGCTGAGCGAGGCGCTGGGTTTGTGCATGTCAAGGGGTCTCACAATCGCTTTGTACCTGGGGGAGACAAACAATTCATTTGAAGATCAAATTAGCTTTTTGGGCATTGGGAGTCACTCAAATCAACCCCAAACGTTGATCACATCACAGCAGGAAGAAGCGATTAACAAATCAGGGGCCAAAATCTCTTAAGGGGCTCAAAAGTAGCACTCAAAATCAAGTAATGAAATCAAAACACACGTGCTTGCTCAAAATTCACACACATGCCACCAGGTTAAGTCTACAACCACGAGTGAAGCTTTATTGACCTTTGACCTTCAAGACGAGGCTGTCATGTTGAATTTTCTAAAACAATCCACTTCACCAGCTACAAATTTAAACTCTGATCTAAAGATTTCGATCTACTCCCTCCTAACTCCTGGAGCATCATTGGAAAGCTACTTGGGAACAATGTCGATTTTTTTTTTTTTTTCATAATTTTAGGGCGTGCCATGGTGAGATTGCAAAAGTGGCGTTTCCTCGTTGCTCGCAAATATTGTACTGGAATGTTGTGAAAAATTAATACATGAATCTTTACCTCAAGCTGAACGAAACGAGATGACACAGAACATGAAGATATTAGGAATGAGGGCTTATTGACAAAAACCCTCTGTTGCCTAGGAAATCTAAAGGTTTTCTTTTGCCAATTCCTTTAAAAATTTCAGAGACTTGTTCATCACTCCCAGACAATCAACATTAAAGTGGTTGTTATGGAGATAAAGCCAATAGAAAAGCTGCCTTTTGAAAAAAGTGGGTTTTTGTGAATTTGTCAAATGCAGTTTTGACAAGGGTGGCAGGGGCAGAAGGGGCAAGTGAGGTGTGTGTAGCAGCTGCTCAGCCAGTGAGGGCAGATCAAAATGGGCCAGCAAGGGATGGGTAGCGCCAGTAGGCCATGTAACGCCGCTTTAATTTGAACTTTAGTTCCTCCTCAGAAGCCATTCCTCCTTCATTCTGATCCCACGTCCCCTCCGTTCACAGCAGAATCAGTCTCCTCTGCTGCTTTCTCAAACCAAATGTTTTCCCCTGAGAGCTGGAAAGCATCCGAACGCTGAAACAACTCAATGAGGTGCATTCAGAGCCACCAGCTCGTCTTTCCAGGAGTAAAATTGACAATAACGTGTGTGCATAGCAACTGAAAATTAAGAAATTCATTCATCTTAATACGGTGATAGCAAGAAAGACAGAATTAAAAGAAAAATCTTGATATTTTTGGGGTTCATTCTTGAGCCAGAGGTCTGAAACTTAATGAAACTTAAAGAACATTCAGTCAGGTAAACTTTATCAGATGTTGCAACTTTCTCTAAGCCACAGTCAAGCTTTCAGGTTTAAATTTGATCCTACCAGCTGTCATTCATGCAGGCCTGCTTCTCCTCTTCATCACCTGCTCCTGGTGCTTCAACTCTTGCCTCCTGAGGATGACTCATCTCCAGCCCTCTTCATCCCAATCAGAACAGACTCCAAGGCTCACTCAAAGCCCTCATTATTATGCCAGAAATATTTGTTTTTGCTTCTGTCATTCTCAATCAGTCTCTCCTGATTACATTCTAAAAATGCATCAACAACAATCTCTTGTTTGCTCAAGTCCTTCAACGATTATCATCAACTGTTTTGAATTATTGTACTTAAATGTTGTTGAAGAGAAAATGAGGAAGAGCAGACAGACTTCCTGACAGCAGTGCTGGTGATTCGTTTGAACAAACTCGACAGATTTAGAGTGACAGATTGGACCAGACGTGTTTGCACAAAACCAAAGCTCCTTTTGGTTTTGTTACTTGTTGTACAGAACAAAACTGTTTAGGCCTCGAGGTAATTCTTCCAGGTCTTTTATTTTGTTGCAAAAACTCACAAGGAAAATGATTTAAATAACTTAAGCATCTTTTAAAGCTGGTGTCATAAAGGTTGTACATGGTAAATGTTTTTTTATCAGGTATTAGGATCATTTAGATTTTCATTACTTTGATTTATGCATCACTTTTCTGTGTTGGTGTGAATCAAGCTGCAGTTCCATTTGTTGCTATGGATATTCTTTATTAAGGTTCATTTTTGACTAAAAAAAGGTTGAAAATCCTGCAAGAAATCAAAAGAGAAAATAGGCTGGTGTGTGGAAAACATCACCTCAAGATCCATCAGTCCCATAATTTAGCAAAAATGAATGTTGGGTGAAGACTTTTGACCTTAAGCTTGAATAATAAAACTGCAAAGAATTCAAATTTAGACATGTACTGATCACTTTTGTCTGTGTGAACAAATAATGGCCTAAATTTTACATTGTGGTTTCTTTTACAAAAATGATTATATGAATATTTTTTAAGGTCTTAAGGTCAAACTGATTAAAGCAATGAAAAAAGAACACTTTGTAGCATCAAAAATATTTTTAGTGCAATTGTTAAACTGATGAAATATTATTTGTATTAATTTTCCATCACTTTTGCTGTAATGCTCTTTGAAAAATTAGGAAAGTTGACTTAAATAAGTTAATTTGGCCCATATTAACAGTTCTGAGAGGGATAATTCTTTAATTTTCAGGAGAAACCTTAACTAAACATGCAGTAGAGTTTGATTTTGCAGCCAAATGGTCTCAACCTGTTGATAAACATAAATGAAATGAGAAAAATATCTATATTTCGTTTTACATGAAAGCCAAAGGTTCAGGTCCAGGTCTCAGAGGGGAGAGGAGGACAGAGATGGAATGATAGGGGTACCGGTCAGCAGACAGCGCGGTCAGGGTGAACACAGACACTCCTACAGACGTCAGCTGGATGAAAGGGATCAGTTTGCATCCGACCCGCCCGAACAACCACTCGTCCACCAGGTAGCGGCTGGCGTCCACCGGCGCGCAGGTGAGCAGCAGCAGCGCGTCGCCCATGGCCAGGCTGGACAGGAACAAGTTCGGCACGGTGCGCATGGACTTCACCAGCAGGCAGGTCTTCATCAAAGTCACGTTCCCGACGACACCCACCACGATGATGACCCCGTAGACCGCGGCGATGCCGACCCCCGGGAGCCAGACGCGGTGCGCCCAGTGCGCGCTGGAGGCGTTCACGCACGGACCCGCGCCATCCTCCGGGGTCAGACCCTCCATGGCAGCTCGCTGTTGATGGGAAGGCGGGCTCGGGTTGTGTCTGATCTGTGCTGCTGCTGCGTTTAGCTGCTTTATAAAACACCAGCCCCCCTGCAGCCGCGTGCGTCACCCCGCATAGGGGACTGGAGGAACGTTGGAGACGATTATCCACAATTAGCGCGCAGACTGATGTGATGACAGCTGAGGAAGAAAAGCGCACAATTTATAAACGGAACCTGCTATAAGTGAAAACAGAACAATTAGAACAAAGAACAGCTCCATCAGGAGAAAAGGAATAATGTCTGTTTGCTTCAAAACGGAAGACTTTATTAATTTTTATCAATTAATTATTATTATTCTCTTCTTAATACACATTTATGATATTTACACTGAGAAAAAACAAGAACATTCTTTTCTTAATGCGTGAAAAAGACACTTTATGGGCAGAAATGTTTTCACATTTCACGAAAAAGTGCTTTTGCTATTGAAATGAAAGCATAATATTGTTTCACTTAAGACATATATAGAAACCTATAGTATTAACTCAGACATTTTTAACCATTTTGGCAACATATTTTTTAACAAAGCTGTTTACCATTGGAGCCATCATAAACTATCTGTGGATAACTCCTTAAAACCATGTTTGGTTCACCTGTCACAAGAAAACAGATTTTAACCCAAAAAAAAGAAAAAGAGACATTTTTATTGATGATTATTCTAATCATATTTTCCGATTCTAACCATTAAGCACTCACATTTGTGACTCGATATGCAATAATGATTTCTGGAAAAATGTAGTGTCTAATATTTCCAAATAAGCACTTCATTTTTGTTGTTTGATAAAACATTTGTTAAATAATCTACACTTTGACCAGTAAAGCATATTTAACTCTAAATGGATTTTAACAAACAGATTGTGGTCACTATGTTAAAAGAGTTGCTTCTACTCACTCCATTTCGAGCAATTTATCAATTAATATGGCAACAATAAACAAAGGAAACTAATGAGTCAATCCCTTTAACTTAAACAAGAATAAAACATGGAACCAGTAGGTTTTTCTCTGCTGTATTTGTTTTTTTTATTTTTAAGTTCTTACACATTAATTTTTATTTACTTCATCTCACATTTTTCTGATGCCTGGATTTCATGATATTTTATTACAAAAATCTGAATTTAACTGAATTATAGCAGAGTCAGAACATAAATCTGTGCTTTTTATTTCAGAAAAACGTCTTGATTTTTGTTTAGTGTTAAGCACTGCAGCTCGAGTTCAGGCTGACTTGAAATGTTGGTTTAAATATTTCCATCTAAAATCAGGCGAGGAAAATGCAAACGGGCACAAACATCATCATTGATGAGGCTGCAGTTTGAGATCAGCGTTATCATGTAACCTAAACGACATTTCAAAAGATGGATTACTTTTTAAAATGCGAACAGTTATTGTTAGAATTAAAAGTGTGTCTTTTTGTTAACTAGCAAAGCTAATGTCACTCCACAATACTGAAATGTTAACCACTTTGACACTTGGATTTATTTCCAGCTATAAGAAAATCACTTGAGTTTTTGCTTTCAAATAGATGCTAAATTAAGGTCATTTGGATGTAATTTGGATGATATTTGCATCAATAGGGGATGCATGAATGATGGAAGCTTTGTTTCTTTGCTGAAAGGAGAGTTGATGACTGTGCCAATGCCCTCCTTCACAGTTTTCAAGGATATAGTCTGGATCCTCGCCTTCGCCCATGCTTCACCTCTACACCGAGTTTCATGAACGTATACTGCCTGGTAGTCATTTTCCTTCAAATCAGATCAGTCACTGGGAAATCTCAGGATTTGGCAAAGTCAGATTCCAGAATCCTAAGATTAGCGTCAGCTCGAGACGTCAGTGCAGGATGAGGCCAGGAAACGCTCTATACAAATATCAGTAAGGATTTAAAGACCCACTCTGATGACAGTTGTGTTTTTGATGTTCTTTACATGTTCTTGTAGCATTTTTCTGAGGATGAAGCACATAAATAAAGAAAATGAAGCTCAGAATTCTGAGCATTTCTTTAATCAAATCGTCAGGTAAACGGTAAACGCCATTTGAAAAAGAGCTTATTTGTGATGTAAAAATACTCCGGGTGGTCCACCACCAACTTCTTGCTCAATGCTCTCAGCAACAGGAGGGCAAAGGGGTTGGGGGTTGACCTGTGCCATTGTTCCCGCTCACAACTCAGAGGCGAATTTCTGATAAACTACTGCCGCTCTGCAGAAACTATGCCCTCAAAACGACATATTTTATTTAGTTTTGGCTAAAAACAGTATAATTAGAATTAAAAGACCCCATGGGAACGCCTTTACTGTAGGTCAAAAGGTGATTGGAGTGGGACTCTAAGATATAAATATGGGAATTCATGACCTTGCAAAATAAACGGTCATTTGTGAATAAATAAATGCATTTTTTTTCTTGTTTTGGTTTGCATTCGAAGATAATTAAAGCATATTTTCAACTTTTTTTTTCCCTCACACTCTGTCTGAGTCTTATCTCGCACTGGAGACGGGCGGAGGCATTATTTTGTGCAAACGAATCAGTTTCTCATATAAATGCAAATTGGGGATCCTTGTGCCAACTGCGGCAGATAAAACTGATGAGAATATGCCTGTCTGAGCACGACTCCGGCCGTTTTAATTTTACGGACTCTTCTGTTGTCCGTCTCTCAGAGCTTGGCTCAAAATTTTCCCCAAAGTGTGTTACTTATTTATTTATTTTTAAAGATCAAATGAATGGTGGTAAATCCTGATGCCGTAACAGAAGAAGAGCGACTGAAGAAAGCCATCAAAGGAAAAAAAAAGAACGCTTCCCGTTTTCTCCTGCTTGAATAGAAACGCTCTCCAAGAAAGAAGCTAATTCCACCTCCTGCTATTTCTAGTAATGACTACAACCAAAACTCTTAGACTGGGTGCAGCCACCCTTACACCCGGTTGGGTGATGAAGTGACATCTTCTCCATCTTGCAAAAAGCCAAAAAGCGTTTCTTTATGTTATTAAAAGCAGATGGTGCAGCAGAGAAACTACATTTAATTATTCAAATGAGGTCCTCACAACCCGGGAAAGTAAAGGTCATCCGATAACCTTTGGGATGCATGCATGGCATATCTATTTTATCTCAAATGTGGGAGGGATTAAAAATATATCAAATTCATATTTTTTATCAGAATTTCTTCTTTGATGTCTACCACCGAAACTGGCTGAAAGTTTGACAAAGTTTTTAATGAAAACCAGCGCCATTTAAAGACCGTCTGATTTATCTGAGATCATAAAATATTTGCCGTTGATGATTAAAATGAACAAAGCCGTTCTTAAAGAATTAAATGTGAAGTAGACCGGCTCAGATAGCATCAGCAAAGATGATGGTTAAGTTTGAATGACATTAAAACACACACATTAAGCGAATCTTAACTAAAGGAACTGAGTCAGAGTAACTTATAGGAGTGACTTAAGATTGCCAAAAAGCCAAAAAGACCAATTTCAATAAAATCCTTTCAGAAATAAAAAAAACAATTACAAAAAAGGGAATTTAAAAAAAGTAAACTGTACAAAATTAAAGTTTCACCCTTCAGGTGAAACTGCTGCTTATAGTGAAAGTGAAAGTGTAGACAAAGCATTAAATGAAAATACTCTTATTAGATCAATTAAAAATCACAATTTTCCACCTGGAAGTGTGGCTTACAAACATTTTCCAAAATGATGCATTTTTGTGCAGAAAGCAGCTCCTTACGCCATCACTTTTATCTGGTATTTATTTGAAAGAAAATTGAACAAATTGTATGTATATATATTTTATATAACTGGAAACAAAGTCAGACACGGAGGGGTTGAGGCTACAAAACAGTTTCAGTTCAAAACAATTTCATTATTATTTAATTAAAATCTTAATGAACAAAGATTTTTTTAACCAAATTGAACCCAAAGCAAATCTTTTGGATTCATGTTTAAAGTTTGATTCCCATACTGAAAAAATGAATAAATCTCTTAATTTGACTCTTATAAATGCTTATAAATTATATTTTTTAGTCTATGAATGTGACTCATTTCTCCTACTGTGTCTCAGTTTGGTAACAGGACAGTAATGAAAGTCTACACGTCGAAAATTGTTTAAATATGAAAAACTTTCATTAAATAAGCAAAATCTGCTAATGGGGCAAGAACATTTGTCTCATCGAGAACTGATGCTTTAAGACAAAGTTTCTAGTCACTTAGTGTCATGTTCTGCTTGGTATTTTCTTTTGCTTTTGTTCGGGCTGGCTGTGACTCCGCCCATTCTCCTGTGGAACCTGTTAGGCAGTCGCAGCTCCCTGCACTTTAGTAATTAGTCTGGGTGTATTTAAAGAACTCTGCTGGAGCCTTCATTGTTCTGGTCCCTGGTTAGTCTGCTGAGTTCTAGTGGTTTGTTCAAACTTTTGTAATGGATTTTTCCCCTGAATCTGGGTTACGTCCTGTTGGCCTAATCGTGACACTAAGACCTGTTTCCAGCTCAGATTATTTCACTATTGAAAAACATTTTGATAAGATTACTTTTCTTGCAAAACAGAAAATATAACATTTGTTCTTGAAACAAGAGGTCTTTAACTTTCTTAAGCTTACGTTTTTGCAGTGTGATGTCTGGAAACATCTTTAAAGTAATGATGTGTACAAAAATATACAGTAAGTTTTGAAAGTTTGTGAAAATGTTATGTTTAAAGCTGATTCTTCAACATATTTATCATCTCGAATAGGACACTATGGGAGCAGTCAGCGGAGAAAACTCCTTTCATTCACACTTTATTCGATATGCAAACTTTTAAATACATCATTTAAAGTGCCACTCCAATCATCTTTTGATCTTATGTAAAAGTATTCCCAGTGGTCTCTTAATTATAATTATGTTGTTTTTAACCAACTTTTTTTTTTTAAACTCTCGTTTTCTAGGGCAAAGTTTCTGCAGAGCGGCAGGAGTTCATCCAAAATTCATCTCTGAGTTGTGGGCAGGACTGGCGTAGACTAAGCTTGTGCTAATTTCCCATCATGCCTTCTTTCAGACTCTCTCCCTCTAGCTTACAGCCCCTCACAACTCCAATCTAAACATATTAGCCAAGGAACAAAAATGACGAGCAATATCAGAGCTATGCAACTGTACAGTTTTTGCCCAATTCTCTTGCCCAAGGGCACTTTGACACATGGACTGATGAGGAGGAACCAGACATGTGATCCCTTGATCAGAGGTCAACCAATTTATCTCTATATGTGTTTAACTGTTGTTTTTTTTGCATTTTTTGTACTTCTTGATCTGTAAATTAGCCTTGAATCACAAGCCCATCAGAATGTTATCATCTACAATGTTGTAGCATTGATTATTGTTTTTCCTCCAAAATGAAATCAAGTAAAGATTCAAAGTCAAATAGTTTCATTGTAGCTAATTTTGGAGAAAATTGGCCCAAGACAAAAAAAAAAAAAGAATTTTAATTGATTTCCTTATCCGGCAACCTCCCAAAAGTAAGCATTGTAGGTCATCTTGGTCAGTCTTAATAATCCCCAAATTGTTGGTACCCCTCAGTTAAAGAAGGAAAAACCCATAATAAATTTTTATTTATTGTTACTTTTGTAAGTTTCAAGTGGTTTCAGTGAGAATTGTGGGTTTTTCCTTCTTTAATTGAGGGGTACCAACAATTTTGTCCACGTGTGTATGATTATGAGTGTGACCTGTCCAGGGTGCACCAGCCTTTGCCCAACAGTCAGAATAGGCTTCAGCAACACCGCAAGGGATGGATGGATCTTATTTGGTGTGAGGACCATTCATTCAGGTGTATTGAAATCGAGTCATTCCATCTGGACCTGAAATCTTGTTTGTGGAAACATTTTACCCCTCATCCAAGTAGCTTCATCTTTACCTCTTTACCTCAGTGTCAGTTCTGTAAGGACTAAAAATTTTAACTTTCAAAAAATATTAAAAGTCCTAGTAGATTATAATCCTCTAAAAAAACTAAAGGACTTGACAAATTTCTCTTTAAAACTGTATGATGACGAAGCTCCATCCATAATTCCCAAAACAACAGTTTTTGTGGTTATGTCGCCATCTAGCGGTAGAACTGAAGAAAGGGCAACAACAAAAACAAAAACAATGATTACGTTTTATGAGTTAAACAATTTAATCAAATAATTTTACACAAAATGACACATTCATTTAAAATAATCTGAATTATGTTGTGTATTGCTTAAATTCTTGCAGTCAAAAGGATTCAGTTTACCATGTGACCTTGAATATAAACACGCACTTAAAAAATCTGGATGTTTGAACAGTTTATTAAATGGCCAAAATGGGAATAAATCCTAATCCGATTATGCTGCAGAGGTCAACAGGAGTTAGACGAGACCAGTTGAAGGTCAACACGTCCCATCCGTTCGTTCATAAATTCTCTCCATTCACCAGCATTTATGAACGAACGGATTTGACCCAAAGGATTTGGATTGTTTTTAATCCTGCCATCGTGAAGTCCTGCGTGTCTCGGTCTCAGACGTGATAGTCGCACAGCCAATCAGCGGCTCGCCCTTCACTCCTCTCAGCCAGTCAGCTGCGGGCTGGCTGCGTGAGCGTGCAGTCCAAGCGTTTCCTCCTGCATCCTTGGATGCGCGCAGCCTGCGGAGCGAAACTGCTGTGGTGATGGAGAACAACCGCTGCTTCGCCAACCGCTTCTCCGACTACAGGGGCGCGCTGCTCCCGGGCCAGAGCGCGGAGGTCATTGTGCCCGCGGTGGTGGCCACCGTGGAGAAGATCCTGAAGAAGGTGCCCGTAGACATCAGCGACTGTGACGGGGGGCTGTACGACGGTCCGGCGGGGGTGGCTTACATGCTGTACCACGTCAGCGAGTGCCCGCTGTTCTCCGAGCACCGGGAGGTGTACCTGAAGACGGCCAAGCAGATCATCGACGTGTCGGTCAGATACGTGGACGCGGAGCCGGACAAGAACATGCGCGCCGCCTTCCTGCTGGGCGGAGCGGGCGTTTACGCGGTGGCCTCCATGATCTATAAAGCCATGGGCTTGGCGGACTTCGTCCGGCCGCTCACCAAGTTTCGCAACCTGTGGGAGGTGTGCGCGCCCATCCACTTCCTGGAGTGCGGCTCGGATGAGCTGTTCGTGGGGCGGGCGGGGTACCTGTGCGCCGCGCTGGTCCTCAAGCAGAAGCTGGGCATAGAGGTGAGACCAGGCACCAGCGTGACGCACTCCAGAACCATCCACTCCAAAGCGCGCAGGTTCAGCAATAACACATCACATGAAAGTGTTTGAAGCTAAAATAACTGCATTTAAGACAACAAATCAGTCACTCATAACCTTATTTATTAAAAAATATATATTTTGGACAAAATAACTGTTTCTATTCACCAAACGTCCAGGTTTTATCCATTACACCGTGCAATATATATTCATTTAAGCCAAGAGGTCATACTTCTGTTCATCACACTCTCACTTGAAATACGTGGGTCATAATGATTCATTTTAAAATTTCCTGACCTATAGAACCAATCCAGGACATCTTTAGCCAAAAATTCATCCAGTGTGACTCCGAGCTCAGAGATAAATATTAAGTACTGAACAGTGCAGGTACATTTTTCTAGATTATTTCTTGCAAGATAATCAAGTGAACATTAAATATGTGTACAAACAAATAAGTAAACACAAATTATTGTCACATTTTTGTTTTATAAAGTTTTTTTTCCACATCAAACCATCCAGTAGTAATCCAATAGTAAAATAACCCTACTATACCTCAATCCAAATGGTATTTTTCAATATTGATTATAATCCATTTATTTCATTTGGAAACGATTTCATAAGGAAAGTCGACTTGATTAACAGCTTTCCTCAGACAGATCTGGTTGGATAGTAGGAATATAAGCTGATTAATCCTCACACCCTTAATAAAAAGTCAATTGTATTCCAAAAACTGTCAGAAATGTTAGAAAAAACATTCCAAAATACAATCAGTAATGTGAAAGATCTAGTTGTATGCAGTGGGGATCTAACAATTAATCAATGAATTGACAAATCTATCATTCGTTACAGTTCTAGGTTTTAGGATTTTTTTTTAAACTCTCTTTTATCCAAATTTATGTGCAGTTTAGTTTTGATTATTTTGCAATAACGAGCTTCTTTGCTACAAACTGAGAATAACTAGAAAGTATAAAGTACATTGCATTGACCACTGGAAATGCTTTTACAATAGATCCAATGATGATCCGAATGGGACTTTAAGAAAAATTCTAGAGGCTGTGTGGCTGAGGGTTTATGGAAAATATGCCGTCTGCTTTCTAAGCTTCAGATCACTGTCGGTCGGATGCTTGAAGATGATTTATACTACATTTATAATGTGGTAAATTGTTATTGTTATTTTCTAACAAACTTTTAATCATGACATTTCATGATTGGCTAAGATTCTTTTTTTTTTTTTTTTTACTCATTATTATATATGAGTGCTTTTTCTTGAATTGAATATTTCACGTTTGTGAATATTTTCTTCTTTTTAAATAAAAAAGTGACTTTTAATGGGCAAAAAGTGAAAAACCTTTACAAAAAGGTTATATTTAAACACAGCTTTTAAATTTTATTTTGACACTTTGAATTCTTCGAAAGCATTTGTTATACTTTAAAGCAAAAATTGAAATTCGAGCAGTAAGTAAAAAATATATAATTTTGGGGGAAAAAAACCAACAACTTTTGTTTACATTACTATTTAATCATCCCCCTTGTGGCCCTTTGAGGAACTGCTGTTAGTTTCCTCAGCTTTTTTCTCAGATCATTGTAAGCTCCCTATTTAGTTTTTTTTTTTTCTTTTGGGGGTACTTTTTTCAGACTAAAAGTAACTTTTGAACTTTTGTTGCAGATTTTGAGCAAAGATCAGATCAAATCCATTTGCCAGGCGATCATTGAGTCAGGAAAACAGTACGCCCGGAGGAAAAGGAAACCCTTTCCCCTCATGTATTCCTACTACGGAACAGAGTACCTGGGTAAGGATAAAAGCTTCTGTTTGGTTTATAGATTGTTTTCTTCAGTGTGTGTCCTGGATGTGAATGGGTTTAAATGTGAGCTATAGAGCTCACAGTCACAGCTGGTGTGTTGATGTGTGTAAAGCTAACTGTTCTTTTCTTGATCACGTCAGACGAGGAGAATCATCAGGGTCGGAGATCCTCAGTAACTTAACAGACCAACACAGAGCTCATAGTAAGCATGGTCAGGATGACCACCTCTGCATGGAAATACCTCAGCTCGTCATAAGGGACTGAAATAACAACAGAAAAAAGAAAGAAATCTTCTTAGCGTTTTGATGAAAACCTCTAAAAAGGATTGCATGTGCTACAGTTTGTTCTGTGCTGGAAACAAACCTTCCTCAGATGTGAAATGTGGGTTTGGGTGCAGTTTGGATCTGGAGCTCAGTGGGTTCGATTCCAGGCGGTTAAGGTCATCATGTCCTTTAGCAAGTCACTTCGCTCCATATAATAGATGGTAGTGTTTCCTTATTTAGCGCTTTATAGTCTATAGCCTATAACCATAAGGAACAATCATTGTCTTACGCAAAGACCCTTCAATTCATGGACGGGCAAGACAAGAACAGAATCTGTAATCTTCCAATTACATTGTCTTTAAAAGTAAACAGAAAAAAAACTGTGAATTGTTTTGGATGAAAGCTAAAACAAACAGATTGTAAAATTGAACCAAAACATTTAATTATCTACGACTTAAAATTCATGTCAGTGTGAGAGAATGTTTGGAGAAGAGGGAATTTGGGAGAGCAGCTAGCATCTTTAAGCTTCAGGTGAAACCCCACATGTCTGAGGAAATATCTAAATTGAAATAAAAACAATTTAATTGATTATTATTATAGGCAGCTAGTGCATTGAAATGAAAAAAACAAACTTTTCTATCAAAAATTTGACAAAGTCTAGTGAATTTCTTCTAAAACTTCAGAAGGGATCAAGTTTGTATTTGGTTCATTATTTCTTGTGTTAAATGCTCATTAAAGTCCCACTCCGATCATCTTTTGATATCGTAAAAGTGTCTTTTAATTGACTTTTTTTTTGGTCAAAATAAAAAATCTGTGTTGTTTTCTACGACTTAGTTTCTGCCGAGCGAAGGGAGTTCATTGGAAATTCGATTCTGAGTTGTGAGCAAGACTGTTGGGGGCAGAGCAGCCCCGTCCCCCCTTCCCCACCCCGTTACTGAGGGCTTGGAGCAGAAAGCTTGTGACCCGCTCAGTATATTTGCTGCATTACAAATGAGCTCATTTTAAACAGATTTTTTTCATCTGCTCCTGATTCACCACAAGTTGAATAAAGATATACTCAGAAATGTCATTTTAAGCTTAATTTTCTTAAAATATGTCACAAGAACATGTTAAAAACACCATTTTCATCGGAGTGGGTCTTTAATTACAGGTGATGGAATGTTGGAAAGCCCGTTCCTCTGCCTTTTTGGCACACTTATAACAAAGCTGTATTGGCTCCCATCTGCAACCACATTTTAAGGCTTTTCCCAAACAAAAAAGCTTGCATTTGTTCTTTGTGAATGTTAGTACTTTCCAGCTTCTGTTTGCCTGGATATCTTGCATGTTTCTTTCTCCTCCCCTCTCTCCTACATGCCCTGTTTGGGTGGGTGTTTGTTCGCCCTGTCTCCTGTCAGGCGCAGCCCATGGCCTATCGTCGGTGCTGCAGATGCTGCTGAGTTACCAGGACATGCTCAGCGGTGCGGACAAGGACCTGGTGTGGCAGAGCGTGGACTTCCTCATGAATCAGGAGCAGAACTGCAACTGGCCGGCCGAGCTGGGGGCCATGATCGAGAGGGAGAACGAGCTGGTGCACTGGTGTCACGGAGCCCCGGGTATGCGCCTAATCACGGTGCAGAATCATGTTTGCATGCAGTTGCATGGAAATAATGTCTTCCATTCCTCTTGTACAGGTGTTGCATATCTTTTTGCAAAAGCTTATCTGATCAACAAGAAGCCTCAGTATCTGGACACCTGTATCCGCAGCGGCGAGCTGGTGTGGCAGAAAGGCCTGCTGAAGAAGGGACCCGGGATTTGTCACGGAATTGCAGGCAGCGCTTATGTTTTCCTCCTACTTTATCGGCTCACTGGGAACTCCAAATACATTTACAGAGCTCAGAGGCAAGGACGTCTGTGTGCTACTCATCGACTGCATATGAGAACCGGACTGAGTGACTCCTCCCTCCTGGAATTCTAAACAGGAAGTACAACGCTGGTTCCAAGAAGCTTAAATCCCATATTTCTCCTAAGAAATTACCAGCTATTACTCAGTTATTCTATTTGTCAGAATAACTATTCTGGCTCTGGTACATTTTTATTATGTTCTTGATGATCCTAATTATTGACGTGATACTTACTCTAGTTATAAACTGGCCAATCAGATGCCTAAATAATTAGGTTACCATAGTTGATTTGGTCTAACCACTTCTTACTGACGACGTCTGGCTTCAAGATGGCGGCGTCCATATTGCAAAATAAATGGCAACTGAATATACTTTGTTTAGCTGGAGCCATGAGTGACGTCACACTCACTCAGTCCAGTTTTCATACACAGTCAATGGTTCTACTCTTCTAAAAACAATGCACATTTGTTCTGTGAACTACATGTATCAATTTTTTATTTGCATATTAAGTAAAATTTTGAATTTATAATTTTCATAACTTTTAATTTTATAACTATCACAACTCATACTAATCGGATGCAATGAGGGATTAAACTTTTATTTTGAAGGTGGAATTTATAATTTAAAATGTGTCTGAGGGGAAAAAAGAACAAAAATGCATAAATTTGTCTATCCATTCATCCATCCATTCATCCATTCATCCATTCATCCATTCATCCATTCATCCATCCATCTTCTAAACCTGTTTAGCTATATACACACCAGACAAAATGCATTGGATTTCCAACTCCAATACAGTTGAAAGAGGCTTAGTGCTAAACGTCAAAGTGGAGTAAATCTCGCTCCAGGGCTTTTCTTTCACAGCTTCATTCCGATATATGAAAGACTTGGGTCATAGAATTCCGGCTGGGGACAAACTGCAATTATTAGTTTCTCCTTCATTGTTAATTTTTAAACAGTTCGCACTGTTGTAATTTAAGAGAAACGCCATCCATGTGTCACTACCAAATCCGAGTCTCTAATTGGTCAACGTTTGACCTGATTTATTGGCCATTTGTTTTGTCAGCAGAGCCCAGAAACTATCGCAGAAACTTGAGTTGCTACTCATAAATGTGAGAGTTTTTGCAACGTTTACGTAGACTTTTACGTAGGCTTTAGGGTCACAGGGTTGCTGGAGCCTATCACAGCTACAGTTGAGCGACGTTGCGGTTCACACTGAGCAAGTCACCAGTCTTTCACAGGGCTAAACTCTACTAGTTTCCTTTATAATGATTTCTGTACAAAATAACATTTGTTTCCTTTAGGTAATTTTATGGAGTGAAAATAATACTCCAACCAGCCTGTTTTGTAAAAAAAAAAAAAAAAAAAAGTTGAACAACAATACTTCTAGAGATCCTCTGATTCTGATTCATAGCTTCTGGGTTGAATTCATGTCCCATTCATTGAAGTTTCTGTGTTTTTCGTTGTGTTCACACAGGTTTGCAGAGTTCATCTTCACAGAGGAGTTCAAGGCAGGCTCGCGTTCCCTCACCAGCATCTACAGTCTGTTCGAAGGCCTGTCAGGAACTGTTTGCTTTCTCGTTGACCTCCTGCAACCAGACCAGTCAGAGTTCCCTCTGTTCAGCATCTTTGTGTGACACCTGTCTTCTGTGCTGAGCGAGCGCCCATCCCTCCCTCTGAAATCTCTGACTTCGTGGACATCATTGCATTGTGAAATCAGGATCTTTACCACAGTAGTGGGCGGGCTCTGTTCAGTCCCTGTACTTTAGTGTTCATTTTTGTGTGCGTCTGTAAACGTGAGGTTTTCAAGCTTTGCTAGATGCTTTGTGATCGTTAGTGGCTCATTCCAATTACAAAGAAGCCTGAGAGGCAGATTTAAGAGACAAGACTATTACATTTAACTAGATATTTGATAATAATTACATTCTTCAATCCCAGAAATTAAGGACAATTTGGCTTCAATTCCATGAAAAGTAAACCTTCACTTTTCTGGTTTTCTTCTACATATTCATCAAAAACGATTAATAAACAGTCAAAGGCTTGATTAGCTCGGCTTACAGATAAATTCTGCAAATTTGATTACATTGGATATTTGGTGTTTTCACAGCTAGGTGCAACCCCGTTACCAGTATTAAAGACAAATAGGAGAGATTCTCTGCTATATTCATCTTCTACAATGCTGGAAAAGTTATGGGAACAGGGTTGTGTGCTTGTTGTGAGACACACGTTGCACTGAAAAAAATTCTTATGAGAAATATCTTGTTTATTGAAACAAATGCTCCCAGAATTACAAGTGACATCAATGAGGTAATTAATATGAAAAAACGAATTTTATTTTAACTATTTTATTTGATAATGTGGACATTAGGAGGTGTGACAAAGAAAACTGGCACTTTAGATGGTACTCCAAACTTCTTTGGTATTTTGAAAACTTTTCTTGTAGTTTTTGCAGATTTGGTCTCAAGACAAGTAAATTTACTTAGAAACTATACATTTTTGGTATTATGGATTATTTAAAGTATGATGCGTGAGGCATAAAATGACCTTAGTTACTGGAATGTCCCAGAAATAAGTGGATTTCCCTTAACTTTGAAAGGAAATCTTACATATAATTTGAAGTGAGGGTCGTGCTAATATCAATGCAAACAGGAACTGATGTTGAGTTTTATTCAAATCCATTTAAAACCACTAACTTCCTGTTAAAAAACAAACAAGGCCATTACAACCTTGTTACTTTTAAACTACAAATTCTCGTTTGCAAAGAACTTGGAGTTTTAAAAAAAGCTGTGGCTGAAATTGCCGCTTGATGTTCTGCTCTCAGGTTCAACATGTGCACTATTGACAGAGTGGCTACACTTGCTTCACACAACATACCAGCACAGAAAAGTTATTTCTTTCTTGTGTCTTTAGAGACAAAGTCTTTAGTTCATCTCTTTTTTTACCTTAGTCGTTAAAAGATATTAATCAATTTTGAACAGCTGGTAATTGCAGAGCTTGTATTGATTTTATCTTCTTGGTGTACTTTAATTGCTTTTATCATTTTGTCTTGATATTACATAGTGTAGCAGCTGTTTTTTCGATGTTTCCAGCTATTTTAGATGCTAAAAAAATAGTAAATTTTAAAAGAAAAAGTATTTTAATGTGTAACAGGATAGAGAACAGGAGAAATGTAATTATTTTGCAAAAAAACACTTTATTCAGTTGAGTTTTTGAATTTTCTTAGTGATGTTGGTTTGACGTACACATGAAATGCGGCCTTAAAATGACCAAACTATCACTTGTGTTTGATCACATCTCAGAGTGGAAAGGATCAGCAGAAAACGCTTTGCGCAGCAGCTACGAGCGAGCAGCTAGAGATGATAAAAATGCTTGTGAACAGCAGCAAACCAAAGCAGTTTCCTGATGCTATCTGTGCCTGTGTCTGTACATATATAAGCTGAATGTGTGGCGTTTGTTGTTTTCGGTTTCTTTTTGTGGCATTTGTAATCCCAGGTGTAAAAAAAAAAAGAAAAAAAGACACGAACAAAAAATATTGTACAAAAAAGTGTCTATACGTATGAAAAGAATAAACAGGAAAAACATGAGAAATAGTCTGTTGTATTCAGAATGTACTTATTTCTATTTTTATTTTTATTATATTACATTATTTCTATTATATTTATTTATAATGTATTTATCATCTTTGGATGTATTGTACAGTAAAAGCGTTCCAAGTGGTCTATTAATTATAATTATGCTGTTTTTAGGGAAAATCGGAAAAAGTTGTTGGACAGGTTTTTGCAGTACAGCTGTAGTTCATTAGAAATTCACCTCTGAATTTTTTAATCTTTGGCGTGTTGTGAGCCAACCTTTTTTTCCCATCATTCCTTTGTTTGCACACACTCTCGCTAGCTTACAGCACCTCCACAGCCTCAAGCCAACTTTAACAGGGCAACAAAAAGCAACATTGGAGCGATCAAGCCATACAGTTTTGAGCCAGATGCTCAGATGACGGAAACGAAGACGTTCGTGGATCTATTTGTCTGCAAGTGGATGCATCAGAATGGAGCAGACCAGGGAGCTTGTGGCCTGCTGATTGTAGATTGTGCAAAACAACTACAAGCTTTTATCAAGTGGCTTTTTATTCTGCTCCTGATTTACATTGATTTGAATAAACAAATACTCAATTTTATTCTTAATTTTCTTTATATATGTCCTCCATCATGAGAAACCTGCCACAAGTACATGTTAAAAACACAATTGGGAAGGGTAGAATTTGGCATCAACAACATGAAAGCTTAGATCCATCCTCTTATCATCCTTGTATTGGTTCAGGCTGCTGGTGGTGGTAGTGTAATGGTTTGGGGAATATTTTCTTAGCACACTTTTGGGCCCCTTAGCACCAACTCAGCCTGGTTACCATTCCACAGCCGTACCTGAGTATTGCTGCTGACCATGTCCATACAGTGTAACATCTTCTGATGGCTCCTTCTGTCAGAAGTAACAAATCAGTAACAAATCAAAAAACAAGAGCAATCTTTCTTGCTCTGCATTACTACTACTTTGCATTACTACTACTTTGGTTTGAAAAAATAAGAAATAAACAGTATTTTCCATGTTTTCTTATCAAAACAAAAATATGTTTGAAGTTTTTGACACTATTATTTTTTTTACTTACTTTTTATAAATTGTTCCAATTGGTTCCAGAGCTTAAAAGAAAACATAACTCACAAAAACTGAAGTACAGATTCAAGGGTTTAAATTCAAAAACTCAGTTGATTACCAATATTCAAACAGTAGGTTACGCAAATATTTGTTGGATAAAACTATGTAATGCAAAATGTATTATCAATGCACATCTTTTCAAGTAATATCTGTTTTATGACACCTCTAGGTATGGTCTTTCATTTTTTAACTTATTGTGTAACAAATGTGTTCATCACTGCATTTTTTTTCTTTAAGATATAATTGTCATTATTTATCAAAGGAGGGTCAATTTTAAATTGTAACTTGATGGATCAATCTGCTCCTCCAAAGTGCTCCACTAATTAGATAATCACACTAGTCTGCAGAGCACACTGCCCCCTGCAGGTTCCCCCAGGAACTACATTTTGCCCACCTCCTGCCTCCGCTTCAAATAAAAGCTGCGGCAGGCGGATGCCCAAACACAGCGCCGTCACGTCCAGCTGGACGCCTGACAGACGGCCCGGTGCTCCCGGTATGGCCGCGCGCGCCCGCAGCGAAGCCGCGCCGCCCGGATGGCGGAGTGAGTGAGGATGCGCTTCCCCAGCTCCATCTTTGTGTCGGTGTCTCTGTTCACGGCCGAGACCACGGCAGCGCTGTACCTCAGCTCCACTTACAGCTCCGCCGGGGACCGGATCTGGCAGGGGCTCACGCTGCTCTTCACGCTCCTGGCGTCCGTGCTCGTGCAGCTCACGCTCACCTTCATCCACCGGGACCTGAGCCGGGACAGACCGCTGGTGCTGCTGCTGCACATCCTGCAGCTCGGTCCAGTCGTCAGGTTGGTGCGCTTCTATTCCTACAGTCCTGCGTGGGTCTGTAAATGCGCTCTGCAGGGACGCATGGGTTTGCACCCACGCGCGTGCCATCCCCGCGCATGTTTGTGCGTGTGGCCCTCTTATCAAGCACATGATGTTGTTTTCATCCGCTCTCGCTGCTCGTGCTCTGATGTCTGTGTCATTCAGACTGGAAGTGAAGAGCTGCTGATCAATCGATCATCGATACGTCCCGTCACAGCCTCTCATCCAAAAAGCTCTTTGATTTACGCACTGGATTCGCTTTAGGCTCCGTTAAACGGCAGAGTTCTGCTCTTTACGCAGTCCTGCGCGGTCCAAAAGAACCATCTGCTTCAGCTGCAGGAACAGGAGCTGCGCGCGCATAACACCACCGCTCCAAAATAAGCAGACAACAGGAGATTTTTCTGTGCACATTAAAAAGAAAAGAACCCTCATCTTCAAGATTCAAAGCCACACCTGCAACCTTCAATTGATCTGAAACCTTTGACTTTTATAGCTGAGAAAAAACAAGCTGTTTTATAACCCTTTTCTGCTAATTTAAAGAGAAACAAGCAAATCTACCCAAATAACCATAAATAACGTGGTCGAAGATTGGTTTAAAGTCTTTAATTTGTGGTTTAATGAATGAGCGCATTTAGTCGACCACAAGTGGCACAATTACACCACTCAGAGTGAGTTAGGAGTATTGTGGAAACACTCAATGGAGGCCATTTACAGTGTTTGTTTCACTTCACTGATTTTGGGGATAGTGAGGTGATTGTCTTGGGCTGATTATCTCGTGTTTTCCAAATTATGGTCTTACTTATTGGAGCCAAAATTCTAAAAGCAAAACCTTTTTAACATGGCATCAATTTTAACATTCTGTGGGTATAGAAAGCTGATTTGACCAGGAAGTCATTCCGAGTTCATTCAAACGGCCATGAACTGACGATGTCACTTAATGGATGAGCAGAACTACTGGCAGTTTGTGACAAACCCAGGAGAGGAACCTCAGGCTGCAAAAAAAAATGACCAGTAACTAAGGACCTCTGCATTTAGACATGGTTTTAGCAAATGCCACCCGTTTACCTGATGTGAGGGTATCGGGGTTTCCAGACAGACCTTTCACAACCCGATCCACCGCTTTGATTTCAGTGACCCCACTGACACCGCCTTTGTGACATACCAGGTCACATGTTCACTGGTGAGTGTTGGGTCACAATGCACATGAATGATGGTCGTCAGCGCTGCTGGAGAAGGTGAGGAAAGCAATACGCCAAGGTCAACATGGTCCCCAAGGTTTGCTTTAGCGGAGGAGGTGTAACAGCCTGAGCAGGCATCACCAGTCATCACCAGTCAGCGCAAAACCAATTTGGCCATTGTAGAAGATCCAACCAATGCAATCAATTTATAACCAGCAAAGACCCCTGACCTGAAGCCCATAGAGCATGTCGGTGACCAGCAGAAGCAGAGACTTGATGATCGAACCCCAACCCCAAGTGACCTCCCAAAACCGTATGTCACACTTGAGACATCACTGTCATTCAAGCAACGGATAGAAATACTTTTGACATGATTTAGTTTTGTTATTTGGAGCTATGTTTCTTATTTACTTAATTTTTGGTGTAATTGATGTAAAACTAATGAAATTTGTGTTTCTTGTCTTTCATTATTAGTCATATCAAAGGGAACTTTGACACATTTCAGTACAATTCAGACCAAATAGGTGAAGCACTCTTATGGATAAAAATATCCCTAACTTATTGTAAGTGGAGTAAATATAGAAGAGACATCAGTTTCCTAATCAGTTTTGGTAAATAAAACAGATAACGTTTCACTTTCTCATCCAAAGGAAAACAAAACAAACACTTAACACTGCGACTGAAACCTGTGTTTACAGTGTCAAAACTTTTATGTGCTTATTTACAAGTTTATCCGATACTTTTAGCACATTCAAAGATTCAGTTAGAGTTGAATTAATGTTAAAAGTGGAATTTCTTCTTCTCTGTCTATGCTTTCTGTGCTTTGGAGGAGCTGGAGTGTCACACGCAGGACACTCTCCGTTTTTTTTTAATGCATTTGCCAGTTATTTAAATGAATGGTGCGTTTCTGTGCATTTTGAAGCACAAATCCTCGTACTCAGATGTGTTTCTGACTGTAGGACACATATTTTTTTTGTTGCTCTGTCAGCAGCGGCTGCGCTGACCTGAGTCAGAGTTCGTCTTTTGACTCCTTGTAGAAGAACAGCTCCAGGAATAGCACAGGCCGCTGCAGGCTGCTTATCTCTGACAACAGAAGTGGAGAGAGGAACGACTGTCCACTGAACGCCACACAGCTGAACTTCCTCCTCTTATCCGCCTGAAGCAACGCTTCTAAACAAAGCAGATATAGACCACAGCCAATCAGTCAGGCCACGGCTGCTTCTGTCACAGCGCCGTTTCAGTTCTTCATGTTGAGTGCTCAACACAAAGGACCTGCTTTCCTGTTCTTCAAGCTATGTTGCAGATTGGGTGGATCTTTAATTTTAAGGCACAGCCATATTTAGAGAAGTCTCGCACACTTACTATTAGAGGCCCTACATTCTATTTTCTTGTTTAAAATGATTCAGAATGTGTTCAGTTTAGTAGAAAACAAACACCTGCATCTGTACAGCCGGTTCAGCTCACAGGAAAAACAACACAGTGAATGGAAAAGCAAAGAAGAAAACTGTGTCTGTGGTTCGATGAGTTAAACAGCAAATAATTGGACATAAAATTGATTGACCTCTTGCAGTGAAAGTATACATATAATCTTAAATGCATTTTCTTACACAAATATAAAAAAATATTCTGCAAACAGGAAAAAACGTATGTATACACATGTAAATACTTATTGTGCATGTTCCTCTTATTGTGCTTCAAAAATACTGGGGATCTGTTCAATAACGTGCTGAACGCGAGTTCTTGAACATGCTGTTAGAACACAGCGTTCACACTGGACTGGCGCTACCTGATCTGGTGCATGTACCTACAGCTGGAAGAGGCTTGGTGTGAAATGTCGAAGCGGTACAAATCTCGTGAGTCTTGCTCCAGGTTTTTTCTTTCACATGTCTATTCCCATATAAGAAAAACTTGGTGTCATAGAATTCATGCTGGGCACAAACGGCAGTTATTCATTTCTTCTCCACGGTCAATTTTCAAACAGTTTGTACCTTTGTGAATACAAAAGAGACTTTTTAACAAAGCCTGAATTGCACATTTCCATGTGTTTAGCAAGACTTTTCCTTGAAAGTGGTCACTGAAACGTGTGTTGTGGAGCCCGATGTGATCACAGCATTAAGTTTTGTAATTGTGCAACTTCATAACTTTAAGATTTCAGGTTTGTCACAGATCTGCTGAATATTACAGGAATATTAATTTTGTTTCTTTCTGCAGCAAAATCACATAAATGCTCTTGCATTGAAGTTTAGAAGCTTCTTCAGGAGAAAGGGTTAAACAAACAAAAGGATGTTTTTGATGGTTTTCCGGCGTCACCTGACACTATTCCCCTTTAGTGGACACTGCAAGCACATTTATAGAAAGACAAAGAGGGATCCGTAGAGAACACTGCTGTTCCAAAAAAACATGAAGTCATCTGTTTGCTGTGGAGCTATTCCATTCTACAAAGAACGACAAACAGAATAACCTGAAGAAAAATGCCAGCTTTTTGGAAATGCAGAGATGTTGTTTTGTGCTAAATACACAAGACTGATGTAAATAAAGCATTTTAAAAACAAAGCACATACTTCTCCAACACCACCTGTATTATGCTATATATAAAACGTTGGCTAAACTGCTAGGCTACCTCCAAGCTAACAGGGTTGGTCAGAAAACTTCGATTTGAAGCAACTTTGTGCTAAATCCACATTTCTGATGTTTTCTACACCCAGAATAATAACCTGCATCCACTGCTGCTTGGTACATCATACCATCATTCAAAATTATAGGTTAATCTTTGGAACATCTCAACACGTCCACGCTTCCACTCTATCTGAGCAGCACCGCAAACTGACTTATGCATTTCACAGAGGGGTAGTGTGAACATCCGCTTAAAGAAGGAAAACCAATCCCTGTCAAATCTAAACACTGTAAACTTTGGAGATGACTTTCATGTTGTTTTTATTGTTACTTTCAATTAAACATATCCCAACCCAGAATACAAAGATGTTAGCTGACTTGCGGAGATCAGAGCATCTCAGAAATGTTTACATATGTGGGCTGGAAATTCTGTGAAATTATTCATAATTTAGGCTCTTCTGAGGATCCGGTCTGCAGCATCCCAACGTTCTTTGGGTCTTCATGAGAAAAAATGGTTTCAGTAAATGTATTTTCATCGTCCATGATGTAATCCTAGCCTCATGAAATATTACTGTATTTGAGATGTAAGGGCCTTAATTTAAAAAATATTTCATCCAAAAGGAGAAGGTTCTGCTGTCTTTGCGATTGCCTCTCATGTGTGCTTTTTAAAGAAGTCTGTGGCGTTCAAACAGGGACTGGAGTGTGTGATCTAAATGAGTCACACAGCAGCTGCAGCTCCTCACTGTCTCTCCTCTCCTTCTCCTTCAGGTGTCTGGAGCGTTCTGCATCTATGGCAGCGTGGGCCGCGTGGAGGAGCCATACGCTAGCATCACCAGGAAGAAGCAAATGCCCCACGAGGGTCAGTCTGAAGAGGTGAGCGCAAGTGGGGCAGGCGGAGGGCAAGCTGTTCACACATCGAGCAGCTTTTGCTCGCACCTCCGTCATTCAGGCGTTTCTGGATCGGCCCCCAGCTCACCCTACAGCTCTACATCTGCATTGTCCAGAGGGCGTGTCCATCGGAAGAGGTGAGGGCTCCGTGTGCGATGCTGTGAGCCAATCAGAAGAAGCAGTTTCACTTCAGCAGGTTTATGCTGATCCTGAGAGCAGAACATGGTTGTTCTTCTGGTTGTTGGGTCACAGGATTCCTGAGGATAACTCAGGAGGGGTTTTAAACTGGACAACAGCTGATACTTTAATTAGGGCAAAACCCAATAATTAAAAAAAACATCATTTCCTCTGCAGCTGCTGGAATCTAATGAGGATCAAAGATTTGGGCTGGTGTGACCTTGCAGACTTTATTGATTGATCCAGAAGGTTTCAAGTGAAGTTCAAATAATTTAGGCAGCAGATGTGTTGTCTCTTCATCCCATGACACAGATTTCTCTATTCCTCATATCCTAAAGGACTAAGATCTGGAGATGATGGAGACAAATGGAGTTTTGACCTCCAGCTCGTGGAGGGTCGTAGACACCAGCGCCTGCATGTGATGCTACACACTCACCGGGCAAATGATGCTTTAGCGTACGATGTTCACACTGGACAGTCACTACCCGATACTGCCGTGTTTGCTTACAGGTGGAAGAGGCTTGGTGGGAAATGTGGAAGCGGTGTGACCCTGGTGAATCTTGCTCCGGGCTTTTTTATTTCACATCTTTATTTCAGTTTATGAAAGACTTGGTGTCATTTAATTTCAACCAGGCACAAACTGCAATGATTCATTGCTCCTTCATGATCAATGAGTCGTGAAAAGGACTCAGGACCAAATCTGAGTCCTGATTGGTCAAAGCTCAACCCGGTTGGTTTACTTTTCGATGGTCGCGCTTTTTGTTCATAGAGCCTGAGAACAAACTCAAAAACGTGCGTAGTGACACGTGAATGCAAGAGTTTTGAATGCGGAAGTTCGAAACAGGCATATAGGCACGTTTTTACAGACGTTTCATTGGAAGTGGTTGCTTGAATGTGTCTTTCTGAGCTTTTGCTTGAACATCAACTAGAGAATAAATAAATGTCGTCATTTCTCTAATCTTGAGCTTATAGTCTTATTTTATGTTAATCTCTCCTTCATCTTTATTTTCTGTGTCAGGGACACTGATGGTGATCTCCCTGCTGTCCATTGTGTACGGCGCCCTGCGCTGCAACATCCTGGCCATCAAAATAAAGTACGATGACTACGAGGTGGACGTGCGGCCCTTGTCTTACGTCTGCATCTTCCTGTGGAGGAGCTTTGAGATCGCCACTCGGGTGGTGGTTCTGGTTCTGTTCAGCTCGGTTCTCCAGCTCTGGATCCTCCCGTGGTTTTTGGGAACTTCTTTGTCTTCTTCTTCTACCCGTGGATCCTGTTTTGGCAGAGTCACTCTCCATTCCCAGAGAACATAGAAAAAACTCTCACCAGTGTGGGAACCACCATTGTGCTCTGTCTTCTCACGTTCCTTTACGCCGGAATCAACATGTTCTGCTGGTCACCGTGCAGGTAAAACTGAACGACCCGGACCTCATCAATAAGTCCCAGAACTGGTATCGCATGGCTGTTTACTACATGCTGCGCTTTGTGGAGAACTCGTCTCTGCTCCTGCTGTGGTACGTGTACAGAACGGACGTCTACGAGGTGATCTGCGCCCGCTGCTGGTGCTGCAGCTGCTGGTGGCTATGCCACAGCCATCTTCTTCATGCTGGTCTTTACCAGTTCTGCCACCCGTGTCGACGGCTCTTCTCCTCCAGCATGACCCAGGGCTTGTGGGATTGCTCGTCACTTCTCTGTGTCGTGTGCAGGTCTGCGTCGCCTCAGAGCCGACCGATGGGAAGACCGTGCCAGAGTCATCCCACGTAAAGATCGGCTACAAACCACCCGCACGACACAGTCAGTGGTAGCACAGATGACCTAGCTAACAACACAACCTACGACATGCTGGACGACACAACCTTTGACGTTCCTAATGAGCCAGAAGATAACACCGGAGGGGGAGCCAATGGAGATCTAAGCATCAGTCTGGCCTGTAATGTTTAACCTTTAACACCGTGTTGACATTCTTTTGTAACTTTTCAACGTTTACGCAATTCACAAACTCTTAGCAGATTCTGAAGCAGAGAAAAGTAGCTTTGCATTGAATGCAACAGTTTACATTAGTAAAGGTGCGAAGTCGATATGAAAAGCTATTTTTCTCAAAGTTAGAATCAGCTAATTCACGTTGAACACGTAAACAGTTGAAGCGTAAAGGTGCATTCACACCGAACGTGATTCGCGCGGCTAGTTTGCGTGTCCTGCCCCTCTTTCGTCGAACATAGAAGTTGCTGCTCGCCACATGGCTAAAAATGTTTTCCCTAAGTTTGCTGCCTCGGCTGTCTGGGAGGAGCTACCAGCTAATGTTTTTAGCCTCATTGCTACATGAAGCTAGCAGCTAATATTTTTAGCCTCATTGCTACATGGAGCTAGCAGCTAATATTTTTAGTCTTATTGCTACATAGAGCTAGCAGCTAATCTTTTTAGCCCCATTGCTACATGGAGCTAGCAGCTAATCTTTTTAGCCTCATTGCTACATGGAGCTAGCAGCTAATATTTTTAGCCTTATTGCTACATGGAGCTAGCAGCTAATCTTTTTAGTCTTATTGCTACATTGAGCTAGCAGTTATTCTTTTTAGCCTCATTGCTACATGGAGCAGTGTCTGTTTATATCATTTACAACGCATTGGAGACATGGATGATGTTTAGAGATCAGGTTTATTAATTAATTCGTGCCTAATCATTGACCTTACATTGAAATTGGCCGCCTACGCTGCGCGAATCGCTTCCGGTTTGTTAGCACCTTTACACTATGTCAAAGATCGTTTGTTATTTAGGTGTCGCCAGAGACATCTCCGGTGTTAAAGGGTTGACCATCAGCTGACTCGGAAGCCATTCTGAAACCATCCTTACCTTCAAAGTGCCACGTGGGTCCATCTGAGTTCACACACTCCATGCACACGGGGGTCCTGAATTTCACATGTGGAGGAGATACTTGCTCGTATTGGTTGGCCTCTCATGCTGCAGTCTCCACTAAAAAACTCCATATGCTGCATCATTAACCACAAGGAGCCGTGCGCTTTAACTTCTCAAATGATTGTATATTTGATGTCTCAGATGTGGTCTGATGGTTCAAAACCAGGGGATTGACCCTCACCGCCAGTTTTATGGCTGAAAGAAACTTTTTTTCTTTGTTTTAATCATCAGTAAGAGCTTTAAAAATCAGCAGACAGATAAGCTTTTTTTTTTTGTCCACAAGATGTTGGAGTTTGTTTGATCATGAGTCTTGTGAAGCAAAGGCATTTTCCACCTAGCCAAAATGCTTTCTGCACGTTTACAAAAATAAACACATGAATGAAGTGTCTTTTGGGTGAAGAAATGCCAGCCTCAGAGAAATGCTTTGCTACCGTCCGCTCTCTGCAGGTATTATCAGTTTGATCTATTGACTGTATATGAGAACTGGACCGAGTGAGTGTGACATCACCCATAGAAAATGACTTGCTTACAATTCCATTCAAATAGAGTCAAGTCAGTCATTTAAACTGTACGGATGTTGTCATGTTGGAGCCAGGCAACATTTGTAAACAGTAGTCGGTCCGAGTCAACATTTCCATGGCAACCATTCTCACCAATCAGGATTTAGCTTGTTGGAAGTCCACACCCTGACCAATGAAATTGGTCATTAAAAAAATCTGTCAATCAAGCGTTGAAAACGTTTGATATGAGACCACAATTTTTAATAGAGGCATCTGAATGAACAGTTTTTAACTTCTTTAACTTGCAGAAGAAAAATAGGATTATCAATAACATGTTAAAATAAGATAACAGAGCAAGAATTATTATTCTGACAAAAATGACTGAGCAACACATCTTTCTCAATAGAAGTCAATGGGATTTTGGCTTTTTGAGGCCAGTGGGCATTACCAGTTCAGAACATGAGGGGGAGGGGTCACTCAGTCCAGTACTCCCATACAGTCAATGGATCGGACAAAGAAATTAATTGCTTGTAATAAAAAAAATATTAAAGTAAGAGTATTTTTTAAATAGCTCATTCATTTGCTTGAAAGAGAAAATGTTTTTTTGCACTTTATTAGCAGCAGCCTTCTTCAAATCACAGCACTGCCATTTGCTATTCCGACAAATGACCAACACCTATTTTGCATTAAATGAATGAACACGAACCTTCTGGTTTAAAGTTGCACACAGTGGTGTCTTTATTGGTTTCTGCCTTTAGTCCCAAACATGCATGTTGGATGACTGTAAATTGTCTAACATTAACAGATGACTAAAGAATGGGTTTTTTCCATGAAAAAGTGTTGAAAACATAGAAAAAAAACTCAAATAAATATATATATATATATATATATGTGTGTGTTCAGTTTCTTGATTTAGTTCATATTTCATACCCTGGTACTGACATCTAGTGGAAATTCGACTGAACTGCAGGTTTGTCAGAATGAAGACCAACAGAAATGAATAAACTGATTTATTAAATATTATAAATAAGAGACATTTACAGGATTATTATTAGACAGAAAAGTAACAACAGGAATGATGAAAATATCTGAATAAATGTAACAATAATTAAAAGTAAATTCTCTAAAAAAAGAGTTCAGTCCTAAGTTTTTGCATCTATACTTAAAGCTTTAAAATCAGTACATTTATGATGACTGTACAAATAAACAACAGGCAAACACTGGCTAATAAACAGTAAACAGGAAGTCCAGCTTAATGGATATGAGTGTTTTCGTGTATTGTTGCAGGTATTCGGTCTTCAGATATTTACTGGCTGACTGCTTACAATTATCAGATGAATAATCAACATGCAAAACAAAGAACGCGTCTGTCACATTTGAGATGTCGGTCACCAGAACAGAGACCTGATCACAACTGTGGTCCATAAAAAGCTCTAACGGGCCGCTGTTGTCGTTTTCTCGCTTGCGGGCAGAAAGTGGGTAAGTTCCGAGGCGGGCGGTGTCGTTACAGCGCCACTGCGAACACACTGACGATGCAGTACATGGTGCGGTTCTCCCATCTGACGGTGCAACTCCCTAAAAAAACAACAGTCAGAGGTCAATCTGCTTGGATTCATGCGTCAAAAGACCCAGGTGAATTATGATCCTTATGATCCACGCATTTGAAGCTATAACCTTATCTCTGGGTACAGGATGTTGTCGGTGATGCAATACTTGTCACAGAAAGATAGCACAGCTTGTTACAGTGCTGAGAACAGTTTTTACGGCATACTGAGCAACACTGTGGTTCTTTTTTTGTTTGTTTAATGTGAGTCGAGCAGTCCTGATTATTCTGTTTGGCCCAAAGCTTTGCAAACAGAATAATATTATAAATAATACTTAAAAAAAACAGAATAATAGTAAATAAAATATGTACTTTAATCAAACATGTTAGCTCTCTGCAAAGATTATACATGTGGTCTTTTGATTCAACAAACTACTATGTGACCCCAGAAACCACATTTGCATCTTTGAAGGCTAACTATGTCATTTCGAGTGCATATTTCTGGTTTTGGCAGGATTTTCTTTTTTTTTTAATCCAACTCACTCGCATTCATAATCCAGAGGTTTTATGCATCTGATTTGTTGCTGCTTAAATGTGTGGAAGTGTCCCTAAGGAGTGGAGGAATAGCACTCTAAAGCACTTTAGGCCTAAAAGAAGGTGGAAGACGGCGTTTACCTTTTATTTTCATATTTTTAGATGAGTCTACTGACTATTTCCTGGTTTTAGCAGAGAAACATTCATTGAAATCATTAGAAAATATATGACAAAGCTGTATGTTGTCTTGAAGACCATCTTCAATCATCTTTTGATCCATTTTACAAGTGTTTCCAGAGGTCTTTCAAAATTAATTTTGTTCTTAGCCCAAGTGTCATTTTCTAGGACATAGTTTCTGCAGAGCGGTAGGATTTTATTAGACATTCACCTCTGAATTGTGGGCAGGACTTGCTAAAACCATCAAAACCAGATTTTCATTGGACTGCGCTTTAACAATATGGCTTTAAACTAACAGGACAGGAGTGTTGGTTTAGTAATCAAAAAAAAAAAAAAAAAAAAAGAACAATCACATGCACACATAAAAGTGTGGATCTGCTACATTTATGAAATAAAAAAGTTTAATTTCTCATTTATGGCCCTAATGCACGTTTCCAAGTGCTGCACACCTGGCTTGTTATCCTCCAATCCCTCAGGTAAAGCCTCATCTCATCAGCAGCAGTTCAGCCAGCAGACTAACAGGTGCTCTCATCACTCATCGGTCCCTCCCTCCACATGAAGCAAGTCTCCCAAAAACACCAGATTAATCTAATCTGCAGCAAAAACGGCTACACCATATCCTGGCAGTTTCTTACCATCAGTTGTGGTGTCCCAGTAGCAGGAGTTGGCCGTGTGGAGCCCGGCGCCGCTTTTCTGCATGATGGCGCAGTTTACTGCAACACAGCACAAAGCACAGTTCCAAACATGCACGTTCAGCTGTAGGATTACGAAGTGATTCTTGTGCCAACATATTGCAATCAAGAGTCACAGTTTTGAGATGAAAATTTCTCAAGTTGCAAGAAAAATTAAAAGTTTTAAGAATTCATCATTTGCAAATAAAAAATATGAAATATTTGATTTCAAAAACCTTTTTTGTATCAAAAAAATATTTTCAGCCTGCTGATTGGTCTATCCAATCAAATCACTGTATTTATCTGATATGGTGACCGCAACCGAGGCTCAAACACAGAAAAGACTCTTTTACTCTCGATTTTGCTTCTATGCTGAAGAAAAAATCATTTTAAATCATTTTAAAAATAATTACTTCCTTTTAGCATTTATTACATTTTATTTAGTCAAATTAGTGAATTTATGGCTGAGGATCTCCAAAACTGTAAAGTTTATCTGCTGACATTACACTAAACAGGCCTGTGTGATCTCTAAATCCTCTGATGCAAAATATTTCTTAAAAAGTTTGATTTTCTTCAAGATCTGTTTGCTATATATATATAAAAAAAAGATTCAAAGCACAAATTATCTTCTGTAGCACAACAGTATTTTGATTAGATTAACAGTAGTAGTAAAGAATGAAAAGAAAGATGGCTCACCAAAGAAGACTTTATGTATAAGCAGAAGAAATTGCATTTTTTACTTTTAATGTTAATTTTCACAGGGTGTCTTGTTTTTAAGAACTTGTGTTTGCTTTTGTCAAAAGTGTAAAGCGAAATAATTCACGAAAAAAATGCTATTTCCTCAACGTATTCATTAAGAAAAAAAAGAACGAAACCCTACCCCCCACGGTCACTTAACCTGTGCATTGTTTAGTTTGTCTGATGAAACAACACGGAATATGTGGCGATTTATAACAGGATCCAGTCAGAACTGGAGGATATAACTGCTTCACTTAAAGCAGCAACAGATTAATAAAATGTGTTGATTTGGAGACAGCGCTGTTGTTAGACACTAATGCTATGATACTAGCTTGTTGTCTGCTAATGCTATTCTGCTAACTAGCTGTTCTGTGTGATCAATGACCGTTTAAAAGTCTGACAGTATTTTCACAGACTGGTCTGTAAGACGCGGCAAATAAATACAACAAGATTAATTCATAGGACGTTCATAAAAACAGTTTTTCTAAATTACAGAATTGAATCCACTGTTTTAGCAGCATCTGCGGTACACTGAAAACTGTGACCTGTCAGATGTTGTGCTCAATCCTCCTGCCTTCTTAAAGGTGGAGCTTTAAGGAAATTAACTATTGCCCAGCCCTATTTTTCTATTTAGAACTTTTATTGCAGCGGGTTACACAACTCACTCACCAATGAATTTGAACGCCCTCCCCTGTTTGACCAGATGAGTCAGCGAATTTTCCACTATGTTGGCTGTCCACTGATTGACTTTACTGTGGTCGTAGTCGACACCACCGATGACGCCCTCAATGCACTGAGACGCCAAAACAACAGCAAAACAACACAAGTCAGCGATTCAAACATTAATAAAAGATTTTTGTGTGAATGTCAACATACCTCTTTGACTAAAGCACTGTTCTCATCAGTGTTAAAGAGGACCTGCAAGATTGATTGGAAAAATCACAGTTATAATGTGTTGAATTATGTGAAACATTTTTGCATATTATCAGAAAATAATGATAGAATGAGCAGCATAGAGGCAGAGCAAATTGCTATTAAACACCTGCTTATAGTCATCCTGCTAATGCACGAATTTCTTTAAGCAAATGAGACAAGAAAATGTATAAGTTAATATTCTGGTGTGGCATTTTTTAACAAAATGCTTAATTATGACTAACTTTAATAATTTTGTTCATGATTTATTAAAAAAAAAAAAAGGAAAATCTTCTAAATAAAAGTTCCCTAAGATTCCCAAATCATCCTCTTTATAAAAGGTGCCTGAACATGAACAAATACTAGAACATTAAATAAGCTAAGAAAACATACATGTATAGAAATCATTAAAAAAAACAATAAAAAATATAAACAGATTTGCTAAAGCAAAAACCTTTAAAAATTGGCTTTAGGATGTAAATTAGAAAATGGCAATGAATTAAATAACTTGACTCCATACTTACAGTGTGGATAGAAAGTTTAGGCATCCCAGGTAAAATGTTACATTATTGTGCACAAAGAACTCAAGGAAATATTGAAAAATCTTCTAAAGGCATTAGTTTACAGGTGAGACATTCTTTTAACACGTCAAAGAAAATTAAGCTTTATTTCCGTCATTACCCTTTCAAAATACCAGAAAACAAAATAACGGTGTGTTCAATGTGCAATAAAAGCATTAAAAAGTGTTTTAATGCCAATTTCAATAATTGAAATTATTATATTTTTATCATTTGTTTACAATGAATAGATCTAAAAGGTTTAAAGTAAATTTTCAGTAAACTCAAATGTATATAATAAAATAGCTATAAATCTTTTAGATAAAACAGCATTTTCTTGGTTTCTTGGACCTTTCGGTCCATCAATTATTTGTTTACTCAACGTTTCATTAATTGTGTCCCAAATATTATTTCATATTAATCAACTGCTCCAGTAAGTAAACAAATGTCTTAAAAAGTTTTTTAATGCGAAAAATAACGTGATTACATTCAGTATTTAAACCACACCCTAGAATGGACCGATAGGTGCTAAATTAACAGCTAGCTAGATCAGCTAACGTAAAACAAAAGTAAAAATCGCTATTTCAAAACATTTTACCAAAGCAACATAATTTGAATAACTTACATCATCTCCAGAGTTGTACTCCTCCATCGTAATTGACAAAGATAAACGCTCCTGTCTTTCCTTCTTGTGTCAAACTGTTTTTACAGGAAATATTAGATCTTTTTTCTCTTTACTGTGACCGGAAGTGACGTTATAATCTAAGTCGGGTGGTTGAATAATATTATACTGCCTCCTTGTGGTCAAGTTTAGACACTACAGAGACAATTGTAATTCAACTCAGCTGGTTTTTACTGTGGATCTGAGAACAAATAAACACATTCAAATTTAGAAAATATCTAACTCACGTCTTAAAGTCATTTTATGAATTATTACAATATTGGTCATATTGCATGTTCTCCCCGTGCATGCGTGGGTTTATCCGAGGGCACCGGCTTCCTCCCACCGTCCAAAAACGTGCTCCAGAGGTTAATTACTTAAATTGTCCCTCGGTGTGAATGCCAGGGTGTATGGGTGTGTGATTGTGGCCCTGCGACAGACTGGCGTCGGTCAAGGGTGAATCCTGCCTTCCCCCACGAGTGATCTGGTAAGGCGGTTCAGAAAATGGATGGATATAAATCAGCATTGAAGCATTAAGGCAACTGATCCAAGCTTTTATTTATATATATATAATTTAGAATAAAAAGTGCTACAGAAAAAAACCCTATTCTTAAACATAGAAATAAAAGTACTTTTCAATATTTAAGTAATCACATTACATTTTTAGGACTCTCAAGAGCAAATATTGCGGATATGCACACTGACCATGGAAAAGTTTTTAGTAGGCAAACCAAAGTTTTCAAGATAAACAAGCATGCTGATTTTGATTGATTTCTATTATTATTCCATGCAGCCTTCCTGCAGATGAGCATTCTGCTCCTCCAACCATCACGAACACGGATTCCCAGAGGATGCCAGCAGGGAAATCCAGAGCACAGAAGCGGGCTGTCCCTGTGACCGCCGGGGCTTCCTCCGTGCACCTCCCCGGACTCTCTGCTGCTTTTAGCGGGGAACTAAGTTGGTGTTTGGGGGGGTGAATGAGGAGACTCAACTGTCGCAGTGCCAGGAAAAAAGCCGCGCGCGCGCGTGTGTGTGTGAGTGCATGGCACGCGCGCATCATGCACTCACACACGCCACGCCCCCTCCTGTCGGGAACACCCTGCCTGCCGCTGAGGCTGGCTGTCAGACGGCGCTGAGGCGCACGCACGGACCGCGGTCTTCGGGTGACTCTCCTCGTCCCCTCCTCCCTTCCCGGCCGCCGTCACCGCCACCAGGTAAGCCCCGCCGAGCCCCCTGCGCGGTCCTTCTCGTGGTGGTTCCGCTCCCTGTCAGTGCGTCCTCGTCACGGATCACCGGGACGCAGACGGTCCACTTACCATTCAAAGTTCGGCGCGTTTGGAACAGGTGCAATGCAGCAAAACCGCTCGCTTCCATGCCGCCTCCGCGGAGGAATCACCTGCTCCGATCATCAGAACTTGACTGGAACCTCCACGGTTCTCCAGAATCACCTCCAAAAGAGGGAGCACTTTAATGGTGGTGGGGCTCCAATCGAAAATGCTGACCTTGTCTGTGGATTCTCCAGGATATCCCGGGAATTCTGGGGGATGACCAGCCTTTTCTGTGGAGGTGACAGACAGACGTGGTCTTAGGGATGCAGCTAAATGTCTGCAGGGTGTGATGACACAACGAGCTGACCTCATTTGATTCCTGAGGTTCTTCAATGTATCAGATATGAACAAGTTTTGCGCCTTCTGCAATCAGTAATTTGGAAAAGAGTTCCAAAACAAAATAAATCTAGTAATAAAAAGAAAAACATTGTTTAAAAAAAAGGATCCAAAATTTTAGGCAACAATGGAACTTCTGCACAAAAAATCCAGGATATATTCAGAAAAGCAAAAGAAAAAGCTTCATCTTTCACTCAAATTCATTCAAATGTAATTGTGCTTTTCTCTGCGTCCGAATCAGCTGGTTTATGTTCATTCCATAAAAACATCCCTACTGTAAAGTGTTCACGCATTTCTTTTAATTCCAACGTAATTCCCACAGACACGTTAACCCTTTAACACTGGAGCTGTCGCCGGTGACAGCAAAATAACATGCGATCTTTGAACTACCTTAACTCTTGGACCGTTGGCATTCAGACTGTGCTGGCGTCGCCCCAAGAAAACCAAGATATCGCTTTATAATGTGGATGTGTAGCAGAAAAAAAGCTTTTTGTCAGACTAAATGATGATTAAATTAGTCACAAATGTTTTTAGGTATAATAGAGCAATGCAGCTATGGTGGAAAAGCTACACAGATGTCTTTAATCGTTATTTAATCAGTTATTTGTCTTTGTTTTTGTCTAAATTGGTTCATAGTAGCCTCAGATGGAGCATCTGCTGAGGCTATTTTATCATAGTCTCAAGACTACCTTCTTAACTGAACACACAGGCTGGGGATCTAATATGGGATGAGAAAAGAAAAGGAAAGTGAATGCAGGAATTCCCTCGTTTCTCTACAAGCAGGCTGCAGGGTTTATCCAGAGGAACCCTGGGAAGAGCGGTCACACGGCATTAGGGCTTTTCATCTACCAGACGTGACAAGTGAGAGGAGGGTGTGCGCTTCAGAATGCACGTACGCATGCACGTACATTAACGCTTATGAACTAATAGGGCAGGCGTGTCACCAGGTGCTTCTCATTGTGTCAGATTAATGCGCTTTCACATTAATAGTGGTTAAAATAATTCCAATATACTCTATCCCTAGGGGGGAAATGAATAATTCAACAGCAGAATCTCAGTGTCTGACTGGAAAAAAAAGAAGTTTGCCAACAATGTAGCCCACGAAAATAAAATAGTCAAATAGGCTTACATGCAGTTTTTTTGAGTGTTTCTGTGCTCGCGGTGACAAATTACAGTTACTGTGAAGAACCACTTCTCTTTAGGCTTCCAAATCTTACCAAAGTTGCCGTATATTGATTTTAATTCCATAAGAAATGTTAAGAAAAAAAACACATTGTTTAACCCAACTGTGACTTCCTGGTGGAAGCTTGTTTGAAAGCAAAACATGAAGCAGAACCAGTTCCAGTTCAAATGGTAACCACTAGAGCCTGGTTTCTAAAAAAGAATCTCAGTAGTTATTCATTAAACCCCAATATTTTGTTTGTGAGTGTACCATCACACACAAATAGTGTCATGAGGAAATTTTCAAATTATCGGCTCTGAAACAGTCTGATCGGAGATAGAGCTACGGTTAGGTTTGGTGACATCATATCCTGTCAAAAAAGGTGACGACTACTGTAATAAAAAAGTGGCTTCAAGTGGTTTCAGTACAAACGGATTTTGATTTGTAAATGGTTTATTTTAAGCAATCAGGCAAGAATACCACAGATGTAACAGAATCAACAAAGATTTACATCCATTAAAACGTAAAAACATAGGGTAACTAAGCATCAAATGAAAGATTGCTTGAAAGGGAGCGGGAGGAAGTGAACTTACACAATTGTTATCAATATCCACTGATGTATATTATTTCTCATGAGAAGAATGAATCAATATTGAGCAAGTTTCCAACATCAGAAAAATGTACATAAGTCAGTATAAAAATCAAAAATACATGCAGAATATTTTCATCAGAAAAGTAATTTACTTGAATCAGCTATAAAAATTTTAAATACATTTGGATTATTTTTGTCAAAAAAGTAATTCACTTGAATCAGGTATGAAAATCAAATGTATGTGCAGATTATTTTCATTAGAAGATCTTTTGTCATAAATCACACTTTAGGGAACCAAATCAAGTGATTTGATAAGAGCAATTGCCCAAGACGGTATTCCTTCTTCCGCTGCCTGATTAGTGGTAGACAGTGGTAGATCTTTGGCATCATATTTTCTTAAAATTATATTAGACTCTTATTTTGCATCAATGCTGCAATGACAGCAAAATAACACACGGTTTTTGATTTACTGCGACTCTTCGATTGTTTATGGAATTAATGTCATTTTAATGGATTCTTATGCTAGTGACTTTACATTTGGAAATTGATGTATAGCGATGCAAAGCTGCTTTTCTCTGCTTCAGACTCCATTCGAATGACATTAGTTGCATAATCGGTTGAAGAATTGCAGTAATTAAAAAAACCTCAACAATGGAGCTAAAGATCCGGCATAAAATTGTTAAGCAAAAGTTATTTTTTAAGAAGAAGTGAGAAGATAATTCCTTATTTTTTTTAATGTTTTCCTTGTAGTTGTGGACCCGGCAGTACAATCAGTGGTAAAGAGAAAATCATTTGTACAAGAAGCTATGTTTTTCCAAAAGGTCAGCAGATGAAAAAGGGAGGATGCAAAGAAAAAGGGGAAAAAGACATTGACAGTAAGGGAGAAAGCAATGCAAAATGACATCCAGAAATAAATAAAAAAAAATTCAAATGATTGGACGCCACATGCCCCAATACCTGCTTGGCCTCAGAGTTATATCACGCCATCATTCAATCAGAAAGCAAATCAGGAGGAAACCCATCCACACAGAAACCCTTCGCATGGGGGTGGAGGGTAAAAAAAACACTCAAGTGCAGAAATGTAATTTAGTGGCTGCGTTGGGAAAAATTGATCTGTTGGAAGTTAAATCAGGGAGTCGCCTCTATTCCAGAAGTAAGATTCTAAACTGCACCATCGTCTAAGATAATTAGCCTCTTGATCTTAAACACGGAGTGAATGAGCACACGATTAAAAGTGTTTCCGTTTGAATTAAAGTTTCATTATAATTCGGTTCTGGCCAGCATGCTTTGTGCACATCAAAAGGAAAAGAAGGCCATGTTTGTTTCAGTATGAAAGAGAATAAAGGTAACACAGCAACAATATTAACCAAAAAATCAATCAAACATGTTCTTTATGAACCACATTTTATGCATACAATTTTGAAAAAAGTGTATAAAAGGTAAAATGATAGTAATAGTAGATACATCATGCACTTTACCTGACATATGGAATAATGGCTGTTTTCACCCCATAACAAGTATAAATATATATACAAATCTTTGAATTGAGTAGGATCTGCAATCTTTTTATTAGGTAAAAAAAAAATTTGTTTCATTTGCTCTTCTTTTTGCTTTTTTCCCCCTTAATTCTCCCCAAATTTTCCCCAAAATGGGTATCTTGTGTAACTGCACTATGTTTCTAAGTGCTTTGGCATTTGGAAAACAAAACAACTGAGAGTCATAGAATTGTATATCAGCATAAAAATAGGTTGCATGAAAATGAGTCAGTAGTAATGAATTGTCCATTTAGACAACAAGGTTACGTTTACGTTAACCTTTATGCTGAGATCGTTGTTTTTAGTCGTTTTTTAATCAATTTTTCACATTTACGCTTTAAAAATGTCTACATGGGGCTGGGCGATAGTGATTTCTTTATATCATGATATTGTTTTTTTTCATATCAGGTAATAATGATATTTATGACGATATAAACCAAATAATTTTATCTGTCAATTATAAACGCTCTGGCTCATTAGAGAAACGTGTAATCATCAGCAGGTTGTTTAGATTTAAAGATTTATTTCCTATCATAATTTAAACATAACAGAACATGATGCAACAGTTTTTTTCACAGAAAACAAAAAAAGGCATAAATGTTACAAACTAAACTGAAAATTAAAACAAAAGCTTTCAAGTTTCAACACATAATTAAAACAGAACACTAAACTGCTTGATCAGTTCCATTTAAAAACAAAGCATTCATTCTACAAATAAATTCTAATGTTTTCCAGTTTTACAGAACAAACATAAGATTGACAAACATTTTTGTCAACATCCTGTGAATGAGCTAGAAACTAAAAGCAAATTCTTTGAATTTCTTCTCATAGTTTACACTGTTGCTGCTGTGAGGGTCTTAATTTTCTTATTTTTCTGGGGAATTATCGTTTATTTCAGTCTGAGATTGAGCCTGTTTGATGGCACTGCTTCAGGTGATAATAAAGGTTGGTGGTATTTTCAGTTCTAGAAGGAACATGCCTTCTGCACAATTTGCAGTGCACGTTACTCTAATTTTTGTTGGATTTTAGGTAACTAAAATAACTCCAACACAGGGGCCGAAATTGAATTTTTGAAACATTGGCCAATCTGGCCAGTTAATAAAAAAAAAAAAAATCTACTGGCCAAACATATATTTTATCAGCCAAATTCTAACACTATTTTACACAGAAATAAATACCTTAGGCATTTTACTTTTTTAGAAAATTTGCTGAATTTTTTTTTTTTTTATTTTATTTTGGAAAATGAACTTTCAAAAATGCAATTTATAAATGGTATGAAAATATCTTTACTGTCATCTAAGTCAAACATGCTGAGAAAACAAGGACAGATTTTATTAGAGATTTGTGATCACATTTGATAACAAATCATAATCAAAAATGCCTGAAAACCATGTTATTTTTGGAGTTGTTGTAATTATATATCATTATTAAAATTAAAGCTGCAGCTTTAAGGAGGGAGGATTGAGCACAACATCTGACAGGTCACATTTTTCAGTGTAACACAGACTCTCTTGTGCTACACAGACGCTGCTTAAACAGTGGATTCAATTCTGTTATTACTTAGAAAATAATTTTTTTTTAATGTCCTATGCATTAATCTTGTTGTATTTATCTGCCCCGTCTTAAAGGCCAGTTTGTGAAAATACTGTGACCACTTTAAATCGGTTTGTGGTCACACAGAACACACAGAACACCTAGTTAGCTCCATAGCATTAATGTCTAACAAGCTAGCATCATAGCATTAGTGGCTAACAACAGCGCTGTCTCCAAATCAACTTTTTTTATTAATCTGTTTGTTACTGCTTTAAGTGAAGCATCTTTATCCTCCAGTTCTGTCTGAGTGACTTTAGACCCTTCAAAATAAAAGTCTATCACGATAGTCTTGTTTTACCATAGAGAAAAAGTACTTTTGCGATATCAATGGTTATTGTTGTATCGCCCAGCCCTACTTCTACATAATCAAAGATTGCATCTCTTTGTCCCACATGAATATTTGATCGTACCAGCGAGAGCTTTGATTACTCGGCGTGTTCAGTTTCGTCTTGTTTTTATAGGCGAATTCCCTTTCCTCACATTCTTTTCCATCCACAGTTACATCAATTTTTCATCAGGCTTTTATAGCAATAATTGGGGAGTCAGGCCATCGTGACGAGTTCTTCTACAGCTCTTCTCCATCTGGGGGCTTGATGTGGTCGGCTAATCCATGTGTGAACATGATCATCTCTCATGCTCCCTCAGACGCTCCTTCACAGTTATAGTTCAATGAATCCCAACAGCGTCATCCTGGAATTGGTCATTTAGGGCATTTATGTCATCAGATGACAAACTTGTAAAGTATTTCTTAATTTTTTCACAAAGGGAGTCAGAGCAGGCTCAAAAGATGATGATGATCCAACCCTTGAGATCAGTCTGATTAAATGTCAGTTTAAAGTCTCTTTTTAGCTTAAATGCTTTTCAATGACGGATCAAAGTTTCGCTTCTTCTCGTCCAGATTTTTTCCAAATACCTGTCAGATGTTGGACCAGTCTTTTTTTATTTTAAATATGAGCACTGAGCAATCAAAATAAATAAAATAGAGCCAAAGAAAACAGTTTAAGATAGTCTTCAAAATGAAAAATTGTTTTATTATTGTCTAGTAGCCTTTTCCCCCAACCTGAAGCTTTTTTTTTTTCTCAGTTCACATAAATTATAGCAATTATGGCAACAAATGGTAATCTTTTTGAAGCATTTACGTGTCCCTCACACTTTGGTTTCGGAAACCATATAGAACAAAAAGAATACGTTTTTGTCATGACGTTTAGACCCTTAATATTTGATGCAAATAGATTTTCTGATTTGCTTAGTGGGTCTGCAGCAGCAGATTCTGCCTTTTTTCACTGATGCACACATTGGACCCTCAGCTGATAGTGGTTGGATTCCTGCTGTTGGCAGTCTCCGTGTGGATGTTTCCTTGGAGTAGACACTTAACCACATCTATCCCCTGATGTATTCAGCCGTGTGTGAGTGTGTGTGTATCAGTGTACATTAGTACTCCATAGTGAGAAGCTATAGTCTAATGCTGTGTAGAATAATGGCGACTTGATTTTTGCAAAATAAGTTTTTCTTTTGGCAAAGCGTGTTTTGTTTGATGGCACAATTATTCAATATTAAAGTATTTATTTGTGCAATACATATTTGCAGCATATGCAGAATGTTATATTCTCATCCATGTTTTCACTTTTGCCCTGACAAATCTCCTGAGGCCCACTTCCTGTCTAAAAATACACAATCAGGTTTGTTTCACACAACTAAATCTGCTGTCACAACACAAAAGGTTATACACAAATAGAGATTTAAATACATGTAGAAATTATTCCATAAAAGCAGATACATTACTTTGTAATTAAAGGTAAATAAATAGGATTACTCAAGATTTCTTTTGCAGGGAAACTGAAATCTTCCTAAATGGTCCATGAAGTCTATGAAGAGTCTTAATTTGGCATAAATAGTTTGGAAAAGTTGAAATGTTTTACTATTTACTTCTGGTCAGTGTGTGTGTTAATAAAGTTTTTTTCTGTAAATGTGAGCAGGAACTGCTGGTTTTTAGACTTAGTTTTAGCTTTGTGATGCATCATCGCCTGATGACACACACAACATTTGGCAACATTAAACAAAGAATGAAAAAAGATCCCAAATTAATCATTTGAAGCGTTTCAGTTTTCCCCACCTGACCCGGATCCCAATGATGTCACTTCCTTCCAAACAAATATTTTATACTTTTCCTGCAGTTTGTAATGCCTTAGACTTGTTCTACTTGAAAAGTGTTTGCTGCTCCACCTGTTTGTCTTAGAGAAGTGCTTTGTAAAAACTGAAGAGTTTCCTCTTCCTGGTTGGAGACACTGTGAAAGGATGTTTGCTCTCTGTCTTGTTATTGTCAAAGGCATAAAAGAGCCGCATGTGGCTCCAGACCCTCAGGTTGTTTCACCTCCGTGATCCATTTTCCATTTTGGTACTTCTGTGAAATGAAAGGCACGCCGGACATACGTCACTATACTAAATCTGAGTTTCTGATTGGTCAAAGTTCAACCTGGCTAAACTTTCGACACGCATGAATTGGCTGTGCATTTTATACGTAGAGCCCAAAAACAGTCATAAAAACTAGCATAGCTACGCAAGAGTTTTGAACTTGACAGCGTGAAACGTGCATTTACGTGGACTTTTCATTAGAAATGGGAGAAGTAGGTGTGAATGTAGCTTTAGTTACCCGAGGCATGTCTGTAGACTGTATGTGACTAAGGTATTATAAACATCATTCATTTAGGTGTTGTGGAGGCTCCATCAGCCCCTCAACTCTGCATCCTGTGATGCATCTGTTTGTTTGTTTGTTGTGCCTGTCAAACCAGAGAGAACACAAACTGAATAAAAAAAAGGAACATTTGCGTCCACTCAGCCGTGCGCTTCGCTTGCGTGATTAAATCCACTGCATTTCTCTGAGCGCACACATTCAGATGACTGACTTCACTCCATTAGTGTGCGGATCCTTGAAAAGATGAAGTGCAGCGGGAACAGAGGGCTCTGAGATATTCAGCCATGTTGGTGAAAGGAGAGGGAGCTGTGTATAACCTGGAGGTCTCTTTATTAGAGGACAGTAATAAAGGAAACTAGTTGTTCATGAAGGGCTTTAGAAAGAACCAAGCATAAACTTCTGTAAAGCCATTTAGCTGCTTGTTATAAAAGATTAATGATACACTTTTTAATGTATTTTTGTCAGCCTTTCGCCTTGCAGCAGGAATTTAAAGCCAGCGACTCTTTTATCCTTAAGTTAAGATTATTTTGCAAATGTTTGTTTTCCAGTTAACACACTTCCAACACTTGAACCATGTTAACAGCTTATGTAACGGCTCCAAAGTAAGTGGCACTAAATGTGTGTGGCTGGCAGCAGACTAAGGCTTCCAATCTGGGCTTCTGGTTTTGGCAGAAAAAAACGCCCCCAAAACTCCACCTGTTTCTCTCGTGGTCGCCCTCTCCGTCGCCGGTCAGCGCAGAACCCTCGGCCTCTTAGTAATTAGTCAAATGAACACATAAACAGGCTGATTTACCACAGAGCTGAATGCAAATGAAGGGAATAATTTATTCTGATTTGAGTGTGAGGTCTGTGTTATTTTGAGAAAATTACTGTCTTGATAAAAAGTGTTTTTTTTTTTTTTTCTGCAGGTTCCTGTTGGTCTTAATCTGTGATTTTTGAATGCAAAGTTAAAGATGCAATTCATTTGTGGACGAGTGTTTTTAAAAAGCCTTAAAACTCTGTTATTTGCTATGTTTTGTGCTTTCATTCTGTTTGAATTGTCCTCAAACATGAATTGTGTGGTACAGCTTGAAATCAGCTAAACTAGAAGCAGCAGATTAGACGGATCAGGTGGTTCCAGATTCCAGACGGGACGAGGGCAGGGGTTTCTGGAAACCCAGCAGGGCAGCAGCTGCTCCTGACAGCAGCAGAAAGCATTTAAAATCCTTTCATTTCATTTTGTGGATAGGTTTCATGGATGAAAGGAGTTAAACATGCAATTTTTCCCTGTTCTATGTATCCAGCTGTCCGATTTGTTTTGTCATTTTGGTCTCTTGTTTTGTACTTTTTTTAAACTGTCCAGTTCCTAATGACTGAAAAAAAAAAGCTGCATATCAGGGTTTCTTTCTTGTTTTCTCATCGGTGGAATTGAAACATTTTTTTATCCAATAAAGCTATGGATCAGTGTATTTTATGTTTTCAGATTTCACCTTGTGGATTCGATTGTATTCACCAATCAAGAGCAGCAATTCACAGATCAAATCTCAATTTTAACTATTTCATAGTTGATGTCATATCATGCATTTACTGGATATTTTAAGATTAAAATGTTATGTATTTTAATCACCATAATTCATCAGAATCAACAAAACATAACAGACAAAAACATAAAGATTTTTAAAGAAAAAAAAAGTACTGAAACAATGTTACTCTCATATGTTTTTTTGTCAACTTCCTAGTTAAGCTCTACAGCAAATAAAACACAAATGCACTAAAAAACCAAAAGTATTGGCTCACCTATCCAAATAAATTTGTGAAAGAATGGGCCGCTCTCAGGAGCTCAGTGAATTCCAGCGGGGAACTGTCATAGGATGCCACCAAGTGCAATGTAAAGCGTTGGATGCAGTGGTGTAAAGCGCGCCGCCACTGGACTCTAGAGCAGTGGAGACGCCTTCTCTGGAGTGATGAATCACGCTTTTCCATCTGGCAATCTGATGGACCAGTCTGGGTTTGGAGGTTGCTAGCAGAGCAGAGCATTTCACTGTATCCTGGACTGCAGGTGGACTGACATTATTGAACTCTATGGGTTAGGAATGCGATGGCACTTCAGTTCATATGTGAGTCGACGCAGGTGAGCCAGTACTTTTGGTAATAAAGTGTTGCTGAATTTTCCCTTTAATATTTAATATTTCTTTTCCTGAAGTAAAAATGAAACTCTTCCGTTCAAACAAGTTCACCGGCTCTTTTTCTTTTTGGTCTTTTTGAATTAACTAATGAGCCTTCTTTAAGAGTTCATAATGTTCTTTCCTTTAATGAGCTGTTAAAACCACACTAATAACAAAGGAGAGGAGGCAAAGGCTGCAGAGTGGGAGTTACAGAAAATATAGAAGAAGAGGTTTTGCTCTTTTGGGGACAGACAATGCAGGTTGTGTTTCTTATTTTCTGCTTCATTGATCCCAGCTTGGAGGTGGGGAGGAGCGCGGTAGGTCATTACTGAAGGAAGCTCCTCTGAGAGCTGTAATGTTTCTGCAGGAGTGACGCATGGGCTTCATGGCTGTAAGGGCAGCTTTTTTATTTGTTTGTCAAAGCCCAAAGGAGACGTGTGTGTGCTGAAAAATGGCTCTTCCAATAACTGATATTGAAAGCCCTTTTTCCCATAAAGATCTTTATGAGCTGTTTGGTCAGTTTAGCAGAAATGTTCAAGGAACGCAGATCTGAAGTCGTGGAAAAAACCTGAACCAGCGATGCAACAGCAACTCATTGAAATGTGATCAAATGAATTCAGGCTCATTAAAACAACATTCATACACGTTGCTTCTCACACTGTTTTCCCAACAATTTATATGTCGTAAACACTTGTCTGCGTACCTTCTTAGCTGTCTTCAGTAACAGCCTTGGTAGCCAAAGTAGCAAATAAAAAGTGTTGTCCCTGACCGTGAGACAGACATTCAAAACTGGTCAGCAAAATATAAAGTTTGAATAAGCGAGCAATCCTGATAAGGACTGCAAAGCTTGGGACGTCCATTATTCATTCTCTCGTTGCTTTGCCCCGCCCACGATCTTTAGTCACATGGTTTTGTCTACAGGATTTAGTTCGAAACAGAAATTTCTGAAGACAGAGCAAATGCAAAGTTCAGGACTCGATCCAGACCTAATGAAGTGGACTCTGTCCAACGGACTTTTCCAGTCTGAATACAACCTTACTTTCTTTATTTTCAGTGTCAATAAGGAGATAGAAAAGGGAATGTACTTGACGCTGTGCACCCATTAGTGTCTTTTGCATTTAAGGTAGAGTTCCTGCAGCTTGTTTGTTTCTTTTAACCAAGAACTTTGAGGGATTATTCGTCAAATCCTGATGAGGATTATCTGCACATCAAACCACAATTTTCATTGGAGTGGGTCTTAAAAGATTCTTGTCTATTCAGTGTCTTATTTGATCAGGGAACAACACAAAATAATAGAATTTGATTTTACTGTAACTTTTTTACTTGCATTTTTTTAATTCATTGTCTGGTCGTTCCCTGGTAAATTCAGTTCAGTGTTTTCAAATTCATGTCAACAAAAAATTGTGAAGTTTTAGCACAAATGATAAAACTAAATTCTTCTGTGCGAAGCGACGAGTTGACAACTGAATCAAAAATCAACGAATAACCTTTTTTCTTGTTCACACGTGATGGGGACTAATCTGGGAATAACTGAGACAGATTGGAGGGGTGGTTTTATTCATTTCTAAGCAGTCAAACATGGAAGCTGCTTTAAAGGAGATGGAGATTATGTAAATACCAGTGTGGGTACGTTTATCACAGAAACTCAGCGTGCAGTTCCAAGACAAAGTTCTTTTTTTTTTCCTCCTTCACAAAGGTGACCAGGCAATCATGACACAAGCATGAATGAGTTTTGGAAAGGTGCCGCTGAGGGGTCTCTGATGACACGTAAGGACACTCGTCACACTGTTCAGAGGAGGCCCTCTTTGAATTTAGATTCTCTCCGCTTCCCCTGTGCAGCCTCAGAGCTGCTCCTCCTGTCAGCTTTGGTTTAAAACTGAGCGTAAAGTCATCAAAGATGGAGAGCAGAGATTTCCAGAAAGTGTGTGATGTTTTTCACAAGTCCTGCTGCTTTTTAGGTTTATTTTTTTAAATCAGAGGTTAAAGCAGATGGAAAAACCGGTGCCTTCAGATGTGAAGCTGTCTTAACTTCCATCAAAAGTCCCGATCCCTTCAGTCCTCGTAGGGAAACCTGTAAAAAGCAAACTAAGAAATAGTGTTCAGCAACATAATCACAAGCAAAAGGGCAAATCTGACAAGGTCTGAGGTCTGGTGTCACGTCGGGTGTCGGGGTCCACAGCGGTGAGGTACTCATATCACTGTTTAAATGCTGCTTCATTAACTCAAAGCAAACCCAGAGTAATTAAAGTCTGGCCTGTGATTGACACACCAGGATGTGCTGTCCATCAGGAGTCACTGACACGGTTTGGAGGAAGAGGAGGAGTGAATTTATGCTGACAGCTGATTGGTAGAGACATGAGCAGAGCGCCTGGCCGGCCTTCAGACTGAGAAGAGAGGGTCATTAGTGCGCTGCAGAGCTGCAGACATGTTATCTGCCCCGAGGCGTGCAGTGTGTGCTGCGTGTTTGGGCGCATGCATGTGTATGAGCCTGTCACAACACAGGCAAAGAGAGATGCTGAGAGAAGTTGCCATTTAAGTCAGGGTCAGGGAAACTTTCCAGTCAAACAAACATGTCATGTATTATAAGCTGAGAAATTGGTGACTTTTGTCCGTCCACCGAGCATACCAGACTGCAAAGACAACAGCAGCCTATTGATTTCACCTTGCTGTGAACACAGATCCACATTCAATGGCAGGAAGCAAACATGCAGGGAGACTCACAGCTGAGGAAAATGGGATGCATTTTCATCTGATGAGGGATAAGAAGGGATAGCTGAACACCGTTCTGAATACGACACCTTTCAGAGTCTTCTCAGCAGGATGATCGCGCTGTTCAGACACTGTCCTCACTGCTGTAAAAAGAAAAAAAAAAAGATCTCCGACTCATTCCTTACAGCTGGTAGCTTCATCTTATCCAGCTGTTATAAAACAAATTGATTTTATGCCTTGAATAAAAATACATTAAACTTTATTTTTTTAAACTAATAATAATTTCTTTAACGGAAAATTTGATTTATTTTGTATACTAAACTGCAATAATATGCAAAAATGCTTCATTTGAACAAATCCAGAAAGAAATTTAGCTGATTTTGCCGAACATGATGATTATAACCTCCATTAAAAGTCCAGCATAAATCCAATTCATTGTTTTCCACTGAACCTGCTGGTTTAAATCATGCAGGAATCTCATCAATATTTCACTGAACACAGCAGACAGCTGCTGAGTTTTCAAATAAGTGTTGAGCATTAAGTGCTAGCAGCTGACATGATGATAAAAGTAGGCTGTTGGATTGATGCTTCTAAACAAAAACTCAGGTGATTGAGGCCTATTGATGCAAATATGCATCAAACACCTTCTGATCCAAACTTACTTTAATTTAGCATCTACTTGAAAGCAAAAACAGAAGTCCGATATTTTCTATCTGGAAATAAATTCAGTTGTCAATAGGTTGAGTTAGAAAACATAAGGAAACCAAATTTCATCATTGATTGCAGTTTAAATTCAGTAACACAAGAAACAACCATGAATTCACAGCCAACGATTAACAGTATCTGGTGAATATCACAGGTAAATCTAGCATGAATAGTGTTATGTTTTTTAAAATACATTTAATTGCTTTTCCTAAGAAAATGTGTTAAATTACTGGTATGTTGAAACACGTCTTTTTCCTATATATTGTGAAGAAAAACAACAGAAATTATGGTATTATTTGTGTAACTTCTATTGAAGTAGCTGTACTAATGTAATTATAATGTTTTAACTAAAGTGTTTGCATAATATCTATAAACTAGGTCACACAGGGCATGTGTGGTGCCCTCAAGAACGTGCTGTAAGTGGGTTTTTGGATGCGCTATTAGCACAAGGTGTTCACCAGTGTTGGGGGTAACAGATTCCAAAGTAACGAATCACTGTAATTTAACTACTTTTTTTAACCGAGTAACGTGACTAACTACAGTTAAAATATTGGTAATCAATTACAGTTACTGGACAACAGAAACTCAAAACTTGTGTTTTGTGTGAAAAACAAATTTAAATACGTTATTTTCAAATGACTAATCTTTCAAGGTTGTGGTCTATTTTGCTAGTCTAGTGAGCATTGATGTAGGCTACTTTTCCAAAATGACTCCTGGGAAATTTCCAGGGCTCTGAACAATGGAATTGTATATTAGAACCCACCTACAAAATGGCAAACTACCCATATAGTGCACTAGTAGTGAGTAGTGATGAAATTCAGACACAACCAATACTAAAAAGCTAAATGTTAATTAAAGCTAAAACTAAATTACGAAAATGTGTGTGTGGGAAGTAAAACTTTGCTGATAGTTGAGGAATGGTGAGGATTAAGGACAAACAAATATAGTAGGAAACTTTAATTTATTTAATGCAGTGCAGATATAGGGGCTAAATGCTGAAATAATTTAATAAAGCATGGAAAAAATGAAATTAGCTGGCTACATTTAACCAGTGCTAACATAAAAACTAAATTTGGCAACATTTTTCTTTAAAAATAAGGAAACTCTGCCACATTTAACAGAGAACAATGCTAATATTGAGAATTGAAATTATATAAATCAAAATTAAACTAAAGCAATCTTAATCAAATTCTTATATAGGGGCTATATGCTAACATATCTTAACAGGCATTAAATTAACTGGATATAATTAACCCATGCTTCCATAAACATCAAATAGGAAATTAGTTGAGCAAAATAGTCTTTTATATTAACATGTGTAACTATTAAGAATATTTTATGTATATTATGCTTTATATGATGGTGGAAAATGGGTTAAAATTGTGACTAAAGGGGGTGTAGTATCTGCTGGTGAAGCTCAGGAAGAACTAATTATTTACTGAAGGTATATATTCTCTGTTTGCAGTGCAACTGCAAGCAGCTGTGAAGTATGGTGACACTGACCTCAGCTGATAATTACTGAATATTTTGTACATGTTGGGGAGTCTGTCACTATTGTGTAAAACTCTGTGCTGTCTGTCTGAAGACGATCTGTGTCTGTGCCGCTTAATGATTTTCAGAAATACATTCGGCCTTTCGTCATCCCTGCTGACTGATGCCTGTGTTGCCTTAATGATTCAGCTTCCTGTGAATCACCACAGGGGGATTGAGGGGCTGGAAATTAAAGCAAACAGAGCAATCTGCCACTTTTACCACAAGGACAGCCATCCACACACAGAAAGCTGCTTATCAAATACAGCTGCAGCAGTGTTCGTGCCAAAATGAAACTCTCGGTCGGTGGAGACTTTCATCTTGTTCAAAATTTAATGGGCTGCGAATACATAAAAATATAGAAAATGCATGAAAGCATCATTTAACTTGTGTGTTCAGAAAAAGGAGTATGTGTGTCAGTATTTCCCAAACTGCACCCTTCCTTTCATCAAGAATTTTTCGGCTGTTAGAAGGGAGTTAACCACAACACTGCCATGCCTCCACATCCACTTGTAAACAGTAAGATCTTTATGTTTTGGGCTTTTACACTTCCAGGTATTGTTTTTTTTGACTGTTAAACATGGCACCATGTACAAAGAAAGTTTAAACCTCTAAAAGGCCAAGGATCAAGAACTATAAAAGCACCTCAGAAGTTATTCACTCATGCTATCTGGATTTCCAGGTTTTTGTTTATCTATGTAGTCTAGGTTGTCTGAAATATTTTTATGTTTGAAGCATTATCTTTGCTGTCTTTGACCACATTCAGTGGATTTGATTTTTTTTGTATTTCAACAACACCAGTTTTTGCTAAGAATTTGTTGTTCATTTTAGCATGAGTCATTCATAGATCAGTTACATGACTAAAGGGGCAAGAAACAAAAGAGATGCATGAGACCAAAGCAATAAAAAAGGGAAAAAAAAGAAACTGTCAAACACAAAAACATTTCTAATAAAGTTGTTTGTTTTGGGGAGTTGTGGGCAGCCGTTAAAAAAATCCGTTATAAATGCGACAAACACCAACTTACACCTTTAAACCTGTTTATTCTTCATGTGGCAGCTTATGCAGCTGATATAATACGCATTTAAACAATTCTCTCTTATAGGTTGTAAAAATAAATAAATAAATAAAGATTTTTTTGTGCAAAGAAATTAGGATATGCAACTAATAGCAGTTGTAGTTTGAATTTTCCCAAAAATCTGGAGATCTGCAATTAAATCTTAA